>CM074721.1:551505382-552767882 GCA_037306005.1 Rhinophrynus dorsalis
TCCCTATGGGTGATGTAGGGGGAACTGGTCGGCATTGGGTCTGGGGAACCAAATCATCCAGACCCTTTCATGTTGGCAGTCACTTCCTCCTCCTCAGACTCACTGGACGCATAACATTCCTTCGAGGTCCTCCTGCTCATATGAGCCTTCTGCCTCGATTTTGCTATAAATTTCACAGCACAACAGCCTAACACCTCTCTCTCTCCCATCTCTCTCTCTCTCTTTCTCTCTCTCTCGCTCTCTCTTTCTCTCTCGCTCTGTAGCTGCTTGTATTGTGTTTCACTTCCTGGAAAACCACACTTTTTTATATTGAAAAAACAAAAAACACGTTAATAAAGGGTCAAAAACTTTCTCCATTGAAAAAATAGCGAAGAATTTTTGCCCATGGGCGAAAATGGCCAACATTTTAATCTCAGATTCTTTCACAAAAATAAGTGGACAACCACATGGTTTTAATGGAAATTTTTGAGGGAACACGACAGGACCTTCTGTCAACCCCTAGTGTGCTGTATATACACCCATTTTGTCTCAGCTTGTGTGTTGTCTGAACTGATCCCTGTGGGGCAACACAATGTAACCCTGTTGTTTTGTCTTTGTTGACGAATAACCCTGTGATTGCCACAGGGGTATCCAATGTATTGCTTTGCATTGATCATCCCTATAACACTCAGTGGGTTAGGTGTTTAATTCCCTGTGGGTCCATATGTATCATACTGGTGGAACATAACAGATCTTTTTTTTTTTAAATATATTTTATTATCAGATTGCTCCATATATAGCTCAAATACAGAAAAGTACACATAAAACATTCAGCTGTAGCAAAAACATTTAGGCTTTTGTAACAATGAAAAGAATATATTCATATCAGTAGAATGTACAGAGTCAACCTGAGGTTTTATTGTTATTTCAACCTCCAATAACTACACCTCCCAAAACCTAACCACTACACCCCCAAACTCAAGTCCTCTCTCTTCCGAACCCGCAGTACCCCCCCACCAGCCAACAATTTCACAAGATCCCGATATGTACCGGGTGCATACAGAACGTCATGCATCAATCATACAGCACAGCCATCCACGCATCCAGTAGGTGAGACCTCAATCAACCATCACTGGTAATTTGCTCATCATCAAGTGCCACATTAGTATCTGCTCCATTTGTCCACCATGCCTGCCATCTTCCCCAGATCTTTTCAAACTTGCTCAGGTTACCCCGGTGTAGATAAACCAATCTATATTGTGGAATGCACTGCAATACAAGATTTATCCACGCCCTACAATTGGGAACTTGGTATGACATCCAGTTCAAGCCCACCACCTTTCTCGCCATCACCAAGAGCTCACACAGCAGAGACCTGTCAGTGACATCCGCAATCTCAACGGGGAAAATAGATGATAGACAAATCTTTGGAGTCACAGGCACAGGTCTCCCCAACACCAGGACCACAATACGCATTATATCATTCCAAAACCTCTCAACTCCAGGACATGCAAGTATGAACATTATCACACCGTAGACAACAGTCAGAGCCGGAATTCCCCATTCTGTACAGTCTGACCGGCGTATAATAAATACAATGTAGGATATTCAGCTGTATCATCTGGTGTCTAGTTGACGTTGCCACCAACGCAGGTCCCGCCTTAGCCATATCCCATTCCCAGTCTTCTAACCTACCCAAGTCCATTTCCCATTTGTTCCGAGAAGGGAACTCCCCACATCCTGCACAAGAGTCCAGCCAATGATAAATAAAAGAAAGCGGTCTCAAGGGCTCAAGAAGCATCAACCTGGCAAGAAGCAGGAATGTAGAAACCACCGGGGTCCGATCTCCCCACTGAGCACGAAGAGCATGTCTAATACATAAATATGAATAGAAGAGAGCATACGGTACATGGAATTCATCATGTAATTGTGCAAAAGATTTCAGCTGATTATCTTGGTATAGCTGTCTGAGGCAAGTAACTCCATACCTAGCCCATAAGGGGCCAAAGTCGCTATTAATTAAATGACGTAATCCCACGGCACCCCACAAGGGGGTATCCGGGTCCATGAAGATGTATCCCAATAGCCCTTTCAACTCCTCCCACGCCTCATATAAGGTCATTATTAGCGGAGTTTGAGTTGTAAAAACTGCGGGGCCTCCATGCAAGAACTGGGATAGCGTATAGGCAGGCTGTAGCAGTAATGCATCCACCTGGGTAGTCTGGTATCGAGGATGGGGAGAAACAAATCCAACACATATCGACATTGTGCCGCCAAGTAGTACCTATAAAAATTGGGTAATGCAATACCCCCCTTCACGTTTAGGTCTCATGAGTGTAGTCAGCCTAATTCTAGCCATTCCCCCCGCCATAGAAAGCGTGAGATAATTCTGTCTATTTGTCGGAAATATTTTTTAGGTATAGGGACTGGCGTGTTTTGAAAAACATACAAAAATTTAGACAAAAAAATTATTTTAATAAGCTTTGATCTACCAATAACGTTTAAGGGTAAGGAAAGCCATGCAGTTGTTTTGTCATGAAAGTATTGAATGTTGGGTATCAAGTTCAACTCCAAAAAGGAATCCATCGTTGCTGCCACCCTAATCCCTAAGTGCGTACACTCTTCCACATATTTAAGTGGGACATTAGTCGGACTAGATTCCCTCGACTTACTATCAATCGGAAGCAAAGAGGACTTAGCCCAATTTATTTTGAATCCAGAGTATGTACCAAAATCATCTACCAATTTCAATGTGGTCTCCAGAGAGCACCCATCATCATCCAAAAAAAGCAGGATGTCATCAGCATATAATGCAATCTTTTCCTCTCTGCCTTTCATCCTGAGTCCCTTAATCAATGGATTTGCACGAATGAGAACAGCCAGGGGTTCCAAGGCCAAGGCGAACAGACTGGGCGAGAGTGGGCAACCCTGCCTGGTACCACGATGCAAGGAGAAGGACTGTGAACACAGTCCGCTCGTCACCACAGAAGCCCTGGGTCTGCTATACAAAATATGTATTCATTTGATAAAGGAAGGGCCAAACCCAAAATCCCTGAGCACATGCCAAAGATAAGGCCACTCAACAGAGTCGAAGGCCTTAGGGGCATCTAGAGATGCAATCACCCGAGATCCTATGGTATCATGAGAGAGTTGCAGGTGCATAAATAACCTTCTAAGATTGTGCGATGTTGATTTTCCTGGTATAAAGCCGGTTTGATCTTCATATATTATGGGTTCCAGTACCGCATTTAGCCTGGTAGCTAGGATCTTCGCCACAATTTTGGCGTCTGTACTCAATAAAGAGATGGGCCTGTAAGAATCACAGATCTCCGGATCTTTTCCTGGTTTGGGCAAGACAATAATGGAAGCATCATTCATGGAATCCGGAAGGTATCCATTGTCATTAGCAGCATAGAAGGTATTCAGCATGTGGGGGGCCAAAACATCCACAAATTCTTTATACCATTCTGCAGGCAGACCATCCACACCGGATGCCTTGCCCGCCGGCAAACCGCAGATAGCCTCCACCACCTCTCTCAGAAGAATAGGAGCATCAAGCATTTATTTATGCTCAAAGGAAAGTTGCAGAAGGCCACATTGGTCAATAAAACAGGATAACTGAGATTCAGAGCAGGTCAATCATGATTCATAAAGTCAAGAATAAAAGCACAGAAATTGCGAATTAATCATCTGTGGATCAAGAATTAGTTCCCCCCCAGGGTCCAGGAGAGAGGAAACCAACAAAGTCCCCCGGTTTTAGGAAACAAGATGAGCCATTAGTTTCCCTACCTTATCTCCATTTTCAAATATATTCTGTTTCAAGTAAAAAATGTGACGGGCACTTAGGTCAGACAGTTTTATGGAATACCTTAAGGAGCAGGAAACAAATTTAGTATAAGATATTGAGTCCCTATTTTCTACAAAACATAACAGATCTTTACCTGACAACTTGATGACAAGCATTGTTTGTGTGGTGTGTGTATGTGGCTCAGCAGCACTGAGGGAGGTTAAACTTGGACAAGATTTGGCCTGGTAGAGCCTTCCCATTACTGTTTGTATTGTCCAGTATTCTGTCCTTGTTTGAACCCTCTCTGCGCTGTGTTGGTGCAGTAGAGAAGATCAATGCTGCTCATGTGCTCAGGTGTTACTGTGCTGGGCTGTGGTAGTTGTGAGGGGTAGTGTGGTGTCTAGTTAGATGATGGTGCACTTACCGGTAGTGCGGAGGGTGCTGTCGTCCCTAGTGTCAGAACTTCCAGACAGAATGTTGCTCAGCGTCTCCTCCCAGGTGATGAAGGTGCTTTGGGCAGGGGGGCCACCTTCGGTGCCTCTGGCATGCAAGGCAAGTTCACCCATCTTATGCTTTACCACCTCTTGCAGTCCTACCAGTGTTTCTTGATTGACGTCACTGTCCATTTGCAGGTGGACACTGCATTGATCCTGCTGAGGACCTGACTCCAGATGACCTTCTTCTTGGCAGCCAGCAAGGGACCCTCTTACTTGGATAGCGGATGCTCTCCCTTCTGCAGGATGCTTTGGACAAGGGCCCTGTTCTCCTTGTAGGTGTAACGGGGTTCCTCAGCTCCAGCCTGGGATGTATCAAAGCTTTGGCTTTCTGGATCTGCCTGACTTGACCCTGACTGTGTGTGTGGTGCTCCCCACGATATACCCGTTGTCCCACTGACACACCTGCTCCTGTCCTCTGGGTGCCTGATGGGGGATGCCCTCCTGACCTTCCTCCTCTCCTGCTACTCTCCCCATCACTATCTCTTGCTCTCCTCTCCATCATGCACCCACTCACAATCAGACAGTTACCCTTGAGCAAAAAGTTAATGGCGAACCAGGTGTTTCGCTCACCATCAACCTTTCAGGCTCTGGTTGAGTTTCTCTATTCCTCCTCCTTGCCAGTCAGGGGTACAGCAACAAAAGTGCCTGATTTCTTTGGTGGGGGTTTAGGTTTAACATGTTTCAAATAAATGTCACGGCATCTGTGTTTCATGTGTGTTATCAGGGTGGTTATTGTGCACAGTGCCATTGCTGATGCACTGTGTCTGCCGCAAGGGAAAAATAGTCCCACACCCAGGACCTCAGGGTGGAGGGGAATGTTGGAGAAGAATGTCCTCTTTCTTGTTCTCCTCCACATTCTTCTTCATTGGCTGGGGTAGAGGATGATGTTGCTGCTGTTGATGTTACTGCCTCAAAATCAGCACTGCAACTAGGACCAGTAGTATTGCTGCTGACAAGTGGAACCTGTTCTAGTCCCACATCAATGGATCCCATTCCCACTGTGTCCATGGTGGTCTGTACCACATTAGACTGCTCCTCAGCATCCTTCTGCCCTTGCAACTGGGCAGCAGCAGAAATTAGAGCAGTAACAAACTTCTAAATTCCAAAAGCTCACTGATATTAGTTGTGGTGATGCTGATCCCCATCCCTGTCTCCCATTCCTTCTCAGTTTGGGCTAAAAAGCCATTAATGTCTCTTTCACTCTAGCTTCTCCATCATCATCATCATCACCACCACTACCAGTCCCTCCTTGCTGCTGCTCTATTACAGACATCTCACCGGTTGGAGGAGGTGATGAGAAATGTGACAGAGGGTCCCCTAATGTCACAATTGCCATTCCTTACTGATCTGAAGAAGGTAGACTAGCACCACTAGCAGAAGGCACAGGTAACTGATCTGTGCTCCCCATGTTGGTGGTGGTATTCCTGCTGATAGGCAACAGTTCTGCCTTCTTCAGGATAATGTTGCACCTGGACAATGATGTTTGGGAAAGGGACTCTCAGGGTCAGGGAAATGGTGTAGGCTCCCTTGATCACACTAGTCTGGATGCACTGCATTAGATCCCCTACCACTCCCCTAATGCTAGTCCAGCTGCTTCACCATCACTGTTACTACTACTAACACCAACCAAACCCAAAACCCCTGAGCACATGCCAAAGATAAAGCCACTCGACAGAGTCGAAGGCCTTAGGGGCATCTAGAGATGCAATCACCCGAGATCCTATGGTATCATGAGAGAGTTGCAGGTGCATAAATAACCTTCTAAGATTGTGCGATGTTGATTTTCCTGGTATAAAGCCGGTTTGATCTTCATATATTATGGGTTCCAGTACCGCATTTAGCCTGGTAGCTAGGATCTTCGCCACAATTTTGGCGTCTGTACTCAATAAAGAGATGGGCCTGTAAGAATCACAGATCTCCGGATCTTTTCCTGGTTTGGGCAAGACAATAATGGAAGCATCATTCATGGAATCCGGAAGGTATCCATTGTCATTAGCAGCATAGAAGGTATTCAGCATGTGGGGGGCCAAAACATCCACAAATTCTTTATACCATTCTGCAGGCAGACCATCCACACCGGATGCCTTGCCCGCCGGCAAACCGCAGATAGCCTCCACCACCTCTCTCAGAAGAATAGGAGCATCAAGCATTTATTTATGCTCAAAGGAAAGTTGCGGAAGGCCACATTGGTCAATAAAACAGGATATCTGAGAGTCAGAGCAGGTCAATCATGATTCATAAAGTCAAGAATAAAAGCACAGAAATTGCGAATTAATCATCTGTGGATCAAGAATTAGTTCCCCCCCAGGGTCCAGGAGAGAGGAAACCAACAAAGTCCCCAGGTTTTGAGAAACAAGATGAGCCATTAGTTTCCCTACCTTATCTCCATTTTCAAATATATTCTGTTTCAAGTAAAAAATGCAACGGGCACTTAGGTCAGACAGTTTTATGGAATACCTTAAGGAGCAGGAAACAAATTTAGTATAAGATATTGAGTCCCTATTTTCTACAAAACATAACAGATCTTTACCTGACAACTTGATGACAAGCATTGTTTGTGTGGTGTGTGTGTATGTGGCTCAGCAGCACTGAGGGAGGTTAAACTTGGACAAGATTTGGCCTGGTAGAGCCTTCCCATTACTGTTTGTATTGTCCAGTATTCTGTCCTTGTTTGAACCCTCTCTGCGCTGTGTTGGTGCAGTAGAGAAGATCAATGCTGCTCATGTGCTCAGGTGTTACTGTGCTGGGCTGTGGTAGTTGTGAGGGGTAGTGTGGTGTCTAGTTAGATGATGGTGCACTTACCGGTAGTGCGGAGGGTGCTGTCGTCCCTAGTGTCAGAACTTCCAGACAGAATGTTGCTCAGCGTCTCCTCCCAGGTGATGAAGGTGCTTTGGGCAGGGGGGCCACCTTCGGTGCCTCTGGCATGCAAGGCAAGTTCACCCATCTTATGCTTTACCACCTCTTGCAGTCCTACCAGTGTTTCTTGATTGACGTCACTGTCCATTTGCAGGTGGACACTGCATTGATCCTGCTGAGGACCTGACTCCAGATGACCTTCTTCTTGGCAGCCAGCAAGGGACCCTCTTACTTGGATAGCGGATGCTCTCCCTTCTGCAGGATGCTTTGGACAAGGGCCCTGTTCTCCTTGTAGGTGTAACGGGGTTCCTCAGCTCCAGCCTGGGATGTATCAAAGCTTTGGCTTTCTGGATCTGCCTGACTTGACCCTGACTGTGTGTGTGGTGCTCCCCACGATCTACCCGTTGTCCCACTGACACACCTGCTCCTGTCCTCTGGGTGCCTGATGGGGGATGCCCTCCTGACCTTCCTCCTCTCCTGCTACTCTCCCCATCACTATCTCTTGCTCTCCTCTCCATCATGCACCCACTCACAATCAGACACTCACAGAGGCCCTCACAGATATACTCATTCACACTCATGCTCAGTCACTCTCTATTACTCACTGATTCACACACACTGTCAAAATAAAAGATACATATGTGTAGTGTGTTATAAACCAAAAAAATATCTGTGTGTTTGTGTTTGTATGCATGTCTGGGAAATGTGCAAAGGTGTATTATGTTTAAATTTTAGTGCAACTCTCACTGCTGCAAACTCCAAACTCCTCCTACCTGCCTCTAATTTATGTTCCTCTTTCTAATATAATTATCCTCCGCTCCTGGGTCCTGTTCTCTACCTTGCCAAAACTCAAAACACAGACAAGGTATGTTGGTTATTTTGGTATATATATATATATATATATATATATATATATATATGTGTGAATTTGAATGTATGTGATACTTTGGCAAGTTGTGATTGGCTGTGGGTTTGAACTTGTCTTGACAGCAATCAGGGTTGCTAGATAACATCAACCGTTATCTTTTTCCTTGACATTGGATGTATAGTATGTTAGTTTTCACCTGATGTGAAAAAAGGTTCAATGCAGGTTTTTGAGCTACGTGGATTTGTTGGGCCTACACTCATTAGCCATTCTGGTAAACTTCATAATGCAAGCAATGTAAGTCAGACATAGTTCATGTCCATTAGCTCATGCACCCACCAAAACCCATTTTTGGAAGCTGGAAGTTACCCAGTATGTCCAGGAGAGGGTACTGACCACCAATCTACTGAGACCAAGTTGGAAACCAACCACCTGTAGGCATAAAGACAAAGCTTAATGAGAGGACATTCATCACCATGGCCAAACTAGGCAGGGAACGTGGAGTAAGCGTTGATAATGAAAAATCAGATTCTCTTTTTAATCCTACAGCTGAGAATGAGACCACAAGATCCAGCTGAACCAGTGACCTTTTCACAATGATTACTTCTGACTCAGGCTCAAGAGCTGATTATCAGTGGACCCTCAACACAAGCTCCTGAACACATTATTAGTAAAAATATGACACAGGTGGTAAATATCTTCCTGAAACCCCAATATCCATTCAAGAGGTCCAGGAAAAGATACAGAGGGATAAATGGAATCTCAAAATGAAATATGCCTGTTATTTATAAAAGACAAAGAGTCCAAAATGGATTTGAGTTTTTTGCCTTTCTCTTTTGATCACAACCATCTTTACTGTATCTGTATGCATAGTGATACTGAGAATACAGTGGCATTATGTTACACAACAGACAGGAGAAATTCTAAACTGGTAAGGTACAAGCTCTTTCAAGTGACAGGTCTACAATCATCTAAAAGGGAAGACTTATCCACTATGACATACAACCAGTGAATGTACAAACTACAGGCCTATGTCGGACTATTTATTATGAAGGTGTCGCAGTGCCCGTGCTTTCTGTCGGTCTCTGTGTGTTGCGCTCTTGTTGGCTGTGCTGTGTTTGGCACTCCCAGTGTGGCCTTTTTGTGCCGGGCCCTGGCGCCTGTCTGGTGCCATTTCGTGGTGTTCCTGTACCAGTGCTGACTTGAGTTGCTGTGCTCCAGTGTACCGACTTGGCCCGTCTGACTACTCCGCTTCTGGTTCCTGCTCCGTGATCCGACCCGGCCTGGCTGACGTTCCTGCTCCGTGATCTGACCCAGCTTGTCTGACATTCCTGCTCCGTGATTCGACCCGGCCTGGCTGACGTTCCTGCTCCGTGACCTGACCCGGCCTGTCTGACGTTCCTGCTCCGTGATCCAGTCCAGCTCTCCAGCTCCTGCTTCATTGTGTTGCTGGTCGACATTTTGACTTCTGCCTAGTCTGGGCCTACCAGACTGTGTGGCTGTGCTGCCTCCGTTACTGCACCGGCAGTGTACATTCCGCTGAGCATCCCGTTTACTCTTGCAAAGCTACAGTTGTCTCCATTACTGCTCCGGCAGTGTGCCAATTACTGAGCCTTCCGTTAACTCTTGCAGAACTACTGTTGCCTCCGTTACTACTATAAGTCTTCCGTTAACTCTTGCAGAGCTACTGTTGCCTCTGTTACTACTACGAGCCTTCTGTTAACTCTTGCAGAGCTACTGTTGCCTCCGTTACTGCTACGAGCCTTCTGTTAACTCTTGCAGAGCTACTGTTGCCTCCGTTACTGCTACGAGCCTTCTGTTAACTCTTGCAGAGCTACTGTTGCCTCCGTTACTGCTCCGGCAGTGTGCCCTTGGTTGTGTTTCCATTCAGCTCTTGCAGAGTACTGTTGCCTCTGTTACTGCACCGGCAGGGTGTCATTGGCTCTATTCAATTCAGCTCTTGCAGAGTACTGTTGCCTCTGTTACTGCACCGGCAGGGTGTCATTGGCTCTATTCAATTCAGCTCTTGCAGAGTACTGTTGCCTCCGTTACTGCACCGGCAAGGTGCCATTGGCTCTATTCAATTCAGCTCTTGCAGAGTACTGTTGCCTCCGTTACTGCACCGGCAGGGTGCCATTGGCTCTATCCAATTCAGCTCGTGCAGAGTACTGTTGCCTCCAATACTGCACCAGCAGGGTGCCCGTGGCTCTATTGCGTACAGCTCTTACAGAGTATTGTGTGGCCGCCATTTACTCCTATGGCAGGGGGTATAAGTCTCAGCTCTGCTCCGGCAGATCTAAAGTGCTAAAACCCCCTACCTTGGACCAGTGGGCCATTGTTAAAACATGAGATAATTTTAGCACATTTTAAACACAGGTTTTCAGGAAATTCTGCTATTAAAATTAACCCTCTATCCTCCTCCAGGACAAAGTCTCTGACACCTACCACAAGGAATGTATTGGAAACCTTTCCCTAAACCAGTTATACAGAAGCTGAGAGCACTAGCAGTTTCTCAAGTTATTCTAAAGGACTCCAACATAATGGATGGACTAGAGTGGTCTTTGCTTGAGAAACTTTGATCTTGCTTAAGAACTGTTTATTGCACTACTGGAAAATACACTGTTTTGTTTGTATTCTCTAATGCTTCTTGTTCCAGTCTGTGAGGCTTGAATGAAACCTAATTTCAATGTATTCTTCCTGGTAAAACATTTTATAAATAAAATAAATAATTTTTATTCAAAACATTTGCAGTGTTTTCCACTGGAAAAGCTAACCCAATTCAGAAATCTTGTTTTGCATCTTGTAATACTGTATGTTTCATAAGAATAATGATCTTGTATAATCACTGTATTCTTCCCTAACTAGAATGAACCACACAAAATTTAGCACAAGGAAATAACATTTCTCTAACATCAATGATTTCAGATTTTTTAGAATGTCCCTCAAGGAGGTCCAGGGTAACTTTTCTCATAAGAAAACATATTTTGTTAGTTCTTTTCTTATTTTACCTTTCTCACTTTGTGATGACAGACATCTTGTTATTTGATTTGTAGCTTCCTTCCTATGGAACAGCTTACAATCTGAATCATAGAGGCCAAAGCTTTGCCTTTGGCTGAGAGGGAAAGAATGCAATTCCAAAATCACAAACAATAATATGCCTGTGTGTTCTAAATGTGTGTACTTAGATGCACCCACTATGATTGATTCAGAGTGGGTCGGAGCTTTACCAGGTTATTTTGCTAAATTAGAAAGGTTTTTGAACAGATGGTTAACAAAAACACCTTGTACAGCAGTTAAAAAACCAAGAGCCAAAAACTCTCAAAACCTTTGTCTATTCACCCTCTGATTCCTCTGAAGATGAAGGTGAATTGGCTAGTGACAGTTCCTAGTCCACCTCGTCCACTGGAGAGGGCTACATGTTAGAAGACTAAGATTCAGAATCTATGGATTCCTTAATTGAAGCTCTCCTAAATGCCATGGAAGTTTCAGATGGCAAAGCCTCTAAGAACTCAGCCAAATTTATTTTTAAAACATAGAAAGAAATCTGCTGCTGTTTTCCCTAAGAAAAGCTTGATCAGATATTAATGGATGAGTGGGAAACCCCAGATAAAGCTATGGTTATTTCAAGAAATTTAAAAAGATATAACCCTTTTCTAAATCTGAGTTTGACCTTTGGTCCAAACCTCCAACAGTTGACCCTACTCTTTCAACATTATCCAAACAGTCCACTATTCTTTTTCAGACTGCAGCAGAGATTAATGATCCTGCTGACAAAAAGGTTTATACCTTGAACAGATTCATGTTTTCTCGACTGGGAACAATTATTCAAGCTTCCTTTGCCTCAACCAGGCAATGGCTCTGCTAATGGCTCACCTCAGATCCATGGGAGTAATCCTGACTCCTTACCTGGATGATCTGCTGCTAAAGGCTCCATCTCAGAAGCTAATTCAACTACCAATTCATCTTATGAAGCTAATCTTATGAAGTTAAGATAATTCAACTACATATTCATCTTATGAATAATCACAGTTGGATCATCATCCTAAGCTAGTACTATCACAGAAGATCCTGTTCCTAGGTCTGAGTTTCAATACCAGCCTTCAAAAGAAAGTTTTGGATCTTCCAGACAGAGTCTAATCCTTTCTCTCCCTACCAGAAGTTTCAGTCCAACTATCACGGTGCCCATGCTTTCTTTTGGTGACATTGTTATGTTCGGATTACTTCCTGCTTACCTTTTATTGGCTACTGGGTTTTCTCTCCGCCCAGTAGCCAGCAGCGCCCTTTCGTGGTGTTCCAGTTGCCAGCGCTTGTTCCTGTTATTCGTGTGAATCCTGTGTATGACCCGGACTGCCTGACTACTCTTCCTGACAGGTTCCTGCTCTGTGTACCGACCCGGCCTGGCTGACGTTCCTGCTCTGTTTACCGACCGGGATTGGCTGACGTTCCTGCTCTGTGTACCGACCCGGCCTGGCTGACGTTCCTGCTCTGTGTACCGACCCAGATTGGGTGACGTTCCTGCTCTGTGTACCGACCAGGCCTGGCTGACGTTCCTGCCCTGTGTTCTACCCGGCCTGGTGGGCGTTCCTACTCTGTGTACCTCTCGGTACTATTATTCACCCAGCTGCCTTCCATTTGGAGGTCCTTCCTCCATTACTATTACTGTCTCTGACAGTCACTGTTGCCTCCATCTAGAACTATGTGTAGCACTGCTCCGTGACCCTGCCTCACTACCTTGCGCTGTTATATCCTTTCACTTCGGTGTTAGGAATTGTTGGTTGCACTCGGTATGCTTGACCTGTATGTTCTTACCACCGAGGATGGGTTGTTTCTGGGTGCCTCGGTTAGTCTCCTCTGCTAGGCAGTTCTGTCCAGGTCTGAGCATCTGTTCACCCTTTACGGGTTGGTGCTACAGCGCTTCAGGGTCACAGTTCTGCTCTGTCGGACCGGGATATTCCCATGTTACTCAGTCTGTCAGTACCGTGTATCCTCACTACTCGGCAGTCCGCCTTTGTTGCCAACAGTACTCTAGTCTGTAGCCTCCTATAGGACTGTTAAGGCATTTGTCTGCTGGTCTCCTGTTCTGAACCTTCGTTAGTCCCGCTTGCCTAGTCTATCTCTTACTGTCCTGTGGGATAGTAGTGGCCTCCTCTCAGTCACCTATTGGTGTCTTACCATTTGGGCTCAATCCCTGCGTAGGGAGTCTCCACTGACCGCTGCACTACTAGGGTCTGCTGGCATCCCTGGACTAGTAGTGTCATTGCTCGTCTGCTTAACCAGATTCACATGAACTGTGACCTGACCTGTGTCAGTATTGTACCTTTGGTACCTGCTGGGCCTGAGTGGGTTACTGTGTTCCTTGTGACCTGACCTGTGGCAGTATTGTAACATCTGTATCTACTGGACCTGTGTGGGTTACTATTCATTCCTGTAGCCTGACCTGTGGCAGTATTGTGTCATTTGTATGTACTGGACCCGCGTGGGTCACATTATCCTTGTGCTATTAATAAAACTGTGTTTTACCAAACCTTCCATGTCTGAGTGTCCTTAAAACCGTAACACCAACACTGCATGAAGATTGTAGGAGAATGGTATCCTGTGCCACTACAGAGGCAGTTCCTTCGCTCAGTTTCACTTGAGGCTTCTTCATTTGGATCAAATTCACAATTGGTCCAAAAACCCAAACCATATTCATCATATGATGAAGCTATCACAGACCATGAGACAATCTCTTCAGTGTTGACTCATAAATGTCCTCCATAACAAAGTGGGACATAGTCACAACAGACAAACGTTTGTTCGGATGGGGAGCAGAGTACAAACATCTCTCCATTGAATGTCAGTAGACTCCATCAGAGTCAATACACTATTGGTATGGATGTCAATCCTGATGATTCAGTAAGACAATGTTACAGCAGTGGCATATATAACCCATTAAAGGGATAGTAATGTTTCAAAATAAAAGCATCTCCAATTAATCTTCATAGAAGTTAGGCCATGGAGAGTGCTGTTTCAATACTGTCAGAGTTGTAGTACAAGAGTAATTGAATGATAAGTTATCCCCCTCCCTCCCCTTTTATTTTATGTAACACTGCTCACCTCAGATATGGAATCTGGTCTCTTGACTGGACAGGTCACAGCAAGGGACAATCTTCTTACTGTGATCATAAGGAAAACCCTGCCCCCCCCTTGACAGATTGTTCAGGTTTTTCCCTTTCCCTAACTGAAGATTGTCCCTCTCTACAGTATTGATATAACACTCTCCATGGCCCAAATACTATGAAGATTAATTGGAGCTTTTATTTTGAAACATTACATCCTGGACCGTCATGGGTTGCTATCCCCTTAAGGAGCAATGACGGTCCTGGACCATCATGGCTTAAATGATAGCAGCGTGCCTCCGAGACCGGGGCAATCAGTCTCAGCCCTTCTTGCTTGTGCCAGTTCATGTGATCGCAGTAGCAGTGATCGCATGTAGCAGTGATCACATGTACCGGCATAGTAACAGACAGAGGCAGCATGCAAAGCATGCTGACTCTGAGTGTCTCGTCTACCTCTGTCTCCCTTGCTATCAAAGTAAGGCAGACAGAAGTACACGGGAGAAACCTAGTGGTAAAAAAAAATACAGCAGCTGGGGGTATTAACCCCTTCACTGCTGGTGCAGGAGGCTGGCTAAATGCAGGTCAATTTTTGACCTGCAATTATATACTTTTTTTTTTTTTTTTTTTTTTTTAAACACAACACACTTTTTTTTTTTTTTACAAAAAAAATTTTTATTTAAAAAAAAACCCATATAATTAATATTGCAAGTGTGATTGTTGTGGAGCCATGTAATCCTATATAATAATTAGCTAAATCTTATGTAACGCCGCAACATGCGCAGTAGACACTGCTGCTCGTGCGGCAGTCATACGCAGTAGAGACTGACCGCGCCGCTGCTGATACAGAGCTGGACGCTCCGAAGGAGCAACCAGCTCTGTATCAGCCGTGGCGCGGGCAGTCTCTACTGCGCGTGACTGCCCCACGACCGGGTGGCTGTGACACTGTGGCCCGTGTAACGGGCTGTTCAACTAGTACACTTATATACACCACCAAATGCCAAGGATAAAAAAGTGTCAAAATAGGGTGGGAAAAAGGGACATGGGGATTTTCACCCCGGGGGGGACAGTGGCCACTTTAAACTGCGCATTTTGTAGGTATGACTAACCCTTTGTGACCAATTGATCCCAAGTGAAAAATCAAAAATGGCGTTTTTTTTACTTTTTTTTTACATTTTTTTCAATTTTCATAAAGTAAATGGTGGGTTATCCATATATGTGGGGTATCAAAAGAAAGCCCTATTTGTGATATAGTCAAAAGACATAATCAAAACGGTCAGAATTGCTCCGGTCCTTAAGGGAAAATGACCTCAGATTTTCCCGGTCCTTAAGGGGTTAAGGAGGAACAAAAAACAATGCTGCCTGGATAGAAGTAGAGAAAACTCTTCTCTGGGCAAAGAACCATTTTCCAGTTGAGATTTACGTTCCAGGAGTGGAGAATTGGGATGCATATTACCTCAGCCGTAAGACTATAGACCCAGAGCAATGGGATCTATATCAAGAAATTTTCCTTCGGCTAACTCACTGACGGGAGTTCCAGACAGAATGAATGAATGAATATGTTTATTTATATAGCGCCACAAGTGTACACAGCGGTTTACAATTTCAGGGTTTAAACAATACAGGGTTACAGGTGCTTTGTAGAGTGAAACATTGGCTGCGAGGTCCCTGCCCGAAAGCTACAATCTAAAGTGGTAATGGGAGACATACAGAGTACATTAGGGTCAAGTGCTGAATACAGTGCTAGTTCTGATGATGACAGAGGACATCAGTAATGTAAATAATTTATTAGAGCGTTCATTGTAGAACACCAGTGCCTTCTAGCATGTTGAAATTTTATCCATGAGGTGCATTTTCAAGCGAGATTTGAAGGTTATCAGAGAGGTGAAGTGGCGCAGGTTGGATGGTAGAGCATTCCATAGATACGGAGCAACGAGAGAAAAAGGATTGCTAGATAGCTGTAGAGACAAAAGGAGCTGAGAGAACACAGTCATTGGCTGAACGTAAGTGGCAGGATGGGGTATAACGGGAGATCAGAGTGGAAACAGAGATGATGTCAAGAAGAAACAGAAAACTACCAACATTCTCTTCAAGAGCAAGGGATTCACAAATAATAGCAGTAGATGCCCTAATAAGTCCATGGAATTCCAGACTAGTGAATGTCTTCCCTCCACTAGCAACGATTCTAATAAAACTCCACAAATTTAAGGATGAGATGGTGCACAACATCCTCATAGCTACATTTTGGCACAGAAGGTCAGAGACCTAACACTGAAAACAGTCTTCCTCCCAATGACTGTATCTGCAAGAAGAGTTTCAGAACTTGATGCTCTTTCATGTATTTCACCAAACCTTATTTTTCATCCAGATAAAGTGGTTTTAAAGACTGTTCCAGAGTTTATACCTAAAGTAGTTTCTGCTTTCCATATAAACCATGAAGTGGTACTCCATTCCTTGAGTCCTAATCCTTCTAAATCTAAAGAAAAACCTCTTCATACTGTAGATGTAGTGAGATGTTTAAGACTCGATTCAATAATGGCCAGTAAAACAGCAGGTACGGCAAAATTGGATATCGTTGTGTTAGCAAAAAGTGGTAATGAGGTATTCAATTGCCCTACCATCTGAAAGCACGGATGGTTGGCCCACAGAAATGGGCTTGCAGCCAAATGTCCGTTTTGTGTGTTAAGTACTCAAAACATTAATAAATGTTTTGACAGCTTCACAGTAAAAAAAAGCTAACTATTGGTGCCTGACATACTGTTCTTTCTTTTGTCCTGTATCTTCTTTCTTCTCTTCTGTCTTCTTCTGTAAAGAAAAAAAATGTGTATTAATACAAGTGTTGGTAAAATATCCTGCACACTAATACATAGTTAAATCTCTTGAGTGCCAGAGGGGTATGCAATGCATTGCAAAGCAATGTGTTGTGTACCTCTCTGGGGCTCAAAGGGTTAAACTGTGTATTACTGTCCGGGTGAATATAAATATGCCTCCAATTATTAAAAGTATTCAAACTTGCTCCAAAGAAATATTCCAAAATGTGACAAAGAAATACTTAGTTTAGTAATCTGTCTCCGCCGATGCTGTGGCAGCTTTGCAATGTGTTTCGTACCTCTCTTGTACTCAAGGGTTAAACTGTGTATTATTGTGCGGGATATTTCACCAATAATTGAATTAATACTCTTATTTTTCTTTACAGCAAGAAGAATGAGGAGAGGACAGAAGAGAAGAAAGAGGATACAAGACAGAAGAGGAAGCTGAGGACTCTGCTGGACATCAGGATTAACCCCTTAACGACCGGCGGTTCTGGGACGTTTCTGTCCCATAAGGACCGCATAGAACCACTTGGACGCGCCGGTACACTTGACCTGTCGCGTGTATCGGCGCGTCACTATGGGGCCTGATAGAGATCGCTCAGATCTAGGAGCGGTTAATTTCAGGCCCTATTTTTACTTACAGTGCTCCTGGTAGAGCGCTGTAAGTAAAAAGTACGTGACGTACTATGACCGTCATCGGTCCTTGAGTATTTCAAGGACCGTGACTGTCATAGTACGTCACATGTCGTTAAGGGGTTAATGGTAAGTGTTACTTTTAATGGGATGTCACTTTGTTACTTAGTCGGGTTAACCCTATGAGTGCAGGTGGGGTGATTATATCCCACTGGAACTCAAAGGGTTAATTTTACTAACATTGAACACATTTTAGGTGCTTTGAATATATTGACATGGGTCTTAGGGCCCCATATAAATACATCCACTAGGGACTTGGTTTTACATTCAATAGCTGCATTTGCAGACTAAAGATCCAATAAGGGACTTTAGTCAGAAAAAACTAGGTCTTAAATTTAAGCTCTAAAGTGAGTCCCTTATCGGATCTTACAAGCTAATGCAATCTATTGAATGACAACTTAAGGTATTTGTTTAACTTGTCTATACGCCAAAACGCCTCTGACTTCTTTTTTTTCATAGCATTGTGATTTGGATGGCTTGGAGCAGTGCAGGGACGTAAGAGTAAAGTAGTAGTTCAAAAACTGATGGCAGCAATGGTTGTTGCAGCGTGTGCAATCAATGATGATTATCCCTCTAATCCAACGGAGGATGTAGTTTGTCAAGGTCCAAGCAAAACTAGTGCCAGTAGAAATAAAGAACCATTTAAGAAGAACACTGAAGATGACAACAAGTCACATTCAAGTGTTGATGATGCTGCCAATAAACCAAATTGTATGCTGTGTACCGATCTATATTAAGAAAATAGGATTTACCTCGAGTCCCAACTACAATTGATTGATAGCATTTACATCTGTTTGCCGGGGTGAGCTGTGAACGCTGCTAGTCATTAGATCTGTATCTCACGTAAACATTAAGGTCAGATCGGAATGCACCCTCTGTATTATGTATAACAGTGGCATCTCTCAGCAAATACTAAACAACTATAGGTATCCATATCGAATAGTAGATTTACACAGTTTACCTATAATGTCTGAGAGTTTTGAGAATTTCAAAAATATTGGGCTAAAATAGATTGGATTTTACTAGTAGACTAGCATAAGAGACGTTGCGGCTTCAGCATTAGAGCGAACCTAGTGTCAAAGGGACAGATTGCATCCTGATACTTAGTAACCAGAGGAGTCATGTGAACAAAGTATCCATTTATGGGGTATAATGGAAAACAAAGATTGGGCATAAGCTACACATAGAGATAAGCCTATTGCCCAGTGCATATATGAAATAATAATACCCCTCAGTGATTATACATCATGGTGGTTACTGGGAATCAAAAATAAACTAGTGGTGTTTCAGCTGTACATCCAAATAGGTGAAATAACTGAAGTATTCATCCCACTTGTATGTGTCTATCTATAAGGGCTGTCTCCATATAAGAGTATAAACAAGTGACATTATTATATATCACAAATACATGAGTCTTGTGCTTTATCTTAGATACATAAGTAAGCACAAGAACACACTTAAATTACACTCCTCAAATTAGAGTAATAAATTGAGTGGACATTAGATTTATATGAGACACTGATGGTACTGCATGTATAAACAAGCATTATATGAGCATCTTAATCCTTTACTAATAGTTGGTGTTACCCCCCCCCCCACATGCCCATTTTGTGGATATTGATCCACAGTTTAATTGGACTAGTAATGATTCTAATAATATGAAACTTACCTGGTTGGTTACCATTTTATTTGATTTTCCTTGTTTATGAGTACTAATAAAAGTTATATTTTATACTGACTCCATATTAAAATGTGGGCTGTGGGTGCAGAACTGGTCTTCTTTTCAGCACTCAAAGGGTCCAGTGGATACAAACAAGGACTTAGCTTTGAATAGCTGACCTCTTCTTTCTTGTTGATGCTGGTAGTAGCATAGTAAAGGAAGGTGTAGCAGCTGAAGCGCCTGCTGCATCAGATTGTGAGACAAACAAGCACCAAAACACCCATCCTCAAAGTATTACATTAAAAATAAAAAAAATAGTTTGAGACCTCCAAAAGCTTAAAGGAATGTAAGGGTAGTAGTGGGCAAGAACGGTCAGGTGATGCTGATGCTGCTGAGGATGACCTAATGATGACTGATGATGATGAAGACCTAGAATACATCCCTCCAGCATCCTTCTCTTGTTCAGATACAGATGAAGTTGAGAGTGAGGATGATGACAGGGCTATAAGATTAGCAGAAAGTCAAAAGCTGAATCTTCCACCACTTTTAAGGAGCACTGTGCCTGTCTATAAACTGTTTGATAAAGCCATTGGAAAGTCTGACCCTGGAAAGTACAGATGTCAAAAAGCACACAGTCACCCTATCAGTCATCATCGGCATCATCACCTCTTCAAAGTCCAAGTCCCACTCAGCCACCTGTTTTGAGTACCCAGCAACAGCAACACAGGTTAACATCCACAATGTTAGATATGATGAGTGCCTCTGCTCCTGCTGGAAGTGCTGCACCTTTGACACCTAGTAGTATTGGCAGTGGAATTGCAACAACATCCAGCCCCAGTAGAAGTTGTAGCAGCAATGTTGGGAGACTAACATTCTTAAAAATGAACCAACATCTCATACCATCTGAGTATCAGGTACCAGAAAACACACATGACAGACAAAGACAGGACAAATATATTAACTGCAGCACAGATGAGGAGGTGGAGGAGGGATGTGAAGAAGGGTTGCCACCATCTACC
The DNA here is from genome assembly GCA_037306005.1 of Rhinophrynus dorsalis. Lineage (NCBI taxonomy): Eukaryota > Metazoa > Chordata > Amphibia > Anura > Rhinophrynidae > Rhinophrynus > Rhinophrynus dorsalis. The sequence goes on from CM074721.1 coordinate 551,525,647, forward strand.
CCACTTGGGACCACTGCTATAACCAATAAGTAAAGTGTGTCAGTAATCTGAGAAGGAGGATAGCGTATGACAATGGTAAAAACACATACACAAATCACACCATGTCAGTCCTCAACTATCACCACTACAATACACATCTGCCACATTGTATGTTGTACTTTATTTTTTTTATTACTTGATATCATCATGAATATGTGCCAGTGTCACAAGTAAGTAAGTGTTGTGGGCAAAGGACAAATGCACATTTTTAAAGCCATATGTTGCTGTAGGAATCACAGTTTTGACTTTCAACCACTTATTTCTCCACTACAGCCCTCAGAAGAAGTTATATTACAGTAGGAAATGTAGTACCTATAGGAAATATAGGCAAAAATGTGTAGGTGGAAAATTTGTTAAAATAGGTGAAAATGAGGATATTTTTTCATACGTGACAAGATGAAATCAGTTTTTGCGAAAAGTCATGTAGAAAATTTTTCAGACGTTTCGCCCACCTCTACCTAAGAAGGGAAGACCAGTATCTAGGACAATCATTTCCTCATGGCTTAAACAGGTTATCAGACAAACACACAGACTAATGTCTGTTCCAGATCCCTTTAGAATCACAGCTTATTGTACTAGGTTCATTAATACTTCATGGGCCATGAAGAACCAAGCTACTGTTGACCAGTTGTACAAAGCAGCTACTTGGTCATCTGTTCAGACATTCACAAAGTTTTACAAAGTCAACATTTTTGCATCTGTAGATGCAAGTTTTGGGTGTAAGTTATACAGGTCATTGCTCATTAGATTTCTTCCCTGCTACATTTTTGGGAAGCTCTGGTATGTCCCCATGCACCCCTCAATGACACTAGAGAAAATGTTTGTTTTTTTATACTTTCAGATAAATTCTATTCTCTTAGTCCATTGGAGGATGCAGGGAATTCCACTCACAGAAAACTTGTTGGTGAGGATGTACCGCTTTTCCTGGATGATCTGTTTTACTGCTATTCCCTTCTTAACGCTGCTAAATCAAAACTGAACGTAGCTGGGCAGTGGGAGGGGTTAGCAGCTAGGAAGTGGGAGGAGTTTTTTGCTTAGAGTGCCCTACCTCCTATAGGCATGCTGCTGACCGCCTGAATGGGCTAAGAGAAAAGGATTTATCGGAAATCCCATAATGTACATGGCTTACACTTGTACTCACTTATTGATAATTGATAGTATGTAAATAGATTGATGCAGTTATTAAAAGCAACATACAGAGGAAACTTGTTGAACCTTACTGTCTTTTTACACCTCATTAGCTATGTAATTATGGGCTTTATTTATCAAAGTGAAGAGGAGCAATTGTGGAGCGGACCAGCTACCCTACAGGGTAAAATGAAAATTGCCAATTATTTATATGGCGAGTGTAACCTTTTGAATACTAGAGGGATCCCTAGTGCATTACAAAGCAATGGAATGGTGTGGAATTGTTATATCTCCCTTTGATTTGCCCCAGAATTCTACCTCCTTTGCTTGATGAATAATATAACATATTACCTTGTTAGTTACCCACTGACCTCTTTGAACACCTTATCATTAACTTTATTTCCTAATAGACACCCATTTACTCAGAGCTGACCTGATCTCCTGATTCCTAAGACTATAGATGATTGGGTTTAGTAATGGTGTGACTGCAGTGTACAACAGAGAGATGACTTTATTCAAATTCAATGACTGCCCTTTGGATGGAACAGTGTATTTAGCTATAAGTATCCCATAATATGTGCTCACAACTGTGAGATGAGAACTGCAGGTGGAGAAGGCTTTATGCTTTCCAGTGGTGGAGGAGATCTTGAATATGGTGAGGAAAATTCTGGCATATGTTGAAATTATAAAGAAAAATGCCCAAGGACAACAGGAAGAGAAAGCACTATGGCCTCTATTTCCATAATATATGTGTCTGTGCATGAAGCTTCAAGAAGAGGAGCAAGGTCACAATAGATGAGGTCAATAATATTACATCCACAAAACTCTAAGAAAAAGAATGGAGTTATGTAAATCAGACTGACCAAAAAGCCTAGAACCCAGGAACACAGAACTAGATAAAAACGAAGGTGTATACTCATAATGGATACATAGTGCAATGGGTCACAGATGGCCAAGTATCGATCATAAGACATCACAGTGAGAAGGGAACATTCAGAAGCAATAAATTGACTACAAAAGTAAAACTGTGAAATACAGCCAATGACAGATATACTACTACTGTCTCTTAATAAAGTATATAGCAGGTTGGGGACAATACTTGTAGACAGCAACATGTCACATAAGGAAAGGTGACAGAGGAAAAAGTACATGGGTGATTGGAGGTGATGACTTGCCAGAAACAATGTAATTATCAGGATGTTTCCACATAATGTCATGATGTAAAGCATGAGGAGCAGAACAAATACACATTTCTTCAGACTCTGAGGGCCTTGTAGTCCCAGTAGTATAAATTCTGTGATCTTTGTCTGGTTGTTGCTGCTAATGATGGTCATGGCTTATTTAAAAATCCAAACTGTGAAAAATTAGACTTTTTCTGTGTGATAATATACCAGGAAATCCTTATGAAGAAAGAAACATTCTGGAACATATCATGTGAACCATAGACAAAAATTGTTTTATATGGGTCTTTATCTTCCTTGAATTCTAGATTTCTCCAACATATTGTATGAAAATGCTTTGGGGACCTCTCTAGAATTTGGGGAGTTAAAAGCCAATTTAAAGTTGACCTGTCACCTATATTTAAGTTTGCATATCTTAAACCTTAATTAAAAACTGTCCTTGTATCATGTTATCTATGAGACCAGCAGTTGTGTAGATTATGAGATATTCACACCATTTCATTATATTTCTGTGTGGTGAGCTCTCTGAGTGTCATAACATATGCAAATGTTTGCTCATTAAGCCTGTCAGTGCAGTTTTACATGATAATTAAGCTCTGTATTCACTGAAAGACTTTCACTTTTCCAGACTTTCAAGTGCAAATATTTCTTATACAATGACTCGATTGGACTTTTGGCTAACAATGAATGTGTTGGCTAATAATGAATTAAGTGTTCAGATATATAGACTGTAAAATGGCAATTAGTCTAGTAAAAATAGAAAATTAAACTTTAATTGTAAAGACTAATTAAAAATAAAATCTGTAAACAGAACAAACAGAGAGGGAGATTATTAGACTTTTCAAAAATGAGATTGATAAGTTGATCAGGAAGGATAAGGAAAAGGATGATGTTCTTCTGGGCTCAATTTTTTCATTAGTATAAACCAGGGAAAAAGCAATGGTAGAAGAGCCTCAACTAGTACATCTACACCATGATCATTATCAATTATGTGGTTAACACAATAAAAGTATAAAGGATGACTGAACAAAATGAAGTTGTTCAGGAACTTGGTGGAGTGTTACCAAGACCACTTTTTTTAATCTTTAGACCCTATGTACACAGACTGAGTTCTCCAAGATTGCTCTGACACCATTTTAGTGCCTTCATGTAAGAACTGAACGAAGAATCTGGAAATTATGACCTTAATCTCCGTAGTTAAGAAATTGCTTGAATGATCATTGATAACATTCAGAATTACACAGTGAAAGGTACAGTTATCTGCAGGAAACAATTCAGTTACATGAGGAAAGATCTTGCCACTTGCCAAACAAATCTATGAAGCTTCTGTGAAGTAGCTACCTAGCAATAGATTTAGGATATATATCTATCTATATAAAAGAGGAAGCATCATGTGACCGACAAGCTTGTCCGAAGCCTAACACACACATGGGTGGCAGTAAGGAGGAGTTATGCATGTCTCCTCTATACTCCCTGTCCCATTGGTGTACGCATGGGGCATGACATTACACTCCCCCATAGTACACACCTCCTCACCATTCACCCCCCTCCTATTCACCTCATATTTTGCTTTGCCTCCTTCCCTCCAGTGTCTGAAAGGAGTTTTACCTTCTACACCGTCCACGCTCACTGCTCTGTGCCTCCCTCTTCATCTCATGGCCACCCTTACTATGCCCCATTCCCGCCCCCCCAAAAAAAAACATTGGCAACTCATACGGCTCTGTCTCTCACACATCGTCTTATAATAATGTAGCTGTAAAACTGTTCTCTCATTCCTCACATTCAACCTTTCTCCCCATCTCGTCCTTCTACACTATTGTCCCTCCTATTGGTCCCCCTTCTCTTCTCCATTGCTTTTACAACTGATTACTCCTACCATGTTTTCACCATAATCATGACTGATGAGGATGATGGGAAATTTAGTCCAGCTACAGCTGCAAACTGACGAAGTTCCACCTGTCACCACTCAGCAAGCTTAGTCACCAACCAAATAGCAAACTGCTGGGGAGCAAGTAGCTCACTTACTAGCAATCAAACACCTGAGGAACTGGAACAGTATCTACACAACTAGCAAGAAAATCACTGCATTACCTGTGCAGAGAGGCAGGTACCATTGTATCTACTCTGAATGATCCCATGTACCTCCCTATCCACTACTGTCTCATGTGTGTGTGTGTGTCTTCTTTGTGTTTTCAAACATTTCAGTGCCAGACAGCTATCCAATACATTGGATACCTCTTTGGCACTGAAAGGGTTAACATTTCACTACCACTGATCTATCCAATGCATTGGATACCTTTTTTGCCAATCTAAAAGTTAACCCTTTCAGTGGCAAAAGGTATTGAATGCATTGAATACTTCTGTACCACTGCTAGGGTTAACCCTCCCAGACCTATCCAATGCATTTCACACCTCTTTGAGACTGACAGGGCAGTCAGAGGGTTAAGCGGTAGTTCCCTGAGCAGTATCCCTTTATGTGTATGTCTGTGTCTTTTATGTTTTTCACAATTTTGCAGCCACAGACCTATTCAATGCCTTCAATACCTGTTTGGTGGTGAAAGGGTTAATCATTTCAGTGCAAAGAGATATCCAATAGATTGGATAGCTCATTGCATTGAAAGGGATAACCATTTCATTGCCACAGACCTATTCAATGCATTGGATATCTCTGCCACTGAAAGGACAGTCAGAAGGTTCAGCCCTTCACTATTCCACATCTATCCAATTCATTGGATATGTCTTACGCATTTGAAGGCCAATCAAAGGGTTAACCCCTTCAGACACACAGATGTATCAAATGCATGACATACCTCTTTGCCACTGAAAGGCTTAACCCTTTCATTTGCAGAGGGCTCCACAACCCATAGGTTATTTCTTTAACCCTTCCAGTGGTAGAGACTTATCAGAAGCATTGCAATGCGTTATATACACCTCTTTGCCTGAATGATTGCCTCTGACTCCCTTTCTCCTTATCACCTAACCCTGCACTTTGCCTCCTTGCTTACCCTCCTATCAGACTTATTGAACTGCAATGCGTTGGATCCCTCTCTCACTCTCAGACGGTTACATTTCCTAATAATACAGCTCCCACTGTGAAGAACACACATCACACCTGATCACAACCAACGAAATGGACAGTTAAAAAGTACAAACGTTACATCACACCTCTTCAGATGTTGAGCACTTTACTGAACTGCACCTCTAATCAGCACGACCCTCCACCCCCTCCGAAGGCACAGTGCATCATGCTTGAATTTCCAGCTGCTGTGCGTCTCCCTTACAGGACATCTTCCAATCAATATACATTCCTGCTGTGTGAGACCTTCAGCTCCTCACAGGCCACTACAGTAATTTCAGTGCTCATAGGTATGGACATTTAAAGTATCTTACTGCCCTGTGAGGACCTCAAGCACCTCACATGCCAGGAATGTATGTTAATTTGAAGATGTCCTGGAAGGGACATACACAGCAGTGAAGGAAGTGGCTGCCAATTCAAGCATGACACACTGCCTCCGGAGAAAGGGAGGGACATGGTCATTACAGCTACAGGTCAATGAAGTGCTCCACGTGTGAAGAAGTGTGATCTAACTTTTTTATGTACATTCATTCATTAGTGGAAGGCGTGTGAGCAACTCTGATTTTTCATTTTCTACATACTGGGAGCTGTAGGATTACCAAACGTAACCTTTTGAGGCATCCAAACAATTGCAAACAATGTGTTGCATACTCCGGTGTCACTTAAACGGTTAACACACGGGCAATGCCGTGCCAACACTGCTACTATATAATATGTATTATATATGCACTCCTGTGTCACTGTGGCTCACATTAAATATTTGCATGCCAGAGGGGAACGCAATACATTACAGTACCTTGTGTATCCCTCTGAAAGGGTTAACTATTACTTAAAAAAACTAAGACACAGTCGGGCAACACCGTCCCATATTGCTAGTGTATATATATATATATATATATATATATATATATATATATACATACAGGAGACTCACCTATAAAATAAGCAGATTGGGTTTAGGGGATAACCTTTGAATTGGATAGAAATGTGGTTGAAGGATAAGGACTAGCATTTTGTTATAAATCTAATATTCTCCAGTGCAGTTGGAGTTGTAAGTGGATTACCTCAGATTTCAGTGCTTGGTCCACTGCTTCTTTTAAAAATGTATAAATGACCTGAAAATAAATAAAGAAATCAAAATGTCACTATTTACACATGGCACTTAATTATACAGGCTAATAAATTCAGAGCAGGATGTTTCTTCTCTACAGAAAGCTTTACACAAAATGGCAGACTGTGAAAACAAACTGAAAGTGACATTTAATGTAATAAAGTGTAAAGTTATGTATTTGGGACAAACAAACAGACATTATACTTACAAATTTAATGTTAGCATTTTAAGGGACTCATTGCTACAGAAAGATCTTGGAATACTTGTATATTGAAAATTTGTGAACAGTGATCTGTATCAAACAGCATTAAAACAAATAAAATACTTTTACTTACTCTAATGATAAAACATTGAGAATGTGATATTGTTACATTGTATAAGTATATGAAAGGTTAATACAAGGCTCTCTCTAGTAAACTTTTTCTTACACGTCTTTTAGTAATAAAGAGTTACCATAAGTCTCTCCTTAAAATTATAGGAGAGGAAAGTGTCAGCAGAGGAAGAGGTTCTACAGTAAGGGGCTGGATTCTATAGCAGGTGCTAATGTTACCATTGCTTTTAGCTCCAGATTTACCCATAGACTTCAATAGGAAAATGTCTGATACAACTGGTATTAACGTTTATCACCTGCAATAGAATCTGGCCCAAGGCCTGGTAAACTGTGGACTTTTTTGTACTCAGGAATGGGGTAAAGACAAATACAGTGGACATTTAAGAGAAGACTAGAAACCTTTCTAGCAGAAGGAAACATACAGGGTTACACTTTGTATTAGTAGGTTAAACAGGAGGTTCTGGTAAATAGACTAATGCCAGTATTATGTAATTCACTTCTTCTGGATTATAGTTTGGTTGAACTTGGTGGACTTGCTTGTTTCAACCCAATTTACTATGTAACTGTGTAACTATTAACTTAAACCTATCAAGAGATGTGAGATACGTTCCATAATCTTTTTTTATCTTATGTGTTATTCCATAGAACTCATTCATTAACATTCATGTTTTACATACTTTCAGAACATTAGAAATATATGTGGTTTTAAATATAAACATTTTATTATATTTATTGAGCAACCAAGAATAAAATACTATGAACTGTTTTATTTAATTTCTGTTTCATAGTCCATGGATGGAAAAGATCACAGTAGCTTTATTTTAACTTATAGGTTCAGTCAACTTTGTGAAGTCCTCTTGTGGACTTCAACCAGAATTCTCTCTCACAAGTTACCAAAGTATCTAATCAACTGCACCTGCTTTATCTATGGGCTCTATAAAATGTCATAAGAACAAAGGCATTCAAATGTATTATTTATTTCAAGGTTTGATTAAATGCCTGACTTTGTACATGATACATTCATCCTATATTAAATGTAATGGAACCATAACCTGGAAAAATGAGGCTCTTAATTTGTTTAACTTATCTATGTAGGTTTCTTTTAAACAGCAGTCATACAGATACATTGAAGTTAAACTGAGTTGTATTGTACTGCTAGATGGATTCAGTTTATAGCCTGATAAAACAACAGATTCAAATTAAGCATTCAGGACTATTGAAGATCGTTGTTTTGTTGTGTGAAGTAGAGACAGACTTTAAAATAAATCATTATATACAGGCAACTACAGATGCAAAGCAGATATCCATTTACCTGACTGCTGTTTGAAAGACATTTACCATGTTAACAATTTCTATTAAAAAAGTAACATATCCCTAAATGATATTGTCCTTTAATTATGTTTCACCAATTTAAGACTGAAATTATCTGATTATATTATTTAATAACTATTTAACACCTGCTATAATTACTTGCTGCCATGATTTCATTAATAGATGATATCTGATGATAATCCATTATCAGGTTATAAGATTATATTATTTGGAGATATCTATTCTGAAACACATAGTTTGTCTTTACATGGAATTTTGCTCACTAACATGTTTCATGGAAATAAATGTATTTACAACTTAATAATCAGGAGCAGATCCAAGAGTCTACAGCAGATGATGTTATCACTGATTCATCTCACAAAATCCTAGTGGAAATTTGCAGTTAAAACCAGTGATAAAATTGTCACCTGCAATTCAGGTCAGACTGAAATTATCCTTCAGAAATTTAGTACAAACTGAGGATGATGTACTGAGAATGGAGTGTTTCTGGGTCAAATCAACTGCACCATAGGAGGAAAATAAAAATGACAATTGATTTAAATGGGGCCTCAAACTACATAAATGAGACCTTCAGCTTCTCATAGGCCACTACCATACTTTCAGTGCTCATAGGTGTGGACATGTAAAGTATCTTACTGCCCTGTGAGGACCTCAACTCCTCACACACCAGGAATGTATGTTCATTTGAAGATGTCCTTCAAAGGACACACAGAACAGCAAAGGAAGCGGCTACCAATTCAAGCATGCCACACTTCCTCTAGAGAGAGTGAGAGCCATGCTCAATACTGCTATAGGTCAATGAAGTTCTCCACGTCTGAAGAAGTGTAATCTAACTTTTTTATGTATGTTCATTCATTCCTGAAATGCATGTGAGCAGCTCTGATTTTTCTACATAATGGGAGTTGTAGGATTACCAAACGTAACCTTTTGAGGCGTCCAACACATTGCAAACAATGTGTTGCATACTCCGGTGTCACTTAAATAGTTAACATACGGGCAATGCCGTGCCAACACTGCTACTTCTGTGTCACTGAGGCTCACATTAAGTCTTTGATTGCCAGAAGGGAACGCAATGCATTACAATAACTTGTGTATCCCTCTGAAAGGGTTAACTATATATATATACATACAGGAGACTGACCTATAAAATAAGTTAGGGGATAACCTTTGTAATTGGATATAAATGTGGATGATGGATAAGGACTAGTGTTTTGTTATAAATAAAATATTCTCCAATACAGTTAGAGTTGTGAGTGGATTACCTGAGATTTCAGTACTTGGTCCACTGCTTTTTTTAAAGTTTATAAATTACCTGTAAATAAATATAGAAATCAAAATGTCACTATTTACACATGCCACTTATTTATACAGGCTAATTAATTCTGAGCAGGATGTTTCTTCTGTACAGAAATGAACTATTATTATAGTTATTATATTATTTTATAACTATTTAACACCTGCTATAATTACTTGCTGACATGATTTAATAAATAGATGATATCTGATAGTAACCCATTATCAGGTGATAAGATTATATTATTTGGAGATATCTATTCTGAAACACATAGTTTGCTTTTACATGGAATGTTGCTCAATAACATGTTTCATTGAAATAAATGTATTTACAACATAATAATCAGGAGCAGATCCAACAAAGAAAGAGTTAGATTCCATTGCAGATGATGTTATCACTGATTCATCTCACAGAATCCTACTGAATTATATGTGGAAATTTGCAGTTAAAACCAGTGATAAAATTGTCACCTGCAATTCAGGTCAGACCGAAATTATCCTTCAGCAATTTAGTACAAACTGAGGATGATGCACTAAGAATGGAGTGTTTCTGTGTCAAATCTGCACCATAGGAGGAAAATAAAAATGACAATTGATTTATGTGGGGGTTCAAACTACATAAATGTTATAAAGGTCAGAAATGCATTGAGAAACAAAATGTCATATAACTCATTCTGAATTTCTGAAATGTGCATTTGTCTCCTATGGTGCTGTTGGTTTTACTCTTACATCAAACTCACTCTCCACATCAACAGTTGTGATCAGTTCTAGAAAGTTATTGAAAAGGACAAGTAACATTTTAAAGGGATAGTAATACTTTGTTTTATCTTTATTTTATTTTGTAGGCATTAAAAAAACATGAAGAACGATATGTCTTATCTCTCAAACTTTTATGGTTTAAGAGATATTCACAAACAAAGTATCCCCCCCCTGTTCAACCAGATCAGAAGGGAGATGCCCAGGTAGACTGCAGAGAGGGACAATCTTCAATTAAGATAAGGGAAAAAGCTGAAAAACTTGTCAAGGGGGGAAGGGCTTTCATTGTTTTCATACAAAGAAAATTGTCCCCTTCTGTTATCTGTCTGGTCTTACAACCAGATTCACATCTGAGAAGAGATGGCTTACACTAGGTAAAAGGGGCGGGGAGGGGAAACTTTGCTTGTGAACATCTCATAAACCATAAAGGTTTGAGAGATAAGACTTATATCATTCTTCATGTTTTTTTAATGCCTACAAAATAAAATAAAGTTAAAACGTAGTATTGCTATCCCTTTAAATCAATTCTGATCAGCATCCTCAACTTACCTTGGTCTCAAGATCTCTGCTTCTGTCACATCTTCAGTATCAGCTATATGTTCTGATCATGCAAATAAAGAGAAGAGTTAAACGTTTCACAAGTAAAAGTTTGTCACAATGTTGTTAGCAGTCCAATAAAAAATCATCATCAGTTTGTGATAAAGATGAAGCCTTACAGTTTATATAGCTGTGTGATGGTTCCAGTAGGAGTTCAGAAAATGTAGAGAATCCCATGATGACCAATCAAAAGTTATGTTAAAATAACAATTAACAACTATGCTGTTAAGGAACTTTCACCTATATAAACTTTTTTGTTGCAGTTTACTTCTGTTAATCTGCAACTTCAGGATTCTTCTGTAACACAAGTACACACAAAAGTCATGTCTCATTTTCTTCAACAAATTTAGCATTATCATAAGACAACATTATTTTCTGTATATGCCCTGTCATGGAAAAAATGTACCCTTACTTAGAATGCAAAAAAAAGTTGTTTTTTAAAATTTATTGATATACAGTAAATCATATATCCTCAATTCCACTAGAAGCTGCATAAACTGTAGTTATATTTACCAATATTTACACTTGGATACAAGTAGAACAAAGGGCATACCTTTATTGGTTAACTAAGCCAAATAATTTCCTCTTATTGGCTAAAAACACTCCATTTTCCTGCAAGAACTTTGCTGTTTTCCATCTATATTTTCTATAGCTCTGAGAATTACTGCTACAATAATATAAGTATGTCCTTCTATGCTAAGTGTAGTCGTAGATAATAATAATAAGGATAACTAGTATTTATATAGCGCTTTTCTTCCAGTGGAACTAAAAGAGCTTTTAGTGCATGCTCTCAGAATTAACAGCTGAATAAGAGACATTATTACCCAATTAATGGTACTCATCTATCAATCTGAGAAAGATGATGGGCTGAGATGACCCTGCCAGGATTCAAACCTGCAGCCTTGAGCTCTTAACAGGAGCTGCAGTCAGTGGTATTTACCACTAAGCTATCTCACTGGTGAAGATAAGGGCTGAAGTGATTCTGTAAGATGGTTTAGATAGGATTCAGTGTAGCAAAAAACTAACAAGAGTGGTATAAAGGTGATGCCTTTTAATGGCTAACTGAGAACATAACAAGTGCAAGCTTTCAGAACACTAAGGCCCCATCTTCAGGCAACAAACAAAGCTAGAATAACACTGCATTTATATTTACAGAGTATGACATACATTTGAACCAAAATATATGAGTACACAGTGGGGGTCAATTAACTTAGTAAACATACAGTCTGCAAAGATATGAATTGATATGTACAGTGTTAGAACAAAGTCCTGGGAACAAGCAAATGTTCATGGTTTGAGAGAAAGTGAGAGGAAGAGACAGAAATAGAACAAATATAGTTTAGTTCTGTTGCTTGCTGGAACATGAGTATGAGTAGAGTTGAAAGGGTGCTGATTTTGTTGCTATGAAGAAATCCACCAGCAGCATCAGTAGGAGCCTATTTAGTCCAGCAGATAGTACTTCCAGCTCCAAAATATCCCCATGGATCTGGTTTGATATTTTAAGAAGGGGAATACGAAATTAAGTGGCTGTGTTCAGCTGCCTGTACCTATTGCTGCTGTGACTGTGATGATTAGTGTGACACCAAAGGCCACAATCAAGATAGGAGCAAGAGACTGATGGTGGTAGTGACCACTGATGACTACAGGGTGGTGGTACAAATACAGCATGTGAGCCTTCTTGGATCAAAGCAATGAAGAAAGGGAAGATAAGATGGATTTGGGACGGGCATCACCACTATGGATGGGTTTAAAGTCCTATTTTTTAACGCAGGAATGTATGCATGGTGTTTCAGGTTTTTTTTACCTATAAAGAAACCCATTGATTTCACATATTCTTGACCATCTGGTGCATTTCTGTGTGGTCATTCTGGTAAAATTTCTCAGTCATGCTCCTCTGTTTTATTCTGTAATTAAGCTATCAGTGGAATCATTTTGCTTATTTGAGCCCCTATACTTTTAACCAGCACAGTTGCCTCCTCAAAGGGTTTCAGCAGCTCCCATAGTTACACATTGCTTGCCATTGCCCAGGTGACAAAGATGTTCTCTCCAAAGCCTTTCACCTGGTAGAGACCACCATTTTCAGCTGGTGACGGGTCAGGTTGTTATGGTCATATATGGAATATAATGCATGGTGTGCACTGTAGGAGCGCTGATTTTGCAGGTGATATTCAGCATCTCTCTGAGTGTTTCAGATTCTGCCAGGAATCTGATCACAACTACTTTTAGCACCAGGGCAAATCAGGGCACATGCACCATACTACCTATTTTCTTTTTATCTATGTTTTTTATTTTTTACTGCAAATCAAACATACACAAGCAAAAGTAAAAATAGAAAAAAACATGGCAAATTCGAATTTAAGCCTGTAGATATATAATGTTACAGTCAATTAAGTCTGGTACAAAGGTTTCGGAATAATCATGTTCATATCAAGTTAAAATATTGTTGTTATGTAATTTCTCAAACGTTGGAGGTTTCAACTCAAAATTTCTTCATGAATTCAGAAGCTGAAGGTCACAGTAAGATAAGGTAAATAATAAGTAATATAACGATTGAGGAGAAATGAAACAGAGTAAATTATCAGTCCATATGGGGATGAGAGAGGAAAAAAATAGGGGAGGGGGTGAGGATGGGGGGGATGGGCTTAGGGGAGGGGTGACCAGAGTGGTTTCGGGGGTTATAGGAAAGGGAAGTGAGGAGGGGAAGGAAGCATCAGGGGGAATGTCAATTCACATCCCCTATTTTCCACTAAATTATTATGCTGGATACCATTCATTCAATTGCACTCCACCACATTGCCATGTGTGATCAGCACTCCACACAATGTGCAGTGGTGTTGTGATTGGTGACTTTCAGGGCTCTCTGAGCATCCCATCAGGTGATCAGCATAGGATACCACTTATGCATTGCAGGAGTATGTTGTGTGTACGTCAATGTGATGCCATTTCTTGCTGTGTCTTACTTAAAAGGGCAGTAATACTTAAGTATTACTAATCCCTATAGTAAAGTCCTTTTAAAAATACATGTATTGCCCCCAGTTTCATCTCTCAAACCTTTATGGATTCAGAGATGATCGCTCCTAAAGTTGCCCTCTCCCTCCCCCTTCGCCGTAGTCAGTGTTCTAGCTGACTGCAGGGAAGTCAGTCGTACGACTTTCAGTCGGCTCTCCAGCACAGCCGGATCGCGTTAATAAAAAAGAAAACTTTCACTGAAATGGTCTTCTACATGTGATTGGTTTGCAAGCACACGCAGAAGACTGTTTTAGTGAAAGATTTTTTTTAATTAACGCGATCGTGGCTCTGCTGCAGAGCCGCTTGATGATCTAAGACCGGATTTCCCTTCAGTCAGATACAAAGCTGACTACGGGGAAGGGGGAGGGAGAGGGCAACTTTAGGAGCGATTATCTCTCAAATCATACAGGTCTGAGAGATGACACTGGGGGCAATACATTTATTTTTAGTAGGACTTTACTACAGGGATTAGTAATACTTAAGTATTACTATCCCTTTAAAGCCCATTCTCTGTTTGGCCAGCACTCAATTGTACTGGTATTCTGATTTAAACAGTAAACAATTAACTAATGCTCAACGTATTGAATGCAAACAAACGATAAATCATTGAGTACAAATCCAGCTCAAAGGCTCACCTGCTTCTTGCTTCAGGGTGCTCAATCCGACTTGGATCCTCCGATATGATCCATGTAATCCAGACAATACAAACAAACAAACAGTCTCAAACACTGTTCATAGTAGCTAACTCTCATGCCATGTCTCTGGATTTTATTTTATTATATTGAATAAAGTGGAATTTTTATTAATCAATGGCGATTTGGAAGACCGTTTTTCAGTCTAACCACCTGAGCCAGGTGTGCTCCCGCTTTGTTTGTTTGTATTATTCTGATTTAAAACCTTAAAGGGATAGTAATACCTAAAATGTAAAAAAAAATATGTTGTAGGGTTTATCCCCCTGAGTAAAACAAGAGTACTCCCACTGCTGAAAGATGTTTCATTCAAAAGTTATTAATTTTCAAAGTTGAATTTTTTAGGTGCAATATCACAGTGGCCTGAAATTGTACAGTGGCGCTGTTGCTACACGATCCTATGGACAGCTCTGGTCTCAGAACCATAAATCCCCATAGGATGGTGTAGCAACAGCGCCACTCTACAATTTCAGGCCACTGTGATATTGCACCTAAAAATTTCAACTTTGAAAATTAATAACTTTTGAATGAAACATCTTTCAGCAGTGGGAGTACTCTTGTTTTACTCAGGGGGATAAACCCTACAACATATTTTTTTTTTACATTTTAGGTATTACTATCCCTTTAAGGACCCATGGCATATCAGGGCCATCATGGGTAAACTTGTGTTAAGGACCCCTGATAGGCCTTGTATGTCATGTAATTCAGGGAGTTCTGTACGGCTGCACACTGTGCAGGGATACCTGAATCCATTTTTTGAAAAACAAAAGCTCTGTGGTCCTTAAGTGCCAGCCAAGCAGCAGTACGGATGGTCAGTAAGGGGTTAACCCTTTGCAATCTGTTTCGCCCCTCTGGGACTCAGAGTGTTTTCATCTTGGTGTTTATATCCTGATTGATTTCTCTGGGGTCTCAAATACTAGTTATGTTTTTTGTGTCTAATCCTTGCTGCCTGTCCCGACCTCAACCTTTTTAAATCTGTTGTCTTTATAATCTCCATTAGGGCTGTTTTTTGCTGTGTCTACCTGCATCTAGGTTCCAGTATATATTGATCCTGCATCTCATCCCATCATCCAAACAGTTACCCAAAAATGTCATGCTGTGTCTCATCCCATCATCCTGTCACCTCAGTATTATCCCTTCCAGCCCTGACAAATGGATGGATATGAACTGTTGGATCCTCACGTCTTCAGACTACCACCTGGTGGGGGGAGGTAATGGAGCAAATGGGGGTACATCAGAGGAGGAGGAAGAGGATGCTGAGTGTTCTGGAGTGGGGGTACATCTTCCCACATTCAGACCCTAGCACAATTTAGTTGTTATGTTGGTCTACCTCTGTGATTTTTACCCCCTTTTTTTGTCCTTTGAGAGGGGCAGGGGCACAGTGACAGCAGCTCTCCATTTCTTTTTTCAGCGGTCGGCTTTTGCATACTTACTATAAACATAGTGTCGTCTGTGTTGCATGTTCTTAATAAGGGCAAATGTGCTAAGGTGTGTTCCCTCCTTTCCACTTTTCACTGCATTATCACACATAGTGCATAGTGCTGCACTGTACCTGCCTGAAGGAAAATATTCCCATACCCAGTGAGGGGAGAATAATTGTCTTGTTCTTCTGCAGAATCACTGTCACTGACTGAGGCGGGTTAAGCTGCTGAAACTATCTCAGCATCAGCAATAGAACTAGGACCAGAAGTATTGGTGGCAAGCAGTGGTGGGCAATAAGTGGGAAAAATGTGGCTTTCCCATTTATTTCCATGCAAAGAGCTAGGCAAACAAATCTTGAAAATTGAACTTTTTGCGAAAAAAGTTTCATCAAGAGAGAAGTGCCATTTTTCCCCAATTTCGGTTTGAGGTGAAACATTTCTCCCATTCCTAGTGGCAAGTAAATACTGTCTTAGTCCCATATCAGTATTTGAAGAACCCAGTTCCATGTTTGCCATGGTGGTGTGTGACACTAGCCGGCGTATCATCATCCTGCTATTGTGACAGATGTCTGACTCTGATGACTCAGCAACAAGAACTACAGCAGCAGCAAACTCCTGAATGTCACTGCTGGTCCATCCCTTTCTTACATTCCTTATCACTTTTTACCAAAATGCTCTCTCCCCAGTCACCTGCTTCACCATCACCCTCACTCTCATCACAACCAACACCAGTCTCTCACTTCTCTTTGGGACTGGTTGGGGATGATAATTGTGACCAACTCTCCCTTACAGTCACAATTGTCATCTCATCAGAAGAAATCTGCCTTATAGCAGTAATAACAGGCACAGGCAAATGATGTGTGATGTTGCTCATAGTGCTAGCCAGGTTCACCATCTTCAGTATACTTCTCCAGGGCAACAATGCATAAGGGGGAATGGGAATCATTGTTCGGGGGTATGTGGGTTCCTGCTGCTGATGTCTTCCTCCACCTCTGAATGAACAGCATCAGCAGCATCAGGCTCCATACAGCTTCTCCTGCTAATCATACTGTTTGCCAACACTTACATTTGCTTTTAATTTTAAACTTTTTTTATGTTTTTTTCTCTCTTCCTTTGCCTGCTTCCAGTTTCCTTGTCTCCTAAACTACACCATGCTACATGATGGGAAATTCTGGGTTTTTAGAGTATAAAGAAGTGAAGTTTTGCCACCATTGGAAACCAAAAGCAGGAAACACTACAGTTCTCACAGGAAACTCAGTGGTGTTACCAAAACTTGGGTTACTTTTTGGACAGGAATTCACGTGGGAAAGGTGGAAAATCACGGATTTTCTTGGTGAAAATTCCTGGGGGAAGAAAATAGTACTTTTCATAATCAGCATAGCGCACTTATTTTTTCCAAGTTCCCGCTAAAGTCATATTCCTTTAGGCATTTTGAAATCTTATTTTTTTTTTGTCTTCAAATGTTGTCAGAATATTCACTATTACTTTCACGATGGGTGCTGTATGTCTTACTATCACTGTCAAGCACAGAAGTTGGCTTAACTGCTACACCCTCTTCTGCTATGCTAGCAGTACAAGAACGCTACTCGTTGTTGTCTTCTATGTTCAAAAGATTTTTTTAGTTCTATTGGTGGAACTTTTTCACTAACAGTCTCTTCAGGAGGAGAAGATCATCATAATCATCATTTATTACAAATGCTGCTGCAACAATGGCTCTAGTGGGTTTTGGACTGCCACTTTTACTAACACATCCCATGATCTGCACTGCTCCCACTCTTTCCCCCCTACTACTAGTATTTTTGCTGAACATAAACAAAGTAGTGTGAATTTTAATAGTGACGTACATACTAGTAGTGAGGTAGAAGACTCAGGGATGGAAATTGAGGTGGTTAGTGTTAGTAGTAATGATAGTGATGGTGAAGCAGCTGGTGGGACAACCATTACCACAATAGATCCTCCTACTGATGCTGAGGTGGTAGGGGAAGTAATGCAGAGTGGCCTGATTAGCAGCCAAGGGAGCCCACAACTTCCCATGGGTGTCCCCTTACCCTCATGGCATTGTACAGATGGAACATGATCTTGAAGAAGGCTGCCTGTGCCTGCTGCTAATGCTTCCAGTCTGGCATCTTCAGCTCATCAAGAGATGGCAAGTGTGACAGTAAGGGATTCTCTGTTACATTTCTCATCATCTCCTCCAAACTGTGAGATGTCTCTGTTACATTTCTCATCATCTCCTCCAAACTGTGAGATGTCTCTAATAGAGCAGCAGCAGAAAGTAGGGACTAGTGGTGGTGATGATAAAAGCCCATTCCTCAAGTCTAAGCGCGTGGCCCCTTGTCCTGTGTACTATTCTGTTAATGAACAGGTCTTGGAGAGCCCTTTGTATGGGCCCTGAACATATTTATATAGTGTTATCATATCCCTTCTAAGACGCCGTTTCTCTAGTGTGTACAAGTTTAACTTTTCTAGCCTTTCTTCATAACTAAAACTTTCCATTCCCCTTACTAGTTCTGTAGCCCTCCTCTGCACTCTTTCTAGTTCCATAATGCCCTTTTTCAGAAAGGGTGCCCAGAATTGAACAGCATATTCTAGGTGGAGTCTTTCCATGGACCTGTAAAGAGGCATAATAATATCTTCCTTCCTTGAGTCAATACCCCTTTTAATACATGCCAATATCTTATTGGCCTTTGCAGCTGCCAGCTGGCACTGCATACTACTGCTAAGTCTATTGTCTACCATTAATCCCAAATCCTTTTCATTTGTAGATTTCCCCAGAGAAACACCATTTAAACTATGCGTTGCATTTTTATTATTATACCCAAAATGCATAACTTTACACTTGTCTATATTGAACCTAATTTGCCATTTGCCTGCCCAGTTACTCAATTTGTCCAAGTCCTCTTGTAATGAAGACACATCCAGTTCAGACATTATTACCTTACTTAATTTTGTGTCATCTGCAAACACTGATACATGGCTCCCTATGCCCTCTGGGAGGTCATTAATAAATTAAAAAGAAAAGGACCCAGGACAGATCCCTGATGTACTCCACGTATCATGTTTATCCAGCCATGCCTGTGTTGTCATTCTGGTAAGAATCATCAGCCATGCATCTCATTTTTTTCTGCAATAAAAATGTCAGCGGTAGAATTTCACTAATTCCTTCCCCAATGCAACTCCCCAGCATGGCTGTCTCCTCAAAGGGTTTTAACAGCTCACATAGTAACATAGTAAATTAGGTTGAAAAAAGACACAAGTCCATCAAGTTCAACTTTAGCCTCATACCTCAGAACTGAGAATTTTATAGCTTTCCTGCTACCAATTAAATTAGTCTTTATCAGACCTTCCTGATCAGCCTACTGATAAACAGTATAACTCTGTATGTTCCCTGTTGAAAGAAATGTATCTAATCTTCTCTTAAATGTATCCATTGTATCTGCCATAACTACCTCCCTGGGCAATGAATTCCACAATTTAACAGATCTTACCATAAAAAACCCTTCCTCTGCTGAAGTTTAAACCTCCTTTCCTCTAATCTCAAGGGGTGTCCCCTGGTCACCTGATCAGGCCTTGGAATAAATAGCTCACCGCAGAGATCCTTGTATTGACCTCTCATATACTTGTACAATGTGATAAGGTCTCCTCTTAGTCGGCTTTTCTCTAGAGTAAATAAACCAAGTTTGTTTAGTCGTTCCTCATATGTCAAGTTCTCCATTCCCTTAATTAATATTGTTGCTCTCCGCTGTACCCTCTCTAGTTCTAGTATAGACTTTTTCAGAACCAGTGCCCAAATTTGCACTGCATACTCAAGGTGAGGTCTTACCAGCATATATCACACATTAGTTGCCATTGGCCAGGTGACAAAGAGGCTCCCTCCAAAGCCTTCCAGTTTTGCATGGTGTACTCGTTAATAGGGATGGGTGAAAATTTTTGCCTCAAACTGAAATCTGTGAAAAATTGCACTTTCAGCTTGGTGAAAAATTTCATGCAAAAAGTGCAGTTTTTCCACTTTTTCCCACTTTTTTCGCCTAGCCCATTCCATTGAAATCAGTGGGAACATTGAAGTTACACACAACACATAACAAATATTATTTTATTTCCCAAATCCATAGTATAAAAGGGCATGAGGGTGATTGACAGTGTGGGGAAAGAATCAGTTGAACAGGGAATGTTTTTTGGGGGGTTGTTTACTGTGATTGGGGGGGCAGTTAATAAAAAAATAAATCCTAAATGCAATGAAAAAAAAACCATTAGACATGGTATAAGGGGGTATGAGGAGTGTGCCTTTGTTGGTGGGTGGAGTCTGGGGAATGAATCAGTTGAACAGGGAATTTGTTTTGGGGAAGTGGGTTCTTGATGTATTGAGGGGACAAAGAAATTTGTATGTAAAATGATAGAGACAGGAATCCCATGACATAAGCTGCCACTGTGGTGGACTGGTAGAGTGTTTTTTAGAGGATGATTTGTTAGATTTGTTGTTAGAGGCCCAAGCCCTGGGGAAACATTGATTTGTAGGACTTAGACTTGTTAGAGGTCCAAGCCCTGAGGAAATATTGATTTGTTAGAGGCCAAAGCCCAAAGGAAACATTGATTTGTAGGACATAGGCTTGTTAGAAAAACAAAAAAACACATTTTTTTTTTTTTGTAGGACTATGTTTTGTTTTGTTTTTTTAATTATTAAAGCACAAGCCCTGAGAAAAAAAAATGCCCTACTGGCCTAATATCATAAGGTCATGTTGGCCAGTGTCAAATGTCCTCCTCCTGAGTCCATTATTGCAGGATTTGCAACTGCTGTTCTTGCTGCTGCTGCTGAGATGTTTAAGCAGCAGAATGATTAGGCAGCTGAAAGGAAATAGGATTAACAATAGCAATAACATGGGTGATGGATGATGAAGGTTCCACTTGCCACGACTAGCTCCAGTGATGCCCCTGAGGCAGTAGCAACACAATACGTAGCCCCCAGTCTATGTGGAAAAAATAAGAAGTTAGTTAATAATTCTTTTCCACCTGCCCCTCCTCCAAAATCTTGGGTGTGTTGTTATTAGAATGTACATTTTTCCCTTGAGAGCAGGAACTGTGGCTCTCATCAGCAAAAGTGTGTGTGTGGTAAATAACATCTGGGAGCACAACTGTATCCAAACACCATGACACCTGAAACCAAGTACTGCCGCTGTCACTATACTCCTTTTCCAGACCCCGCTAAGGACACATGACAACTTGCTGACAGTTTAATAGTAATGAAGGTGAACCCTCCCTGCCAGCATATTCTGCGGGATGGAATCTCCTTAGATGCCGCTTAATGGCCTGGTATCTCCTCCACCACACTGGCATGTGTGGTCAGTGCACCACACTGTGTGCAACGGGTAGAGATGAACTGCCATATCCTAACAGCAACAGAGTGGCTATCATTTGGCGGGGGAGGTAATGATGAAGGAGGTGGATTGGAAGAAGATGGAGTTGTTACCCTAGAGGGAGAAGGTGATCTTGATGGCAAGCTCGTTGTTTCGCCCATCATTGAACTTCTAGTATCTGTCTGGGTTTCTTCCACCTCTTTGATCTCCACCTTGCCTCTTGTTGTCTTTCTGGAGTAACAGCGGTGCTAAATTCCTGTAATGTGTGTTTGGCTTTAACATGTTTGACCTAAATATCATGGTGTTTGTGTTTAATGTGTGATATCAGGGAGGTTGTATCAAGGTGTGTTCCCTCCTTTCCCCTTCTCACTGACTTGTCACAAATTTTGCAGTGTCATTGGTGATGATGACTGTACTGTGCCAGCCCCAAGAGAAAAATAGTCCCACACCCATGACTTCCGGGGGAAGGGAACAGGTGGAGAAGAATGGCCTCTTTCTTCTTGTCCTCCACATTCCCATTCGGGCAAAGGATGATGTTCCTGATGTTCCTGCTACTGCCTCAGAATCAGCACTGCAACTAAGACCAGGAGTATTGCTGCCGCTGGCAAGTGAAACCTGTCCTAGTCCTGCATCACTTGTGGACCCCGTTCCCACTGTGTCCATGGTGTTCTGTGGCACACTAGGCTGCTGCTCAGCATCCTGCTGCCCTTGCGTCTCAGCAGCAAGAGCAGCAGGATTTAGAGCAGTTTCAAACTATGCAAATTTCAAAAGCATACTGCTGGTGGTGGTGGTGGTGATGCCCATCCTCATCCCTGTCTCCCATTCTTTCACAGTTTCTGATAAAAAGGAAATCAATTTCTCTTCCACCCCAGCTTCTCCAACACCAGCACGAGTCCCTATGTGCTACTACTCTATTACAGACATCTCACTACTGCTTGGAGGAGGTGACGAGCAATGTGACAGAGGGTCCCCTAACGTCACACGTATCATTTCGTTTTGGCGTTAAGAAGGCAGACTGGCAGCACTAGCAGCAGACACAGGCAGCTGATCTGTGCTTCTGCTGGTGGATGGTGGTGGTATTAATTGTAAACCTGCTCTCCCCCAACACCACATGGACAATGCCGTAGTGGGAAAGGGACTCCCAGGTTCAGGTGAATGGTGTGGGCTCCCACCGGCTGCTTCACCATCACGTCTAGCAGCAGGCGCAGGCAGCTTACCTTTCCTGCTCTCACTAGTACTATCCTTTTCTCCCTCCCTTCCCATTCCCTTTTCGCCCTCTCTTCCCATTCCCTTTTCTCACTCCCATCCCATTAAATTTCCCAAGATCACTTGGGGTGATTTAGGGGGACTGGACAGCATTGGATCAGTAGTGCTTACTTCCTCCTCATCCTCAAACTCAGTGGACACATAAGGGTCCTTCCAGCTCCTCCATTGGTTATTTTTCCACCTGCTTATTGTGATAACAGTCACTATGAGCCTCTCCTACCTCCATTTTGCCAAGATATCACAGCAGAATAGAAAGGCATGTCTACCTTGCTCTGTAGCTGCTTCTATTGTGTTTGATTTCCGCAAATACCTCACGTTTTTATAGTGAAAAGGCAAAAACCATGTAAATCAGTGGGTGGAAACTTTCTAGCCATTGAAAAAATGGTGAAATATTTTGGCCAATGGACGTAAAATGCGAAAATTTTAATTGTTAGTTTTAAAGTGGATTTTCTCATGAAAAAGTGGACAACAACGTGGCTTGCGCTGAATTTCTTGCAGGAACACGGCAACTTTCGCCTATCCCTAGATTCAAGTCTGTCCATTTATTGCACATACTGTGGTCATTCCTTTGGGGATGCACTATATTAATATGGTCTTGAACTACAATTGTTTCAGGATTATGC
The DNA here is from genome assembly GCA_037306005.1 of Rhinophrynus dorsalis. NCBI lineage: Eukaryota > Metazoa > Chordata > Amphibia > Anura > Rhinophrynidae > Rhinophrynus > Rhinophrynus dorsalis. The sequence continues at coordinate 551,548,850 of CM074721.1, forward strand.
TAGTACCTTTGGGACATTTGCACATTTTTAATTCAGATAAATTTGGAGGAAGCTGAACTTAATTAATATTAATATTACTAGCCCATTGGAACATGTTTCATTTATTCTCTTCTTTGATTACTTCTCTTCTACTACTTTGGCAGACAAAGGGGAGAAGAAATCTAGGAGCAATAAAAGTAATTTTAATTCATATAACAAATTCAGTTCCAAAGTCACAAACAATATGTCTGTGTGTTCTAAAATGTATGGGCTTAGAGGCTAATAGGGTTTCCACATCTACAGATGAACCCCCTATGCTTTATACAGAGTGGGTCAAAGCTTTACCAGGTTTCCTTGACAAATTAGAGAGGTTTTTGGACAGGATGGTTACCAGAAGCACCTAGTACACCAGTTTAAAGACCAAGAACCAAAACCCCCCCCCAAAATGTTCTCTATTCACCCTCAAATTCCTCTTATGATGAAGGTGAGCAGGCTAGTGACATTTCTGAGTCTTCCTCATACATTGGAAAGGATTCCATATTAGAGGACTCGGCTTCAGAATCTATGGATTCCTTATTTAAAGCTATCTTAGATGTCTTAGATGTTTAGAAGTCTCAGATTACCAATCCCCTAAGTACTCAGCCAACTGACTTTTTAAAATTAAATAAAAATCTGTTATTTTCCCTGACTATGAAGAGCGTGATCAGATTGTCGGATATGAGTGGGAATCCATAGATAAAGGTATGATTATTCTCCAGAAATTTGCAAAGGTGTACCCCTTTTCTAATTCTAAGTTTGGCCAAACCAAACAGGTGGGCCAAAGCACTAACCGTAGACCCTTCTGTTTCCAGATTATCCAAACATACCACTATTCCTGTTAAAACTGAAGCAGCACTTAATGATCCTACTGACAAAAATGTTGATACCTTGAGCAGGCTAATGTTTTCTGGACTAGGAACAATCATTTGGGCTTCCTTTGCTTCAGCCTGGGCATGTAGAGCTAAAATAGAATACAGACACCGCTCTCAATAACCATATTAACACTGTGTGGGATAGAGAGAGGAAATACACCAAACCTATATGTCATGAACTACAGATCAAATATGATATTCTATAGGCACATATATCACTCTGTCTATATTCTGACCAAATGAGTGATGTCTATGTAAATAATAAACAAAAACTGTCCCTGAAAAATAGTCACAAATTGGGCAGTTATTCTCTCAATATTGCTGCTTGTCTTTAGGCAAGTTCGTGTCACGAAAAGATATTTCTCAGCGATGATCATAGAACATGCAAAATAGAGAAAAAAAGGGGGGGTAGACAGCGCAAAAAGTTCCTCTAAGTGTAGTAGATTAATAAAGGATGGGACGTTCGAGAGACTAAGTAGTGCGATTGAACATTCGAATAGAGGGAAGTGAAAATGACAAAGATTGGGAGAGGAAGATTCTGAGGACACGTGTGGCAGTAACAAAGATACCTTGATGTGCTACAGATAAAGAAGATTTCTAGTAAGCAGATCATTTTACTAGTTGTATCCTCATTTATCAAGACTTATACATGTCATGTGCCATACTTTCTTCCTGTAAGCAGCCCATCTAATTTCACCCCCCACCCTCTCCTCTATACTCCATTCAACTAATCCATCAGCTCCATATACGTTATTTATCCATGTATATATAATATATGAAATCATCTAGGATTGTGTATGAGAAGTGTTTATGAATTATACCTCTCGTCTCAATTCTTTCTCTATATATATCCCTTTGGTATTTATCAATCTTTTTAGATTGACCATTTTGTGTATTTTTTATGTATATTATTCAGTTGTGATTAAAATTGTTTTTTATATAAAGAATTTTCCTGATATCCACCATCCTTTATTAATCTACTACACTTAGAGGAACTTTTTGCGCTGTCTACCCCCCCCCCTTTTTTTTCTCTACTGGGCATGTAGAGCTGCTGAGGCTTGACAAGGTCAAATTATTCAAATCTTTACAAAATTATGTGATTTTCCCTTTCATAGGCTCCAGAAGACCACCTCCTATATTGGGGAAGCTATATTGGAGAAGTTGGCATCTAAATGTTCAGCATCAACTCTTACAGTACATGCTTTATAGATGAAGATTGGGAATGCAGATTCTGCTTCCAAAGAGTTCTAATATCCATGCCTTTCAAAGGATCCCTCCTATTTGGGTCAGAGTTGTTAGCTACGCCACTGGAGGTTAAAGGGACTAAAGTTTTGACAACAAGAAAGAGTCTTTTTCTTACAGAGATAAATCTTCCTCGAGAAAAAAATCCGCTCATTTATCTGGCGGTTACTTTCATTTTAATACCTCAAAACTTGGGTGCAAAAGAAAAATTTACCCAAGGGCTTCAGATTCCAAACTCAACACAGCATGAAGTTTGGAGGATGGAGTCCCCCACAAATCCTCCTCTAGGGGGAAGACTTTGATACTTCACATGACAATGGAGGATGTCTTTCACAACCCTTTCACCTCATTGTTTTTTCATGTCCAGAGTACCAAAAGAAGAGATGTTATAGGAAGCCTTTCATCAGGCTATCCGTCATTTTTTAGACAATGGGGTGATAATACCAGTACCAAAACAACAAACGTTCAAAGGCTTTTATGCCAACTTTTTTATGGTACCCAAAAAAGACAGGTTTTTGTCCTATCCTGGATCTAAAAACTAAACCAGTTTCTCAAAGTTCTCAGGTTCAAGTTGGAATCTAACAAGTCAGTGATAGCAGACCTACACATCCGTAAGTGGCTCAAACACTGGAAATATCCCAGGTTTGCATAACAAAACCAACACTTTCAACCAAGGTGAGGGCTTTACTAATGGCTTACCTTTGATTCATGGGAATAATCCTGACTCTTCACATGGATAATCTGTTGCTAAATGCTCCATTTGAGGAGCTAACTCAACAACATCTTCATCTTACTCTGTTAACTATGAAAAATCACAGTTGGATCATCAACCTAAGCAAGTCTCATTAGTTCCATGTCAGCAGATCCTGTTTCTAGGTCAGACATAGATATGATGGAATCAAGAAGAAACAAAAAACTACCAACATTCTGTTCAAGAGCAAGGGATCCACAAGCAATAGTAGGTGGTGCCTTAACAATTCCATGGAATTACAGACTAGTGTATGTCTTTCCTCCACTAGCTATGAATACGCTGCAAAATAAAGGACTAGATGGTGCACACCATCCTCATAGCTCCAATTTGGCCCAGGAGGTCTTGGTTTCACCCTTACCACTTCAAAGATATGTCATTGACAGAGCCTTGGCATCTACCTCAGTTTCCAAAATTTATCTCTCAAGTGTCAATTCTCGCCCACAGCTTACTCAACCTTATTTTGAAGGCGGAGAAATTGAGACCCATATCCTGAAGAGCAAAGGCTTCAGCTCTCCAGTAATTCAAACTATGATCAGATCTTGCAACCCAGAGTCAGCTAACATATATCACCAAGTTTGGAGGATTGATTTTTCTTTTTGTGCTAGGAAAGATCTAGATCCCTCCTTTTTCCATTTTCCATCTCTTCTAGAGTTCATGCAATCAGGTCTAGATAAAGGTTTATGGGTTGATTCCCTTGAAGTCCAGGGCCTAGATGCACTATAGGTCAAAGAGGGCTACAAATCTTGATGTTCTGTCGGAGTAGTGTCCTAGGCACATCCTCAGTATCCACAAAGTGTCTACGATATCACTTCACCAGAACTACGACAAAAAATTACCCACATTGACATCAATCTGACATGCCTCTACCATGTCTACGAATTCGGATTCTTCGAATCAACAATTGCGTATTTCCATATGGAAATGAAGCATAAGCAGATACATTCATATGCAAGGGGGTGTGTTGACATTATAATGTGACACTTCGACTCATTCTGGAAACTCTGATAGCAGCCTCTGCTGTCGGAGTTCACTGTCTCCACTTCACCTAACTCAGGATGTCATCCCTGTACTCTCCTATGGAGTAACAGCAGGGAGAGCTACGGCAGTCTGAACAACATTCTCTGTGCATCACTACCCAGCCAGTAGGAGAATACAGAGAAGGCTTTCAGCACCATGGACAGCATTGAATCCCATAGGGATGTGCATTGCTCATCCCTGTGGCATTCAAATGGTTATGATCCAGCTGCAGTTTGTCCATTTCTTTTAGGATATTGGTGTCTGTTATATCAGTAAATGTGCTGCAGGTCTAGAATAATAATATACATGCAGGAGATCTGGAAAATAATGCTAGAGATGATGGGTTACTTCACTCCAGCACTACTCAGCATCAAAATAGACCCATTCAAACACAAAGTAGCCCTATTAACCTATAGTCAGTGACATTGTTAATACATAACTCTTAATTTGATTGATAATATATGGAAACAAAAAGTAGCAGCTTACATTTAAGTAGCAAAAGTTCAGCACAACATTGTCCCCTGCATGGAGTCGCACACTGAACGACTTCCTCCCTTATCACTCATACGCCTCTGTGTCAATGCACAACTGCAGCTGGCTCTTAACCCTTTGAATGCCACAGGGGTGAGCAATGCACATCCCTATGGCAGTCAATACTGTCCATGGTGCTGAAAGCCTTCTCTGTATTCCCCTACTGGCTGGGTAGTGAAACTCAGAGAATGCTGTTCAGAATTGTCATAGTGTTGGTGATGTATGAGGGGAGGAGATCCCTTCCACATCGACAAAGCTTTGAAAATCCTGTATACTAATAGGGACCTCCTCCAACCCTCCTCTTCCACCAGACATTTTTTGTGAATATGTCGATGTGTGTGCAGATCGAATTGTCGGAGTGATTCAGACACATCGACCTTATCATACCAACACCACATCGACCCTTAGTGCATCTAGGCCCATGTTTCAGCTCTCTCTGTACTCTCCAAACAAAGATTGTTTCTCTTCTACAAATTCAAACATTCCTAAAAGCGGTCAATAGGATAGTCCCCCCATATAGACATCCCAATACACCATGGGAATTGAATTTAGATTTAGAGGCTCTTCAGTCCTGTTTATCTGAGTCTTTGTCTTCAGCCTCTATCACAGACCTAACACTGAAAACAGTCTCCCATTGATTGTATCTGTAAGAAGAGTTTCAGAACTTAGTGCACTTTCATGTATTTCACCAAACCCTATCTTTCATCAAGATAAAGTGGTTTTAAGGACTGTTCCAAGTTTCAACCTACAGTAGTTTCTGCTTTCCACATAAACTATGAAGTTTTATTCCCTTCCTTCTGTCCTAAATATCTCTAAAAAAAATCTTCATACTTTAGATGTAGTGAGATGTTTAAGACATTAGGTCAAAGTAACTCAATCTTTTAGGACTTCAGACACTTTGTTGGTGATTCCAGAAGGCCCTAAGAAGGGCAGACCTGCATCCAAGACAACCATTGCTTCATGGCTTAAACAGGTTATCAGACAAGTATACAGACTACAGTCTGTTCTAGCTCCATTCAGAATCATATTCTGCTATACTAGAGAAAATGGGATCTTTTACCGTTTTATAGATAAATCCTTTTCTTTTAGTCCATTGAGGGATGTAGGGCTTCCTGCCCACAGAAAATATATAGGTGAGGATGTACTGCCTTTTCTGGAGGATCCGTTTTACTGCTATTCCCTTCATAACTTGGCTAAATGAAAAATTAAGGCAAATGGACAGTGAAAGGGATTAGGAGCTAGGAAGTGGGAGGAGTATTTTGCAAGAGTGTCCTGCCAACTAGAGGCACACTGCTTAACCCCATGGTCCCTGCATCCCGCAATGGACTAAGTGAAATTCCATAATTTACATGGCTTACACTTGTACTCACGTACTGACAAATTATAGTGTGTAAATAGATTGATGCAGTTCTTAAAAGCAACATGCAGAGGAAACATTAATATTAAAGCTTTATACTTGTTGAACCTTAGTGTCTTTTTACACCTCATTAGCTATGTAACTATTAGCTTTATTTATCAAAGTGAAGAAGAGTAATTGTGGAGCAAACCAGCTACACTACAGGGTAAAATGAAAATTCACAGTGATTTAAATGGAGATTGTAAACTTTTGAATCCTACAGAGATCCCCTGTGAATTACAAAGCAATGGAATCTTGTGGAATTTTCATTTATTCTCTTCTTTGATTACTTCTCTTCTACTACTTTGGCAGACAAAGGGGAGAAGAAATCTAGGAGCAATAAAAGTAATTTTAATTCATATAACAAATTCAGTTCCAAAGTCACAAACAATATGTCTGTGTGTTCTAAAATGTATGGGCTTAGAGGCTAATAGGGTTTCCACATCTACAGATGAACCCCCTATGCTTTATACAGAGTGGGTCAAAGCTTTACCAGGTTTCCTTGACAAATTAGAGAGGTTTTTGGACAGGATGGTTACCAGAAGCACCTAGTACACCAGTTTAAAGACCAAGAACCAAAAAACCCCCCCAAAATGTTCTCTATTCACCCTCAAATTCCTCTTATGATGAAGGTGAGCAGGCTAGTGACATTTCTGAGTCTTCCTCATACATTGGAAAGGATTCCATATTAGAGGACTCGGCTTCAGAATCTATGGATTCCTTATTTAAAGCTATCTTAGATGTCTTAGATGTTTAGAAGTCTCAGATTACCAATACCCTAAGTACTCAGCCAACTGACTTTTTAAAATTAAATAAAAATCTGTTATTTTCCCTGACTATGAAGAGCGTGATCAGATTGTCGGATATGAGTGGGAATCCATAGATAAAGGTATGATTATTCTCCAGAAATTTGCAAAGGTGTACCCCTTTTCTAATTCTAAGTTTGGCCAAACCAAACAGGTGGGCCAAAGCACTAACCGTAGACCCTTCTGTTTCCAGATTATCCAAACATACCACTATTCCTGTTAAAACTGAAGCAGCACTTAATGATCCTACTGACAAAAATGTTGATACCTTGAGCAGGCTAATGTTTTCTGGACTAGGAACAATCATTTGGGCTTCCTTTGCTTCAGCCTGGGCATGTAGAGCTAAAATAGAATACAGACACCGCTCTCAATAACCATATTAACACTGTGTGGGATAGAGAGAGGAAATACACCAAACCTATATGTCATGAACTACAGATCAAATATGATATTCTATAGGCACATATATCACTCTGTCTATATTCTGACCAAATGAGTGATGTCTATGTAAATAATAAACAAAAACTGTCCCTGAAAAATAGTCACAAATTGGGCAGTTATTCTCTCAATATTGCTGCTTGTCTTTAGGCAAGTTCGTGTCACGAAAAGATATTTCTCAGCGATGATCATAGAACATGCAAAATAGAGAAAAAAAGGGGGGGTAGACAGCGCAAAAAGTTCCTCTAAGTGTAGTAGATTAATAAAGGATGGGACGTTCGAGAGACTAAGTAGTGCGATTGAACATTCGAATAGAGGGAAGTGAAAATGACAAAGATTGGGAGAGGAAGATTCTGAGGACACGTGTGGCAGTAACAAAGATACCTTGATGTGCTACAGATAAAGAAGATTTCTAGTAAGCAGATCATTTTACTAGTTGTATCCTCATTTATCAAGACTTATACATGTCATGTGCCATACTTTCTTCCTGTAAGCAGCCCATCTAATTTCACCCCCCACCCTCTCCTCTATACTCCATTCAACTAATCCATCAGCTCCATATACGTTATTTATCCATGTATATATAATATATGAAATCATCTAGGATTGTGTATGAGAAGTGTTTATGAATTATACCTCTCGTCTCAATTCTTTCTCTATATATATCCCTTTGGTATTTATCAATCTTTTTAGATTGACCATTTTGTGTATTTTTTATGTATATTATTCAGTTGTGATTAAAATTGTTTTTTATATAAAGAATTTTCCTGATATCCACCATCCTTTATTAATCTACTACACTTAGAGGAACTTTTTGCGCTGTCTACCCCCCCCCTTTTTTTTTCTCTACTGGGCATGTAGAGCTGCTGAGGCTTGACAAGGTCAAATTATTCAAATCTTTACAAAATTATGTGATTTTCCCTTTCATAGGCTCCAGAAGACCACCTCCTATATTGGGGAAGCTATATTGGAGAAGTTGGCATCTAAATGTTCAGCATCAACTCTTACAGTACATGCTTTATAGATGAAGATTGGGAATGCAGATTCTGCTTCCAAAGAGTTCTAATATCCATGCCTTTCAAAGGATCCCTCCTATTTGGGTCAGAGTTGTTAGCTACGCCACTGGAGGTTAAAGGGACTAAAGTTTTGACAACAAGAAAGAGTCTTTTTCTTACAGAGATAAATCTTCCTCGAGAAAAAAATCCGCTCATTTATCTGGCGGTTACTTTCATTTTAATACCTCAAAACTTGGGTGCAAAAGAAAAATTTACCCAAGGGCTTCAGATTCCAAACTCAACACAGCATGAAGTTTGGAGGATGGAGTCCCCCACAAATCCTCCTCTAGGGGGAAGACTTTGATACTTCACATGACAATGGAGGATGTCTTTCACAACCCTTTCACCTCATTGTTTTTTCATGTCCAGAGTACCAAAAGAAGAGATGTTATAGGAAGCCTTTCATCAGGCTATCCGTCATTTTTTAGACAATGGGGTGATAATACCAGTACCAAAACAACAAACGTTCAAAGGCTTTTATGCCAACTTTTTTATGGTACCCAAAAAAGACAGGTTTTTGTCCTATCCTGGATCTAAAAACTAAACCAGTTTCTCAAAGTTCTCAGGTTCAAGTTGGAATCTAACAAGTCAGTGATAGCAGACCTACACATCCGTAAGTGGCTCAAACACTGGAAATATCCCAGGTTTGCATAACAAAACCAACACTTTCAACCAAGGTGAGGGCTTTACTAATGGCTTACCTTTGATTCATGGGAATAATCCTGACTCTTCACATGGATAATCTGTTGCTAAATGCTCCATTTGAGGAGCTAACTCAACAACATCTTCATCTTACTCTGTTAACTATGAAAAATCACAGTTGGATCATCAACCTAAGCAAGTCTCATTAGTTCCATGTCAGCAGATCCTGTTTCTAGGTCAGACATAGATATGATGGAATCAAGAAGAAACAAAAAACTACCAACATTCTGTTCAAGAGCAAGGGATCCACAAGCAATAGTAGGTGGTGCCTTAACAATTCCATGGAATTACAGACTAGTGTATGTCTTTCCTCCACTAGCTATGAATACGCTGCAAAATAAAGGACTAGATGGTGCACACCATCCTCATAGCTCCAATTTGGCCCAGGAGGTCTTGGTTTCACCCTTACCACTTCAAAGATATGTCATTGACAGAGCCTTGGCATCTACCTCAGTTTCCAAAATTTATCTCTCAAGTGTCAATTCTCGCCCACAGCTTACTCAACCTTATTTTGAAGGCGGAGAAATTGAGACCCATATCCTGAAGAGCAAAGGCTTCAGCTCTCCAGTAATTCAAACTATGATCAGATCTTGCAACCCAGAGTCAGCTAACATATATCACCAAGTTTGGAGGATTGATTTTTCTTTTTGTGCTAGGAAAGATCTAGATCCCTCCTTTTTCCATTTTCCATCTCTTCTAGAGTTCATGCAATCAGGTCTAGATAAAGGTTTATGGGTTGATTCCCTTGAAGTCCAGGGCCTAGATGCACTATAGGTCAAAGAGGGCTACAAATCTTGATGTTCTGTCGGAGTAGTGTCCTAGGCACATCCTCAGTATCCACAAAGTGTCTACGATATCACTTCACCAGAACTACGACAAAAAATTACCCACATTGACATCAATCTGACATGCCTCTACCATGTCTACGAATTCGGATTCTTCGAATCAACAATTGCGTATTTCCATATGGAAATGAAGCATAAGCAGATACATTCATATGCAAGGGGGTGTGTTGACATTATAATGTGACACTTCGACTCATTCTGGAAACTCTGATAGCAGCCTCTGCTGTCGGAGTTCACTGTCTTCACTTCACCTAACTCAGGATGTCATCCCTGTACTCTCCTATGGAGTAACAGCAGGGAGAGCTACGGCAGTCTGAACAACATTCTCTGTGCATCACTACCCAGCCAGTAGGAGAATACAGAGAAGGCTTTCAGCACCATGGACAGCATTGAATCCCATAGGGATGTGCATTGCTCATCCCTGTGGCATTCAAATGGTTATGATCCAGCTGCAGTTTGTCCATTTCTTTTAGGATATTGGTGTCTGTTATATCAGTAAATGTGCTGCAGGTCTAGAATAATAATATACATGCAGGAGATCTGGAAAATAATGCTAGAGATGATGGGTTACTTCACTCCAGCACTACTCAGCATCAAAATAGACCCATTCAAACACAAAGTAGCCCTATTAACCTATAGTCAGTGACATTGTTAATACATAACTCTTAATTTGATTGATAATATATGGAAACAAAAAGTAGCAGCTTACATTTAAGTAGCAAAAGTTCAGCACAACATTGTCCCCTGCATGGAGTCGCACACTGAACGACTTCCTCCCTTATCACTCATACGCCTCTGTGTCAATGCACAACTGCAGCTGGCTCTTAACCCTTTGAATGCCACAGGGGTGAGCAATGCACATCCCTATGGCAGTCAATACTGTCCATGGTGCTGAAAGCCTTCTCTGTATTCCCCTACTGGCTGGGTAGTGAAACTCAGAGAATGCTGTTCAGAATTGTCATAGTGTTGGTGATGTATGAGGGGAGGAGATCCCTTCCACATCGACAAAGCTTTGAAAATCCTGTATACTAATAGGGACCTCCTCCAACCCTCCTCTTCCACCAGACATTTTTTGTGAATATGTCGATGTGTGTGCAGATCGAATTGTCGGAGTGATTCAGACACATCGACCTTATCATACCAACACCACATCGACCCTTAGTGCATCTAGGCCCATGTTTCAGCTCTCTCTGTACTCTCCAAACAAAGATTGTTTCTCTTCTACAAATTCAAACATTCCTAAAAGCGGTCAATAGGATAGTCCCCCCATATAGACATCCCAATACACCATGGGAATTGAATTTAGATTTAGAGGCTCTTCAGTCCTGTTTATCTGAGTCTTTGTCTTCAGCCTCTATCACAGACCTAACACTGAAAACAGTCTCCCATTGATTGTATCTGTAAGAAGAGTTTCAGAACTTAGTGCACTTTCATGTATTTCACCAAACCCTATCTTTCATCAAGATAAAGTGGTTTTAAGGACTGTTCCAAGTTTCAACCTACAGTAGTTTCTGCTTTCCACATAAACTATGAAGTTTTATTCCCTTCCTTCTGTCCTAAATATCTCTAAAAAAAATCTTCATACTTTAGATGTAGTGAGATGTTTAAGACATTAGGTCAAAGTAACTCAATCTTTTAGGACTTCAGACACTTTGTTGGTGATTCCAGAAGGCCCTAAGAAGGGCAGACCTGCATCCAAGACAACCATTGCTTCATGGCTTAAACAGGTTATCAGACAAGTATACAGACTACAGTCTGTTCTAGCTCCATTCAGAATCATATTCTGCTATACTAGAGAAAATGGGATCTTTTACCGTTTTATAGATAAATCCTTTTCTTTTAGTCCATTGAGGGATGTAGGGCTTCCTGCCCACAGAAAATATATAGGTGAGGATGTACTGCCTTTTCTGGAGGATCCGTTTTACTGCTATTCCCTTCATAACTTGGCTAAATGAAAAATTAAGGCAAATGGACAGTGAAAGGGATTAGGAGCTAGGAAGTGGGAGGAGTATTTTGCAAGAGTGTCCTGCCAACTAGAGGCACACTGCTTAACCCCATGGTCCCTGCATCCCGCAATGGACTAAGTGAAATTCCATAATTTACATGGCTTACACTTGTACTCACGTACTGACAAATTATAGTGTGTAAATAGATTGATGCAGTTCTTAAAAGCAACATGCAGAGGAAACATTAATATTAAAGCTTTATACTTGTTGAACCTTAGTGTCTTTTTACACCTCATTAGCTATGTAACTATTAGCTTTATTTATCAAAGTGAAGAAGAGTAATTGTGGAGCAAACCAGCTACACTACAGGGTAAAATGAAAATTCACAGTGATTTAAATGGAGATTGTAAACTTTTGAATCCTACAGAGATCCCCTGTGAATTACAAAGCAATGGAATATTGTGGAATTTTTATATCTCCCTTAGATTTGCCCCAGAATTCTACCTCCTGTGCTTGATGAATAATTTAACTTATTACCTTGTGAGTTACCCACTGATCTCTTTGAACACCTTATCCTTATCTTTATTTCCTAACTGACATCCAATTACTCAGAGCTGACCTGATCTCCTGATTTCTAAGACTATAGATGATTGGGTTTAGTAATGGTGTGACTGCAGTGTACAACAGAGAGATGACTTTATTCAGATTGAATGACTGCCCTTTGGATGGAACAGTGTATTTAGCTGAAAGTATCCCATAATATGTGCTCACAACTATGAGATGAGAACTGCAGGTGGAGAAGGCTTTATGTCTCCCAGTGGTGTAGGAGATCTTGAATATGGTGAGGAAAATTCTGAAATATGTTGAAATGATAAAGAAAAAGGGACCAGGGACAACAGGAATAGAAAACACTATGGTCTCTACTTCTATAATATATGTATCTGTACATGACGCTTCAAGAAGAGGAGCAAGGTCACAGTAGATATTATCAATAATATTACACCCACAAAACTCTAAGAAAAAGATTGGAACTGTGTAAATCAGACTGACAAAAAAGCATAGAGCCCAGGAACACATAACTAGATAAAAACGAAGTTGTATACTCATAATGGAGACATAATGCAATGGGTTACAGATGGCCAAGTATCGATCATAGGACATCACAGTGAGTAGAAAACATTCGGAAGCAGTAAATACACCACAAATGTAAAACTGTGAAAGACAACCAATGACAGATATACTGCTACTGTCTATTAATAAAGTATATAGCAGGTTGGGGACCATACTTGTAGACAACAACATGTCACATAAGGAAAGGTGACAGAGGAAAAAGTACATGGGTGATTGGAGGTGATGACTTGTCAGAAACAATGTAATTATCAGGATGTTTCCATATAATGTCATGATGTACAGCATGAGGAGCAGAACAAATACACATTTCTTCAGACTCTGAGGTCCTTGTAGTCCCAGTAGTATAAATTCTGTGATTTTTGTTTGGTTGTTGTTGTTAATGATGGTCATGGTTCATGTAAAAATCCAAACTGTGAGAATTGAGAATTTTTACTGTGTGATAATGTCACAGGAAATTATTATGTAGAAAGTCTTATGAAGAAAGTAAGATATTCTGGAACATATCCATTGAAAAAATTGACAATAAAATTGACTTAAATGGGCCTTTATTTACCTTGAATTCTAGATTTCTCCAACTTATTGTATGAAAATGCTTTGGGGACCTCTGTAGAATTCGGGGAGTTAAAAGCCAATTTAAAGTGCACCTGTCACCTATATTTAAGTTTGCATATCTGAAACCTTAATTAAAAACTGCCCATGTATCATGAGATCAGCAGATGTGTAGTTTATGAGATATTTATTCCATTCTATTCTATTTCTGTGTGGTGAGCTCTCTGAGTGTCATGACATATGCTAATGTTTGCTCATTAAGCCTCTCCGTGCAGTTTTACATACTAATTAAGCTCTGTACTCATTGAAAGACTTTCTCTTTTCCAGAATTTAAAGTACAAATATTTTTTATACTATACATCTACTGGACTTTTGGCTAAAAAAAAGAAAAATAGGTTTTAATGAATTAAGTGTTCAGATATACAGATTGTAAATGGCAATTAGGCTAGTAAAAATAGAAAATGAAACTCTAATTGTAAAGTCTAATTAAAAATAAAATATGTAAACAGGAAAAAGAGAGACGGAGAGTATTAGACTTTTCAAAAATGAGATTGATAAGTTGATCAGGAAAGATTAGGAAAAGGCTGATGGGCACAATCTTTTCAATAGCATAAAACAGGGAAAAAGCCATGGTAGAAAAGCCTCAACTATTACAACCACACCATTATCATTATCAAGTATGTGTTTAACACAAGAAGAGAATAAGGAATGACTGAACAAAATGAAGTTCTTCAGGAACTTGGTGCAGTGTTACCAAGACAACTTTTTTCATCTTTAGACTTTACCAGACTGAGTGCTCCAAGATTGCTCTCACACTATTTTAGAGCATTTATTTAAGAAGCGAACTGAACAAAGAATCTGGAAATTGTGAGCTTGATCTCTGAAGTTGAGAAATTGCTTGAATGATAATAATTGATAACATTCAGATTTACAGTTTTTTGCAGGAAAGAATTCAGTTACATGAGGAAAGGTCTTGCCACTTGCTAAACAAATCTATGAAACTTCTGTGAAAAAAGTAAGTAGCTACCGAGCAATAGATTTAGAGTGTATGTGTATATATATATATATATATATATATATATATATATATATATATACTAGCAATGTTGGACGGCGTTGCCCGTCAGGATATATAGGGAATTAATGCACACACACGGATGCGAGAAAAACACAGAGACACACACGCAAATGCATACGCATGCACTGAGATGCTTAAAGAGCGACAGTCATACACACATACATGCAGACACATAGAGTGTGATACAGACATGCAACACACACAGTGAGAAACACACAGAGACACACACACACAGAAGTGAGTCATAAGGGGTTGACTTATGTGTCATTGTAATGAGTTTGTGTTTGTACTTATGCCTCCAGTGTTAGTGAGTGTGTGTGATTGAGTGAGTGTGTTAGTGAGTGTGTGTGATTGAGTAAGAATGTATGAGTGAGAGTGTGTATGATAGTGAGAGAGTGTGAGTGATTGAGGGTGTGAGTGATTGAGGGTGAGAGTGTGATTGAGTGTGAGAGTGTGATTGTGATTGAGTGTGACTGTAAGTGTGAGAGTGTGATTGAGTGTGAGACTGTGAGAGTGTGAGACTGTGAGAGTGTGATTGAGTGACTTAGTGTGAGAGTGAGACTGTGTGAGAGTGTGATTGAGTGAGACTGTGAGAGTGTGATTGAGAGTGAGAGAGTGTGAGTGTGATTGAGTGAGACTGTGTGAGTGTGATTGAGTGTGTGAGTGATTGGGTGTAAGACAGAGAGTGAGAGATACTGTGTGAGACTGAGAGTGTGAGAATGTGAGTGTGAGAGAGTGTGTGAGACTGTGAGAATGTGAGAGACTGTGAGAGTGTGAGAGAGAGTGTGAGAGACTGTGAGACTGAGAGTGTGAGAGACTGAGACTGAGAGTGTGAGAGACTGAGACTGTGAGACTGAGAGTGTGAGAGACTGTGAGACTGAGAGTGTGAGAGAGACTGTGAGAGAGACTGTGAGAGTGTGAGAGAGTGTAAGACTGTGAGAGTGTGAGAGAGAGTGTGTGTGTGTGAGACTGTGTGTGTGACTGTGTGTGTGAGACTGTGTGTGTGTGAGACTGTGAGAGTGTGAGAGCGTGTGAGACTGAGAGAGTGCAAGACTGAGAGAGTGCGAGTGTGTGAGACTGAGAGTGTGAATGAGTGAGACTGAGAGTGTGGATGAGTGAGACAGTGAGAGTGAGAGAGAGAGACTGTGAGAGTGTGAGACTGTGAGAGCGTGTGAGACTGAGAGTGTGAATGAGTGAGAGACTGAGAGTGTGAATGAGTGAGAGACTGTGAGAGTGAGAGAGAGAGACTGTGAGAGTGAGACTGTGAGAGTGTGAGAGCATGTGAGACTGAGAGCGGGTGAGACTGAGAGCGGGTGAGACTGAGAGCGTGCGAGACTGAGAGCGTGCGAGTGTGCGAGACTGAGAGAGTGTGTGTGTGAGAGTGTGTGTGTGAGAGTGTGTGTGAGAGAGACTGTGTGTGAGAGAGACTGTGTGAGAGAGAGACTGTGTGAGAGACTGTGTGTGAGACTGTGTGAGTGTGAGACAGAGAGTGCGAGACTGAGAGTATGTGAGTGTGTGAGAGTGAGAGAGTGAGACTGTGTGAGAGTGAGACTGTGTGAGAGAGAGACTGTGTGAGAGACTGTGTGTGAGACTGTGTGAGTGTGAGACAGAGAGTGCGAGACTGAGAGTATGTGAGTGTGTGAGAGTGAGACTGTGTGAGAGTGAGACTGTGTGAGAGTGAGAGAGAGAGACTATGTGAGAGTGAGAGAGAGAGACTGTGAGAGTGTGAGAGAGACTGTGAGAGTGAGAGAGAGACTGTGAGAGTGAGAGACTGTGAGAGTAAGAGACTGTGAGACTGTGTGAGAGTGAGAGAGAGAGACTATGTGAGAGTGAGAGACTATGTGAGAGAGAGAGACTACGTGAGAGAGAGAGACTGTGAGAGTGTGAGAGAGAGACTGTGAGTGTGAGAGAGAGACTGTGAGACTGTGTGAGTGTGAGACTGTGAGACTGAGACTGTGTGTGAGACTGTGTGTGAGACTGTGTGTGAGAGTGAGAGACTGTGTGTGAGAGTGTGAGCCTGTGAGTGTGTGAGACTGTGTGAGAGTGAGACTGAGAGAGTGTGAGACTGTGTGTGAGAGTGTGAGACTGTGTGTGAGACTGTGAGAGAGTGTGAGAATGAGAGACTGTGAGAGAGTGTGAGAGTGAGAGACTGTGAGAGACTGTGAGAGTGAGACTGTGTGAGACTGTGAGACTGTGTGAGACTGTGTGTGAGTGTGAGACTGTGAGAGTGTGAGAGACTGTGAGAGTGTGAGAGACTGTGCGAGTGTGAGAGACTGTGCGAGACTGTGAGTGCGAGACTGTGAGTGCGAGAATGTGAGTGCGAGACTGTGAGTGCGAGACTGTGAGTGCAAGACTGAGTGAGACAGTGTGAGAGTGAGAGAGAGAGAGACTGTGAGACTGAGAGTGTGTGAGACTGAGAGTGTGAGAGACTGAGAGTGTGAGAGACTGAGAGTGTGTGAGAGTGTGTGAGAGAGTGTGAGACTGTGTGAGACTGTGTGAGACTGTGTGAAAGTGTGAGAGTGAGAGAGAGACTGTGAGAGTGAGAGAGAGAGACTGTGAGAGTGTGAGAGAGAGAGACTGAGAGTAAGAGACTGTGAGACAGTGTGAGACTATGTGAGTGTGAGACTGTGTGAGTGTGAGACTGTGTGTGAGAGTGAGACTGTGTGTGAGAGTGTGTGAGTGTGTGTGAGAGTGTGTGAGACTGTGAGTGAGAGTGTGAGACTGTGTGTGAGAGTGTGAGACTGTCTGAAAGTATGAGAGTGAGAGAGAGAGACTGTGAGAGTGAGAGAGAGAGACTGTGAGAGTGTGAGAGAGAGAGCCTGAGAGTAAGAGACTGTGAGACAGTGTGAGACTGTGTGAGTGTGAGACTTTGTTTGAGAGTGAGACTGTGTTTGAGAGTGAGACTGTGTGTGAGAGTGTGAGACTGTGTGTGAGAGTGTGTGAGACTGTGTGTGAGAGTGTGAGACTGTGTGTGAGAGTGTGAGAGTGAGACTGTGAGACAGTGTGAGACTGTGTGTGAGAGTGTGAGACTGTGTGAGTGTGAGACTGTGTGTGAGAGTGTGAGACTGTGTGAGTGTGAGACTGTGTGTGAGAGTGTGAGACTGTGTGAGTGTGAGACTGTGTGAGTGTGAGACTGTGTGTGAGACTGTGAGACTGTGTGAGACTGTGAGACTGTGTGTGAGACTGTGTGTGAGACTGTGTGAGACCGTGTGAGAGTGTGAGACTGTGTGTGAGAGTGTGAGACTGTGTGAGAGTGAGACTGTGTGAGAGTGAGAGAGAGACTGAGTGAGAGAGAGAGACTGTGAGACTGTGTGAGTGTGAGACTGTGTGAGTGTGAGACTGTGTGTGAGACTGTGTGTGAGACTGAGAGTGAGAGAGTGTGAGACTGTGAGAGTGTGAGAGACTGTGAGAGTGTGAGAGAGAGTGTGAGAGTGTGAGACTGTGTGAGAGTGTGAGACTGTGTGTGAGAGTGTGAGACTGTGTGTGAGACTGTGTGTGAGACTGAGAGTGAGAGAGTGTGAGACTGTGAGAGAGTGTGAGACTGTGAGAGAGTGAGAGACTGTGAGAGTGTGAGAGTGTGAGAGACTATGAGAGTATGAGAGAGAGTGTGAGACTGAGAGAGTGTGAGAGAGAGTGTGAGACTGTGTGTGAGAGTGTGAGACTGTGTGTGAGAGTGTGAGACTGTGTGACTGAGAGTGTGAGAGAGACTGTGAGACTTTGTGTGAGACTGTGTGTGAGAGAGAGACTGTGAGAGTGTGACTGTGTGAGAGTGTGAGACTGTGTGAGAGTGTGAGACTGTATGGGAGTGAGACTGAGAGAGTGTGAGAGAGAGTGTGAGACTGTGTGTGAGAGTGTGAGACTGTGTGTGAGACTGTGTGTGAGACTGTGTGTGAGACTGTGAGAGAGTGTGAGACTGTGAGAGAGTGAGAGACTGTGAGAGTGTGAGAGAGTGTGAGAGACTGTGAGAGACTGTAAGAGTGTGAGAGAGTGTGAGACTGAGAGAGTGTGAGAGAGAGTGTGAGAGTGTGTGAGAGTGTGAGACTGTGTGTGAGAGTGTGAGAGTGTGTGTGAGAGTGTGAGACTGTGTGAGACTGTGTGAGACTGTGTGACTGAGAGTGTGAGAGAGACTGTGAGACTGTGTGTGAGAGAGAGACTGTGAGAGTGTGACTGTGTGAGAGTGTGAGACTGTGTGAGAGTGTGAGACTGTGTGAGAGTGTGAGACTGTGTTAGAGTGAGACAGAGAGTGTGAGAGAGAGTGTGAGACTGTGTGTGAGAGTGTGAGACTGTGTGTGAGACTGTGAGAGAGTGTGAGACTGTGTGTGTGTGTGTGTGAGACTGTGTGTGTGAGAGAGTGTGAGAGACTGTGTCAGTGTGAGGGACTGTGTGAGACTGTATCAGTGTGAGGGACTTGTGAGACTGTGTGAGACTGAGAGAGACTGAGAGAGACTGAGAGAGACTGTGAGAGACTGTGAGAGTCACTGGGAGTGTGAAACTGTGTGAGACTGTGTGAGACTGTGACTGTGAGACTGACTGTGAGACTGTGACTGTGTGAGAGACTGTGTGAGACTGTGAGACAGTGTGTGAGAGAGTGTGAGAGAGTGTGAGAGTGTAAGAGACTGTGAGAGTGTGAGGGACTGTGTGAGACTGCGAGAGAGACTGTGTGAGACTGCGAGAGAGACTGCGAGAGAGACTGTGAGACTGTGAGAGTGTGAGACTGAGACTGTGTGAGACTGAGACTGTGTGAGACTGCGAGAGTGTGAGACTGCGAGAGTGTGAGACTGTGTGAGACTGTGACTGTGTGAGAGACTGTGTGAGACGGTGTGTGAGAGAATGTGAGAGAGTGTGAGAGTGTAAGAGACTGTGAGAGTGTGAGGGACTGTGAGAGTGTGAGAGACTGTGAGACTGCGAGAGAGACTGTGTGAGACTGCGATAGAGACTGTGAGAGACTGTGAGAGTGTGAGACTGAGAGTGTGTGAGACTGAGAGTGTGAGGGACTGAGAGTGTGAGGGACTGAGAGTGTGAGGGACTGTGAGAGTGTGAGGGACTGTGAGACTGCGAGAGAGACTGTGAGAGACTGAGAGTGTGAGACTGAGAATGTGTGAGACTGAGAGTTTGTGAGACTGCGAGAGAGACTGTGTGAGACTGTGAGAGTGTGAGACTGAGAGTGTGAGACTGTGTGAAAGTGTGAGACTGTGTGAGACTGTGAGACTGTGTGAGACTGCGAGAGAGACTGTGTGAGACTGTGAGAGAGACTGTGTGAGACTGCGAGAGAGACTGTGTGAGACTGAGAGTGTGAGGGACTGTGAGAGTGTTAGGGACTGTGTGAGACTGCGAGAGAGACTGTGTGAGACTGCGAGAGAGACTGTGTGAGACTGCGAGAGAGACTGTGAGAGACTGTGAGAGTGTGAGACTGAGAGACTGAGAGTGTGAGACTGAGACTGTGAGACTGTGTGAAAGTGTGAGACTTGGAGAGTGTGAGAGAGTGTGAGAGACTGTGTGAGACTGTGAGACTGAGAGTGTAAGAGACTGTGAGAGTGTAAGAGACTGTGAGAGTGTGAGGGACTGTGAGAGACTGCTAGAGAGACTGTGTGAGACTGCGAGAGAGACTGTGTGAGACTGCGAGAGAGACTGTGAGAGTGTGAGACTGAGAGTGTGTGGGACTGAGAGTGTGTGAGACTGAGAGTGTGTGGGACTGTGAGAGTGTGAGGGACTGTGAGAGTGTGAGGGACTGTGTGAGACTGCGAGAGAGACTGTGTGAGACTGCGAAAGAGACTGTGAGAGACTGTAAGAGTGTGAGACTGAGAGTGTGAGACTGAGAGTGTGAGACTGAGAGTGTGAGACTGTGAGACTGTGTGAGAGACTGTGTGAGAGACTGTGTGAGACGGTGTGTGAGAGACTGTGAGAGTGTAAGAGACTGTGAGAGTGTGAGGGACTGTGAGAGTGTGAGAGACTGTGTGAGACGGTGTGTGAGAGTGTAAGAGACTGAGAGTGTGAGGGACTGTGAGAGTGTGAGAGTGTGAGAGACTGTGTGAGACTGCGAGAGAGACTGTGTGAGACTGCGAGAGAGACTGTGTGAGATTGTGAGAGTGTGAGACTGAGAGTGTGAGACTGTGTGAAAGTGTGAGACTGTGTGAAACTGTGAGAGTGTGAGAGACTGTGAGACTGCGAGAGAGACTGTGTGAGACTGCGAGAGAGACTGTGAGAGACTGTGAGAGTGTGAGACTGAGAGTGTGAGGGACTGAGAGTGTGAGGGACTGAGAGTGTGAGGGACTGTGAGACTGCGAGAGAGACTGTGAGAGACTGAGAGTGTGAGACTGAGAGTGTGTGAGACTGAGAGTGTGTGAGACTGAGAGTGTGTGAGACTGCGAGAGAGACTGTGTGAGACTGCGAGAGAGACTGTGTGAGACTGTGAGAGTGTGAGACTGAGAGTGTGAGACTGTGTGAAAGTGTGAGTCTGTGTGAGACTGTGTCAGACTGCGAGAGAGACTGTGTGAGACTGCGAGAGAGACTGTGAGAGACTGAGAGTGTGTGAGACTGAGAGTGTGAGGGACTGTGAGAGTGTGAGGGACTGTGTGAGACTGCGAGAGAGACTGTGTGAGACTGCGAGAGAGACTGTGTGAGACTGCAAGAGAGACTGTGAGTGTGATACTGTGAGTGTGAGACTGCGAGTGTGAGACTGAGAGTGTGTGAGACTGCAAGAGAGACTGTGTGAGACTGCGAGAGAGACTGTGTGAGACTGCAAGAGAGACTGTGTGAGACTGCGAGAGAGACTGTGAGAGACTGTGAGAATGTGAGACTGAGAGACTGAGAGTGTGAGACTGAGAGTGTGAGACTGTGTGAAAGTGTGAGACTGTGAGAGTGTGAGAGAGTGTGAGAGACTGTGAGACTGAGAGTGTAAGAGACTGTGAGAGTGTGAGGGACTTTGAGAGACTGCTAGAGAGACTGTGTGAGACTGCGAGAGAGACTGTGAGAGTGTGAGACTGAGAGTGTGTGGGACTGAGAGTGTGTGGGACTGAGAGTGTGTGGGACTGAGAGAGTGTGTGGGACTGAGTGAGTGTGAGGGACTGTGAGAGTGTGAGGGACTGTGTGAGACTGCGAGAGAGACTGTGTGAGACTGTGAGAGAGACTGTGAGAGACTGTGAGGCTGAGAGTGTGAGACTGTGTGAAAGTGTGAGACTGAGAGTGTGAGACTGAGAGTGTGAGACTGTGTGAGAGTGTGAGACTGTGTGAGAGTGTAAGACTGAGACTGTGGGAGAGTGTGAGACTGAGACTGTGTGCGACTGTGAGACTGCGACTGTGTGAGAGACTGTGTGAGAGTGTGAGACAGAATGTGTGCTTTGCAATGCGTTGCTTACCCCTCTGGCACTCAAAGGGTTAAGTTGAGCTAACATAGCAATATAACACACGGTGGCTCTTCAGTTGAGGCAATGTAGCAATATGCTGAGTTATCAAATAGAAAGTGGTGTTTGAGGCTTTCCCTCTGTAACATACAGCAAAGTATCTCTCTCCCTTTAAGGAGAAAGGGCGGGAAGCAGGAAGCAGGAAGTGGAGGAGTGACAGTTGAGACTGTGAGGTGACTGAAGAGATGATGAGTTAAATAAGAGTTGCTATTAAGTTTGTATTTTATGGGAACATTACACCCTCGTACTGAAACAGAGTGTATGGAGGGTTACAGTTATCTGTGGGAGGTGAAACAGTGTGTTTGTGGGGTCATGATCCTGAGTGAGAGTGTGAGTGGATCGGGAGAAGTTACTGATATCCCTACCTCAGGAGCGAGTGGCAGTTATATATTTTTTTTTTGTCAGTTGGATACTGGTGGACGGGCTGGAGGGGGCGGGCCAACTCCCTGTATGATAAACACGCCCCCATTGAATCACCCAATGAGAGCAGTGAAGTCCCCATTCAATCACCCAATAGGAGTTGTGTCTCCTAATGAGACATAAATTATGTAATTAGACATTCTGTTCAATGCGAGTTTCTTTTCTGAGGAGACATAAATTATGTTCTGTGTGTGGGGTACCATAAATTATGCAATGAGGCTTATTCTTTTATATATATAGATATACAGGAGACTGGCCTATAAAATAAGTAGATTGGGTTAAGAGGATAACCTTTGTAATTGGATATAAATGTAGTTGAAAAATAAGGAATAGTGTTTTGATAGAAATATAATATTCTCCAGTGAAATTAGAGTTGTGAGTGGATTAACTCAGATTTCAGTACTTGGTCCACTGCTTTTTGAAAAAGTTGATAAATAACCTGTAAATAAATATAGAAATCAAAATTTCACTATTTACACATGACAATTAAATATACAGACTAATAAATTCCCAGCTGGATGTTTCTTCTCTACAGAAATCTTTACACAATATGTCAGACTGTGAAAACAAATGGAATATGACATTTATTGTAATAAAGTTATGCTTTTGGGACAAACGGACATTCTAATTATTAATTTAATGTTGGTATTTTAAGAGACTCATTGCTACAGAAAGATCTTGGAGTACTTGTATATTGAAAACTTGTCAACAGTGATCTGTATCAAACAGCATTAAAACAAGTAAAATACTTTCCCGCATAAAAACAGGTATTGAAGCAAAAGTAGATAACATCATTTTGCCACTTAATAAATTGTTGGTAAGCCTTCACCACAAATATGTAGTTCTGAATAAGGTTATTTCAGAAATGGAAAGAGTACATGAAAGAGCAAGACAATGAATTATGGGAATGGAAGAACTGAAGTAAGAAGAACGTCTACCCAAACTTGGTTTACTTTAGAGAAAATACATCGAGAATGGGATCTTGTTACATTGTAGAAGTATATGCAAGGTGAATACAAGGCTTTCTCTAGTAAACTTTTTCTTACAAGTTTTTTATTGATAGAGATTTATGACAAGTCTCCCCTTAAAATGATAGGAGAAGAAAGTTTTAGCAGAGGAAGGGGTTCTACAGTAAGGTCTGTTACACTGTGGACATTTTTGCCCAGGAATGGGGTAAAGACAGATACAGTGGACATTTAAGAGAAAAGTAGAAATATTTCTAGCAGAAGGAAACATACAGGGCTATACTTAGTATTAGCAAGTTAAAGGGATAGTAATACCTAAAATGTAAAAAAACATATGTGTAAGGGTTTATCCCCCTGAGTAAAACAAGAGTACTCCCACTGCTGAAAGATGTTTCATTCAAAAGTTATTAATTTTCAAAGTTGAAATTTTTAGGTGCAATATCACAGTGGCCTGAAATTTTACAGTGGCACTGTTGCTACACCATCCTATGGAGATTTATGGTCCTGAGACCAGAGCAGTCCATAGGATCATGTAGCAACAGCGCCACTGTACAATTTCAGGCCACTGTGATATTGCACCTAAAAAATTCAACTTTGAAAATTAATAACTTTTGAATGAAACATCTTTCAGCAGTGGGAGTACTCTTGTTTTACTCAGGGGGATAAACCCTACAACATATTTTTTTTACATTTTAGGTATTACTATCCCTTTAAACAGGAGATTTAGTAAATCCAGTATTATGTAATTCACTTTTTATGTATTATAGTTTATCTTAAACATATCAAGAGATATGAAATATGTTCAATAATCTTTTCTATCTAATGTGTTATTCCATGGAGCTCATTCACTAACATTAATGTTTTGCATACTATAAGAAAATTGGAAATATGTATGGTTTTAAATATAGACATTATCTTATATTTATTGAGCAACCAAGAATAAAATACTATTTGCTTTTATATTTATTTTGTTTCATAGTCCATGGATGGAAAAGATCACAGAGGCTTTATTTTAACTTATAAGTTCAGTCAACTTTGTGAAGTTCTCCTGTGGATTTTTTTCACTTTTATTCCACTTTGGATGAAAAGTCTACAAACTGCATAGTAACCTGCACAATGATCTCACAGTAACCTGCACAGTGATCTCACAGTAACCTGCACAGTAATCTCACAGTAACCTGCACAGTGATCTCACAGTAACCTGCCCAGTAATCTCACAGTAACCTGCACATTGATCTCACAGTAACCTGCAC
Source organism: Rhinophrynus dorsalis (assembly GCA_037306005.1). Lineage (NCBI taxonomy): Eukaryota > Metazoa > Chordata > Amphibia > Anura > Rhinophrynidae > Rhinophrynus > Rhinophrynus dorsalis. The sequence continues at coordinate 551,573,265 of CM074721.1, forward strand.
AGTGATCTCACAGTAATCTCACAGTAACCTCACAGTAATCTCACAGTAACATGCACAGTAATCTCATATAGAATTCTCTCTCAAGTTACCAAAGTATCTGATCAACTGCACCTGCTTTATCTATGGTCTCCATAAAATGTCATAAGAACAAAGACATTCAGATGTATTTTTTATTTCAAGGTTTGATTAAATGCCTGACTTTTTACATGATACATTCATCCTATATTACATGTAATGGAACTGTAACCTGGAAAGATGAGGCTATTAATTTGTTTAACTTATCTATGTAGGTTTCTTTTAAACAGCAGTCATACAGATGCACTGCATTTTAAATGAGTTGTATTCCACTGCTAGATGGATTCAGTTTATAGTCTGATAAAAACAACAGACTCATATGAAGCATTCAGGACTATTGAAGATCATTGTTTTGTTGTGTGATGTGGAAACAGACTTTAAAATAAATCATTATATACAGGCAACTACAGATGCAATTCAAAGCATATATATATATACCTGTCGCTGTTTGAAAGACATTTACCATGTTAACAATGCCTGTTAAAAAAGTGACATATCCCTAAATGATATTGTCCTCTAATTAGTAACATAGTAACATAGTAACATAATAAATTAGGTTGAAAAAAGACACAAGTCCATCAAGTTCAACCTTTGCCTCATTCCTCGGTAACTGAGAATTTTATAGCTTTCCTGCTACCAATTAAATTAGTTTTTATCAGACCTTCCTTATCAGCCTACTGATAAACAGTATAACTCTGTATGTTCCCTTTTGAAAGAAATGTATCTAATCTTCTCTTAAATGTATCCATTGTATCTGCCATAACTACCTCCCTGGGCAATGAATTCCACAATTTGACAGACCTTACCGTAAAAAAAACCCTTCCTCTGCTGAAGTTTAAACCTCCTTTCCTCTCATCTCAAGGTATGTCCCCTGGTCACCTGATCAGGCCTTGGAATAAATAGCTCACCGCAGAGATCCTTGTATTGACCTCTCATATACTTGTACAATGTGATAAGATCTCCTCTTAGTCGTCTTTTCTCTAGAGTAAATAAACCAAGTTTGTTTAGTCGTTCCTCATATGTCAAGTCCTCCAATCCCTTAATTAATTTTGTTGCTCATTAATTTTGTTTCACCAATATAAGAATGAAATTACCTGATTTTATTATTTAATAACTATTTAACACCTGATATAATTATTTGCTGACAAGATTCAATTAATAGATGATATCTGATAATAACCCATTATCTGGTGATAATCTAAGATTATATTATTTGGTAATATCTGTTCTGAAATGGTTTACCTTAGAAATGGCACATTTTTTATATTGCACTCCTGTTAGCCACATTCAGTAGGTTGCAATGTTTAAAAACATTGCATATCAGCGCGAGATTGTCATGCCGCTACTTTAAAGAGCCCGATCAGCGGTACTGAACTCCCTTGGATGCTGGATACCTTCATCATATCGGAAAACAGTGCTTTCTCCCGTTTGGATTACTACTTTTGCTCTGCTACATATTCACAGTGTAGTGGAGCAAAAGTAGTAATCACAGTGGGAGAAAGCACTGTTTTCCGCCTTATCTTGCAACAATGTTTACTTTGAAATAATGTAGCAGGAAAAAAATATATATATGTTTCATTGGTGTCATTTTGTTAGTAGGTGTTTTATTATTTTCAATTAACTGTATGGTGTACAAACAAGTTAAAGGGAAGAGCACTACAATAGTTTAATATATAAAATCATTATTAAATAAAATATATATTAGATATACTTAGCTATGAGGGTACCCTATAATGAATACATCTATAGTAAATACATTTAAATAAAAACAACAATGTGGCTATATCTCAGTCCTGTCTAACAGACTTACAAATTGGCATATAATGACTTTAAGCCTTTGAGTGCCAGATGGGTATACAATGCATTGCTTTGCATACCCATCTGGCACTCAAAGGGTTAAAGCAATAAGGAAGTTCTCATAAGAAGTAGAAGTTGTAGATGGCAAAGTTTGCTGTACAATGTACCAATAATCTCTAATAAAGAACAATAGCCAGTGAGTACCGGCCTTACCCACTATTAATTATTCCACTCCCATCTTTATAAGGATGTTCCGTAACATAGAGACTATCTGCTCACTCCCCGCTATATCTGAAGGATAAATGAGTCCTCAAAGCGGGCAGCTCAGATGTTAATAACCGATGTTCGGTGTTCTCCTGTCCATATATATGAGGATCCTTATAAAGACGGGAGTGGAATAACTAATAGCGAGTAACTTTGCTATCTAAACTCCTACTTCTTATAAGAACTTCCTTATAGCTTTAAAGTCTTTATATTCCAAGTCTATTAGACAGGACTGAGATGTAGCCACATTGTTGTTCTTTCCCTTTTCAGGGAATTTCTCTATTGTTAATAAATCCTGATGCGTAGTGTACCACCTTTGTGCTTTTTCTTCAGTATGGAGACTGTTAATAAATCCCGATGCGTAGTGTACCACCTTTGTGCTTTTTCTTCAGTATGGAGACTGTTAATAAATCCTGTGGCAATTACTATTTTTGCTGCACATTATAGTGATGCAAAAGTAGTATTCGCAATGAGAAAGCACTGTTTTCTGATGTGATGAAGCTGTCTTTATCTGATTTTTTCCATGCGTCCTTAATGTTTAATACGATATGGTGAATGCGCCATTTGGAATGACGCAAAGTGTAGAGTTTGAGACACTTTAAGACACAATATGCTAAATGCACCATTCGGAATGGCACGGTCAAAGACATGCGACACTTTAGGACGTGATAATTTAATTGCTCCATTTCAAATGGATACCTTCTGAAACACATAGTTTGCCTTCTTTACACGTGGCGATGCTCAATGAAATGTTACATTGAAATAAATGTATTTAAAACATAATAATCAGGAGCAGATCCAACAAAGAGAGAGTTAGATTACATTGCAGATGATGTTATCACTGATTCATCTCACAGAATCATATTGAATTATATGTGGAAATTTGCAGATAAAACCAGTAATAAAATTGTCACCTGCAGTTCAGGTCAGACCAAAACTATCCTTCAGGAATTTAGTACAAACTGAGGATGATGTACTAAGAATGGAGTATGTCTGGGTCAAATCAATTGCATCATAGGAGGAAAATAAAAATTACAATTGATTTAAATGGGGGTTCAGACTACTTGAACGTTAGCGAGAGTTCAGAAATGTGTTGAGAAACAATCCGTTGGAAACCACTCTAGGGATCTAGGGGTCAAAATGTCATATAAATCAATCTGAATTTCTGAAATGTGCATTTGTCTCCTATGGTGCTGTTGGATTTCTTCCTACATCAACCTCACTCTCCACATCAACAGTTGTGATCAGTTCTAGAAAGTTATTGAAAAGGACAGCTAACTTTTTAAAATCAATTCTGATCAGCATCCTCAACTTACCTTTATTTCAAGATCTTCTTATTTCACATGTTTAATATAACAACATCAATATCAGCGATATGTTCTGATCATGCAAATAAAGAGAAGAGTTAAAAGTTTCACAAGTAAAATTTTATGTCACAATGTTGTTAGCAGTCCAAGAAAAATCATCATTAATTTATGATAAAAGTGAAGACTTACAGTCTATATAGTTGTGTGATGGTTCCAGTAGGAGTTCAGAAAAAGTAGAGAATTCCATGATGGCCAATTAAAAGTTATGTTAAAATAACAATTAACAACTTTGCTGATAAGAAACTTCACCTATGTACACTGTGATAGTTTTGATGCTGTTTACTTCTGTTAATCTGCAACTTCAGGAACTTTTCTGGGACACAAGTACATGCACAAGTCATGTCGCTTTTTTTTCAACAAATTTAGCACTATCATACAACACCATCAGTTTCTGTATACACCCTATAATGAGAAAAAATACCCTTACCTAGAATGCAAAAAAGTTGTTTTTTTAAATTTATTGATATACAGTAAATCATATATCTTCGATTCCACTAGAACCTGCATAAATTGTAGTTATATTTACCAGTATTTTACACTTGGATACAAGTAGAACAAAGGACATACCTTTATTGGTTATCTAAGCCAAAGAATTTCCTCTTATTCACTAAAACCACTCCATTTTCCCTTTCTTCATTTTCTATGGCTGTGAGAAGTCCTGCTACAATAATTATATCCTTCTAAGCTAAGTGTAGTTGTAGATGATAATAATAATGATAACTAGTATTTATATAGCGCCTTTCTCCCAGTGGGAACAGCTTTCAGTGTACTCTCTTGGAATTAACAGAATAGCCAACTGAATAACAGACATTATTATTATCCAATTAATGGTACTCATTTATCAATCTGAGAAAGATGATGGGATGAGTTGACCCGGCCAGGATTCAAACCTGCAGCCTTGAGCTTTGAAAATAATTTTTTTGGGTTGCTCTTGCTCTACTTAGCAATATTTGTTTCATTCTTCAGTCTAGCTAATTTAATTGCCTTTTTACAGGTTTTTTTGGCATTTTTGTATACTGCAAACGCCTCTGCTGATCCCTCAGCTTTATAATGTTTAAGTGCTGTTTTCTTGTTATTTATTTTATGAATTACTTTACTGGTTAGCCACATTCGTTTTAATTTGCTTCTTTTGTATTTATTTCCAACGCGGGATAAATTTATATGTATAGTTTTGCAATGTTATTTTGAAGGCATTCCACTTACTTTCTGTGTTTTACCTGAAAATATTCTATCCCAGTCAATGAGACCAAGGGATGAATTAAACCTGCTAAAGTTTGCCTTTTTAAAATTCAGTGTTTTGGTGGAGTTCATACCAAATTGCTTTTTTGAATTAATCTCAAACGATACCATGTTATGGTCACTATTCCCCAAGTGCTCCCTTACTTGGATGTCAGATATAAGTTCTTCATTGTCAGTTATTACCAGATCCAGACATGCATTCCCTCTGGTTGAAGTCTGCACTAGTTGAGACAAAAAATTGTCATTCAACAAGTTCAGAAACTTGCTGCTTTTAGCAGAATTAGCTGTTCCATTTTTCTAGTCTATTTCTGGATAATTAAAATCCCCCATAATTATAGTTCTCCCTATTTGAAAAGCCTTTTCTATTTGCATTAACAGCTGTGATTCTTCCAGGTCATCAATGTTTGGTGGTTTATATCAAATACCCACTAATATTTTCTGGGCAGTTTTACCCCCATTGACTATTTCAACCCACAGGGATTCCACATGTTAACTACTGTCATCACATATATCTTCCCACAAATGTGGCAATAATGCTCGTTTGACATACAGACAGACCCCATCACCTCTTTTGTTTGACCTAACTTTTCTAAACAACATGTAGCCCTCCAAACTGACCTGTCATGTGTGTCATCCCACCATGTTTCTGTTATGCCAATCAAGTCATAGTTTTGGATTTCAGCTAGCAGCTCCAATTCCCCTATTTTACCAGTTAAACTTCTGGCATTTGCAAGCATACAGTTTATGCCACTGCTATGTTCCATTTGTGATTTAATTTTGATGTGGTTTATAGGCTTCTCCCTATCCTCTCCCCAGATCCACCCACCTGGTTATTAACTACATTGCCTTCCCTATCTATACTGTATAGCCCAATATTTATTGGCCACTCCCCCCCTTCTTAGTTTAAAATCTCCTCCAACCGTCTAGCCATCCTCTCCCCAAGCACTTGAGACCCTCTTGCATTCAGGTGCAATCCGTCCCTACTATAGAGATTGTATCCCAATGCAAAATCAGCCCCGTGCTCTAAAAACCCAAAGCCCTCCTTCTTATACCAAGAAGTCAGCCATGCATTGAGCTCCCTAATTTCCCGCAGTCTCTCTGGCATAGCACATGGCACATGTAGTATCTCTGAGAATACTACCTTGGAGGTCCATTTCCTAATCCTACTCCCTAAATCCCTAAAATTACCTTTTAGGGCTCTCCACCTTCCTATTACTTTGTCAATGGTACCAATATGCACCAAGACAGCTGGATCCTCTCCAGCCCCTCCCAATAATCTGTCCACCCTGTCTGCAACCTGCCGAACCCAGGCACCTGGGAGACAGCAAACCATTCGGTTGCTGCGATCAGAGCCCCAGATTACCCTATCTGTTCTCCTAATGATAGAGTCCCCTACCACCACAACCTGCCTAGGCTTCACTTTCCTCTGGATCCCCTCTGTGCTAGAGGAACTGTTATCCCGGCTGTTAGGGAGAACAGTCTTCTCCAGCAATTCCACTTCTCAGCCTGCCTCCCCAACATCTTCACTTAAATGAGCAAATTTGTTGGGATGGAAAAACTCAGGACTGGCTGCCCTCTTCCTCTTCCCTTCCCCACTGCAACCACTTCTAACGGTCACCCAACTATGTGCCGGTTTCCCTTCTAGCTGATCTCCTCCCTCTTTGCTAGGTGACCCAGCTAGACTCTGCTCAGTTAGCAAGAGACTCCTATCAAGGTTGTCTATATCTCTAAGTGTTGTAATATGACTCTCTAGAGCTCCAATCTGAGCTTCCAGAAAGGCCACGTGATGACACTTGCCAAAGCGGTATGGACTCTGGAACTGCTGTTCCAAGCATGCATACATATGGCAAGATGTGCACTGAGTGAGATCTCCAAACTTGCCCATCATGTATGGTGCAAATGTGAGTTCTTAAAGATGTAAACAATTAATTTACCTCTGTTTCTCTAACTCCTGTGTTTCACCAACTGTCCACTTATTCCAGAGCACTTAGTAAAGAGCACACTGTATTTGTGAGCACGCTCTGTACCTAGATTTAAACACGCCTATGCAGGTGATTGTTCACAAACCTCCACCCTTAATTAATTACACACACCCCCAGTGGTGATACTGAGAATACAGTGGCATTATGTTACACAACAGTCAGGAGAAATTCTAAACTGGATTATAAACTCATTCAAGTGGCAGGCCTACAATCATCTGAAAGTGAAGGGCTATAGAGTGGATAACCATTGGGTGTACAAACTACAGGCCTACCACAAGGACTGTATTAGAAACCTTTCCCTAAACCAGTTATACAGAAGCTGAGGACATTGGGAGTTTCTCAAGTTATTCTAATGGACTCCAACATAATGGCCAAAAGTGCTGGGATCTCCACTCCTGAAGGAAGAAGACTGGTCAGGTTCCATATTAATGAACACATTAAAATAGTCCAAGCATCTACATTGAAATATGATTTACCCTTACATGACCACTCCAGGCATAGAAGAGATGTGAAATGCATCCATCAGATGTGATTATTATGTTGACTTTCAACAACATACTTATGACCAGAAAAAGAAATTAAGGATGATCAATGTCCACAAACCGGCACCACCGTGAAGAATTTTCTACTTAAACACTGGACAGAATACACAAAATGTCTTCTTTTCCATCAGAAGGAATGTTTCAAAGATGAACATCTGGGGAGATGATGAAGAGGAAGAATATCACTTTGCTGGAGGAGTAAGTCCACATACTGGAGCTATATTCTGTTCCAGTGCCCTTTATTCTGATTGGTGGAAAAGCAACATGGAAGATGAAGTATATAATGAAATATAAACAATATAACAATATAAACAAAGATGAAAGTAAAATTATTAAATGAGAACACAGCAAGGCTAATAGAACACGCTATATTTGAATGGAATTCTAAAGGCACTGGAAATTGGTTTAACAGTCTATCTGCATGGAACAAAGATAACTTTTGAAATAGAACCAAAGACAAGCTAATGAAGTAAGTTATATGTAATCCAGACATTCCCTCTCCTATACACCAAGTTAAAGCCTATTGTTCATGGAATGCTGAAGAAATCCCTGGAATTTCTTTCAAATGGCAAATTGACCAAGGTTCCCTAAATTATATTGGACTGCATGGATTTTGGTAATAAAAGGTATAAAAGACCAAATGAATGTTATGATCAGTCCTCTTGGTATGCCTTGTGAATATACACATTGTGTAGAAACTAATATAGTTAATTTGACATATACTGAAGCGATATGGGAAACCAACAATACCGTTATGAATCTAACTTACAATAACAATGATATAGTTACTAATTATGAATATTAAAAATAAAAAGGTGTTTGTAGAAATAGAAATAATAACTACAGGACACTTGTTTAGTCTTGATTAGTCAGTTATCTGATTCTAATGATGAATAACTCAGGAAATGAATATTAGTATTAAGAAATGATGTGGTTACCCTCATGTCAACTGAAAAGTCAGATTTAACCTCTCTTTTTCCTAGTGTAAGCCATCTCTTCTCAGATGTGGAATCTGGTTGTAAGACTAGACAGATAACAGCAGGGGACAATCTTCTTTATATGAAAACAATGAAAGCCCTTCCCCCCTTGACAAGTTTTTCAGGTTTTTCCCTTATCTTAATTGAAGATTGTCCCTCTCTGCAGTCTACCTGGGCACCTCCCTTCTGATCTGGCTGAACGGGGGGGGGGGGATACTTTGCTTGTGAATATCTCTTAAACCATAAAGGTTTGAGAGATGAGACTTATATCGTTCTTCATGTTTTTTAATTCCTACAAAATAAAATAAAGATAAAACAAATTATTACTATCCCTTTAACAAGTTGACTGCTATGAGATTAACTTTACAAAATATGAAAACAGATACATCTTTTAAGTAAAAACTTGGGTTAGCAGCTAAGCAATCTGAAATTATGAAATTATGACAATTTATAATGCAAATGAACTCAGATACAGACATGTAAAAAAATGTGAAAATTGTTAATGGAAATTATTTGTTTATTATGAATTAATTCTGTTGTTGTCTGTACTACCAAATGGGAGATAAAAAATATAGAACATTTAAGCTTTCCAGGTGATTTAGCCTTATCATTATATTTCATTGAAATGTGATGAGTATATTTATTTCCAAGAACTAGACTTCCTACTGTGTGCTGATGTTACTAATCTTCAATAACTTCAAATACGGAAATATACCCAACAGTATATACCAATGGGGAACAAATGCAAAAGAAGTAAGTCACAGACAATGTGGTTAAGTGCACATGTAAAGGAGGAAATGGCAAAGAAAGTCTGCAGGAACTGAACATTTTTACTTAAAATACAGGGAGTGCAACAAAGATTGCAAAAAGCCACTTAGGGTAGCAAAAATAGATAATGAAACACGAATTGCAAGGGAAAGCAAGACTAATCCAAAAACGTTTTTCAAATATATAAATAGCAAAAAACTTAAGAGGAAGTGCATTGGACCATTCAAACATGAGATGGGTGAGTTGGTTAGTGAGGATAAGGAAAAGGCCAATGTTCTAAACACTTTCTTTGCATCAGTATATACAAAGGAGCAAGGAATGGTAGAAGAGCCTCAACAAGTAACAAATAAAAATACAATTATCAGATATTGGGTTAACCCAAGAAATGCCATGGGTAGACTGAACAAAATTAAGACAGACAAAGCACCGGTGTCACGGGCACCCAGGAATGCTCAGAACTCAGTTCGGTAATGTAATGCAAAATATTTATTAGAATAAATCACGGTAATAAATATGAAGTACAACAAGCAAAGGGTTACTAGCTGGCGACACTACTACCAGAAATAGTAGGTCTCTCACTAGACCACAATGCTGGAGACTGGGCTGAAGCCCCTGTGAGTCTCAGCAGGAAACAGGAACGCCAGCCCTTGATCCGTCGACTGGAACACTGGAACAGGCAACCACTGTGAACACTGGCTCAGTAATCTTGATCCGATGAACAGGAACACAAGGACTGCTGGACTGGAGAACTGACCCACACCTGCAATCATCGCTAAGATACCTTGTGACTCTGCCTGCAGTGACTATATCGAGACCCTGTGACTCATGCCTGCAGTCACCAATCAGACTCTCTGTCCACAACAGTGGTCTGTCTTAGGCCAATAGCACAAACTGATCACAGTAAGGGGTACTCGTGATCACTGGGTCATACACAGAGAGGGTTCTCGCACTTAGCTGGGTCATACACAGAGAGAGGGTTCTTGTACGTATCTTGGTCATACACAGAGAGAGGGTTCTCTTACTTAGCCGAGTCATACACAGTGCGGGTTCTCAAAAATAGTCAGGTCATACACAGAGTGGGTTTTCATAGATAGCAAGGTCACACACAGAGCCCAAGTACTTCACCTAAGAACAAGAAGGCAAGGGCATCTGAGTCAGGCCTCAGTCTGCCTTTTAAACCCCTCCACAGGAAGTAGGAGGAGCAGCTCAGAGGGAGGAAGTAGGAAGTAGGTAGGAGGAGACTACAGTAAGCAAACAGATAAAACAGAGGCCTGCAGCCTGCTTGAAGCCTCGTGCCTGTAATCATGCTGAAGTCAAGGTAAGCTGTCACAGTACCCCCCTCAAAGGCCCCCCCTCCGCTGAGCCGGCCTGGGTTTATCAGGGAATCGAGCATGAAACCTGCATACCAATACAAGAGCGTGAACATCAGCAGCTGGAATCCAGGAACGCTCCTCTGGAGCATATCCCTTCCAATGAATAAAGTAGTGTAGCCGCCCTCGAACCAAACGAGAGTCCAGAATTGTTTGGACTTCATATTCCTCGTGATCTGTAACGCTCACGGGAGGAGGACAAACAGGAACTGAAGTATACCGGATGCAGACCAAGGGTTTTAGCAGGGAAACATGAAAGACATTGTGAATGCGCATGTTGGCAGGAAGTTCCAATGTATACGCCAATGGGTTAATTTTGCGCAACACCCGAAAGGGACCAATGATTCGAGGAGCCAACTTGTTACAAGGCACCTGGAGGTGCAAGTTACGGGAAGACAGCCATACTCTGTCGCCTACCTGAAATGTAGGTTCCGGCAGTGCCTTGATCAGCCTGCCTCTTTTGTCGCTGCACGGAATCACGTAAGGTATGCTGTACCCGTACCCAGGAGGAACGGGGCGCCCTTAAATGCTCGTCCAGAGCTGGAATTTCTTGTGCTTGGAAGGTCTCGGGAAGAGCTCAGGGTTGGAACCCATAATTAACCAAGAATGGGGAACTCTTAGTGGAAAAGTTAACAGCACTATTCCGGGCAAACTCCGCCCAGGTTAACAGGGTAGCAAAGTTATCGTTATGGTCAGAGATATAACAGCGGAGGAACTGTTCTAAGGCTTGGTTTGACCTTTCTGCTGCACCATTAGACTGCGGATGATACACGGAGGAGAATGCCAGTTGAATGCCCATTTGAGAGCAGAAACTCCTCCAGATCCGGGACACAAACTGGCTTCCTCTATCGGAGACAATGACTTTAGGAATGCCATGTAATCGGAAGACCTCTCTGGCAAACACCACTGCCAACTCTTTAGCAGAAGGCAATCCTTTAAGTGGTACAAAATGGGCCATCTTTGAGACCTTGTCTACAATCATCAAAATGACTGCATAACCCCTAGAGCTGAGAAGTTCAACCATAAAATCAATCGATAAGTGTGACCATGGGCTTTCCCCATTGGCCACTGGCTGTAACAAACCCACTGGTAATTGTCGGGGTGACTTATTTTGGGCACACGTTGTGCAGGCTGCAGTGAAGGCAGCACAATCGGCTCTCAGGCTAGGCCACAAAAAAACACGGGACAAGGACCATATCAATTGGTCTAGGCCAATGTGACCAGCTATTTTAGACACATGGTATGTCTCCAGTAACTTAATGCGCAATTGCACTGGCACAAAGCAACGGCCTTCAGGTTTATCAACAGGAGCAGCAGCCTGGGCAGCCAAAATCTCTTCACCCAGAGGAGAAGTGATACAAGTGCGAATTGTGGCAAGAATATGATCAGCAGGAATGATCGGAGTAAGAGGATCTACCTCCCTAGTCGAAAAACAAAACTGGCGAGACAGAGTGTCTGCCTTTAGATTTTTGGAGCCAGGAAGATACAAAACCACAAAATTGAATCGAGAAAGAAACAGTGCCCAACGAGCCTGTCTTGAAGAGAGGCGTTTTGCCTCAGAGAGGTATATCAGATTCTTATGATCTGTTAGGATCAGGATAGGAGACTTTATGCCCTCTAGAAGATGTCTCCATTCTTTAAGAGCAGAGATTATCGCCAACAGTTCTCTGTCCCCAATTTGATACAATCTCTCAGCCATGGACAGTTTATTAGAGAAGTAGCCACAAGGACGAAGGGCCTCCCCTGGGGTAGAACGTTGCAACAATACGGCCCCTACACCAATCTCAGAGGCGTCTACTTCAAGCGTAAATGGCAGAGAGGGATCAGGATGAACCAACAATGGAGCTGCCGCAAATGCAGCTTTTAGTTTCTCGAAGGCATCAATGGCCTCTTGGGACCATAAGGTAGTGTTGGCTCCTTTATAAATGATTTCGGTGAGAGGTTTGACAACAGAGGAAAAATTATTGATAAACTTCCAATAATAATTTGCAAATCCCAAGAACCTTTGGACTGCCTTAAGGCCCATGGGACGAGGCCAATTAAGTACAGCTGACAATTTCTGAGGATCCATGGCAAATCCAGAGGCAGAAATAATATAGCCAAGAAAGGCAACCTGGGGTTGTGAAATTCACACTTCTCGAACTTGCAGAAAAGCTTATTCTCACGCAACAGGCTCAGGACCTTAGTTACATCAGCTTGGTGCGTCTCCAGAGTGGGAAAATGTATAAGGATATCATCCAGATAAACCACCACACAACTCTGGAGTAGTTTTCTTAGAACATCGTTTATGAGGCCAAAGGGCATAACCAAATATTCATAATGACCTCTCCGGATATTAAAAGCTGTCTTCCACTCGTGCCTTACCAGGTTCTTTTGCTAAATTAGAGAGGTTTTTGGATAGATGGTTAACAGAAACACCTTGTACAGCAGTTAAAAGACTGAGAGTCACAAACTCTCAAAACCTTTGTCTATTCACCATCTGATTCCTCTGAAGATGAAGGTGAATTGGCTAGTGACAGTTCTGAGTCTACCTCGTCCACTGGAGAGGGCTACATGTTAGACGACTAAGATTCAGAATTTATTCTTTCTGGTAAAACATTTTCTAAATAAAATAAATAATTTTTATTCAAAACATTTGCAGTGTTTTCCTCTGGAAAAGCTAACCCAATTCAGAAGTCTTGTTTTGAGTCTTGTAATAGTGTATGTTTCATAAGAATAATGATCATGTTTTAATCACTGCATTCTTCCCTAACTAGAATGAACCACAAAGAATTTAGCACAAGGAAATAACATTTCTCTAGCATCAATGATTTCAGATTTTTTAGAATGTCCCTATCACGGTGCCCGTGTATTGCTGGCGACATTTTGACATATTACTTCTGAAGCTTTCTTATTGGCTAGGTTGTGATTGCTCCACCCAGTGGTAGCTTTTAAGTACTGTGCCCTGTCACTCATACAGGTCCCCTTCGTGGTGTTCCCATTGCTGCCGTTATCGTGTGATATCCTGTGTATGACCCGGACTGCCTGACTACTCTCTCTGATCCTGTTCCTGCTCCGTATACCGACCCGGCCTGGCTGACGTTCCTTCTCTGTGTACCGACTTGGATTGGCTGACGTTCCTGCTCCGTGTACCGACCCGGCCTGGCTGATGTTCCTGCTCTGTGTACCTACTTGGATTGGCTACGTTCCTGCTCTGTGTACCGACCTGGCCTGCTGATGTTCCTGCTCTGTGCCTCCAGTCTGGTGCACTATTGTGTCCTGTAGAGAGTATCTCCTGTGCGCTGTCTTGACCCTGCTGGCCCAATTGGTTGCCTTAAGTACTGCATTATCATTCCGTGACTGCGACCCATTTGTGCCTTGCTGCCTCCTTCCTCCTTTCCCAGGGCTGACGCGGATCTCGCTTGCTCACTATACGCTTGGCTTGTTATTGTTACCACTGGGGTTGGTCTCCTGGGTGCCTCAGTTAGTCTCCGCTCTTGTCAGTCACCAACAAGCCCAAGCGCCCGTTACCAGGGCCATCCGGAACTCACCCGGGTAGGAGTTATTCTTTGGCACATTATACGCTGGCTTGTCACTACTCCGTTATTGTGGTCGGTCTCCCAGGCATCTCAGTCGGCTCTGTCACCCGGCAGTTGCCATCGAGCCTAGCGTTATTACATCTATTGTCCGGTACCGTTACCCTGGGTTGCAGTCTGTGTGTTTTCCTGGGCGTTCCGTTGTTCCTCCAGTTGCAGTACTACTGGTAGACCATTATTCATCTGGGCCTCACTCATCCTTCCTGGGCCTAGTCACTATTTTGGCAATCATCCACAGAGAGTGCTTCTTGGGCCTCGCTATTAGGGCCTCCCAGCCTCCTAGCCTAACAGCATTTACCAACAGTGTCTTACTATGTCACACGAACTGTTCCTGACCTGTGTCAGTATATGTATTGCTCTCTGATATGTATAATGGACCCGTGTGGGCTAATGTTATTTAGTAACCTGTCCTGTGTCAGTACTGTTTGTTAACTATTGCTGGACCCGCGAGGGTTACTTTATTCTGTCTGCTTTCAATAAAACTGTGTTTTACCAAACTGTCTGCCTCTGAGTGTACTGAAAACCGTTACAGTCCCTCAAGGAGAACCAGGGTAACTTTTCTCCTGAGAAAACATCTTTTATTAGTTCTTTTCTTATTTTACCTTTCTACTTAACTCTTCTGAGGACCCTCACTTTGTGATGAAAAACCTCTTATTATTTGATTTGTAGCTTCCTTCCTTTGGAACAGCTTACAATCTGAATCACAGAGGCCCAAGCTTTGCCTTTGGCTGAGAAGGAAATAATGCAATTCCAAAATCACAAACAATAATATGTCTGTGTGTTCTAAATGTGTGTACTTAGATGCACCCAATATGATTGTTTCAGATTGGGTCAGAATTTTACCAGGTTCTCTTGCTAAATTAGAGAGGTTTTTGGACAGATGGTTAACAGAAACACCTTGTACAGCAGTTAAAGGACTGAGAGACAAAAACTCTCAAAACCTTTGTGTATTCACCCTCTGATTCCTCTGAAGATGAAGGTGAATTGGCTAGTGACAGTTCTGAATCTACCTCGTCCACTGGAGAGGGCTACATGTTAGACGACTAAGATTCAGAATCTATCGATTTCTTAATTAAAGCTAGCCTAAATGCCATGGAAGTCTCAGATGACAAAGCCTCTAAGTAATCAGCCAAATTTATTTTTAAAATGTAGAAAGAAATCTGCTGTTATTTTCTTTATGAAGAGCTTGATCAGATAGCCATGGATGAGTGGGAAACCCCAGATAAAGCTATGGTTATTCCAAGAAATTTTCAATGGTATTAGCTTTTTCTAAATCTGAGTTTGACCTTTGGTCCAAACCTCCAGCAGTTGACCCTACTATTTCCACATTATCCAAACAGTCCACTGTTCCTTTACAGACTGCAGAAGTGATTAATGATCCTGTTGACAAAAAGGTTGATACCTTGAACAGACTCATGTTTTCTGGACTAGGAGCAATCATTCAAGCTTCCTTTGCTTCAGCCTGGGCATGCAGAGCTGCTGAGGCCTGACAAGCTCTTATATGTTATATCCAGGAGTCCAACTTCTTTATTGGAGAAAGCTGTCTTGGAGATTGGCTCCTAAATGTTCAGCATCAACTGGTAGAGCATGTTGTGCTTTATGGTTGAAAATTTGGACTGCAGATTCTGCTTGTAGAAAACCTCTAATATGATTGACTTTCAAAGGATCCCTACTATGTTGGCAGAGTTAGACAAAATTGTCAGCCATGCCACTGGGGTTAAATTACCTTTTTACCTCAGAATAAACCTAAAAGGTTTGCTTACATAGGTAAATCTTTCTCCAGACAAAATTCTACTCATTCATGTGGAGGTTCCTTTCATTTTAACAGAACCAGACTTACTTGGGAACACAAGAAAAATGTCCCCAAGGCTTCAGATTCTAAACCCACCACAGCATGAAGTTTGGAGGAAGAAGTCCCCCACAAATCCTCCTCAAGGGGGAAGACTCCAGCACTTCACAGAACAATGGAGGATGTACATTTTCAGACAAGTGGGTTCATTCAAGAAGGATACAGAATGTCTTTCACAACCTTTCCACCTCATTATTTTTTCATGTCCAGGGCGCTAAATGAAGAGATGCTATAGGAAGCCTTTCATCAGGATTCTGCCCAATCATAGATAAAAAAAAAACTAGTTTCTGAAAGTTCCCAGGTTCAAGATGATAGCAGCCGTGGAACCAGAGGAATTGCTCACATCTTTAGACATCAAAGATGCATACCTATACATCTTATTTGGCCCAAACACTGGAAATATCTCAGGTTTGCATACCAAAACTGACACTTTCAATTTATAGTTTAGCCACAACTCTGAGAGTTTTTACCAAGGCAATGGCTCTGCTAATGGCTCACCTCAGATCTATGGGAGTAATCATGATTCCTTACCTGGATGACCTGCTGCTAAACGCTCCATCTGAGAAGCTAATTCAACTACATATTCGTCTTATGAAGCTAATCTTATGAAGTTAAGATAATACAACTACATATTTATCTTATGAATAATCACAGTTGGATCATCAACCTAATCAAGTCTCAGCTAGTACTAACACAAAAGTTCCTGTTTCTAGGTCTGAGTTTCAATACCAGCCTTCAAAAGAAAGTTTAGGAACTTCCAGACAGAGTCTAATCCTTTCTCTCTCTCTACCAGAAGTTTCAGTTCAACACTGCATGAAGATTGTAGGAGAATGGAATCCTGTGCCACAACAGAAGCAGTTCCTTCACATAGTTTCACTTGAGGCTTCTTCAATTGGATCAAATTCACAATTGGTCCAAAAATCCAAACCATACTCATCATATGATGAAGATATCACAGACCATGAGACAATCTCTTCAGTGTTGACTCATAAGTGTCCAAATAGGAAAACCTTTGTCCATAACAAAGTGGGACATAGTCACAACAAACATCTGTTCAGATGAGGGTACAAACATCTCTCCATTCAAGGTCAGTAGACTCCATCAGAGTCTCGTACTCCCATAATCTTCTTGGAGTTACAGAAATTTACAATACACTATTGGTATGGATGTCAATCCTGATGATTCAGTAAAACAATGTTACAGCAGTGGCATATATAACCCATTAAAGGAATAGTAATGTTTCAAAATAAAAGCATCTCCAATTAATCTTCATAGAAGTTTGGCCATGGAGAGTGTTATTTCAAAACTGTCAGAGATTTAGTACAAGAGTAATTGAATAATAAAGTATCCCCCTTCCTCCCCTTTTACTTAGTGTGAACCCCCTCCACTCTGATGTGGAATCTGGTCTCTTGACTGAACAGGTCACAGCAATGGACAGTCTTCTTACTTTGACCATAAGGAAAACCCTGCCCCCCCCGACAGGTTTTTCAGGTTTTTCCCTTTCTCTAATTGAAGATTGTCCCTTTCTGCAGTATTAAAATTACACTATCCATGGCTCAAATACTATGAAGATTAATTGGAGCTGCTTTTATTTTGAAACATTACTATTCCTTTAAGGAGGAACAAAAAGCAATGCTGCCTGCATAGAAATAGAGAAAACTCTTCTCTGGGTGGAGAACCGTGTTCCAGTTTTGTTAGCGATTTACCTCCAAGGAGTGGAGAATTGGGACACAGATTACCTTAGCCATAAGACTATAGACTCAGAGCAATGGGATCTAAATCAAGAAATTTTCCTTCAGCTAACTCACCAATGGGAAGTTCCAGACATAGACATGATGGCATCAAGAAGAAAAAGAAAACTACCAACATTCTGTTCCAGAGCAAGGAATACAAAAGCAATAGTAGTATATGCCCTAACAATTCCATGGAATTCCAGACTAGTGAATGTCTTCCCTCTGCTAGCTATGATTCCAATAAAATTTCACAAATTTAAAGATGAGATGGTGCACACCATCCTCAGAGCTCTATTTTGGCCCAGCAAGTCTTGTTTCACCCTCACCCCTCAAATACATGTCATTGACAAAGCCTTGGCGCCTACCTTAGATTCCAAACCTCATCTCTCAAAGACCATTCTCCCCCAGAATTTATTCAACCTCATTTTGATTGCGGAACTTGAGCCCCACATCTTGAAAAACAAAGGCTTCTGTTTTACAGAAATTCAAACCATGATCAGAGCTCACAAACCAGTGTCATTTAAGACATATCAGCGAGTTTGAGGAATTTTTTTTTTCTGTGATAGGAAAGATCTATATCCCTCCTTTTTACATCTTCCATCTCTTCTAGAATTCCTGCAATCAGGTCTAGATAAAGGTTTAAGGGCTGATTCCCTAAAAGTCCAGGTTTTAGCTCTCTCTGTGCTCTCCAAAGAAAGATTGCTTCTCTTCCACAAATTCAAACATTCCTACAAGCGGTCAACAGTATAGTACCCCCATATAGACATCCCATTCCACCATTGCATTTGAATTTAGTGTTAGAAGCTGATGACAAAGGCTCAAATAAACAGGATTGAAGAGCCTCTATCAGAGACCTAACACTGAAAACAGTCTTCCTCCCAATGACTGTATCTCCAAGAAGAGTTTCAGAACTTAGTGATCTTTCATGTATTTCACCAAACCTTATTTTTCATCAAGATAAAGTGGTTTTAAGGACTATTCCAATGTTTAACCCAAATTAGTTTCTCCTTTCCCCATCAGCCATGAAGTGGTACTCCTTTCCTTGTGTCCTAGTCCATCTACCTCTATAGAAAAACCTCTTCATACTTTAGATGTAGTGAGATATTTTAGACTCGACTCAGTAGTGGCCAGTAAAACAGCAGGTACGGTAAAATTGGATATCGGCGTGTCAGCAAAGAGTGCTAATGAGGTATTCAATTGCCCTACCATTGAAAGCATAACGGATGTTGGGCCACAGAAATGGGCTTGCGGTCAAATTTCCATTTTGTGTGTTAAGTTCTCAAAACACTGGCAATATTGAGAACTTCACAGTAAAAGAACTAACTGTTGGTTCCTGACATACTGTCAAGCACCGATTAGTCACTTATATGTGTTACACTTACCTGTCATCCACTGTCTGTCTCCTTCTGTCTTCCTTCTATACGGTCTTCTTTCTTTTGTCCTGTATCTTCTTTCTTCTCTTCTGTCTTCTTCTGTAAAGAAAAAATGTGTATTAATACAAGTGTTGGTGAAATATCCCACACACTAATACACAGGTAAACCTCTCGCGTGCCAGAGGGGTATGCAACGCATTGCAAGGCAGTGCATTGTGTACCTCTCTGGGGCACAAAGGGTTAAACTGTGTTTTACCGTCCGGGTGAATATAAATATGCCTCCAATTATTAAAAGTTTTCAAGCTCGCTCCAAAGAAATATTCCAAAATGTGATTAAGAAATACTTAGTTTAGTAAGCTGTCTCCGCCGATGATGTGGCAGCTTTGCAATGTGTTTCGTACCCCTCTTCCACTCAAGGGTTAAATTGTGTATTAGCGTGAGGGATATTTCACCAACAATTGAATTAATACTCTTATTTTTCTTTACAGCAAGAAGAATGAGGAGAGGACAGAAGAGAAGAAAGAGGATACAAGACAGAAGAGGAAGCTGAGGACTCTGCTGGACATCAGGATTAATGGTAAGTGTTACTTTTAATGGGATGTTGCTTTGATACTTAGATTAACCCTATGAATGCAGTTGGGGTGAGTATACCCCACTGGCACTCAAAGGGTTAATTCTACTAACACTGAACACATTTTAGGTACTTTGGATGTATTGATATGGGGCTTAGGGCTGCATATAAATACATCCACTGGGGACTTGGTTTTACTTTCAATAGCTGCGTTGGCTGACTGAACATCCAATAAGGGACTTTAGTTAGAAAAAAACTAGGTCTTAAATTTAAGCGTTAAAGTGAGTCCCTTATCGGATCTTACCAGGTAACATAATCAATTGAATACAACTTTAGGCATTTGTTTCACTTGTCTATGGGCCAAAACGCCTTTGACTTCTTTTTTTTTTCATAGCATTGTGATTTGAATGGCTTGGAGCAGTGCAGGGACATGAGAGTAAAGTAGTAGTTCAAAAACTGACGGCAACAATGGTTGCTGCCCTGTGTGTAATCAGTGATTATGATCCCTCTAATCCAAGGGAGGATGCTCTTTGTCAAGGTCCCAGCAAAACTAGTTCCAGCACCACCAGTGCCAGTAGAAATAAAGAACCATATAATAGGAACACTGAAGACGACAACACGTCACATTCAAGTGTTAATGTTGCTGGCAATAGCTTAACAGAGGAAGGTGTAGCAGCTGAACCGCCTGCTGCATCAGATAGTGAGACAAACAAGCACCAAAACACCCATCCTCAAAGTAGTAGGGAACTTTGTTACAGTAAAAATAAAAATAAATAGTTTGCGACGTCTAAAAGCTTAGAGGAATATAAGGGTAGTAGTGGGCAAGAATTGTCAGGTGATATTGATGCTGCTGAGGATGACCTAATGATGACTGATGATGATGCAGATCTAGAATATATCCCTCAAGCATCCTACTCTTGTTCAGATACAGATGAAGTTGAGAGTGAGGATAATGACAGGGCTATAAGGTTAGCAGAAAGTCTAAGGCTGAATCTTCCACCAATTTAAGAAGCACTGTGCCTGTCTATAAAGCCATTGGAAAGTCTGACCCTGGACAATAACAGTTGCCAAAAAGCACAAAGTCATCCTATCTGTCATCATCAACATCATCGCCCCTTCAAAGTCCAAGTCCCACTCAGCCACCTGTTTTAAGTACCCAGCAACAGCAACACAGGTTAACTTCCACAATGTTAGATATGATAAGAGCCTCTGCTGCTGCTGGAAGTGCTGAACCTTTGACACCTATTAGTAGTGGCAGTAGAATTGCATCAACATCTAGCCCCAGTAGTAGTTGTAGCAGCATGTAGGGAGACTAACGTTCTTAAAAATGAACCAACATCTCATACTATTTAGGTATCAGGTAGAAGAAAAGACACAAGGCAGACAAAGCCAAGACCAATATATTAACAGCAGCACAGATGAGGAGGTGGAGGAAGGAAGTGAAGAAGGGTTGCCACCATCTACCCCACTTGGGACCACTGCTATGAGTAATGTGTGTCAATAATCTGAGAAGGAGGATAACGTATGACAATGGTAAAAACACATAGACAAATCACACCATGCCAGTCCTCCATCATCACCACTACAATACACATCTGCCACATTGTAAGTTGTACTTTATTTTTTTGATACTTGACATCAACATGAATATGTGCCAGTGTTAGAAGGCAGTTAGTGTTGTGGGCAAAGGACAAATGCATTCTACATGCTAATACATTTTTCAAGCCATTTGTTGCTGTAGGACTCACAACTTCAACTTTCATCCACTTATTTATAAACTTCAGCCCTCAGAAGAAGTAATATTACAGTGGGAAATGTAGTACCTCTAGGAAATATAGGTGAAAAATGTGTTAAAATAGGCTGAAAATTTGTTAAAATAGGTGAAAATGAGGATTTTTTTTATAAGTGGAAAGGTGAAATCAGTTTTTGCAAAAAGTCATGTGGAAAATTTTCCAGACTTTCCGCCCACCTCTGCCCAAGAAGGGAAGACCAGCATCTAAGACATTCATGGCTTCATGGCTTAAACAGGATATCAGACAAACACACAGACTAATGTATGTTCCAGCTCCCTTTAGAATCACAGCTTATTGTACTAGGTCTAGTAGTACTTCATGGGCCATGAAGAACCAAGCTACTGTTGACCAGTTGTGCAAAGCAGCTACTTGGTCATCTGTTCACACATTCACAAAGTTTTACAAAGTTAACATTTTTGAATCTGTGGATGCAAGTTTTGGGTGTAAGTTATACAGGTCATTGCTCATTAGATTTGTTCCTCCCACTTTTTTTGGGAAGATCTGGTATGTCCCCATGCATCCCTCAATGACGCTAGACATTTTTTTTTTTCTTACAGATAAATCCTATTCTCTTAGTCCATTGAAGGATGTAGGGAATTTCATTCACAGAAAACTTGTTGGTGAGGATGTACCGCATTTCCTGGATGATCTGTTTTACTACTTAACTCTGCTAAATCAAAACTGAACGTAGCTGGGCAGTGGGAGGGGTTAGCAGCTAGGAAGTGGGAGGAGTTTTTTGCTTAGAGTACCCTTCCTCCTATAGGCACACTGCTGACCCCCTGAATGGACTAAGAGAAAAGGATTTATCGGAAATCCCATGATGTACATGGCTTACACTTGTACTCACTTATTGATAATTGATAGTATGTAAATAGATTGATGCAGTTATTAAAAGCAACATGAAGAGGAAACTTGTTGAACCTTACTGTCTTTTTACACCTCATTAGCTATGTAATTATGGGCTTTATTTATCAAAGTAAAGAGGAGCAATTGTGGAGTGAACAGCTACACTACAGGGTAAAATGAAAATTGCCAATTATTTATATGGAGATTTTAACCTTTTGAACGCTAGAGGGATCCCTAGTGCATTACATAGCAATGGAATGGTGTGGAATTTTTATATCTCCCTTTCATTTGCCCCAGAATTCTACCTCCTTTACTTTATGAATAATATAATATAATAATATAACTTACTACCTTGTGAGTTACCCACTGACCTCTTTGAACACCTTATCCTTAACTTTATTTCCTAACAGACATAAACTTACTCAGAGCTGACCTGATCTCCTGATTCCTAAGGCTATAGATGATTGGGTTTAGTAATGGTGTGACTGCAGTGTACAACAGAGAGATGACTTTATTCAAATTGAATGACTGCCCTTTGGATGGCACAGAGTATTTAGCTATAAGTATCCCATAATATGTGCTCACAACTGTGAGATGAGAACTGCAGGTGGAGAAGGCTTTATGCTTTCCAGTGGTGGAGGAGATCTTGACTATGGTGAGGAAAATTCTGGCATATGTTGAAATGACAAAGAAAAATGCTCCAAGGATAACAGGAATAGAAAACACTATGGCCTCTACTTCCATAAAATATGTATCTGTACATGATGCTTCAAGAAGAGGAGCAAGGTCACAATAAATGCTGTCAATAATATTACATCCACAAAACTCTAAGAAAAAGAATGGAGTTATGTAAGTCACACTGACCAAAAAGCCTACAGCCCAGGAACACATAACTAGATAAAAACGAAGTTGTATACTCATAATGGAGACATAGTGCAATGGGTTACAGATGGCCAAGTATCGATCATAAGACATCACAGTGAGTAGGGAACATTCAGAAGCAATAAATAGACTACAAAAGTAAAACTGTGAAATACAGCCAAAAACAAATATAATGCTACTGTCTCTTAATAAAGTCCATAGAAGGTTGGGGACAACGCTTGTAGACAACAACATGTCACATAAGGAAAGGTGACAGAGGAAAAAGTACATGGGTGATTGGAGGTGATGACTTGCCAGAAACAATGTAATTATCAGGGTGTTTCCACATAATGTCATGATGTACAGCACGAGGAGAAGAACAAATACAGATTTCTTCAGACTCTGAGGGCCTTGTAGTCCCAGTAATATAAATTCTGTGATCTTTGTCTGGTTGTTGTTGCTAATGATGGTCATGGTTCATGAAAAAATCCAAACTGTGAGAATTGAGAATTTTCCCTATGTGATAATGTCACAGGAAATTCTTATGAAGAAAGTAACATATTCTGGAACATATCCATTGAAACATTGACAATAAAATTGATTTAAATGGGTATTTATTTACTTTGAATTCTAGATTTCTCCAGCTTATTGTATTCAAATGCTTTGGGGACCTCTCTAGAATTCGGGGAGTTAAAAGCCAATTTAAAGTGGATCTGTCATCTATATTTAAGTTTGCATATCTGATCCTTAATTAAAAACTGCCCATGTATCATGAGATCAGCAGATGTGTAGATTATGAGATATTTATACCATTTGATTATATTTCTGTGTGGTGAGCTCTCTGAGTGTCATAACATGATAATGTTTACTTATTAAGCCTGTCAGTGCAGTTTTACATGCTAATTAAGCTCTATAATCACTGAAAGACTTTCACTTTTCCAGAATTTCAAGTGCAAATATTTCTTATACTATACATCTACTGGACTTCTGGCTGAAAAAAATAGGTTGTAATGGATTAATTGTTCAGATATACAGATTGTAAAATGACAGTTAGGCTAGTAAAAATAGAAAATGAAACTTTAATTGTAAAGACTAATTAAAAATAAAATATGTAAACAGAACAAACAGAGAGGGAGATTATTGGACTTTTCAAAAATGATGCTGATAAGTTGATCAGGAAGGCTAAGGAAAAGGCTGATGTTCTTCTCAGAGTCTGAAGATTTAGAGATCTAACTCAGGTTGTCATTCAGATGTATTTCTCTAATACTAGTTTTATGAGATCTACATTCTGAATTAGATTTACTTAGAGGTGGTTTATAGTACTGACTATAAGTTATTATTGACCTTTATGAGTCATTTTTGTTATCCAGCCATATTTTCAAAAAGGTATTATCAGAACCAAATGATTTCACCTTTCTTTTCTTTTTTAACCATATGTGCAATAAAAGTTAAGTTTTATCCATCATCTCTCATAGTTCCATTAGTATTATAGACTCATATCTTTGAGTGCTATTTAGGCAGGTTATCTGTTTGTTTTTTTGAAGTTCTTCTGGCCACAATCTCTTCATTAGTATAAACCAGGGAAAAAGCAAGAACTCAAGTAGTACAACTGCATCATTATCATTATCAATTATGTGGTTAACATTAGAAGAGTATAAAGTATGACTGAACAAAATTAAGTTCTTCAGGAAGTTGGTGCAGTGTTACCAAGACCTTTTTTTTATCTTTAGACTCTGTCTACACAGACTGAGTACTCCAAGATCAGTCTAACACCAGTTTAGCTCCTTTATGTAAGAAGGGAACTAAAAAAAAGAGTCTGGAAATTATGAGCTTAATTTCCGTAGCTGAGAAATTGTTTGAATGATAATTGATAACATTCAGAATTACACAGTGAAAAGTACAGTTATTTGCAAGAAACAATTCAGTTATATGAGGAAAGATCTTACCACTTGCCAAACAAATATATGGAGCTTCTGTAAAGAAGTAAGTAGCTATCTACCAATAGATTTAGAATATATATCTATCTATATAAAAAAGGAAGCATCATGTGACCGACAAGCTTGTCCAAAGCCTAACACACCCATGGGTGGCAGTAAGGATGAGTTATGCATGTCTCCTCTATACTGCCTGGGGCATGACATTACCTTCAACTATAGTACACACCTCCTCACCATACACCCGCCCTCCTATTCACCTTATATTCTGCTTTGCCTCCTCCCCTCCAGTGTCTGAAAGGAGTTTCACCTTCTACACCATTCACCCTCACTGATCAGTGCCTCCCTCTTCATCTCATGGCCACCCTTACTATGCCCCATTCCCCCCCCAAAAAAAATCGGCAGCTCATGCTGCTCCATCACTCACACAACATCATATAATAATGTAGATGTAAAACTGTTCTCCCATTCCTCCCATTCAACCTTTCTCCCCATCTCCTCCTTCTACACTATTGTCCATCTTATTGGTCCCCCTTCTCTTCTCCATTGCTTTTGCAACTTATTACTCCTACCACGTTTTCACCATAATCATGACTGATGAGGATGATGGGAAATTTAGTCGAGCTACAGCTGCAAACTGACGAAGTTCCACCTGTCACAACTCAGCAAGCTTAGTCACCAACCAAATAGCAGACTGCTGGGGAGCAAGTAGCTCACTTACTAGCAATCAAACATCTGAGGAACTGGAACAGTATCAACACAACTAGCAAGAAAATCACTGCATTACCTGTGCAGAGATGCAGGTCCCATTGTATCTACTCTTCTTTTTGCTCCATCACACACACACCCAGACAGTCCTTCTACCTTCCACCCTCTCAATGCTGCAGAAAGAGGTAGGTAAATAGAGAGAGAGAGAGAGAGAGAGAGAGAGAGATTGAGAGAGTGTATATGACTGTGTCTCTGTCTCTTTCCTCCCTTCTCAGCAACCACAACGAATGATCCCCTACACCTCCCTATCCGCTACGCTCTTATGGGTGTGTGTGTGTCGTCTTTGTGTTTTCAAACATCTCAGTGCCAGACACCTATCCAATCCATTGGATACCTCTTTGGCGCTGAAAGGTTTCAATACAACCCATAGGTTATTTCTTTAACCCTTCCAGTGATAGAGAAATATGAGAAGCATTGCAGTGTATTATATACTAGTGTTGAGCGAGCATGCTCGGCCTATGCTCGGATCGGCTCGAGCATCGCTCTGCTCGGCACATGGCGGTACTCGTACGAGTACCGCATGTGCTCGCCCGCCATGTTCGGGTCTCCTCCCCGCACGTTTTGCGGCTGCTGCGCAGCCAATAAACGTGCAGGGAGGCTCTGACATCGGTGTAATGCCAGCAGCCATGTTGGCTGATGGCATTACACTGATTGGCTGGCCAGAACCCGTGGTCGGGTGCTGTATAGCACCTGACCATCGAGTTCGGCTCAGTCTGAGCCAGGGAGAGCTGAGGATAGGAAGGGAAAGGCAGTGTAGGGAGGAAAAAAACAAAAATTGTGAAAAAAAAGAACCAAAAGTCCTTTTTAGGACTACTGTGTGTGGGGGCAGCAGGTTATTTTGTGTGGGGGGAAAAAAACAAAAAAAAAAAAAAAAAAAATATTCTGTTTAGTGTGAAAAGTTGCAGATTAGAGCACATTCTGTTTAGTGTGCACAGTTGCAGATTAGAGCACATTCTGTTTAGTGTGCAAAGTTGCAGATTAGAGCACATTCTGTTTAGTGTACAAAGTTGCAGATTAGAGCACATTCTGTTAAGTCTTCAAACTAAAATATCAAAGTCACATATTCCATTCAGTGTGCGTCGCCGCAGTTTAGCAGCACATTCTGTGTACTGTGCAGAGTTGCAGAATAGGAAGAAATACTGTTAAGTCTTCAAACTAAAATATCAAAGTCACATATTCCATTCAGTGTGCTTCGCCACAGTTTAGCAGCACATTCTGTGTACTGTGCAGAGTTGCAGAATAGGAAGAAATACTGTTAAGTCTTCAAAGTAAAATATCAAAGTCACATATTCCATTCAGTGTGCTTCGCCGCAGTTTAGCAGCACATTCTGTGTACTGTG
The DNA here is from genome assembly GCA_037306005.1 of Rhinophrynus dorsalis. Classification (NCBI taxonomy): domain Eukaryota; kingdom Metazoa; phylum Chordata; class Amphibia; order Anura; family Rhinophrynidae; genus Rhinophrynus; species Rhinophrynus dorsalis. Next base: position 551,600,289 of record CM074721.1, read on the forward strand.
CAGAGTTGCAGAATAGGAAGAAATACTGTTAAGTCTTCAAACTAAAATATCAAAGTCACATATTCCATTCAGTGTGCTTCGCCGCAGTTTAGCAGCACATTCTGTGTAGTGTGCAGAGTTGCAGAATAGTAAGAAATACTGTTAAGTTTTCAAACTCAAATATTAAAGTCACATATTCCATTCAGTGTGTGTCACCGCCGTTTAGCAGCCTATTCTGTGTACTCTGCACAGTTGCAGAATAGTAAGAAATAGTGTTAAGTTTTCAAACTCAAATATCAAAGTCACATATTCCATTCAGTGTGTATCACCGCCGTTTAGCAGCCTATTCTGTGTACTCTGCACAGTTGCAGAATAGTAAGAAATAGTGTTAAGTTTTCAAACTCAAATATTAAAGTCACATATTCCATTCAGTGTGTTTCACCGCCGTTTAGCAGCCTATTCTGTGTACTCTGCAGAGTTGCAGAATAGTAAGAAATAGTGTTAAGTTTTCAAACTCAAATATTAAAGTCACATATTCCATTCAGTGTGTTTCACCGCCGTTTAGCAGCCTATTCTGTGTACTCTGCACAGTTGCAGAATAGTAAGAAATACTGTTAAGTTTTCAAACTCAAATATTAAAGTCACATATTCCATTCAGTGTGTGTCACCGCCGTTTAGCAGCCTATTCTGTGTACTCTGCACAGTTGCAGACTAGGAAGAAATACTGTTAAGTTTTCAAACTCAAATATTAAAGTCACATATTCCATTCAGTGTGTATCACCGCCGTTTAGCAGCCTATTCTGTGTACTCTGCAGAGTTGCAGAATAGTAAGAAATAGTGTTAAGTTTTCAAACTCAAATATCAAAGTCACATATTCCATTCAGTGTGTATCACTGCCGTTTAGCAGCCTATTCTGTGTACTCTGCACAGTTGCAGAATAGTAAGAAATACTGTTAAGTTTTCAAACTCAAATATTAAAGTCACATATTCCATTCAGTGTGTTTCACCGCCGTTTAGCAGCCTATTCTGTGTACTCTGCAGAGTTGCAGAATATTAAGAAATACTGTTAAGTTTTCAAACTCAAATATTAAAGTCACATATTCCATTCAGTGTGTTTCACCGCCGTTTAGCAGCCTATTCTGTGTACTCTGCACAGTTGCAGAATAGTAAGAAATACTGTTAAGTTTTCAAACTCAAATATTAAAGTCACATATTCCATTCAGTGTGTGTCACCGCCGTTTAGCAGCCTATTCTGTGTACTCTGCACAGTTGCAGACTAGGAAGAAATACTGTTAAGTTTTCAAACTCAAATATTAAAGTCACATATTCCATTCAGTGTGTATCACCGCCGTTTAGCAGCCTATTCTGTGTACTCTGCAGAGTTGCAGAATAGTAAGAAATAGTGTTAAGTTTTCAAACTCAAATATCAAAGTCACATATTCCATTCAGTGTGTATCACCGCCGTTTAGCAGCCTATTCTGTGTACTCTGCACAGTTGCAGAATAGTAAGAAATACTGTTAAGTTTTCAAACTCAAATATTAAAGTCACATATTCCATTCAGTGTGTTTCACCGCCGTTTAGCAGCCTATTCTGTGTACTCTGCAGAGTTGCAGAATAGTAAGAAATACTGTTAAGTTTTCAAACTCAAATATTAAAGTCACATATTCCATTCAGTGTGTTTCACCGCCGTTTAGCAGCCTATTCTGTGTACTCTGCAGAGTTGCAGAATAGTAAGAAATAGTGTTAAGTTTTCAAACTCAAATATCAAAGTCACATATTCCATTCAGTGTGTATCACCGCCGTTTAGCAGCCTATTCTGTGTACTCTGCACAGTTGCAGAATAGTAAGAAATACTGTTAAGTTTTCAAACTCAAATATTAAAGTCACATATTCCATTCAGTGTGTTTCACCGCCGTTTAGCAGCCTATTCTGTGTACTCTGCACAGTTGCAGAATAGTAAGAAATACTGTTAAGTTTTCAAACTCAAATATTAAAGTCACATATTCCATTCAGTGTGTTTCACCGCCGTTTAGCAGCCTATTCTGTGTACTCTGCAGAGTTGCAGAATAGTAAGAAATAGTGTTAAGTTTTCAAACTCAAATATCAAAGTCACATATTCCATTCAGTGTGTATCACCGCCGTTTAGCAGCCTATTCTGTGTACTCTGCACAGTTGCAGAATAGTAAGAAATACTGTTAAGTTTTCAAACTCAAATATTAAAGTCACATATTCCATTCAGTGTGTTTCACCGCCGTTTAGCAGCCTATTCTGTGTACTCTGCACAGTTGCAGAATAGTAAGAAATACTGTTAAGTTTTCAAACTCAAATATTAAAGTCACATATTCCATTCAGTGTGTTTCACCGCCGTTTAGCAGCCTATTCTGTGTACTCTGCAGAGTTGCAGAATAGTAAGAAATAGTGTTAAGTTTTCAAACTCAAATATCAAAGTCACATATTCCATTCAGTGTGTATCACCGCCGTTTAGCAGCCTATTCTGTGTACTCTGCAGAGTTGCAGAATAGTAAGAAATACTGTTAAGTTTTCAAACTCAAATATTAAAGTCACATATTCCATTCAGTGTGTTTCACCGCCGTTTAGCAGCCTATTCTGTGTACTCTGCACAGTTGCAGAATAGTAAGAAATACTGTTAAGTTTTCAAACTCAAATATTAAAGTCACATATTCCATTCAGTGTGTATCACTGCCGTTTAGCAGCCTATTCTGTGTACTCTGCACAGTTGCAGAATAGTAAGAAATACTGTTAAGTTTTCAAACTCAAATATTAAAGTCACTTATTCTGTGTAAGATGAAGAAGGCGGGTAAAAAGGGACGGGGAAGTGGACGTGATCCTGAAAGTTCAGGGCGCGGGTCAGGACGCGGAGAAACTGTGCCTGGTGCCAGAGCACAAGAAAGAAAGACATCCACCATACCTAGCTTCATGTGTAATTTTACAGGGCGTCGCAGGACATCACTCTCGAGGTCCGACCACTGCGAACAGGTGGTCGGTTGGATGACAGCTGATACTGCTTCCAGTCGGTTAAGCACCACCCTGTCTTCCACCAAGTCCACTCTCAGTAGCCAAGAGTCTGGTCAAAATAATCCTCACTCTGATCATCCTTCCTCCCACCATACACGGTCTGGTCAAAGAAGTGATCCCATACTGGGATATAGTGAGGAGCTCGTCTCATCACCAATCCTTCATTTGACCCTCTCTCCAAGCACGCTTGCAGAGGAACATGACATCTTGTGCCCTGATTCACAACCTCTAGAGGCTACCCAATCACAAAAAGATGACAGATGTGAACGGCATTTAAGGTCAAAGGAAGTAGTGGATGATGATGATGATGATGATGAGACACAGTTGCCATTAAATCAACCACTATTTCCGTCTCAAGACCTTGTTGAGGAGAATGTTATACAGTTGTCAATGACTGAGTATGTGGTGGGATCAAGACTTGAGGAGGATGATCAGAGTGAGGAAGTGGAGGAGGACTTGGTGGACGATGAGGTGACTGACCCCACCTGGGAAGGTGTAGAGCCGAGCGATGTCAGCAGTCCTGAGGGTGAGCCATCTGCAGCACCGCAACAGGCTGGAAGAGGCAGTGGTGTGGCTACAGAAAGAAGGCGGACCGCACCAAACCGGCCCGCAAATGTTCCACGGAGCACCCCCTTGCGTAAATCTACCTTGCCAAAGGGTAGGTGTTCCGCGGTATGGCGTTTTTTTTAAGGAAAGTGCGGACGACAAAAGAATTGTAGTTTGCAACCTGTGCCACACCAGAATGAGCCGAGGCATGAACACTAGAAACCTCACCACCACCAGCATGATCCGACACATGGCATCCAAGCACCGTAGTAAGTGGGAGGAACGCCTGGATCGCCCATCTGTGTCTGCAGGCCACACCACTGCCTCCTCTTCCCCTGTTTTCGGTGCCGGCCAATCGCCTGTCGAAGGCGCAGGCCCGCATACCTCCCGCCCTGCACCTGTACCATCTGAAGCACCATCAGCGACCACATCCACTTCCCTGTCCCAGCACAGCGTCCAAATGTCGTTACCCCAGGCATTTGAGTGCAAGAGAAAGTACCCAGCCACCCACCCACAGGCCATAGCACTAACCTCACACCTTTCAAAATTACTGGCCATCGAAATGCTGCCATTTAGGCTTGTGGACACTGAGTCCTTCCGCAGCCTGATGGCAGCAGCTGTCCCTCGGTACGCGGTCCCCAGCCGCCACTACTTTTCCCGGTGTGCCATCCCCGCATTACACCACCATGTGTCCCGTAACATCACCCGTGCCCTGACCAACGCAGTTACTGGGAAGGTCCACTTAACGACTGACACATGGACAAGTGCTTGTGGCCAGGGACGCTACATTTCCCTGACGGCACACTGGGTGAATGTCGTGGAGGCTGGGAGCGACTCGGACCCTGGGATGGCACGGGTGCTACCCATGCCGAGGATTGCGGGCCCTACCTCCATCAGGGTTTCCACCAGCACCTACGTTATTGGCTCCTCCTCCTCCGTTTCCACCTCCGAATTCTCTACACGCAGCGCCACTCCCCCATCAGCCAGTAGCTGGAAGCAGTGTAGCACTGCAGTGGGGAAGCGTCAACAGGCCGTGCTGAAGCTGATCTGCCTTGGGGACAAACAGCACACGGCCTCAGAGCTGTTGCAGGGGATTAGTCACCAGACCGAGCAGTGGCTCTCGCCACTCAACCTGCAACCAGGCATGGTTGTGTGTGATAATAGGCGTAACTTGGTGGCGGCTTTGGAGCTCGGCAAGCTCACACACGTACCATGCCTAGCGCATGTATTTAATTTAATGGTGCAGCGATTTCTAAAAACCTACCCCAATGTGCATGATCTCTTGACCAAGGTGCGCCGCGTGTGTGCACACTTCCGTAAGTCATCAACAGCTTCAGCCGGCCTGTTGAAGCTGCAGCAGCGCTTACAATTGCCAGCTCACCGGCTGCTGTGTGACGTGAGCACGCGCTGGAACTCCACCTTCCACATGTTGGCCCGGCTTTGTGAGCAGCAGAGGGCAGTAGTGGAGTACCAGCTGTTACACGGTCGTCGCCTCTCCGTTCAACTTCCTGTAATCAGAAGTTAGGAGTGGGAATGGATGTCAGACCTCTGCGAGGTTTTACGCAATTTTGAGGAATCGACACAGATGGTGAGCGGCGATAACGCTATTATCAGTGTAACCATCCCACTTCTGTGTCTACTGAAACGCTCGCTGCTCACAATTAAAACCGACGCTTTGCATGTGGAAGAGGTGGAAATGGGGGAGGAAGAGCTTACACAAGGTGATAGCCAGAGCACCCTCACTTCGTCTTCTCAGCGACAATTGGAGGAGGCGGAGGAGGAGGAGGAGGAGGAGGAGGAGGAAGACACGGTTGCCTCCGCTACAGAGGGTAGCCATGGAACTTTAGTTCCATCTCTTCAGCGTGGGTGGGCAGAAGAGGAGGAAGAGAATGAGGAGATTGAGAGTCATCCTCCTGGTGAGGACAGCGAAATCTTGACTGTTGGTACTCTGGCACACATGGCTGACTTTATGTTAGGCTGCCTTTCCCGTGACCCACGCGTTATACGCATTTTAAACAACACGGATTACTGGGTGTTCACCCTTCTGGACCCCCGCTACAAAGAGAATTTCTCATCTCTCATTCCTCCGGTGGAGAGGCCAAGCAAAATGGTGCAATACCAGAAGGTTCTTGTTGAAAAATTGCTCCAAAATTTTCCATCTGACAACGCTGGCGGCAGAGTACGTGCTACCTTGGCCAACCGAGAAGGGGAGAAAAGGGGAGCACACAGCAGTTCCGAGAAAGGCAGGGCAACACTCTCCAAGGCGTGGGACACCTTCATGACACCCCGCCAGCACCCTCACCCTGATGCGCAGCCTAGTGTCACAAGGAGGGAAAAGTTTTGGAAGATGGTGAAGGAGTACGTAGCAGACCGTGTCAGCGTCCTCAATGATCCCTCTGTGCCTTACAACTACTGGGTGTCCAAGCTGGACACGTGGTATGAACTGGCACTCTACGCCTTGGAGGTGCTGGCCTGCCCTGCCGCCAGCGTTCTGTCTGAGCGGGTATTTAGTGCTGCTGGTGGCATCATAACAGATAAGCGTATCCGCCTTTCCACCGACAATGCTGATAGGTTGACACTTATAAAAATGAACAAGGCCTGGATTTCCCCTGACTTCTCAACTCCACTGGAGGAAAGCCCCGGGGGAACATAAACTCACTTTATATATGTTATTTACAATGATGGGAATACTCTGTATTCCCATTCACCCCTTCCACCCAAAAAACGGGTATATGGTTGACTCTTAATCTTCTCATCCTCCTCCTCCTCTTCCATATGCCCTGTGCTATAATTTTTATATAGGGCCAGCTCACCAGCGGGCCCTGTGATATAATTTTTATATAGGGCCAGCTCACCAGCGGGCCCTGTGATATAATTTTTATATAGGGTCAGCTCACCAGCGGGCCCTGTTTGCCAATTTTTATATAGGTCAGCTCACCAGCGGGCCTTCTCATATAATGTTTTATTGGGTCAGCTCTCTAGCGGGCCCTCTCATATAATGTTTTATAGCGTCAGCTCACTAGCGGGCCTTCGCATATAATGTTTAGGATGGTCAGCTCTGCAGCAGACCCTCACCCATAATGTTTTAGATGGTCAGCTCAGCGCACGTTTCCCTCTTAATCATGGCCTCAGTTCAATAAAATCAAGGAAATTTTTGGGAGAATTTGCCTCTGTGCACGTTTCCCTCTTAATCATGGCCTCAGTTCTGAAAATCAAGGAAATTTTTGGGAGAATTTGCCTCTGTGCACGTTTCACTCTTAATCATGGCCTCAGTTCTGAAAATCAAGGAAATTTTTGGGAGAATTTGCCTCTGCGCACGTTTCCCTCTTAATCATGGCCTCAGTTCTGAAAATCAAGGAAATTTTTGGGAGAATTTGCCTCTGCGCACGTTTCCCTCTTAATCATGGCCTCAGTTCTGAAAATCAAGGAAATTTTTGGGAGAATTTGCCTCTGCGCACGTTTCCCTCTTAATCATAGCCTCAGTTCTGAAAATCAAGGAAATTTGTGGGAGAATTTGCAGATGATATACAAGTAAATATACAGCAAATATTGTTTGGTAACAATTTTTCGCCTAAAGTCGTTTTTATTTTCCTTTTTGTTTGTTTTATGGTCAGTCTGTAAAAATGGCGTACTACGGGCGAAAGATCGTTCCCAGCAGCGATGTTGGAGTCCAAGATGCATCCAGACATCCTCCCTATGCTGTCCCTGAACCATTTCTGTAGTGTTTCCATCTTTTTCTGCCCTTTTCCTATGGACCAGGCACCCTCCCCTCATCAGAGCAGGGGGTGCCTGGTGTAATGCTCGAGTCCTCCCATTGACTTCAATGGGGCTCGGGTGCTCGGCCGAGCACTCGAGCCTCAGGGGGTGCTCGGTCAGAGCACCCGAACACCCGAGCATTGGGGTGCTCGCTCATCACTATTATATACCTTTTGCCTGAATGATTGCCTCTGACTCCCCTTCTCCTAATCTCCTAACCCTGCACTTTGCCTCCTCACCTCCCCTTCTATCAGACTTTTTGCACTGCAATGTGTCGGATTCCTTTCTCACTCTCAGACTGTTACATTTCCTAATAATACAGCTCCTACTATGTAGAACACACAATCAGACCTGATCACATGTATACCACCAACCAATGAATGGATAGTAAAAAAGTAGAAAAGTTACATCACACCATGGGCGTCCGGAGGGGGGGGGAAGGGGGGCACTTGCCCCCCCTACAATTACCCCCCTCCATATAAATAAAGGGGCTAGATGGGCTGGCCTAGGGGTCATAATATGGCTTTGCCCCCCCCTGGAAAAATGTCTACGGACACCACTGCATCACACCTCTTCAGATGTTGGGCACTTTACTGACCTGCACCTCTAATCAGCACGACCCTCACCCTCCACCCCTTCCGAAGGCACAGTGCGCCATGCTTGAATTTCCAGCTGCTGTGTGTCTGCCTTACAGGACATCTTCCAATCAACATACCTTCCTGCTGTGTGAGACCTTCAGTTCCTCACAGGCCACTACAGTACTTTCACTACTCATAGGTGTGGACATTTACAGTATCTTAATGCCCTGTGAAGACCTCAAGCTCCTCACCCACCAGGAACGTATGTTCATTTGAAGACATCCTGCAAGGGAAATACACAGCACTGAAGGAAGCAGCTGCCAATTCAAGCCTGCCACACTGCCTCCAGAGGGACGGAGGGTGATGGTCATTACAGATATTGGTCAGTGAAGTTCTCCATGTCTGAAGAATTGTGATCTAAGTTTTTTATGTAGGATTACCAAACGTAACCTTTTGAGGCATCCAATACATTGCAAACAATGTGTTGCATACTCCGATGTCACTTAAATGGTTAACACACGGGCAATGCCGTGCCAACACTGCTACTATATCATATGTATTATATATGTACTCCTGTTTCACTGAGGCTCACATTAAGTCTTTGATTGCCAGAGGGGAACACAATGCATTACAGTACCTTGCGTATCCCTCTGAAAGGGTTAACTATTACTTAAAAAAACTAAGACACAGACAGGCAACTATGTCCCATATTGCTAGTATATATATATATATATATATATATATATATATATATATATATATATATATATATATATACAAACAGGAGACTAACTAAAATAAGTATATTGGGTTTAGGATTTGAATTGGATAGAAATGTGGTTGAAGGATAAAGAATAGTGTTTAGTTATAAATATTCTCCAATGCAGTTAGAGTTATAAGTGGATTACCTGAGATTTCAGTACTTGGTCCACTACTTTTTTTAAAAGATGTATAAATGACCTGTAAATAAATATAGAAATCAAAATGTCACTATTTACACATGACACTTAATTATACGGGCTAATAAATTCAGAGCAGGATGTTTCTTCTCTACAGAAAGCTTTACACAAAATGACAGACTGTGACAACAAATGGAATGTGACATTTAATGTAATAAAGTGTAAAGTTATGCTTTTGGGATAAACAAACCGACATTCTAATTATTAATTTAATGGTAGCATTTTAGGAATCTCATTGCTACAGAAAGATCTTGCACTACTTGTATATTGAACATTTGTCAACAGTGATCTGTATCCAACAGCATTAAAACAAATAAAATACTTTCCTGCATAAAAAGAGGTATTGAAGCAAAAGTAGTGTCGTTTTTGGCACCAGTTCTGAATTAGGTTATTTCAGAAATGGAAAGAGTACAGGTAAGAGCAAGAAAATGAATTATGGGAATGGAAGAACTGAAGTATCTAGCCAAACTTGGTTTACTTACTGTAATGATAAGACATCGAGAATGGGAGCTTGTTACATTGTAAGGTTAATACAAGGCTCTCTCTAGTAAACTTTTTCTTACATGTCTTTTATTAATAAAGACTTATCACAAGTTTCCCCTTAAAATTATAGGAGAGGAAAGTTTCAGCAGAGGAAGAGGTTCTACAGTAAGGGGCTGGATTCTATAGCAGCTGCTAATGTTACCATTGCTTTTAGCTCTAAGTTTACCCATAGACTTCATTAGGAATATGTCTGATAAAACGGGTGTTAACGTTTATCACCTGCAATAGAATCTGGCCCAAGGTCTGGTAAACTGTGGACTTGTTTTTGCCCAGGGATGGGGTAAAGATAAATACAGTGGACATTTAAGAGAAGACTAGAAACCTTTCTAGCAGAAGGAAACATACAGGGTTACACTTAGTGTTAGTAGGTTAAACAGGAGGTTCTGGTAAATAGACTAATACCATTATTATGTAATTCACTTCTTCTGAATTATAGTTTGGTTGAACTTGGTGGACTTGCTTGTTTCAACCCAATTTACTATATAACTGTATAACTATTAACTTAAACTTATCAAAAGATGTGAAATTCGTTCCATAACCTTTTCTATCTTATGTGTTATTCCATGGAACTCATTCATTAACACACATGTTTTACATACTTTCAGAAAATTAGAAATATATGTGGTTTTAAATATAGACATTTTATTATATTTATTGAGCAACCAAGAATAAAATACTATGAACTGTTTTATTTAATTTATGTTTCATAGTCAAGGGATGGAAAAGATCACAGTAGCTTTATTTTAACTTATAGGTTCAGTCAACTTTGTGAAGTCCTCTTGTGGATTTCAACCAGAATTCTCTCTCAATTTAACAAAGTATCTAATCACCTGCACCTGCTTTATCTATGGGCTCTATAAAAATGTCATAAGAACAAAGACTTTCAGATGTATTATTTATGCCTAACTTTGTACATAATACATTCATCCTATATTAAATGTAAACTGATCCTTTACCTGGAAAGATGAGGCTATCAATTTGTTTAACTTATCTATGTAGGTTTCTTTTAAACAGCAGTCATACAGATACACTGCATTTGAACTGAGCTGTATTCTACTGCTAGATGGATTCAGTTTATAGTCTGATAAAAACAACAGACTCATATGAAGCATTCAGGACTATTGAAGATCATTGTTTTGTTAAGTGAAGTAGAGACAGACTTTAAAATAAATCATTATATACAGGAAACTACAGATGGAATTAAAAGCATATAAATATACCTGTCTGCTGTTTGAAAGACATCTACCATTTTAACAATTTCTATTAAAAAGTGATATATCCCTAAATGATATTGTCCTTTAATTAATTATGTTTCACCAATTTAAGACTGAAATTATCTGATTATATTATTTAATAACTATTTTACACCTGCTATTATTACTTGCTGCCATAATTTAATTAATAAATTATATCTGATGATAACCTATTATCAGGTGATAATATAAGATTATATTATTTGGTGATATCTATTCTGAAACACATATTTTGCCTTTACATGTAATGTTGCTCAAAAACATGTTTCATTGAAATGAATGTATTTACAACATAATAATCAGGAGCAGATCCAACAAAGAAATAGTTAGATTCCATTGCAGATGATGTTATCACTGATTTATCTCACAGAATCCTACTGAATTATATGTGGAAATTTGCAGTTAAAACCAGTGATAAAATTGTCACTTGCAGTTCAGGTCAGAGCGAAATTATCCTTCAGCAATTTAGTACAAACTGAGGATATGTATTAAGCATAGAAACTTTCTGTTTCAAATCTGCACCATAGAAGGAAAATAAAAATTGCAATTGATTTAAGTGGGGATTCAAACTACATAAATTTTATAAAGGTCAGAAATGCACTGAGAAACAAAATGTCATGTAACTCACTCTGAATTTCTGAAATTTGCATTTGTCTCCTATGGTGCTGTTGGATTTCTTCCTACATCAACCTCGCTCTCCACATCAACAGTTGTGATAAGTTCTAGAAAGTTATTGAAAAGGACAACTAACATTTTAAAATCAATTCTGATCAGCATCCTCAACTTACCTTGGTCTCAAGATCTTCTGGTATCACATGTTTAATACAACATCAGTATCAGCTATATGTTCTGATCATGCAAATAAAGAGAAGAGTCAAAAGTTTCACAAGTAAAATATTATGTCACAATGTTGTTAGCAGTCCAATAAAAAAGTCTTAATCCATTTATGATAAAGGTGAAGCCTTACAGTTTATATAGTTGTGGGATGGTTCCAGTAGGAGTTCAGAAAAAGTAGAGAATTCCATGATGCCCAATTAAAAGTTATGTTAAAATAACAATTAACAACTTTGCTGTTAAGAAACTTTCAACTATGTACACTTTGATAGTTTTGTTGCTGTTTCCTTCTGTTAATCTGCAACTTCAGGAACTTTTCTGAGACACAAGTGCAGATACACAAGTCATGTCTCATTTTCTTCAACAAATTTAGCATCATCATAAGATGCCATTATTTTCTGTATGCCCTGTCATGGAAAAAGGTGCCCTTACTTAGAATGAAAAAAAATGTTATTTTTTTTAATTTTTTGATATACAGTAAATCATATATTTTCGATTCCACTAGAAGCTGCATAAATTGTAGGAATATATTTATGGTGTTTAACCTTTTCCACCTATAAAGAAACCCATTGATTTCACATATTCTTGACCATCTGGTGCAGATCTGTGTGGTCATTCTGGTAAGATTTCTCAGTCATGCTCCTCTGTTTTTTTCTGTAATAAAGCTATCAGTGGAATAATTTTGCTTATTTGAGCCCCTATACTTTTAACCAGCACAGCTGCCTCCTCAAAGGGTTTCAGCAGCTCCCATAATTACACATTGGTTTCCATTGCCCAGGTGACAAAGTCATTCACCCGACAGAGACCACCATTTTCAGCTGGTGACGGGTCAGGTTGTTATGTTCATATACGGAATATAATGAATGGTGTGCACTATAGGAGCACTGATTTTGTAGGTGATATTCAGCATCTTAATATAAATTAAATAAATTACCCAAGCACTGTATCTAGGCTAACCCAAACACTTCTATACCAATATAAGGAAAAGAGGAAAGGGGAAGGTGCTACAGGGGATAAATAGAGTACTCACACAAAAAAAGACAGATAACCCTGCTGAACTAGCACTCTGCCTCATATATCCAATGATCCGTAGGTAATGTTACAAACAGGGAAAAGGGACAAAAGAAATAAAACTTAACCTTTATTAGAAAGAATTAAAAAGAGAAGCTCACAAATAAAAATAACAAATCACTGAGCACATTCTTTGTATCAAAAGAAAGAGTGAAAAAAATAAATAAGGTGTACTACCGGGGCTGTATCCGGTTTGCCTGCGTAAATCTACAAAGTCTGTTAATATTATAACAAACTTGTAAAAATAGTATTGAAGGTTGCACAGTTATAAGTGTAGTAAAAAATCTCTAAGTCATTCAATTGCATTATTCACACAGCGTTATAAGGGAAAAACACTTCATGTATGGCGCTTTGATTCTCAAATAACAGCTGAGCCGCCTCTTATTTATCATATAGATTCAATGCAACTTATCCAAATGCCGTGTAGAGAACTTTATCTCTTCAGAGAATAAAAAGTATTGATTAGATAGCTGTGAATACACATCTTCTATAAAGTTAAACAAGTAGTCGCAAGTATCGGAATCACCGATACTAGCAGCGCTTCCTATTAGTTTACCTCAACTGAAGTGCCACTTGTTTATGAGAAGACAATTCAAGGGAAAAGATCAAAGTTGATCCAAAACAATGCAAGATATTACCGATATCAAAGCACACCCTTGCAACACATAGTTGCTTCTGTCATTAGCGGGGTGCAAGGTGCTTAATATATCCAAGCACATAGAATCGTTAATAGATATTCACCAGAGCTATTCTAAGAGTGTGCAAAGTACTTAACATGTCAATGCACAGTCTAGCAAAGGTGGAAATTCCTGGGGGAACAAAATGGTACTTTTCACCTCTCCATATTCATAATCAGCATAGCCCACTTATTTTTTCCCAGTCCCTGCTAAAGTTATATTCATTTAGGCATTCTGAAATCTTTTTTTTTTTTAGTCTTCAAATATTGTCAGAATATTCACTATTACTTTCACGATGCTGTACGTCTTACTATCACTGTCAAGCACATAATCTGGCTTAACTGCTACACCCTCCTCTGCTATGCCAGCAACATGTGCCATTGCAGAGAGGAAATCTCCATATCCATATCCATATCAGACTGGTCCCGCCCACAGACGCGCAGAGAGGATTTGCCTGACATTTCGGAGCTGGACTGTCTGTGGGCAGGACCAGTCTGATATGGACATGGAGATTTCCTCTCTGCAGTGGCACATGGGAGTGAAAAACGTGAGTTGTAGCATCATTGAGAGGCTACCATGCCTAGAACAAGACACTTAATCTTGTTCATGCTTGATGGGTGCTCCTCACAATTCTTTTTGTCTCCCTAAGTATAAGTGTATCCCAGGCATGGGCCCTTGCTTCTGTGTGCCTAGAGGGATTCAGCACCACCGCACTGATGAGGCCCATATAGGCAGAAATGTACGTCTGTGGTTATACAGTTTCTCTCGCGCAGAGAGGACTTGCCTGACATTTCGGAGCTGGACTGTCTGTGGGCAGGACCAGTCTGATATGGACATGGAGATTTCTTCTCTGCAATGGGACATAGGAGTGAAAAACGTGAGTTGTAGCATCATTGAGAGGCTACCATGCCTAGAACAAGACACTTAATCTTGTTCATGCTTGATGGGTGCTCCTCACAATTCTTTTTGACTGCCACTTTACTAACACATCCCATGATCTGCACTGCTCCCACTCTTTCCCCCTTACCACTGGTATGTTTGCTGAACATCAACAAAGTAATGTGAAGTACAAACTAGTAGTGAGGTGGAAGACTCAGGGATGAAATTGAGGTGGTTAGTGTTAGTAGTAATGATAGTGATGATGAAGCAGCTGGTGGGACTACCATTACCACAGTAGATCCTCCTACTGATGCTGAGGTGATAGGGGAAGTAATGCAGAGTGGCCTGATTAGCGGCCAAGGAAGCCCACTACTTTCCACTTACCATGGGTGTCTCCTTACCCTCGCAACATTGTCCAGATGGAACATGATCTTGAAGAAGGCTGTCTGTGCCTGCTGCTAATGCTTCCGGTCTGCCTTCTTCAGCTCAACAAGAGATGGCAAGTGTGACAGTAGGGGAATCTCTGTTACATTTCTCATCACCTCCTCCAACCTGTGAGATGTCTGTAATAGAGCAGCAGCAGAATGTAGGGACTGGTGGTGGTGATGATGATGGTGGAGAAGCTGGTGTCTAAGAGACATTAATGGACTTTTTAGCCCAAACCAAAAAGAAAAGGGATGGGTATCACCAGCACCACCAGCAGAGAGCTTTTGGAATTTGTGGACTTTGTAGCTGCTGTAATTCCTGCTGCTGTTGTTGAGTTTTAAGGGCAGCTGGATACTGAGGAGCAAGATAGTGTGCCCCAGACCACCGTGGACACAGTGGGAATGTGGTCCAGTGGTCCAATGTGGACCACATGACAGTGATGCAGGGCTACACAGATTCCACTTGCCAGCAGCAGCAATAATCCTGGTCCTTGTTGCAGTGCTGATTCTGATGCAGTAGCAGCAAGAGCAACAACTTCATCCTCTGCCCCAACCAGTGAAGGAGAATGTGGAGAAGAAGAAGAAAGACACCATTCTTCTCCACCTTTCCACCCTCCCGAAGTCGTGGGTTATATTATTGAAATTAACATGAGGTTGTAGTGCTTTCTCACCCAGATGTTTCGTTCCAGAGCCTTCGGTGTCTGGTCCACTCCTAACACCCCCTTAACACACAAAATAAATGAAATAAAAAACCTACCATTGTATACAGCTCAGCTAAAACTAAACAAATAACATGTTAATCATTTTGGCGGGGTTTTGACTAGGGGTGGGCAAAATCTCTCGCTATGTTCCCACGAGAAATTCCACGAAAACCGCACTGTTGTCCGCTTTTTTTGCAGGAAAATCCACTTTAATTCTAGGGGTTAAAATGTTTGCATTTTTCGCCCATTGGTTCAAATTCTTCGCCATTTTTTAATGGCCAGAAAGTTTCTGCGCATTGATTTACATGGTTTTCTCCTTTTCACTATAAAAACGTGATGTATTTGCAGAAGTCAAACACAATAGAAGCAGCTTCAGAGTGAGGTAGACATGCTGTGCTGTTCTGCTGTGATCTGGAAGCAAAATTGAGGCTGAAGAAGCTCATTGTGACTGCTATCACTAAGAGCAGGTTTAACAATAATCAGTGGAGGAACTGGAAGGACCCATATGTGTCCACTGAGCCTGAGGAGGAGGAGGAAGTGAGCACACCTGAACCAATGCTGTCCAGTCCCCCTAAATCACCCCTAGGTATCTTGGGGAATGTAATGGGAAGGGATGAAGAAAAATGAATGGGAAGGGAAGGCAAAAAGGGAATGGGAGGGGAGGGAGAAAAGTGTAGTACTAGTGAGAGCAGGACAGGTCAGCTGCCTGCGCCTGCTGCCAGATGTGCTGCAGCTGCTGCCACCATTGCTGCTCCTGCTGCCACTAGTGCTGTGCCTTCTGTCAGACGTGCTGTCCCTGTTGCCACCAGTGTTGTATCTGCTGCCAGTGCTGACTCTGCTGCCACCAATACTGTGCCTGCTTTCAGATGTGCTGCCCCTGCTGCAACCAGTGTTGTGCCTTCTCCCAGTGCTTAAGCTGCAGTCACCAGTACTGAAGCTGCTGCTAGTATGTCTTTTAATACTCAGGAGAGTGGGAGGAGAAGAAGATGCCAAGTGTGACAACAGTGGACCCTAAGTCACACTTGCCATCCCCAAGCAGTCCTGTCAGTGCTAGTACTACTACTACAAGGTCCAGCAGCTTGTTAGTGTTAGGAGTGAAGGAGGGGGTAATCATCATGTTACTAATGACTGTGAGGAGGAACATTCTGGGTCTGAACTTGGTGTGGTTGGTGTTAGTAGTAGTTACAGTTGTGGTCGGGCCTAGGAGAGACTATGATGATAAGGTGTATGTCGGATGCCTATTGCCCATTCCGACCTGTAAGGTAGGCCTAAGAGTGGGCCCACGTGTATAAGAAAAAGAATTAAATAAATGGAGCTGAGAAAAGGGGTATGGGTTGGGTCGGAGTCGGAGCTCTGCTCAGTCCCAAGGAAAGGATTGAGGTTGGTATAAATGTCTCCAACCGGCCCTCCCACAACTCCAGGCTAACCAATAGCCTTACATTTGTGGTCGGGCCTAGGAGAGACTATGATGATAAGGTGTATGTCGGATGCCTATTGCCCATTCCGACCTGTAAGGTAGGCCTAAGAGTGGGCAAAAAGGACCATGAATCCACAGTGATCATGACCGTAGATCTATATCCAACGTGAATAAAGAATGAGTACTGAAATAACCTGATACTGGATAACCCCCTGCCTGGTAACCCCTGAAATCTAACAGAAGCCATAAGAAAGGTGGAGCAAATGTAACTAAAATGGAGGGCTGATAACCGAAGGGTAGTGAGCTATCTACCCAACTGCTCCAAAAAAATACAATTTAAGGTGTCAAGTGAAAGACTACTTACAATACCTCACATGATCAATAGTATGAGTGTGCGAGAGTGTAACTTACTGTAGTAGTTGTGTTGATAAAGATGTTTGATACCTGCCAAGACGGATTAACAAAATAAGATAAAATATGCATAACTAGTATATAAATGGCCAAAAAGATGTGAAGGCAGAACACCATGTGGCACCCTACCACAGAATAGCTAGCCCAGTCAATAGTTGACGTGTATGGTGGAAACGGTGAGAACCTTGAAATAACTACCTCCCATGTGTAGCTTCGTAAACATGGCACACGTCATAACATCTGGGCCAGGTATGTAACACATGATATGTCTGAAGGTGGTAGTCTGTCTTGCCATGACACTAATGCAACGTCTCTGCCAAATTAACTCACAATTTGACTGCCTTAGTCCCGAACATAAGGCAAATAACATGCTTTTTCCCCAGACACCCTGTAAAGCCATAGAGCGGTGTCATGGCAGTATCTTACCCGCATGTTCCGTTACCGGATTTGATTATGTAAATTATTCCGGTAACGCCACTGGTTCCATTGTGAGGGATCTTGCTTACATATGAGATCCTGTAAACAAAACTGATTCATGATACTTAATATATTCCTATAATGCTGCTGGTTCGTGACCCCCTGCCTAGTGAAAAAGAGAGAAAAGAATTAACTTGTATATGGTGACTGGTGAGTCCCTCTCTAGTGCCAAGCGGCTGGTGCGAGACGCTACCTATGTTTTGGACAGATGGGCGTGAGGCCTATTCGATAGGCTGAGGGGTGTTGGTCTCGCGGTGACGAATAATCTTAAGCAGTATAAGACCCTATGTCTATAGAGTGGGTGTGACAGGTGAAGCCCTGTCTATCAAGAAAACTAGGAAGAAGGCTCTGTCTATGAGTTGGGCCGAGGGAAACGTGGGATGGGACTAAGCTGTAGCCTTCCCCTAACTATCCTAAAAGACGAACCAGCAGTCTTAACATAACCTAAACCTAACTGCCTCTGAAAGTAACTTGCTCGAGCCTGTATGCGTGTCTCTGAAATGAGGAGACTGAATAAGATATACAAGATACCGAGTTTAATGACAAACAGTATCTCAGTGTGAGATAAAACCCATTAGATTTAATTGTGGACTACCTAGTTTAAAACATACGAGAAAGTACCAATATAACCCTAGGAACCTAACTGTAAAGAATGATGATGAAAAAAAAAAAACATGAAGAGATCTCTGTGTGCGACTATCAGCATAAGAGCTTCATAAATGCCAGCGCTTCCTTCCTGCCCCTGTAGCCGCAGTAGCTACATCTCCAACGTCAGATTATCTGGATACCTCTGAGATTTGAGACCTGTAATGCTTGGTCTAGATGCCCTAGCCCCAAAAGTCAAGATGTAGAACTTAACTATAACAGTAGGGACCTACTGAACAGGATAAAGATCACACTCGAAGCTGTATTCGTGTCTCTGAAATGAGGAGACTGAAATGAAACATGAGATACTAAGTTGAATGACAAACAGTATCTCTATAGGAAATACACCTATGTGATTCCTTAGTAGAATACCTAGTTCAGAACGTACAAGGACATAACCAATAATACCCCATAAACCTAATCGAGAAGTATCAAAGCAAAATGACTACAGAGATCTCCGTGAGTGACCTGAACGAAGGTGCTTCCTAAATGACGGACCTCCATACCTGCCCTTATCCCAGAAGTAGCTAACTCCCTAACTTCTGATATCTTAACACCTCTGAGATTGGGACACCAGATCTGTCCTAAACGCATGCTATATCCAGATTACATATTGAATGACAACATAAGTTAGTAAACATACTCATACACACATTTATCAGCAACATGGAAGCTTCAAATTGAAATACCTTACCTTTGATGCTGAGACCACCTTCGTGTGTCTTAGAAAGGCCTAAAAATGCAAGATTAACAGATTGCCCCATATGCTAAACCTGAAAAACATCAGTACCTACATGGTCAACCTGTACCTAGGACTAGTGATTATAGCAAAGTACTGATAAACTGCTACTGAACCATACAACCTTCCCCGAAGACTGGACCGGCTTAAATAATTCCTATCCCACTAAGCTTATCCTAACTCTACCCTCACCTCAATCCCAGGGGAAATTGAGAGACGTATCCATAACTGGACATAATAGGAGGCACTGAAAAAATATAACTGGTAAGTTTTCAACACTGTCATGGGAGGATGTCAAAAAGGATACCAGATTGACATCCTTGCCCTCAATAATATCCTTTCTCAAATGGTTAGGAATGAAATGGGCTGGCGAGATGGCAGGAACGGGGCTCCCTATCGCTGAGCAGGCTGGACTGGAAGAGATACCCGGACAAAACCATCTGAGCCACCTGATAGCCGGATGGTGGATTTCCCAATTCATCCAACCGAGCATGTATAGAGGCTACCGATTCCACCAGAGTAGCCACTGAAGCCTGTAGATCAGCCAAATCTGAAGTGGATTGAGATATTGAAGGAGCTGGACTATGGCTAGTGCTATGTCTTGGTGTCAAGGTAGGAGAGAATAGGAGCTAAACAATTCAGCTTCCTAGCCGTAGCGGGGTAAGTAATGCCCCTGAATTGTAATTCCTTAATAATCTTAGCTACAGTCCAGGATCTATATAAGTTAGGGGATGAAAAGTTAGACGCTGGCCCAGATGTGTCCTGCATCTCTGGCATGGCTGAACAGTCCGAAGTGACCGACATGCTTGATCCTATAACCTGCAGAGATAAGGTGCAAATAAGTGAATTGGTATTACTTATTTGCTGTCGGTCACCTGAATGCCTAACTGGATAGAGAAAAGGATAGATCAAAAAGCCCTAACTGAGCTATATATGTGGGGAAGGTGAGGCCCTAAAATATAAACACCAACCAGAACTACCTATGATTTGGACCAAGGGTCGATTGCCTAAGCGGTAGGCGGGAATGTAACTGGCAGTGTTATCTAACTCAAAAGAAAAAACCTGGCTATCCGTGACGCCCTACCTACAAGAGACCAGGAGGAGGTACTCTAACTATGCGTTGGGCTGAGGGGAAATACACGAGATTTCCCGGGGGACTGGACTACTCCTCCATTCCTACCCTAAAAGACAGGGACTGACAGACTTTAGAAAAAATAAAAAACCTACCCTACTTAATCTTAGTAGAGTCAATAAATGAAAAGTTCTGCCAACCTTGTGTGAAGACTCCGATATGAAAAAACACAGTTACTTGCAGTCTGAAGTGACTTCGCCTCAAAGTCGGAAGCCAAAACCCCACGAATCTAAACTGTAAAGAATGAACCTGAGTGATGAAATGAAACGCTTAACAGCCAAATACTGCCTGTGATACTTGTTATGCTTCTGTAACAATGCAACCAGTAAGGAAGGTATAGTACTTTTTCATTACAGCACAGGTTTGGGCAATATTCAAAACACAGGATACACCAAGTGAACAAGATTTATCTGGTAAGTAGTATGCTGGCCTAGACAACCTGTCTCGCTCGCGATTAATCGAACATCAGAAACTAAATACAAAAAATATACATTACAGTAAGACAAGTGTTGGCTGTCGTAGCAGATGCCTGAGCAGCTGTACGATCAATATTACATAGTAGTATAAACCAGAGGAGTAAGTAGACGTGTGTGAAATCAAACCCGGTCTTGACTGCAGTAAAGTTCAATGCTTGTGGAAGGAAAACCAACCTGCAAGATGAGCACTTGGGGTGATCGCGTGCTTGACTGTGCGTGGCTGTGCACATGGTCGCGTTGAGATGACGTGAACGTGACTTAGTCTAAGAGAATTGACGATTAACATAGAGCTCAGTCGGAGCTCTGCGCAGTCCCGAGGAAAGGATTGAGGTTGGTATAAATGTCTCCAACCGGCCCTCCCACAACTCCAGGCTAACCAATAGCCTTACATTAATGGTGATGAAGCCGGTGGGATTAGTGTTAGGGGAGTGGTAGGGGAAGAATTTGAGAGCATTCATCCTAGCGGTCAAGGGAGCCCACGCTATTCCTCTGGCTCTGGGAGTCCTCCCCTCCCCTTCATTATAGTGTCCAAGTGGAACATGATCCAGAAGACTAAGAAGCCAGAACTGGTGTTGGGGGAGAGAAGGCACAGAATTCATTCCAGCAGGAGCACAGATCAGCTGCCTGTGCCTGCTGGTAGTGCTGCCAGTCTGAATTCTTCAGGTCAAAAGGAAAAGCCATGTGTGACATTAGGGGACACTCTGTCACATTGCTCGTTACCTCCTCAAGCAGCAGTGAGATGTCTGAAATAGAGCAGCAGCAGCAACATGTAGGGACTAGGGGTGGGCGAAAAGTGGGAACAATTTCCTGCATGACTTTTCATGAAAACTTGCCAATTTTTCTCTTTTCCTGCAAAAGTTTTCTCCTTTTCACCTATGCAAAATGTTCCTTCTTTTTGCCTATTTTACCAAATTTGTTGCCCATTTTACCAAATTTTTTGCCTATATTTCCTATAGGTACTAAATTTCTGAGGGCTGTAGATTAGAAATAAGTGGCTGAAAGTCAAAGTTGTGAGTCCTACAGTAACATATGGCTTGAAAAATGTGTTTACATGCAGAATGTATTTGTCCTCTGCCCACAACACTCACTTCCTGCTTAAGTGATAACCTAGTGTACAACCTGCAAGGTGGCAGATGTGTATGGAAGTGGTGGTGAGGGACCGGCATGGTGTGATTTGTGTATGTATATACAGCAGTTTTTACCATTGTCATGTTTGTGTCAAATTGCTATCCTCCTTCTCAGATTATTGACACACATTGCTTATTGGTCCCAAGTGGGGTAGATGGTGGCAACCCTTCTTCACATCCCTCCTCCACCTCCTCATCTATGCTGCTGTTAATATATTTGTCCTGGCTTTCTCTGTCATGTGTGGTTTCTGCTACCTGATACTTACATGGTATGAGTTGTTGGTTCATTTTTAAGAATGTTAGTCTCCCAACATTGCTGCTTGATAGCTGTGTCATGCTGTCATTGACAATGTAACAGGCTGCACTGAAAACCAAAAGCCAAGATGTGTTCCCTCATTTCCCCTTCTCACTAACTTGTCACAAATTTTGCACAGTGCTGTTGGTGATGACTGAACTGTGCCTTCCCCAAGAGAAAAATATTCCCACACCCATGACTTCAGGGGGGAGGGAACAGGTGGAGAAGAATGGCCTCTTTCTTCTTGTCCTCCACATTCCCATTCGAGCAGAGGATGTTGTTTCACGGTGCCCGTGATTGCTCTCTTTTTATGTCTGTCACCAGTAGGGGGCTCTCCATTGGCTGGCTGTCTTCAGCCCGCCCCGTATTGCCTATTTAAACCTAGCCTGGGCACCCTTTGGTTGCCCTTTCGTGTTGTCTCTTTGCTGTTGTGATTTTCACTGTTCCTGAGTATCCTGGGCCTTTGCTGTATTCCTGTGACCAGTGTCTACCCATTCCAGTGCTTCCAGTTCGAGAGTTCCTGCTAACGTTTGATCCAGTTGAGCCTCCGCTTCCTGCTATCAGTCTCCACCAGCGTCCTGATTCCGGTAGACCGTCCGCCTGTGGGTTCCTGCTTCCTTCCTCTGGTCCCTGTCCAGTCCTGTTTGCCTTCAAGACGTTCCTTAGTCACCTTGACGACATTGTTATCTTGCCAGATATCTTTTGAGAGACTCAAGCCATCCGGCTGTCTCCAAGTATAGCGTTCCACGTACAGGGTACTGGTTCACTCCTCAAGCCACCCGGCTGTCTCATGTGTATAGCATTCCACGTAGAGGGTACTGGTTCGCTCCTCAAGCCATCCGGCTGCCTCCAAGTATAGCGTTCTACGTACAGGGTACTGGTTCGCTCCTCAAACCATCAGGCTGTTTCAGTATTCAAGCCACCCGGCTGTCTCATGTGTAAAGCGTTCCACGTACAGGGTACTGGTTCGCTCCTCAAGCCATCCGGCTGTTTCAGTGTTCAAGCCACCCGGCTGTCTCTGGTGCATAGCGTTCCACTACAGGGTACTGGTTCGCTCCTCAAGCCACCCGGCTGTCTCATTGTATAGCGTTCCACATACAGGGTACTGATTCACTCCATAAGCCATCAGGCCGTATCTATATCATTGCTTTCCTCATACAGGGTACTGGTTCGCTCCACCAGCCACCCGGCTGTACCGGTATTACAGTGTTCCACGTACAGGGTATTGGTTCGCTCCATTCACCCCTGACTGCTCTATGTGTTCTTTCGTTCCATCTGGTAGAGCATTGCTAGCTTCATATCCTCACTATATCTATTGCTGGCGGCTTATTTACTGACCTAGCTTCTTTCGGTCATTTGTGATTGTTATCACCTATCAGTCACTATACTGAACTTTGGCATTCCTCTAGTCTGTGGGCTGCCTTGCCCGGTATACGGTAAGGCCGGTAGAACCTCTTCCGTTTCCTGGGGTTGCCTTACCCGGTATTGGCGAGGCCGGTAGAGCCTGTTTATTCTCCTGTCAATTGGCTGCCTTGCCCGGTATATGGTAAGGTCGGTAGAACCAGTCCTGTTTCCCTGGGTTGCCTTACCCGGTATTGGCAAGGCCGGTAGAGCCTGTTAATTCCCTGTTAATTGGCTGCCTTGCCCGGTATATGGTAAGGCAGGTAGAACCAGTCCTGTTTTCGTGGGTTGCCTTACCAGGAATTGGCAAGGCCGGTAAAGCCTCATTTTAAGTTCCAGTTCCCTGGCTGTCCTGCCCGGTATATTGTCAGGACCTGTAGAGCCAATATTACTATGTTGCATTGTATTTCTATTCTAATAAAGATATATGTGTATATTCCCCTAAGGGGTTGCATTAACTTTTCAATAAAGTTGATTTTTTACCTAACTCTGTGTCTGAGAGTCTTAACAAACCGTGACATGATGTTCCTGATGTTGCTGCTACTGCCTCAGAATCAGCACTGCAACTAGGACCAGTATTGCTGCCACTGGCAAGTGAAACCTGTCCTATTCCTGCATCACTTATGGACCCCGTTCCCACTGTGTCCATGGTGGTCTGTGGTACACTAGCCTGCTCCTCAGCATCCTGCTGCCCTGGCTTCTCAGCAGCAAAAGTAGCAGTTGCAAACTATACAAATTCCAAAAGCATAATGCAGGTGGTGGTGGTAGTGATGCCCATCCTCATCCTTGTCTCCAATTCCTTCTCAGTTTCTGATAAAAAAGCCATCAATGTCTCTTCCACCCCAGCTTCTCCACATCATCATCACCACCACCACTAGTCCCTACGTGCTGCTGCTCTATTACAGACATCTCACTGCTGCTTGGAGGAGGTGATGAGCAATGTGACAGAGGGTCACCTAATGTCACACTTGCCATTTCCTTTTGACCTGAAGAAGAAGGCAGACTAACAGCAGTAGTAGCAGGCACAGGCAGCTGATCTGTGCTTCTGCTGGTGGGTGGTGGTGGTGGTATTAATCGTAAGCCTGCTCTCCCTCAACAACACATGGACAATGCTGTGGCAGGAATGGGACTCCCAGGGTCAGGTGAATGGTGTGGGCTCCCTTGGACGCTAGTCTGGATGCTCTCAAATGCTTCCCTACCACTCCCCTAACACTAGTCCCACAGGCTGCTTCACCATCACATCTAGCAGCAGGAGCAGGCAGCTGACCTGTCCTGCTCTCAATAGTACTACCCTTTTCTCCTTCCCTTCAAATTCCCTTTTCTCCCTCCCATCCCATTAAATTCCACAAGATCTCTTGGAGTGATTTAGGGGGACTGGACAGCATTGGTTCAGTAGTGCTCACTTCTTCCTCCTCCTCAAACTCAGTGGACACATAAGGGTCCTTCCAGCTCCTCCATTGGTTATTTTTCCACCTGCTTATTGTGATAACAGTCACTATGAGCCTCTCCTGCCTCTATTTTGCCAAAATATCACAGCAGAATAGAACAGCATGTCTACCTCGCTCTGTAGCGGCTTCTATTGTGTTTGATTTCCACAAATATGTTACGTTTTTATAGTGAAAAGGCGAAAACCATGTAAATCAGTGGGTGTAAACTTTCTAGCCTTTGAAAAGAATGGTGAAATATTTGGCCAATGGATGTAAAATGCAAAAATTTTAATTGTTAGTTTTAAAGTGGATTTTTTCACCGGCTCAGGTGGCGACATTGACTAGGCATCAAATGATACACTTGAATATTCTGCATAGAATTTACTATACACCAATCAGACTGTTTCAAATGGGGATTTCTGGTACTGACCATTGTCATCGGTGTAACAATGTTCGAGGCATGTATTTGCATATGATTTGGGAGTGTCCTGAGGTTAGGAGATTTTGGTCGGAGATAATGCGTATTGTGACCCTGGTATTGGGAAGACCTGTTCCTGTGACTCCAAAGATTTGCTTATTATCTATCTTCCCTGATGAGATTGAGGATGCTAATGAAAAATTTCTTCTGCGCGAGCTACTGGTGATGGCGAGAAAGGTGGTGGCCTTGAACTGGATGTCAAACAGGGCTCCCACTTGCAGGGCATGGATTAACCTGGTTTCACAGTGTTTTCCGCATTATAAATTAGTTTATTTACACCGAGGTACTCTGAATAAGTTTGACAGGATCTGGGGACGGTGGCAGACCTGGTGGACAGCTAGAGCAGATACTACTGTAGCTCCTGGCGATGTATAAACATTTTGGAGCGGATTGAATGGATTTGCGTTTACTTGTTGTGTGGCTGTAGGTGACATATACTAGTTGTACACCTTTGTGCTGGCCCCTATATGTGACGGGATCTTGTGGTGACACTGGCTGGTGGGTGGGGTTTGGGGGGTGCTGTGGGCTCGGGGGAGAGGGGAATTGGGATTGAGGGGGGTGGATTTAGTTTAGTTAGGATAGTTGTTTTGAATTTTTATTAAAAAAAAAAAAAAACTTGGGTTAACTCTGTACGCCCTATTATCATGCTTATGTTCCTTTTATCTGCTATAAATGTTTGCATGTTCTTGTTGTACTTGACAGATATTACATGTACCTCTCTTCTTTGTATATGTATGGAGAGATCCGATAATAAAATATATTTAAAAAAAAAAAGTGGATTTTCTCATGAAAAGGTGGACAACAATGTGGTTTGAGCTGAATTTCTTACAGGAACACGGCAACAACTTTCGCCCATCCCTAGATTCAAGTCTGTCCATTTATTGCACATACTGTGGTCATTCCTTTTGGGACGCACTATATTAATATGGTCTTGAACTACAATTGTGTCAGGATTATGCTAGTCCCTTTGGGACATTTGCACATTTTTAATTTGGATTAAATTGGAGGAAGCTGAACTTACTCATTAATATTACTAGCCCACTGGAACATGTTTCATTTATTCTCTTTCATTACTTCTACTTCTACTACTTTTGCAGAGGAGAAGAAATCTAGGAGAAATAAAAGTAATTCTATTTCATATAAAAATCTGATTCCAAAGTCACAGACAATATGTCTGTGTGTTCCAAATGTATGGACTTAGATGCTAATAGGGTTTCCATATGTACAGATGAATCCCCTATGCTTGATCGACAGTGAGTCAAAGCTTTATCAGGTTCCTTTGACAAATTAGAGAGGTTTTTGGACAGGATGGTTACCAGAAGCACCTTGTACACCAGTTCATTGACCAAGAATCAAAAAACCCCAAAAAAGTTCTCTATTCACCCTCAGATTCCTCTTATGATGAAGGTGAGCTGGCCAGTAACATTTATGAGTCTTCCTCATTCAATGGAGAGGATTCCATATTAGAGGACTCGGATTCAGAATCTATGGATTCCTTATTCAAAGCTATCTTAGATGTCTTAGATGTCTAAAAGTCTCAGATTACCAATCCCCTAAGTACTCAGCCAATTGACTTTTTAAAATTAAATAGAAATCTGCTGTTATTTTCCCTGAATATGAAAAGCCTGATCAGATAGTCGGAGATGAATGGGAATCCATAGATAAAGGTATGATTATTCTCCAGATATTTGCAAAGGTGTGCCCCTTTTCTAATTCTAGGTTAACCCTTCTGTTTCCAGATTATCCAAACATACCACTATTCCTGTTAAAACAGAAGCAGCGCTTAATGATACTAATGACAAAAAGGTTGATACTTTGAGCAGGCTAATGTTTTCTGGATTAGGAGCAATTATTTGAGCTTCCTTTGCTTCAGCCTGGGCATGTAGAGCTGCTGAGGCTATCTCCATGAGACCACCTCCCGTACTGGAGAAGCTATATTGGAGATAGCTAAGTCGTCATCTAAATGTTCAGCATCAACTTGTACAGTACATGCTTTGTGATTCTGCTTCCAAAGAGCTCTAATATCCTTGTCTGTCAAAGGATCCCTCCTATTTGGGGCAGAGTTGTCAGCTGCGCCACTGGAGGTTAAAAGACCTAAAGTTTTGATAACAAGAAATAGTCTTTTACTTACAGAGTTAAATTTTCCTCGAGAAAAAATTCTGCTCATTCATCTGGCGGTTACTTTCATTTTAATAGCGTAAAACTTGGGTACAAAAGAAAAATTTACCCAAGGGTTTCAGATTCCAAACTGAACACAGCATGAAGTTTGGAGGATGGAGTTCCCCACAAATCCTCCTCTAGGGGGAAGATTTTGATACTTCACATGACAATGGAGGATGTCTTTCACAACCCTTTCACCTCATTGTTTTTTCATGTCCAGAGAACCAAAAGAAGAGATGTTATAGGAAGCCTTTCATCAGGCTATCCGTCAGTTTTAAGAAAATGGGGTGATAATACCAGTACCAAAACAACAAACGTTCAAAGGCTTTTATTCCTAATTTTTTCTGGTACCCAAAAAAGACAGGATTTTGTCCTATCCTGGATCTAAAAACTAAACCAGTTTCTCAAAGTTCCCAGGTTCAAGATGAAGTCTACCAAGTCAGTGATAGCAGACCTACACAACCGTATGTGGCCCAAACACTGGAAATATCCCAGGTTTGCAAAACCAACACTTTCAACCAAGGTGAGGGCTTTTCTAATAGATTACCTTTGATTCATGGGAGTAATCCTGACTCTTTACATGGATAATCTGTTGCTAAAGGATTCATTTGAGGAGCTAATTCAACAACATCTTCATCTTACTCTGTTAACTATGAAGGATCGCAGTTGGATCATCAACCTAAGCAAGTCTCATCTAATTCCATGTCAGCAGATCCTGTTTCTAGGTCAGACATAGATATAATGGAATCAAGAAGAAACAGAAAACTACCAACATTCTGAGCAATGAGATCCACAAGCAATAGTAGGTGGTGCCTTAACAATTCCATGGAATTACAGACTAGTGTATGTCTTCCCTCCACTAGCTATGAATACTCTGGAAAATAAAGGACTAGATGGTGCACACCATCCTCATGACTCCAATTTGGCCCAGGAGGTCTTGGTTTCACCCTTACCACCTCATAGACATGTCACTGACAGAACTTTGGCGTCTACCTCAGTTTCCAAAATTCATCTCTCAAGTGTCAGTTCTCGCCCACAACTTACTCAACCTTATGTTGAAGGTGGGAAAATTGAGACCCATATCCTGAAGAGCAAAGGCTTCAGTTCTCCGGTAATTCAAACTATGATCAGAGCTTGCAATCCATTGTCAGCTAACATATATCACCAAGTTTGGAGGATCGATTTTTCTTTTTATGCTAGGAAAGATCTAAATCCCTCCTTTTTCCATTTTCCATCTCTTCTAGAGTTCCTGCAATCAGGTCTAGATAAAGGTTTATGTGCTGACTCACTTTAAGTCCAGGGCCTAGACGCACTAAAGGTCAAAGAGGGCTACGAATGTCGATGTTCTATTGGAGTGTGGCATTGGCAAATCCTCAGTATCCATCACTTCACCAGAACTACGACAAAAAAATACCCACATTGACATCAATCCGACATGCCTTTACCATGTCTATGAATTTCGGATTCTTCGAATTAACAATTGCTTATTTCCATATGGAAATGAAGCATAATCAGTGCTTGGCTGAGTGTCCGATTCCGTTACCGACTAGGACTGGATGACTAACTCTGTGTGTACTGACCTGGCTGGGCTAAGCATCTGGTTTTGTACTATCTAGGACTGGCTGACTATTCCGTTTTTGCCGACCTGCTGAGCATCTGGTTCCGTTTCTTACAGGACTGGCCGACTATCTCCGTGTGTACCGATTAGGGCAACGCTGGCTTCTGATCTGTCAGAGTACGCACACTGAATCTCCTTCCACTCACTCTCACTCGCTATACTGCACTGTGTCTGTTAGGCCTATCTGCCCCAATAGTCTCCAGGGGCTTGTGGGAGTCCGGTCGCTTACCAGTGTCTGTTGCCTCCAGTAACGCTAGTGTACTAGGGTCCAGTCTGTGCCAGACTCCTACCTGTGTTGCCTGTGTTAAACCTAGTGTTCTAGGGTCACATTACTGCCAGTGTCTGGTCTATGTTGCCTCCGTTAACCCTCGCTTGCTAGGGTGAAGTCATTGACATAGTCCTGTCCATGTTGCCTCTGTTAACCCTACCATTCTAGGGTCAAACCACTGCCAAAGTCCTGTCTGTGTTGCCTCTGTTAACCATAGTGTACTAGGATCAGATCTCTGTCAGTGTTCTGTCTATGTTGCCTCCGTTAACCCTAGCCTTCTAGGGTCAGTCCTCTGCCAGAGACCTGCCTGTGTTGCCTCCATTAACCTTAGAATTCTAGGGTCAGGTCTCTACCTGAATACTGCCTGTGTTGCCTCTGCTATCCCTAGCCTGCTAGGGAATTGCCCTACAGTTACTTGTTCCTGAACCTGTATATATATATATATATATATATATATAGTTACTGTGAAATTCTTCATTCCTGACCCCAGTCAGATCTGGGAAGAACTTGGTACGGACCTCATCTGGACCTGAGTTGGGTGATTGTTCTATTTATTTTCAATATATCTTTTTAACCTTACTTAACTGTCTGAGTGTTCTTACGAAACCGTGACAACAGACGACTGTCTGTTCCAGCTCCATTTAGAATCATATTCTGCTAGGTCACTAGTACGTTGTGGGCCTTGAAGAACCAAGCCACAGTTTACCAGTTATGCAAAAGCAGTTACATGGTCATCCACTGACACGTTGACAAGTTTTTGCACAGTTCACATTTTTGCATCTCAAGATGCTAGTTTTGGACATAAAGTTCTCCATGTTTTTGAGACAGCTTTTATATAGCTACATGCATCCCTCAATGATGCTTGAGAAAATGGGATTTTTTTACCATTTCACTGATAAATCCTTTTCTTTTAGTCCATCGAGGGATGTAGGGCTTCCTGCCCACAGAAAACATATTGGTGAGGATGTACTGCCTTTTCTGGAGGATATGTTTTACTGCTATTCCCTTCATAACTTGGCTAAATGAAAAATTAAGGCAGATGGACAGTGGGATTGATTAGGAGCTAGGAAGTGGGAGGAGTTTTTTACAAGAGTGTCCTGCCAACTAGAGGCACTCTGCTTAACCTCATGGTCCCTGCTTCCCTCAATGGACTAGGAGAAAAGGATTTATTGGTAAGTAAAAAATTCCTTAATTTACATGGCTTACACTTGTACTCATGTACTGACAAAATATAGTGTGTAAATGGATTGATGCAGTTGTTAAAAGCAACATGCAGAGGAAACATTAACATTAAAGGGATAGTAATGTTTCATAATAAAAGCACCTCTAATTAATTATCATAGCATTTGGACTTTGGAGAGTGTTACTTCAATTCTGTCAGAGTTGTAGTTCAAGAGTATCCCCCTCTCGCCTATTTTACTGATGTAACACTGCTCAGACAGATCAGAAGGGAGGTGCCCATGTAGACTGCAGAGAGGGACAATCTTCAATTAAGATAAGGGAAAAACCTGAAAAGCTTGTCAAGGGGGCAGGGCTTTCAATGTTCTCATAGGAAGAAGATTGTTCCTGTCTGTTATATGTCTGGTCTATGGACTGGATTCCACATCTGAGAAGAGATGGCTTACACTAGGTAAAAGGGGCGGGAGGGGAAACTTTGCTTGTGAATATCTCTCAAACCATAAAGGTTTGAGAGATAAGACTTATATCGTTCTTCATGTTTTTTAATGTCTA
This sequence comes from Rhinophrynus dorsalis, assembly GCA_037306005.1. Lineage (NCBI taxonomy): Eukaryota > Metazoa > Chordata > Amphibia > Anura > Rhinophrynidae > Rhinophrynus > Rhinophrynus dorsalis. Next base: position 551,631,329 of record CM074721.1, read on the forward strand.
CAAAATAAAATAAAGATAAAACAAAGTATTACTATCCCATTAAAAGATGAACTTGTTGAACCTTAGTGTCTTTTTACACCTCATTAGCAATGTAACTATTGGCTTTATTTATCAAAGTGAAGAAGAGTAATTGTGGAGCAAACCAGCTACACTACAGGGTAAAATGAAATTCCCAATTATTTAAATGGAGATTGAAACCTTTTGAATACTAGAGAGATCCCCAGTAAATTAAAAAGCAATGGAATGTTGTGGAATTTTTATATCTCCTTTGATTTGCCCCAGAATTCTACCTCCTTTGCTTGATGAATAAAATAACTTATTACCTTGTGAGTTACCCACTGACCTCTTTGAACACCTTATCCTTAACTTTATTTCCTAATAGACATCCAATTACTCAGAGCTGACCTGATCTCCTGATTCCTAAGACTATAGATGATTGGGTTTAGTAATGGTGTGACTGCAGTGTACAACAGAGACATGACTTTATTCAAATTGAATAACTGGCCTTTGGATGGAACAGTGTATTTAGCTGAAAGTATCCCATAATAGGTGCACACAACTGTGAGATGGGAACTGCAGGTAGAGAAGGCTTTATGCCTCCCAGTGGTGGAGGAGATCTTGAATATGGTGAGGAAAATTCTGACATATGTTGAAATGATAAACAAAAAGGGACCAGGGGCAACAGGAATAGAAAACACTATGGTCTGTACTTCTATAATATATGTATCTGTGCATGATGCTTCAAGAAGAGGAGCAAGGTCACAGTAGATGTTGTCAATAATATTACATCCACAAAACTCTAATAAAAAGATTGGCATTGTGTAAATCAGACTGACAAAAAAGCATAGAGCCCAGGAACACATAATTAGATAAAAACAAAGTTGTCTACTCATAATGGAGACATAGTGCAATGGGTTACAGATGGCCAAGTATCGATCATAAGACATCACAGTGAGTAGGAAACATTCTGAACCAGTAAATACACCACACATGTAAAACTGTGAAAGACAGCCAATGACAGATATTCTGCAACTGTATCTTAATAAAGTATATAGCAGGTTGGGGACAATACTTGTAGACAACAACATGTCACATAAGGAAAGGTGACAGAGGAAAAAGTACATGGGTGATTGGAGGTGATGACTTGCCAGATACAATGTAATTATCAGGAGGTTTCCACATAATGTCATGATGTACAGCACGAGGAGCAGAAAAAATACACATTTCTTCAGACTTTGAGGGCCTTGTAGTCCCAGTAGTATAAATTCTGTGATTTTTGTCTGGTTGTTGTTGCTAATGATGGTCATGGTTCATGTAAAAATCCAAACTGTGAGAATTGAGAATTTTCCCTATGTGATAATGTCACAGGAAATTCTTATGAAGAAAGTAACATATTCTGGAACATATCCATTGAAACATTGACAATAAAATTGATTTAAATGGGTATTTATTTACTTTGAATTCTAGATTTCTCCAACTTATTGTATTCAAATGCTTTGGGGACCTCTCTAGAATTCGGGGAGTTAAAAGCCAATTTAAAGTGGATCTGTCATCTATATTTAAGTTTGCATATCTGATCCTTAATTAAAAACTGCCCATGTATCATGAGATCAGCAGATGTGTAGATTATGAGATATTTATTCCATTCTGTTATATTTCTGTGTGGTGAGCTCTCTGAGTGTCATAACAAATGCTAATGTTTGCTCATTAAGCCTGTCAGTGTAGTTTTACATGCTAATTGAACTCTGTACTCACTGAAAGACTTTCTCTTTTCCAGAATTTGAAGTGCAAATATTTCTTATACAATGACTCTACTGGACTTTTGGCTAAAAAAAAATAAATAAATAATAGGTTGTACTGAATTAAGTGGTAAGATAAACAGATTGTAAAATGGCAATTTTAGAAAATGAAACTCTAATTGTAAAGTCTAATTAAAAATAAAATATGTAAACAGAAAAAAGAGAGAGAGGGAGACTACTGGACTTTTCAAAAATGAGATTGATAAATTGATCAGGAAGGATAAGGAAAAGACTGATGTTCTACTGGGCTCAATCTCTTCATTAGTATAAACCAGGGAAAAAGCAATGGTAGAAAAGCCTCAACTAGTACATCTACACCATTATCATTATCAATTATGTGTTTAACACAAGAAGAGAATAAGGAATGACTGAACAAAATGAAGTTCTTCAGGAACTTGGTGCAGTGTTAGCAAAACCACTTTTTTCATCTTTAGACTTTATTTACACAAACTGATTGCTCCATGATTGATCTCAAACTATTTTAGAGCATTATTTAAGAAGAAAACTGAACAAAGGGCTAGATTTAAAGGCTCACGTTAAACCAGCCGCTAAGTGAAAAAGGCACATCGCTCGCAAATAATACATGAGTTACTGCAGATTCAATAGGTACTCTACAAGAATAGCGATCGAGTGTAGGCACAGACAAAACACGTAACACAAAAGCCCTTGTCGCTCATGTTAATACACAACGGGCGGCCAAATCACGCAATAATATAGCACAAAACAAAATGTAAACTAACAGCTGTCGTTGCCTAGCAACTCTTATTGATGCAAAAACAAATTCAAACACACAGCCAATCCCAAAGCCGCAAAGTATCAAGAAACTTCAAATACACCTATATATACCCCAAAATTACCGTCACACACTGTCTGTTATCGAGTTCTTGAGAGCTAGATATCAGGACCCAGGAGCGGAGGATAGTGATCAGAGAGAGGGAGACAGGAGCATTCATTGGAGTTAGAAGGACATTTTTGAGTTTGGAGTTTGTAGAGAGGTTCACTAACTATACACATATTACACTTTTGCACATATTACATACACACATAGAAACACAAACACATACACATACATACACATAGTCCTTTTATTTTATAACACCTTACACATTTTACATTTTATTTTTACAGTGTGAAAGTGTGTGACAGAGAGTGAGTGGATCGAGTGTGTCTGTGAGGGCCTGTGGGAGTGCCTGGGTGTGAGTGGGTGAGTGATGGCGAGGAGAGGAGGACAGGAGAGAGGGATGGGGAGAGTACTGGAGGAGGAGGAAGGTCAGGAGGGCATCCCTGAGCAGAGCAGGGGTGGGAGAGGGAGATCCGCAGGGCGGAGGGGGACCCGGCCCACAAGAGCAGGCACACGCAGGACAGGGACAGAACCTGCAGTGGGACGAGGGGTAGTTGCTGGGGAGCAACACATACAGTCAGGGTAAGACCAGGCAGGGCACTCCGGATCTGAATCCTCCCATGCCAGAGGTGACGAGGGCAGGATCAGGGATCCAAAATACACAGAGAAGGAGAACACAGCTCTCGTGGAAGCTGTTCTGGAGAGGCAGAGTGTTCTTCACCCGAAGGCGAAGGTCCCTGGCCTGTCAGCGAGGAGGAAGGCACCCCTCCAAGCTGCACCACCACAGGCTGCACTCCTCCAAGCTGCACCTCCCCAGTACAGTGGCTGGATGCAACAGGAGGAGAGGTGGATGTATCCAGCCACCTCCACCAGCTACTAACCTCCAGCAGCAGCACCACCACCACCAGGGAGGCAATGGCTGCCAGGGACAGTGGCCATCACCCAATATGGGCCATATGCCTCACACAACACACCCTCCTGGATGGCTCCACAGCATGCCCCAAGGTATGATCCCAGGTGGGGTCCAAGCACCTATCAGTGGCCACCATATGACCCTTGGCTACTGGACTACCCACACCTGGGCCTGATTGGTGAGCCCCAGTGCCCCCTACCCAGGGACATATTCACACCTCCACCAGCACACACATCATTGGGCAGCTCGGAGTCACTTGATGTGGTGGGCATATGCCCATCATCTGCACCAGCCACTCCAACAGCTGTCACAGCAGCCACAGCACCTCCAGCAGCAGAAGAGGAAACAGCACCTCCAGCAGCAGCAGAGGAAACAGCACCACCCTCAGCAACAGAGGAAACAGCAGCATCAGCAGCAGAGGAAACATCAGCACCAGGGTCACCGGGCTCATCCACCTCCAGCACTGCACGCCTCACAGGGATGGAGGCGGAGTGTATGGCCCTTCAGAGGAGACTACTCCGGTCGAGCAGGAGTACAGATAGCAACATCACCAGGAGCAGGAGGCAATCCAGGAGGAACATAGCCCAATTGGAGACCAGAATCCAAGCCCTGGAGTCAGAGGTGGCCAGGGGGAACACACAACTCCACCAGCTCAAGACTGGTATAATGGACATGTTGACACAGGTACTTGTGGGGTTGAGGGAGATCAACAGCAGGGAGAACCTGAGGATGGAGATGGAGAACTTGCGTTCCATGGAGGGGTCTACTGCAACCACTACCCCCTCCAGTGTTACCCCTGAAGCCACACCTAGGGGACAGAGGGTGACCAGGCGATCAACAAGGGCATCCACCTCTGACACCCAGGCTAAGGCCCCCCCAAAAAAAAGAAAAAATGAAAGGCCCAACCTGTTAACTTCCCCCTCAATAAAGAAACCTTTTTTTGGATTCCTGTCTGATCTGCTGTGTCTTCAGTTATGGATTGGGTGGCAGGTTTGTCTCAAATGCATTGCCATACAATGCAGTGAACACAACCTCTTCCTGGGTGAAATGTTTGTGGGATGCTACAACATGGGTTCACACACACACACACACACACACACACCATTGTACAAATTCAACTGGAAATACTTCCCTGGAGCCATATTACTCAACTGTGTTATATGGCGATGTTGTGTGTTGAATTTGAACAACAAAACATACCCCTTAGCACAACAAATGGTACAACACTGAACATTCGTCTACATCATATGTTGTGTTTAACCCTTTGAGTGCCAGAGTGGTAGGCAACGCATTGCCAAGAAATGCGTTGGGTACCACTCTGGCACTCAGAGGGTTAAGGGGATAACCAAACAAACAGCTATGTGACTTAGCGGGGACATAACAAGCAGGACAGATAATGGGACATGCATCAATATTGTCTTGGATTCAAACACTCATTGTGCAACTGACTTACTGGGGAACCTAATGTTTTTAACCTAGGATTTCAATGTGTAGCACACACATTGATATCCTGGGGTGAGCACTGGGGTCTCCAGTAAGTTGAGTTGTTGTTTCCCTAAGAGTGTAACAGATTTCACCAGTGATAACACATGTCCACTTAGTCTGGTTGTTCGTTGATGTAGCCCAAGTACTGAGATATGTCAAAGTGGAGCAATATTTCAGAACATTGATTATACTGAGCAACACATAAACTGTGGACAGGAATTCATTGTGGAAGTATGTTCCCTGTATCACCTCTTTATCACTCCCACAACACATTAGTGTATCAGTGCCAACATCATCTGTTTGCATGAATACATCACAGAGTCCAATCACTGGCAAACAAGTGGTGGACTCCTGTGATGTGAGTGATGCCTTTCCAAGCATGGGGGATACTCTATCTTGGGTGTGGTTACGCATTGACAAATGTGTAATCAAATATATCCTCATACAGACACAGATTGAATAGTGACGGTTCTTCTTTACTGTGTCTCAAAGTACATTCGAACGTACATGTGTTTTCTGTGTGTATTGCCTATATGCATTGAACACTTGTATGAGAACACTAAATGTACTTTGAAACTAAATCGTACTACCTTAGTAACACTGCTGTCCTGCTCATGTGTTGTCCACAAGGTTTGACAACTCTGTACATGAGCATCCTAACTGTACAGGTTATTACACTCATGAATTTGTGTTTTCTGTGTCTATATGAGAATGTTCCAGTAGAGGTTGCTGTGAACCTCAGGTCAAACATTGCATCACCAACAACATCACCAGAAACAGCAAGTGGTGATCTTCATGAAGGTGTTGTCAAGACATCAATCCAGTCACATGGAAGATCTTCAGTTCAAGGATGGATCATGTTATGGATGCCTGTGGGACAAGAGGACAGGATTTGGAGCAGTAGACCTGAACTGATCATCAAGCAACAACAATTTCGACTTTATAATCCCCTCAATTTTCTTAATTACAGGTGAGTACACAAACCATTGCTTGATAATGTGTTGTGTACTCATTGGTAACCAGTTATGTGGAGAACTAAGGACATGTGCACCAGCCCTATGGATATGTGCTCCTGACATGTATGCACACATGAACAAGTGTTCTGAGAGCTCCATGGAAGTAATGAATTTGGGCTGCCACTGTGAAAGTGACAGTGGCAGCCCAATGTCATTTGTTCCATGGAACTATTAGGACATATTTGCTGATGTGAGTATTCATGTCGGGGTCACATATGTCTTCACACTCACAGGTCAGCATGGAGTCCCTAGTAATCTGATCTACGTTTCATGACCTCTGCGTTGTGTGACAATGCCACTGTACATCTACCCCTCTGCTGCTCTTCTCAGCTCTAGCACAGTACAGGTCCCATATTGAGTCCAATGGCCCTTTAACCCCTGATGTGACAGAGTATTATCCAATGCATAGCATTGGATAATACTCTTTAGCTACTGGGCTAGCATGGTTGCTCAGGCTATGATCATGGCAAATCAAGTTAGTTGCTGTCAATCAAGCACTGTAAGGCGATGAACATGGGTTATGTGTTGTACCTTGTTTATCCTGGGGGTGTGCGTGATATCCTTGGGGTCTGTATGTCAACGTGGAGAGGGGAATGGAGGATGGTTTTTGAATCCCCACACACAATATGCCACGTCCATGGTATGGTTGATGTTTGGGGCCATGCTGCTGTCAGTGCAGTGCTGTGTCAATGTTCCTGTGGGGTAAGGCAGAACATCATGTGCAGTGTGGTTAGTGTGTTGGCACCAATTCACAGGACTGATGGGGGACTTGGATGGATTGTTTGCATGCCTGTATTATACTCACAGGTAAAGTGTTCCGTGATGATCGTGTCTCTGATCTGCGCCCCTCTCAAGGTCTCCTCAACATGGCCGATGTCCATGGGCACTTCCGGTATGGGGGGTCCTGGATGTGATCCAGTAGCCTGGTGTCCACTGCGATGTTGTGCAGTATTGAACATGCCACAATTATGTCGCACACCTTTCCAGGTGCATACTGCAGTGCTCCGCCCGAGTGGTCCAGACATCTAAATCTTGACTTGAGGAGGCCAAAGATCCGCTCAATGGCATTCCTCGTTCTGCCATGAGACTGGTTGTACCTTTCCTGGGCATGTGTTTGAGGACTGGCCACAGGGGTCAGTAGCTAGGACTTGCAGCCATAGCCAGCATCACCTGTGTAATGTGAGTGAAATGGTGAGACAGGGAGCACATGTTGTGTGAATGATGTTTTGTGTTGTTGACGTACTAGCTGTGGGTCAGGAGCATGCCGAGCAGCGTTGTGTGTACACCTGTGGATGTGGTGTGATTTTGTATTGTGAACTCACCCAAAAGCCATCCCCCTGTAGAAGTTCCATTCTCGAAATCTCTGTGGACTGAGGAGTTTTGGAGAATGTATGAATCATGTGAGCTGCCAGGATACTTTGCACAGACATTCATAATCCTCATATGGCTGTCACACACCATCTGCACATTGATGGAGTGAAAGTTCTTCCTGTTGATGAATAGATGTGCGACACGTGCTGGGGCTTTAATACAGACATGGGTGCAATCTATAGCACCCATGACCCTGGGCATCCCTCCCCTTGCGTAAAAGGTCTGCTTGACGTGTATCCAGTCCATGTTGGTGGTGGGGAAATGTATATAAGTACTGGTCTTGTTTTTGAGGACTGGCAGGACCTGGGCCAGCACCCTGGAGACTGTGGACTGTGACATGCCAGATGCATAACCCGCCGTGGACTGGAAGGCCCCACTTGACATGAAGTGTATGGCACACAGTAGTTTTTGCAGCCCAGATAAGGCATGGTTGTGGATGTAGATGGGATCCACCTGATCCTTGATGACCTCATACAAGGCAATGATGCTGTCAGGCCTCAACCTGTAGCGATCAATGACCTCATCATCGGTCACTCCAAAGAGGGTGACCCTTGGGCGGTATACCCTGGACCTTGGTGGTCGTCTATACATCCTCTGCTGCTGTGGAGCATCCTCTGCTGTGGAGCATTCTGTTGCTGCAGCTGTGCATCTGCAGGCAGGTGCTGTCCTCCAGGTGGGGATGGACTCCTGTGTGGCTGCTGAGCCAGAGCCTCCTCACTTGCAACAGGTGAAGGCTGTTGATCAGGCCTGCCTGGGGGTTGCTGGTGTTCCCTAGCTCTCTCCCTTGCATGCCTTCTCCGCAGTCATCAGAACAATATGTAACCCAACATACTGATTGTACTCTCTATCTCTCTCTATCTCTCACTATCTCTCCCTCCCTGAGTGGAAAACAAGCCACAAGTGAGTGTGGTGAGTTGTCCCTTTATGCACTTGATAGGGCGTTGTGTAGGTGTGGTGATGAGGTGAGTGCTGACCAATGGGAAGTTGTTTTTGTCCAGGTAAGTATTTGCAGGTGTGTGTGTTACAAGATGTGGTGTGTTGTGCTTGGTATGTGTCTGCCATTTGCGGGTGTGTAGTTGTGGGGTGCAGGTTGCGTGTTGATGTTGCACAGGTGAGCTTGTATTTGCAGGTGTCCGTTTTGTGTGATAACCCCCATTATTTCGTACCATGTTGTGTTGGTGTTTTTTTGGGGGTCCTTGTCCCTGTGGTGTGGGTTGTTGCTGTATGTGGAGTGATTTGTGTTGTCTGTCCATGTTTTTGTGTTGTTTTGGCATTGCACGGGTTCATTTTTCCATTTACATGCTTGTGCGGTAAGCATTTTGTGTATTTTCCTATGTAACGGGTGTTTTGTTTTGCCCGTTAAGTGTCTAACATCTAAGAAAAGTGAGTCTTAACTTTTTCCCGTCAGGTGTTTCTTTTTTTCAGCCCTTAACAGTACCGCAAGCCTTTGAATGGCTCTGGGGAATCTTGTTCCATGCTCTCAATGCACGTAAGTCTATCGGCCATAAGAATTGCTACATGAAACTTAACGCACCCTTTAGTGATTTTTTTTTTACTAACGGCTGCCTTTAAATCTAGCCCAAAGAATCTGGAAATCATGAGCTTGATCTCTGAAGTTGAGAAATTGCTTGAATGATAATAATAACTGATAACATTCAGATTTACACAGTGAAAAGTAGAGTTATTTGCAGGAAACAATTAATGGGGAAAAGTCTTGCCACTTGCTAAACAAATCTATGAAACTTCTGTGAATAAGTAAGTAGCTACCTAGCAATAGATTTAGATTGTGTGTGTGTGTATATATATATATATATATATATATATATATATATATATATATATATATATATATATATATATATATACAGGAGACTGGCCCAAGTAGATTGGGTTTAGAGGATAACCTTTGTATTTGGATATAAAAGGATAAGGAATAGTGGTTTGTTAGAAATATAATATTCAATGCAGTTAGACTTGTGAGTGGATAACCTCAGATTTCAGTACATGGTCCACTGCTTTTTTAAAAAGTTGATAAATGACCTGAAAATAAATATAGAAATCAAAATGTCACTATTTACACATGGCACTTAATTATACAGGCTAATACATTTCCAGCAGGATGTTTCTTCTCTACAGAAAGCTTTGCACAAAATGGCAGACTGTGAAAACAAACTGAATGTGACATTTAATGTAATAAAGTGTAAAGTTATGTATTTGGGACAAACAAATGGATATTCTACTTATGAATTTAATGTTAGTATTTTAGGAAACTCATTGCTACAGAAAGATCTTGGAATACTTGTATATTGAACATTTGTCAAAAGTGATCAGTGTCAAACAACATTAAAACAAATAAAATACTTTCCTGCATAAAAAGAGGTATTGAAACAAAAGTAGGTAACATCATTTTGGCACTTAATAAATTGTTAGTAAGCCTTCACCACAAATGTGTAGTTCTGATTAAGGTTATTTCAGAAATGGAAAGAGTACAGGTAAGAGCAAGAAAATGAATTATGGGAATGGAAGAAATGAAGTATGAAGAGCGTCTACCCAAACTTGGTTTACTTTAGAGAAAATACATTGAGAATGGGATCTTGTTACATTGTACAAGTATATGCAAGGTGAATACAAGGCTTTCTCTAGTAAACTTTTTCTTACAAGTTTTTTAATTAATAGAGAGTCATGACAAGTCTCCCCTTAAATTTATAGGAGAAGTAAGTTTTAGTAGAGGAAGGGGTTCTACAGTAAGGTCTGTTAAACTGTGGACATTTTTGCCAGGAATGGGGTAAAGACAGATACAGTGGACATTTAACAGAAGAGTAGAAACATTTCTAGCAGAAGGAAACATACAGGGCTATACTTAGTATTAGTAGGTCAAACAGGAGGTTCTGGTAAATAGGCTAATTCCAGTATTATGTAATTCACTTTTTATGGATTATAGTTTGGTTGAACCTGTTGGACTTGTGTTATAACTGTGTAACTATTATCTTAAACGTATCAAGAGATATGAAATATGTTCAATAATCTTCTCTATCTTATGTGTTATTCCATGGAGCACATTCACTAACATTAATGTATTACATACTCTCAGAAAATTGGAAATATATGTGGTTTTAAATATAGACATTATCTTATATTTATTGAGCAACCAAGAATAAAATACTATTAACTGTTTTATTTAATTTCTGTTTCATAGTCCATGGATGGAAACTATCACGGAGACTTTATTTTAACTTATAGGTTCAGTCAACTTTGTGAAGTTCTCTTGTGGATTTTTTTCACTTTTACTCCACTTTGGATGAAAATTCTACAAACTGTCTAGTAACCTGCACAGTGATCTCACATTAACCTGCACAGTAATCTCACAGTAACCTGCACAGTAATCTCACAGTAACCTGCACAGTGATCTCACAGTAATCTCACAGTAATCTCACAGTAACCTGCACAGTAATCTCACAGTAACATGCACAGTAATCTCATAGTAACCTGCACAGTGATCTCACAGTAACCTGCACAGTGATCTCACAATAATCTCATAGTAACCTGCACAGTAATCTCACAGTAACCTGCACAGTAATCTTATACAGAATTCTCTCTCACGTTACCAAAGTATCTAATCAACTGCACCTGCTTTATCTATGGGCTCTATAAATTGTCATAAGATCAAAGACATTCAGATGTATTATTTATTTCAAGGTTTGATTAAATGCCTGACTTTTTATATGATACATTCATCCTATATTAAATGTCATGGAACTGTAACCTGGAAAGATGAGGCTCTTAATTTGTTTAACTTATCTATGTAGACTTCTTTTAAACAGCAGACATACAGATACATTGCATTTGAACTGAGCTGTATTTTACTGCTACATGGATTCATTGTTTTGTTGTGTGATGTGGAGACAGACTTTAAAATAAATCATTATATACAGGCAACTACAGATGCAATTCAAAGCATATATATATATATATATATATATATATATATATATATATATATATATATATATACCTGTTGCTGTTTGAAAGACATCTACCATGTTAACAATGTCTGTTCAGAAAGTGACACATCCCTAAATGATATTGTCCTTTAATTATGTTTCACCAATATAAGAATGAAATTACCTGATTTTATTATTTAATAACTATTTAACACCTGATATAATTATTTGCTGACAAGATTCAATAAATAGATGATATCTGATAATAACCCATTATCTGGTGATAATATAAGATTATATTGTTTGATGATATCTGTTCTGAAATGGTTTACTTTTTTTTTTATATTGCGCTCCTGTTAGCCACATTCAGTAGGTTGCAATGTTTAACCTTTTCGGTGCCAGAGGCACTCAAAGGGTTGAAAGGCGACGTGACAATCTCGCATTGCATATCAGCACGAGATTGTCATGTCACTTCTCTAAAGAGCGTGATCAGCCAGTACTGAACTGCCTTGGATACTGGATACCGTCATCATATTGGAAAACAGTGCTTTCTCCCGTTGCGATTACTACTTTTGCTCCGCTACATATTCACAGTGCAGTGAAGCAAAGTAGTAATCTCAATGGGAGAAAGCAGTGTTTTCCCCTCATCTTGCAACAGTGTTTACTTTGAAATAATATAGTAGGAAAAAATATTTATATAAGTTTCATTGGTGTCATTTTGTTAGTAAGTGTTTTATTATTTGCCATTAATAGTACGGTGCACAAATAGGTTAAAGGGAAGAGCGCTACAGTAGTTTAATATATAAAGTATTTATTAAGTAAAATATGTATTAGATATATTTAGTTAAGAGGGTACACTCACAATGAATACATTTATAGTAAATACTTTTAAATAAAAACAACAATGTGACTAGATCTCAGTTCTAATAGACTTACAAATTGGCATATAAAGACTTTAAAGCAATAAGGAAGTTCTTATAAGAAGTAGAAGTTGTAGATAGCAAAGTTTGCTGTATAATGTACCAATAAGCTCTAATAAAGAACAATAGCCGGTGAGTACCGGCCTTACCCGCTATTAATTATTCCACTCCCGTCTTTATAAGGATGTTCCGTAATATAGAGACTACATGCTCACTGCCCGCTATATCTGAAGGATAAATGAGTCCTCAAAGCGGGCAGCTCAGATGTTAATAACCGATGTTCGGTGTTCTCCTGTCCATATATATGAGGATCCTTATAAAGATGGGAGTGGAATAACTAATAGCGGGTAACTTTGCTATCTAAACTGCTACTTCTTATAAGAACTTCCTTATAGATTTAAAGTCTTTATATTCCAAGTCTATTAGACAGGACTGAGATGTAGCCACATTGTTGTTCTTTCCTTTTTCAGGGAATTTCTCTATTGTTAATAAATCCCAATGCGTAGTGTACCACCTTTGTGCTTTTTTTTCAGTATGGAGACTGTTAATAAATCCCGATGTGTAGTGTACCACCTTTGTGCTTTTTCTTCAGTATGGAGACTGTTAATAAATCCTGTTGTGTAGTGTACCACCTTTGTGCTTTCTCTTCAGTATGGAGACTGTTAACAAATCCTGTTGCGTAGTGTACCACCTTTGTGCTTTCTCTTCAGTATGGAGACAGTTAATAAATCCCGATGCGTAGTGTACCACCTTTGTGCTTTCTCTTCAGTATGGAGACTGTTAACAAATCCCTGTTGCAATTACTATTTTTGCTCCACATTGTAGTGGTGGTGCAAAAGTAGTATTCGCAACGAAAAAGCACTGTTTTCCGATGTGATGACGGTGTCTTTATCTGCTTTTTTCATGCGTCCTTAATGCTTAATACGATATGGTAAATGCGCCATTCGGTATTACGGAAAGTGTAGAGTTTGTGACACTTTAAATGGATAGTAATACTTAAGTATTACTAAGCCCTACATTAAAGTTATATTAAAAATAAATGTATTGCCCCCAGTGTCATCTCTCAAACCTTTATGGTTTGAGAGACGATCACTCCTAAAGTTGCCCTCTTCCTCCCCCTTCCCCGTAGTCAGCGTTCTAGCTGACTGAAGGGAAGAAAGTCGTACGACTTTCAGGTGGCTCTCCAGCACAGCCCCGATCATGTTACTAAAAAAGAAAACTTTCACTGAAATGGTCTTCTAAGCGTGCTTGGTTTGCTCTGCTGCAGAGCCACCTGATGATCTATGACCGGATTTCCCTTCAGTCAACTACAACCCTGACTTCGGGGAAGGGGGAGTGAGAGGGTAACTTCAAGAGTGATTATCTCTCAAACCATAAAGACATGCAACATTTTATGACGTGATACTTTAATTTCAAATGGATATCTTCTGAAACACATAGTTTGCCTTCTTTACATGTGGTGGTGCTCAATGAAATGTTACACTGAAATAATTGTGTTTACAACATAATAATCAGGAGAAGATCCAACAAAGAAAGAGTTAGATTCTATTGCAGATGATGTTATCACTGATTCATCTCACAGAATCCTACTGAATTATATGTGAAAATTTGCAGATAAGAACAGTGATAAAATTGTCACCTGCAGTTCAGGTCAGACCGAAATTATCCTTCAGCAATTTAGTGCAAACTAACCATATGTACTGTGTTTCTGGGTCAAATCAACTGCACCATAGGAGGAAAATAAAAATTACAATTGATTTAAATGGGGGTTCAGACTACCTGAATGTTAGCGAGAGTTCAGAAATATATTGAGAAACAATCCGTTGGAAACCCCTATAGGGCTCTAGCGATCAAAATGTCATATAAATCAATCTGAATTTCTGAAATGTGCATTTGTCTCTTACAGTGCTGTTGATTTTCTTCCAACATCAACCTCACTCTCCACATCAACAGTTGTGATCAGTTCTAGAAAGTTATTGAAAAGGACAACTAACTTTTTAAAATCAATTCTGATCAGCATCCTCAACTTACCTTTGTTTCAAGATCTTCTTATATCACATGTTTAATATCACATCTTCAGTATCAGCTGTATATTCTAATCATGCAAATAAAGAGAAGAGTTAAAAGTTCCACAAGTAAAATTTTATGTCACAATGTTGTTAGCACTGCAGTCCAATAAAAAATCATCATTAATTTATGATAAAGGTGAAGCCTTACAGTTTATATAGTTGTGGGATGGTTCCAGTAGGAGTTCAGAAAAAGTAGAGAATTCCATGATGGCCAATTAAAAGTTATGTTTAAATAAAAATTAACAACTTTGCTGATAAGAAAATTCACAGATGTACACTTTGATAGTTTTGTTGCTGTTTATTTCTTTAATCTGCAACTTCAAAAGTCATGTCTTATTTTCTTCAACAAATTTAGCACTATCATAAGACACCATCAGTTTCTGTATACGCCCTATCATGAGAAAAAATCCCCCTACCTAGAATGCAAAAAAAGTTGTTGTTTTTTGTTTTTTTAAACATTTTTATTAAGAGGACAGTAATAATACATTACAAAATCATAGATAATGCACACAGTTTTCAGATAAGAAATACAATGCAGACATTCAGATAAGTACCATAACGTATAGATACAGCTGTCCCATTTTCATTTTTTATGAATATAAAACTAAGCTAAACCAAAAACAACCCCGTCCCCCAACTCCAGCCACCACCATATCCCTACCAGCTCCCGTCATGGTGTCTGTGTTTCATGTGTGATATCAGGGAGGTTGTTCCAAGGTGTGCTCCCTCCTTTCCCCTTCTCACTGACTTGCAGTGTCATTGGTGATGATGACTGCACTGTACCAGCCCCAAGAAAAAAATATTCCCACACCCATGACTTCCGGGGGGAGGGAACAGGTGGAGAAGAATGGCCTCTTTCTTCTTGTCTTCCACATTCCCATTCGGGCAGAGAATGATTTTCCTGATCTTGCTGCTACCGCCTCAGAATCAGCACTGCAACTAAGACCAGGAGTAATGCTGCCGCTGGCAAGTGAAACCTGTCCTAGTCCTGAATCACTTGTGGACACAGTTCCAGCTGTGTCCACGGTGGTCTGTGGCACACTAGCCTGGTGCACAGCAACCTGCTGCCCTTGCTTCTCAGCAGCAAGAGCAGCAGGATTTAGAGCAGTTGCAAACTATGCAAATTCCAAAAGCATACTGCTGGTGGTGGTGGTGGTGATGCCCATCCTCATCCCTGTCTCCCATTCCTTCTCAGTTTCTGATAAAAAGGACATCAATGTCTCTTCCACACCAGCTTCTCCAACACCACCACTAGTCCCTACGTGCTGCTGCTCTATTACAGACATCTCACTGCTGCTTGGAGGAGATGAAGAGCAATGTGACAGAGGGTCCCCTGCTATCACACTTGTCATTTCTTTTTGTTGTGAAGAAGGCAGGCTAGCACTAGCAGCAGGCACAGGAAGCTGATCTGTGCTTCTACTGGTGGGTGGTGGTGGTATTAATTGTAAGTTTGCGCTACTCCAACACCAGATGGACAATGTCGTGGTGGGAAGGGGACTCCAAGGTCAGGTAATGGTGTGGGCTCCTTGGCCGCTATTCTGGATGCTCTCAAATGCTTCCCTACCCCTCCCCTAACACTAGTCCCACCGGCTGCTTCACCATCATGTGTAGCAGAAGGCGCAGGCAGCTGACTTGTCCTGCTCTCACTAGTACTACCCTTTTCTCCCTCCCTTCACATTCCCTTTTCACCCTCCCTTCTCATTCCCTTTTCTCATTCCCTTCCCATTAAATTTCCCAAGATCTCTTGGGGTGATTTAGAGGGACTGGAAAGCATTGGCTCAGTAGCGCTCACTTCCTCCTCCTCCTCAAACTCAGTGGACACATAAGGGTCCTTCCATCTCCTCCTTAATTATTTTTCCACCTGCTCATAGTGATAACAGTCACTATGAGTCTCTCCTGCCTCCATTTTGTCAAAATATCACAGCAGAATAGCACAGCATGTCTACCTCGCTCTGTAGCTGTTTCTATTGTGTTTGATTTCCTCAAATACCTCACATTTTTATAGTGAAAAGGCGAAAACCATGTAAATCATTGGGCGGAAACTTTCTAGCCATTGAAGAAATGGTGAAATATTTTGGCCAATGGGAGTAAAATGTATACATTTTAATCGTTAGTTTTAAAGTTGATTTCCCATGAAAAAGCGGACAACAACATGGTTTTCGGTGAATTTGTTTCAGGAGCACGGCAACAACTTTCGCCCATCCCTCGATTCAAGTCTGTCCATTTATTGCAAATACTGTGGTCATTCCTTTGGGGACGCACTATATTGAACTGGTCTTGAACTACAATTGTTTCAGGATTATGATTAAATGTATGGACTTAGAGGCTAATAGGGTTTCCACATCTGCAGATGAACCCCCTACGCTTGATCCAGAGTGGGTCAAAGCTCTACCTGGTTCCCTTGACAAATAAGAGAGGTTTTTGGACAGGATGGTTACCAGAAGCACCTTGTACACCAGTTCAAAGACCAAGAACCGAAACACCCCAAAAATCTTCTCTATTCACCCTCATATTCCTCTTATGATGAAGGTGAGCTGGCTAGTGACATTTCTGATTCTTCCTCATCCAGTGGAGAGGATTCCATATTAGAGGACTCAGATTCAGAATCTATGGATTCCTTATTTAAAGCTATCTTAGATGTCTTAGATGTTTAGATGTCTCAGATTACCAATCCCCTAAGTACTCAGCCAATTGACTTTTTAAAATTAAATAGAAATCTGCTGTTATTTTCCCTGAATATGAAAAGCCTGATCAGATAGTCGGAGATGAATGGGAATCCATAGATAAAGGTATGATTATTCTCCAGAAATTTGCAAATGTGTAACCCTTTTCTAATTCTAAGTTTGGCCAAACCAAACAGATTGGCCAAAGCTCTAACAATTGACCCTTTTGTTTCCAGATTATCCAAACATACCACTATTCCTGTTAAAACTGAAGCAGCACTTAATGATCCTACTGATAAAAAGGTTGATACCTTGAACAGACTAATGTTTTCTGGACTAGGAGCAATCATTTGAGCTTCATTTGCTTCAGCCTGGGCATGTAGAGCTGCTAAGGCTAGATAAGCTCAAATTATTCAAGGTTTACATGATGTGATTTTCCCTTTCATAGGCTATCTCAAGGAGACCACCTCCTATACTGGGGAAGCTATACTGGAGATAGCAAAATTGGCATCGAAATGTTCAGCATCAACTCTTACAGTACATGCTTTATGGTTGAAGATTGGGAATGCAAATTCTGCTTCCAAAGAGTTCTAATATCATTGCCTTTCAAAGGATCCCTCCTATTTGGGGCAGAGTTGTCAGCTACGGCACTGGAGGTTAAAGGACCTAAAGTTTTGACAACAAAAAATAGTCTTTTACTTACAGAGGTAAATCTTCTTCGAGAAAAAATTCTGCTCATTCATCTGGCTTTTACTTTCATTTTAATAGAGCAAAACTTGGGTACAAAAGAAAAATTTACCCAAGGGCTTCAGTTTACAAACTCAACACAGCATGAAGTTTGGAGGATGGAGTTCCCCACAAATCCTCCTCTAGGGGGAAGACTTTGACACTTCACATGACAATGGAGGATGTCTTTCACAACCCTTTCACCTCATTGTTTTTTCATGTCCAGAGTACCAAAAGAAGAGATGTTATAGGAAGCCTTTCATCAGGCTATACGTCAGTTTTTAGACAATGGGGTGATAATACCAGTACCAAAACAGCAAACGTTCAAAGGCTTTTATTCCAAACTTTTTATGGTACCCAACAAAGACTTTGTCCTATGCTGAATCTAAAAACTAAATCAGTTTCTCAAAGTTCCCAGGTTCAATATGGAGTCTAACAAGTCAGTGATAGCAGACCTACTATCACGGTGCCCGTGATTGCTGCCTTTCTTTGTCAGTTACCTGCAGGGGGCTCTCCATTGGCTGTCTGCCTTCAGCCCGCCCCGCATTGCCTATTTAGACTGAGCTTGGGCACCCTTTGGTTGCCCTTTCGTGTTGTCTCTATGCTGCTTGCACCTGCATTGTGTTCCTGAGCTTCCTGGGCCATTTCTCTGTTCCTGCTCGTCTGTGATCGCCAGAGTTCCTGCTCACCGGTTTCCTGGTTCCTGCATCCGTTCCTGATCCGGTTGGGGTTGCTGTCCCTGCTGCTGTTTCCTGTTACCATTCCTGATCCAGTTGACTGCCCGTAGATCTGTTTCCTGTCCATCCTCGGCTGGATTCCTGCTCCTGGATCGCCTGCTGTGTGCTTGTCTCCTTCAGTCGCCCTGGCGACATTTTCATTCACTCGTTCCTCTCTCCAGTACACGGTTACTGGTTCGCTCCACATACAACCGGCTGCTGTTGCACCGGTAGTGATCTTGGTTTCTCCAGTACGCGGGTACTGGTTCGCTCCTCAGACAACAGGCTGCCGTGCACCGGTAGAAATCTTGGTTTCTCCAGTACGCGGGTACTGGTTCGCTCCACATTACCAGATGGTGTCTCTACGGTAGAGATCTGGGTTACTCCAGTACGCGGGTACTGGTTCGCTTCACATATATACCGGCTGCTCATTGTCATCTATAGCACTGGTGCTGGTTGTGTTACTCCAGTATGCGGGTACTGGTTCGCTCCGCGTTACCAGATGGTGTCTCTACGGTAGAGATCTGGGTTACTCCAGTACGCGGGTACTGGTTCGCTTCACATATATACCGGCTGCTCATTGTCATCTATACCACTGGTGCTGGTTGTGTTACTCCAGTATGCGGGTACTGGTTCGCTCCGCGTTACCGGCTGCTGTTCAGTCCTAGACAGCTCCGGAGATCCTCCTGTCACTCCAGTACGCGGGTACTGGTTCACTCCATGTAACTGGTTGCTGTTAATTCCTAGCAGCACCAGTAGATTGGTTGTTTTCCCCAGTACGCGGGTACTGGTTCCCTCCTTGTATTTACCGGTTGCTTGTTGCAAGATCTATCAGCACCGGTCGAGACTGTGTCTCCGCTGCACGTATACTGGTTGGCTTCAGCACTACTGACTATCCTGTAGGCCTCAGTCTATCATCCTAGGTGACTGGTCTATCCACCTAGCCAGTCACCGAGGCCATAGTTGCTGCCATCCTGTCTTGCAGTCCAGGCTGCCTTGCCCGGTATATTGGTAAGGCCGGTAGAACCTTTTCCTCTTTTTACCAGCTTTGGGTTGCCTCACCCGGTATTGGCAAGGCCGGTAAAGCCTCTATCCGCGCTGTCTCAGTCTCAAGGCTGCCTTGCCTGGTATATTGGCAGGGCCGGTAGAGCCTATACTATTCGTTGTACCAGTCTCCAGGCCGCCTTGCCCGGTATATTGGCAAGGCCGGTAGAGCCTACACTATTCGTTGTACTAGCCTCCAGGCTGCCTTGCCCGGTATATTGGTAAGGCTGGTAGAACCTTCTCCATCTTGTGCCATCTAAGGTTGCCTTACCCGGTATTGGCAAGGCCGGTAGAGCCTGTGTCTCATTTATTGTACCACTACTTATGCTACTTATAAATTGCTGTGTTATATGTGAAGGCTACCCAATAGGGCTATCTTTAAACTTTTCAATAAAGTTGTGTTTTTACCTAACTCTGTGTCTGAGAGTCTTAACAAACCGTGAAACCTACACATCTGTATGTGGCCCACACACTGGAAATATCCTAGGTTTGCATACCAAAACCAACACTTTCAACCAAGGTGAGGGCTCTGCTAATGGCTTACCTTAGAAACATGGGAGTAATAGTGATTCTTTACATGGATAATCTGTTGCTAAAGGCTCCATTTGAGGAGCTAATTCAGCAACATCTTCATCTTATTCTGTTAACTATGAAGGATCACAGTTGGATCATCAACCTAAGCAAGTCTCATCTAATTCCATGTCAGCAGATCCTGTTTCTAGGTCAGACATAGATATGATGGAATCAGGAAGAAACAGAAAACTACCAACATTCTGTTCAAGAGCAAGGGATCCACAAGCAATAGCAGTTGATGCCTTAACAATTCCATGGAATTACAGACTAGTGTGTGTCTTCCCTCCACTAGCTATGAATACTGTGCAAAATAAAGGACTTGATGGTGCACACCATCCTCATGGCTCCAGTTTGGCCCAGGAGGTCTTGGTTTTACCCTTACCACCTGATTGACAGAGCCTTGGCATCTACCTCAGTTTCCAAAATTCATCTCTCAAGTGTCAATTCTCGCCCACAACTTACTCAACCTTATTTTGAAGGTGGAGAAATTGAGATCCATATCCTGAAGAGCAAAGGCTTCAGTTCTCCAGTAATTCAAACTATGATCAGATCCTGCAACCCAGTGTCAGCTATCATATATCACCAAGTTTAGAGGATCGATTTTTATTTTTGTGCTAGGAAAGATCTAGATCCCTCCTTTTTCCATTTTCCATCTCTTCTAGAGTTCATGCAATCAGGTCTAGATAAAGGTTTATGGGATGATTCCCTTGAAGTCCAGGGCCTAGATGCACTATAGGTCAAAGAGGGCTACAAATCTTGATGTTCTGTCGGAGTAGTGTCATAGGCACATCCTCAGTATCCACAAAGTGTCTACGACATCACTTCACCAGAACTACGACAAAAAAATACCCACATTGACATCAATCCGACATACCTTTACCATGTCTATGAATTTGGATTCTTTGAATCAACAACTGTTTATTTCCATATGGAAATGAAGCATAATCAGATACATTTGTATACAAGGGGGTGTGTTGACATTATAATGTGACACTTCAACTCATTCAGGAAACTCCGATAGCAGCCTCTTCTGTCAGAGTTCGCTGTCTCCAGTTCAGTTAACTCAGGATGTCATAGCTGGGATCTTCCCTGTGCTCTCCTATTTAGTAACAGCAGGGAGAACTACGACGGTCTGAACAGCATTCTCTGTGCTTCACTACCCAGCCAGTAGGGGAATACAGAGAAGACTTTCAGCAGCATAGACAGCACTGAATGCCATAGGGATGTCCATTGCTCACCCCGTGGCATTCAAAGGGTTAAGAGCCAGCTGCAGTTTGACCACTTCCTTTCGGATATTGGTGTCTGTATATCACGGTGCCCGTGATTGGTGCTGTTCAGTGTCAGTCACTTGCTGAGTATCATGATTGGTTGTCTGTGATTAGCCCTCCTCACACAGCCTTTTTAAACCCAGGCTGAGCACTTCCAGGTTGCCCTTTCATGGTGTTTCTGACTTCACTCTGCCTGACCTCCTGGTCAGGCTTCTGGGCCTGTTCCTGCTGTTCCTGCTGTACTTGCTGATCCTGTGTTCCAGTGCTTCAGTGTTCCAGTGTTCCTGGGTGCCTGTATTCTAGTGTTCCTGTGTTCCAGCACCTCGTGGGTTAATCTTACTGAGTTCCTGAATCTCCTGCTCCAGCCGTCGCTCCGGTGACATTGTTCTTCTCGCTGCTGATCATACATTGTTGGCTCAAGCCTGCGGACGCTGGTTTACTCCACTAACCTGGTTGCGATTACATTGTTGGTTCCAGCGTGCGGACGCTGGTTTACTCCACTAAAACCTGGTTGCGATATACATTGTTGGTTCAGCGTGCGGACGCTGGTTTACTCCACTAAACCTGGTTGTGATATACATTGTTGGTTCAGCGTGCGGACGCTGGTTTACTCCACTAAAACCTGGTTGTGATATACATTGTTGGCTCAAGCGTGCGGACGCTGGTTTACTCCACTAACCTGGTTGCGATTACATTGTTGGTTCAGCGTGCAGACGCTGGTTTACTCCACTAAACCTGGTTGCGATATACATTGTTGGTCCCAGCGTGCGGACGCTGGTTTACTCCACTAAACCTGGTTGTGATATACATTGTTGGTTCAGCGTGCGGACGCTGGTTTACTCCACTAAACCTGGTTGCGATATACATTGTTGGTCCCAGCGTGCGGACGCTGGTTTACTCCACTAAACCTGGTTGTGATATACATTGTTGGTTCAGCGTGCGGACGCTGGTTTACTCCACTAAACCTGGTTGTGATATACATTGTTGGTTCAGCGTGCAGACGCTGGTTTACTCCACTAAAACCTGGTTGTGATATACACTGTTGGTCCCAGTGTGCGGACGCTGGTTTACTCCACTAAACCTGGTTGCGATATACATTGTTGGTTCCAGCATGCGGACGCTGGTTTACTCCACTAAACCTGGTTGTGATATACATTGTTGGTTCCAGCGTGCGGACGCTGGTTCACTCCCCTAAACATGGTTGTGATATATATTGTTGGTTTCAGCGTGCGGACGCTGGTTTGCTCCATTAAACTTGGTGGCGACATTTACTGTTGGTCCCAGCGTGCGGACGCTGGTTTACTCCATTAACCTGGTGGCGACATCTATTATTGGTCCCAGCGTGTGGAAGCTGGTTTACTCCATTAACCTGGTGGCGTAATTTACTCTTGGTCCCAACGTGTGGACGTTGGTTTGCTCCTGAATGATCCAGTATTTGGCCAGGTCGCTGTCCACTCCTATGCATTCGTCTGATTATCCCTGACAATAGACTTCTGCTGAGTAAGACTATAATTCCTATTTCTCTCTGCTCTCTTAGTCACCTGACAGCTGGTCTACTCGCTCACTCTGCCCTGCCCGGTATTGGTAAGGCCGGTAGAACCTTGTACGTTACCATCCTTAAGGTTGCCTTACCCGGTATTGGCAGGGCCGGTAGAGCCTACGCTCAGTACTCCTTTGGGCTGCCCTGCACGGTATTGGTAAGGCCGGTAGAACCTTGTATTTCACCATCTTTAAGGTTGCCTTACCCGGTATTGGCAGGGCCGGTAGAGCCTACATTCAGCATTCCTTGGGCTGCCTTGCCCGGTATTGGTAAGGCTGGTAGAACCGGTATATGTCATCTCACGGTTGCCTTACCCGGTATAGGCAAGGCCGGTAGAGCCTGTCATTATTACTGTCACTTGGGTTGCCTTGCCCGGTATTTAGGCAAGGCTGGTAGAACCTATTATATGTTATATTACTGTTGTATTGTTATGTATTTTTACCCTACGGGGACTGCCTTTAACTTTTAATAAAGTTAAGTTTTTACCAAACCTTAAGTCTGAGAGTCTTCAAATCCGTGACACTGTAATATCAGTAAATGTGCTGCAGGTCTAGAATAATAATATACATGCAGGAGATCTGGAAAATAATACTAGAGATGATGGGTTACTTCACTCCAGCACTACTCAGCATCAAAATAGACCCGTTCAAGCACAATGTAGCCCTATTAACCTATATTCAGTGACACTGTTAATACATAACTCTTAATTTGATTGATAATATATGGAAACAATAGTTACATTTAAGTAGCAAGAGTTCAGCACAACATTGTCCCCTCCATGGAGTTGCACACTGAATGACTTCTTCCTTTATCACTCATACGCCTCTGTGTCAATGCACAACTGCAACTGGCTCATAACCCTTTGAATGACACAGGGGTGAGCAATGTACATCCCTATGGCAGTCAATGCTGTCCATGGTGCTGAAAGCCTTCTCTGATTTCCCCAACAGCTGGGTAGGGAAGCACAGAGAATGCTGTTCAGAATTGTCATAGTGTTGGTGATGTATGAGGGGAGGAGATCCCTTGCACATCAACAGAGCTTTGAAAACCCTGTATGCTAATTGGGACCTTCTCCAACCTTCCCCTTCCATCTGACAATTTTTGTGTATAAGTCAATGTGTCAGAGTGATTCAGACACATCGACCTTATCATACCAACACCACATCAACCCTTAGTGCATCTAGGCCCATGTTTCAGATCTCTCTGTGCTCTCCAAACAAAGATTACTTTTCTTCCACAAATTCAAACATTCCTACA
Source organism: Rhinophrynus dorsalis (assembly GCA_037306005.1). Lineage (NCBI taxonomy): Eukaryota > Metazoa > Chordata > Amphibia > Anura > Rhinophrynidae > Rhinophrynus > Rhinophrynus dorsalis. The sequence goes on from CM074721.1 coordinate 551,655,471, forward strand.
AGCGGTCAAAAGGATAGTCCCCCCATATAGACATCCCAATATACCATGGGAATTGAATTTAGATTTAGAGGCTCTTCAGTCCTGTTTATCTGAGTCTTTGCCATCAGCCTCTATCACAGACCTAACACTGAAAACATTCTCCAATTGATTGTATCTATAAGAAGGATTTCAGAACTTAGTGCTCTTTCATTTCACCACACCTTATCTTTCATCAAGATAAAGTGGTTTTAAGGACTGTTCCAGAGTTTCACCCTAAAGTAGTTTCTGCTTTCCACATAAACCATGAAGTGGTATTCCCTTCCTTCTATCCTAAATATCTCTAAAAAAATCTTCATAATTTAGATGTCGTGAGATGTTTAAGACATTAGGTCCAAGTAACTCATTCTTTTAGGACTTCAGACACTTTGTTGGTGATTCCAGAAGGCCCTAAGAAGGGCAGACCAGCATCCAAGACAACCATTGCTTCATGGCTTAAACAGGATATCAGACAAGTATGCCGACTAATGTCTGTTCCAGCTCCATTTAGAATCATGTTCTGCTAGGTCACTAGTACGTTGTGGGCCTTGAAGAACCAAGCTACTGTTTACCAGTTATGAAAAGCAGCTACATGGTCATCCATTGACACTTTCACAAATTTTTGCACAGTTAACATTTTTGCATCTCAAGATGCTAATTTTGGACATAAAATTCTCCACATTTTTTGGGACAGCTTTAGTATGTCTACATGCATCCCTCAACGACGCTATAGAACATGGGATTTTTTTTACTTTTTTACTGATAAATCCTTTTCTTTTAGTCCATTGAGGGATGTAGGGCTTCCTGCCCACAGAAAATATATAGGTAAGGATGTACTGCCTTTTCTGGAGGATCTGTTTTACTGCTATTCCCTTCATAACTTGGCTAAATGAAAAATGAAGGCAAATGGACAGTGAGAGGGATTAGGAGCTAGGAAGTGGGATGAGTTTTTTGCAAGAGTGTCCTGCCAACTAGAGGCACACTGCTTAACCCCATGGTCCCTGCATCCCTCAATGGAGTAAGAGAAAAGGATTTATTGGTAAGTAAAAAGTTCCATAATTTACATGGCTTACACTTGTACTCATGTACTGATAAAATACAGAGTGTAATTGGATTGATGCAGTTGTTAAAAGCAACATGCAGAGGAAACATTAACATTAAAGCTTGAACTTGTTGAACATTAGTGTCTTTTTATACCTCATTAGCTACGTAACCTTTGGCTTTATTTATCAATGTGAAGAAGAGTAATTGTGGAGCAAACCATCTACACTACAGGGTAAAATGAAAATTTCCAATGATTTAAATGGAGATTGTAACCTTTTGAATACTAGAGAGATCCCCAGTGCATTACAAAGTAATGGAATGTTGTGGAATTTTTATATCTCCCTTTGATTTGCCCCAGAATTCTACCTCCTTTGCTTGATGAATACTGTAACTTATTACCTTGTGAGTTAACCACTGATCTCTTTGAACACCTTATCCTTAACTTTATTTCCTAATAGACATCCATTTACTCAGAGCTGACCTGATCTCCTGATTCCTAAGACTATAGATGATTGGGTTTAGTAATGGTGTGACTGCAGTGTACAACAGAGAGATGACTTTATTGAGATTTAATGACTGGCCTTTGGATGGAACAGTGTATTTAGCTGAAAGTATCCCATAATATGTGCACACAACTGTGAGATGGGAACTGCAGGTGGAGAAGGCTTTATGTCTCCCAGTGGTGGAGGAGATCTTGAATATGGTGAGGAAAATTCTGATATATGTTGAAATGATAAACAAAAAGGGACCAGGGGCAACAGGAAGAGAAAACACTATGGTCTGTACTTCTATAATATATGTATCTGTACATGATGCTTCAAGAAGAGGAGCAAGGTCACAGTAGATGTTGTCAATAATATTACATCCACAAAACTCTAATAAAAAGATTGGCATTGTGTAAATCAGACTGACAAAAAAGCCTAGAGCCCAGGAACACATAATTAAATAAAAACGAAGTTGTATACTCATAACGGAGACATAGTGCAATGGGTTACAGATGGCCAAGTATCTATCATAAGACATCACAGTGAGTAGGAAACATTCAGAAGCAGTAAATGTATCACAAATGTAAAACTGTGAAAGACAGCCAATGACAGATATACTGCTACTGTCTCTTAATAAAGTATATAGAAGGTTGGGGACAATACTTGTAGACAGCAACATGTCACATAAGGAAAGGTGACAGAGGAAAAAGTACATGGGTGATTGGAGGTGATGACTTGCCAGAAACAATGTAATTATCAGGATGTTTCCACATAATGTCATGATGTACAGCACGAGGAGCAGAACAAATACACATTTCTTCAGACTTTGAGGGCCTTGTAGTCCCAGTAGTATAAATTCTGTGATTTTTGACTGGTTGTTGTTGCTAATGATGGTCATAGTTCATGTAAAAATCCAAACTGTGAGAATTGAGAATTTTTCCTATGTGATAATGTCACAGGAAATTCTTATGTAGAAAGTCTTATGAAAAAAGTAACTTATTCTGGAACACATACATTGAAAAATTGAAAATAAAATTGATTTAAATGGGTCTTTATTTACCTTGAATTCTAGATTTCTCCAACATATTGTATGAAAATGCTTTGGGGACCTCTGTATAATTTGGAGAGTTAAAAGCCAATTTAAAGTGGACCTGCCACCTATATTTAAGTTTGCATATCTGAAACCTTAATTAAAAACTGCCCAGGTATCATGAGACCAGCAGATGTGTAGATTATGAGATATTTATTCCATTCTATTCTATTTCTGTGTGGTGAGCTCTCTGAGTGTCATAACATATGATAATGTTTGCTCATTAAGCCTGTCAGTGCAGTAGTACATGATAATTAAGCTCTGTACTCACTGAAATACTTTCACTTTTCCAGAATTTGAAGTACAAATATTTCTTATACTATACATCTTCTGGACTTTTGACTAAAAAAAATATAGGTTTTAATGAATAAAGTTTTCAGATTGTAAAATGGCAATTAGGCTAGTAAAAATAGAAAATGAAACTCTAATTGTAAAGTCTAATTAAAAATAAAATATGTAAACAGAAAAAAGAGAGACAGGGAGAGTATTGGAGTTGAACAGGAATGATTAGGAAAAGGCTGATGGGCACAATCTTTTCAATAGTATAAAACAGGGAAAAAACCATGGTAGAAAAGCCTCAACTATTACAACCATGCCATTATCATTATCAAGTATGTGTTTAACACAAGAAGATTATAAGGAATGACTGAACAAAATGAAGTTCTTCAGGAACTTGGTGCAGTGTTACCAAGACCAATTTTTTCATCTTTAGACTTTATTTACACAGACTGAGTGCTCCAAGATTGCTCTCACACTATTTTAGAGCATTTATTTAAGAAGAGAACTGAACAAAGAATCTGGAAATTGTGAGCTTGATCTCCGAAGTTGAGAAATTGCTTGAATGATAATAATTGATAACATTCAGATTTACAGTGAAAAATACAGTTTTTTGCAGGAAACAATTCAGTTACATGAGGAAAGATCTTGCCACTTGCTAAACAAATCTATGAAGCTTCTGTGAAAAAAGTAAGTAGCTACCCAGCAATAGATTTAGATTGTGTGTGTATATATATATATATATATATATATATACACAGGAGACTGGCCTATAAAATAAGTAGATTGGGTTTAGAGGATAACCTTTGTAATTGGATATAAAAGGGTAAGGAATAGTGGTTTGTTAGAAATATAATATTCAATGCAGTTAGACTTGTGAGTGGATAACCTCAGATTTCAGTATTTGGTCCACTGCTTTTTGAAAAAGTTGATAAATGACCTGTAAATAAATATAGAAATCAAAATTTTACTATTTACACATGCCAAGTAATTATACAGACTAATAAATTCCCAGCAGGATGTTTCTTCTCTACAGAAAGCTTTACACAAAATGGCAGACTGTGACAACAAACTGAATGTGACATTTAATGTAATAAAGTGTAAAGTTATGTATTTGGGACAAACAAACAGACATTCTAATTATTAATTTAATTTTAGCATTTTAGGAGACTTATTGCTACAGAAAGATCTTGGAGAACTTGTATATTGAACATTTGTCAACAGTGATCAGTGTCAAACAGCATTAAAATAAATAAAATACTTTCCTGCATAAAAACAAGTGTTGAAACAAAAGTAGATAACATCATTTTACCACTTAATAAATTGTTAGTAATCCTTCACCACAAATGTGTAGTTCTGAATAAGGTTATTTCAGAAATGGAAAGAGAACAGGTAAGAGCAAGAAAATGAATTATGGGAATGGAAGAACTGAAGTCAGTAGAACGTCTACCTAAACTTGGTTTACTTTAGAGAAAATACATCGAGAATGGGATCTTGTTACATTGTAGAAGTATATGCAAGGTGAATAAAAGACTTTCTCTAGTAAACTTTTTCTTACAAGTTTTTTATTAATAGAGATTCATGACAAGTCTCCCCTTAAAATGATAGGAGAGGAAAGTTTTAGCAGAGGAAGGGGTTCTACCGTAAGGTCTGTTACACTGTGGACATTTTTGCCCAGGAATGGGGTAAAGACAGATACAGTGGACATTTAAGAGAAAAGTAGAAATATTTCTAGCAGAAGGAAACATACAGGGCTATACTTAGTATTAATAGGTAAAAAAGGAGGTTCTGGTAAATAGATTAATGACATTAGTATGTAATTCAATTTTTATGGATTATAGATTGCTTGAACCTGTTGGACTTGTGTGTTATAACTGTGTAACTATTATCTTAAACATATCAAGAGATATGAAATAAGTTCAATAATCTTTTCTATCTTATATGTTATTCCATGGAGCTCATTCACTAACATTAATGTTTTACATGCTCTCAGAAAATTGGAAATATATGTGGTTTTAAATATAGACATTATCTTATATTTATTGAGCAACCAAAAATAAAATACTATTAACTGTTTTATTTAATTTTGTTTCATAGTCCATGGATGGAAAAGATCACGGTAACTTATAGGTTCAGTCAACTTTGTGAAGTTCTCCTGTGGATTTTTTAGACTTTTACTCCACTTTGGATGAAAATTCTACAAACTGCATAGTAACCTGCACAGTGATCTCACAGTAACCTGCACAGTAATCTCATAGTAACCTGCACAGTAATCTCATAGTAACCTGCACAGTAATCTCACAGGAATCTCACAGTAACCTGCACAGTAATCTCATAGTAACCTGCACAGTAATCTCATAGTAACCTGCACAGTAATCTCACAGGAATCTCACAGTAACCTGCACAGTGATCTCACAGTAACCTGTACAGTGATCTCACAGTAACCTGCACAGTGATCTCACAGTAATCTGTACGGTGATCTCATACAGAATTCTAACTCAAGTATCTAATCAACTGCACCTATTTATCTATGGGCTCTATACAAATGTCATAAAAAGAAAGACATTCAGATGTATTATTTATTTCAAGTTTTGATTAAATGCCTGACTTTTTACATGATACATTCATCCTATATTAAATGTAATGGAACTGTAACCTGGAAAGATTAGGCTATTAATTTATTTAACTTAACTATGTAAGTTTCTTTCAAATAGCAGTCATACAGATACACTGCATTTGAACTAAGTATTCTACTGATAGATGGATTCAGTTTATGGTCTGATAAAAACAACAGACTCATATGAAGCATTCAGGACTATTGAAGCTCATTGTTTTGTTATGTGATGTGGAGACTTTAAAATAAATCATTATATACAGGACACTACAAATGCAATTCAAATATATATACCTGTCTGCTGTTTGAAAGACATCTACCATGTTAGCAATGACTGTTAAAAAAAGTGACATATCCCTAAATGATATTGTCCTTTAATTAATTAGGTTTCACCAATATAAGAATGAAATTACCTGGTTTTATTATTTATTAACTATTTAACACCTGATATAATTATTTGCTGACAAGATTCAATAAATAGATGATATCTGATAATAACTCATTATCTGGTGATAATATAAGATTATATTGTTTGGTGATATCTGTTCTGAAACGGTTTACTGTTTTTTTTATATTGCACTCCTGTAAGGCACATTCAGTAGATTGCAATGGTTAATAACCCTTTGAGTGCCAGAGGGGTACGCAACTCATTGCAAAGCAATGTGTTGCATACCCCTCTGGCACTCAAAGGGTTAAAAAGGTGACATGACAATCTCGCATTGATATCAGCGCAAGATTGTCATGCCGCTTCTCTAAAGAGTGCGATCAGCCAGTACTGAACTGCCTTGGATACTGGATACCTTCATCATATCGGAAAGCAGTGCTTTCTCCCATTGCGATTACTACTTTTGCTCCACTACAAATTCACAGTGCAGTGGAGCAAAAGCATTGTTTTCCCCTCATCTTGCAACAATGTTTACTTTGAAATAATGTAGTAAGAAAAATATATATATATGTTTCATTGGTGTCACTTTGTTAGTAAGTGTTTTATTATTTACAATCAATTGTACGGTGTACAAACAGGTTAAAGGAAAGAGCCCTACAGTAGTTCAATATATAAAATCGTTATTAAATAAAATATATATTAGATATACTTAGCTAAGAGGGCACCCTCACAATGAATACATTTATAGTAAATACTTTTAAATAAAAACAACAATGTGTCTAGATATCAGTCCTGACTAATAGACTTACAAATTGGCATTTAAAGACTTTAACCCTTTGAGTTCCAGAGGGCTATGCAACGCTTTGCTTAGCAATGCATTGCATACCCCTCTGGCACTCAAAGGGTTAAAGCAATAAGGAAGTTCTTATAAGAAGTAGAAGTTGTAGATAGCAAAGTCTGCTGTATAATGTACCAATAATCTCTAATAAAGAACAATAGCCGGTGAGTACCGGCCTTACCCGCTATTAATTATTCCGCTCCCGTCTTTATAAGGATGTTCCGTAATATAGAGACTACATGCTCACTGCCCGCTATATCTGAAGGATAAATGAGTCCTCAAAGCGGGCAGCTCAGATGTTAATAACCGATGTTCGGTGTTCTCCTGTCCATATATATGAGGATCCTTATAAAGACAAGAGTGGAATAACTAATAGCGGGTAACTTTGCTATCTAAACTGCTACTTCTTATAAGAACTTCCTTATAGCTTTAAAGTCTTTATATTCCAAGTCTATTAGACAGGACTGAGATGCAGCCACATTGTTGTTCTTTCCATTTTCAGGGAATTTCTCTATTGTTAATAAATCCCAATGCGTAGTGTACCACCTTTGTGCTTTTTCTTCAGTATGGAGACTGTTAATAAATCCTGTTGCGTAGTGTACAACCTTTGTGCTTTTTCTTCAGTATGGAGACTGTCAATAAATCCTGTTGCAATTACTACTTTTGCTCCACATTGTAGTGATGCAAAAGTAGTATTTGCAATGAGAAAGCACTGTTTTCTGATGTGATGACGGTGTCTTTAACTGCTTTTTTTCCATGTGTCCTTAATGCTTAATACGATATGGTGAATGCGCCATTCGGAATGATGCAAAGTGTAGAGTTTGAGACACTTTAAGACACAATATGCTAAATGCGCCATTCGGAATGACGCTGCCAAAGACGTGACATTTTATGACGTGATACTTTAATTGCGCCATTCCAAATGGATTCTTTCTGAAACACATAATTTGCCTTCTTTACATGTGGCGATGCTCAATGAAATGTTACATTGAAATAATTGTGTTTACAGTATAATAATCAGGAGCAGATCCAGCAAAGAAAGAGTTAGATTCCATTGCAGATGATGTTATCACTGATTCATCTCACAGAATCCTACTGAATTATATGTGGAAATTTGCAGATAAAACCCAGAGATAAAATTGTCACTTGCAGTTCAGGTCAGACTGAAATTATCCTTCAGCAATTTAGTACAAACTGAGGATATGTACTAAGAATGGAGTGTTTCTGGGTCAAATCAACTGCACCATAGGAGGAAAATAAAAATTACAATTGATTTAAATGGGGATTCAGACTACCTGAATGTTAGAGAGTTCAGAAATATATTGAGAAACAATCCGTTGGAAACCCCTATAAGGCTCTAGCGGTCAAAATGTCATATAAATCAATCTGAATTTCTGAAATTTGCATTTGTCTCCTATGGTGCTGTTGATTTTCTTCCAACATCATCCTCACTCTCCACATCAACAGTTGTGATCAGTTCTAGAAAGCTACTGAAAAGGACAACTAACTTTTTAAAATCAGTTCTGATCAGCATCCTCAACTTACCTTGGTCTCAAGATCTCTGCTTATATCATATGTTTAATATCAAATCTTCGGTATCAGCTATATGTTCTGATCATGCAAATAAAGAGAAGAGTTAAAAGTTCCACAAATAAAATGTTATGTCACAATGTTGTTAGCACTGCAGTCTAATAAAAAAATCATCATTAATTTATGATAAAGGTGAAGCCTTACAGTTTATATAGTTGTGGGATTGTTCCAGAAGGAGTTCAGAAAAAGTAGAGAATTCCATGATGCCCAATTAAATGTTATGTTAAAATAACAATTAACATCTTTGCTGATAAGAAAGTTCACCTATGTGCACTGTGATAGTTTTGTTGCTGTTTATTTCTGTTAATCTGTAACTTCAGGATTTTTCTGTGACACAAATACAGATACACACGTCATGTCTCATTTTCTTCAACAAATTTAGAACTATCATGAGACACCACTAGTTTCTGTATATGCCCTATCATGAGAAAAAATACCCTTACCTAGAATGCAAAAAAAGTTGTTTTTTTAAATTTATTGATATACAGTAAATCATATATCTTAGATTCCACTAGACCCTGCATAAATTGTAGTTATATTTACCAGTATTTTACACTTGGGTACAAGTAGAACAAAGGGCATACCTTTATTGGTTATCTAAGCCAAAGAATTTCCTCTAATTCACTAAAACCACTCTATTTTCCATCTTCATTTTCTATAGCTGTGACAATTCCTGCTACAATATTATAAGTATGTCCTTCGATGCTAAGTGTAGTTGTAGATGATAATAATAATGATTACTAGTATTTATATAGCACCTTTCTCCCAGTGGGAACAGCTTTCAGTGTACTCTCTCGGAATTAACAGAATAGCCAACTGAATAATAGATGTTATTATTACCCAATTAATGGTACTCATTTATCAATCTCAGAAAGATGATGGGCTGAGTTGACCATGTCAGGATTCAAACCTGCAACCCTGAGCTCTTAACAGGAGCTGCAGTAAGGGTATTTACCACTGAGTTTTCTCACTGGTGAAGATGAGAGATGAAGTTATTCTGTAAGATGGTTTGAGAGAAAGTGACAGAGACAGAAATAGAACAAATATAGTTTAGTTCTGTTGCTTGCTGGAACATGAGTATGAGTGGAGTTGAAAGGGTGCTGATTTTGCTGATATGAAGAAATCCATCAGCAGCATCAATAGGAGCCTATTTAGTCCAGCAGATAGTACTTCCAGCTCCAAAATATCCCCATGGATCTGGGTTAATATTTTAAGAAGAGGAATACTAAATTATGTGGCTGTGTTCAGCTGCCTATACCTATTGCTGCTGTGACTGTGATTAGTGTGACACCAAAGGCCCCTATTTCACATTTGCCACGATCAAGAGCAAGGGACTGATGGTGGTGGTGACCACTGATGACTCAGAGGGTGGTGGTACAAATACAGCATGTGAGCCTTCTTCGATCAAGACAATGAAGAAAGGGAAGATAAGATGGATTTGGGGTGGGCATCACCACTATGGATGGGTTTAAAGGAGCAGTAAACTTTTTTTATGAAAAAATATATATTGTATAGATTTTCCTATTGAGTAAAATAAGGGTACTCCCACTGCAGAGAGATTTATATTTCCAGAGTTATTACAGTTTAAACCCATGTTTTTTTTACATTAGCAGTGCCCTCTAGTGGTCAAATTCTAATTAGATTTCCTGTTAGATTCTAATGGAAAGGAAAGTCAGAAAAGTCAGAGACATACAGTTCTCCATAGAATGTGATAGAAACTGCCTGTCACTTCCTGTCAGTTAGAACTATCAGGAAGTAAACACAGTAAAGTCACTTCCTGTCAGTTATAACTATCAGGAAGTAAACACAGTAAATTCACTTCCTGTCAGAACTATCAGGAAGTAAACACAGTAAATTCACTTCCTGTCAGTTATAACTATCAGGAAGTAAACACAGTAAATTCACTTCCTGTCAGAACTATCAGGAAGTAAACACAGTAAATTCACTTCCTGATTATTTAAACTGCTATAATATTTGAATAAAACATCTGACAGCGATGGGAGTGACCTTGTTTTATTCAGCAGGAAAAGCTCTATAAAATATGTGTTTTCAAAAAAAAAGTTTACTGCTCCTTTAAAGTACTATTTTTTAACAAAGGAATGTATGCATGGTCTTTAACTTCTTCCACCTATAAAGAAACCCATTGATTTCACATATTCTTGACCATCTGGTGCATATCTGTGTGGTCATTCTGGTAAGATTTCTCAGCCATGCTCCTCTGTTTTTTTCTGTAATAAAGCTATCAGAGGAATAATTTTGTTGATTTGAGCCCCTATACGTTTAACCAGCACAGTTGCCTCCTCAAAGGGTTTCAGCAGCTCCCATAATTACACATTGGTTGCCATTGCCCAGGTGACAAAGATGTTCTCTCCAAAGCCTTTCACCTGGTAGAGACCACCATTTTCAGCTGGTGATGGGGCAGGTTGTTATGCTCTTATATGGAATATAATGCATGGTGTGCACTGTAGGAGCACTGATTTTGCAGGTGATATTCAGCATCTCTCTGAGTGTTTTGGATTCTGCCAGGAATCTGATCACAACTCCATTTAGCACCAGGGCAAATCAGGGCATATGCACCATACTACCTATTTTCTTTTTATTTATTTTTTTATTTTTTACTGAAAATCAAACATATACTAGCAAATGTAAAAATAGAAAAACATGGCAAATTTTAATGTAAGCCTGTAGATATATAATGTTACAATCAATTAAGTCTGGTACAAAGGTATCGGAATAGTGGAATAACAGTAGTCATATCAAGTTAAAATGTTTTTGCTATGTAATATCTCAAACATTGGTGGTTTCAACTCAAAATTTCTTCATGAACTCAGAAGCTGAAGGTAATAGTAAGATAAGGTAAATAATAAGTAATGTAACGATTAAGGAGAAATGAAACAAAGTAAATTATCAGTTCATATGGGGATGAGAGAGGAAAAACTAGGGGGGGTGAGGATGGGGGGATGGGCTGAGGGGAAGTGTGACTGGAGTGGTTTGGGGGTGTAGAAACGTGGAAGTAGGAAGGGAAGCAAGCCCCAGGGGGAACATTGACTCATATCACCTATTTTCCACAAATGTATTATGCTGGATACCATTCATTCGATTACACTCCACCACATTGCCATGTGTGAACAGCACACCACATAATGTGCAATGGTGTTTGGATCTGTGACATCCAAGGGGCTCACACTCTTGGCTCTCTTTGCATCGTATCAGGTGATCAGCAGAGGTTACAGCATTATAGATTGCTGGAGTACGTTGTGTGTTCATCAATGTGATGACATCTCTTCCATATCACCTATTCTCAAGGCTGTGATTATGTTATCAGCAGAAACAAAAGCAACTTTTAAGGAGTGAGGTACAAGCTGTTCCTATATCACCTGTTCTACTTTACTTAAAACATTATGGCTGTCCCTCAAAACTCTGCACACAGACATGGTGTTTTGCTGATGGTATGGGCAATCCTGCTGCTGCCTTTTAATCATACTGCCAGTAACCAGGGTCACTATAACTGTCAGCTGATGTTGTAAGCTAGTGTTGCCCAGTAGTGGTAGAGGTGGGTGGGAAACCCATTGAACAGTCACAGTCATATAGTCTGTGCTCTCCCCACTTGTCCACATATCTGTTGTTAGGTGGATTGTTTTTGCTGTATGCAATTTTCAGCCCTTTGCCTACCACACTAACCACCTGCTTGTACAATTCAGGCACATCAATCCTGTAAAAATAACTACGACTTGGGATATGTCAGTTTGGAGCTACACATGTTATCAGTTCTCTTATACCTCAGTTTTCTATAAAAGAGTATGGTAGCATGTCCACTGCCAAAATCTTTGCAACCTTACCATTCCACTTTGGGAATGTTTTTGTGACGTTTTTGACCCCTTCCCAGGACATCAGTAAGTGTGGTATGGCAGTACACGCAGAAGAAGCCTGTAATTTTCTGGCTTTAACAACATGACTAGATCAACAGGGGTTGTTTTGGAATGGGCTAGACTTGGTGCACACATCTTTTTTGTAGAGGAGGTGGTTATCACGGTGCCCATGTTATTGCTGGCGACATTAATACTATGTTTCTTCCTGAGTCAGTCTTATTGGGTACATGGTGTTGCTCCACCCAGTAAATACCTTTATATACTGAGCCCTGTCACTTCTACAGGGCCCTTTCGTGGTGTTTCCATTACCAACGCTTGTTCCTGAATTCATGTGTTTCCTGTGTATGACCCAGACTGCCTGACTTCTCTGTCTGAATCGTTCCTGGTCTGTGTACCGACCCGGCCCGGCTGACATTCATGCTCTGTGTACCGACCCGGATTGGCTGACGTTCCTGCTCTGTGTACCAACCTGGCCCGGCTGACGTTCCTGCTCTGTGTACCAACCCGGCCCAGCTGACGTTCCTGCTCTGTGTACCGACCTGGATTGGCTGATGTTCCTGCTCTGTGTACTGACCCGGCCCGGCTGACGTTCCTGTTCTATGTACCTTCCTGGCCTTGGATCTACCCATCCGGTATCCAGTTGTGGGCCATACGGCAGTCTCTCTCTCTGTCCACGGAGAGATCCTCTGTTGCCTCCGTTGCTGCTCAGGCAGCCAGTTGCTGTAATCCGGTCAGTATTGTGCCTTGTGATCTCATCCGGTGTCGCGTGTCTCGCTGTAGCACCACGGTACGCTTCACTTATACTGCCCTAGCTGAGGTTGGTCTACTGGGTGCCTCACGCTTTCTCCATCTGGTACTCGATTCTAGGTCTGAGCGTTCGTTAACCCCTTGTGGGTTGGTGCCTGGAACATTGGGTACAGCGTTAGCAGTCACTGATTGGCGTTACTCCATGCCTCCGTGGCAGTCATCCTCTGGCAGCTCCAGTAGTCTGTCGTTGTCCAGGTCCTTTGTTGCTGGTGCTGCCTTGGTCGCCATTGTGTCACTCTCTGCATAGAGAGTATATTAAGGGCTATTGCGCTATTAGGGCCTACCCGTCCTCCCGGCCTAATAGTAATCATTATCTGCATCATTTGGACTCACACGAATTGTGCCTGACCTGTGTCAGTATAGTATTATATATGTATACTGGACCTGAAACCTGTCCTGTGTCAGTATAGTATTGTATTATATATATATACTGGACCTGTGTGGGTATTTTGTACTACCTGTCCTGTGTCAGTAATATACTGTTGCATACATACTGGACCCGCGAGGGTTATTCATATACGGTTTTCTTTAATAAAATTGCATTTTACCCAAACCTTCCATGTCTGAGTGTCAATAAAACTGTTACAGTACGAAAGGGCCATGACCTCAGATGGTATAGGTGAAGGCAATGCACAAAATATCCATTGGAGGATGGATTTACATGAGCAGCGTTTGGACCCGTTGGCTCTGGTCATGCAAACAATACTAGAGCGCATACACATCTTGACAAACCAGTACAAGCCTCAGTGGTCTCCCCCGTTACGACACCGGGAGCTCAATCCTTGACGCAGGCCAGCTCAAGTAGATGGTTAACTACCACCGCTCCACTCCCTCTAAGATATGATGGCGAACCCACCCTGTGCAATTAGAGATTTTTCGGGAATTAACTCCTCAAGCCTTTCCTAGTGACCAAAATAAGGTGGGCTTCATGATTTCGTTGCTAACGGGCCGAGCATTGGCATGAGCCAATCCCTTGTGGGAATCAGACAAACCTTGTACTAAGAACTTCAGGGAGTTCTTACGGGCATTTCGTAGAGTGTTTGAAGTCCCAGGAAGAGCCGCCTCTGCTGCCAAAAGATTAATGGAGATCCTGCAAGGGTCTTGTACGGTTGCCGACTACTCTATTGAATTTCGTACACTGGCAGCAGAGGTAGGCTGGAATAACGAGGCACTGGTGGCAGCTTTTGCTCAGGGATTGTGTGATCATATTATGGACGAGACGGCAGCCAGAGACTTGCCAAATGATCTACATGATTTAATTGATTTTGCCATTCTAATTGACTAACGAATGGCGGCTAAGGACCATAGGCAGCGGGCCAGAAATTTGGGACAGGCAAATCTGTTTCCCACCCATGCCTCCCTCACCTCCCATGCCTCCTGAGTGTAATCAAGAAAATAGTGAACCAATGCAGTTAGGTTTCACTAAGCTGACCAAGGAGGAACGGGCTAATCGCCGCAGACAGGGCCTCTGCCTATATTGTGGCCAAGCTGGGCATTTACTACGTACCTGTACTGTACGACCAGGAAACGGACACACCTAGGGTACCTTGGGGGACAGGCCCTAACTGGTGTTCAGAAGTCCCTAGATCTGGTAAATCAGAAACTCACCATCCAGGCTGTAATTTCTTGGGCCGACATCTCAGTGGAGCTGCTGGCTCTGGTGGACTCCGGTGCAGCTGGATATTTTATGGATAACTCATTTGCTGCGTTACACAAGATTTGAAAAGGAATCTCCATTGGCCATCGAAGCCATCGATGGCAGACCGTTGATACCAGCACAAATTACTATGGAGACTATGCCACTGTCTATGCATATTGGGGCTCTCCACACGGAAAAACAATGTTTCCAGATTATCCAGTCTCCTCACCATGCTGTCATCCTGGGGTTTCCATGGTTACATCTGCACAACCCTAGGTTTGATTGGCGAAATTGTGAGATAAGCCTGGTCTGAACACTGTATTAAGCATTGTGTCTCTCACCCTGCCCGGATCATGTGTACCTCCCCTTCCATGCCAGCTGAATACCATCAATTCAGTGACGTTTTTAGTAAAGGGGAGGCGAGCTTGTTGCTTTGTCATGCGAGGAGAATCGGGCCATGGAGGAATACATTTCAGATGCCCTGGTGAGGGGTATTATCAGGAAGTCATCCTCGCCCGCAGGGGCTGGTTTCTTCTTTGTCAAAAAGAAAAGTGGGGAGTTACATCTTTGCATCGATTATCGTGGGTTGAATAAACTAAAAACGCTTACCCGATACTACTCGTCATGGAACGATAGGTTGAAGTGCTCTTCCATTACCACTAAATTAGACTTACGTGCAGCTTATAATTTAATTAGAATAAGAGCCAGTGACGAGTGGAAAACGGCATTCAATACTAGGTCTGGACACTATGAATACCTAATAATGCCTTTTGGGCTATGTAACACTCCTGCAGTGTTCCAGGAGTTTATCAATGACATCCTCCGTGACATGCTCCAATCTTGCGTAGTAGTATATCTCGATGATATACTCATTCATTTGTCAAACTTGTCGCAACACATTAAGGATGTGACCGCAGTTCTGTTTAGACTCTGTGAGAACAAACTTTACTGCAAGATTGAGAAATGCGAGTTCCACAAGTCCATGGTGCCTTTCCTGGGCTTTGTGATATCTAAAGATGGCATTGAAATCAACAAAGAGAAGCTCGCAGCTGTCCTGCAATGGCCACGTCCCAAGGGGCTCAAGGCTATCCAACGTTTTCTTGGCTTTGCCAAATATTATAAATTCAATAAAGATTTTTCCAGGACTGTAAAGCCACTGTACGACCTTATGCACAAGGGTGCTAATCCCTCCCAATGGAGAGCACCTTAGCAGAGAGTATAAGCAGGAGTCCTCAAAGGAATGGCGATATTTAAGACCAACCACTTGTGCTAGAGCTAAATGGTACAAGAGCCAAGAGCACTCAGCCATGCATAACGGGATTAACAATACTGCGTGAGCTGAATGGGACCAGAGCCAACGGCACCTTTCCGGTGCTGAACGGGTTAATAACACTGCGAGAGCTGAATTGGACCAGAGCCAGTAGCACCCCTTGGTGCGTTAATGGATACACACACACTGCAAGAGCTGAATGGGACCAGAGCCAGTAGCACCCCTTGGTGCGTTAACGGATACACAAACACTGCCAGAGCTGAGTAGGACCAGAGCCAGTCGCACCCTTCCGGTGCGTAAATGGAGTGAGTGTTATTGCAAGAGCTATCAGTATAACAGAAGCCACAACTGCTCTGCAAGTATAACGGAGAGGCTCGGTATAGGAGGCAACAAGCTCAGCAAGTGTTAACGGATAGGCCCAGTATCTGAGGCAACAAGCACTGCAAGTGTTAATGGACAGGCTCGGTAACGGAGGCAACAAGCTCAGCAAGTATAACAGATAGGCTCAGGATCAGAAGCAACTAGCACTGCAAGGGTGAAGTGGGAGTTCAGCATATTCTGCTCACAATACACAGTTCAGAATGTCACCGGGCGACATAGACGAGATCTCGCTGGAACAGAATCACAGGACACAGGTCATGAAGCAGGAACATCAGCCAGGCCGGGTCAATCACGGAGCAGGAGCGTCAGACAAGCCGGATCAATCACGGAGCAGGAACGTCAGCCAGGCCGGGTCATACATGGAGCAGGAACCAGTAGAATAGTCAGACAGGCCAAATTGGTACACAGGAACACAGCAACGAAAGCACTGGTACAGGAACACCACGAAAGGGCACCTGACAGGCGCCAGAGGCCCGGTATAAGAAGACCATACTGGGTGGGTTTAACCAAGCTCCACCAATAGAAGAGCACCACAGCAGAGAATGACAGAAAATCACGGGAACCGTGATAACTACCACTCCTGTGGTTCTCGGTCCTATTCAGAGATTACAGATTTGGTTAATTGGAAGGGCTATGGCCCTGAAGAGCGTTCCTAGGTGAACCTGAGTGACCTCCATGCTCCTATGTTGCTGCGCAGATTTCATGCCAAATACCCTCCAGAAACCGGGCTCCTCTTCTCGTGCGGGGGGTCTTTGAAAGGGGGGTACTATCATGGTGCCCGTGTTATTGCTGGCAACATTAATATTATGTTTCTTCCTGAGTCAGTCTTATTGGCTACATGGTGTTGCTCCACCCAGTAAATACCTTTATATACTGAGCCCTGTCACTTCTGCAGGGCCCTTTCGTGGTGTTTCCGTTACCAGAGCTTGTTCCTGAATTTGTGTGTTTCCTGTCTATGACCCGGACTACTCTGCCTGAATTGTTCCTGCTCTGTGTACCAACCCGGCCCGGCTGACGTTCCTGCTCTGTGTACCAACCCGGCCGTGGCTCTACCCATCCGGTATCCGGTTGTGGGCCATACGGCAGTCTCTCTCTCTGTCCACAGACAGATCCTCTGTTGCCTCCATTGCTGCTCAGGCAGCCAGTTGCTGTAACCCAATCAGTATTGTGCCTTGTGATCTCATCCGGTGTCCCGTGTCTCACTGTAGCACCACGGTACGCTTGACCTATACTGCCCTAGCTGAGGTTGGTCTCCTGGGTGCCTCACGCTTACTCCATCTGGTACTCGATTCTAGGTCTGAGCGTTCGTTAACCACTTGTGGGTTGGTGTCTGGCACATTGGGTACAGCGTTAGCAGTCACTGATTGGCGTCACTCCGTGCATCCGTGGCAGTCCTCCTCTGGCAGCTCCAGTAGTCTGTCGTTGTCTACGTAGAGAGTATATTAAGGGCTATTGCGCTATTAGGGCCTACCCGTCCTTCCGAACTTATTAGTAATCATTATCTGTATCATCTGGACTCACACGAATTGTGCCTGACCTGTGTCAGTATAGTATTATATATATATACTGGACCTGTGTGGGTACTGATAGCTGAAACCTGTCCTGTGTCAGTATAGTATTGTATTGTATATGTATATACTGGACCTGTGGGGGTATTTTGTACTACTACCTGTCTTGTGTCAGTAATATACTGTTGCATACATACTGGACCCGCGAGGGTTATTCATATACGGTTTTCTTTAATAAAATAGCATTTTACCCAAACCTTCCATGTCTGAGTGTCAATAAAACCATTACAGCGATGGTGGTAGAGGAAGCATGTGTCGGCAGGCTACGACCCTTGTCATCTCCTACAGCAAACTCAGAGTCGTCATACTTCTCTGCAGCAGGAGCTATAGGTGGCGAACGCTGACACATCAATAACTTCACTATTTTCATTATGTGCCCCAGAGTAGTGGGAACTCTTTGGAATGCTTCTGCTAGTTGTGGCAACTCTGACCGGTTCATGGTGTGTCTCCCGGTCAGATCTGTGATTGTGCTTCAGGTGGGATCTCATTGAGGAAATCCCTAAGTCTGAGCCTGCTTTCCCCCGCTTATGTGCTTTTTGCACATACAATAGAGAGCAACATGCTTAGATTTTGGATCCTGAGTGAAGTATCTCTTTACAGTAAACTTCATGAGGTTCCTGAGGGGCAGATACTACTATGTTGATTCAATTTTACTGCTACTACTACTACTAGGTATTAAAGGTGCAGTACTTCTAACAGCAGCAGAGGCACTCATCATGGCCAAGTTTGTGGATGTTAATAACCTGTGTTGTTATTGATCTGGTTACTCAACACAAGCGTGTGTCCCTGAGTGCGGCGTGGACTTGGAAGTGGTGACAATGCTGATGATGACCGGCAGGATGAATTTCTAATTTTAGACACCTTTGCTTGGACAGGGTCAGCTTTTCCAGTGGTTTTCTCAAACAGTTTATAGACAGGCACAGAGCTCCTTTTCAGTGGTGGAAGACTGAACCTTTGAATTTCAGCAAAAGTTATGGCGATGTCATCTCAACTTCAACTGTACCTGAACAAGAAGGGAATGCCAAAGGGATATGTTCTAGATCTACATTATCTTCGTCATCATCAGTCATCATTAGAACAGCAAGGAAATTAAACTGCAGCTGCCTGTGTCTTCCAAATCATATCAGTCAAACAGAATGTTGAAGTATTTGGTCAACCTCCTTCGTTCCCTTCTCTCACCTCCAGACACTTCCAACATAGAGATAACAACAGCAAGATCATCAAGAAAAGTGGACTTCAGATCAGATCAGTCGGACAGAATGTTGGGGTATTTGTGGTCAAAACCTCCTTTGCTCCCTTCTCACACCCCCAGACATGACCAAAACAGAGATAATAACTAGTGTTGAGCGAGCACCACGATGCTCGGGTGCTCGGGTGCTCTGACCGAGCACCCCCTGAGGCTCGAGTGCTCGGCCGAGCACCCGAGCCCCATTGGAATGAATGGGGCAACACCAGGCACCCCCTGCTCTGATGAGGGGAGGGTGCCTGGTCAATGCCCCCTTCATCTCCGCTATGCCCCCTTCATCTCAGAATGCCCCCTTCAGCTCCGCAATGTCCCCCTTCAGCTCCGCTATGCCCCTCTTCCACAATGTGCCCCTTCATCTCCGCTATGCCCCTCTTCCACAATGTCCCCCTTCATCTCCTCTATGCCATAGAGGAGATGAAGGGGGACATTGTGGAAGAGGGGCATAGCGGAGATGAAGGGGCACATTGTGGAAGAGGGGCATAGCGGAGATGAAGGGGCACATTGTGGAAGACGGGCATAGCGGAGATGAAGGGGGACATTGTGGAAGAGGGGCATAGAGTCTATGCCCCTCTTCCACAATGTCCCCCTTCATCTCCGCAATGCCCCCTTCATCTCCGCAATGCCCCCGTACCTCCAGTCCCTGGTGGTCCAGCGGAGCTTCTTCGGATCTGTGCCTCTTCCGGCACAGATCCCCGCCACCCGAACATGTCGGGCGAGCACATGGCGGTACTCGACGAGTACCGCCATGTGCCGAGCAGAGCGATGCTCGAGCCGATCCGAGCATCGGCCGAGCACGCTCGCTCATCACTAATAATAACAACACAATCAGCAAGGAAATTGCTTGGACTGCAGCTGCCTGTGTCTTTCAAATCAAATCAGTCGGACAGAATTTTACGGTATTTGGGGTCAACCTCCTTTGCTTCTTTTTATCACTTCCAGACATGTCCAACACAGAGATAATAACAGCAAGATCAACAAGGAAATAGCTTGGACTTCAGCTGCCTGTATGATTCAGATATTTGTGGTCAACCTCCTTTGTTCCCTTCTCCCACCCTATCACTGTGCACATGCTCCTGGCTGCAGGCGGCGACATTCTGACTAGTCTATTTCCATACCTTCTGTCTGATTGGTCAGTATCCTTGTCACCTCCCAGTGATAGCCTTTATAACCTCTGTCATGCCAACACTAATATGCCCTTTTGTGATGTACTAGTTCCTGACTTATGCTCCGTGATTGCTGTTTGTGTATGACCTGGCCTGCCTGACGACGTTCCTGAGTTTGCTGTTCTACTACTGCTTCCATTACTGACCGTATCTGGCTGAGGACCCGCTTCCATTGCTGACCGTATCTGGCTGAGGACCCGCTTCTGTTGCTGACTGTTTCTGGCTGAGAACCTGCTCCATTGCAGATCATATGTGGCTGAGAACCCGCTCCATTACTGACCATTCCTGGCTGATTCGCTGTTCCGTTGCCAACAGTGTCTAGCGTATTGTCACTCAGCTGACAGTAGCATCTAGCCTACCGCTTGGTTGCCTCTGTTGCTCAAGCTAGACTTCCTGTGGCCTTGCTGTTACTCTAGTCTGTTGCGCCGCGTGGCGCTATTACTCTGTCGACCATCAGCTAAGCATTCGTGCTGTAGATACTCTCTTACCGCCGTTGGCGGTGTGCACACGTGAAGTACCGGTACAGTGTTCATAGCATTGACTGAGTTACTCTGATCTCTCTGTGTCCACCTCCTTACAGCTCTGGGCTCACTCCCTCTGGGAGTTGCAGTTATCACAGGGCGTTACCTATTGACCCTCTGCGTGCCTGGACTCTCCAGGTAAAGTTGTGCATATTCCACTCTGCAGTAGCCTTGGGCTCAAGAGCCAGCGTTGCGCTAATACCATCCTCTGTGGAGGGGACACTGGTTGCCTATATATATATATATACCATATATATATTCATACTGTGTTATGATTCACCCCTAGTGTTCTAGGGTCTGCTTATGAGAGTTGTCTCGGTCTACTGGCATCCAGTGCCAGGGTCAGTGTTGCCTCGATCCTTTGGGTTCAGTGCTTCCCAGGTCTCTGGGTTGTGCCAGCAGTGTTGCCTGGCTCCTCTGGCTTTCGTTTTTCCCAGGCGTCTTTTTTGTGCCAGTAATTTCCTCCTGGACCATCTGTACCAAGTTCCTGTGGTCAGTTCTCGGACTGTGTTGCCCTCCGCCTGTTCAGTTCCAGTCAGAACCTTCGTTACCAGTGATTGTTATCATTCATACATTTGTTCCTATCACTGGCCTGCTTTTCCTGTATTACCTGCCTATATTCCTGTATTGTTGGTGTGGGCCTAAAGGCCTAACTACGTGTGTGATCTTTATATCAATAAAGTGATTTTAATCTTACCAGTCTGGTCTGAGCGTTCATCAAAAACTGTGACACACCCCCAGACTCCTCCAGCACAGATCAAGAAGGATCATGAAGGAGCTTGAATTGTGGCTGCTTGAGTCTTGACAGAAGGGTTTACAATAGGTCCCATCTTGTTCTCGCGAAAAAACTACAAAAACCACATGGTTGTCAGTTTTTCAGAAGAAAATCAGCTTTAAATAAAGCAATTAAAATCTTGGCTGCTATTGCCCATTGCCAAAAATGTTCCACTATTATTTTAATGGCTACAAGCTTTTTCCCCCTTTAATTATGTTTTTCGCCTTTTCTCTATAAAACATGGTGTTTTCCAGGCAGTGAAACACAATTGTTAGAAGATGTAGAGCCAAAGATAATAAAAACTCATTTTAAGGGCCCCTCCAATTTCTTTCCAACACAATGGAAGGGTCCATACGTAGAGACATTCTTTAGATTAGTAATGTTGGATTATAACAAAAAAGTAAAAAAATAAGAAATGTAAAAAATTCAACATGACTCCACAAGAAAGAAAATCATTGAGAGGTTTAGCACATAATGATCTAATAACTATAAGGGAAGCGGATAAAGGTGGATCCATCTAAATTCAAGATACGGAAGACTACCTTAAAGAAGGGTGGAGGTTACTAAATGATAAAGTTTCATATTGTAGACTTAAAGGAAATCCTCATGTTGATTATGTCCAGTCACTTAGAGTTCTGACAGATGGGGTGCTCAGGAGGGGAATAATTATTAAAGAGGAGTACAAGTTTATCAACATAGTGGAGCCAAGTACTCCATTTTTTACCATATTCCGAAGCTCCACAAATCAGTTATTGCCCCTCCTGTGCACCCCATTATTTCAGGAATTAGCTCTTTTACAGCAAACTTGTCTGCATATGTAAACCATTTCTTACAGTTATATGTTAAGCAATTACCATCATCAGAGATACGCAACATATTCTGGAAAAAATCTCTGAATTTAAGTGGCGCAGTGGGAATACATTTGGGCAACAATGGATGTGACTGCCCTGTATACCTACATACGCCATGAATCGGGTGTGGAAGCAGTCCAATTCTTTCTGGATAGGGATCCTAATTTGCATTACTTACAAAAAGAGTTTATTATAGAATGCATTAAATTTATTTTGACACATAACTTTTTTGAGTTTCAAAGTCAGTATTTCTTGCAAACACAGGGGACAGCTATGGGCACCAGGTTTGCCCTCGCATACGCCAACCTCTTTATGGGGCATTGGGAGTATATTCAAGATCTAACTCAAGGCGTGTGCGGGGGCAGCCTGGTGCTATATAGAGGATTTATTGATGATCTTATTTTAATTTGGACAGGTACTACTGAGTCACTCTACGACTTTATACATCAGTTGAATGCTAATGATAGAGGCATTCAGCTGAAGTATACGGTCAGTGAGTTGAAGATTCAATTTTTGGATCTTACTTTGAGTATTACAGAAGAAGGGAGTTTCCTGGAATCCCTACATCCAAGAAACAAGTTGCCACTTACCAAGGTTGTTAAATAACATACCCTATGGTCAGTATCATAGGTTACGTAGCAATTGTAGTAATTGGGAAAACTTCCTGGAAAAAGGAGAAGATTTAAAACAATATTTTGAAGAAAGAGGATACCCAACAAATACAATACGAGAAGCTTTTAAGAAAGCAAAAAGGTTGGACAGATCTAAAATTATAGTCTCAAAACAACAAAAAAATAGGGAGGGAATGAAGAAAGGTTTTAATAAGAAACAAAGGATTCCTTTTGTTAGAGGATTTAGTGCTTTTTCTGGAAGTATAAAAAGAATTATACAGAAACATTGGTCTATTCTCCAACAGGATTTCTTATTGGAAGATATAGTGGGTGCTCATCCAACTATGATATACAGGAAAAGTAAGAACATTAGAGGTTATATTGCCCCAAGTAGACCGAAGAAAATAATAAAAACAACAGATAAATTGCTGATAAATAGCTTTCTTCCCGAATTGAAGGGTAATTATAAATGTAGTAAGAGGAGATGCTTTTGTTGCAGGAACATGGCGCATAGGGCAGACAAGTTCACTTTATTTATTGTGACACAACGTACATCATATATTTGATTACGTGTAAATGAGGAAAAAAGTATATAGGTCGTACAATACGTCCATTAAGACAACGAGAAACAGGAGAAACATAGAACGAAAAAATAAGGAACATAGTGTCTCAAGACACTTTGATCTATACGCTCTTGGTTCAGTGGCAAATTTTACAGTTAAAGGGATAGATCATGTAAAATATACAGAAAATAATAGATATCAGAAACTTTGTAAAAAAGAATCCCTCTGGATATATATATTGGGAACATTAGCACCAGAGGGATTAAATGAGAAAATTGAGTTAGGTAGTTTTATTTAACATAAATTCCAGAGAGGTAAAAATAATTTCTATCTAATATCCTTATATATATATATATATATATATATATATAGGAATCCCTATCCTTATGTTTTTTTAAAAATATTAATGTAGCATGTTTGGGATATATGTTTGTGTTTGTAGAAAGAGATGAAATATATGAAAGGTCAATGCATGGTACGTGGTACTGGTTTCCTCCACTCCTACACCGGTTGCTTGCTGCCTCCGTTATAGCACCGGTAGGGCCTCCGCTACACCGTGTCACTTCTGCCATAGGCTGCCTTACCCGGTATATTGGTAAGGTCGGTAGAGCCTCCTCAGTTCTATTGTGCCAAGTTCTGGGCTGCCTTGCCCGGTATATTGGCAAGGTCGGTATAGCTCCCTTAGTCCTTTGTTCCATCTTCTAGGCTGCCTTGCCCGGTATATTGGCAAGGCCGGTAGAGCCTCCTCAGTCCCATTGTGCCATCCTCTAGGCTGCCTTACCCAGTATTTTGGTGAGGCCGATAGAGCCTATACATTGTATCATTGAATGCTATACTACTTGAACCTGTCGTGTGTCTGTAACATATCTCTGATGTTCAGGACCTGTGAGGGTTCTTATTATCTTTTCAATAAAGCTGTGTTTTTATCTTAACTCTGTGTCTGTGAGTCAAAACAAACCGTGACAGAATCTTAATGTGGAGTAGGAGTGCCCTCTATAGTTTTTATAGTGTCATTACTTGGTACTCACATTCCTAGTATAATTAGGGATGGAAGATTGTCCAATCAGGTAATACTGATGATGTCATGATATAATGAGATGGATCTCTGTCCAATCATTGGGGATAGGCGGAGAGTATGATAGAAAAGCTCACTGGGACTATGTCCTCAAGCCCAGGGTGGAATCTCTTTTAGCTCACAAATGCCATACACAGAGATTAAATATTCTGAAGTATATCATACAGATCCTTCCAAAATGACAGCCCGACCACGAAATGCCAGACAATTCCTCTCTGAACAAGGGAAGCAACTAACCCCATATGTACCTCCTCGGTGAGGTGCAGCTAATCCCTCTAGGCACTTGTGAACAATAACCTGTATAGGTTATGTGTATAGTTAAGTGGGGTTTGAACTTGGGAGAGGCAACAGTGCTAATGATGACCGACAAGATGACATCTTTGCTTGTACATGGTCAGCGTTTCAATGGTGGAAATTTGAACCTTTGACTTTTCAGCTAACTTTCTGTCCATGTCATCATCTCTATCACTCTCAATTCCATCTATATCTGAACAAGAGGGGAATGCTGAAGGGATATATTCTAGATCTACATAATCATCCTCATCATAAGTTGTCGTTAGATCATCTTCAGCATTGCACATCGCTTGTTGTCCTCTAAGCTTTTAGAGGTGTCAAACTATTTCCTTTAACTTTTACTTTCACAAAGTTTGCTGCTACTTTGATGTTTGATGACAGGTTTTTTGGTGTTTGTTTGTCTCAATGTCACAGGCAGCAGTTGGTTCAGTTGCTACACCTTCCTCCATTATCATCAACACTAGAATGTAACTCGCTGTTGTCTTCAATGTTCTTATTATACTTTTTTATATAGTACTGGTGGTGGAACTTTTGGTGGAACTTTGATAAACTGCATCCTCCCTGGGAGGACAGGGATCATCATTTATTGCACACACTGCAGCAAGCAGTCAGATTTTGAACTGCCACTTTACTCCCACATGTCTGCACTGCTCCCCCCCCCGACCCTTGTGTGTTTGTTGGACATGACTCCACTACAGTGTGTGTTTGTACTCTAAAGTACATAACAGAACTGATGGCGTGTGATATCTTGCCTTGGCCTTCAACAAAATACTCTCTTCTAACATCTAATTGAGTCTGCCTCAGTCACACATCTCATGTCAGGGCTCTAGTCAGCTTACTGTCACCTATTTTTCTAAAATTTACAATTTTTTACAGTTCTCCATCCTATCTTCACTGCCAAAAAAAAATTATTTATAAAAAAAATCAACATTTTATTTTCCCAGACATTCCCAGCACAGAGATAATAACAGCAAGACCAGCAAGGAAACTGAACTGCAGCTGCCTGTGTCTTTCGAATCAGATCAGTCAGGCAGAATGTTGGGGTATTTGTGTACAACATACTTTGCTCCCTTCTCACACCCCAAGGTGCCACCAGCACAGAGATAATAATAGCCAGATCATGTAGAAGCTTGGATTGCGGCTGCTTGTGAAGAGATTAAAATCTTCTCCATGTTCTCCTTTTGCCAAAACTGTTCCGATATTATTTCAATAACTACAAACTTTTCACCTCTTTAATTACATATTTCTCACTTTTTCTCTATGTGACGTTTTCCAGGAAGTGAAAAACAATACAAGGAACTACAGAGAAAGTGAGAGAGAGAGAGAGAGAGAGAGAGAGAGAAAGATGGGGTGCTAGCTGCTGTGCTGTGAGTTTTTTTTTTTAATTTAGGCAGAAGAGGCTCATAGTGACTGCTTTCACTATAATAAAGTTGAATAGTAATAAAAGGAGATGGAAGTAGATCCTCCTACTGATGCTGAGGTGGTAGGAGAAGTAATGCAGAGCACCTGATTAGCAGTTAAGGTAGCCCACAACATTCCTTTTACCATGGGAGTCCCCTTACCCTCACGGGATTGTCCAGATGGAACATGATCCTGAAGAAGGCTGCCTGTGATGCTGCTAGTGCTGCCTGTCTGCCTCCTTCAGCTCAACAAGAGATGGCAAGTATGAGAGTAGGGGACCCTCTGTCACATTTCTCATCACCTCCTCCAAACTGTGACATTTCTGTAATAAAGAAGCAGCAAGGAGGGACTGGTATTGGTGATGCTGATGGTGGAGAAGCTGAGGTGGAAGAGACATTAATGGACTTTTTAGACCCAAACCAAGAAAGAATGGGAGAAAGGGATAGGGATCACCACCAGCAGTAGAAAGATTTTGGTGTTTGTGGAGTTTGTTACTGCTGTAATTCCTGCTGCTGCTGAGTTTTAAGGGCAGCAGGATGCTGAGAAACAGGTTAGTGTGCCACATTCCTCTGTGGACACAGTGGGAATGGGGTCCAGTGATGCAGATTAGGGCAGGTTCCACTTGCCAGCAGCAATATTCCTGATCCTAGTTGCAGTGAATGCAATGAATGTGGAGAAGAAGAAGAAAGCACCTTTCCCATCTCCCCTGAAGTCCTAGGTTTTATTACTTAAATTAACTTGAGGTCTGGAGCCACTCGTAGTGCTTTCTCACCCGGATGTCAAGTTCCAGAGTCTTAGGTGTCTGGTCCTAACTCTCCTGTAACAGACTAAAATAAATGAAATAAAAATCCTACCATCGTATGCAGCTCAGCTAATAGTAAAGAAATTAAAAGTTAATCATGTTGGAGGGGTATTGGACTTTTTTTTTTCAAAAAAATTCAATTTGGAATCATATTCTTCCTTTTGGATAGTGTCAAATAGCCCCTATGTAGAATTTTGGGGATGGAATGGAGTCTACGTCCTTGCTAAGGAACTGTTACTGGAAACTACATTTATTTTGTTTTTATCCTCTAATAATTCTTGTTCCAATCTGCGAGGTTTGAATGAAGCCTAATTTTTTATTTCCTCTTGAAAAGCAAACCTATAAACACACCCAGTTCAGATGTCATGTATTGTGCCTTGTGACACTGCATCTTTCCATTGATTAATGATCTTACATAACCATTACACTCATCCCTAGATAGAATGATCCACACCGAATCTTGCACATGGGAACAACACTATTACCTGGCTTACCTGTGTACTCGCTTATTGATAAATGAGAGCTTAGAAATTATTTGATGCAATTGTTAAAAGCAACATGCACAGGAAATACTAACATTAACCCTTTCAGTGCAAGAGGGGCATGCAAATCATTGCATTGGCGCTCAAAGGGTTAATGGTCAAACTTTTGCCCTTATTTATCAAATTGAAGTAAAACAGTTGTGGAGCAAACCAGCGACACTACAGGTTAACCCTATGATTACTAGAGAGATCCCCAGTTCATTGCAAAGCAATGGGAATTTCCAGAATTTTTTTCTGTTTTTGATTTGCCCCAGAAATCTACCTCCTTAGCTGGATGAATAATATAACACATTTCCTTGTGAGTTAAGCACTGACCTCTTCGGCCTCTTTATCCTTA
Source organism: Rhinophrynus dorsalis (assembly GCA_037306005.1). Lineage (NCBI taxonomy): Eukaryota > Metazoa > Chordata > Amphibia > Anura > Rhinophrynidae > Rhinophrynus > Rhinophrynus dorsalis. The sequence continues at coordinate 551,683,523 of CM074721.1, forward strand.
ACATCCATTTACTCAGAGCTGACCTGATCTCCTGATTCCTAAGACTATAGATGATTGGGTTTAGTAATGGTGTGACTGCAGTGTACAACAGAGAGATGACTTTATTCAGATTAAATAACTGGCCTTTGGATGGAACAGTGTATTTAGCTGAAAGTATCCCATAATATGTGCACACAACTGTGAGATGAGAACTGCAGGTGGAGAAGGCTTTCTGTCTCCCAGTGGTGGAGGAGATCTTGATTATGGTGAGGAAAATTCTGACATATGTTGAAATGATAAACAAAAAAGGTCCAAGGATAACAGGAAAAGAAAGCACTATGACCTCTACTTCCATAACATATGTATCTGTACATGATGCTTCAAGAAGAGGAGCAAGGTCACAGAAGATGTTGTCAATAATATTACATCCACAAAACTCTAAGAGGGAGATTGGAATTATGTCAATCAGAGTTAAAAAAAAGCCTAGAGCCCAACAACACATAACCAGATAAAAACGAAGTTGTAAACTCATAATGGAGACATAATGCAATGGGTCACAGATGGCCAAGTATCGATCATAAGCCATCACAGTGAGTAGAAAACATTCAGAAGAAGTAAATACACCACAAATATAAAACTGTGAAAGACAGCCAATGACAGATATACTGCTACTGTCTCTTAACAAAGTATGTAGCAGGTTGGGGACAATACTTGTAGACAGCAACATGTCACATAAGGAAAGGTGACAGAGGAAAAAGTACATTGGTGATTGGAGGTGATGACTTGCCAGAAACAATGTAATTATCAGGAGGTTTCCACATAATGTCATGATGTACAGCACGAGGAACAGAACAAATACCCATTTCTTCAGATTCTGAGGGCCTTGTAGTCCCAGTAATATAAATTCTGTGATTTTTGTCTGGTTGTTGTTGCTAATGATGGTCATGGTTAAATTAAAAATGCAAGACGATCCAACCTGTGTGGAATGAGACTTTAAGTAAAAATGTTACAGGAAATTCTTATGTAGAAATTATTTTACAGAATGCAATTCTGAACTTTAGTCAATAAAAGTTTTTATTGTTTTCAATGAGAATTTAGCTCCCTGGAGTTGTAGAAATATCCAACATATTGCATGAAAATGTACTGGATACCTCACTAGCTTTCAGGGAAATAAAAGTCCCATTTAAAGTGGACCTGTGACCTATATTACAGTTTCCATATCTGACAACTTCCTATGTGGTCATTTTAGTTAGAGAGCAGTAAATGTGTAGTTTAGGAAATATTAATTATTTTAATTCTGTGTGGTGAGCTCTCTGAATGTGGTAACATATATTAATGTTTGCTAATGCAGCTTTTAATAAAATAGTAAATTAAGTTGAAAAAAGACACACGTCCATCAAGTTCAACCTTTGCCTCATAGCCCAGAGACATGAGAATTATATAGATTTCCTGCTAACAAAAAAATTAGTCTTTATCAGACTGTCCTGTTTTGCCTACTAATACACAATATAATCCTGTATGATCCCTATTGAAAGAAATGTATATAATCTTCTATTAAATGTATGCATTGTATCTGCCATTACCACCTCCTTGGGCAAGGAATTCTATAATTTAACAGACCTTACTGTAAAAACCCCTTTCCTCTGCTGAAGTATAAACGTCTATAGATCCTTATACTGATCTCATATACTTGAACATTGTGATATCTACTTATAGTCATCTTTTCTCTAGAGTAAATAAACCAAGTTTTTCTAGTTGTTCCTCAAAAGTCCTCTAATACCTTTCAATAATTGTCTTGCTCTTCACTGTACTCTCTCCAGTTCTAGAATACCCTTTTTCAGAACTGGTGCCCAAATCTTCACTGCATATTTGAGGTGAGGTCTATCACAGTACCCCTGCTTTTGCTGGCAACATTGTTATGTCAGGGCTAATTCCTGATTCCCTTTTATTGGCTACTGAGGTTTGTCTCCGCCCCTTTCTAGTCCTTTTATACTGAGCCCTGTCACTTCAGCACTGCCATTTTGTGGTGTACCAGTTGCTAGCGCTTGTTCCTGACTTCTGTGTGAATCCTGTGTATGAGTCTGACTGCCTGACTACTCTGCCTGTCTACGTTCCTGCTTTGTGTACCGACCCAGCCTGGCTGACTATCACGGTGCCCGTGCTCCTGATCTGACGGTGACATTATTATTCTGCCTCATTTCAATGCCGTTCTCTTATTGGCCTGATATTCTTGCTCCACCCAGGTCTTGTATCATGGTGCCAGTGCTTCCTGTTGTTGTTTTGCTGTCAGTTATCCTGTGTAATGCTCTCATTGGTTGCCCTGTGTTGAGCCCGCCTAGTATGTCCTTTATATACTGGGCTCCTGCACCCACACGGTGCCCTTTCGTGGTGTTCCTGTACCAGTGCTAACTACTGCTCAGAGTTCCCAGTGTACCGACTTGGCCTGCCTGACTACTCTTCAGTTCCTGCTCCTGTGTACTGACCCGGATTGCCTGACTACTCTTTTGGATCTGCTCCTATGTATCGACCCGGTCTGGCTGACGTTCCTGCTCCTGTGTACTGACCCAGACCGGCTGACGTTCGTGCTCCTGTGTACTGACCCAGACCGGCTGACGTTCCTGCTCCTGTGTACTGACCCGGACCGGCTGACGTTCCTGCTCCAGTGCTTCGACCTGGCCTGGCTGACGTTCCTGTTCCTGTGTACCGACCCGGCTTGATCTACGTTCCTGCTTCCTTGGTCCTTGTCGCCTCGGCGACATTCTTACATCCGGTTACCATTGGCTTGTCCTCCACTATTGCTCCGGCAGGTTGCCAAGTGTTGCCTCAGTTACTGCTCCAGCAGAGCGCCTCTGGCCTAGTCCTCCGCTACTGTCATACCAGTTGCAAGTGTTGCCTCCGTGATTGCTCCGGTAAAGTGCCATTGGCTTGTTCTCCGCTACTGCTCCGGCAGATTGCCAAGTGTTGTCCCAGTTACTGCTCCGGCAGAGCGCCTCTGGCTGAGTCCTTCGTTACTGTCATACCGGTTGCAAGTGTTGCCTCCGTTATTGATCCGGTAAAGTGCCATTGGCTTGTCCTCAGCTACTGCTCCGGCAGGTTGCCAAGTGTTGTCTCCGTTACTGCTTCAGCAGAGAGCCTCTGGCTGAGTCCTCCGTTACTGTCATACCGGTTGCAACTGTGGTCCTCTGTGATTGCTCCGGTAGTGCTCGGTCTACCTCAGTTTGGCTGGCAGTTCACGTATGTTTGCTGACCTTGGCTTGGTAAAGTATCTATCCAGTACCTTCACACATGGGACAGTTTACCATCATTGATGAACTTTAACTCCTGCAGTGCCAGAATGCTGGGAACCTGCTTCTCTTGCCTGACCTGTGTCAGTATATACTGTCTATACATTCATGTTATGCTGGACCTGTGTGGGCATTGAATAATTTACCTGTCGTGTGTCTGTACTATACTGTTGTATATTACAGGACCTGTGAGGGTTCTTACTGTATTGTTTAATTCAATAAACTGTGTTTTTATCCTAACCACTGTGTCTGTGAGTCAAACAAACCATTACAGCTTGCCTTTATATACCATGTCATGTCTATACCAAGGCGTCCTTTCGTGGTGTATCTGTTCCTGACGTTTGTTACTAAGTTGCTGTTATCGTGTATGACCCGACCTGCCTGACAACGTTCCTGTGCTTCCTGTGTTTCTGTTCCGGTGCTGACTGATCTGGCTGAGAACCCACTCCGTTGCTGAACTGATCTGGCTGAGAACCCGCTCCGTTGCTGACCTATCTGGCTGTTGAGCCTGTTCCATTACTACTGACCTAGCTGTGCTTCCGTTACGCTTGTAGCCATCCGTGCCTGAGCACCCGTTCAGTTGCCATCCGTGCATGACTGTAATCCTCCATTGTCCTTGTCTGGTCAGCGTTACAAGCAGCGGATTCCCAGTTGCCTTGTTTGTTGTGCACCGTGTGATGCTATTCTTATCTTGTCGACTGTAGGCTTGGCATTCGTGCTGTAGCTACTTACTCTAACCGCCCTTGGCGGTGTGCACGTGCAAAGTACCGGTACACTGCTATTAAGTGCTGACTCAGTTACTCAGATCTATCTGTGTCTTCCTCTGCACTATTGCTGGGCTCACTCCCTGTGGGAGTTTCAGTACATCTCGGGGCATTTTCAGTTAATCTGTTCAGTGCCTAGACTGTCTAGGCTGGGCCAGTGCTCCTTCGCTGTTGCAGTAGCTTGGGCTAGGGCCACAGTTGCATTACCTCACATTCGGTAGTGTGAGGAGACACTGAGCTTCATTCCTTGTCACAGTAGCCTTTGGGCTTTAGAGCCAGTATTACGTTACATCACACTCGTTGTGTGAGGGGACACTTGTGGCCTTCCAGTTGTCTGCCGCGATCCACCCCTAGCGTTCTAGGGTTTACCAGTTGTAAGTGGTTGCCTCGATCTGCCTGGGACCCCTGTCCCTTGGTCAGTGTTGCCTTGTTGCCTACTGGGTTCTGTGCAACCCAGGCATCTGGGTTTTCGTGCCAATTACCACCCCAAGGACTACCTGAAACCTTCAGTCCTGCTGTCAGTTCTTACCACCTCTAGGACTACCTGTCACCTTCAGTCCTGCTGTTAGCCCTTACCACCTCTAGGACTACCTGTCACCTTCCGTCCTGCTGTCAGCCCTTGGTTGTGTAGCCTGATTAACCCTAGTCCACTAGGGTGAGGTTGCCTGTCCATAGGTGCCTCCAGTCCTCAGTGACCTATCTCAGCATTACTGATACCAGTCGTTGCCTCGTTTGACTTGCTGTATATTTATTGTTTCATATTGTGGACCTGTGGCCTTATTCCTTGTATGCACTTTATCTTAATAAGGTCATTTTAACCTTACCGGTCTGATCCGAGTGTTCATCAAAAACTGTGACACTGATGTTCCTGCTCTGTGTACCGACCCAGCCTGGCTGCCATTCCTGCTCTGTGTACCGACCCGGATTGGCTGACATTCCTGCTCTGTGTACCAACCCGGATTGGCTGACGTTCCAGCTCTGTGTACCGACCCGGCCTGGCTGTCGTTCCTGCTCTGTGTACCGACCCGGCCTGGCTGCCATTCCTGCTCTGTGTACCAACCCGTATTGGCTGACGTTCCTGCTCTGTGTCCTGACCCGGCCTGGCTGACTTTCCTGCTCTGTGTACCGACCCGGTCGTGCTCTCTGTCCCATCTGTTGTCCCATCTGGAGGGCTTGCCTCCGGTGCACACAACTGTCTACTAGATAGATCCTCTGGTTGCCTCCTTTACAGTGCTACGGCAGTCCCGCTTTCCTGTGACCAAGTCTCCGGTACATGTGCCTCGTGATCCTTACACCCCGGTGTTGGAGATCAGTTTAGTTGCACCACGGTACGCTTGACCTGTCCACTGCCTGTAATCCGAGGTTGATTTGGTCCCTGGGCTCCTCAGTTGTCTCCACGGCCTTGCAGCAGACTCCAGGTCTGAGCGTTCATTTAACCCCTTGAGGGTTGGTGCCGTTGCAATTAGGGTCACAGTCATTTGCAGCCTCAGGTTGACAATACCTCGTGATATACAGGCTCAGTCACCCTCTGACTGTTCCGGCAGTCTGTCACTTGTCCAGGGCCTTAGATTGTCTCTGTGTGGCCTCAGTCACTATTGGTGTCATTCTCTGGGTAGAGAGTGTCTTTTGCGTCTCAGTACTACTAGGGCCTGTTCGTGTCTCTTGACCTAGTAGCACCCTATTCTCCAGTGTCTCATCAAGGATTCACACGAACTGTAACCTGATCTGTGTCAGTATTGAACCATTTGTGTTTTACAGAACACATGTGGGTTACTGAGTACTATTGTAACCTGACCTGTGTCAGTATTATATCTGTCAGTATATACTGGACCTGTATGGGTTACTCTAATTTCTGTATTTTCAATAAAACTGTGTTTTTACCAAATTCTTCCGTGTCTGAGTGTCCTTAAAACCGTTACAAGGTCTTGCCAACGATTTGTACTATGGCAAAATGATGCTATTCAGTCTTGATTCAATACCTCTTTTTATGCAAGACAGGACTTTGTTTACCTTTGCTACTGCTATTTGACACTGGTCACTGCTTCCAAGTTTGTAGTTTACAAGGATTCTCAGGTCTTTCTATAGCAACGAGTCCCCTAAAATGATTCCATGAAGTTCATAAGTATTCTTGGAATTTTTTTTCTTCCCAAATGCATGACTTTATACTTCCCCACATTAAACTTCATATTCCATTTGTTTGCCCAATCTGACATTGTATGTAAATCCCTCTGAAGAGAGAAAATATCCTGTTCTGAATTAATTACTCTGCATAATTTAGTGCAAATATTGATATTTTGTTTTCTATATCTATTTCCAGGTCATTTATAAACATGTTAAAAAGCAGCGTACCTAATACTGAACCCTGAGGTACTCCACTCGCCACTTTAATAGTATTGGAGAATTTTCCATTTACAACCACACACTGTTCACTATCCTTCAATCAGTTTTCTATCCAATTGCAAAGGTTATCTCCTAGCACCAATTTCCTTATTTCCTGTGTTGCACTGTATCAAATGCCTTTGCAAAATCTAGATATTCTATACTATACTATATCAACTGCTTTACCATTATCTAGGTGCTACTTAATTCTTGATAGAAGTTCAAGAGATTAGTTTGCCATGATATATTCCTGATGAAACCATGTTGATTTCTCCTCTTTTTTTGCCATGTAATCCTGAATATAATCACTTATTATCCCTTCTACCAGTTATCCCACTGCAGAGGTCAAACTCACTGGTCTATAATTCCCAGGTTCAATTTTAGTTCCGTTCTTAAATAGAGGTACTACTATGTTTTTACATCAATCTTGTGGCACTGAGCTTGGGGTGAAAGAATTTTTTAACAAAAAGTAAAATGAGGGTCTTGCTAACATTGCACTGAGTTCCTGAAGAAGCCTTGGATGTATACAATCAGGATGCCGTTCTTTGTCAATCTTCATTTTGTTCAGTCTTCCCATGACCTCTTGTGTTAACCCAATATCTGATAATAATATGGTTTTATTTGTTTCTTGTTAAGGCTCTTCTACCATTCCTTGTTCCCTTATACATATTGATGCAAAGTAAGTGCTTCCCTTCTAGATTGTCCCCCTGGCTGCTAGAGGAATCAGCCCTCTCCGGTATTGCTATTTCTGAGCTATCTTCATTAACATATTCACACAATCTTGCAAATCTGTTGGATTGAGTCAACTCAGAACTGTCCTTCCTCTTCCGCTGCCCACTACCTCCTTTCCTTACTGTTACCCAGCTACCTATCTGTCGCTCCTCACCACTAACTCCACATATGACTTGCTCTGTGAGTTCTAAACTCCTTTTCAGGTTTCCAGTATCATGCAGTGTTGCAATATTTCTTTCCAGGTCCAATATCTGAGGTTCTAAAAAGAAAATATGCTCACACTTGGCACAGTGGTATGACCCTTGGAACCATTGCTCCAAGTGTTTAGTCATGACAACATGTGTACTGTGTAAGATTGTCGAACCTGCTGTCACTCATGCTTAGATTTATAATTGAACTAGCATTGCTCTGTCCTGTAATGCTCACTCTAAGGAAAAGTGTACAAAATTTAAATGTGGGTATAATAAATCTCTTGAAATTTCCTTCATCACAGAGCTCTGTTGATTTACTCCTTCAGTTCTAACACCAGATTCTTTACAACTCTACTTGTCTGTATCACGGTTCCTGTGATTCTGCTGTCACTCTCTGCTGTGGTGCTCTCTCATTGGTGGAGTTGTTTAGCCTGCCCAGGGTGGCCTTCATATACTGGGCCTCTGGAACCTGTCAGGTGCCCTTTCGTGGTGTTCCCGTACCTGTGCATCCGTTGCTGTGTTCCTACGCTCCTGTGTACCGATTCGGCCCGTCTGACTACTCTGGTTGTTCCTGCTCCGTGATTGACCCGGCTTGGCTGACGATTCTGCTCCGTGATTGACCCGGCTTGGCTGATGTTCCTGCTCCGTGATTGATCATGTTTGGCTGATGTTCCTGTTCCGTGATTGACCCGGCTTGGCTGACATTCCTGCTCCGTGACCTGCTTCCTGTGTTCCTGCGAGACTCTGATTATATGTCACCCGGCGACATTCTGAACTGTGTATGCAGTGCTGTGCAGACTGATCACCCACTTAATCCTTGCAGAGCTTGTTGCATCCACTAATGAGCCTGTCCGTGAACACTTGCAGGGCTTGTTGCCTCCGTTACCGAGTCTGTCTGTTAACGCTTGCTGAGCTTGATGCCTCCGATACTGAGCCTGTCCGTTAACACTTGCAGAGCAATCGTGGCCTCCGTTAACTGTGCTTCCACCTTACACCTTATGAGCACAGAATAGCAGTTGTTACACCGTGTGGTTCTATTGGGCAATTCCTCTAGCTCTTGCGGTGTTGTCTCCGTTACCGCACCGGAAGGGTGTCTTGGCTCTGGTCTCATTCAGCTCTTGCAGTGTTGTGCCTTCGTTACCGCACCGGTCGATTGCTACTGGCTCAAGTTCCATTTAACTCTTGCAGTGTCTATGACTCCGTTACCGCACCTAAGGGGTGCTATTGGCTCTGGTCCCATTTAGCTCTTGCAGTGTCTCTGACTCTGTTACCGCACCTAAGGGATGCTATTGGCTCTGGTCCCATTTAGCTCTTGCAATGTCTCTGACTCCGTTACCGCACCTAAGGGGTGCTATTGGCTCTTGTTCCATTCAGCTCTTGCAATACTGTTGGGTATCTCACCGATTGCCTGTTCCTGAAATGTTTCAGTTCTGTCTTACTGCTAAGGTGCTTCCCACCTCGCACCACTGCCTGGGCTGTTATTACCATCTACTGGGCGTTGGCTAAACACACCACAACAGAGCCTGATTACTTGCATTGGGCTTTAACCCTTATGCCATTACTGTTTCCAGTTATATGCCCCAAGCCATATTGTGCCTGTACAGACACCCATTATACTTATCCGTATATGTGCTATTACCTATTCTAGCCCCTAGGGGGCAGTGTTCCTTGTTTTCGCTCAATAAAAATGTGTTTTATTTTAACCTCTGGTCTGAGTGTCTTTAAAAACTGTTACAGTCTGCAATTCATTTAGATGCAAGCCACAATGAGCAAGCTCAAATGAGCCTGCTTACTCACCTTCCACAATCCCTGTTCCCTCTCCACACTTCACGCGTAACAGCAAATCACTTAATCTCACTGCCCTCTAATCCTCCCTGGCTACTGGAATTTCATCCATTCCTACTAATCCTGGCACTAACAGACTTGTCAAACCTACAACTCAGTCCTGTCCTTCTCTTTGAACCTGTATGCTCCTCTCTCTGATTCACCCTTAAAACTAATCCATGGCTTATTAATAAGGACACCAGTTTCCTCTGCTCCTTATCCCATTCAGCTGAACAACTCTGGAGAAAGTCAGTCTCTCTGTTAGTCTTTACTACTGATTCCTCCTTTCCTGCTTTAAAAAATGACTTTTCACAAGTGCATAACTGCATAAAGCCAACACCCGCTGCCTTTTCTCTAACTTCTCACATCTTCCTCCCTCTCAAACTCAATACACTCACAAGACTTTGTGGACTTCTTCAGATCCAATGTGGACTCTATCCGGGATAATATTCCACCTTGTAAATACTCTCTTATCCTCCCTAGTTCTCTCCTGCCACTCTGGACTCTTTTACATGAGGCATGGAGGAAGAATTGACTAACCTCCTATCCTCCTCTCTGTCACGGATAGGCAAGAAAACTCAGGACAAGTACTAAAGGGTAACACCAACTTTATTAGGCAGCAACCATGAAACAGAAATATCACAATCAATAGTATGACAGAGAACCGCACAACGGAGCAAGTGACAACTATCAGTAATAGAAGACTGCTTCCCTGTGATTCTCTATAGATCCCAGCGATGGGACAAGGAGAGTCTGCAATGCCAAAGGTCTGCACCTGGGAGAAGCCAAACAAAATAGGAAGGCAACCAGGAGTAAGTCTGCCAGAGCCACAGGCCCGCACCAGAAAGAATATCTAACTTCATGGTATGCTGGATACGCAGTGTAGTCAGACAAGCCAAGGATCATACACAGAACGGGTAGTCAGCCAGAGTCGCTGGTCTTCACCAGAATTTCTCCCCCATACTAATCTCTATTGTATTATGGATTTTTAACTCCTCCTTTGCCACTAATACACTTCCTGATGACTTCACACATGTCATAGTCACACCCATCCTCAAGAACAATTCCTCTGACAGTGGTTTTCACACTGTTCACTCCATTGCAATTTAACATTACAAAATATTAAGGTCACTATTTTCTATACGTATCCATCTTGATCTCTCAGCTGCTTTTGACTGAATTTCTCCTCCAAATTCTTCACTCCTTAGGAATCCATAAATTAACAATGAACTGGCTATCCTCTTATCTAACTAAACAATCCTTCAGTGTCTCCTCTGCTAACTCTTCATCCTCTCCCATTCATCAAGGTTCTGCTCTAGGAGCACTTCTGTTCTCTCTTTACGAAATATTTCTTGGTGATCTTATTACCTCATTAGGACTCAAATACCACATCTATGCAGATGACACCCAACTTTAGTTATCTGCTCATCGACTGACATCTGAAATTCAATCTAAAGTCACAGATTGCCTCTCGGCTATCTCAGACTGGATGGCTCGTAAGCATCTGAAGCTGTTATGGTTGGCAAGCAAAACCAGGAGTCAGACGGTATAATTAAAAGAACCTTTATTTTGAGAATAATGACAGATATATAAATATACACACAGAAGGTGATTGAAATGGTGAGCACTGTATCAGGAATAGCAGTCTACCAATCTCTGCACCACACTGTCCGAGACTAGGCCTCAGCCCACTGGAGTCTCATGGTAAGGTAACACCCAAGGGATACTGACTGAGCCTGCAGTCAGTAACTAGGAGTCTGCTAGAGCCCCAGGTCAGTACTAGGAAGGATGTCTGAATAACAGAACCAGCAAACTGAGTGAACAGACAGAGCCTTCTAGTAAGCACCAGATAGGATAGTCAAACGAGCCAAAGTCATACACGGAGCAGGTAGTCAGCCAGAGTCACAGGTTTGCATCAGAAATGATATCCACTGAAGCAATGGAATGCTGGATAAGCAGTGGATGGAGCTCCAGGTCAACCCCAGAGTGGGTAGTCAGACAAGCCTAGGTCATACATGGAGCGGGTAGTCAGCCAGAGTCACAGGTTTGCACCAGAAAGGATATCTGAGCCAAATCAGAACGCCAAGGAGAATAGTCAGGCAGAGCCACAGATCAAAACCAGAATGGATGGACAGACAAGCTGGATCATACACAGGAATCAGGAATACTAGAAAAGAACTACTCAAAACAACAACAATAGGGTGACTGAGTTAGGACTCAGTCTGCCCTTTAAACCTGTCCACAGGAAGTAGGTAGGAGGAGCAGCTAGAGGGAGGAAGTAGGTAGTAGGAGACTACAGGAAACAAACACACATAAAACAGAGGCATGCAGCATGCTTGAAGCCTCTTGCCTGCAGATGACGCATGGAAAGATGCCGAGCGTCGCTGAAGCAGCAACGCTGGAAACAAGGTACTGTGACAGTACCCTCTCTTCAAAGACCCCTCGAGGGACCAGACCAAGGGAGAAGTAATGCAAGTATGTATTGTGGCAAGAATGCAATCAGCAGGAATGATCGGAGCAGGAGGAACCTCCCCATTGGCCCTACTACAAAACTGGAATGACAGGGCATCAGCCTTCACATTTTTCGAGCCTGGAAGGTAGTTAACACAACATTAAACTTGGATAGGAATAGTGCCCATCTGGCCTGACGGGAGGACCACCGCTTGGCCTCAGACAAGTATGTCAGATTCTTGTGGTCTGTAAGAATCAAAATGGGGGAACTGGTACCCTCCAACAGATGACTCTGCTCCTTTAATGCCAAGATTATGACCAGCAACTCCCTATCACCAATCTGATAAACCATCTCTGCCTTAGATAGTTTTTTTGAGAAGTAGCCACAAGGGCGTAAAGCCTCTCCAGGAGCTGACTGTTGAGAAAGGAGGGCACCTTCTCCAATCTTTGACGCATCAACCCAGGGTACAGGGCAGGGTGGGATGGGGATGTACCCTTAAATCAAGCTTAGTAAAGATAGTAGAATCTTTGAGGCGGTCAAACAGCTCAGTAATCAATGGTATGGGATGCACATTCTTTACCATCAGTTTGTTTAAGCCCCGAAAATTGATACAAGGGCGTAATTCTCTGTCCTTCTTTTTAACATAAAAAAATCCAGCACCTGAGGGGGATGAGGATTTCCGAATGATGCCCCTCTCCAAGGCATCAGCCACATACTCCTCCATGACCTTATTCACCTCCACATACAGAGGGTACGTACGACCCCGGGTAGTCCCAGGCAGAAGCTCAGTCATACAATCGTACAGTCTATGAGGAGGACTTTGTTAAATACCTCTGAAAACTACAAATAGACCTCCGGTAGGCCTTGAGACTCGGCACAGGCAAGTCTGATGGGACGTGAAAGGTACAACTCCTCACAGTGAGTCCCCCAGGACAATATCTCACACGTGCTCCAGTCAATTTTAGGGTTATATTTTTGTAACCATGGGAACCCTAATACAATAGCATAGTGTGGGGAGTTTATCACCTGAAACTTCAGGGTTTCCTTATGCAGGGCTCCCATTCTTAGGGTAAGTAGGGCCGTCTCGTGGGTAATATGTGCTGGCAGCAGGGGTCTGCCATCAATTACTTCAACCGCCCCAAAATGCTCAGTGAATCCCAAAATGCTCAGCAAATGCGGCATCCACAAAATAACCTACCGTGCCAGAGTCTAAAAGAGCAGGCGCAGGGATAGACTCTTTGGCCCAAGATAGGACTATGTCCAGCAAGGGTTTAGCCTGACGGACTGTGAGATGCCACCTAAGATCTGTCCCCGACAGGATGTTTTGGTGCGAGTGTCTCCCTGATGTACCGGGCATGATTTCAGGAAGTGACGCATTACAGACATAGTCGCTCCCTCTGCCTATGGGCCTTCTCCGCTGCAGAGAGTCGGGTATCCCCCACCTGCACAGGTTCATCACCAATAGTCTTGGAACCAGGAGGCATGGGAGATGAAGGAGCACAGGGTGGGCAAGAAAAGATGTAGGACATGCTGGTAGGATGTCTCCGCAGGCGCTCCTTATACGACGGTCTCTCCCGGACCAGTATATCTATGAGGATGACAAAGGATATCATCTCATACAGACTATTAGGTAGGTCATGAGCAGCAATCTCGTCCTTCATGTAATCACAAAGTCCTTGGGAGAATGCAGCTATGAAGGCCTCATTGTTCCACCTGTTCCAGTTTTATGGACACTCAGACATAGAAGGTTTGGTAAAACACAGTTTTATTAATAGCACAATGATCATGTGACCCACGCGGGTCCAGTACATACAAATACACAATACTGTTACAGGTCAGGCTACAGAAATGAATAGTAACCCACACAGGTCCAGTAGATACAGATGTTATAATACTGACACAGGTCAGGTCACAAGGAGAACAGTAACCCACTCAGGCCCAGCAGGTACCAAAGGTACAATACTGACACAGGTCAGGTCACAAGGAGTGCAGTAACCCACTCAGGCCCAGCAGGTACCAAAGTTACAATACTGACACAGGTCAGGTCACGGTTCGTGTGAATCTGGTTACACAAATGAGCAATGACACTACTAGGCCAGGAACGCCAGCAGGCCCTAGTAGTGCCACGGACAACGGAGACTCCCTACGCAGGGAGTGAGCCCAATCGGTTGGCCACCAGTAGGTGACTGAGAGGAGGCCTCTACTATCCCATGGGACAGTAAGAGAGAGACTAGGCAACAGAACAAATGTAGGCTCGGAACAGGAGGCCAGCGGACAAATACCTTAGCAGTCTAAGGAAGGCTACAGGCTATAGGGTACTTCAGGCAACAAAGGCGGACTGCCATGTAGTGAGTACAAATGGTACCGACAGACTCCCGGATGACAGAGCAGATCTGTGACCCTGACGCTCTGTAGCACCAAACAGTAAAGGTGAACGGACGGTCAGACCTGGACAATACTGCCTAGTACGAGAGGCTAACCGAGGCGCCCTGAGACAACCCAACCTCAGTAGGTAAGAACAGGCAGGTCAAACTGTAACGGTTTGTTCAACACACAGACACAGTGGTTTAGGATAAAACACAGTTTTATTGAAATCACAATAAAATAATAACCCTCACAGGTCCTGTAGTATATAAGCAGAATAATACAGACTCACGACAGGTTACATATACATATGCCTACACAGGTCCAGTATAACCATAAAGTCCTTAGCAGTCTATACTGACACAAGTCAGGCAGAATATGTTTGATTCCCAGGAGAAAGGTACTGCATGGGTTAATGGTCTTCAAGGAGTGTAAACAGTCCCATGTGCGGAGAGTTCTGTGATAAAGCTCTCTCCATATAGAGAGCTTCAGGATACGTAACGCCCAGAAACAGGTTAGCAGAACAAACATGAACTGCCAGAGAATACCAGGAATTGAGTAAAGTAGGACACTGCCGTAGCAGTAACGGAGGCAGACACTTGCACGCTGCCGTAGCAGTAACAGAGGCAGACACTTGCACTCTGCAGGAGCACTAACGGAGACTAGGTCAATGGCACTCTGCCGTAGCAGTAACAGAGGCAGACACTTGCACTCTGCAGGAGCACTAACGGAGACTAGGCCAATGGCACTCTGCCGTAGCAGTAACAGAGGCAGACACTTGCACTCTGCAGGAGCACTAACGGAGACTAGGCCAATGGCACTCTGCCGTAGCAGTAACGGAGGCAGACACTTGCTCTCTGCAGGAGCAGTAATGGAGGACACTGCTGTAGCAGTAATGGGACAGACACTTGCACTCTGCAGAAGCAGTAACGGAGACTAGACCAATGACACACTGCCGTAGCAGTAACGGAGACTGACACTTGCACTCTGCAGAAGCAATAACGGAGACTGGATTGCCTGTAGGAACAGAATGTCGCCAAGGTGACACAGAGGCCGTCAGAGCAGGAAAGCCACCAAGCCGGGTCGAATCACGGAGCAGGAACGTCAGCCAGGCCAGGTCGGTACACAGGAGCAGGAATGTCAGCCAAGCCGGGTCGGTACACAGGAGCAGGAGACAAGATGCAGAGTAGTCAGACAGGCCAAGTCGGTACACTGGGAATCACTGAACAGAAACAAGCACTGGTACAGGAACACCACGAAAGGGCACCGGATGGGTGCCACAGCCCAGTATATAAAGGCCATACTGGGCGGGACAAACACAGGACAGCCAATGGCAGCAATCACAGTGTAGACTGACAGGAAAAGTAACAAGGGGAGCACGGGCACCATGATACAAGCGTACCGGGTGCAACCACAACACCTAACACCGTAGTGAAAGGAAAACAGCGCAAGGTAGAAACACAGGGACACGGAGCAGTGCTGCACATAGTGCAAGATGGAGGCAATAGTGACTGTCAGAGACAGCAATGGTAACGGAGGAAGGACCTCTGAATGGCAGGCAACTGTAGTATTAGTACTGGGAGGTACACAGAGTAGGAACGTCAGCTAGGCCTGGTCGGTACGCAGAGCAGGGACGTTAGCCAATCCAGGTCGGTACACAGAGCAGGAACGTCAGCCAATCCTGGTCGGTACACAGAGAAGGAACATCAGCCAAGCCTGGTCGGTACACAGAGCAGGAATGTCAATCAGGTAGAATAGTCAAACAGTCCGGGTCATACACAGGATTCACACGAATAACAGGAACAAGCACTGGCAACTGGTACACCACGAAATGGCAGCGCTGTAGTGACAGGGCTCAGTATAAAAAGGCTAGAGATGGGTGGAGACAATCCACAGTAGCCAATTAAAGAGAATCAGGAAGTAGTTTTGACATAACAATGTCGCCAGCGAAAGCACGGGCACCGTGATACCACCCTTCTTCGGCTTCTAGGGTTTGAAATTCGGTTGAGTATTCCGCTACCGTGCGGTTACCCTGGCGGATAGTCATCAGATGTTTGGAAGCCAAGGTCCCACGACCTAGCACATCAAATACGCTTTTAAATGAGGCCACAAATTGAGTAAAATTATATATTATTGGTCTCTCCGTCTCCCATAATGAATTCGCCCAAGCCAGTGCCTTGCCAGCCAGGAGACAAATCATAAGTCCAACCCTACTGCGCTCAGTAGGGAAGGAATTAGGAAGCATCTTGAGGTATATGCCCAACTGATTAAGGAATCACCGACATAACTCAGGTTCCCCACTATAGTGTTGTGGGAGTGCAGTAGATCCAGTTAACCCTCTGACCAGTCCTGCATCAGAGACGGTAACAGCTGTAGGTGCCGAAGGAGAAACTGGGTTGGCCAACTGCTGCGGGTTATAGCGTTCAAAGTGAGTGGTTCTGCCAAGCAGGGTCTGCAAGGCATATGCCAACTGATCAATACATTGATCCTGATCCTGCATTATGTCAAATATTCTCTGTAAAGGGGCGATCACTATCACCGTCTGTTGTCATGACCCTTACGTACTGTTACAGTTGGCAAGCAAAACCAGGAGTCAGACGGTATAGTTAATAGAACCTTTATTTTGAGAATAATGACAGTAATGCAATATATAAATACACACACAGTGGGTGATTGAAATGGTGAGCACTGTATCAGGAATAGCAGTCCTCTCGCACCACACTGTCCCCGAATAGGCCTCAGCCCACTGGAGTCTGATGGTAAGGTAACGCCCAAGAGATACTGACAGCATGCAGTCAGTAACTAGGAGTCTTCTAGAGACCCAGGTAAGTACTAGGAAGGATGTCTGAATAACCGAATCAACAAACTGAGTGAACAGACAGAGTCTTCTAGTAAGCACCAGATAGGATAGTCAGACGAGCCAAAGTCATACACGGAGTGGGTAGTCAGCCAGAGCCACAGGTTGCACCAGAAAGGATATCCACTGAAGCGATGGAATGCTGGATGAGAAGTGGATAGAGCCCCAGGTGAACACCAGAGTGGGTAGTCAGACAAGCCTAGGTCATACACACTGCAGGTAGTCAGCTAGAGCCACAGGTTTGCATCAGAAAGGATATCTGAGCCAAATCGTAACGCCAAGGAGAATAGCATCATGGTGACCGTGCTCTCTGTGCTGCGCTGTGTCAGTCTCTGTTGTGATGCACTCCTATTGGTTGAGCTATGTTTGGCCCGCTCAGTATGGCCTTTATATACTGGGCTCTGGCACCTATCCGGTGCCCTTTCATGGTGTTCCAGTACCAGTGCCTACTTGAGTTGCTTGATTTCCTGTGTACCTACTTGGCCCATTTGACTACTCTGCTTCCTGTCTCCTGCTCCGTGATTCGACCCGGCCTGGCTGACGCTCCTGCTCCGTGACCTGACCTGGCTTGTCTGACGTTCCTGCTCCATGATTCGACCCGGCCTGGCTGACATTTCTGCTCCGTGACCTGATCCGGTTTGTTTGACATTCCTGCTCCGTGATTCGACCTGGCTTTCCTGTTCCTGCATCGCTGTGTCGCTTGGGAGACATTCTGACTTCCGCTGTGACTGAGTCCTGCCTGGCAGAGTATCAGTGTTGCCTCCATTACTGCTACGGCAGTGTGTCATAGGCTGAGTCCTCGGTTAACCCTTGCTGAGCCTCCGTTACTGCTACGGCAGTGTGCTATTGGCTGAGCCTTCCGTTAACTCTTGCAGAGCCTCTGTGTTACCTCGTTACTGTTACGGCAGTGTGCCATTGGCTGAGCCCTCTTTTAACTCTTGCAGAGCCTCCGTGTTGCCTTCATTACTGCTACGGCAGTGTGCCATTGGCTGAGCCTTCCGTTAACTCTTGCAGAGCCTCTGTGTTGTCTCCGTTACTGCTACGGCAGTGTGCCATTGGCTGAGCCCTCCGTTAACTCTTGCAGAGCCTCCGTGTTGCCTCCCTTACTGCTACGGCAGTGTGCCATTGGCTGGGCCTTTCGTTAACTCTTGCAGAACTCTGAGTTGCCTCCGTTACTGCTACGGCACTGTGCCATAGGCCAAACCATCCGTTAAGCTCCTGCAGAGTATCTTTGTCGCCTCCGTTACTGCTACGGCAGTGTGCCATTGGCTGTACTCCTGTTAAGCTCTTGCAGAGTATCATTGTTGCCTCTGTTACTACCACGGCAGTGGGTTTTAGTCTCAGCTCTGCTCTGGCAGATTACAAGTGCTCTAGTCTCCATTCTTGCACTGCAGTCTCCTACTGGTTGCTATTCCATCATACTGGGCGTTACTAAGAGAACTCACCACAGACTTCTCTACACAGAGACTGATTACACCTGTTGGGACTTTAGCTCATGCTGTACTGCTGCTCTGGGTATTCACACTTTCCTGCCTGACCTGTGTCAGTATAAGACCTCTCTTACTTCTTATTATACTGGACCTGTGTAGGCATATGCATCAAATACTTGTATTATCTCTGTATGTTTTTGCTGAGGTACAACAAGGCCTGTGAAGGGTACTTGATAATTTGTGTTTTCAATAAAACTGTGTTTTATCCTAAACCACTGTGTCTGAGTGTTGAACAAACCGTTACATATAGACAGAGCCACAAGTCAACACCAGAATAGATGGACAGACAAGCCGGATCATACACAGGAATCAGGAATACTAGAACTACTCAGAACAACAACGTAAGGGTGACTGAGTCAGGACTCAGTCTGCCCTTTAATCCCCTCCACAGGAAGTAGGTAGGAGGAGCAGCTAGAGGGAGGAAGTAGGTAGTAGGAGACTACAGGAAACAAACACACATGCCTGCAGCATGCTTGAAGCCTCTTGCCTGCAGATGACGCGTGGAAAGATGCTGAGCGTCGCTGAGGCGGCAGCTCTGGAAACAAGGTACTGTGACACAAGCTCAATATGTCTAAAAAAGAGTCCTCATCCCACCTAGGTCTGGCCCAGTAGTGCCCTTCCAGGTGTCTGTGAATGGCACCACCATAAATCCCGTATCAGAAATAATGCCTAAGAGTGATAATTGACATTTCTCTCTCATTCTTTCCTCATATTAACTACATCACTAAATACTGCCGATTTCTCTTGTGTAACATAGCTAAAATGTGTCCCTTCCTCTGTTCCTTGCGAGCTAAAATTTTTACACAAGCACTCTTCCTTTCCCACATGGTCTACTGTAACCTTCTTCTCGCTGGCTTTCCTGCCTCCCAACTCCATCCTCTTAAATCCATACAGAATGCTGCAACATGAATTACCCTATTGTCACCTAGGTTTGTGCCTGCCCCCCTCCTCCTCAATTCTTTCCAATGGCTGAATATCAAACTCTGGAGCTCTTACAAGATTTTGCTACTCTCATTCAAGGCTCTTCTCTCCTCTACCTCTTTTTACATTTCCACTCTGATCTCCCGCCATACCCCATCCCGCCACTTACGATCAGCCAATGAAAATCTTCTTTCAGAACCTTTTGTGTCGACAGCCCTCTCACGTATCAAAACATTTTCTCTCATTGCTCCTTTTCTATGGAATGTTCTTTAACCAACACTGCACATCCATTGTGATCTTCAAGTCATGATTGAAACTACACGTCCTTAACAGAACTTAAACATGTTAGAAGGTACTGACTTTGTAGAACTTAGGCTCTTTATAAATAATTTACTTTATTTATGTCCCCTATCCTAACGATAACTCTAACACTGTATTCAGTACCTGACTCTTAGGGACTCTGTATGTCTCCCATTACCACTTTAGATTGTAAGCTTTCAGGCAGCAACCTTACTTCCAGTGTTTCACTTTACAAATCACTTGTAACCCTGTATTGTTTAAAGCCTTGAATAGTAAAGTGCTGTGTACACTTGTGACACTGTATAACTAAGCTTGTTCATTCATTCAGGTGGATCTCATTTGCAATCAAACCCTTAATCACTCAGGAGACAAAAAAACAGTAAACAATAGAAATGTTTTAATGCTTTAAATACAGCCCCCACACACACATACACACACACAAACACACTGAACAAAAAGTATGTGCCTCTTTAACCATAAAGAAACATCCAAACACACTCACAGGTACTTTTCACCAGATTACTTATACCTCCACTTGTCTGCAATCCACTTAAAGGGATAGTAATACTTTGTTTTAACTTTATTTTATTTTGTAGGCATTAAAAAAACATGAAGAATGATATAAGTCTTATCTCTCAAACCTTTATGGTTTATGAGATATTCACAAGCAAAGTTTCCCCTCCCGCCCCTTTTTCCTAGTGTAAGCCATCTCTTCTCAGATGGGCAATCTAGTAAGACCAGACAGATAATAGCAGTGGACAATCTTCTTACAATGAAAACAATGAAAGCCCTGCCCCCCTTGACAAGTTTTTCAGGTTTTTCCCTTATCTTAATTGAAGATTGTCCCTCTCTGCAGTCTACCTGGACACCTCCCTTCTGCTCAGGTTGAACAGTATTACATCAGTAAAAGGGGCAGGAGGGGGACACTTTGTCATTGAATTACTCTTGAACTACAACTCTGACAGAATTGAAATAACACTCTCCAAAGTCCAAATACTATGATGATTAATTAGAGCTGCTTTTATTATGAAACATTACAATCCCTTTAAATGCAAGCTACAATGAGCCCGCTCCGGTATGGTTTTGTATGGTAATGAAGCTTGTTATTGCAGTTTCCCCACGTCAATAAACCCTTTGCATGGGATTCCTCTCTGGCATTTAAGGAGTTAAGTTCTGTACTCACTTAAAGACTTTAACGTTTCCACAATATTAATTGTAAATATTTCTTCAACTATGCATCTATTGGACTTATAATACACAGACTGTAATTAATTAAGTTTTCAAATATACAAAGACTGCAAAATATTAATTAGGTTAGAAAAAATATAAAATGAAACTCGAACCACAAAGGTGAGCAAGACAAATTAAAAAAAATAAATCAAATGTGTAATTAGAAAAAAAAAGAGAGGGAGAATTTTGAACTTTTCAAAAGTCCAAAGTTAATTAGCGAGGTTAAGAAAAAGGCTAATATTCTTCTGAACACAATCTTTTCATCCATGTAAACAAGGGAATAAACAGAGGTAGAAAAGCCTTAACAAATAACAAGTATTTCCATACTATTATCAGTTATATGGTTACCTCAAGAAGAGGATAAGGGATGACTGATCACAATAAAGAGTGACATAGCACCTGGCTCAGACAGTAGACATCTGAGAGTTCTGCGGGAACTTGGTGCAGTGTTAGAAGACCACTTTTTTCCATCTTTACACTCTATCTACACAGACTGAGTACCACAAGATTGTTCTAACACTATTTTACATCTTTATGAAAGAAGAGCTTGATCTCAGAATTTGAGAAATTGCTTGAATGATGATAATTGATTACATTCAGAACTACACTGTGAAAAACACAGTTGTTTGCAGGAATCAATATGGTTGTATGAGGAAAAGATATTGCCAAACAAATCTATGAAGCTTCTGTGAAGAAGTAGATGAGGTATATTTATATTTTACAATGGCTTTTTATACAGTGCCAAACAGGAGACTGGCTTTTTAAATAAGTAAACTGGAGACAGGGGTTAACCTTTGTATTTGGATAGAAATTTGGTTGAAGGATAAGGATTATATGACTAATAAATTCAGAGCAGGATGATTGTTCTCTACAGAAAGCTTTGCATGAAATTGCAGACTGTAAAAACAAATGGAATATGAGATTTAATGTAATAAATGCTATGTATTTTGGACAAACAAATAGACATTCTACTTATGAATTTAATGGGAATATTTTAGGAGATTTATTGCTAGAGAAAGATCCTGGAATACTTGCATTAGAAATTTGTCAACCATGATCAATGTCAAACTGCATTAGAAAAAACAGTCAAAATACTTTCCTGCATAAAAAGAGGTATTTAAACAAAAGTAGATAAAAGCATTTTGCCACTTAAGAAATGTTCAGTAAGTCCTCATCACAATTATAGTTCAGTTTTTGGCATCAGTTCTGAAAAAGGATATTTCGGAACTGGAGGGAGCACAGATAAGGACAATAATATGGATTACATGAATGGAAGAACTGAAGTATGAAAGAGAAAAGATGTTGAGGATGGTGTCTTGTTACATTGTTTAAGTATATGTGAATCAGTACAAGGCTCTCTATAGTAAGCTTTTTATTACAAGGCCTGAATAAATAACATGGGCCACCCCTTCAAATTAGAGGAAAGGATGCTTTCAACTTCAGCAAGTAAAGAGGTTCTGCAGTAAGGTCTGTTAAACTGAGGAATTTTTTGCCCAGGGATGGTGTAATGACAGATTCAAAATAAAAGAAGATTAGACACATTTCTAGCAGAAAGGAACATACATGGTTATACTAAGCATAAGTAGGTTAAACAGGACATTCTGGTAAATAAATTATTGCCAATATTATGTCTGGATTATATTGTAGCAAAGGTTGGACTTAATGCATTTGTGTCTCGTTTCAGCCCAACTTACTATATAACTATGTAACTGTTTTCTGAAACATATCAAGAGATATGAAAATATGTTCAATAATCTTTTCTATCATATGTTATTCCACGGAGCTCATTCATTAACATGCATTTTTAAATACTTTCAGAAAATTCTGTAGAAATATGTGGGTTTTCAACATTAGCATAAGCGTACATTTATTGAACAACAATAAAATACTATGAGCTCTTTTATTACACTTCTATTTCATAGTTCATGTATGGAAAACATCACAGGAACTTTATTTTAACTTTTAGGTTCAGTCAATGATGTGAAGTCCTGTGAAATTCTACAAACTGCATAGTAACCTGCACAGTAATCTCAACTAAAATTCTATCTCAAGTTACCAAATTATCTAATCAACTGCCCCTGCTTTATCTATGGGCTCTATAAAATGTCATAAGAACAAAGACATTCAGATGTATTTTTTATTTCAAGTTTTGATTAAATGCCTGACTTTGTACATGATACATTCATCCTATATTAAATGTAATGGAACCATAACCTGGAAAGATGAGGCTATTAATTTGTTTAACTTATCTACATAGGTTTCTTTTAAACAGCCGTCATATAGATACATCGCATTTAACAAGTTTATAGTCTGATAAAAACAAAAGTCTCATATGAAGCATTCAGAACTATTGAAGATCATTGTTTTGTTGTGTGATGTAGAGACAGACTTTAAAATAAATCCATAATATACAAGAAACTACAGATGCAATACAAAGCAGATATCCATATACCTGACTGTTTTTTTGGAAGACATCTTCCATCTTATCAACTTCTGTAAAAAAATTGTGTGACCTATCCCTAAATGATATTGTTCTTTAAATAATTATGTTTCATCAATGTAAGACTGAAATTATTTGATTTTATGATTTCATAACTATTTAACACCTGCTATTTTTATTTTTTTGTGTGAAAGTATTTTAACAGGAAGAATACATTGAGATTGTCTCTCGTTTTCAAGTATGTCCTGGACTCATTTTATCTACCTTAGAAAGGTGAAAGGCTGAGCTGACCTTTCCAGGACTAGAACCAGAAACCTCCCGGTCTGAACAGATTCTACAGCTGGTGTCTTAACCAACTGAGCCATCATGATCAATTAATAGAGGATATCAGATGATAACCCATTATCAGGTGATAATATAAGATTATATTATTGGTGATATCTAGTTTGTCTTCTTTAAACATGGTGGTGCTCAATGAAATGTTACATTGAAATAAATGTATTTACAACATAATAATCAGGAGCAGATCCAGCAAAGAAATAGTTAGATTCCATTGTAGATGATGTTATCACTGATTCATCTCACAGAATCATACTGAATTATATGTGGAAATTTGCAGATAAAACCAGTGATAAAATTGTCACCTGCAGTTCAGGTCAGACTGAAATTATCCTTCAGCAATTTAGTACAAACTGAGGATAATGTACTAAGAATGGGGTGTGTCTGGGTCAAATCAACTGCACCATAGGAGGAAAATAAAAATGACAATTGATTTAAATGGGGGTTCAAACTACTTGAATGTTAGAGAGTTCAGAAATGTATTAATAAACAAACCGTTGGAAATAAAACTAGCAGTCTAGGGATTAAAATAACTAAGAATTTCTGAAATTTGCATTTGTCTCCTATGGTGCTGTTGGATTTCTTCCTACATCACCCTCACTCTCCACATTAACAGTTGTGATCAGTTCTAGAAAGTTATTGAAAAGGACAACTAACATTTCTAAATCAATTCTGATCAGCATCCTGAACTTACCTTGGTCTCAAGATCTCTGCTTATATCACATGTTTAATATCACATCTTCAGTATCACCTATATGTTCTGATCATGCAAATAAAGAGAAGATATATAAAAGTTCCACAAGTAAAATTTTATGTCACAATGTCGTTAGCAGTCCAATAAAAAATCTTGATCACTTTATGATAAAGGTAAAGCCTAACAGTTTATAGAGTTGTGCGATGGTTCCAGAAGGAGTTCAGAAATTGCAGATAATTCCATGATGGCCAAAGAATTCCATGATGGCCAATTAAAAGATATGTTAAAATAACAATGAACCCCTTTGCTCTTAAGAAACATTCACCTGTGTACACTGTGATAGTTTTGTTGCAATTTACTTTTGTTAATCTATAACTTCATGGATTTTTCTATGACAAGTACACACACAAGTCATGTCTCATTTTCTTCAACAAATTTATCACTATTATAAGACACCACTGGTCTCTGTATATGCCCTATGATTGAAAAAAATGTACATAGAATGACAAAAAAAGTTAGTTTTTTTATTTATTGATAAACAGTTAATCATATATCCTTGATTCCACTAGCAGCTGCAGAAATTGTAGTTATTGACCAGTATTTTTACCTTGGACACAAGTAGAACAAAGGGCATACATTTATTGGTTATCTAAGCCATAGAGAAAACCATAGAATGTCCCCCCATTCTCTAACACCACTTAATTTTCCTGCAAGAACTTTGTTGTTTTCCATCTTTGTTTTCTATGGCTGTGAGGATTCCTTCTACCATAATATAAGAATGCCCTTTTGTGCTCAGTGTAGTTGTAGATAAGGGTGAGGTGATTCTGTAAGATGGTTTGAGAGAAAGTGAGTGAGTGAGAAATAGAAAAAATAGAGTTTAGTTCTGTTGCTTGCTGGAGTATGAAGAGTTGAAAGGGTGCTGATTTTGCTGATATGGAAAAATTCAGCACCAGCATCAGTTGGAGCCTTCTTAGTCCAGCAGATAGTGTTTCCAACTCCAAAATAGCCCCATGGATCTGGATTGATATTTTAAGAAGGGGAATACTAAATGATGTGGCTGTGTTCAGAAGCAAATCACTGGGAATTGCAGATTATTGCAAAACCTCGGCCAGCCAAGGCACCTGTGAACACCTATTGAGACAGCGCTTAAGGCTGCATCATCTATATGGATTTCCCCGGTGTTGGATGGATCTGATAGCAGAAGTAGGAGGTATGATATGAATTATCTACCCTGTAGTAAAATTCTGGTCGCAAAGTTGAGATGGCCCAGTAGTGACCGAAGTTCGAGGAGTGAACAGAATTGTTTGTGGGTGAAGTTGTGGATGAAGTTTCTGATTCTGTCTAATTTAACTTGTGGTAACCTAGCTTCCATGTTTGCTGAATCTAAGATGATCCCCAGGAATTCCACTGAGGTGGCAAGACCTAATGATTTGTGAGGTGCTGTTGGTATGTTTAGTTGGGTGAACATTAGTGATGATCGAGCACCCCAATGCTCGGATGTTCGGGTGCTCTGACCGAGCGCCCCCGGAGGCTCGAGTGCTAAGCCGAGCACCCGAGCCCCATTGAAGTCAATGGGAGGACTCGAGAATTACACCAGGCACCCCCTGCTCTGATGAGGGGAGGGTGCCTGGTCCATAGGAAAAGGTCAGAAAATGATGGAAACACCACAGTAATGGTTCAGGGACAGCATAGGGAGGATGTCTGGATGCATCTTGGACTCCAACGTCGTTGCTGGGAACGATGTTTCGCCCGTAGTACGCCATTTTTACAGACTGACCGTAAAACACACAAAAAGGAAGATAAAAACGATTTTAGGCGAAACATTGTTACCAAACAGTATTTGCTGTATATTTACTTGTATATCATCTTCAAATTCTGCAAAAAATTTCATCGATTTTTCGGAACTGGGGCCATGATTAAGAGGGAAACGTGCGCAGCGTAAAGCAGGTGTTCAACGTGGTTATGGCCCGGGTAAGGTACAGCATTCAGGAACGGAGGCCGCAGCTACCACAGGTTTTACAACATGTCCGTTTGCCCTTGTTAAGTCCAAAATTTATAGTCGTAACAGTGGGGTCTGATCCATTCAGTAAAAGTGACGAAGTGACTTAGTGGATGAAGCCAAGAACTACCTTCTGCTCTGTCGAACACCCCAGCCCTATTTAATTCAATGGGAGGACCTGAGGCACTCCGATACAACCTGTATATCACAAAATGGAGGGCCTCATTCACATTGTGGTACAATAGTTCAGGTAGTGGTCCAACACTCATAAAGCCTATGCACTAAGTGAAAGGGCTGCCAAAAATTAGACTGAAATGTCACTCCAATACACCCTTTATTACACATAAAGGAGGGCATCATACACACCCTTGAAAAATTAGGATTAATGGCCTGCTGGTGACCCTCTAAAACATTAGGGGCGAGGGCATGCAGCTAAGCTGACCATCTAAAACATTAGGAATGAGGGTCTGCTGCTGAGCCGACCATCTAAAACATTATGGGTGAGGGTCTGCTGCAGAGCTGACCATCCTAAACATTATATGCGAAGGCCCGCTAGTGAGCTGACGCTATAAAACATTATATGAGAGGGCCCGCTAGAGAGCTGACCCAATAAAACATTATATGAGAAGGCCCGCTGGTGAGCTGACCTATACAAAAATTGTCAAACAGGGCCCGCTGGTGAGCTTGCCCTATATAAAAATTATATCACAAGGCCCGCTGGTGAGCTGGCCCTATATAAAAATTATATCACTGGGCCCGCTGGTGAGCTGGTCCTATATAAAAATTATGTCACTGGGCATATGGAAGAGGAGGAAGAGGATGAGAAGATTAAGAGTCAACCATATACCCGTTTTTTGGGTTGAAGGGGTGAATGGGAATAACATATCTAAAGTGACTTTATGTTCACCCGGGGCTTTCCTCCAATGGAGTGGAGAAGTCAGGGGAAATCCAGGCCTTGTTCATTTTTATAAGTGTCAACCTATCAGCATTTTCGGTGGAAAGGCGGATACGCTTATCTGTTATGATGCCACCAGCAGCACTAAATACCCGCTCAGACAGAACGCTGGCGGCAGGGCAGGCCAGCACCTCCAAGGCGTAGAGTGCCAGTTCATACCACGTGTCCAGCTTGGACACCCAGTAGTTGTAAGGCACAGAGGGATCATTGAGGACGCTGACACGGTCTGCTACGTACTCCTTCACCATCTTCCAAAACTTTTCCCTCCTTGTGACACTAGGCTGCGCATCAGGGTGAGGGTGCTGGCGGGGTGTCATGAAGGTGTCCCACGCCTTGGAGAGTGTTGCCCTGCCTTTGTCGGAACTGCTGTGTGCTCCCCTTTTCTCCCCTTCTCGGTTGGCCAAGGTAGCACGTACTCTACCGCCAGCGTTGTCAGATGGAAAATTTTGGAGCAATTTTTCGACAAGAACCTTCTGGTATTGCACCATTTTGCTTGTCCTCTCCACCGGAGGAATGAGAGATGAGAAATTCTCTTTGTAGCGGGGGTCCAGAAGGGTGAACACCCAGTAATCCGTGTTGTCTAAAATGCGTATAACGCGTGGGTCACGGGAAAGGCAGCCTAACATAAAGTCAGCCATGTGTGCCAGAGTACCAACAGGCAAGATTTCGCTGTCCTCACCAGGAGGATGACTCTCAATCTCCTCATCCTCTTCCTCCTCTTCTGCCCACCCACGCTGAAGAGATGGAACTAAAGTTCCATGGCTACCCTCTGTAGCGGAGGCAACCGTGTCTTCCTCCTTCTCCTCCTCCGCCTCCTCCAATTGTCGCTGAGAAGACGAAGTGAGGGTGCTCTGGCAGCGAGCGTTTCAGTAGACACAGAAAACCTCACAGAGGTCTGACATCCATTCCCACTCCTCACTTCTGATTAGAGGAAGTTGAACGGAGAGGCGACGACCGTGTAACAGCTGGTACTCCACTACTGCCCTCTGCTGCTCACAAAGCCGGGCCAACATGTGGAAGGTGGAGTTCCAGCGCGTGCTCACGTCACACAGCAGCCGGTGAGCTGGCAATTGTAAGCGCTGCTGCAGCTTCAACAGGCCGGCTGAAGCTGTAGATGACTTACGGAAATGTGCACACACGCGGCGCACCTTGGTCAAGAGATCATGCAAATTGGGGTAGGTTTTTAGAAATCGCTGAACCACTAAATTAAATACATGCGCTAGGCATGGTACGTGTGTGAGCTTGCCGAGCTCCAAAGCCGCCACCAAGTTACGCCCATTATCACACACAACCATGCCTGGTTGCAGGTTGAGTGGCGAGAGCCACTGCTCGGTCTGGTGACTAATCCCCTGCAACAGCTCTGAGGCCGTGTGCTGTTTGTCCCCAAGGCAGATCAGCTTCAGCACGGCCTGTTGACGCTTCCCCACTGCAGTGCTACACTGCTTCCAGCTACCGGCTGATGGGTGAGTGGCGCTGCGCGCAGAGAATTCGGAGGTGGAAACGGAGGAGGAGGAGGAGGAGCCAATAACGTAGGTGCTGGCGGAAACCCTGATGGAGGTAGGGCCCGCAATCCTCGGCGTGGGTAGCACCTGTGCCATCCCAGGGTCCGAGTCGCTCCCAGCCTCCACGACATTCACCCAGTGTGCCGTCAGGGAAATGTAGCGTCCCTGGCCACAAGCACTTGTCCATGTGTCAGTCGTTAAGTGGACCTTCCCAGTAACTGCGTTGGTCAGGGCACGGGTGATGTTACGGGACACATGGTGGTGTAAGGCGGGGACGGCACACCGGGAAAAGTAGTGGCGGCTGGGGACTGCGTACCGAGGGACAGCTGCTGCCATCAGGCTGCGGAAGGACTCAGTGTCCACAAGCCTAAATGGCAGCATTTCGATGTCCAGTAATTTGGAAAGGAGTGAGGTTAGTGCTATGGCCTGTGGGTGGGTGGCTGGGTATTTTCGCTTGCGCTCAAATGCCTGGGGTAACAACATTTGGACGCTGCGCTGGGACAAGGAAGTGGATGTGGTCGCTGATGGTGCTTCAGATGGTACAGGTGCAGGGCGGGAGGTATGCGGGCCTGCGCCTTCGACAGGCGATTGACCTGCACCGAAAACAGGGGAAGAGGAGGCAGTGGTGTGGCCTGCAGACACAGATTGGCGATCCGGGCGTTCCTCTCACTTATTACGGTGCTTGGATGCCATGTGTCAGATCATGCTGGTGGTGGTGAGGTTTCTAGTGTTCATGCCTCGGCTCATTCTGGTGTGGCACAGGTTGCAAACTACAATTTTTTTGTCGTCCGCACTTTCCTTAAAAAAAAGCCATACCACGGAACACCTAGCCCTTGGCAAGGGAGATTTACGCAAGGGGGTGCTCCGTGGAACATTTGCAGGCCGGTTTGGTGCGGTCCGCCTTCTTTCTTTAGCCACACCACTGCCTCTTCCAGCCTGTTGCGGTGCTGCAGATGGCTCACCCTCAGGACTGCTGTTATCGCTCGGCTCTCCACCTTCCCAGGTGGGGTCAGTGACCTCATCGTCCACCAAGTCCTCCTCCACTTCCTCACTCTGATCATCCTCCTCATTTCTTGATCCCACCACATACTCAGTCATTGACAACTGTGTATCATCCTCCTCATCAAGGTCTTGAGACAGTAATTGTGGTTGATTTGATGGCAACTGTGTCTCATCATCATCATCATCCACTTCCTTTGACCTTAAATGCCGTTCCCCTCTGTCATCTTCTTGTGATTAGGTACCCTCTAGAGGTTGTGAATCAGGGCACAAGATCTCATGTTCCTCTGCAAGCGTGCTTGGAGAGAGGTTCAAATGAAGGATTGGTGATGAGACGAGCTCCTCACTATATCCCAGTGTGGGATCACTTCTTTGGCCAGACCCTCTATGGTGGGAGGAAGGATGATCAGGGTGAGGATTATGTTGACCAGACTCTTGGCTACTGAGAGTGGACTTGGTGGAAGACAGGGTGGTGCTTAACTGACTGGAAGCAGTATCAGCTGAAATCCAACCGACCACCTGTTCGCAGTGGTCTGACCTCGAGAGTGATGTCCTGCGACGCCCTGTAAACTGAGACATGAAGCTAGGTATGGTGGATGTCTTTGTGTCTTGTGGTCTGGCACCAGGCACAGTTTCTACGCGTCCTGACCCGCGCCCTGAACTATCAGGATCACGTCCACTTCCCCGTCCCTTTTTACCCGCCTTCTTCATATTAAACGGAATATGTGCCGCTAATCTGCGGCTAGGCACACTAAACAGAATGTGACGCTAATCTGCGGCTAGGCACACTAAACAGAATGTGACGCTAATCTGCGGCTAGGCACAGTGAACGGAATATGTGATGTTTATTTTTGAAATTTGCACACTAAACAGAATGTTAAAATAATCTGCGGCTAGGCACACTAAACAGAATGTGACGCTAATCTGCGGCTAGGCACAGTGAACGGAATATGTGACGTTTATTTTTAAAATTTGCACACTAAACAGAATGTTAAAATAATCTGCGGCTAGGCACACTAAACAGAATGTGACGCTAATCTGCGGCTAGGCACAGTGAACGGAATATGTGACGTTTATTTTTGAAATTTGCACACTAAACAGAATGTGAAAATAATCTGCGGCTAGGCACACTAAACAGAATGTGACGCTAATCTGCGGCTAGGCACAGTGAACGGAATATGTGACGTTTATTTTTGAAATTTGCACACTAAACAGAATGTGAAAATAATCTGCGGCTAGGCACACTAAACAGAATGTGACGCTAATCTGCGGCTAGGCACAGTGAACGGAATATGTGACGTTTATTTTTGAAATTTGCACACTAAACAGAATGTGAAAATAATCGGCGGCTAGGCACACTAAACAGAATGTGACGCTAATCTGCGGCTAGGCACAGTGAACGGAATATGTGACGTTTATTTTTGAAATTTGCACACTAAACAGAATGTGACGCTAATCTGCGGCTAGGCACAGTGAACGGAATATGTGACGTTAATTTGAAAATTTGCACACTAAACAGAATGTGAAAATAATCTGCGGCTAGGCACACTAAACAGAATGTGACGCTAATCTGCGGCTAGGCACAGTGAACGGAATATGTGATGTTTATTTTTGAAATTTGCACACTAAACAGAATGTGAAAATAATCTGCGGCTAGGCACACTAAACAGAATGTGAAAATAATCTGCGGCTAGGCACAGTGAACGGAATATGTGACGTTTATTTTTGAAATTTGCACACTAAACAGAATGTGAAAATAATCTGCGGCTAGGCACACTAAACAGAATGTGACGCTAATCTGCGACTAGGCACAGTGAACGGAATATGTGACGTTTATTTATGAAATTTGCACACTAAACAGAATGTGACGCTAATCTGCGGCTAGGCACAGTGAGCGGAATATGTGACGTTTATTTTTGAAATTTGCACACTAAACAGAATGTGAAAATAATCTGCGGCTAGGCACACTAAACAGAATGTGACGCTAATCTGCGGCTAGGCACAGTGAACGGAATATGTGACGTTTATTTATGAAATTTGCACACTAAACAGAATGTGACGCTAATCTGCGGCTAGGCACAGTGAACGGAATATGTGATGTTTATTTTTGAAATTTGCACACTAAACAGAATGTGAAAATAATCTGCGGCTAGGCACACTAAACAGAATGTGACGCTAATCTGCGGCTATTTTCAGTGAAAGGAATATGTGACGTTAATTTGAAAATTTGCACACTAAACAGAATGTGACGCTAATCTGCGGCTAGGCACAGTGAAAGGAATATGTGACGTTTATTTTTGAAATTTGCACACTAAACAGAATGTGACGCTAATCTGCGGCTAGGCACAGTGAACGTAATATGTGACGTTAATTTGAAAATTTGCACACTAAACAGAATGTGAAAATAATCTGCGGCTAGGCACACTAAACAGAATGTGACGCTAATCTGCGGCTAGGCACAGTGAACGGAATATGTGACGTTTATTTTTGAAATTTGCACACTAAACAGAATGTGAAAATAATCTGCGGCTAGGCACACTAAACAGAATGTGACGCTAATCTGCGGCTAGGCACAGTGAACGGAATATGTGACGTTTATTTTTGAAATTTGCACACTAAACAGAATGTGAAAATAATCGGCGGCTAGGCACACTAAACAGAATGTGACGCTAATCTGCGGCTAGGCACAGTGAACGGAATATGTGACGTTTATTTTTGAAATTTGCACACTAAACAGAATGTGACGCTAATCTGCGGCTAGGCACAGTGAACGGAATATGTGACGTTAATTTGAAAATTTGCACACTAAACAGAATGTGAAAATAATCTGCGGCTAGGCACACTAAACAGAATGTGACGCTAATCTGCGGCTAGGCACAGTGAACGGAATATGTGATGTTTATTTTTGAAATTTGCACACTAAACAGAATGTGAAAATAATCTGCGGCTAGGCACACTAAACAGAATGTGACGCTAATCTGCGGCTAGGCACAGTGAACGGAATATGTGACGTTTATTTTTGAAATTTGCACACTAAACAGAATGTGAAAATAATCTGCGGCTAGGCACACTAAACAGAATGTGACGCTAATCTGCGACTAGGCACAGTGAACGGAATATGTGACGTTTATTTATGAAATTTGCACACTAAACAGAATGTGACGCTAATCTGCGGCTAGGCACAGTGAGCGGAATATGTGACGTTTATTTTTGAAATTTGCACACTAAACAGAATGTGAAAATAATCTGCGGCTAGGCACACTAAACAGAATGTGACGCTAATCTGCGGCTAGGCACAGTGAACGGAATATGTGACGTTTATTTATGAAATTTGCACACTAAACAGAATGTGACGCTAATCTGCGGCTAGGCACAGTGAACGGAATATGTGACGTTTATTTTTGAAATTTGCACACTAAACAGAATGTGAAAATAATCTGCGGCTAGGCACACTAAACAGAATGTGACGCTAATCTGCGGCTATTTTCAGTGAACGGAATATGTGACGTTAATTTGAAAATTTGCACACTAAACAGAATGTGACGCTAATCTGCGGCTAGGCACAGTGAAAGGAATATGTGACGTTTATTTTTGAAATTTGCACACTAAACAGAATGTGACGCTAATCTGCGGCTAGGCACAGTGAACGTAATATGTGACGTTAATTTGAAAATTTGCACACTAAACAGAATGTGAAAATAATCTGCGGCTAGGCACACTAAACAGAATGTGACGCTAATCTGCGGCTAGGCACAGTGAACGGAATATGTGACGTTTATTTTTGAAATTTGCACACTAAACAGAATGTGAAAATAATCTGCGGCTAGGCACACTAAACAGAATGTGACGCTAATCTGCGGCTAGGCACAGTGAACGGAATATGTGACGTTTATTTTTGAAATTTGCACACTAAACAGAATGTGAAAATAATCGGCGGCTAGGCACAGTGAACGGAATATGTGACGTTAATTTGAAAATTTGCACACTAAACAGAATGTGAAAATAATCTGCGGCTAGGCACACTAAACAGAATGTGACGCTAATCTGCGGCTAGGCACAGTGAACGGAATATGTGACGTTTATTTTTGAAATTTGCACACTAAACAGAATGTGAAAATAATCTGCGGCTAGGCACACTAAACAGAATGTGACGCTAATCTGCGACTAGGCACAGTGAACTGAATATGTGATGTTTATTTTTGAAATTTGCACACTAAACAGAATGTGAAAATAATCTGCGGCTAGCACACTAAACAGAATGTGACGCTAATCTGCGGGTAGGCACAGTGAACGGAATATGTGACGTTTATTTATGAAATTTGCACACTAAACAGAATGTGACGCTAATCTGCGGCTAGGCACAGTGAACGGAATATGTGACGTTTATTTTTGAAATTTGCACACTAAACAGAATGTGAAAATAATCTGCGGCTAGGCACACTAAACAGAATGTGACGCTAATCTGCGGCTAGGCACAGTGAACGGAATATGTGACGTTTATTTATGAAATTTGCACACTAAACAGAATGTGACGCTAATCTGCGGCTAGGCACAGTGAACGGAATATGTGACGTTTATTTTTGAAATTTGCACACTAAACAGAATGTGAAAATAATCTGCGGCTAGGCACACTAAACAGAATGTGACGCTAATATGCGGCTAGGCACAGTGAACGGAATATGTGACGTTTATTTATGAAATTTGCACACTAAACAGAATGTGACGCTAATCTGCGGCTAGGCACAGTGAACGGAATATGTGACGTTTATTTTTGAAATTTGCACACTAAACAGAATGTGAAAATAATCTGCGGCTAGGCACACTAAACAGAATGTGACGCTAATCTGCGGCTATTTTCAGTGAACGGAATATGTGACGTTAATTTGAAAATTTGCACACTAAACAGAATGTGACGCTAATCTGCGGCTAGGCACACTAAACAGAATGTGACGCTAATCTGCGGCTAGGCACAGTGAACGGAATATGTGACGTTAATTTGAAAATTTGCACACTAAACAGAATGTGAAAATAATCTGCGGCTAGGCACACTAAACAGAATGTGACGCTAAACTGCGGCTAGGCACAGTGAACGGAATATGTGACGTTAATTTGTCAATTTGCACACTAAACAGAATGTGACAATAATCTATGGCTAGGCACACGTTTAAAATGGCCATTTTTGTCACTGCGTTGTACAATATTTGTCCCTGTGCACCTAGTACAATGTCACCTAAATACCCCCCCCCACAAAAAAAAATGAAATTGTGCCCCCCCCAAACAAAATATAAATGCTGCCCCCACACACAACAGTCCTAAAAAGGACTTTTGGGTCTTGAAAGAGTTCCAAAACTTTTTTTCTGCCTACACTGACTTTCCCTTCCTATCCTCATCTCTCCCTGGCTAAGAATGAGCCGAACTCGCTGGTCGGGTGCTATACAGCATCCGATCACGGGTTCTGGCCAGCCAATCAGTGTAATGCCAGCAGCCAACATGGCTGCTGGCATTACACTGATGTCAGAGCCTTCCCGCACATTTATTGGCTGCGCAGCAGCCGCGAAACGTGCGGGGAGGAGACCCGAACATGGCGGGCGAGCACATGCGGTACTCGTACGAGTACCGCCATGTGCCGAGCAGAGCGATGATCGCGCCGAACCGAGCTTCGGCCGAGCATGCTCGCTCATCACTAGTGAACATACCTAATGCTTTGTTGAGACTACTTGGTTCATGCTGGTGTGGTTAAATGAATATGAAATCATCCAAGTAATGGATAACTGTAGGTCAACGGGCATGATTCAGTTAGTAGCTAGCTAACGGTGTCCGCAAAGTCATTGAAGATTCTTGGACTACTCTTTGAAAGCCAAGCGAATAGAAAAAAAGTACTGGTTTTGTGTTGAAATTGTTGTAAATGGGTGAGTTCCCAAGGTAGTGAATCAGTCTACCCAGTTGATCTTTGGGAGGCAGAATGGGAGGGGAATGACTGAGCTCCTGTAGATACGCTGCTGTCTGTTCTAACTGCTGATGTAGCTGTTGGGCATAAATTGGATGGCTGAGAAGTAGCTTGACAGCGGTGGCATGCGGGAACCTTGAGCCCAGCAAAATGCCGGCAAAAAAGTTTGCTGTCTAATGAGCTCCAGTCTAGTGTGAAATTGAACTGGGCCAGGGCCGCTGCCTCCTTTGTGGTGAAAGACTGATGATAGTCATAGAATGTTGTGCCCCCAAACCTGTAGCCCAGATCAACAAGGAGAAGCAGATATTGATCAAACTTCTGTCTACAGGAGGGGAAAGAAGTACATAAAATATCCCTGTACATGCTGAAGGCAAGGACAAACTCTGGAATAAATAATTTTCGCGAGATCCTGATGTTCTTTGCCTTCAATGTCACAGAAACCTCCCCACAATGTACAGTCTTGTGTTCCGTGATATCCTGGGAGGCAAGCAGAAGGGAGACCAAATTCACCTCCCTGTCCTCAAGAATATCCTTACACAAATGCTGAGGCACCATGTGGACGGGAGTGATGTGTGGAAGTGTTCTCTGTATACCTGGGGGTGCGGTAATGATGACCAACATAGGAGCTTCTGGCATCATGTTCCAGATTTGTGAGTCTAGCCTGGACGTATCACAGTGTCCCTAGGAGGCCTAGTGATCCTATGCTTCCTTCTTCTGTTGGTCGGCATGATTGCCGGTTACTTCCTCATTTCTGACATCACTAGAATGGGCGCTGGTACGTCCGCTTGTTTATGGGCCAAGACTGTTTTGCCTAATTGGTTGCCGCCTTGATCATCTCCTTTATAAACCTCCCTGGGACTAGGAGAGATTACCTTTACATGGTGTTTCCGTTATTGCTCTTGTACTCTCATTGTGACCCGTGCCTGACCTCCGAACCCACATCGGTTCTGACCTATGGCTCTGGGTGACTAACTCGCTCCATGTATGATCCCGGCTTGTCTGACTACCCAAATCGGTTCTGACCTGTGGCTCTGGCTGACTAATTCGCTCCTTGTAGTCCCCGGCTTGTCTGACTAGCCACATTGGTTCTGACCTGTGGCTCTGGCTAACTACTCTCTCCGTACATTACCCAGCAGCCTGCACATTCGTATCTGAGTTCCACTGCTCTGGCTTGCTCGCTCCCTGTTGCTTCCGGTTTATGATACCTGTTGGAGATGGTACCACATGCATTCCCTACTGAGTGAAGAAAGGTGGGATTCCTGATCTCCTTCCTCTCCGGCAAGGCATTGGCCTGGGCAAACCCACTATGAGTAAAGAAGAAACCCGTAATTCATAACTTCACGCAATTTGTGGCCTCCTTTCGGAGAGTCTTTGATGTCCATGGACACGCAACATCCGCTGCCAAACGACTTATGACAGTACAGCAGGGATCACGTACAGTAGCAGAGTACGCGATCGAGTTCCGTACTCTAGCAGCGGAGGTAGGATGGAACAATGAAGTCCTAGTAGCCACATTCCCCCAAGGCTTGTGTGACGCTATTAAAGATGAGACGGCAGCCCGAGAACTGCCTGGTGATCTGGAGAAGCTAATCTCAGTCACCATCTTGATAGATACAAGAATTTGTGAGAGGTCTTCTTTCAAGGAACATGCACGTAAACCTTTACCTCGGTTGGCACTTAGCTTCTTATGCCCACCCTGTCCTCCCTTGCCTCCCATGCCTCCTTGTATTGACCCCGCTGGGGGGTACTGATGCAGCTAGGGTACACAAGCCTTTCAGTGGAGGAGAGGGCTCGGTGCAGGAGGAGGGGCCTTTGTTTATACTGTGGGGAGCTGGGTCATTTGTTGCGTGCTTGTCCTGTCCAGCTGGGAAATGCTTGCACCTAGGGCAATGTAGGGGATAGACCGTGGGTGGAATTTCACAGTCCCCAGAGAGACTTCAGGACAAACATATTCTTGAAGTAGTGTTGGTGGTGGCTGTGGTTTTTCATTGATGCTGACTTTGTGGGCCAAGCACGCTATCCCTTTGCTGCCTCACTCCCCTTCTTTGGCTTTTGAGGCCATTGATGGCAGACCCCTACAGACGGCACACGTTACTCATGAGACTCATCCCTTGTCTCTAAGGGTAGGGGCACTCCATGTGGAGCCACAACAGTTCCAAGTCATACATTCTCCCCATCATGCCATCATTCTGGGTTTTCCCTGGTTGCCGACTCACAACACAAGAACTGATTGGCATACTCCCAATATTCTGTCATGGTTTTCCCAGTGTACAAAATCTTGCCTCCAGCAGCATACTAGAATATTGTGTACCTCTGTCTCTTTACCTTCTGAGTATCAGTCCTACAAAGAGGTATTTAATAAGGTAGAGTCAAGTATGTTACCTCCACACAGGCCTTAGGATTGTACTGTTGATCTGGTACCAGAGGCCAGACCACTTAGGGGCAGAGTATACCCCTGTCATTGAAGGAGAACAAGGCTATGGAGGATTATGTGGCTGATGCTTTATCCAGGGGCATTATCCAGAAATCTTCTTTTTTGTTAAGAAAAAATACGGGGAACTCAGACCATGCATCAATTTCAGGGGTCTGAACAAACTGATAGTAAAGAACGTGTATCCGATTCCGTTGATCACAGAACTATTTGATTGTATCAAAGGATCTACTGTTTTCACAAAACTTGACTTGAGGGCTGTGTACATTCTGGTACAAATAAAAGAAGACCACGAATGGAAGACAGCGTTTATGGATATTTGGTGATGCCTTTCGGATTGTGCAACGCTCCCGCTGTCTTCTAGGAATTTATTAATGATGTTTTAAGAGAACTACTGCAGAGTTGTGTTGTAGTCTACTTGGACAATATACTCATCCATTCTCCAATGTTGGAGGCACATACAACAGACGTAGCCTGGGTCCTACAGCTGCTAAGGGAGAACAAGTTGTTCTACAATCTAGAAAAATGTGAATTCTACAAATCCCAATTGACATTCCTAGCATACGTTATCTCATCCTCTGGCCTAGCCATGGACCTGCTACAACTGTCTGCCGTCTTACAGTGACCGCTTGCATTTTTCTGGACTTACATAGAATTTAAATGAAGAAAATATATAGTTACCAATCAAAGTGTTTCTTTGTGTCTCTCAGTTATGTGCCAGAACCAGGACCAGATGTTATTAGGATTTCAACCAGAAAGCCAAGAGAGTGAAATTACCTTCTCCTTAGCATTTTATTAGGCAAATTTTACTCTATCAGTAATCTCCACCTATCCCCAATGATTGGACAGAGATCCATCTCATTATACTGTGACATCACCAGTATGACCTGATTAGATACTTATATATTATGCTAATAATATAAGAAAAATACAAAATATGAGTAATAACAATATAAATGCTACAGATGGCGCCCTTACGCTACATTAGAATTTTACATATGGCATCTGTGTGATCTATATTGATATGTCAAAAGTTCATCACAATTCATGTACCTGTCATCCCTTTCTAAACTTTCCCAAAGGGAGTCTGTCTGTGTTTTAGACCTTCTGTCTCACACTGAACATCAATCTGCCATTCAGTTGTTTTTTCCCCTAGCTTGAACCAATGGCCCATTGTTTTTAAGAACAACAGAATTTCAGTTAATTTTGTTTCTATAATTAACCCTCTACGCTCCACCAGGACAAAGTCTCTGACACAGAAATGAGACCACATAATTAAAACGGGACAGTAATAAGGCCCATTGGGCCTGTCTTGGAGTCAAGCATTTAGGTTCAGACAGGTATGTGAGATTTTTATGATCTGTGAGGATTAGGATTGGCACTGAAGTTCCCTCGGGCAAATGACTCCATTCTTTTAGAGCGAGTATTAGAACCAGCAACTCACGGTCACCAATTTCACTCCGCAGGACTTAACTTCTTTGAGAAATACCCACATGGGTGCAACTGGCTCTCAGGAGTAGGAAGTTGAGACAGGAGGGTGCCTACTCATGTCTCAGACGCATCAGTCTGAAGTATGAATGGAAGCTCAGGTTTTGAGTGTGCCAAAATGGGTGCTGCGGCATAAGCAACTTTTAACCCCTAGAGTGCCAGGTGGGTACAATGTACGAGCGGACACAGCTGTACCTGCTGTGCCACTCTCATACATTGTACAGCTAAAATGCAGTCACTGCATAAGCCGGTATGACCGGCTTGCAGTGGCTGCATTTCAGCTGAAATACAGCCTGGCACTCTTGGGGAGGCATGAGGATCACTACTCATGCCTCCCCGGTTATTGATCTCCCAGCCGATTGTGCTGGGAGATCAATAAATACAAAGAAGAAACAGAATTTCTCCTTTCCCCTTTCTCCTACCCGAACTTCCGTTTCCCTGGTCCCGTCCACTCCTACCCATGGTAGGAGTGAAGGGCAGGAGAGCTTTTGCCGATTGGCTGGGAGATCACTAACTGAGAGGACATCAAGAGGGTTCCTGATGTCCCCCACGAGGTCTGAAAATATTAAAAAAAAAAAAAAAAAAATGGCAAAGTAACCCTGTGAGTGCCACAGGGTCCCTTCTTTTGGGGGGATTTTTTTTTTGCAAGACCTCATTGGGGTGATCAGGGGGGTCCTGATGCCCCACAATAAGGTCTATAATTAAAAAATAAATAAATTAAAAAAAATTAACCCTGTGTGTACCACAGGGGGGTCCAATGCACCCCCCCTCCTGTGGCACACACAGGGTTTTTATCATTACTTTGTTACCAGAGATGTTTGGGGGGCCATCAGGATTGGTTATGATGGCCCCCAACAAGCTTTGATTACAAAGTAATGAGAAAAAAAAATTAACCCTCTGAGTGCCACAAGGGTCCAATGCATTGCTTTGCAATGCTCTGGAGACCCCTGTGGCACTCACAGGGTCACTTCTAGCTTCACTAGCTAACAAATGCAGTTGAAAATTCCATAGTTTTCACAGAGCTCCATACATTTGAAGGGGCAGAAATGTAAAAAAAAATGCAATTTTTTCCTTCTGGAAACATTTATGTACACCAGTATTGGGTAAGAAGGCAAGTGACCTCTCATTATATGTGGCAGGTTGTCTTCTTTCCAAAATGGTATGGTTTATCTACCTTTTCTTCACTTCTGAATGTGTTATAGACATTTTCGTACAGGCAAGCCAGGTTTGAGAAAATGTTAGAAACATCAGAGGTTGTAGTAGGTGTAGTTTTCTACTTCTAGCACACATAAGGTAAGTTAACTTATACCAATGGGGTGTCATTTGACTCCTAAGAGCACTAGCTAACGAATGAAGATTAAAATTCCATGGTTTTCACAGAGTTCCATACATTTGAAGGGTCAGAAATGTAAGAAAATGCCTTTTTTTCATTATCACCACCTCCTGGAAGCATTTGTGCATACCAGCCTTTGGGTAAGAAGGCAGTTGACCCTTCATTAGATGCGGCAGGTTGTTTTCTTTCCAAAATGGCATTGTTTCTCTACCTTTCCTGCATATCTATTATGGTTATAACCATTTTGGTGCAAGCAGATAATTTCAAAAACAAAAGTGTCAGGTTTACGTACATGTTCCTAGCACCCACATGTTGTATGTTAACCCACACAAATGGGCTACCATTTTTCTTATGTTGGTAGCAGGTACTGAATACAGCAGGGAACGTTATGGTTTTAAAAGATTTTAGTATCTTTGAAGTGGTGGAAATGTAAAAAAAAAATGTATTTATTCCCATAGCGCCACCCTTTGGAAATATTTATGCACTTCAACCCAGGGGATAGAAAGGCAAGTGACCCCTCATTTGATGCAGGAGAATGTCTTCTTTCCAAAATTATATACCTTTTATATCTTTCCTACATGTCTCTAACAGTTATGACATTTTAGTACAAGCAACAATTTTAGAGGAAGCAAACAGGTAGGTGTAGTTATGTGCTTCTGGCACCCCTAAGGTAGGTTGACTCATTCCAGTGGGGTGTAATTTTTCTCCTAAGAGCACTAGCTAAGGAATACAGTTGGAAATTCCATGGTTTTCACAGATTTCAGTACAGCTGAAGGGACCGAAATGTAAGAAAATGTCATTTTTTTTCCTATTGTGCCACCTCCCAACCAATCAGCTTCAACCAGAATTCTCCAATCTCCCGCTTGAAGCTGATTGGCTTGGAGGTGCATAAGCACACATCACAGCCAATGGCTGTGAAGGAATTTGAACATAGATTGCCCATGTATAAAGGCAGTCTCACAATGGAACGGAGATCGACCCTTATGGTACAAAGGGGTGTGTGCTCCAACAGCAACAGAGAAAGAGAGAATAATATGTACATTTTTCACAGGTATGCAAAAATAATGGACATATATTTAATGGGGAGTGCTCTTGGGAACTTTATATTATTGAACTGCACATGGCTGCTCATCTATACATATCTTAACCCTTTGAGCCTCATAGAGGTAAACACATGCTCTGCAATGATTTGCATACCCCTCTTGCACTCAAGGGGTTAAACCACGCAGAGATGTGCATGGAATATTTATTTTTGGCTTTCTTTTTTTTACTACAGGTTTAATGTAATGCTGCTGCAAGAAAGAAGAGAGAAGAAAGAAGATGTGCAGTAGCTGACCAGGGTGCTGAGGCCCCCTGCTGGACATCAGGATTAATGGTAAATGTTACTTTGCAGGGGCTGTTGCTTTGTAACTTAGTCAAGTTAACCCTATGAAGCATACCCCACTGACACTCATAGGGTTAATTCTACTAACTTTGGATACATTTTCGGAGTGATATGGAACTTAGGACCCCATAACAATACATCCACTGGGGACTTTTTTGAAAACTTTTTTTTTACTTTCAATTGCTGCGTCAGCTGTTTTGAGATCTGATAGCTAAGGGACTCTATGGCCAAACAAACTGGGTCTTAAATT
Source organism: Rhinophrynus dorsalis (assembly GCA_037306005.1). Lineage (NCBI taxonomy): Eukaryota > Metazoa > Chordata > Amphibia > Anura > Rhinophrynidae > Rhinophrynus > Rhinophrynus dorsalis. The sequence continues at coordinate 551,726,051 of CM074721.1, forward strand.
TCCAGCGATAAAGTGGGTCCCTTATCGATCTTAATGGCTAGCGCATGCAATTGAATAGCATCTTGTGGGATTTTATACATTTTGAATGTACTAAAATGCACCTAACTTTAGCAGTGGCAAGTTTTTTTTTTGTTTGTTTTTTTACAGCATTTTTTTCATAGAACAGGTAATTGAATCTCTTATCGTGCTTGAAAAAAAGGCAGTTGGCTGTTTTTTGAGTTTTTTTGGCATCGGAGGTTATTGAATAGAGCCCTTATTCCCTATGCTTGCTCATAAACCCACCAAAACTGATTTTTGGAAACTGGAAGTCACCCAGTATGTCCAGGTGAGGGTACAGACCACCAAACCATTGAGACCAAGTTGGAAACCAACCACCTGTAGGCATAAAGACAAAGCTTAATGAGAGGACATTTAGCATAATGGACGAACAGGGCAGAGAATGTATAGTAAATGTTGAGTAATGTAAAACCAGCTTCTCATTTTAATCCTACAGCTGAGAATGAGACCACAAGATCCAGCCGAACCAGTGACCTTCTCACTATGGTTACTTCTGACTCAAGCTAAAGAGGTGATTGTCAGTAGACCCTCCACACAAGCTCCTGAACAATTTATTAGGAAAAATGTGACACAGGAGACTGTAAATATCTTCCTGAAACACAAATATCCATTGAAGAGGTGCAGGACAAGATACAGAGGGATAAATGGAATCACAAAATGAAATATGTCTGTTATTTCTAAAAGACAAATAGCTCAAAATGTATTGGACTTTTTTTCCTTTCTCTTTTGGTCACAACCACCATTACTATATCTGTATGCATGATAACATAGTAACATAGTACATAGTTATTTAGGTTGAAAAAAGACTTGCGTCCATCTAGTTCAACTCTTTTCCTATTCCTGTTTACCATCGTTGATCCAAAAGAAGGCAAAAAAAACCTCAATATAGCAATTTCAAATTCTGCCTTGAATGGGGGGGGAAATTCCCTCTTGATTCCAAATGATAATCAGATTTCTCCCTGGATCAACAATCCCTAACTAAATATTAATCCCAATACTAACGTACATAGCCCTCTATGTTCTGCTCTTTTAAATAAGAATCCAGGCCCTTTTTAAAGCCATTTAATGTATTCGATAGCACCACCTCCTCAGGCATTTACAGTAAAAACACCCTTCCGGTGTTGTAGATGAAATCTCCTTTCCTCAAGTGTAAGCGGGTGGCCCCTTGTCCTGTTTACTGTTCTGTTAATGAACAGGTCTTTGCAGATCCCTTTGTATGGGCCCTGAACATATTTATATAGTGTTATCATATACTCTCTAAGACACCGTTTCTCTAGTATGTACAAGTTTAACTTTTCTAGCCTTTCTTCATAACTAAAACTTTCCATTCCCCTTACTAGTTTTGTAGTCCACCTCTGCACTTTCTCCAGTTCCATAATGTCCTTTTTCAGGAAGGGCGCCCAGAATTAAACAGCATATTCTAGGTGGGGTCTTACCATGGGTCTGTAAAGAGGCATAATAATATCTTCCTCCCTTGCGTCAATACCCCTTTTAATACATGCCAATATCTTATTGGCCTTTGCAGATGCCAGCTGGCACTGCACGCTACTGCTAAGTCTATTGTCTACCATTACTCCCAAATCCTTTTCATTAGTAGATTTCCCCAGAGAAACACCATTTAAACTATATGTTGCATTTCTATTATTATACCAAAAATGCATAACTTTACACTTGTCTATATTGAAGTTCATTTGCCATTTGACTGCCCAGTTACTCAGTCTGTCCAAATCCTCTTGTAATGAAGACACATCCAGTTCAGACTTTTGCTAAATTCTCCTGAAGAAGTGATAAGATTTCACGAAACATGCAGAGCGTTATTTTATAGTGTTTTTATATTATTGTGTATTTTGAAAGCAATTGCTTTTTAATATTTTATTTCATAGTAATATTTTTTATTTTGGAATAAATCTTGGAAAAAGATTGGTACCCACGTGTTTCTCTATATATAGTAATGTACACATATAAATAACCGATCATTAGAGTAATCTGATATTCTGTCAAGAGGGTAGACCCTATACTAAGTAAATAGTTGAAAAGAAAACACTGTGGAAGATCCAAATGTATCCTGTGGAGAGGCCACACGGAAGAACGAGGGAGACCCACTGACAGAGGAGGAGATAACCATCCTGGGGTTGTATACCAGGGATGCTGTTGAACTGAGAGGCAGTCCAAACCTCTCAAACAAGTGAGAATCCTGTCTCTGAATCAAGTGGAGGCTCTTCAGCAGAGCCTATATCTCGTTATGGAAGGAAAAATGATTACTTGAAACAGTCTTCTACGTGTGCTTGGTAACTAAGCACACATAGAAGACTGTTTCAATGAATCATTTTTCCTTCCATAACGAGATATCGTCTCTGTTTAAGAGCCTCCTCCTGTCCCGGGACCGGATTCCCCTGCTGGCAACAGAACGCTGACAGCAGGGGAGAGGAAACTTTGAAAGCAGCTATCTCTTATACCATAAAAGTTTGAGAGATGCCACTGGTGTCATTTAAATCAATTTATTAAGGGCTACAATATGAGGGATAGTAATTTTGAAGTAATACTATCCCTTTAAGGTGTTTGTTTCACTTGTCTATGGGCCACAATGCCTCTGACTTTATCTCCCGGCAAGGAATTTTTCGCCGGCATTTTCTCAGAGCACTGTGATTTGAATGGCTTTCAGTGCTTGAAAAAATGCTTTCTGAGGTTTTTTGTCCTAACGGGGACAATTGAATCGAGCCCTATGTCCAAGTTACACAACACTTTAGGACTTCAGATACTTTGTTTGTGATTCCAGAAGCCCTAAGAAGTTCAGACCAGCATCCAAGCCAATCAATGCCTCATGGCTTAAACAGGTTATCAGACAAGCATACAGACTAATGTCTGTTCCAGCTCCATTTAGAATAACAGCTTATTCTACTAGGTCCATTAGTACTTCATGGGCCTTGAAGAACCAAACTACTGTTGACCAGTTGTTCAAAGCAGCTACTTGGTCATCTGTTCACACATTCACAAAGTTTTATAAAGTCAACATTTTTGCATCTCAAGATACTAGTTTTGGGAGTAAAGTTCTATAGGCCATTGCCAATTAGTTTTCTTCCCTCCGACTTTTTGGGGACTTTTTTGGTATGTCCCCATGCATCCCTCCATAACGCTAGAGAAAATGGGATTTTTACTTACCTATAATACTTTTCTCTTAGTCCATTCAGGGATGCAGGATTAAACTTGTACTCACGTATTGATAAATGATAGCATGTGAATAGATTGCAGTTGTTAAATGCCACATGCAGAGGAAACATTAACATTAAAGCTTGAACTTGTTGAACTTTAGTGTATTTTTCCACCTCATTAACTATGTAACTATTGGCTTTATTTATCAAAGTGAAGAGGAGCAATTGTGGAGAAAACCAGCTACACTACAGGGTTAAATGAAAATTTTCACTGATTTAAATGGAGATTGTAACTTTTTGAATACTAGAGAGATCCCCAGTAAATTTGAACACCTTATCTTAACTTTAATAGACATCCATTTACTCAGAGCTGACTTGATCTCCTGATTCCTAAGACTATGTATGATTGGGTTTAGTAATGGTGTAACTGCAGTGTACAACAGAGAAATACACTGGAACAGTGTATTTAGCTGAAAGTATCCCATAAAATGTGCTCACAACAGTGAGATGAGAACTGCAGGTGGAGAAGTCTTTATGCCTCCCAGTGGTGGAGGAGATCTTGATTATGGTGAGGAAAATGCTGACATATGTTGAAATGATAAAGAAAAAGGGACCAGGAACAACAGGAATAGAAAAAACTATGACCTCTATTTCTATAATATATGTATCTGTACATGATGCTTCAAGAAGAGGAGGTAGGTCACAGTAGATGTTGTCAATAATATTACATCCACAAAACTCTAAGAAAAAGATTGGAATTATGTAAATCAGACTGACAAAAAAACACATAATTAGATAAAAACAAAGTTGTATACTCATAATGGAGACATAGTGCAATGGATTACAGATGGCCAAGTATCGATCATAAGACATCACAGAAAGTAGGAAACATTCAGAAAGATAGCCAATGACAGATATACTGCAAATGTCTTGTAATAAAGTCCACAGAAGGTTGGTGACAATGCTTATAGACAACAACATGTCACATAAGGAAAGGTGACGGACGATAAAGTACATTGGTGATTGTAGGAGATGACTTACCAGAAACAATGTAATTATCAGGATGATTCCATATAATGTCATGATGTACAGCACGAGGAGCAGAACAAGATCTGCTTATCTTTACTTTATTTCCCAATAGACATTAATTTACTCAGAGCTGACCTGATCTCCTGATTCCTAAGACTATATATTATTGGATTTAGTAATGGTGTGACTGCAGTGTACAACAGAGAGATGATTTTATTTACATTAAATGAATGGCCTTTGGATGGAACAGTGTATTTAGCTATAAGTATCCCATAATATGTGCTCACAACTGTGAGATGAGAACTGCAGGTGGAGAAGGCTTTCTGTCTCCCAGTGCTGGAGGAGATCTTCATTATGGTGAGGAAAATTCTGGCATATGTTGAAATGATAAACAAAAAGGGTCCAAGGACAGTAGGAAATGAAAACACTATGACCTCTACTTCCATAATATATGTGTCTGTACATGATGCTTCAAGAAGAGGAGCAAGGTCACAGTAGATGTTGTCAATAATATTACATCCACAAAACTCTAAGAGGAAGATTTGACTTATGTAAATCAGACTTAAAAAAAAGGCTAGAACCCAAGAACACATAACAAGATAAAAACGAAGTTGTATACTCATAATGGAGACATAGTGCAATGAGTTACAGATGGCCAAGTATCGATCATAAGACATCACAGTGAGTAGGATACATTCAGAACAAGTAAACATACTACAAATGTACAACTGTGAAAGACAGTCAATGACAGATATACTGCTAATGTCTCTTAATAAAGTGCATAGAAGATTGGGGACAATGCTTGTAGACAACAAGATGTCACATAAGGAAAGGTGACAGAGGAAAAAGTACATGGGTGATTGGAGGTGATGACTTGCCAAAAACAATGTAATTATAAGGATGTTTCCATATAATGTCATGATGTACAGCACGAGGAGCAGAATAAATACACATTTCTTCAGACTCTGAGGGCCTTGTAGTCCCAGTAGTATAAATTCTGTGATTTTTGTGTGGTTGTTGTTGCTAATGATGGTCATGGTTCATGTAAAAATCCAAACTGTGGAAATTTTTCTGTGAGTTAATGTCACAGGAAATTCTTCTGTAGAAAGTCTTATGTTCCAGAATATGTTTCTTTCTTCATATCCGTTAAATCATGGACAATTCAATTTTTTATGGATATTTATCTCCCTTGAATTCTACAGTTCTCCATAATATTGTATGAAAATGAGCTCTCTGAGTGTCATAACATATGCTAATGTTTGCTAATTAAACCTGTCAGTGCAGTTTTACATGCTAATAAAGCTCTGTATTCACTGAAAGACTTTCTCTTTTCCAGAATTTAAAGTGGAAAAATATTTCTTATGCAACTACTGGACTTCTGGCCCCCCAAAAATAGATTGTAATGAATTAAGTGTTCAGATATACAGATTATAAAATGACAATTGGTCTAGTAAAAATAGAAAAGGAAACTCAAATTGTAAAGGCTAATAAAAAATAAAATATTTAAATAGAAAAAGAGAGCGGGAGCGTTAAAAAATGAGATTGATAAGTTGATCAGGAAGAATAAGAAAACGCTGATGTTCTTCTGAGCACAATCTTTTCATTAGTATAAAGCAGAGGTAGAAGAGCCTCAGCTAGTACAACCATTCCATCATCATTATCAATTATGTGGTCAACACAAGAAGAGTATATGGGATGACCGAACAAATTGAAGGTTTTCAGGAACTTGGTGCAAGACTACTTTTTTAATCGTTAGTCTCTATCTACACAGACTAAATTCTCCAAATCACTCTAAAACAATTTTAGCGCCTTTATGTAAGAAAGGAACTAAAAAAATAATCTGGAAATTATGAGCTTGATCTCAGAAGTTGAGAAATTTCTTGGAGGATAATAATTGAAAACATGCAGAATTACACAGTGAAAGTACAGTTGCAGGAAACAATTTATTTCAATGAAGAAAGATCTTGCCACTTGAAGCTTCAGAGAAGAAGTATCTACCCCACAATAGATTTAGAATATATATATTTATCTATAAAGGCATTTGGTACAGTTCCATACAGGAGACTGATTTATAAAATAAGTATATTGAGTTTAGGGAACAGTCTTTGTAATTGGATAGAAACGTTGTTGAAGGATAAGGAATAGTGTTTTGTAATAAAAATAATATTCTTCAATGCAGTTAGATTTCTGAGTGGATTACCTCAGATTTCAGTGCTTGGTTCACTGCTTTATAAATGACCTGTAAATAATTATAGAAATCAGATTCGAGCGGCTGTTCTTTAAACTGATTGGCTGGGATGTGAGTAAGAACATCTCAGCCAATGGCTGTGAGGGAAATGGAAGTGAGCCTGCCCATATATAAAGGCAAACTCACTTCCAACGCCCTCAGTGTGTTATGGGCATTGGCCCGTACGGAGCTAAAGGGGACCCGTGTTGGTCATCTGTGTCTTCGCTGCCGCTTCCCTCGCGGCCTTTCCAAGTGGGGGAGGCATGAAGATTTTAGCTAAGTAGTTTTATTTAGCATTTATATATGACTTTCCTTTCGGTGTATATGTATACTATTTATTCATGGCATGATTGTTTATTTTGGCATTAAATAGGGGCATTTAATTTAAGGAATATACAGGGTACAATAATATTTAACATTTTGAGTGCCAGTGAAGTACGCAACGCATTGCTTTGCAATGCGTTGCGTACCCCTCTGCTACTCAAAGGGTTAAACGATGTCTTCATTCATAGTTGGTATTTATGCTTTGATTTTATTTTACAGCCAGAAGAAAGAGTAGAAAGAAGACTGAAGAGAAGGTGGAAGATAGAAGAAAGAAGACAGAAGGAAGAGAAGAAAGAAGACTGAAGAGAAGGCAGAAGATAGAAGAAAGAAGACAGAAGGAAGAGAAGAAAGAAGACTGAACAGAAGGTGGAAGATAGAAGAAAGAAGACAGAAGGAAGAGAAGAAAGAAGACTGAAGAGAAGGCGGAAGATAGAAGAAAGAAGACAGAAGGATGGGAAAACTGAAGTGAAGGATAGAAGATGACAAGGAAGCTGTGGACTCTGCTGGACATCAGGATTAATGGTAAGTGTTAATGTGATGTTGCTAATACTATGAATGCCGGCGGGGTAACTATACCTCACTGGCTCTCATTGGGGTTTTTTTGCCAGTTAATAGCTGCATTAGCAGACAAAAGATCCGATAATAGACTTTACGGCAAAACAAACTGGGTCTTCAGTTTTATGAAGTAAGGAGTGTCTTCTCAGATGTTTTTCAGTTAACGCAGTCCTTTAAATGGCAAATTGGTGGTGTCTTTTTTTTTTTTTTTTTTTTTCCTAATGCCGGCCTTTAAATCTACTCCTTAATGTAATAAATTGTAAAGTTATTCATCTGGGACAAACAAACGGACATTCTACTTATTAATTTAATGTTAGTATTTTAGGAGACTCATTGCTACAGAAAGATCTTGTAATACTTGTATATTGAACATTTGTCAACACTTATCAGTGTCAAACAGCATTAGCTAAAACAAATTAATTAGTTCCTGCATAAAAATAGGTATTGAATGAAAAGTAGATAACATACATTTGCCACTTACTAAACTATTGGTAAGTCTTCACCACAAATACGTAGTATAGTTTTTGGCACCAGTTCTGGAAAGGCTATTTCAGAAATGGAGACAGCACAGGTAAGAGTGAGAAAATAAATTATGGGAACGTATGAACTGAAGAATGAAGAACGTCTACCCAAACTTGGTTTACTTACTGTAGAGAAAAGACGTCAACAATGGGGTCTTGTTACATTGTATAAGTATATACAAGGTTAATACAAGGCGCTCACTAGTAAACTTTTTACAAGCTAGACAATTATTACAATTCTGTCCTTAAAATTAAAGGAAAGTTTCAGCAGATGAAGAGGTTATACACTAAGGTCTGTTAAACTGTGGACTTTTTTGTCCAGGAATGGGGTAAAGACAGATACAGTGGACATTTAAGAGTAGATTAGAAACATTTCTAGCTGAAGTACACATACAGGGTTACACTATTAGTAGGTTAAACAGGAGGTTCTAGCAAATAGTCTAATGCCAGTATCAGATAATTTACTTTTCCTGGATCATAGTGTGGTTGAAACTGGTGTACTTTTGTCTTGTTTCAACTCAATTTACTATATAACTATGTATCTATGTAGCTATTATCTTAAACTTATCAAGGGATATGAAAATATGTTCAATAATCTTTTTGATCATATATTATTGCACGGAGCTCATTCATTAACATGCATTTTTTACATACTTTCAGAAAATTCTGTAGAAATAGCTGTGGTTTTAAATATAGACATTAGCTTATATTTATTGAGCAACCAAGAATAAAATACTATTAACTGTTTTATTTAGTTTCTGTTTCATAGTCCATGGATGGAAAAGATCACCGTAACTTTTAGCTTCAGTCAACTTTGTGAAGTTCTCCTGTGGGTTTTTTTCACTTTTACTCCACTTCGGATGAAAATTCTACAAACAGCATAGTAACCTGCACAGTGATCTCACAGTAACCTGCACAGTAATCTCACAGTAACCTGCACAGTAATCTCACAGTAATCTGCACAGTAATCTCATAGTAACCTGCACAGTAATCTCACAGTAACCTGCACAGTGATCTCACAGCAACCTGCACAGTAATCTCACAGTAATCTGCACAGTGATCTCACAGTAACCTGCACAGTAATCTCACAGTAATCTGCACAGTAATCTCATAGTAACCTGCACACTAATCTCACAGTAACCTGCACAGTAATCTCACAGTAATTTGCACAGTAACCTGCACAGTAATCTCACAGTAATTTGCACAGTGATCTCACAATAATTTGCACAGTAATCTGCACAGTAATCTCACAGTGATCTCACAGTAACCTGCACAGTAATATCAACCCAAATTCTCTCTCAGCTTACCAAAGCATCTAATCAACTGCACCTGCTTTATCTATGGGCTCTATAAAATGTCATAAGAACAAATACATTCAGATGTATTTGTTATTTCAAGTTTTGATTGAATGCATAACTTTTTACATGATACGTTCATCCTATATTAAATGTAATGGAACCATAACCTGGAAAGATGCTAATTTGTTTAACTTCTCTGTGTAGGTTTCTTTTAAACAGCAGTCATACAGATACACTGCATTTGAACTGAGTTGTATTATACTGCTAGATGGATTCAGTTTATAGTCAGATAAAACAACAGACTTATATGAAGCATTCAGGATTATTGAAGATCATTGTTTTGTTGTGTGATGTGGAGACAGACTTTACAATAAATCATTATATACAGGCAACTACAGATGTAATTCAAAGCATATATATATATATATATATATATATATATATATATATATATATATATACCTGTCGCTGTTTGAATGACAGCTACCATGTTAACAATGTCTGTTAAAAAAAGTGACACATCCCTAAATGATATTGTCCTTTAATTAATTATGTTTCATCAATTTAAGACTGAAATTATCTGATTTTAATATTTAATAACTATTTAACACTTGCTATTATTATTTGCTGACATGATTCAATTAATAGACAATATCTGATATCACCTGATAATGGGTTAATAATATAAGAGTATATTATTGGTGATATCTAGTTTGCCTTCTTTACATGTGGTGGTGCCCAATGAAATGTTACATTGAAATAAATGTATTTACAACATAACAATCAGGAGCAGATCCAACAAAGAAAGATTTAGATTCCATTGCAGGTGATGTTATCACTGATTCATCTCACAAAATCATATTGAATTATATGTGGAAATTTGCAGTTAAAACCAGTGATAAAATTGTCACTTGCAAACAGGTCAAACCGAAATTATCCTTCAGCAGTGTAATACAAACTGAGGATGATGTACTAAGAATGGGGTGTTTCTGGGTCAAATCAACTGCACCATAGGAGGAAAATAAAAATTACAATTTTCAAACTACTTGCATGTTAGAGAGTTCAGATATGCATTGAGAATCAATCTGATGGAAACTAATTAGCTTTCTAGTGCTCAAAATGCCATATAACTCACAATTTCTGAAATTTTCATTTGTCTCCTATGATGCTGTTGGATTTCTTCCTACATCAGCCTCTCTCTCCACATCAACAGTTGTGATCAGATCTAGAAAGTTATTGAAAAGGACAACTAACTTTTTTTAATAAATTCTAATCAGCATCCTCAACTTACCTTGGTCTCATCAAGATCTCTGCTTTTATCCCGTTTAATATCACATCTTCAGTATCAGCGATATGTTCTGATCATTCATATAAAGAGAAGAGTTAATGGTTCCACAAGTAAAATGTTATGTCACAATGTTATTAGCACTGCAGTCCAATAGTTTCAATAAAAAAATTCTAGTCCATTTATGATAAAGGTGAAGACTTACAGTTTATATAGTTGTGGGATGGTTCCAGAAGGAGTTCAGAAAATGAAGAGAATTCCATGGGGCCCAATTAGAACTCAGAACTTTGTTGTTAACAAACTTTCACCTTTGTGCACTTTGAAATTATTTTTACAGTTTACTTTTGTTAATCTGAAACTTCATGGATTTTCTGTGATGCACACACACTCACAGTTAATTTTATTTAACAAATTCAGCACTATCAAAAAAATACTGTAGGTTTCTGTATATGTGCTGTCATGGAAAAAATGTACCTAGAATGCAAAAAAAAGTTTTTTTTTTTATTTATTGATATTCAGTAAATCATGTCTCCTTGATTTCACTAGGAGCTATGTTTACTGTAGTTTTGTTTAGAATAGTCTTACATTATTCTAAGATTATTGACACATAAATCAGTGCTTATAGCAGTGGTCCCAACAGTGGTAAAAGGAAGCAACCCTTCAGATCCATCCTCCTTATCCTCCTCATCCTCTGTGCTGCTGTTAATTATAAATGTGCCATGGCATTGCCCACTTCTACTACCTGATACTCAGATGATATTAGATCCTGGTTCATTTTTAGTAATGTTAGTCTCCCAACAATGCTGCTAGATAATATAATATAGCCTCCTGAAATGAAAAACCACTCAGACTCAGTGCTTGGTGGTGGCCAACTAAGGGTGTCCATGGCAGTTTGTGTCAATGTTGGCCATCCACATTGTTTTGTATGCCAGTACTCCAGTGGTTCATTGTTTCTGCTGAGGATGCTAACACCATCTCACATGCAGTGGGACCACTCCCAGGAGCTACAGAGTTTTCCAGTTACCAACCCATAGAGATGTCTTCCACCAGCTCCACCACCACAGCAAATATTTGATTTCACCCCTGAGACACATTAATCACTTTTATGAGATGAAATATGTTTAGAAATATGTTGGGAATGGGATGTTCTGCTTCATGTATATGGTCCTGCTGTTGCTGGTATAAACCCATGTCTGACTTCCTTTTCACTATGTTTTCTAAGAGGTTTTTCAGTTCTAGCGTTCTCCCTCTCACCCTCCACAATGCAAACCTACGTCCATCTATAAGCATCTTTATATTCTTTGACAGACTTTTATTCCTCGGAGAGATGCTGCTGGTCATGGTTATGTTTTGACAGAATTTAAGAAATGTTGTGTTTAAAGTGGAGGTCCAGCAGAGTGGCAAGAATGTATTCCTCATTGATTTTAATTAGGGGTGGACGAAAAGTGAAAAAAAATTTCCTGCACAACTTTTCGTGGAAAACAGACGATTTTTCTATTTTTACACAAAAGTTTTCCCTTTTCTTCAGTGCAAAATTTTCCTTCTTTTTGACACATCCAAAACATTTTTCTCCTATTCCAACACATTTTTCTCCTATGTTTAATATGGTTAACATTTCCCAGCACAATATGACTTCTTCTGAGGACTGTAGTGGAGAAATAATTAGCTGGAAATCAAAGCTGTGAGTCCTACAGCAACATATACCTTGAAATATGTGTTAATGTGGAGAGTACATTTGTCCTTTACCCACAACACTTAAGTGACACTGTCACATATTCATGATTCTGTCAAATGATTTAAAAAAAATAAAGTACGAACAAGTGGCAGACTGGTGTGGAGTGATTGGTGGGACCTTGACCAACTGCATCCACCTCGGGAGGAGAGGATCATCATTATTTATTGCACACGCTGCAGCAATGATTTCTACAGTCAGTTTTTGTACTACCACTTTACTCCCATGTCCCTGAACTGCTCCACCTTTCCCCCTTCCGCTTTTGCAATTGTTAGACATTACTCAACCACTGTGTGTTTTTTTTACTCTCTACAGTACACAACTGATGGAGTGGCCCTCAAAATTCTCATTGTTGTCTGCTGTCTATCAAGTCTGTCACAGTCACAGAGCTCACAACAGGCTCCCAGTTAGTTGTCTCATATATTTATTTGTTTAATTATTTATGCATTATTTTATTAATTTTAAATTTCTTTTTTTTCTCTTTTTAAGTTGCCTACCCTATCTTATCACAGTCACAAAATCAACATCTCCTTTCCCCAGACTTCCACAGCACAGAGACAACAAAAGCAAAATAAGGAAACAATCCGAACACCAGCTGCCTGTGTCTTACCAGTCAGTCACACCAAATGTTGGGGTATTTTGGGTCATCCTCCTTCCTCCCTTCCGCTCACCCAGAGTGCTCCCAGACTCCCCTACTACTGAGAACAAATGTTCTACCTAATTGGCTCCCTAAACTAAACTTCAATTCCCCTTTATTTGCCTATCTCCTCTAGCTCAAACACATGCTGCTCTCTCCTCTCACAAACACAGAATGGCTGCTGTGAGATCCTATCACACTTGTATATGGCTGTACACAGAATGGCTGCTGTGAGATCCTATCACACTTCTATATGGCTGTAGAAAAATAGAGAAAACTTTCGTATGGTGGAAAAAAATGTTTCTTCACATTGATTTCAATGAAATAAGCTAAGCTAAAAAAGCGGGAAAAACTTCACTTTTCGCAGGAAATTTTTCACCAAGCAGAAAATTTAATTTTTTGTGTTTGATTTAAATTTTCACCCATCCCTACTATGAACCACTAAGTAAACACTTTATTAGTTCAATATTTGATTTAAATATTTTCTCTTTCCCACTGTATCCTTCAAATATACCAAACTAGTTAGTGAAATTATAGGTTTATTATTTGCCTAATCGAATTGACAACCATAGGAGGGAAATGGAACCATTCTCTCTGGACTTTCTGGTGTCTCAGCAAAACACCAGAAAATCTGTGAGTTTCTCTACTGCCAAAATTTTGTGCTGGCAAAGGGGAAACCACACGTATTCTGCAAAAGATCCAGCAGAAACAAGACTGGACTTTTCACTCATCCCTGCTAATGACTCCTGCTCCTCAGAGTCACTAACCTCAGGATAAATCCAGCTTTGTTTTTTTTTTGTTTGTTTTTTTTAAAGTGGTGGACATAGTGTCAGCCTGCATTATGACCCACTAAGTAACCATTTTATTTTTATTTTTGATTTCAATTAATTTTTTTCTCTCTCTTTCACTGTCTTTCCTTCCACTCTTTTCTCCTAAATTACACCACCCTAAATTGCAGGAAATAACGGTTTAGTATATGGTTGGAAACATTTGCCTCATTAAGTAACATGGAGGGAAATAGAAGAATTTTTGCAAATTTCTCTGTGCTCCTAGCGAAAAGGCAGAAAATGGACTTGGTTCTGTGTAGGTAAAATTTACCTCAGGGAAAGAGGAAACCATAGTTTTTAATGAAATTCCCCACAGTAACAAAACAGGGATTTTTTGCCAATTCCTACTTGCTAACATATCCAATACCAGCTAGTACGTGTCAGTATTGTCATTATGGTAAGATTCCTCAGTCATGCTCATCATTTTTTTCTGCAAAAAAATATCAGTTGCCAATATGCAGCTCACCAGAATGGTTGCCTCCTCAAAGGGTTTTAGCAGCTCATATACATTGCACATTAGTCCACTCTGACCAGGTGACAAAGAGGCTCCCTCCAAAGCCTTCCAGTTTTGCATGGTGTACTCACTAATGACCTTATTCTGCTCCTTCAAATGCTCTAGTATGTACATCATGGGATTCCACTTGGTAGGGATCTCCATTTTAAACTGATGGTGGGGCAGGCTGTTACTACCCCGTATGGAATAAAGAGCATTGTGTGCATTGTAGGAGCGACTAAAATAGGCACAGATTTTGCAGGTGGTATTCAGCATCTCTCTGAGGGTTTTGGATTCTGCCACAAATCTGGTTACAACTAAATTTAACACATGCGCAAAGCAGACCACATGAACCATATCACCAATTCTCAAGGCTGTGATTATGTTGGAGCCATTATCAGTAGACACAAAACAAACTTTTAAGGAGAGGTGTACAAGCCATTCCTCTATCACCTGCTCTAGTTTACTTAAAACATTGATGGCTTTGTAGAATGGTCAATCAAAACTCTGCATGCACAAGGCAAATCACTAATGTTATGTTCAATCCTGGTGCCTTCTAATCATTCTGTGCGCTGCCCACTTGTTCACATATCTGTTGTCAGGTGGATTTTCTTGACATGTACACTTTCCAGCCTCTTTGTCCACCACAGTAACCACCTGCTTGTACACTCCAGACACAGCCATACTGTTAAAATCATTGCAGCTCGGGATATGTCAATTTAGGGCTACATATAATATCAGTTCTCTGAAACCTCTGTTTTCTACAAAAGAATATGGCAGCATGTTCACTGCCAACATCTTGGCAATCTTACCATTTCACAAGTTAACTATGGGATTGTTTTGTGAAGTTTTTGACTCCTTCCCAGGAAGTCAGTCAGTGTGGGGTGGCAGGACATGACAGAAGAAGCCTGAAACGGTGTTGCTTTAACAACATGACTAGAGGAGGTGGTGGAGGTAGAGGCATCATGTGTGGGCAGTCTATTACCCTTGCCATCTCCTACATCAAACCAAGAATCATCATACTTCTTTGCAGTAGGAGCCATAGGTGTTATTTAAAATGAACTTACTGTTGACAGTGGCATACTGTCATCACTAACATCCCTTCTTCTCTTATGTGCCCCAGAGTACCTCTAAATCTTTGGAGTGCATCTGCTGCTGCTAGTTGTGGCACCTCTGTCCTGTCCATGGATTGTCTCCAGTCAGACCTGTGATTGTGCTTCAGATGGGACCTCATTGAGGTGATTTCTAGGTGTGAGCCTTAGCTTTTGGATACTGAGTGAAGTATCTCCATACTATGGACTTCATGGACTGCAGGGTTCCTCTGGAAATGATACTAGTACTATGGCTAAATGTTGATTCAATTCCACTGATACTACTACAAGGTGTTAAAGGTGCAGCACTTCCAGCAGCAGCATAGGCACTCATAATAGCTAAGGTTGTGGATGTTAATAAAGATAGAAGAAAACAGAGATGCTCAATTAGGCTCATGAGCTTGCAAAGGTATGCAAAAGCTCACTGGGACTGTGTCCTCATGCCCAGGGTGCAATCTCTTTTAGCTCACAAATACCATAGACAGAGAAGAAATATTCTGAAGTATATGATACAGGTCCTGTCATAAGAACAGCCCAGCCATGAAATACCAGACAATTCCTCTCTGAACAAGGGAAGCAGCGAACTCCAGACATTTGTTGTGACCCTTGTTGGGCTTCATCTGTGAGGCGCAGCTGATCCCTTTGGCACTTGTGAACAAGGGGTCCATTTCTGGATTCCCTCATTACCCTTAGGGTGACTAACCCCAAGAGCAATTTGTATAGAAGTAGAAGGGGTCAGAGATGCCCAACTAGACTCACGAGCTTGTAAGGGTTTGCAAAAGCTCATTGGGACTGTGTCCTTGCTCCCAGGGTGCAATCTGTTTTAGCTCAAAAATGCCATACACAGAGAAGAAATATTCTGAAGCATATCATACAGGTCCTGCCAAACTGACAGTCCAGCCACGAAATGCCAGACAATTGTTCTCTGAACAAGGGAAGCAGCTAACCCCAGACGTACGTTTCAGCCTTCTTGAGGTGCAGTTGATCCCCCTAGGCACTTGTGAGTAAGGGGCCAACGTCTGGTTTTCCCCATTACCCTTAGTGTGACTAACCCCAACAGCAATGCCTGGTGGGTTGATGCAGGTATTTGATGGCCTGAAATATCACCGCTGCGTCATCTCATGCGTCTTTCCGAGGACTGGATCTAGGTGCTCTTAGCGTTCTCAGCGGCCGTCCATGTCCTCGTGCTAACCGGGTGTCACGGTACCCAGGTAACTCAGGAGTCAGAGCGTAAAACCACCTTTATTAAAGGTGCAGAATAAGGTAAGACAACAGACAACGGGAACTGGCACTAAGTCAGCAAATAAGCTAGCACTACTATCAGGAATAGTAGACCACACCGCTCAAGACTAGGTCAAAGCCACTGGAAGTCTCTGCAGGAACTAGGACTGGAACAGGAACAGGATCAGCCACTGATTGTCTTCTGCTGGAACTGGATGTGCACCACCACCACTAGCAATAAGCTTTTTGAATTTGCAGAATTTTCAACTGATCTAATTCCTGCTGCTGCTGGGATGCAAGAGCAGCAGGGTGCTGTGGAGCAAGCTAGAGTACCACAGACCACCGTGGACACAGTGAGAATAGGCTCAACAAGTAATGCGGGACTAAGACAGGTTCCACTTGTCAGCAGCAGCAATACTCCTCCTGATCCTAGTTGCAGTGCTAAATTTTAGGCAGTAACAGCAACAACAGCAACATTATCCACTGCCACAGAAAGTGAAGGTGAATGTGGAGGACAAGAAGAAAGAGGCCATTCTTCACCATCTGTTTCCTATCCCTCCCCCAGAAGTCATGGGTGTGGGACTATTATTCTCTTCTGGCATGCACAGTGCAGTCATCATCACCAACGGCACAGTGCAAAATTTGTGACAAGTCAGTGAGAAGGGGAATGGAGGGAACACACCTTGGCACAACCTCCCTGATATCACACATTAAACACAGATACCATGACATTTATGTCAAACATGTTAAAGCCAAACATCCATTACAGAAATCTAACACTGCTGTTACTGTACCCCCTGACTCTCCAGAAAGGCAACAAGAGGTGAGGCGGCGAGCAAAGAAGAGGAAGAATAGAGAAACCCAGGCAGAGACTGTAAGTTCCATGATGAGTGAAACAACTATGTTGCCATCACCTTCTTCCTCTAGGGTAACAACTACATCTCCTGCCAATCCACCTCATTCATTGTTACCTCCCCCATTAAATGATAGCCCCTCTGTTGATGTTCGGATATGGCAGTTCATCTCTACCCATTGCACACAATGTGGTGCACTGACCGCACATGCCGGTGTGGTGGGGGAGATACCAGGTCATTAAGCGGCATCTAAGGAGATTCCATCCCAAGGAATATGCTAGGATTTTGGCAGGGAGGGCTCATTATTATTATTAAACTGTCAGCAAGTTGTCATGTGTCCTTAGTAGGGTCTGGACAAGGAGTACAGTGAGAGTGGCAGTACTTAGTTTTGGGTGTCATGGTGTTTGGATGCAGTTGTGTCCCCAGATGTTATTTACCACACACATACTGTGCACATTTCAGTTGCTGATGAGACCTGCTGTTCCTGCTTTCAAAAGAAATAATAGATTCTAATAACGACACACCCATGATGATTTTGGAGACGGAGCAGGTAGAGAAGATTTAATGGCCAAAATATTATTTTCTCCACATATTCTGGGGGCTACTTATTCTGCTGTTACTGTCTCAGGTGCATCACTGGAGCCAGTCGGGGCAAGTGGAACATTCATCATCCATCTTCCATGTTACTGCTATTGTTGATCCCATTCCCTTTCAGCTGCCTAATCAGTCTGCTGCTTAAATAACTCAGCAGCAGTACAAACAGCAGTTGCAACACAGGACTCAGGAGGACATTGACAGTGGCCACTGGCCAACATGACCTGCTGACATTAGGCCAGTAGGGCATTTTTATTTTTTTCTCAGGGCTTGTGTTTTGAAAAAAAAATAAAATAGTCCTACAAAAAATAAAGAATTTTTGGGGAGTGTGTTTCTAACAAGCCTATGTCCTACAAATCAATGTTTCCTTAAGGCTTGTGCTAAACAAGCTTACGTCCTACAAATCAGTGTTTCTTCAGGGCTTGGGCCTCTAATAAGTCTAAGTCCTACAAAAGCCTCTAACAACAAATCAAACAAATCACCCTCTACAAAATACACTATCAAGTCAAGTATCAGTCCACCCCAGTGGCAGCTTATGTCAGGAGGTTCCTGTCTCTGTCACGTTACATATAAATATCTTATTTTTTTTTTTTAACTGTCCCCCCCCAATATCAGTCAAGAAACCCCCCCAAAACAAATTCCTTGTTCAAATGATTCATTCATTCACCAACACAGGCACCCTCCTCAGACCCCTTTATACCATGTCTTATGGTTTTTATTTTATTTTATTTTAATTAGGATTTCTTTATTTATTAAGTGCCCCCAATCCCAGTAAACAACCCCCGAAAAAATCATCCCCTGTTCTTTCCTTTGCCTTTGGGAAGTAAAATAATATTTGATATGTGTTATGTATAACTTCTATGTTCCCATTGATTTCAATGGAATGAGGTAGGCGAAAAAAAGTGTAAAAAAAGTAGAAAATCAGCACTTTTCCCTGGAAATTTTTCACTAAGTGAAAAGTGCAATTTTACACCATTTTCAGTTTGAGGCAGAAATTTTAGCCCATCCCTAATTACCAGTTAATTAATTCTGCACAGTTTCAGAATTACTACAGCCAATATGGCTTAATATAATGAATCCCAAAATGGGTTGCCAGTCCAATTAAGATAAATTATAAGAAAAACTATTTTCCTCAAAGATAAAGGAAATATATATTTGATTCTAGAAATCTATGTGGAGACAAAGGCGCTCTAATAGTGCAAAGGTAAAAAAGTAAGTGAAAAGATATGGTATAGGAGGTATGTCCCTTTAAAGAGCTGCTGCAATCCTCAGATTTACATGAATATAGAACAATAATTAAACATAAAAATATGTGGACTTTGAAGCATAAATGCCCGGGCTGTGTGTTTCAAAAGTCTATGAGGTTATCCTGTTGTTACCTCTTCCGTTTGGTATCTGTTTCCTCCAACAGTCTGCCCCCCGACTTTTAACAGCAGATCTCATGCACCAGTAGAACTGTGGTTAATTTGTTCTCCATCTCAAGGTGCCCCTCCGGCAGCAGCCGCTAGATGTTTAATTGGCGGCTATCAAGCTCTCACCAGGTGTGCCTATTCCAGGGCTACCCCTACCACAATATCCAAACGTATGCGGGTATATGTGTGCAGAGCATGGGAAGATATCAATCAGATGTTACTGGCGCCACTCAGTAACAGACTTGCTTGTTACAGTCTGAGGATTTGCACACCGCTTAACTCTGTGAGCTCTGGGACTACAACAGCATTGACAGCAACATGGGAACTCAGTTAGATTAACTGTATAGAGGATCTATCCAACGCGTTTCCTGCCTCAGAATCAGAACTGCAACTAGGACCAGGAGTTATTGCTGCTGGCAAGTGGAAACTGTCCTAGTCCCTCATAAATGGATCCCATTCCAACTGTGCCCATGGTGGTCTGTGACACACTAGCCTGCTCCATGCCATCTTGCTGGAACCTTGATCATCCATCACCTATGTTACTGTTGTTGTGGATCCCCTTACCTTTGAGCTGCCTAATCCTCGTGCTGTATAAACAACTCAGCAGCAGAAAGAACAGCAGTCACAAATTCCTTGTCTACATCAGAGCATTTGACAATGGCCAGTGGCCACTGGCCAACCCAACATGACCTGCTGGCACTAGACCAGCAGGGCATTTTTTCTCAGGGCTTGTTCTTTAAAAAAAAAAACTAACAAACAAACAGAGGCCTACAAAAAAAAAGTGAGGGCTTGTTTCTACCAGCTTAAGTCCTACAAATCATGGATTCCTCAGAGACTGTGACACTAACAATACAAAGTCCTACAAATCAATGTTTCCTCTGGGCTGGGGCCTAATACAAGTCTAATTCCATACAACCAATCAATGTTTCCTCAGGGCTTGTGCCTCTAATATGTCTAAGTCCTACGAATCAATGTTTCTTCAGGGCTTTCCTCTAATGAGTCTAAGTCCTTGAGACTTCATCATTCTCACAACAAGCCCTACAAATCATCCTTTACAAAGTACTCTATCCCATCAAGTCTTCCCCAGTCGCAACTTACATCAGGGGGTACCTGTCTTTGTCATGTTATGTACCAATTTCTTATATCATTATTATTATTATCATTTTAATTAAAGGGGAATATTCACCTCTGAAATTTTTTTACAATATGTTTAACTATGTAAGTAGTATTAGGAAATGTGCTTTTTTTATTATTTATTTACTTGCTTTTTCAGATCTTTACTCTCTAAGCTGTGCACTTCCACATTATGTGACACGCTGAATCTTCGGCACAGCTCTTCAGGACTTCCCAGTGATATTTCATCCTCCTTCCCCCTCTCTACCAGCTTCCCCAGCACTTTCACACTTGTCTTCTGTGTGGCATGAATCGCTTGTGTCATTACAGCAATCTCCGTTTATCATTATACTGAGTTTACAACATTTCCTAATACTAGTTACATATGGTAACAAGTTTTTCAGATGTGAATGCTCCCCTTTAACTGCCCCCAACACTCCCTAAAAACACTTCTTGTGTCAACATCCCCAACTTCATTATTCAAAGCAGCAAATCTGTTAGGGTTAGTAACCACAGAAGTGTCCTTCCTATTCCTCTGCCCCCTATCTGACTATCTGACCATATGCTCATTCTTTGTGCAGTCTCCACCCCCAGAACTACCTACCACCACTTCCCTCTCAAGACTGTCCGTGTCTCTCAATGTTGCAACTTGCCCCTCCGGATCTCTAATACGAGCTTCCAGAGAGAGACCACTTGCTCACATCTGCCACAGAGGTATGAATAGAATGGTTGTTCCAGGTCTGAAAACATATGGCAGCTTGTGCACTGAGTTAAATGGACAATCATGCTACCACTCATATGTACCAGTTACCACAAGCTAAAAGGCAGGGAAAAAATATCTGCACAATATGTCTAAAAAATATGTGTTCTACTGTTTAATCACTTGTATTTGAATCCCCCTGTTTTTAAATTCCCAACACTTACCACACTCCTGCACTTACACACTGAGGCAAGATTCACACGTTCAAATATTCACTGTGTATCTGTTATTTAAAGCAAAAACCCATCTCTTACAACACAGCAATTAGCCACTCCCACCACACCAGACTGCAATCAGTTTGCTACTGCAAAGGGAGGGGGAAAACAGTTTTGTCGTTTAACCTCTCCTTTACCACATTCCACCACACACAAAATACTTATTCAATTTTTCCAGCAAATATTGCAAGTTGTGATTCTTTCCCCAGACTCCACCCACCTCCAATGAGAGCAATATGTTGCATATCTTTCTGGCACCCAAAGGGTTAAACAGTGCACAGGAGTCAGGATTAAATTGATAGAGAATGTCAACTTAGTCAATCAATTGCTCCATAAATCTGATTAAAAGCAAAATATTTGCTCCCAAAAAAGAGTTAATTGAAGCAGCCAAAAAATTTTGGAATTCATGTTCCCATTGTTTTCTCTGCCATTCTTGGCAGCGGCAGAGAAAGTGAAAAGGAATAGACTCCCCCCCCCCCAGTACCTGATGGGCCGCTGACTGTTCCACTCAATAGAGACTGCCTTTATATATGGCAGTCTCTGTTTAAAAAGACACATTGTGTCAGGCCGCCCACCGAACCCGCTATCAGGCCACCCGCCGTACCTGCACTATCAAGGGCAGATGGGTCCTACCTCCTTGCTGCCAGTCGAGGTGGCCGCCTCCCCAAATCTCCCATCATGCTTCAAGGGCCAATGCCAGCTCAGCACATCCAGATAGGGATAACCAACAATCACACATCTACAGGACCCTCTCTTGTGTGCACATCATATCAAAGGGACCAGCAACTGCCAGGCATTGTCTATGGCAACACGGCACTCAGCTCCACCCCTCCATAGCGCAAGCATGCCCACAGCCACCACTATAAAAGCACAGAGCTCTCAGTAAATGCCGCTCAATGTTACTGTGGCTTTTCTTGTGTTCATTTGTCTCCTAGTACTCCCATTCAGATTCCTAGACTGACCCCTTTCTTCTGAGAAGATGGCAAGTGTCACAGTAGGGCACATCGATCACACTTATCATCTCCAACCAGTCCCAAAAAGCAGTTAGAGACTGGTGTTGGTCATGATGAGACTGAGCGGAGTAGATAGTGGAGTAGATATATGGGGGAGAAAGCATTATGATAAAAAGTGAAAAGGAATGGGAGAAAGAGATGGATCAGCAGTGTCATTCAGAAGTTTTCCTGTTGCTAAGCTGTAAGAATCAGACATCTGTCACAGTAGCAGGCTAGACTATGATTAAGGAGTAGGATCAGTGCAGAGCATGTGTTGGCAGTCCCAAAACTGACTGGAGCCATTGTTGTTGCAGCAATGTAATATATGATGATTTCTCTCTTCCTGAGGAGGAGACAAAGAAAGTGTAAGAGAGAGAGAAGAAATAAAATAAAAATAAAAGTTGAAATTGTAAACAAAATGTAAGTGTTGGCAAGCACTATGATCAGCAGGAGAGGCTGAATGGACCCTGATGCTGCTGATGACACAGAGGTGGAGAAGTAGCAGGGGTAAAAGGAGCCACATACCCCAAAACCAATGATTCTCAGTCCCCCTCTGGAACTGTCCCTCTGGGGAAGTATATTGAAGAAGTTGGAACTGGCTAGCAGTATGAGCAGCATTACACATCAGCTTTCTGTGCCTGTCACTACTGGTGTACAGCAGCTTTCTTCTGAGGAGATGACAACTGTGACAGTAGGGGACATTTGGTCACACTTATCTTCCCCAACCAGCCCCAAAGAGCTGCAAGAGACTTGGGTGTTGGTGGTGATCATCAAGGTGAGGGTGATGATGGAACAGCTCTGTGGAGGAGACAACATTCTTGGTAAAAGATGAAGGAGTGGGAGAAAGTGATTGAAATAGGGATGGGCATCACCACCACCACCAGTAGTGACATTTAGGAGTTTGCTGCTGCTGTAGTTCCTGTTGCTGAGTCATCAGACTCAGACATCCATCTGTCATAGTAGCAGGATGACGATGAGCAGACTAGTGCCACACACCATCATGGCAAACATGTGAATGAGTTCTTCAAGTACTGATATGGGTTTAAAACAGGATCTACTTGCCACCAATACTTCTAGTCCTAGGTCTATTGTTGATGCTGAGGCATTAGCAGCAGGATTGCCTGCCCCAGCCAATGAAGGTGATTCTGGGGAAGAAGAATAAGGCAATTCTCCACCTCTCCCCTCACTGTGTATGGGAAAATTTTTCAGTTCAGACAGGCACCATACAGCCATCAGTCACTGCACTGTGCACTATGTGTGATATGGTAGTGAAAAGTGCAAAGAAACACTTTATGGCACAGCTTTCCTCATTAAAGCGGAACTACCATGTCACAAAATGTTTAGCTTATCTAAGTCCCCTTCTGGCCATCTTGCCACAATGACGTCTGCGTACCTGCACTGTCAGCACAAGAGCGCGGACGTCATTCTGGCAAGATGTCCGCGCTCTGTGCTACTGTCAGCTGGGGAATAAAGCATACATCTATCAAATCAGGTAATAATTCTGGCGACTAGCACTACTAAGCATCTAGTCGCCAGAAGGGGACTTAGTTAAGCTAAACATTTTGTGACATGGTAGATCCGCTTTAAGCACATGCAACATAGACACCTCAATATTTATGTTAAACATGCAAAAGTTGAACCTGAAAAAAATAAATGAGAGCTGCTGTCACTCATCCCCCGTCCCTCTCCAAGGACAAAAATCTCAGTGTAAGATTAGAGAAACCCAGAGTAACACCTATATTGGCATCGTCTTCTTATGTTAAAGTCTGGTTGTGGAAAGATGTACCCATTGTTTCCACTCCAGCACCCTCAGCATCCTCTTCCTCCTTCTCCGATGTGCCACATTTGCCTAGGTTACCTCCCCCAACAGCTGGTAGTCTGAAGAAGTGAGGATCTGGCAGCTCATATCCATTTGTCAGGACTGTCAGGGCTAATACTGAGGTGAGGGAGAGGATGATGGGATGAGATACAGGATACAGGATGATGCTTCTGGGTAACTGAAAGGATGATGGGATGAGATGCAGGATGACATTTGATGGTAACTGAGAGTCTGATGGGACGATGACACTAAATAATAATAAATAATAATAAATAAATAAACCTGAACCAGGTATTAAGGAAGATATACTGGAACCTAGATGCAGTAAACACAGCAGGAATAAAAAAGCCTTAAAGGGCTCACAAAGACATCAAATACAAAAAGGTTGAGGTCAGGCAGGCAGCAAGGATTAGACACAAGACACCTATCCAGAGGTTGAGAACCCAGGAATATTATACAGGAAAAAAACACTAAGATGTTAACCCTTTGAGTGGCACTAAAAGGTTTAAATCAGAACACCAATACAACTGAGTGCTGGCTAAGCAGTGAAAGGGCTTTAAATAAACAAAGTGAAGAGATGTCATTAAGCTGACGTACACACAACGTATGTGGTAACCTTTGCTGATCACCTGATACGATGCACAGAGAGCCGAGAGTGCAAGCCCCTTGGAAGTTGTCGATCCTTACACCATTGCACATTGTGTGGTGTGCTGGTCACACATGGCAGTGTGGTGGAGTGCAATCAAATGCATGGTATCCAGCATAATAGCTGTGTTGAAAATAAGTGGTATGGTGCATGTGCCCTGCTTTGCCCATGTGCTATATTTAGTTGTGACCATATTACTGGCAGAATAAAAATCCCTAGTGAGATGTTGAATATCATCTGCAATATCTGACAGTACACACCCGGCATTATATTCCATACAAGAGCGTAACAACCTGCCCTATCACCAGCTTAAAGTAGTGGTCTCTACTAGGTGGAATTCCACTTTGTACATGATAGAGAATGTGTATGAGCATAAAAAGGTCATTAGCGAGAACACAATGAAAAATTAGAAGGTTTTGGAGAGAATATATTTGTTTCCTCAGCAATGACAACTATTGTGTGTTGTATGTGAGTTGCTGAAACCTTTTAATGAAGCATATATGCTGATTAAATGTGTGTAGGCACAGATTAGCGAAACTCTTCCACTGATGTATTTATTGCAGAAAAAACTGAGGAGCATGGCTGAGGAATCTTACCATAATGACAACACAGACATGCACCAGCTGGACAAGGATATGTGAAATCTATGGGTTTCTTTATCGGTGGTAAAAAAAAGTGAAACGCCATGCATAAATTCCTCTTTTAAAAAATTGGGCTTTAGCCTATATGATGCCCATCGCAACTCCATCTTTTCTTCCTTGTCTTCATTGCTTTGATCCAAAAAGGTCATGTGATGTATTTGCACCTCCACCATGAATCATCAGTGGTCACTACCACTATCAGTCTCTTGCTCCTCTCTTCATTGTGGAAAATGCAGGCTTTTAAGGTGTTTAAGTCAAATGGGTCAGATGCATCATTTAAAAAATATAAAGAATGTAATAAAATCTGCAAACAAGCAATTAAGCTAGCTAAAATAGAAAATGAGCGAAACATTGCAAACGAGAGCAAGAAAAACCCTAAACAATTCTACAAGTATATTAACAACAAAAAAGTTAAGGTTGATATTGGTCCTCTTAGGACTAAAACAGGTGAATTGATTAGTGAGGATAAAGCTATGGCTGAGACCCTAAATACGTTCTTTGCTTCAGTATATACAAAGGAAGCAGAAATGACAAGCTATGGGCAAACAGACAAAACCATGGAATTTCCTCCAACATCTACATGGCTTACTGAGGACAAGGTCCAAAAGAGACTGGAAAGGGTTATAGTGAATAAAGCGCCTGGACCGGACGGTATACACCCAAGGGTACTTAAGGAACTTAGTTCAGTAATAGCAAAACCATTATACTTAATATTTATTGATTCAATTTCATCAGGCATAGTGCCCTGTGATTGGAGGAAAGCTGATGTAGTTCCATTGTTTAAAAAGGGAGCAAGATCCAAACCAGGAAATTATAGACCTGTGAGCTTGACTTCCATAGTGGGTAAGATACTAGAAGGGTTATTAACTGATAGTATTCAGAACTATGTGAAGACAAACAATA
This sequence comes from Rhinophrynus dorsalis, assembly GCA_037306005.1. NCBI lineage: Eukaryota > Metazoa > Chordata > Amphibia > Anura > Rhinophrynidae > Rhinophrynus > Rhinophrynus dorsalis. Next base: position 551,752,446 of record CM074721.1, read on the forward strand.
TCATTAGTAGGAATCAGCATGGTTTCATGAAGAACAGATCATGTCAGACTAATTTACTTGCATTTTATGAAAGAGTGAGTAGTAATTTGGACAGGGGAATTGCTGTTGATGTAGTATACTTGGATTTTGCAAAAGCCTTTGACACAGTGCCTCACAACAGGTTACTGCATAAATTAAAAGGCTTTGGGTGGTGGTATCTGTACATGGATTGAGAACTGGTTAAATGATAGATGGCAGAGAGTTGTTGTAAATGGAACTTTTTCAAATTGGTCTAGGGTTATAAGTGGGGTACCGCAGGGTTCAGTCCTGGGCCCAATGCTTTTTAATTTGTTTATTAATGATCTAGAAGTGGGAATTGAAAGTAGCATCTCAATCTTTGCTGATGACATTAAGCTATGTAAGGAAATACATACAGAGCTCGATGTTTTTTCCCTACAGAAGGATTTAGATAAACTAAGTGAATGGGCAGAAAAGTGGCAGATGTCATTTAATGTAGATAAATGTAAGGTTATGCATTTGGGTTGTAGAAACAAACTTGCTACATATACTCTAAATGGGAAACAACTTGGGAAATCCTCATTAGAGAAAGATTTAGGTGTACTGATAGACAATAGTCTTCACAGCAGTGTGCAGAGTCACTCAGCTGCTGCAAGAGCAAATAGAGTACTAGCCTGCATAAAAAGAGGTGTAGAAGCAAGGGATGCTAATATTATCCTACCTCTGTATAAATCCTTGGTTAGGCCTCATCTAGAATATGGAGTACAATTTTGGGCGCCTGTTCTAAAAAAAGACATTACTGAACTGGAAAAGGTGCAGAGACGTTCAACAAAATTGATAAAGGGATTGGAGGATCTGAGTTACAAAGAGAGACTAGCCAAACTGGGTTTGTTTACATTAGAAAAGAGACGTCTAAGGGGTGATATGATTACCATTTACAAATACATTCAAGGCCAATACAAAGAACTATCCAATGAATTATTTATGCAAAGAGCTGAGCTAAGAACAAGAGGTCATCCATTAAGACTTGAGGAAAGGCGCTTTCGACTAAAACACAGGCAGGGATTCTTTACAGTAAGGGCGGTAAGGCTATGGAATTCTTTGCCTCGGGATGCTGTGCTTGCAGATAATGTAACTGCATTCAAAAAAGCAATGGATGCCTATCTAGCACAGAACAATATTGACAGTTATGACAGATGGCTTCAAAGCAAATAGGATATTGAGCCGGGGAACTATTTGAGACACTCACACACACACACCTACATTGGAAATTGCTCCAGAGGGCTTTTTTGTTGCCTTCCTCTGGATCAACAGGGGTGTTATTGGCATGGGCTGGACTTGATGGACGCATGTCTTTTTTCAGCCTTATCTACTATGTTACTATGTTACTATGTTACTATGTTACTAATGTGATATAGGGGCCTTTGGTGTCACACTTGTCATTACAGTGACAGTAGCAATAGGCAAATGCAGATGTTTTGCTGTTGTGTACAGCAAAATAATTTTTATTCCCCTTCTAAAAACATCACCCCAGATCCATGGGGATATATTAGAGCTTGAAGTACATTATGTTGGACTAAGAAGGCTCTTACTCTTACTGCTGCTGGATTTCTCCATATCAGCAAAATCAGCTCTTCATACTCATGCTCCAACAAGCAACAGAACTCAACTCTATTTTTTCTATTCCTCTCTCTTACTTTCTCTCAAACCATCTTACAGAATCACCTCACCTTTATTTATACCTACACTGAGCATAGAAGGACATTCTTATATTATAGTAGCAGGAATTCTCAGAGCCATAGAAAAAAAAGATGGAAAACAGCAAAGTTCTTGCAGGAAAATGGAGTGGTGTTATAGAATAGGGGGAATTCTATGTTTTATCTATGGCTTAGTTAATCAATAAAGGTATGCCCTTTGTTCTACTTGTGTCCAAGTATAAAATACTGATAAATAGAACTACAATTTCTGCACCTGCTGGTGAAATCAAGGATATATGATTTACTGTATATCAATAAATAGAAAAACAAACTTTTTTTGCATTCTAGGTACATTTTTTTAATGATAATGCATATATAAAAACTGATGGTGTCTTATAATAGTGCTACATTTGTTGAAGAAAATGAGACATGACTTGTTTGTGTACTTGTCATAGAAAAATCCATGAAGTTACAGATTAACAAAAGTAAATTGCAACAAAACTATCAAAGTGTACATAGGTGAATGTTTCTTAACAGCAAAGGGGTTCATTGTTATTTTAACATATCTTTTAATTGGCCATCATGGAATTCTGTATTTTTTTCTGAACTCCTTCTGGAACCATCCCACACATATATAAACTGTAAGTCTTCACCTTTATTATAAACTGATCAAGATTTTTTATTGGAATGCTAACAACATTGTGACATAAAATTTTACATGTGAAATTTTATTTGCACGATCACAACATATATCTGATACTGAAGATGTGATATTAAACATGTGATATAAGCAGAGATCATGAGACCAAGGTAAGTTTAGGATGTTGATCAGAATTGATTCAAAAAAGTTAGTTGTCCTTTTCAATAACTTTCTAGAACTGATCACTGTTTATGTGGAGAGTGAGGATGATGTAGAAAGAAAATTCAGATTGATTTATATGACATTTTGACCCCTAGAATGTGAGAGTGGTTTCCAACGCATTGTTTCTCAATGCATTTCTGAACTCTCGCTAACATTCAAGAAGTCTGAATCCACATTTAAATCCACATTTTATTTTCAATTGATTTGACCCAGAAACTCCATCCTCAGTTTGTAGTAAATTGCTGAAGGATAATTTAGGTCTGACCTGAACTGCAGATGACAATTTTATCACTGATTTTATCTGAAAATTTACAAATATAATCCAACATGATTCTGTGACATGAATCAGTGATAACATCATCTGCAATGGAATCTAACTCTTTCTTTGTTGGATCTGCTCCTGATTATTAGGTTGTAAATACATTTATTTAAATGTTACATTTCATTGATGTGTAAAGGCAAACTATGTGTTTCAGAATATATATCACCAAATTATATAATTTTATCTTATCACCTGAAAATGGGTTATTATCAGATATCATTTATTAATTAAAATATGTCAGCAAGTAATTATATCAGGTGTTAAATAGTTATTAAATAATAAAATCAGATCATTTCAGTCTTAAACTGGTGAAAATTAATTGACAATATAATTTAGGCATACGTCACTTTTTTAACAGACATTGTTAACATGGTAGATGTCTTTCAAACAGCAGACAGGTATATTTATATATGCTTTGAATTGCATCTGTAGTTGCCTGTATATAATGATTTATTTTAAAGTCTATCTCTATTTCACTTAACAAAACAATGATCTTCAATAGTCCTGAATTCTTCATATGAATCTGTTGTTTTATCACACTGTAAACTGAATCCATGTAGCAGTAGAATACAGCTTAGTTCAAATGCAGTGTATCTGTGTGACTGCTGTTTAAAACAAACCTACACAGAGAAGTTAAACAAATTAATAGCCTCATCTTTCCAGGTTATGGTTCCATTACATTTAAAATAGGATGAATGCATCATGTAAAAAGTCAGGCATTTAATCAAACCTTGAAATAAATAATACATTTAAATGTCTTTGTTCTTATGACATTTTTATAGAGCCTATAGATAAAGCAGATGCAGTTGATTAGATAGTTTGGTAACTTGAGAGAGAATTCTGGTTACGATTACTGTGCAGATTACTGTGAGATTACTGTAAGGTTACTATGAGATTACTGTGCAGGTTACTGTGAGATTACTGTGCAGGTTACTGTGAGATCACTGTGCAGGTTACCGTGAGATTACTATGCATGTTACTGTGAGATTAGTGTGCAGGTTACTATGAGATTACTGTGCATGTTACTGTGAGATTACTGTGCAGGTTACTGTGAGATTACTGTGCAGGTTACTGTGAGATTACTGTGCATGTTACTGTGAGATGTGTGCAGGTTACTATGAGATTACTGTGCATGTTACTGTGAGATTACTGTGCAGGTTACTGTGAGATTACTGTGCAGGTTACTGTGAGATGTGTGCAGGTTACTATGAGATTACTATGCATGTTACTGTGAGATTACTGTGCAGATTACTGTGAGATTACTGTGCAGGTTACTGTGAGATCACTGTGCAGGTTACTATGAGATTACTATGCATGTTACTGTGAGATTACTGTGCAGGTTACTGTGAGATTACTGTGCAGGTTACTGTGAGATTACTGTGCATGTTACTGTGAGATTACTGTGCAGGTTACTGTGAGATTACTGTGCAGGTTACTATGAGATCACTGTGCAGGTTACTGTGAGATTACTGTGTATGTTACTGTGAGATTACTGTGCAGGTTACTATGAGATCACTGTGCAGGTTACTGTGAGATTACTGTGCATGTTACTGTGAGATCACTGTGCAGATTACTATGAGATTACTGTGCAGGTTACTGTGAGATTACTGTGCAGGTTACTGTGAGATCACTGTGCAGGTTACTATGAGATTACTGTGCATGTTACTGTGAGATCACTGTGCAGGTTACTATGAGATTACTGTGCATGTTACTGTGAGATCACTGTGCAGGTTACTATGAGATTACTGTGCAGGTTACTGTGAGATTACCGTGCATGTTACTGTGAGATTACTGTGCAGGTTACTGTGAGATCACTGTGCAGGTTACTGTGAGATTACTGTGCAGGTTACTATGAGATTACTGTGCATGTTACTGTGAGATCACTGTGCAGGTTACTATGAGATTACTGTGCAGGTTACTGTGAGATTACTGTGCATGTTACTGTGAGATTACTGTGCAGGTTACTGTGAGATTACTGTGCAGGTTACTGTGAGATTACTGTGCAGGTTACTGTGAGATCACTGTGCAGGTTACTATGAGATTACTGTGCAGGTTACTGTGAGATTACTGTGCAGGTTACTGTGAGATTACTGTGCAGGTTACTGTGAGATTACTGTGCATGTTACTGTGAGATTACTGTGAGATTACTGTGAGATCACTGTGCAGGTTACTGTGAGATTACTGTGCATGTTACTGTGAGATTACTGTGCAGGTTACTGTGAGATCACTGTGCAGGTTACTGTGAGATCACTGTGCAGGTTACTGTGAGATTACTGTGCAGGTTACTGTGAGATTACTGTGCAGGTTACTGTGAGATCACTGTGCAGGTTACTGTGAGATTACTGTGCATGTTACTGTGAGATTACTGTGCAGGTTACTGTGAGATTACTGTGCAGGTTACTGTGAGATCACTGTGCAGGTTACTGTGAGATTACTGTGCATGTTACTGTGAGATTACTGTGCAGGTTACTGTGAGATTACTGTGCATGTTACTGTGAGATTACTGTGCATGTTACTGTGAGATTACTGTGAGATTACTGTGAGATTACTGTGCATGTTACTGTGAGATTACTGTGCATGTTACTGTGAGATCACTGTGCAGGTTACTGTGAGATTGCTGTGCAGGTTACTGTGAGATTACTGTGCATGTTACTGTGAGATCACTGTGCAGGTTACTGTGAGATCACTGTGCAGGTTACTGTGAGATTACTGTGAGATTACTGTGAGATTATTGTGCAGGTTACTGTGAGATTACTGTGCATGTTACTGTGAGATCACTGTGCAGGTTACTGTGAGATCACTGTGCAGGTTACTGTGAGATTACTGTGCAGGTTACTGTGAGATTACTGTGTATGTTACTGTGAGATTACTGTGCAGGTTACTGTGAGATTACTGTGAGATTACTGTGAGATCATTGTGCATGTTACTGTGAGATTACTGTGCAGGTTACTGTGAGATTACTGTGAGATCACTGTGCAGGTTACTGTGCAGGTTACTGTGAGATCACTGTGCAGGTTACTGTGAGATTACTGTGCAGGTTACTGTGAGATTACTGTGCAGGTTACTGTGAGATTACTGTGCAGGTTACTGTGCAGGTTACTATGAGATTACTGTGAGATTACTGTGCAGGTTACTGTGAGATTACTGTGCAGGTTACTATCCAGTTTGTAGAATTTTCATCCAAAGTGGGTAAAAGTAAAAAAAATCCACAAGAGAACTTAGCAAAGTTGACTGAACCTATAAATTAAAATAAAGCCTCTGTGATAGTTTCCATCCATGGACTATGAAACGAGAAATTAAATAAAACAGTTCATAGTATTTTATTCTTGGCTGCTCAATAAATATAAGATAATGTCTATATTTAAAACCATACATATGTCTAATTATCTGAAAATATGTAAAAAAAAAATGTATGTTAATGAATGAGCTCCATGAAATATCATAAGATAGAAAAGATTATTGAACGTATTTCACATCTCTTGATAAGTTTAAGATAATAGTTACACAGTTGTATATTAAATTGGGTTGAAACACACAAGTCCACCAGATATAATCCAGAAAAAGTAAATTATATAATACTGTTATTCGTCTATTTACCAGTCTATTTCATGTTTCCATCTGCTAGAAATGGTTCTAAACTTCTCTTAAATGTCCACTGTATCTGTCTTTACCCCCATCCCTGGGCAAAAATGTCCACAGTTTAACAGACCTTACTTCTGAATCTTTCCTCTACTATAATTTTAAGGGAAGACTTGTCAAAAGTTTCTATTAATAAAAAAAAATACTAGAAAGAGCTTTCTATTAACCTTAAATATACATATACAATGAAACAAATTCTCATTCTCGATCTATTTTTGCTAAAGTAAACCAGGTTTGTCTTTATCTCCAATGTCTCCAAAATAAAAAAAGAAAGACGAGGCTTCCAATAGTGTAACACTGTTACAACTATTATTGTAACAGTGTTACAGCCTAACCACTTGACTTGTGAAAAGTAGTGTAGCTACTTACATTGTATTATTTCTTTGTAACAGTGTTACACTATTGGGCGCCTCTTTCTTTTTTTCTTTTGGAGACTTTGGAGATATTTGTAACGCTTTTGTGGAGCGTGGTATGGGAGAGAGCAGCCGGTAATTGTACCCATTGACCCTGTGACTGGGGACAGGAATTAACCCCAGATGTCTGATTGCTGGTTTTGATATATGTCATTAACCAGCCACTACAATTGTGAGTGCACACATATAGGGTATATGGTGATGGTCCAAGATCGATAATACTGATACACACAGGGCACCCTTCTGCTTGTTGTCCCTTCTCTTCTTTCTCTGCAAGTTTGGCTAGATGATCTTCATACTTATAATAATAATAACTAATATTTATATAGCACCTTTCTCCCAGTGTGACTCAAAGCTCTTTCAGTATTTGCTCTTGGAATTAACCAAATCAGCAGCTGATTAATAGATGTTATTTTTATCCAATCAATGTTACTCATTTATCACCTCGGAAGGATGAAAGGCTGAGTTGACCCTGGTAGGAATCGAACCTGCAACCTCAAAATTTGAGCAGGCTCTGCAATCAGGGAAGTTATCGTTCTCCCTGTCTCTCCTTTTTCTGTTCACATATTTTATTTTTAATTATTCTTTACAATTAGAGTTTCCTTTTCTATTTTTACTAGCTTAATTGCCATTTTACAATCTGTATATCTAAACACTTAATTCATTACAATCTTACAATAAAGGTGACAGGTCCACTTTAAATGTGGCTTTTAACTCTGTGAATGCTAGAGAGCCCCCCAAGGCATTTTCATACAATATGCTGGAGAACACTAGAATTCAAGGGAGATTAAGACTCATTTTAAACAATTTTTACTGCCTATGGTTCAACCGATATGTTCCAGAATATGTTGCTTTCTTCATAAGACTTTCTACATAAGAATGTTCTGTGACATTATCACATAGAAAAAGTCTCATTTCCCACAGTTTGGATTTTTACATGAACCATGACCATCATTAGCAACAATAACCAGACAAAGATCACAGAATTTATACTACTGGGACTACAAGGCCATCAGAGTCTGAAGAAATGTGTATTTGTTCTGCTCCTCGTGCTGTACATCATGACATTATGTGGAAACATCCTTATAATTACATTGTTTCTGGCAAGTCATCACTTCCAATCACCCATGTACTTTTTCCTCTGTCACCTTTCCTTATGTGACATCTTGTTGTCTACAAGCATTGTCCCCAACCTTCTATGCACTTTATTAAGAGACAGTAGCATTATGTCTGTTTTTGGCTGTCTTTCACAGTTATATTTTTGTGGTGTATTTTCTGTTTCTGAATGTTTTATACTCACTGTGATGTCTTATGATCGATACCTGGCCATCTGTAATCCATTGCACTATGTCTCCATTATGAGTATACAGCTTCGTTTTTATCTAGTTATGTGTTCTTGGCTTATAGGAGTTTTTATGTGCCTGATTTACACAATTCCAATCTTCCTCTTAGAGTTTTGTGGATGTAATGTTATTGACAACATCTACTGTGACCTTGCTCCTCTTCTTGAAGCATCATGTACAAATACATATATTATGGAATTTGTGTCCATCTTGCTTTCTATTCCTGTTGTCCTTGGAGCCTTTTTGTTTATCATTTCAACGTATGCCAGAATTTTCCTCACCATAATCAAGATCTCCTCCACCATTGGAAAGTATAAAGCCTTCTCCACCTGCAGTTCTCATCTCACAGTTGTGAGCACATATTATGGGATACTTTCAGCTAAATACACTGTTCCATCCACAGGGCAGTCATTCAATCTGAATAAAATCATCTCTCTTATGTACACTGCAGTCACACCATTACTAAACCCAATCATCTATAGTCTTAGGAATCAGGAGATCAGGTCAGCTCTGAGTAAATGGATGTCTATTAGGAAATAAAGTTAAGGATAAGGTGTTCAAAGAGGTCAGTGGTTAACTCACAAGGTAATAAGTTGTATTATTTATCAAGCAAAGGAGGTAGAATTCTGGGGCAAATCAAAGGGAGATATAAAAATTCCACAACATCCCATTGCTTTGTAATGTAATGGTGATCTCTCTAGTATTCAAAAGGTTACAATCTCCATTTAAATAATTGGGAATTTTCATTTTACCTTGTAGTGTAGCTAGTTTTCGCCACAATTGCTCTTCTTCACTTTGATAAATAAAGCCAATAGTTACATAGTTAATGAGGTGTAAAAAGATGCTAAAGTTCAACAAGTTCAAGCTTTAATGTTAATGTTTCCTCTGCATGTTGCTTTTAACAACTGCATCAATCTATTTACATGCTATCATTAATCAATACGTGAGTACAAGTGTAACCCTGCATCCCTCAATGGACTAAGAGAAAAGTATTATCGGCAAGTAAAAATCCCATTTTCTCTAGCGTCATAGAGGGATGCATGGAACATACCAAAGTCATCCCAAAAGAGTCGTAAGGAAGAAAAATAATTGGAAATGGACTGTAATTTGGTTCTTCAAGGCCCATGAAGTACTAAATAACCTAGCAGAATAAGCTGTGATTCTAAAGGGAGCTGGAACATACATTAGTCTGTATGCTTGTCTGATAACCTGTTTAAGCCATGAAGCAATGGTTGTGTTGGATGCTAATCTGCACTTCTTAGGGCCTTCTGGAATCCCAAACGAAGTGTCTGAAGTCATAAAGGATTGTGTGACTTGGACATAGGGCTCGATTCAATTGTCCCCGTTAGGCAAAAAAACCTCAGACAAAAATTTTGGCCCATAGACAAGTGAAACAAACACCTTAAGTTGCCATTCAATAGATTACGTTAGCTGGTAAGATCTGATAAGGGACTCACTTTACCGCTTACAGTTAAGACTGACTAAAGTCCCTTATCGGATCTTCAGTCAGCCAACGCAGCTATTGAAAGTGAATATAAATCCAAGTCTCCAGTGGATGGGGCCCTACGTCCGCTACTGATACATCCAAAGTACCTAAAATGTGTTCAATGTTAATAGAATTAACCCTATGAGTGCCAGCATGGCATAATCACGCTGTAGACACTTATAGGGTTAACCTGACAAAGTAACATCCCATTAAAGGTAACACCATTAATCCTGGTGTTCAGCAGAGTCCTCAGCTTCCTCTTCTGTCTTGTATCCTCTTTCTTCTCTTCTGTCATCTCCTCATTCTTCTTGCTGTAAAGAAAATTAAGCCTATTAATTCAAGTGTTGGTGAAATATCCTGCACACTAATACATAGTTTAACCCTTGAGTGCCAGAGGGATATGAAACACATTGCAAAGCAATGCGTTGCGTACCTCTCTGGGAATCAAAGGTTTAACTGTGTATCCCTGTCCGAATGAATATTGATGTGCCTCCAATTATTAAAAGTTTTCAAACTTGGTCCAAAGAAATATTCCAGAATGTGATTATGAAATACTTAGTTTAGTTATCTGTCTCCGCCACTGTATGTGACAACATAGGCGGCAGCAGCGGAGACAGTAATGTGTGCCACAGCCCCCCGCCTCATCCTGGCCTTCACTATCCGATGACCTTTCCACACTGAGGGAATTTAAACAAAACTGCAGTCTCTGTTCAAATATCTTCACAGCTATTGGCTGGGATGTGCACTGAATCCGTTCTTCCTGCCATAAAGCTGAGGTTAGTCTTCCTCTGGGCGCCTCAGGCTGTTCTCTCTATCGGGCAGTAGACATTGGTCTGAGCGTTCAATAACCCCTTCGCGGAAGGTGCCATATTCCACCGGTTTCTATCTGTGCAGTCTCTGTTGGGTGCCATTCCGGACTCCTCCGTTACTGCTACTGCTGTCCACAAGCTAGTCAAGGGCCTTCGTTTACTTTGTGGCATCACTCGCTATTTGTGCACTCTCTGCAGAGTGAGAGTCTTAAGGGCCTCGCGCTATTAGGGCCTGTCAGTCTTCCTGGCCTAATAGTAACCCACTCATTGCTGCCTCATTTCAGTATCACACGAACGTTACCTGACCTGTGTCAGTATATTGTTGTAGCTGAATTGTACATATGCTGGACCCGTGTGGGTATATATTACTGTAACCTGTCCTGTGTCAGTACTATATTTTGTACATATATTACTGGACCCGTGAGGGTTATTATTATTCTGAATTTGTTCAATAAAACTGTGTTTTACCTAACCTACTGTGTCTGAGTGTCAAATAAAACTGTTACAATTATGCCATAGAGTTTTGTACCCTGGCAGCCAAGGTTGGTTCGGAATAATGAGGCTCTCGTGACTGCTTTCTCTAATGGGCTTTCGGGTACAATTAAAGATGAGATTGCAGCCCAGGGCCTTCCCAGAGATTTAGAGGATCTGGTCTCATTTTGCATATTGATTGACTCCCGTATCCGTGAGAGACCTTCCTTTAGGGAGCGCCTGCGGAGGCATCCCATCCATTTAGCCCTGGAAGTGATAAGTGGAGTACCTCAGGGATCTGTCCTGGGTCCTCTTCTTTTTAATTTGTTTATTAATGACCTCCCAGAGGGCATAGGGAGCCATGTATCAGTGTTTGGCGATGACACAAAATTAAGTAAGGTAATAAAGTCTGAACTGGATGTGTCTTCATTACAAGATGATTTGGAAAAATTGAGTAACTGGGCAGGCAAATAGCAAATGAGATTCAATATAGACAAGTGTAAAGTTATGCAATTTGGGTATAATAATAATAAAAATGCAACATATAGTTTAGATGGTGTTCCTCTGGGGAAATCTACTAATGAAAAGGATTTGGGAGTAATGATAGACAATAGACTTAGCAGTAGCATGCAGTGCCAGCTGGCAGCTGCAAAGGCCAATAAGATATTGGCATGTATTAAAAGGGGTATTGACTCAAGGGAGGAAGATATAATTATGCCTCTTTACAGGTCCATGGTAAGACCCCACCTAGAATATGCTGTTCAATTCTGGGCGCCCTTTCTGAAAAAGGACATTATGGAACTAGAGAAAGTGCAGAGGAGGGCTACAAAACTAGTAAGGGGAATGGAAAGTTTTAGTTATGAAGAAAGGCTAGAAAATTTAAACTTGTACACACTAGAGAAACGGCATCTTAGTGGGGATATGATAACACTATATAAATATTTTCAGGGCCCATATAAAGGGCTCTCCAAAGACCTGTTCATTAACAGAACAGTACACAGGACAAGGGGACACCCGCTTAGACTTGAGGAAAGGAGATTTAATCTACAACAGCGGAAGGGTTTCTTTACAGTAAGGACAATAAAGGTATGGAATTCACTTCCTGAGGAGGTGGTGCTATCAAATACATTAGATGCCTTTAAAAGGGCCCTGGATACTTATTTAAAAGAGCAGAACATAGAGGGCTATGTACGTTAGTATTGGGATTAATATTTAGTTAGGGCTTGTTGATCCAGGGAGAAATCTGATTGCCATTTGGAATCAAGAAGGAATCCCCCCCCCATTCAAGGCAGAATTTTAAATTGAGGTTTTTTTTTTTGCCTTCTTTTGGATCAACAACGGTAAACAGGAATAGGAAAAGGGTTGAACTAGATGGACGCAAGTCTTTTTTCCAACCTAAATTACTGTTACTATGTTACTTACCAAGGTTGGGTGGCTACTGGGCGCCTCTGTTAGCCTCTGGTTCTAAGACTCACGGTCCAGGTCTGGGCGTCCGTCTACCTTACGGTTTGGTGCTACGGCGCTCTGGGTCACAGCTCTGCTCAGTCGTCCGGGAGCATTCCCAAGACTCACTATTGTCAGTACCGGTTTTACTCGTTACTGTGTAGTCCACCGTACTTCCTATACACCCTTCAGTCTGTAGCCTTCCTAAGGCTGTTAGGATTTGTCTGCTAGTCTCTGGTCTGGGCTTAAGTTGCTTGGTTGCCTAGTCTCTCCATACGGTGACTTGAGGCCTCCTTTTAGTCACCTAAGGGTGATCTACCTTGACTACTCCCTGCGTAGGGAGCCTCCGTTATTGGTGGCACTATTGGTGCCTGTTGGTGTTACTAATCTTGACATTAGTGCTCACTGTGGCACAGCTTCACACGAACTATAACCTGACCTGTGCCAGTACAGTATCTTTGGTACTTGCTGGGCCTGAGTGGGTTGTTGCTCTCCGTGTAACCTGACCTGTGCCAGTACAGTACCTTGGGTACCTGCTGGGCCTGAGTGGGTTATTCCTATCTCTGTGACCTGACCTGCGTCAGTGATATATTTCTGTACATTCTGGACTTATCTGTGATTATATTACTCCTGTACCTGTCCTGTGTCTGGATTACAGATTGTATGTACTGGACCAGAGAGGGTCACATAATCATTGCTTGTTTAATAAAACTGTGTTTTACCAGACCTCCAGTGTCTGAGAGTCTGTAAACCATAACACTGACTAACTCACTCCATGTATTACCCGGCTTGTCTGACTACCCACATCGGTTCTGACCTGTGGCTCTGGCTGACGAACTCGCTCCTTATAGTCCCTAGCTTGTCTGACTACTCACATCGGTCCTGACCTGTGGCTCTGGCTGACTACTTTCTCTGTGCATTACCCAGCGGCCTGCCCATTCGTATCTGAGTTCCGCTGCTCTGACTTGCTCGATCCCTGTTGCCTCCAGTTACGATACCTGTTGGAGATGGTACCACATGCGTTCCCTACAGAGTGATGTAAGGTGGGATTCCTGATCTCCCTCCTCTCCAGCAAGGCATTGGCCTAGGCAAACCCACTATGGGAAACGGAGAAACACGTAATTCATACGTGATGCCAAATGACTTATGACTATACAGCAGGGATCACGTACAGTAGCGGAGTGTGCAATCGAGTTCCGTACTCTGACAGTGGAGGTAGGATGGAACAATGAAGTCCTAGTAGCCACATTCTCCCAAGGCTTGTGTGACGCTATTAAAGATTTTACGGCAGCCCAGAACTGCCTGGTGATCTGGAGAAGCTCATCTCAGTCACCATCTTGATAGATACGAGAATTCGTGAGAGGCCTTCTTTCAAGGAACATGCATGTAAACCTTTACCTCGGTTGGCACCTAGCTTCTTACACCCACCCTGTCCTCCCTCGCCTCCCATGTCTCCTAGTTCTGACCTCGCTGGGGGATAATCGATACAGCTAGGCTTCACACGCCTTTCAGTGGAGGAGAAGGGTCAGTGCAGGAGGAGGGGCCTTTGATTATACTGTGGGGAGCCGGGTCATTTGTTGCGTGCTTGTCCTGTCTGGCTGGGAAATGCTCGCACCTAGGGTCATGTAGGGGATAGACCGTGGGTGGAATTTCACAGTCCCTAGATAGACTTCAGGACAAACATATTCTTGAAGTCATGCTGTCTTGGGCTGAGTCATTGGTGGTGGCTCCAGTTTTTCATTGATGCTGACTTGGCGGCCAAGCACGCTAACCCTTTGCTGCCTCACTCCCCTCCTTTGGCTATTGAGGCCATTGATGGAAGATCCCTACAGACGACACACGTTACTCATGAGACTCATCCCTTGTCTCTAAGGGTAGGGGCACTCCATGTGGAGCCACAACAGTACCAAGTCATACATTCCCCCCATCATGCCATTATTTTGGGTTTTCCCTGGTTGCAGACTCACAACCCAAGAATTGATTGGCAGATTTGCGACATTCTATCATGGGCTGTCATGGTTGAGGTCTACTTGGACAATATGCTCATCCATTCTCCAATGTAGACATAGCCTGGGTCCTACAGCTGCAAGCTAGAAAAATGTGAATTCTACAAATCCCAATTGACATTCCTAGCATACGTTATCTCATCCTCTGACCTAGCCATGGACCTGCAAAAACTGTCTGCCGTCTTACAGTGGCCACTAAACCATACATGTCTGAGTGTCTGAAAACCGTAACAATATCTTCCCGCAAATGAGGCAATAATGCTGGTTTGACATACTATCACAGTGCCTGTGATTGCTGCCTTTTCCTGTCATTTATCTGATTGGGCTCTCCATTGGCTGCCTGTCTTCAGCCCGCCCTGTATTGCCTATTTAGACTGGGCTTGGGCACCCTTTGGTTGCCCTTTCATGGTGTGTCTATGTCGCTAGCACATGCACTGTTTCTCCTGAGCTTCCTGGGCCTTGACTGATTTTACTATGCTCCAGAGATCGCCTGTGTACCTGACTGACAGCTTCCTCAGTGTATTGGTTCCTGCCTCCGTTCCTGATCCGGTTTGGGCTGTCGTTCCTGATCTGGTTGGTTGCCGTTACTGTTCCTGTTTCCTGTCCTGACCTGGCTGTGTTCCTGCTCCTGGATCGCGTGCAGAGTGTCTCCTCCTTCATGTAGCCTTGGGCGACATTCTTATCATTCAGTGACTTGTGTAGTCCAGTATCACGGTGCCCGTGATTGCTGCAGTTCCTTGTCTGTCACCAGTAGGGGGCTTCTATTGGCTGTCTGCAGATAGCCCGCCTCTTATTGCCTATTTAAACCTTGATTGGGCACCCTTTGAGTGCCCTTTCGTGTTGTTTCTGACCTTCTTGCTATCACTATGCTAGTGATAGCTGGGCCTCTGTTCCAGTGTTCCTGAGTTCCTGATCTCATGTGTTCCTGATCTCTACTGTTCCAGTGTTACCTGCATGCTGAAGTACTTCCAGTCCTGGTTCCGGCCTAGTCTCTGGTGTTGCAGTTCCTGCTGAACTTCTTCTCTGCTGTTTCCTGACCTGACTGATCGTTGTTGGTTCCTGTCATCGCATCGCCTGTCTCCTGTATCCTGGCGACCTCCTGCCTGGTTGCGTCGGCGACTCGCTTGTTACACCAGTATGCGGACGCTGGTTTGCTCCTAAGCCTTGCGGTTATACAAACTCGCTTGTTACACCAGTGTGCGGTCACTGGTTTGCTCCAAAGCCTATCAGCTATACAATTCTGTGTTAGTCCCAGCGTGCGGATGCTGGTTTGCTCCAAAGCCTTGCGGCTATACAAACTCGCTTGTTACACCAGTGTGCGGTCACTGGTTTGCTCCACAGCCTATCGGCTATACAATCCTGTGTTAGTCCCAGCGTGCGGGCGCTGGTTTGCTCCAAAGCCTTGCGGCTATACAAACTCGCTTGTTACACCAGTGTGCGGTCACTGGTTTGCTCCAAAGCCTATCGGCTATACAATCCTGTGTTAGTCCCAGCGTGCGGGCGCTGGTTTGCTCCAAAGCCTTGCGGCTATACAAACTCGCTTGTTACACCAGTGTGCGATCACTGGTTTGCTCCAAAGCCTATCCGCTTTACTATTCTGTGTTGGTCCCAGCGTGCGGACGCTGGTTTGCTCGAAAGCCTTGCAGCTATACAAACTCGCTTGTTACACCAGTGTGCGGTCACTGGTTTGCTCCAAAGCCTATCGGCTATACAATCCTGTGTTAGTCCCAGCGTGCGGGCGCTGGTTTGCTCCAAAGCCTTGTGGCTATACAAACTCGCTTGTTACACCAGTGTGCGGTCACTGGTTTGCTCCAAAGCCTATCGGCTATACAATCCTGTGTTAGTCCCAGCGTGCGGGCGCTGGTTTGCTCCAAAGCCTTGCGGCTATACAAACTCGCTTGTTACACCAGTGTGCGGTCACTGGTTTGCTCCAAAGCCTATCGGCTATACAATCCTGTGTTAGTCCCAGCGTGCGGGCGCTGGTTTGCTCCAAAGCCTTGCGGCTATACAAACTCACTTGTTACACCAGTATGCGGATGCTGGTTTGCTCCTAAGCCTTACGGCTATACTAACTCGCTTGTTACACCAGTGTGCGGTCACTGGTTTGCTCCTAAGCCTATCGGCTATATAATTCAGTGTTGGTCCCAGCGTGCGGACGCTGGTTTGTTCCAAAGCCTTGCGGCTTTACGATTCTGTCAATTTGCCATTACCATCTGACTGCTGCTACTATCTCTGGGCTGCCCTGCCCGGTATTGGTAAGGCCGGTAGAACCTTTTGCCACATTCCATCTGAGGTTGCCTTACCCGGTATTGGCAGGGCCGGTAGAGCCTACATTATGAATCTATTGAGGCTGCCTTGCCCGGTAAATTGGTAAGGCCAGTAGAACCGTTATGCGATTCCATCTGCAGGTTGCCTTACCCGGTATTGGCAAGGCCGGTAGAGCCTAACATTCTATTTCTTCAGACTGTCCTGTCCGGTATATTGACAGGACCGGTAGAGTCTGCCTTCTGTCTTGTTATAGTCTGAATATATCTGTATGTATGTGATTGCCATCCTACGTTATCAATTTATTATTTCAATAAAATTTATTTTTACCTAAAACTTGTGTCTGAGAGTCATAAATAACCGGGACAGTACGAAAGGGCCATGACCTAAGACAGCAAAGGTGAAGGTAATGCACAAAATATCCATTGGAGGATGGATGTGCACGAGCAACATTTGGATCAGTTGGCAGTTGCAATTCAAACGATCCTTGAACGCACGGTACTTGCTGACAAATCTAGCTCTAGCCCGGTGGTCTCGCCAAGTCAGACACCGGAGAGTGATACCAGACCCCTAGGGGGCACTGTTAAAGGGTTAACGGCTTCTGCACCCTTGCCGCTAAGATACGATGGTGACCCTAGTCTCTGCAGAGGGTTCATCAACCAACTCGAGATTTTTATGGAATTGACGGCACACGCATTTCCCAATGATCGTAGTAAGGTGGGGTTTACAATATCTTTGCTCACTGGCAGAGCTTTGGCTTGGGCTAACCCCTTGTGGGAGAATGCTAAACCTTGTACTAAAAACTTTAGAGAATTTGTGCAATCCTTTCGAAGAGTGTTTGAGCCTCCTGGTAGAACCACCTCTGCTGCCAAACGCCTTATGGAGATACATCAGGGCAGGCGTACAGTAGGCGACTACGCCATCGAATTCCGCACATTGGCAGCAGAGGTAGGTTGGAATAACGAGGCATTATTGGCAGCTTTTTCTCAAGGCCTGAATGACCACATTAAGGACGAAATCGCTGCTAAAGATCTACCTATTGATCTAGATGACTACATTGAATATGTTATGATAATTGACTCCAGAATACGTGAGAGATCAATTGCAAGAGATCGTAAGTTACGGTCAAAGAATAATGAGCCTAGTGGCATGTTTTGCCAACCCATCCCTCCCCTGGCATTGAAGTCTAGTGAACCTGTACGGGAGACAAGTGAACCTATGCAAATAGGCTTCACTAGACTAACCAAGGCTGAGAAACTTTATCGCAGAAGACAAGGGTTGTGTTTATACTGCGGTAAAAAAGGGCATTTGCTAAATTCCTGTCCGGTACGTCCGGGAAACGCACACACCTAGGGTACCTTGGGGGACAGGCCCTAGGTGGTGTACAATCGTCCCCAGTGTCGGGCACAATGAAACCCACCATACAGGTGGTATTATCTTGGGCACAACGCTCTGTGGAGGTTTTGGCCTTGGTTGACTCTGGTGCAGCAGGGTATTTTATGGATAATACCTTTGCTGAATTGCACGGAGTTCCACGCATTGAAAGAGAAAATCCCTTGACTATTGAAGCGATTGATGGCAGACCCTTAGAACCACCTCAGGTTATGTTTGAAACTATGCCACTGTCTATGACTATTGGGGCACTTCACAGAGAAGAGCAGCAGTTTCAACTGATTAATTCTCCGCACCATGCGGTAATATTGGGCTTTCCGTGGTTACAGTTACATAACCCACAATTTGATTGGAAAAAGTGTGAAATTGCTGCTTGGTCCCAGTTTTGTATGGACAAGTGCGTCATCCAGCCTGTTATGGTCCTGTGCACCTCCTCGGCTATACCGGATGTGTACCAACAGTTTGGCGATGTTTTTAGCAAAGGAGAGGCCAGTTTGCTACCCCAGCATAGACCTTATGATTGTTGCATCGAATTGCAGCCTGGGGCAGTACCTCCGAAAGGACGCACTTATCCATTATCTTGTGAGGAAAATAAGGCTATGGAGGATTACATTTCTGATGCCCTTGCTAGAGGGATCATACGAAAATCTACCTCTCCAGCTGGGGCTGGGTTCTTTTTTGTAAAAAAGAAAAATGGCGAATTAAGACCATGCATTGACTACAGGGGCTTGAATAAACTAATGGCAAAAAACGCATACCCAATACCACTCATCACCGAGCTTTTTGACAGGCTTAAGGGCGCTTCGATTTTTACCAAATTGGACCTACGGGCCGCTTACAATCTGGTGCGCATTCGAGCAGGTGATGAGTGGAAAACTGCCTTTAATACTCGAGCTGGGCACTACGAGTATCTTGTAATGCCATTTGGGCTATGTAATGCCCCTTAGTTTTCCAGGAACTGATAAACGATGTTCTGAGAGATATGTTACAGACATGTGTTGTGGTTTATCTGGACGATATATTGATTTACTCTCAAGACATGGCACAGCACATCAAAGATGTATCCGCAGTATTGCTACGACTCCGTGAGAACAAATTATTTTGTAAACTGGAAAAATGTGACTTTCATAGAACCAGTGTGCCATTCTTGGGGTTCATAATTGGCAATGATGGCATTGCCATGGCCAAGGATAAGTTGTCAGCTGTCTTACAATAGCCAAAACCCAAGGGGCTTAAAGCCATACAGCGTTTCCTGGGTTTCGCTAATTATTATAGGCGGTTTATTAAGAACTTTTCTTCCATTGTTAAACCTTTGTCCGATCTTACGCACAAGGGCGCTAATCCTTCTTGTTGGCCGGTATCTGCTGAGAATGCCTTTAAGAATTTGAAGCTGGCATTTGCTGCGGCTCCTGTGTTATCCCACCCCAATCCTCTACTTCCATTTACGTTAGAGGTGGATGCCTCAGATATTGGGGTTGGGGCAGTACTTTCGCAACGACACGAGAAAGGTGGTACTCTCAGACCTTGTGGGTTTTTCTCTAAGAAGTTGACTGTCACTCAAGGCCACTATGAGATAGGTGACAAAGAATTATTGGCCATTATCCTCGCTCTTAAGGAGTGGCGTCATTTGCTTGAAGGTACCAAGACTCCCGTATTAATCCTAACAGATCATAAAAATCTGACTTATCTCTCGGAGGCCAAGAGATTGTCCTCCCGTCAGGCCAGGTGGGCACTGTTCCTGTCTCGATTTAATTTCATTGTCTCATACTTACCGGGGTCAAAGAATATCAGGGCGGATGCACTGTCAAGACAATTTGAGGCCGACAGTGACAGAGTGGAAGCACCAGCACCCATCATCCAACCTGATAGAATACTGGCTACTATACGCACGAGTATCACTTCTCCTTTAGGGGAGGAGATCCTGGCCTCTCAGGGGTCCGCTCCCCATGAAACTCCAGTGGGCAAATGTTTTGTAGATGAACCATTTCGTACTAGGCTGCTTGAAACCTACCATTCCTCTAAGGCTGCGGGACATATTGGTAGAGACCAATTGTTATGGTCCCTTTCTCAGTTATTTTGGTGGCCCTCCATGAGAAACGATTGTGCCGAATTTACGAATGCCTGTGCCACCTGTGCCCGCGCTAAGACCCCGAGACATCTCCCTGTGGGCTTGCTTCAACCGGTGCCTAATGGCGAACGCCCCTGGTCTCATGTTTCCATTGATTTTATGGGAGAGTTGCCTATGTCCAAGGGGTACTCCTTTATATTCATGGTGGTGGACAGGTTTTCTAAAATGGCTCATTTCGTGCCCCTCCGTGGTCTTCCTTCAGCGAAGGAATTGGCAATGGTGTTCGCCAGAGAAGTATTCCGGTTGCATGGAGTGCCTAGGGTACTGGTGTCTGACAGGGGGAGCCAGTTTGTGTCTAGATTTTGGATGGCATTTTGCCAACAGATGGGCATACAGCTGTCCTTCTCCTCTGCCTACCATCCCCAGACCAATGGAGCCGCTGAACGAGCTAATCAGGGCTTGGAACAATTTCTCCGTTGTTTCGTTACTGACCATCATGATAATTGGTCCGACTTGTTGCCTTGGGCAGAGTTCGCCAGGAACTGTGCGGTCAATTCTTCATCTGGGAGCTCTCCATTTCTGATTAATTATGGGTTCCAGCCCTGTTTGCTTCCAGACTCATTTCAGACGCAACAGATTCCAGCTCTGGATGAGCATATCGAGCAACTCCGTTCCACATGGGTACAAGTTCAGAGGGCACTTGGTCAGTCATTTCAGCGTCATCAGCGCCATGCTAATCGCAGAAGGCTTCCAGCGGTTTCCTTTCAGGTTGGGGATAGAGTATGGCTTTCCTCCAGAAATCTCAAGCTGCAGGTTCCGTCTAATAAGTTGGCTCCTCGGTTTATTGGTCCATACAGAGTTATTCACAAAATTAACCCTGTCTCCTATGCACTAGACCTACCTGCATCCATGCTTATCCATAATGTGTTCCATGTGTTCCTTCTTAAGCCTCTGGTTTGCAATCGCTATACTACCACACCTGTGGTGCCAGGACCTGTTGAGGTCGAGGGCCAGGAGGAGTATGAGGTTCAGAGCATTATTGATTCCCGTAGGCTTAGAGGAAGGGTACAGTACCTGGTACATTGGAAAGGGTATGGTCCTGAGGATCGATCATGGGTGGATAGTACGGACCTTCATGCACCTAGGCTAACTAGGGCCTTTCATGCCAATTACCCACAGAAACCTAGACCCTATTCTAGGAGAGGGGGTCTTTGAAGGGGGGGTACTATCACGGTGCCCGTGATTGCTGCAGTTCCTTGTCTGTCACCAGTAGGGGGCTTCTATTGGCTGTCTGCAGATAGCCCGCCTCTTATTGCCTATTTAAACCTGGATTGGGCACCCTTTGAGTGCCCTTTCGTGTTGTTTCTGACCTTCTTGCTATCACTATGCTAGTGATAGCTGGGCCTCTGTTCCAGTGTTCCTGAGTTCCTGATCTCATGTGTTCCTGAGTTCCTGATCTCTACTGTTCCAGTGTTACCTGCATGCTGAAGTACTTCCAGTTCTGGTTCCGGCCTAGTCTCTGGTGTTGCAGTTCCTGCTGAACTTCTTCTCTGCTGTTTCCTGACCTGACTGATCGTTGTTGGTTCCTGTCATCGCATCGCCTGTCTCCTGTATCCTGGCGACCTCCTGCCTGGTCGCGTCGGCGACTCGCTTGTTACACCAGTATGCGGACGCTGGTTTGCTCCTAAGCCTTGCGGTTATACAAACTCGCTTGTTACACCAGTATGAGGTCACTGGTTTTCTCCAAAGCCTATCGGCTATACAATCCTGTGTTAGTCCCAGCGTGCGGGCGCTGGTTTGCTCCAAAGCCTTGCGGCTATACAAACTCGCTTGTTACACCAGTGTGCGGTCACTGGTTTGCTCCAAAGCCTATCGGCTATACAATCCTGTGTTAGTCCCAGCGTGCGGGCGCTGGTTTGCTCCAAAGCCTTGCGGCTATACAAACTCGCTTGTTACACCAGTGTGCGGTCACTGGTTAGCTCCAAAGCCTATCGGCTATACAATCCTGTGTTAGTCCCAGCGTGCGGGCGCTGGTTTGCTCCAAAGCCTTGCGGCTATACAAACTCACTTGTTACACCAGTGTGCGGTCACTGGTTTGCTCCAAAGCCTATCGGCTTTACTATCCTGTGTTGGTCCCAGCGTGCGGACGCTGGTTTGCTCCAAAGCCTTGCAGCTATACAAACTCGCTTGTTACACCAGTGTGCGGTCACTGGTTTGCTCCTAAGCCTATCAGCTATACAATTCTGTGTTTGTCCCAGCGTGCGGACGCTGGTTTGCTCCAAAGCCTTGCGGCTATACAAACTCACTTGTTACACCAGTATGCGGATGCTGGTTTACTCCTAAGCCTTACGGCTATACTAACTCGCTTGTTACACCAGTGTGCGGTCACTGGTTTGCTCCTAAGCCTATCGGCTATATAATTCAGTGTTGGTCCCAGCGTGCGGACGCTGGTTTGTTCCAAAGCCTTGCGGCTTTACGATTCTGTCAATTTGCCATTACCATCTGACTGCTGCTACTATCTCTGGGCTGCCCTGCCCGGTATTGGTAAGGCCGGTAGAACCTTTTGCCACATTCCATCTGAGGTTGCCTTACCCGGTATTGGCAGGGCCGGTAGAGCCTACATTATGAATCTATTGAGGCTGCCTTGCCCGGTAAATTGGTAAGGCCGGTAGAACCGTTATGCGATTCCATCTGCAGGTTGCCTTACCCGGTATTGGCAAGGCCGGTAGAGCCTAACATTCTATTACTTCAGACTGTCCTGTCCGGTATATTGACAGGACCGGTAGAGTCTGCCTTCTGTCTTGTTATAGTCTGAATATATCTGTATGTATGTGATTGCCATCCTACGTTATCAATTTATAATTTCAATAAAATTGATTTTTACCTAAAACTTGTGTCTGAGAGTCATAAATAACCGTGACATCCAGTACGCGGGAACTGGTTCGCTCTATATACAACCGGTTGCTTGCTGTGTTCCATACAGCACCGGTAGAGTCTTGTGTATCCAGTACGCGGGTACTGGTTTGCTCCATGTATAACCGGTTGCTTGCTGTGTTCCATACAGCATCGGTAGAGTATTGGGTAATCCAGTACGCAGGTACTGGTTCGTTCCTTGTATAACCGGTTGCTTGCTGCTTTCCATACATCACCGGTAGAGTCTTGTGTAGTCCAGTACGCAGGTACTGGTTCGCTCCATATTTACCAGTTGCTCACAGTATCCTTTTAGCACTGGCAGTGTCATAGTTGGTCCAGTACGCGGGTACTGATTTGCTCCATCATTACCGGGTGCTCGTTGACACCTGTACAGCCCCGGCAAGGCCTCTGTGTGCTCAGTATAGGCGACTGGTTTACTCCACCAATATTCTAGTCGCTGAGGCCGTTTCTGCTTATGCACCAGTACTTGCAGTTCTCTGGGTCTTGCGAGGAAAGGCCGGTAGAGTCTCCTGTCTTGTTGTGCCAGTCCCACGGCTGTCTTGCTCTGTATATTGGCAAGACCAGTAGAGCCTCCTCTCTCATTGTGCCAGTCTAAGGCTGCCTTGCCCGGTATATTGGCAGGGACGGTAGAGCCTCCTCTCTCTTTGTGTCAGTCTCAAGGCTGCCTTGCCCGGTATATTGGCAGGGCCGGTAGAGCCTCCTCTCTCATTGTGCCAGTCTCAAGGCTGCCTTGCCTGGTATATTGGCAGGGCTGGTAGAGCCTCCTCTTTTGTTATGCAAGCCTCCAGGCTGCCTTGCTCGGTATATTGGTAAGGCTGGTAGAACCTATTTCCATATTGTGCCAGTCTTAAGGTTGCCTAACCCGGTATTGGCAAGGCCGGTAGAGCCTTTCATTTATTCACTGTACCACTATTCACTATTGCATTGTACGAATTACGTGTTGTTATATGTGTATGCCAAACCCGCGAGGGTTCTCTTTAAATTTTCAATAAAGTTGTGTTTTTATCTTAACTCTGTGTCGGAGAGACAAAACAAACCGTGACACATACAGACAGACCCCCACCTCCTCTTTTGTTTGACCTATCTTTTCTAAATAACATGTAGCCCTCCAAATTGATTGACCACATGTGTGTCATCCCACCATATTTCTGTTATGCCTATCAAGTCATAGTTTTTGATTTCAGCTACCAGCTCTAATTCCCCTATTTTACCAGTTGAACTTCTGGCATTGGCAAACATACAATTTATGCCACTGCTACGTTCCATTTGTGATTTAATTTTGATGTGGTTTATAGGCTTCTCCCTATCATCTGTATTAACCCAGCCCCCAGATCCACCCACCTGGTTATTAACTACATCGCCTTCCATTTCTATACTATCTAGCCCAGTATTTATTGGCCCCTTCCCAGTTTAAAATCTCCTCCAACCATCTAGCACTTGAGACCCTCTTGCATTCAGGTGCAATCCATCCCTACTATAGAGATTGTACCCCAAAGCAAAATCAGCCCAGTGCTCTAAGAATCCAAAGCCCTCCTTCTTACACCAAGACTTCAGCCATGCATTGAGCTCCCTAATCTCCCGCTGTCTCTCTGGCGTAGCACATGGCACAGGTAGTATCTCTGAGAATACTACCTTGTAGGTCCAGTTCCTAATCCTACTCCCTAAATCCCTAAAATTACCTTTTAGGACTCTCCACATTCCTCTTACTTTGTCATTGGTACCAATATGCACCAAGACAGCCAGTCCTGTTGTGTGAAAGAACAAATCTCATACTGTCTCCCCTCACAATTTTAACCCTTTGTGTGGTATGTACAAGCCAGTCCTGCTGTGTGGAAGAACAAATCTCATACTGTCTCCACTCACAATTTTAACCCTTTGTGTGGTATGTACAAGCCAGTCCTGTTGTGTGGAAGAACAAATCTCTCACTGTCTCTCCTCACAATTTTAACCTTTGCGTGGTATGTACTAACCAGGGCTATATTAAACTGGAACTTCAAATCCCATGCAATCTCCCTGTACAAGTTTAACTCCTTATGGTATCTACTAACAATTTTTCCAGTCTCCATATTGCTTACCTCCCCCATCCCTCTCCTATATCTCTGTGTCTGCTTCTTATCAGATGTTTTAATAATGTCACAGCTGACCGCACTCAGGGAGAGTCCAGTGCTAAACAATTTGGAATTTGGAATTCCCTCAGTCAGTCAATCTTCCTTGGGGCTCCATCTAATATATATTTAGAGCCCAGTTAGGGATGGCATTATACCGGGGTGGAATTTGCCAGAGGTATTACCACCTTATCGAAGTAACACCTTATCGACGTATAGAGAGTTATACAAGAACAAGAAATAATAAAAAGGAATTGGAGAAAATTTATAATTTTATACTTGTAATATTAATTTAATTCTTAATCTCAGCTGGTTTGTCTACCTGTTTGCACCTTGCGAGTCTTGTCATATGCATGCCAACATGAACATATTACTTCTATGTGTACTAACCATTCCACTATTAATACAGATTTCCTCTTATCCCTGCAACCATGCCCAGCACCTGCACCATACCATATTAATATACCATGGACTTCTACATACATGTGCTCTTCCCTCTGAATGCTGGTGGAGAGTATTAAAAACAATCTCACCCTCCCCCAGTAATTATAGAAACAGACATACCCTCTCACTATATGCTCACAGAAAACAAATCACTAAATTTTTATGCATTCTATAACTTGTCTTGGCAAATGACATAGAAACCAACCCTGGCCCTCAAATAGCAATAAATGGCAACCTCCCCTTTACAAGGGTCTGTCTTTTGTGCACTGCAACATACGCAGTATACTGACCAAAATGGATGAACTAAAAGCTGGTGTTATGCATACAAACCTAAGATTCTTATTCTTACTGAATCCTGGTTATCCCCAAAAATCAAAGAATTTGAAAATAACTCTTGGCTCCACCCAGGAGACAGTAGCTATATTACTACAGCAGGTACTGTACATTCAACTCTACTTAGAGTGGACTTGCATGAAGGTGATTTTACATATTGACCATGCAATCTTGGTAAGATTGTATTTGCAGATTTGGTAAATTCCCCCTCCACAGATTTCTTTTGGATGGACTAGAGTCTAGGTCTTTGCTTGAGAGACTTTGATCTTGCTTAAGAACTGTTTATTGCACTACTGGAAAATACATTGTTTTGTTTGTTTTTAAATAACTTCACTACTTTGTTTTTCAGCTCTAGAGCCACGGGAACTTTTTAAAGTGCTTCTGCTAGTTATGTCACCTTTGGTCTGCTGATAGGGAGGCATCCAGTCAGATCTGTGGTTGTGCTTCAAGTGGGATCTCACAGAGGAGGTGCCTAGGTGTGAGCCTGCTTTCCCCTACTCACTTGCTCATCAGTAATCATTAAGTCACCCTCAGCAGCATCAGCATCACCTGACAATTCTTGCCCACTACCACCCATATTTTCCTCTAAGCTTTTGGAGGTCTCAAACAATTTATTTTTATTTTTCCGTAACAAAGCTCCCTACTACTTTGAGGAAGGGTGTTTTGGTGCTTGTTTGTCTCACTATCTGATACAGCAGGCAGTTCAACTGCTACACTTTCCCCTATTATGCTATTGCCAGCATCATCAACACTGGTGGTACTAGAACTAGTTTTACTGGGACCTTGACAAACTACATCCTCCCTTGAAGTAGAGGGATCATCATCATTGATTGCACATGCTGCAGCAACCATTGAACTACTACTTTGCTCTCACATCCCTGCACTGCTTCACCCCTCCCCTTCCTCTTGTGCATTTGCACAAACACAAAATGGCTGCTGTGAGAGCCTGACACCCTTTTATATGGCTGTAGAAAACTTCTATGTGTTGGAGAAAAATGTTTCTTCCCATTGATTTCAATGTCCGAAAAAAGGTGAGGAAAAGCAGAAAAACAGCACTTATCGAGGGAAATTATTTGCCAAGTGGAAAGTGCCTTTATTCGTCGATTTCAGTTTGAGCCGAAAATTTTTGCACATCCCTAATAGTTCTCTGTGTTCTCCACTGAGAGCACTATACAGTACTGCTTGTGTTGTTGGTTTCCTTCTCCTCAATTTAATTTGGAGCTTTAAGCGAGCACACTCCAAAGTGGAGACCATTATTCACAGCAACTCCTGAGGTTCTGCTGAAAGCAGTGTTTCTTTAACTGGGACAATATTGGGTTACTCTAACTCTATAGGATCAGGGCACTCTGCACAGATCGAAGAGTTTATTGGGCCACTGTTACTGTGATGACTCTGTAGGTCCAGGATTATTTTGTTACATGGATAACTTTGTTAACCCTTGCATTGGCAACCCCTTTTGAGCAAATATCTTATATTGCTATTTGGATTATATTTTGTGGGGATTCAAGTCTGTCTATTTATTGCAATCACTGTGGTCATACCTTTGGGAACACACTATATTAATGTGGTTTTGAACTACTATTGTTTCATGTTTATGCTGGTCCCTTTGGTGCATTTGTACATTATTAATTCTGATTAAATATGAGGAAGCTGAAATTTTTCATTCATTTTACCAGCCCATTGTTTCATTCATTCCCTTCCTTCATTACTTCAGTATGGCAGACAAAGAGGAGAAGAAAACTAAGAATAATAAAAGTCATTTTAGTTTATGTAAAAATATACAATTCCAAAGTTACAAATAATATGTCTATGTGTTCTAAATGTATGGACTTAGATGAACCCACTATGCTTGATCCAAAGAGGGTCAGAGCTTTACCAGGTTCTCTTGCTAAATTAGAGAGGTTTTTGGACATATGGTTCACAGAAACAACTTGTGCACCAGTTAAAAGACCAAGAGCCAAAAAATCCCCAAAAAACTTTGTCTATTCACTCTCAGATTCCTCTGATGATGAAGATGAATTGGCTAGTGACAGTTCTGAGACTCCTCATCCATTGAGAGGGCTACATGTTAGAAGACTAAGATTCAGTATCTATGGTTTCCTTAATTAAAGCTAGCCTAGATGTCATGGAAGTCTCAGATGATAAAAGCCTCATTTAAATTTATTTTTAAACTTAAACTTAAAAGAAATCTGCTACTATTTCAGAAAAAAAGCTTCATCAGATAGCCAAGGATGAGTGGAAAACCCCAGATAAAGCTATGGTTATTCCAAGAAATTTACAAAGATGTACCCCTTTTCTAAATCTAAGTTTGACCTTTGGTCCAAACCTCCAACAGATGACCCTACTGTTTCAACATTATCCAAACAGTCCACTATTCCTGTTCAAACTGCAGCAGCAATTAATGATTGTGCTAACAAAAAGGTTGACACCTTGAACATACTCTCGTTTTCTGGACTAGGAGCAATCATTCAAGCTTCCTTTGCTTCATCTTGGGTAGGCAGAGCTGCTGAGGCCTGACAAGCTCTCATAGGCTATATCCAGGAGTCCACCTTCTATATTGGAGAAAGCTGTCTTGGAGATCGCTAGGTTGGCACCTAATGTTCAGCATCAACTGTTAGAGCACGTTGTGCTTTGTGGTTGAAAATTTGGAATGCAGATTCTGCTTCCAGAAAAGCTCTAATATCATTGTCTTTCAAAGGATCCTTCCTACTTGGGGCAAAGTTAAACAAAATTGTCAGCCATGCCACTGACACTGTAATGTACCTTTTTACGTTAGAATAAACCTAAAAGGTTTGACAACAAGAAATGGTCTTTTGTTTACAGAGGTGAATCTTCCTCCAGGCAAAATTCTACTCATTCATCTGGAGGTTCCTTTCATTTTAATAGAAACCTATTTGGGTACACAAGAAAAATGTACCCAAGGCTTCAGAGTCTAAACCCACCACAGCATGAAGTTTGGAGCACAGAGTCTCCCACAAATCCTCCTCATGGGGAAGACTCCAACACTTCACAAAACAATGCAGAATGTCAATTTCAGACAAGTGGGTGCATTCAAGAAGGGTACTAAATGAAGAGATGTTACAGGAAACCTTTCAGCAATCATGAATCAAAAAAACTCAACCAGTTTCTCAAAGTTCCAAGGTTCAAGATGGGGTCTATGAAGTCAGTGATAGCAGACATAGAACCAGAGGAATTGCTCACATATTTAGACATCAAGGATGCATATCTACGCATCTTATTTGTCCCAAGCACTGAAAATATCCCAGTTTTGCATACAAAACCAACATTTTCAAGTTATGGTTTAGCCACAGCTCTAATAGAAAATTCTTCTCTGAGCAGAGACCCATGTTCCAGTTTTGTCAGCCATTTACCTCCCAGGAGTGGACAATTAGGAAGCAGATTACCTCAGTCATAAGACTATAGACGCAGGGCAGTAGGAACTAAATCAGGAAATTTTCCTTCGGCTAATTCACCGATGGGAAGTTCTAGACATAGACATGATGGCGTCAAGAAGAAAAAGAAAACTACCAACATTCTGTTCAAGAGCAAGGAATCCCCAAGCAATAGTAGTTGATGCCCTAACAATTCCATGGAATTCAAGACTAGTGAATGTCTTCCCTCTGCTAGCTATGATTCCAATAATATTCCACAAATTTAAGGATGAGATGGTGCACACCATCCTCATAGCTCTATTTTGCCCCAGCAAGTCTTATTTCACCCTCACCCCTCAAATAAATGTCACTGACAAAGCCTTGGCACCAAACTCAGATTCCAAACCTCATCTCTCAAAGACCAGTTCTCCCCCAGAAATTACTCAACCTCATTTTGACTGCTGGGAACCTGATACCCAAATCTTAAAGAACAAAGGCTTCTGTTTTCCAGAAATTCAAACTATGATCAGAGCTCACAAACCAGTGTCATTTAAGACATATCAGCGAGTTTGGAGATTATATTTTTTCTTTTTATGTGCTAGGAAAGATCTAGATCCCTCCTTTTTACATCTTCTATCTCTTCTAGAGTTCCTGAAATCAGGTCTAGATAAAGGTTTCAGGGTCAACTCCCTAAAAGTTCATGTTTCAGCTCTCTCTGTGGTCTCCAGAAAAAGATTGCTTCTCTCCTACAAATCAAAATTTCCTACAGGCGGTCAACACGATAGTCCCCCCATATAGACATCCCATTCAACCATGAAATTTGAATTTAATTAGTGATGAGCGAGCATGCTCGGCCGAAGCTCGGTTCAGCTCGAGCATCGCTCTGCTCGGCACATGGCGGTACTCGTACGAGTACCGCATGTGCTCGCCCGCCATGTTCGGGTCTCCTCCCCGCACGTTTCGCGGCTGCTGCACAGCCAATAAACGTGCGGGGAGGCTCTGACATCAGTGTAATGCCAGCAGCCATGTTGGCTGCTGGCATTACACTGATTGGCTGGCCAGAACCTGTGATCAGGTGCTGTATAGCACCTGACCAGCGAGTTCGGCTCAGTCTTAGCCAGGGAGAGATGAGGATAGGAAGGGAAAGTCAGTGTAGGGAGAAGAAAAGTGTTGGAACACCATATAAAGACCCAAAAGTCCTTTTTAGGACTGTTGTGTGTGGGGGCAGCAGTTATATTTTGTTTGGGGGGGCACAAATTTAAAAAAAAAAGTCACATATTCCGTTCACTGTGCCTAGCCGCAGATTAGCAGCACATTCTGTTTAGTGTGCAAAGTTGCAGATTAGCAGCACATTCTGTTTAGTGTGCAAAGTTGCAGATTAGCAGCACATTCTGTTTAGTGTGGAAACTGTAAAAAATAAACGTCACATATTCCGTTCACTGTGCCTAGCCGCAGATTAGCAGCACATTCTGTTTAGTGTGCAAAGTTGCAGATTAGCAGCACATTCTTTTTATTGTGCAAAGTTTAAAAAATAAACGTCACATATTCCGTTCACTGTGCCTAGCCGCAGATTAGCAGCACATTCTGTTTAGTGTGCAAAGTTGCAGATTAGCAGCACATTCTGTTTAGTGTGCAAAGTTGCAGATTAGCAACACATTCTGTTTAGTGTGCAAAGTTGCAGATTAGCAGCACATTCTGTTTAGTGTGGAAAGTGTAAAAAATAAACGTCACATATTCCGTTCACAGTGCCTAGCCGCAGATTAGCAGCACATTCTGTTTAGTGTGCAAAGTTGCAGATTAGCAGCACATTCTGTTTAGTGTGCAAAGTTTAAAAAATAAACGTCACATATTCCGTTCACTGTGCCTAGCCGCAGATTAGCAGCACATTCTGTTTAGTGTGCAAAGTTGCAGATTAGCAGCACATTCTGTTTAGTGTGCAAAGTGTAAAAAATAAACGTCACATATTCCGTTCACTGTGCCTAGCCGCAGATTAGCAGCACATTCTGTTTAGTGTGCAAAGTTGCAGATTAGCAGCACATTCTGTTTAGTGTGGAAAGTGTAAAAAATAAACGTCACATATTCCGTTCACTGTGCCTAGCCGCAGATTAGCAGCACATTCTGTTTAGTGTGCAAAGTTGCAGATTAGCAGCACATTCTGTTTAGTGTGGAAAGTGTAAAAAATAAACGTCACATATTCCGTTCACTGTGCCTAGCCGCAGATTAGCAGCACATTCTGTTTAGTGTGCAAAGTTGCAGATTAGCAGCACATTCTGTTTAGTGTGGAAAGTGTAAAAAATAAACGTCACATATTCCGTTCACTGTGCCTAGCCGCAGATTAGCAGCACATTCTGTTTAGTGTGCAAAGTTGCAGATTAGCAGCACATTCTGTTTAGTGTGGAAAGTTTAAAAAATAAACGTCACATTGTTAGGGAATCTTTACCTGGATCGCTGCCTGAAGAGATACCTTTCACCCTATTATTATTAGTCTATCTATGAAATCTATGTCAATTTATCGGTATACCGTGAGGCTGTAAGGATCGCAAGGAAAAACACACACAACAGCGTATACCATACAAGCTCTCTCTTTATTCTTATCATACCAAAACCTTTATAGCCCTATACAGCACCCCTCCTTACAGGGAGGGGCGAGGTGCACAGTTTCAACATAGAACAGAAAATTATATAAAAACAGAAAAGCAAAACTTGTTCCCAGGAAGGGGGGGAAAGGGGAGAGAATGCAGATAACATTTTTCTTCAGCATCCCATCTCCTCCCCTGTGGGGGGGTCTGGAAACTTTTCAGCTTTGAACATATTCTAACGATTGTTGCAATTACACAGATAAGAGGCTGGAATAAGCCAGTCTAGTGATTTCCTCCCTAGTACATGAATCTCTGCAAAGCAGTCAAATGTAACTATTAACCCTATGGGTGCCGAACACACTGCAAAGCAGTCAAATGTAACTATTAACCCTATGGGTGCCGAACACAAGTATTACACACCTTATCCCTGTTCCCTTCGATCCCTTCTTTGAATCAGTACTAAACAGATTCAACAAACTAAACTCTGGGAATTACATTGGGCCCTGGACATCGTCATAGCAAGGGGTGGGAGAGGTAGGGCGGCGGGATAACATTTTCAAGTAAGGGGCATACAGATTGGCAGGGGAGTTACGGGCGTGGTATGCACAGCAACAGAGCAGTAGTTTGATAACCTGACTCCCTTCATTGTTACCACACAGCATTTTTATACTCTCAATCAGCCCCCCTCCCTTAAGGGGGAAGGAGCGGCATTAACTTACAAATTCTATAAGAAACGTTACAGGATACACAGCTTGCAAGAGAACAGCTTAGCCTTCAGCATATAGATAAGAAACCAGAAAAAAAACAGAATGTGGTTGGCTGTATTTGGGTTAATCATTTCTCCTTTACACAGGTTTCTACAAACCTTAGCAAATGTCAATTTTAACCCTAGTATTGCTGCGTCCCTTTATAATGTTAACATGGCCTGTTTGACAAATATGTAATGACTTGTTACACAAACAATTTAACCCTAAGAATATTTAACCCTTCTATATGTTATACAATCCTTTCAATCCCTTCATTGAGTCCGAGCATACCCGGACTCACACAAATCTTACAACCTGGATAAGGCATCATCATATAGAGGTGCAGTACTGTGGAGGTGACTTAAATACTGGGTGTAAGGGCCTGACCCAGGGGAACTACACCTTTTGGCAATGAGGCAAAGCAAAAAACTTAAATAGGACATAAAGAACAATAATACTTTTGGATTACAGCTAGCGAAACAGACACGCTGATGAGGCAAATGGTCATAACGTCAGTAGGGCTGACCATGTTGCACAAGCAAAAGTTCGTAATGTTCATAACATGTTGGTGCTAAGTAGATTCAGACATTGGAGTTCTCACGGGTCTCTGGGGTGTCCCTGCAGTCCATCTGACCCCAGTGCAGAGGTGGCCTTTCAGAAGTCCTTACGTGAGTGAGGGTGAGACATAAGTTGCATACATAAGCCAGCCTTCCACCCCCCACACTTATAATGTTAATACACATTAGACCATCATTTTCTATCTGTAGGGGCACCTCCTCAAGCAGGCCACTTTCACTGCCAGAGGGTGCTAGCTTTCCAAAGGGATGGATCTTCATGATGGTCTTGTCCCACGTAGGCAGGTGGTCAGGGATTATTATGCCCGTCAAAACACCTACTTGATGATCGCACGGTGGCAGGCGATGCAATAAGCCTGCTTACTGGTCCCACGGAGGTAGGCGATGCAATAAGCCTGCTTACTGGTCCCACGGAGGTAGGCGATGCAATAAGCCTACTTGCTGGTATTTCCTGAACAAAAGCCTCAGACCTTCACCCTGTTCTGCCTCCCTCTGGGCATCTGCTGGGCACTGTGAGGGCACAGGGCCTTTATCCTGCTCAGGCTCTGGTGCAGCTGTCACTCTGGCGTGGTATATCCAGGTCTTTCCTTTATGCAGCTTGACTGCGCTGTAACTTGTCAACAGAATCTGGAATGGACCCTTCCACTGGGGCTCCAAACACTCTGTTCTCCATGTCTGTACACATACCCACTCTCCAATCTGGAAACTTGCACTGGGCCAGCCGAAAGCAAAGGCTGTGGAACAGAAAATCTGTGAAGAAAAGAAAGGGTATGCTGCAAAGCAGTTACATAATCCATAATCTGCTGATTACCAATCTCTAAGGTAGATCCTTGATACATCACAATCCTATTCATATCCTATTTCATATCCTATTTCATAAGGAATAAGCTTTTAAGGATTTGGAAGGGGTCACCCTGAAGTGAGTCAAGACACAGGGAAGCGCCTCTGGCCATTTGA
This sequence comes from Rhinophrynus dorsalis, assembly GCA_037306005.1. NCBI lineage: Eukaryota > Metazoa > Chordata > Amphibia > Anura > Rhinophrynidae > Rhinophrynus > Rhinophrynus dorsalis. Next base: position 551,786,703 of record CM074721.1, read on the forward strand.
GTCTTAGTTCAGTACATAGTTTGGTCAGAGAGCGCTTAAGAGTCTGGTTCATCCTCTCAACTTGTCCAGAGGATTGAGGCCTCCAGGGGGTATGATATCTCCAGTTCACCCCTAGAGTGACAATTACTTTTAACAATTTCAACTGTAACATGTTTTCCATGGTCTGACTCAATGACTCGAGGCAAACCAAACCTTGGAACTACTTTTCTTATTAACACCTTAGCTACTGATCCCGCAGTAGCTCCTTTCAAAAGAAATGTCTCTAGCCACTTAAACAATTAATCAATTATTACAACAGCATACTAAAATCCCAGTACAGGCTGCAAAACAACCCAATATCATTTATCTGGAGCCGTTCAAATGACACCCCAGCCCATTGCCTGGCCCCAGTGATTAGAATATGTCACATTTTAGGATTTATTCACAAGTATATATCACACAAATCCCAACAATTTCTAACTTACTTTGTACAGATCTGGTCTGGGTAAAGTCACTTCCTCCAGGGCTTCTACACAGTCATGCTCTGGAGGATCATTTATGTCCTCGGGCAATAGGGTAACTGGTTTTGGCAGAGCTAAAGCAGGGGCGAACATCAGCACCCGCTTCAGTTCATCCCTTACTATCCTATCAGGAGAATCATAGTCAGTTTGTCATACAACCCTTCAGTCAAAATATTGGCCACTATTAGCTTAACCCTTGCCTAGCCTCTTTGCTGATGGGGTACTATCTGACCTAGACCGGTCCTGCATTAGGCTGCAAGTCAATAACGGGTCGGGCATCTCTACCAACCCCTGGCTTTCCAGCTGCTCAAACAGCAGAGGGCACTGAGCGCAGAACCTCCTCCGGGATGTCTGAATCATGACTATCCTGGGAAGTGTGTCTCAGTGCCATATGGAAAGTCAAGTCATAATAGTCAGGTACATATACCTCTATCTTGTCAGCGTCAAAAGTTATCTCTGTCCTCAATCTGGTCAACAAATCCCTTCCCAACAGTGCAGTGGGGCATGACTCTGATAGGAGAAAACCATCTTGGACCATAGTCCCTTCTATGGTAACTTCCATAGGTTGTATATATGGCATAGAGGAGGGAATTCAATCCACCCCTACTATACTGATAGTTTTCTTCACTATGAATTCCACCCTCCTGCACTATAGGATAATGCTAAAAAGACTGATCCTGATCCCTTCCTATTCTGTCTTATTAGGTGAGTCATTTCTGTCTGCCTCACCACTAACAGATGCACCTTCTTCCGGGGGATTTCAGTCTGTATATCTATACTTATTCCTCAGCTTGGGGCAATTTCACTTCCAATGTCCTTCCTGTTTACAGTAAAAACATGTATTCTTTCTACCTGCTTAGATCTCGCTGTACCACTTACATTATTCTTTCTACCTGCTTAGACAGTGCCAACTTTCCTTGCAATTGCTAAAGCATTAAACTTTACATGGTCCTTCAATATCTGCCTAGTCTTTGTGTCTTCCTCTGTATCTCTGTACATAACTTCTGTCCCTTCTTTCTCCATTACTTCACTTACTGGCTTGCTCAACACACTCTCAGTGTTTCCCTAAATCCATACAAAGATGCGGCAAGGGACTTATCCCTCTGCTGCACAACCTACTGCACCCCAGGAAGATTCAAATGAGGTTTCCCACATGTCCGCACGGACCCCAGGATCAGAGAACAGTAAAATAATAATACATTATCAGTCACATCATTAAGAGGGAATGCATCTGCAGTCCCTACTGATCTGTCTCTAATTTCATTAGAAGTTAATTTCTTATATGTGTCAACAATCTTTTCTCTTTCATTCCCCCATAACATTATTACAACTGGGAAGGATTTACACAGGAGAGGGAGGGGTCTGATGCTGCGCGATCGTCTCATAGTGGCAGAGAATCAGCACACAGGCATTTAACCCCTTCCTGTCATTTTCAGGGAAAGCAGGATTGCTGTTTCTCTAATTAACAGACAACAGGTTGCAAAGGGCGCATATACATAACTACAATTTGTTCTTATGGAGGCTAAATCACAATTCAACAAATCTTCAGTTGAACATATACATATATACACATATATATACACATACACATACACATTGGGTGCACCACTTTAGTTGAAATATATGTTTCCCAAGAAGTCAAAAACAGGAGAGGAAGGGGTGCCCGTGACCGTGCCGGGTGGACTGGCTGGACTACTCGGTCTTAGATCACTGAGAAACATTGAACCGGTAAGACCAATGCCAAAACCCCCTCAGACACTTCCAGCAAGACAGTCCCCACATTCCTGCCTCTTCTCACTCAAGAACATAATTTCAGTTCTATTATCTATAACACATTGACAATTTCTTTAACAAATCCATATTTTTTACTTGCTTGGATCCATACAATTGATTACACAAAATTAGGATTGAATTTACCTAAATGTTGCAACATTTTATCTCAGAACCAATACCGTGTGCCTGTCCAGGCTAATTACCGGTGGCCAACCAGTACCTGACCCTGGCAATACATATCCACATAAATGTACAAAAACACCTGCCCCTGTCAGAATCCTCGGATCATTGAGTTATCACGGTCCCCTTTTAACAAGGAAATACAAAACGGTATATAGATATTTAAATGCAAGTCTATACCATAATACAAATCTATATTTCCACCCAATCATATTTATTAACCCTTAGTTCCCAGCTACTAGACAACATCTTAATAATAGGACCTTTAGAAAAACAGCAGCGTTGATAACCTTGAAATTCCGTTACTTGTGTCTTATCTAAGAACAGAGAGAACAAGGGGGAGAGGTAGAATGGAAGAGAAGGGAGGGGGAATCAGAGCTGCGCTAACTTTCTCATAGCATCAACATTTTACAAGCATGGCGGCTTAACCCCTGCCTAGCTGTCACTAAATGAATGCATAATGTTTTAGTACCTGATTTTGATAGCAATAATCCACACACTCTGAATAACTTTCCCATTTAGTCCCTCAAGTCTCTCTCTCTGGTGATGTAGGCACACTCTCCCTCTTTCTGTGCTCACTTACTATATCCCTCCGGAACAGGGCACGTATCTACCCCAGACAAACGACACATAACATGTATGTAAACAGGTTAGCCATGCGCAACAAATATGAGACAGTTGTAAATTTTCACAGTGATCAGGGGGAGAAAGTCAGTGGGTGGTATCTTGCAGGACCAGATTAGACACGAATGGAATAGTGTAATAGGAACCCCCTGTCAGTCTCTCTACATAGTGTATACAATCCTCACCTATTTCTGGGGTCTTACTCTCTTGACCTCCCATCTTACAACAAGTTGTACAATATAATTCAATCACAATGTCAAATAAACGAGGAAAAGAAAAGGAGTAAAAATTCAGGGGCTCACCTTCACCTGAAATAACACCCGGTCCCAGTGCTTACCTTCACCTGAACCGGGGACAGCACACAATAACACAATACTTATTCTTAGCCTCTAATATCCTTTGATACAATACTTAATTGACATCTCTACAAACATCCATATCTCAACACCAGTGCATAGTAATCATATAGTATCACGAAACAATTTGACAGACAAGAGAGGACAGAACAGTAGATTATTGACATAGACTCACAGAGGGACTCTATAGATTCTATAGATAATGAGTGTTCTGTTGCCTAATAATCCTGTAGTTGTGAACCACTAATTTTAACCTGTAGTTCTCCTGAGTCACTATGACTGTGACTCAGTCACCATTACTGTGACTCTGACCCTGATTGCTATTACTGCAATCTATATTCCTGATTGCCATTACTGCAATCTATATGCCTGACTGCTATTACTGCAGTCTATATTCCTGATTGCCATTACTGCAATCTATATGCCTGACTGCTATTACTGCAATCTATATTCCTGATTGCCATTACTGCAATCTATATGCCTGACTGCTATTACTGCAGTCTATATTCCTGATTGCCATTACTGCAATCTATATGCCTGACTGCTATTACTGCAATCTATATTCCTGATTGCCATTACTGCAATCTATATTCCTGACTGCTATTACTGCAGTCTATATTCCTGATTGTCATTACTGCAATCTATATGCCTGACTGCTATTACTGCAATCTATATTCCTGATTGCCATTACTGCAATCTATATGCCTGACTGCTATTACTGCAATCTATATTCCTGATTGCCATTACTGCAATCTATATGCCTGACTGCTATTACTGCAGTCTATATTCCTGATTGCCATTACTGCAATCTATATGCCTGACTGCTATTACTGCAATCTATATTCCTGATTGCCATTACTGCAATCTATATTCCTGACTGCTATTACTGCAGTCTATATTCCTGATTGCCATTACTGCAATCTATATGCCTGACTGCTATTACTGCAGTCTATATTCCTGATTGCCATTACTGCAATCTATATGCCTGACTGCTATTACTGCAGTCTATATTCCTGATTGCCATTACTGCAATCTATATTCCTGACTGCTATTACTGCAGTCTATATTCCTGATTGCCATTACTGCAATCTATATTCCTGACTGCTATTACTGCAATCTATATGCCTGACTGCTATTACTGCAGTCTATATTCCTGATTGCCATTACTGCAATCTATATGCCTGACTGCTATTACTGCAGTCTATATTCCTGATTGCCATTACTGCAATCTATATTCCTGACTGCTATTACTGCAGTCTATATTCCTGATTGCCATTACTGCAATCTATATTCCTGATTGCCATTACTGCAATCTATATTCCTGACTGCTATTACTGCAGTCTATATTCCTGACTGCTATTACTGCAGTCTATATTCCTGATTGCCATTACCGCAATCTATATTCCTGATTGCCATTACTGCAATCTATATTCCTGACTGCAATTACTGCAGTCTATATTCCTGACTGCTATTACTGCAATCTATATTCCTGACTGCTATTACTGCAGTCTATATTCCTGATTGCCATTACTGCAATCTATATTCCTGATTGCCATTACTGCAATCTATATTCCTGACTGCTATTACTGCAGTCTATATTCCTGACTGCTATTACTGCAATCTATATGCCTGACTGCTATTACTGCAATCTATATTCCTGATTGCCATTACTGCAATCTATATGCCTGACTGCTATTACTGCAGTCTATATTCCTGATTGCCATTACTGCAATCTATATGCCTGACTGCTATTACTGCAATCTATATTCCTGATTGCCATTACTGCAAACTATATGCCTGATTGCCATTACTGCAGTCTATATTCCTGATTGCCATTACTGCAATCTATATTCCTGACTGCTATTACTGCAGTCTATATTCCTGATTGCCATTACTGCAATCTATATGCCTGACTGCTATTACTGCAATCTATATTCCTGATTGCCATTACTGCAATCTATATTCCTGACTGCTATTACTGCAGTCTATATTCCTGATTGCCATTACTGCAATCTATATTCCTGACTGCTATTACTGCAGTCTATATTCCTGATTGCCATTACTGCAATCTATATTCCTGACTGCTATTACTGCAGTCTATATTCCTGATTGCCATTACTGCAATCTATATTCCTGACTGCTATTACTGCAGTCTATATTCCTGATTGCCATTACTGCAATCTATATTCCTGATTGCCATTACTGCAATCTATATTCCTGACTGCTATTACTGCAATCTATATTCCTGATTGCCATTACTGCAATCTATATTCCTGACTGCTATTACTGCAGTCTATATTCCTGATTGCCATTACTGCAGTCTATATTCCTGACTGCTATTACTGCAATCTATATTCCTGATTGCCATTACTGCAATCTATATGCCTGACTGCTATTACTGCAGTCTATATTCCTGATTGCCATTACTGCAATCTATATGCCTGACTGCTATTACTGCAGTCTATATTCCTGATTGCCATTACTGCAAATTATATATGCCTGACTGCTATTACTGCAGTCTATATTCCTGATTGCCATTACTGCAATCTATATTCCTGACTGCTATTACTGCAGTCTATATTCCTGATTGCCATTACTGCAATCTATATTCCTGACTGCTATTACTGCAGTCTATATTCCTGATTGCCATTACTGCAATCTATATTCCTGATTGCCATTACTGCAATCTATATTCCTGACTGCTATTACTGCAGTCTATATTCCTGATTGCCATTACTGCAATCTATATTCCTGACTGCTATTACTGCAGTCTATATTCCTGATTGCCATTACTGCAATCTATATTCCTGATTGCCATTACTGCAATCTATATTCCTGACTGCTATTACTGCAGTCTATATTCCTGATTGCCATTACTGCAATCTATATTCCTGACTGCTATTACTGCAGTCTATATTCCTGATTGCCATTACTGCAATCTATATTCCTGACTGCTGTTACTGCAATCTATATTCCTGATTGCCATTACTGCAATCTATATTCCTGACTGCTATTACTGCAGTCTATATTCCTGATTGCCATTACTGCAATCTATATTCCTGATTGCCATTACTGCAATCTATATTCCTGATTGCCATTACTGCAATCTATATTCCTGATTGCCATTACTGCAATCTATATTCCTGATTGCCATTACTGCAATCTATATTCCTGATTGCCATTACTGCAATCTATATTCCTGACTGCTATTACTGCAGTCTATATTCCTGATTGCCATTACTGCAATCTATATTCCTGACTGCTATTACTGCAGTCTATATTCCTGATTGCCATTACTGCAATCTATATTCCTGATTGCCATTACTGCAATCTATATTCCTGATTGCCATTACTGCAATCTATATTCCTGACTGCTATTACTGCAGTCTATATTCCTGATTGCCATTACTGCAATCTATATTTATATAGCGCGCTTATATATTAGACTAACAGAGACTCACTCCCTATCACCCTATTTCACTCAACCCTTAACACGGCAGTGTGATCCCTGGGACGGCGACAACATATAGTCACTTACCCATGGATGCACACCGCCCGCATTCTTCCACCAAAAACTGTTAGGGAATCTTTACCTGGATCGCTGCCTGAAGAGATACCTTTCACCCTATTATTATTAGTCTATCTATGAAATCTATGTCAATTTATCGGTATACCGTGAGGCTGTAAGGATCGCAAGGAAAAACACACACAACAGCGTATACCATACAAGCTCTCTCTTTATTCTTATCATACCAAAACCTTTATAGCCCTATACAGCACCCCTCCTTACAGGGAGGGGCGAGGTGCACAGTTTCAACATAGAACAGAAAATTATATAAAAACAGAAAAGCAAAACTTGTTCCCAGGAAGGGGGGGAAAGGGGAGAGAATGCAGATAACATTTTTCTTCAGTATCCCATCTCCTCCCCTGTGGGGGGGTCTGGAAACTTTTCAGCTTTGAACATATTCTAACGATTGTTGCAATTAAACAGATAAGAGGCTGGAATAAGCCAGTCTAGTGATTTCCTCCCTAGTACATGAATCTCTGCAAAGCAGTCAAATGTAACTATTAACCCTATGGGTGCCGAACACACTGCAAAGCAGTCAAATGTAACTATTAACCCTATGGGTGCCGAACACAAGTATTACACACCTTATCCCTGTTACCTTCACACATATTCCGTTCACTGTGCCTAGCCGCAGATTAGCAGCACATTCTGTTTAGTGTGCAAAGTTGCAGATTAGCAGCACATTCTGTTTAGTGTGCAAAGTTTAAAAAATAAACGTCACATATTCCGTTCACTGTGCCTAGCCGCAGATTAGCAGCACATTCTGTTTAGTGTGCAAAGTTGCAGATTAGCAGCACATATTCCGTGTAATATGAAGAAGGCGGGTAAAAAGGGACGGGGAAGTGGACGTGATCCTGATAGTTCAGGGCGCGGGTCAGGACGCGTAGAAACTGTGCCTGGTGCCAGAGCACAAGAAAGAAAGACATCCACCATACCTAGCTTCATGTCTCAGTTTACAGGGCATCGCAGGACATCACTCTCGAGGTCAGACCACTGCGAACAGGTGGTCGGTTGGATTTCAGCTGATACTGCTTCCAGTCGGTTAAGCACCACCCTGTCTTCCACCAAGTCCACTCTCAGTAGCCAAGAGTCTGGTCAACATAATCCTCACCCTGATCATCCTTCCTCCCACCATACAGGGTCTGGCCAAAGAAGTGATCCCACACTGGGATATAGTGAGGAGCTCGTCTCATCACCAATCCTTCATTTGAACCTCTCTCCAAGCACGCTTGCTTATGAACATGAGATCTTGTGCCCTGATTCACAACCTCTAGAGGGTACCCAATCACAAGAAGATGACAGAGGGGAACGGCATTTAAGGTCAAAGGAAGTGGATGATGATGATGATGATGAGACACAGTTGCCATCAAATCAACCACTATTACTGTCTCAAGACCTTGATGAGGAGGATGATACACAGTTGTCAATGACTGAGTATGTGGTGGGATCAAGAAATGAGAAGGATGATCAGAGTGAGGAAGTGGAGGAGGACTTGGTGGACGATGAGGTCACTGACCCCACCTGGGAAGGTGGAGAGTCGAGCGATGACAGCAGTCCTGAGGGTGAGCCATCTGCAGCACCGCAACAGGCTGGAAGAGGCAGTGGTGTGGCTAAAGAAAGAAGGCGGACCGCACCAAACCGGCCCGCAAATGTTCCACGGAGCACCCCCTTGCGTAAATCTCCCTTGCCAAGGGCTAGGTGTTCCGCGGTATGGCGTTTTTTTAAGGAAAGTGCGGACGACAAAAGAATTGTAGTTTGCAACCTGTGCCACACCAGAATGAGCCGAGGCATGAACACTAGCAACCTCACCACCACCAGCATGATCCGACACATGGCATCCAAGCACCGTAATAAGTGGGAGGAACGCCCGGATCGCCAATCTGTGCCTGCAGGCCACACCACTGCTTCCTCTTCCCCTGTTTTCGGTGCCGGCCAATCGCCTGTCGAAGGCGCAGGCCCGCATACCTCCCGCCCTGCACCTGTACCATCTGAAGCACCATCAGCGACCACATCCACTTCCCTGTCCCAGCGCAGCGTCCAAATGTCGTTACCCCAGGCATTTGAGTGCAAGCGAAAATACCCAGCCACCCACCCACAGGCCATAGCACTAACCTCACACCTTTCCAAATTACTGGCCATCGAAATGCTGCCATTTAGGCTTGTGGAGACTGAGTCCTTCCGCAGCCTGATGGCAGCAGCTGTCCCTCGGTACTCAGTCCCCAGCCGCCACTACTTTTCCCGGTGTGCCGTCCCCGCATTACACCACCATGTGTCCCTTAACATCACCCATGCCCTGACCAACGCAGTTACTGGGAAGGTCCACTTAACGACTGACACATGTACAAGTGCTTGTGGCCAGGGATGCTACATTTCCCTGGCGGCACACTGGGTGAATGTCGTGGAGGCTGGGAGCGACTCGGACCCTGGGATGGCACAGGTGCTACCCACGCCGAGGATTGCGGGCCCTACCTCCATCAGGGTTTCCGCCAGCACCTACGTTATTGGCTCCTCCTCCTCCGTTTCCACCTCCGAATTCTCTGCGCGCAGCGCCACTCACCCATCAGCCGGTAGCTGGAAGCAGTTTAGCACTGCAGTGGGGAAGCGTCAACAGGCCGTGCTGAAGCTGATCTGCCTTGGGGACAAACAGCACACGGCCTCAGAGCTGTTGCAGGGGATTAGTCACCAGACCGAGCAGTGGCTCTCGCCACTCAACCTGCAACCAGGCATGGTTGTGTGTGATAATGGGCGTAACTTGGTGGCGGCTTTGGAGCTCGGCAAGCTCACACACGTACCATGCCTAGCGCATGTATTTAATTTAGTGGTTCAGCGATTTCTAAAAACCTACCCCAATTTGCATGATCTCTTGACCAAGGTGCGCCGCGTGTGTGCACATTTCCGTAAGTCATCAACAGCTTCAGCCGGCCTGTTGAAGCTGCAGCAGCGCTTACAATTGCCAGCTCACCGGCTGCTGTGTGACGTGAGCACGCGCTGGAACTCCACCTTCCACATGTTGGCCCGGCTTTGTGAGCAGCAGAGGGCAGTAGTGGAGTACCAGCTGTTACACGGTCGTCGCCTCTCCGTTCAACTTCCTCTAATCAGAAGTGAGGAGTGGGAATGGATGTCAGACCTCTGTGAGGTTTTACGCAATTTTGAGGAATCGACACAGATGGTGAGCGGCGATAACGCTATTATCAGTGTAACCATCCCACTTCTGTGTCTACTGAAACGCTCGCTGCTCACAATTAAAACCAACGCTTTGCATGTGGAAGAGGTGGAAATGGGGGAGGAAGAGCTTACACAAGGTGATAGCCAGAGCACCCTCACTTCGTCTTCTCAGCGACAATTGGAGGAGGCGGAGGAGGAGGAGGAGGAAGACACGGTTGCCTCCGCTACAGAGGGTAGCCATGGAACTTTAGTTCCATCTCTTCAGCGTGGGTGGGCAGAAGAGGAGGAAGAGGATGAGGAGATTGAGAGTCATCCTCCTGGTGAGGACAGCGAAATCTTGCCTGTTGGTACTCTGGCACACATGGCTGACTTTATGTTAGGCTGCCTTTCCCGTGACCCACGCGTTATACGCATTTTAGACAACACGGATTACTGGGTGTTCACCCTTCTGGACCCCCGCTACAAAGAGAATTTCTCATCTCTCATTCCTCCGGTGGAGAGGACAAGCAAAATGGTGCAATACCAGAAGGTTCTTGTCGAAAAATTGCTCCAAAATTTTCCATCTGACAACGCTGGCGGCAGAGTACGTGCTACCTTGGCCAACCGAGAAGGGGAGAAAAGGGGAGCACACAGCAGTTCCGAGAAAGGCAGGGCAACACTCTCCAAGGCGTGGGACACCTTCATGACACCCCGCCAGCACCCTCACCCTGATGCGCAGCCTAGTGTCACAAGGAGGGAAAAGTTTTGGAAGATGGTGAAGGAGTACGTAGCAGACCGTGTCAGCGTCCTCAATGATCCCTCTGTGCCTTACAACTACTGGGTGTCCAAGCTGGACACGTGGTATGAACTGGCACTCTACGCCTTGGAGGTGCTGGCCTGCCCTGCCGCCAGCGTTCTGTCTGAGCGGGTATTTAGTGCTGCTGGTGGCATCATAACAGATAAGCGTATCCGCCTTTCCACCGAAAATGCTGATAGGTTGACACTTATAAAAATGAACAAGGCCTGGATTTCCCCTGACTTCTCCACTCCACTGGAGGAAATCCCCGGGTGAACATAAAGTCACTTTAGATATGTTATTTACAATGATGGAAATACTCTGTATTCCCATTCACCCCTTCCACCCAAAAAACGGGTATATGGTTGACTCTCTTCCATATACCCTGTGATATAATTTTTATATAGGGCCAGCTCACCAGCGGGCCCTGTGATATAATTTTTATATAGGGCCAGCTCACCAGCGGGCCCTGTGATATAATTTTTATATAGGGCCAGCTCACCAGCGGGCCCTGTTTGACAACTTTTTGTATAGGTCAGCTCACCAGCGGGCCTTCTTATATAATGTTTTATTGGGTCAGCTCTCTAGCGGGCCCTCTCATATAATGTTTTATAGCGTCAGCTCACTAGCGGGCCTTCGCATATAATGTTTAGGATGGTCAGCTCCGCAGCAGACCCTCACCCATAATGTTTTAGATGGTCGGCTCAGCAGCAGACCCTCATTCCTAATGTTTTAGATGGTCAGCTTAGCGGCATGCCCTCGCCCCTAATGTTTTAGAGGGTCTCCAGCAGGCCATTAATCCTAATTTTTCAAGGGTGTGTATGATGCCCTCCTTTATGTGTAATAAAGGGTGTATTGGAGTGACATTTCAGTTTAATTTTTGGCAGCCCTTTCACTTAGTGCATCGGCTTTATGAGTGTTGGACCACTACCTGAACTATTGTACCACAATGTGAATGAGGCCCTTCATTTTGTGATATACAGGTTGTATCGGTGTGCCTCAGGTCCTCCCATTGAATTAAATAGGGCTGGGGTGTTCGACAGAGCAGAAGGTAGTTCTTGGCTTCATCCACTAAGTCACTTCGTCACTTTTACTGAATGGATCAGACCCCACTGTTCTGACTATAAATTTTGGACTTAACAAGGGCAAACGGACATGTTGTAAAACCTGTGGTAGCTGCGGCCTCCGTTCCTGAATGCTGTACCTTACCCGGGCCATAACCACGTTGAACACCTGCTTTACTCTGCGCAGGTTTCCCTCTTAATTATGGCTCCAGTTCCGAAAAATCGATGAAATTGTTTTGCAGAATCTGCAGATGATATACAAGTAAATATACAGCAAATACTGTTTGGTAACAATTTTTCGCCTAAAGTCGTTTTTATCTTCCTTTTTGTGTGTTTTACGTCAGTCTGTAAAAATGGCGTACTACGGGCGAAACATCGTTCCCAGCAGCGACGTTGGAGTCCAAGATGCATCCAGACATCCTCCCTATGCTGTCCCTGAACCATTTCTGTGGTGTTTCCATCATTTTCTGCCCTTTTCCTATGGACCAGGCACCCTCCCCTCATCAGAGCAGGGGGTGCCTGGTGTAACGCTCGAGTCCTCCCATTGACTTCAATGGGGCTCGGGTGCTCGGCCGAGCACTCGAGCCTCCGGGGTTGCTCGGCCAGAGCACCCGAACACCCGAGCATTGGGGTGCTCGATCATCACTAAATTTAATGTTAAAGGCTCTTCAATCCTGTGTATCTGAGCCTTTGTCATCAGCCTCTATCAGAGACCTCACACTGCAAACAGTCTTCCTCTCATTGATTGTATCTGCAAGAAGAGTTTCAGAACTTAGTGCTCTTTCATGTATTTCACCACACCTTGGTTTTAAGGACTGTTCCAGAGTTTATACCTAAAGTAGTTTCTGCTTTCCATATAAACCATGAAGTGGTAATCCCTTCCTTGAGTCCTAATCCTTCTAAATCTAAAGAAAAACCTCTTCATACTGTAGATGTAGTGAGATGTTTGAGACTCGATTCAATAATGGCCAGTAAAACAGCAGGTACGGCAAAATTGGATACCGGTGTGTTAGCAAAAAGTGCTAATGAGGTATTCAGTTGCCCTACCATCTGAAAGCACAACGGATGTTGGGCCACAGAAATGGGCTTGCGGCCAGATGTCCGTTTTGTGTGTTAAGTTCTCAAAACATTAATAAATAGTGGCAATAATGAGAACTTCACAGTAAAAAAAGCTATTGGTGCCTGACATACTGTCAAGCACCGATTATTAACTTATATGTGTTACACTTACCTGTCATCCACTGTCTGTCTCCTTCTATCTTTCTTCTGTCCTGTATCTTCTTTCTTCTCTTCTGTCTTCTTCTGTAAAGAAAAAATGTGTATTAATACAAGTGTTGGTGAAATATCCTGTACACTAATACATAGTTAAACCTCTCGAGTTCCAGAGGGGTACACGACACATTGCAAAGGGTTAAACTGTGTATTATTGTCTGGGTGAATGTAAATATGCCTCCAATTATTACAAGTTTCCAAAATGTGATTAAGAAATACTTAGTTTAGTAATCTGTCTCGGCCGTCGTGTGTTGCCGAATAGGCAGTGGCAGTGGAGACAGTAATGTGTGCCACAGACCCCCCGTCTTGTCTGACATGGGTCAATGCCTGTTCCACACTGAGGGAATTTGAACAGAGACACATTTATATATGGACAGTATCTGTTCAAATTCATTCACAGCCATTGGCTGGGAAGTGCATCAGCTTCGATCAGCTGTGCTTTTAACTGATTGGCTGGGATATGTGTGAGCACATCCCAGCCAATGGATGTGAAGGAATTTGAACAAAGACTGCAGTGTCTGTTTAAATTCCCTCAGTGTGGAACTGCCATTGGTCCATGAAGGACAGAATGGGCGGGGGCTGTGGCATACATTACTGTCACCGCTGCTGCCGCCTGTGTGGCAACACACAATGGCGGAGACAGATAACTAAGCTAAGTATTTCATAATCACATTGTGGAATATTTCTTTGAACCAAGTTTGAAAAATTTTAATAAATGGAGGCACATCAATATTCATTCGGACAGGGATACACAGTTAAATCTTTGAGCCCCAAAGAGGTACGCAACGCATTGCTTTGCAATGTGTTTCATACCCATCTGGCACTCAAGGGTTAAACCTTGTATTAGTGTGCGGGATATTTCACCAACATTTGAATTAATACGCCTAATTTTCATTACAGCAAAAAGAATGAGGAGGTGAAAGAGAAGAAAGAGGATACAAGACAGAAGAGGAAGCTGAGGACTCTGCTGGACATCAGGATTAATGGTAAGTGTTACTTTTAATGGGATGTTGCTTTGTTACTTAGTTGGGTTAACCCTATGAGTGCAGGCGGGATGATTATACCCCACTGGCACTCATAGGGTTAATTCTACTAACACTGAACACATTTTAAGTACTTTGGATGCATTGACATGGGTCTTAGGGCCCCGTATAAATACATCCACTGGGGACTTGGTTTTACATTCAATAGCTGTATTTGCAGACTAAAGATCCAATAAGGGACTTTACTCAGAAAAAAACTAGGTCTTAAATTTAAACGTTAAAGTGATTCACTTATCGGATCTTACCAGGTAACGTAATCAATTGAATGGCAACTTAAGGCGTTTGTTTCACTTGTCTATGGGTCACAATGCCTCTGACTTTATCTCCTGGCAAGGAATTTGATTTGAATGGCTTACAGTGCTTGAAAAAATGCTTTCTGAGGTTTTTTGTCCTAACGGGACAATTGAATCGAGCCCTATGTCCAAGTCACACAATCTTTTAGGACTTCAGATACTTTGTTTGTGATTCCAGAAGGCCCTAAGAAGGGCATACTAGAATCCAACACAACCATTGCTTCATGGCTTAAACAGGTTATCAGACAAGCATACAGACTAATGTCTGTTCCAGCTTCCTTTAGAATCACAGATTATTCTACTAGGTCCAATAGTAGTTCATGGACCTTGAAGAACCAGACTACTGTTGACCAGTTGTGCAAAGCTTGGTCATCTGTTCACACATTCACAAAGTTTTACAGAGTCAACATTTTTGCATCTCAAAATGCTAGTTTTGGGCATGAAGTTCTACAGTCCATTGCTCATTAGTTTTCCTCTCTCCCACTTTTTTGGGACTTCTTTGGTATGTCCCCATGCATCAATCTATGACTTAGAGAAAATGGGATTTTTACTTACCAATAATTCTTTTCTTTTAGTGCATTGAGGGATGCAGGGTTACACTTGTACTCACATATTGATAAGTGATAGTATGTAAATAGATTGATGCAATTGTTAAAAGCAACATGCAGAGGAAACATTAACATTAAAGCTTGAACTTGTTGAACTTTAGTGTCTTTTTACACCTCATTAACTATGTAACTATTGGCTTTATTTATCAAAGTGAAGAGGAGTAATTGTGGAACAAACCAGCTACACAACAGGGTAAAATGAAAATTCCCAATGACTTAAATGGAGATTGTAACCTTTTGAATACTAGAGAGATCCCCTGTGAATTACAAAGCAATGGGATATTGTAAATTACTTTATATCTCCCTTTAGTTTGCCCCAGAATTCTTTCTCCTGTTCTTGATGAATAATAAATATAACTTATTACCTTGTGAGTTACCCACTGACCTCTTTGAACACCTTATCCTTAACTTTATTTCCTAATAGACATCCAATTACTTAGAGCTGACCTGATCATCTGATTCCTCAGACTATTGATGATTGGGTTTAGTAATGGTGTGACTGCAGTGTACAACAGAGAGATGACTTTATTCAAATTGAATGACTGCCCTTTGGATGGAACAGTGTATTTAGCTGAAAGTATCCCATAATATGTGCTCACAACTGTGAGATGAGAACTGCAGGTGGAGAAGGCTTTCTGTCTCCCAGTGCTGGAGGAGATATTGATTATAGTGAGGAAAATTCTGACATATGTTGAAATTATAAACAAAAAGGGACCAGGCACAACAGGAAGAGAAAACACTATGGTCTCTACTTCTATAATATAATAATATATGTCTGTACATGATACTTCAAGAAGAGGAGCAAGGTTACAGCAGATGTTGTCAAAAACATTACATCCACAAAACTTCAAGAAAAAGATTGGAATTATGTAAATCAGACTGTCAAGATAGCCTAGAGCCCAGGAACACATAATTAGATAAAAAATAGAGTTGTATTCTCATAATGGAAACATAGTGCAATGGGTTACAGATGGCCAGGTATCGATCATAAGACATCACAGAAAGTAGGAAATATTCAGAAAGCTAGCCAATGACAGATAAACTGCAAATGTCTCTTAATAAAGTCCACAGAAGGTTGAGGACAAAGTTTATAGACAACAAGATGTCACATAAGGAAAGGTGACAGAGGAAAAAGTACATGGGTGATTGAAGGTGATGACTTGCCAGAAACAATGTAATTATAAGGAGGTTTCTGTATAATGTCATGATGTATAGCATGAGGAGAAGAACAAGATCTGCTTATCTTTACTTTATTTCCCAATAGACATTAATTTACTCAGAGCTGACCTGATCTCCTGATTCCTAAGACTATAGATGATTGGGTTTAGTAATGGTGTGACTGCAGTGTACAACAAAGAGATCACTTTATTCAAATTGAATAACTGGCCCTTGGATGGCACAGAGTATTTAGCTGAAAGTATCCCATAATATGTGCACACAACTGTGAGATGAGAACTGCAGGTGGAGAAGGCTTTCTGCCTCCCAGTGCTGGAGGAGATCTTGATTATGGTGAGGAAAATTCTGGCATATGTTGAAATGATAAACAAAAATGGTCCAAGGACAGTAGGAAATGAAAACACTATGGCCTCAACTTCTATAACATATGTATCTGAACATGACACTTCAAGAAGAGGAACAAGGTCACAGTAGATGTTGTCAATAATATTACATCCACAAAACTCTAAGAGGAAGATTTGACTTAAGTAAGTCAGACTTAAAAAAAAGCCTAGAGCCCAGGAACACATAACTAGATAAAAATGAAGCTGTATACTCATAATGGAGACATAGTGCAATGGGTTACAGATGGCCAAGTATCGATCATAAGACATTACAGTAAGTAGGAAACATTCAGAACAAGTAAATACACTACAAATGTACAACTGTGAAAGACAGTCGATGACAGATATACTGCAAATGTCTCTTAATAAAGTCCATAGAAGGTTGGGGACAATGCTTGTAGACAACAAGATGTCACATAAGGAAAGATGACAGAGGAAAAAGTACATGGGTGATTGGAGATGATGACTTGCCAGAAACAATGTAATTATAAGGATGTTTCCACATACTGTCATGATATATAGCACAAGGAGAATAACAAATACACATTTCTTCAGACTCTGAGTGCCTTGTAGTCCCAGTAGTATAAATTCTGTAATTTTTGTCTGGTTGTTGCTGTTAATGATGGTCATGATTCATTTAAAAATCCAAACTGTGAGAAAATAGACTTAATCTGTGTGATAATGTTACAGGAAATTCTTGTGTAGAAAGTCTTATGTTCCAGAATATGTTTCTTTCTTCATATCAGTTAAACCATGGGCAATTCAATTTTTTATGGATATTTATCTCCCTTGAATTCTAGAATTCTCCAACATATTGTATGCAAATGCTTTGGGGACCTCTCTAGCATACAGGGAGTAAAAGCCCCATTTAAAGTGTACCTATCACCTTTATTTAAATTTGTATATCTGAAACCTTAATTAAAAACTACCCATGTATATTGTTATCTAAGAGACCAGCAGATGTTTTGATTATGACATATTGATACCATTTGGTTATATTACTGTGTGTTGAGCTCTCTAAATGTCATAACATATGCTAATGTTTGCTAATTAAACCTGTCAGTGCAGTTTTAAATGCTAATTAAGCTCTGTATTCACTGAAAGACTCTATTTTCCAGAATTTAAAGTGCACATTTTTCTTATGCAACTACCGGACTTCTGGCCCCCCAAAAAAGATTGTAATAAATTAAGTGTTCAGATATACAGATTATAAAATTACAATTGGTCTAGGAAAAATAGAAAAAGAAACTCAAATTGTAAAGGGTAATAAAAAAATAAAATATTTAAATAAAAAAAGAGAGCTGAAGAGTTTTGGACTTTTAAAAAATGAGATTGATAAGTTGATCAGGAAGAATAAGAAAACGCTGATGTTCTTCTGAGCACAATCTTTTCATTAGTATAAAGCAGGGGTAGAAGAGCCTCAACAAGTACAACCATTTCATCATCATTATTAAAAAGAGAGTAAGGGATGACAGAATAAAATGAAGGTCTTCAGGAACTTGGTGCAGTGTTAGCAAGACAACTTTTTTAATTGTTTGTCTCCGTCTACACAGACTAAATGCTCCAAGATCACACTAAAACTATTTTATTGCCTTTATGTAAGAAGGGAGCTATACAATAATCTGGAAATTATGAGCTTGATCTCAGAAGTTGAGAAATTGCTTGGAGGATAATAATTGATAACATTCAGAATTACACAGTGAAAGTACAGTTGCAGGAAACAATTTATTTCAGTGAAGAAAGATCTTGCCACTTGAAGCTTCAGAGAAGAAGTATCTACCTATCAATAGATTTAGAATATATATATTTATCTATAAAGGCATTTGGTACAGTTCCATACAGGAGACTGATTTATAAAATAAGTATATTGGGTTTAGGGAATGACCTTTGTAATTCTATAGAAATGTTGTTGCAGGATAAGGAATAATGTTTTGTTATAAAAATAATATTCTCCAATGTAGTTAGATTTGTGAGTGGATTACCTCAGATTTCAGTGCTTGGTTCACTGCTTTATAAATGATCTGTAAATAAATATAGAAAGCAGATTTGAGCGGCTGTTCTTTAAACTGATTGGCTGGGATGTGAGTAAGAACATCTCAGCCAATGGCTGTGAGGGAAATGGAAGTGAGCCTGCCCATATATAAAGGCAAACTCACTTCCAATGCCCTCAGTGTGTTACGGGCAACGGCCCGTACAGAGCTGAAGGGGACCCGTGTTAGTCATCTGTGTCTTTTCTGCCGCCGCTCTCGCGGCCGCTCCAATTGGAGGAGATATGAAGATTTTCGCTAAGTAGTTTTATTTAGCATTTATGCATGACTTTACTTTCGGTGTATATGTATACTATTTTTCAGGCATTATTATTTATTTTGGCATTAAATAGAGGCATTTAATTTAAGGACTATACATGACACAAAAATATTTAACACTTTGAGTGCCAGTGAGGTAAACAACTTATTGATTTGCAATGTGTTGCGTACCCCTCTGCCACTCATTCATTCATGCTTGGTATTCATACTTTGATTTTATTTTTCAGGCAGAAGAAAGAATAGAAAGAAGACTGAAGAGAAGGCAGAAGATAGAAGAAAGAAGACAGAAGAGAAGGCGGAAGATAGAAGAAAGAAGACAGAAGGAAGAGAAGAAAGAAGACTATAGAGAAGGCAGAAGATAGACGAAAGAAGACAGAAGGAAGAGAAAAAAGAAGACAGAAGAGAAGGCGGAAGATAGAAGAAAGAAGACAGAAGGAAGAGAAGAAAGAAGACTGAAGAGAAGGCAGAAGATAGAAGAAAGAATACTGAAGAGAAGGCAGAAGATAGAATAGAGAAGACAGTAGGAAGAGAAGAAAGAAGACTGAAGAGAAGGCAGAAAATAGAAGAGGGAAGACAGAAGGAAGAGAAGAAAGAAGACTGAAGAGAAGGCGGAAGGAAGAGAAGAAAGAAGACTGAAGAGAAGGCAGAAGATAGAAGAGAGAAGACAGTAGGAAGAGAAGAAAGAATACTGAAGAGAAGGCAGAAGATAGAAGAGAGAAGACAGAAGGAAGAGAAGAAAGAAGACTGAAGAGAAGGCGGAAGATAGAAGAAAGAAGACAGAAGGAAGAGAAGAAAGAAGACTGGAGAGAAGGCAGAAGATAGAAGAAAGAATACTGAAGAGAAGGCAGAAGATAGAAGAGAGAAGACAGAAGGAAGAGAAGAAAGAAGACTGAAGAGAAGGCGGAAGATAGAAGAAAGAAGACAGAAGGAAGAGAAGAAAGAAGACTGGAGAGAAGGCAGAAGATAGAAGAAAGAATACTGAAGAGAAGGCAGAAGATAGAAGAGAGAAGACAGAAGGAAGAGAAGAAAGAAGACTGAAGAGAAGTGGAAGATAGAAGAAAGAAGACAGAAGGAAGAGAAGAAAGAAGACTGACGAGAAGGCAGAAGATAGAAGAAAGAAGACTGAAGAGAAGGCAGAAGATAGAAGAGAGAAGGCAGTAGGAAGAGAAGAAAGAAGACTGAAGAGAAGTGGAAGATAGAAGAAAGAAGACAGAAGGAAGAGAAGAAAGAAGACTGAAGAGAAGGCAGAAGATAGAAGAAAGAAGACAGAAGGAAGAGAAGAAAGAAGACTGAAGAGAAGGCAGAATATAGAAGAGAGAAGACAGTAGGAAGAGAAGAAATAATACTGAAGAGAAGTGGAAGATAGAAGAAAGAAGACAGAAGGAAGAGAAGAAAGAAGACTGAAGAGAAGGCAGAAGATAGAAGAAAGAAGACAGAAGGAAGAGAAGAAAGAAGACTGAAGAGAAGGCAGAAGATAGAAGAGAGAAGACAGTAGGAAGAGAAGAAAGAATACTGAAGAGAAGGCAGAAGATAGAAGAGAGAAGACAGAAGGAAGAGAAGAAAGAAGACTGAAGAGAAGGCAGAAGATAAAAGAAAGAAGACAGAAGTAAGAGAAGAAAGAAGACTGAAGAGAAGGCGGAAGAGAGAAGAGAGAAGACACTAGGAAGAGAAGAAAGAAGACTGAAGAGAAGGCAGAAGATAGAAGAGAGAAGACAGAAGGAAGAGAAGAAAGAAGACTGAAGAGAAGTGGAAGATAGAAGAAAGAAGACAGAAGGAAGAGAAGAAAGAAGACTGAAGAGAAGGCAGAAGATAGAAGAAAGAAGACAGAAGGAAGAGAAGAAAGAAGACTGAAGAGAAGGCAGAAGATAGAAGAGAGAAGACAGTAGGAAGAGAAGAAAGAATACTGAAGAGAAGGCAGAAGATAGAAGAGAGAAGACAGAAGGAAGAGAAGAAAGAAGACTGAAGAGAAGGCAGAAGATAGAAGAGAGAAGACAGTAGGAAGAGAAGAAAGAAGACTGAAGAGAAGGCAGAAAATAGAAGAGAGAAGACAGAAGGAAGAGAAGAAAGAAGACTGAAGAGAAGGCGGAAGATAGAAGAAAGAAGAAATAAGAAAGAGAAGAAAGAAGACAGAAGGAAGAGAAGAAAGAAGACTGAAGAGAAGGCAGAAGATAGAAGAGAGAAGACAGAAGGAAGAGAAGAAAGAAGACTGAAGAGAAGGTGGAAGATAGAAGAAAGAAGAAAGAAGGAAGAGAAGAAAGAAGACTGAAGAGAAGGTAGAAGATAGAAGAGAGAAGACAGAAGGATGGGAAAACTGAAGAGAAGGACAGAAAATGACCAGGAAGCTGTGGACTCTGCTGGACATCAGGATTAATGGTAAGTGTTAATGGGATGTTGCTTTACTTAGTCGGGTTAACCCTATGAATGCCGGCGGGGTAACTGTACCCCACCGGCACTCATAGGATTAATCCTACTAACTTTGGACACATTTTAGGCACTTTGGATGTATTGATGTGGGACTTAGGGCTCCATATAACTACATCCACTGAGGACTTTGTTGTTGTTTTTTTTTGCCAGTTAATAGCTGCGTTAGCAGACAAAAGATCCGATAAGGGACTTTACGGCAAAACAAACTGGGTCTTACATTTTAAGCAGTAAGTGAGTCCCTTATCAGATGTTTTTCAGCTAAAGCAGTCCTTTAAATGGAAAGTTGGAGAGTTTTTCTTTTTTTTTTTTAACATGGGCTAAAACACACGTTACTTGATGAACTGCTGTTAGCAGTTCATTACATGGCCCTTTGAATGGCTTACTACTCGTTAAAACACCCGGTGGTGTTTTTTTTGCCTAACGCCGGCCTTTAAATCTACCCCTTAATGTAATAAAGTGTAAAGTTATGCATTTAGGACAAACAAACTGACATTCTACTTATTAATTTAATGTTAGCATTTTAGGAGACTCATTGCTACAGAAAGATCTTGTATATTAAAAATTTGTCAACACTGATCAGTCTCAAACAGCATTAAAACAAATTAATTAGTTTCCTGCATAAAAAGAGGTATTAAAAGAAAAGTAGATAACATACATTTGCCACTTACTAAATTGTTGGTAAGTCTTCACCACAAATACGTAGTATAGTTTTTGGCACCAGTTCTGGAAAGGCTATTTCAGAAATGGAGACAGAACAGGTAAGTGAGAAAATAAATTATGGGAACGTATGAACTGAAGAATGAAGAACATCTACCCAAACTTTTTTTACTTACTGTAGAGAAAAGACATCAACAATGGGGTCTTGTTACATTGTATAAGTATATACAAGGTTAATACAAGGCTCTCACTAGTAAACTTTTTACAAGCTAGACACTTATTACAAGTCTATCCTTAAAATTAAAGGAAAGTTTTAGCAGATGAAGAGGTTATACACCATGGTTTGTTAAACTGTGGACTTTTTTGTCCAGGGATGGGGTAAAGACAGATACAGTGGACATTTAAGAGTAGATTAGAAACATTTCTAGCTGAAGTACACATATAGGGTTACACTTAGTATTAGTAGGTTAAACAGGAGGTTCTGATAAATAGACTAATGACATTATTATGTACTTCACTTTTTCTTGATCATAGTATGGTTGAACCTGATGGACTTGTGTCTTGTTTTAACCCAATTTACTATATAACTATGTAACTATTATTTTAAACTTATCAAGCGATATGAAAATATGTTCAATAATCTTTTCGATCATATATTATTCCTCGAAGCTCATTCATTAACATGCATTTTTTATATACTTTCAGAAAATTCTGTAGAAATAGGTGTGGTTTAAACCCTTTAAGTTCCAGAGGGGTATGGAATGCATTGCAAATCTATAGACATTATCTTATATTTATTGAGCAACCAAGAATAAAATACTATAGTCCATGGATGGAAAAGATCACAGTAGCTTACAGGTTCAGTCAACTTTGTGAAGTTCTCCTGTGGATTTTTTTGACTTTTACTTCACTTTGGATGAAAATTCTACAAACTGCATAGTAACCTGCACAGTAATCTCACAGTAACCTGCACAGTAATCTCAACCAACATTCTATCTCAAGTTACCAAAGTATCTAATCAACTGCACCCGACATTCAGATGTATTTCTTATTTCAAGGTTTGATTAAATGCCTGACTTTTTACATGATATGTTCGTTCTATATTAAATGTAATGGAACAGTAACCTGAAAAGATGAGGCTCTTAATTTGTTTAACTTGTCTATGTAGGTTTCTTTTAAACAGCAGTCATACAGATGCATTGTATTCTTTTAAACAGCAGCCATACAGATACACTGCATTTAAACTGAGTTGTATTCTACTGCTACATGGATTCAGTTTATGGTCTGATAAAAAAAACAGACTCATATGAAGCATTCAGGACTATTGCAGCTCATTGTTTTGTTGTGTGATATAGAGACAGACTGTAAAATCATTTTTATATACAGGCAACTACAGATGCAAAGCAGATATCCATATACCTGACTGCTGTTTGAAAGACATCTACCATGTTAGCAACTTCTGTTAAAAAAATGAAATGACATATCCATAAATTATACTGTCCTTTAATTATGTTTCATCAATTTAAGACTGAAATGATCTGATTATACTATTTAATAATTATTTAACAACTGCTATTATTATTTGCTGGCAAGATTCAATTAGTAGATGGTATCTGATAATAACCCATTATCAGGTGATAACATAAGATTATATTATTAGTTGTATTCTGAGTGGTGCTCAATGAAATGTTACATTGAAATAAATGTATTTACAACATAATAATCAGGAGCAGATCCAACAAAGAAAGAGTTAGATTCCATTACAGATGATGTTATCACTGATTCATCTCACAGAATCCTACTGAATTATATGTGGAAATTTGCAGTTAAAATTAGTGATAAAATTGTCGCCTGCAGTTCAGGTCAGACCAAAATTATCCTTCAGCAATTTAGTACAAACTGAGGATGATGCACTAAGAATTGGGTGTTTCTGGGTCAAATCAGCTGCACCATAGGAGGAAAATAAAAATTACAATTTTCAAATTACTTGTATGTTAGAGATTTCAGAAATTCATTGAGAAACTAAACTAGCTTTCTAGGGTTCAAAATGCCATATAACTCAGAATTTCTGATATTTGCATTTGTCTCCTATGATGCTGTTATATTTCTTCCTACATCAACCTCACTCTCCACTTCAACTGTTGTGATCAGTTCTAGAAAGGTATTGAAAAGGGCAACTAACTTTTTTAAATACATTCTGATCAGCATCCTCAACTTACCTTGGTCTCATCAAGATCTCTGCTTTTATCTCCTTTAATATCACATCTTCAGTAACAGCTATATGTTCTGATCATTCAAATAAAGAGAAGAGTTAAAAGTTCCACAAGTAAAATGTTATGTCACAATGTGGTTAACACTGCAGTCCAACAGTTTCAATAAAAAAATTGTAGTCCATTTATGATAAAGGTGAAGACTTACAGTTTATATAGTTGTGGGATGGTTCCAGAAGGAGTTCAGAAAATGAAAAGAATTCCATGATGACCAATTAGATCTCTGAACTTTTTTGTTTACAAACTTTCACCTATGTGCACTTTGATATTATTTTTACAGTTTACTTTTGTTAATCTGAAACTTCATGGATTTTCTGTGATGCACACACACTCACAAATCATTTTAACAAATTCAGCACTATCAAAAAAACACTGTAGATTTCTGTATATGTGCTGTCATGGAAAAAATGTACCTAGAATGCAAAAAAAAAAATTTTTTTAATTTATTGATATACAGTAAATCACTAGGATTTATGTTTACTGTAGTTTTGTTTAGAATAATCTTACATTATTCTAAGATTATTGACACATAAATCAGTGCTTATAACAGTGGTCCCAACAGTGGTAAAAGGAAGCAACCCTTCAGATCCATCCTCCTTATCCTCCTCATCTTCTGTGCTGCTGTTAATTATAAATGTGGCATGGCTTTGCCTACTTCTAATACCTGATACTCAGATGGTATTAGATCCTGGTTCATTTTTTGTAATGTTAGTCTCCCAACAATGCTGCTAGATAATATAATATAGCCTCCTGAAATGAAAAACCACTCAGACTCAGTGCTTGGTGGTGGCCAACTAAGGGTTTCCATGGCAGTCTGTGTCAGTGTTGGCCACCCACATTGTTTTGTATGCCAGTACTCCAGTGGTTCATTGTTCCTGCTGAGGATGCTAACACCATCTCACATGCAGTGGGACAACTCCCAGGAGCTACAGAGTTTTCCAGTTACCAAACCATAGAGATGTCTTCCACCAGCTCCATCACCACAGCAAATATTTGATTTCACCCCCTGAGACACATGAATCACTTTTATGAGATGAAATATGTTCAGAAATATGTTGGGAATGGTATGTTCTGGTTCATGTATATGGTCCTGCTGTTGCTGGTATAAACCCATATCTGACTTCCTTTTCGCTATGTTATCTAAGAGGTTTTTCAGTTCTAGCTTTCTCCCTCTCATCCTCCACAATGCAAACCTACCGTCCATCTATAAGCATATCTTTATATTCTTTGACAGAATTTGATTCCTCAGAGGGATGCTGCTGTTCATGGTTATGTTTTGACACAAAAAACTTTTAAGGAGCGATGTACAAGATATTCCTCTATCACCTGCTCTAGTTTACTTAAAACATCTATGGCTTTGTAGAACGGTCAATCAAAACTCTGCATACACAAGGCAAATCACTTATGTTATGTTCAATCCTGCTGCCTTCTAATCATTCTGTGCTTTGCCCACTTGTTCACTTATCTGTTGTCAGGTGGATTTTCTTGATGTTTGCACTTTCCAGCCTCTTTGCCCACCACAGTAACCACCTGCTTGTACACTCTTATCACAGTGCCCCATGATTGCCTGTGACTGATATTGCCCTGGAGTGACATTGTTTACTTCCTAGCTGTCGCTCTCGCTGAGGCGCTATTCTTATAGGGCACCACGCTGATGAGGTCATTGCTCCACCTATCTGTCAGGGTTTTTAAACCTCTGCTTGTGTCACTTCCAGTACCCTTTCGTGGTGTACCTGAGCTTTACTGTGTTGGTGCATTATCGTTCCTGTGTATTAACTGGCTCGTCTGACTACCCGTTCCGGTTCTGACTCCTGGCTCGTCTGACTACCCGTTCCAGCTCTGACCTCTGGCCTTGTTTGACTACCCGTTCCGGTTATGACCATTGGCGACGTCTGACTATCCGATCCGGTATTGACCTTTGGCTGCCTCCTGATTTTCCCACTGTGTTGCACTCTGAGACCATTCCATTTACCGGTTTGGTTCCCATGCTGCCTGTGTCTTCCGCTTTGCACTTGCTTCCGTTAAGCTGCGCTGACTCCATGTGTCTGACCTCCCGTGGCCTTACCGGTCTGTGCTGTCTAGCCTATTCTACAGCTGGCTACCGTCTGGTGTATCCCCTGCCGGGATACTGATCTACTCCATATATTTTCTGACTTTATGTAAGGGAGTGCTCTGCACTGCCCTTCACATCTACCATGTAGTCCCGGGCTATTCCGTTTCTCACCACCTGTCCTGTCAAGGGTGAGGAAAATGCCTACACTGTTCCTCTCTGGTCTCGTGAAGGTGTGCCATCCTATCCGGGTACAGGAGTCCTCTGCACCGTATCTACATCTATCGTGTAGTCCAAGGGCCATTCCGTTTCTGACCACCTGTCCAGTGAAGGGTGAGGAAAGTGCCTGCACTGTTCCTCTCTGGTCTCATAAAGGTGTGCCATTCCATCTATGTATGGGAGTGCTCTGCACTGCTCTCACATCTACAGTGTAGTCCCAGGGCCATTCCGTTGCTGACCACCTGCCTGGTGAAGGGTAGGAAAGTGTCTCCACTGTTCCTTCTAGATCTTGTGAAGGTGTGCCACTATCTAATTCCACTTGTGTCATCGTGAAGGTGTGCCACTATCTACTGCCACTTTTATCATTACCATAACTACTGTGTGTCATTTATTGCCATCTGCCTGTTGCCTTATCTCCTGTCTTTTATTGTATTCAGTAAAGTTTTATATTACGTTCATCTGTACTTGTCAGTGTGTTCAATTCCTAGTCACTCCGTGACAACTCCAGACACAGCCATACTGTTAAAATCATTGCAGCTTGGGATATGTCAGTACTATGACTAGATGTTGATTCAATTCCACTGCTAATACTACAAGGTGTTAAAGGTGCAGCACTTCCAGCAGCAGCATAGGCACTCATAATAGCTAAGGTTGTGGATGTTAATAAAGATAGAAGAAAACATAGATGCTCAATTAGGCTCATGAGTTTGCAAAAGTATGCAAAAGCTCACTGGGACTGTGTCCTCAAGACCAGGGTGCAATCTATTTTAGCTCACAAATGCCATATACAGAGAAGAAATATTCTGAAGTATATCATACAGGTCCTGTCATAATTACAGCCCAGCCACAAAATGGCAGACAATTCCTCTCTGAACAAGGAAGCAGCGAACTCCAGACATATGTTTTGGGCCTTGTTGGGCTTCATCTGTGAGGCGCAGCTGATACCTCTAGGCACTTGTGAACAAGGGGTCCATGTCTGGATTCCTCCATTACCCTTAGGGTGACTAACCCCAAGAGCAATTTGTATAGAAATAGAAGGGGTCAGAGATGCTCAACTAGACTCACGAGCTTGTAAGGGTATGCAAAAGCTCATTGGGACTGTGTCCTCATGCCCAGGGTGTAATCTCTTTTAGCTCACAAATGCCAGACACAGAGAAGAAATATTCTGAAGCATATCATACAGGTCCTGGCAAACTGACAGTCCAGCCACGAAATGTCAGACAATTGTTCTCTGAACAAGGGAAGCAATTAACCCCAGATGTACGTTTCGGCCTTGTTGGGCCTCGACGATGAGGTGCAGTTAATCCCTCTAGGCACTTGTGAGTAACGGGTCCACACCTGGATTTCCCCATTACCCTTAGGGTGACTAACCCCAACAGCAATTTGCATAAAAGTAGAAGGAGTCAGAGATAATCAACTAGACTCATGTCACAGTTACCTTAGATCCACCAATGCCTGGTGGGTTGACGCAGGTATTTGATGGCCTGAAATGTCGCCACAGCGTCATCCCTTGCATTATTCCGAGGACTGGGTCTAGGCCCTCTTGGTGTTCTCAGCGGCCGTCCATGTCCTTTTGCTAACTGGGTGTCACGGTACCCAGATAACTCAGGAGACAGAATGTATAAGTAAAACCACCTTTATTAAAGGTACAGCATAAGGCAGTAAATCAGCAGATAAGCTAGTACTACTCTCACCTAGGATAGACCACACCGCTCGAGACTAGGCCAAAGCCACTGGAAGTCTCCGCAGGAACTAGGACTGGAACAGAAACAGGATCAGCCACTGAACACTCCGACCAGGAATATACAAGGAGATACTGACTCACTCCTGCAGTCAGTCTAGCTGGAAGGATAGCTGACATACGCTTGCCATCAACAAGCTAGAAGCTGATCACTGACTCACACCTGCAGTCAGTATAATTGTTAGTCTACCAGAGTCCCAGGTCTGTGCCAGATGGTTGTCAGCAGAAAGACACAACACAAGGGACAAGCCAGACAGAGCCACAGGACAGCACCAGATAGGATGGTCAGAGACGCCTGGTCAACACGGAGTGGTTAGTCAACCAGAGCCACAGGTCTGCACCAGATTGGTTGTCAGACAAGCCTAGGGTCATACACAGAATGGGTAATCAGCCAGAGCCACAGGTCTGCACCAGATTGGTTGTCAGACAAGCCTAGGGTCATACACGGAGCGGGTAGTCAGGCAGAGCCACAGGTCACCACCAGATCAGTTAGTTAGACAAGCCTGGACATACACAGAGCACCAGATTGGTTGCTGGACAAGCCTAGGGTCATACACGAAGTGGTTAGTCAGACAGAGCCACAAGTCAGCACAAGATCAGTTAGTCAGACAAGCCAGGTAATACACAGAGCCCAAACAACTATAACCGCAATGGAACACCATGAAAGGGCAACTAATGTGGTGTCCAGGCAGTTTAAATACTTATTGCTTCACCTCTGAGAGGTGGAGCAACAAGGGTATCGTCTCTCTAAGAAAGCCAGGTTGCAACGTCACTAAGGGAATCCCTGTGACGCGCGGCCACACTCTGCTGGCCAGAAGAGGAACTCAGAGCTGCAGGAGCTGCACGGACCCAGACCCAGAAACCGGCCGCCAGAGCAGCAGTAAGAGGCCGACCACTGATTGGTACTCAGCGGCCGGTTCTGCAAGATAAGCATTGCGCTTACACCGGGCCTGCTCCGTAGAATGATGCAGAATTGGGTCTGTGTTCAGACGTATCATGTGGCCATGTATCACTTCAAGGCACGAGGATGCAATATGTCGCAGGCCTCTGCTTTGTACTGTTTTGGGCTGATAGCTCCACCCATCTACTTCCTGGGTTTCCTTTTAAAAGGTAACTGGATCTCTATCCAGTTACCCTTACATTGGTGTTCAGTGTAGTTCTAGTTCCTGTTGCTCCTGTATCCTGAGGATGACCCGGCTTGTCTGACTATCCTAGCTGGTGCTGACCTGTGGCACTGTCTGTTCACTCTGCTGTGTGGCTCCGTTCCCCACAGACATCCATCCTAGTGCAGACCTGGGGCTCTGGCAGACTCTGACCTTACTGACTACAGGCATGACACAGTAGTCTCCCTTGTTGCTATCCTTATTGGAGATGAGCTCTTCCTTACTGACTGCAGGCGTGAGTCAGTAGTCTCCTTGTTGCCATCCTTATTGGAGATGAGCTCTTCCTTACTGACTGCAGGTGTGAGTCAGTAGTCTCCATTGTTGCCATCCTTATTGGAGACGAGCTCTTCCTTACTGACTGCAGGTGTGAGTCAGTAGTCTCCTTGTTGCTGTTTCGGAAGACTGTAGTTTCTGTGTGTGTTCCACCTATTACCCTGAAACTACCAGTTGGCTTCGGCCTAGTCTCCAGCAGACATGGTTGACCCTTCGGCAGGCTCCTATTTCTGATAAAGGTGCTAGACTCTCTAGTCAACCTCTGCTTATAGTATATTCTATTATTGCCTATTGATTATTATCCTTACAAAGGGGATTTTAACTATATCGTCTGACTCCTTGTCTTGCTTGAGAACCGTAACAACTCATGAGCTTGCAAGGGTATGCAAAAGTTCCCTGGGACTGTGTCCTCACGCCCAGGGTGCAATCTCATTTAGCTCACAAATGCCATACACAGAGATTAAATATTCTGAAGCATATCATACAGGTCCTGCCAAAATGACAGCCTAACCACAAAATGCCAGACAATTCCTCTCTGAACAAGGGAAGCAACTAACCCCAGATGTACCTCCTCGGTGAGGTGCAGCTAATCCCTCTAGGCACTTGTGAACAATAACCTGTATAGGTTATGTGTATAGCTAAGTGGGGTTTGAACTTGGAAGAGGGGACAGTGCTAATGATGAACGACAAGATGACATCTTTGCTTGTACATGGTCAGCATTTTCAATGCTGGAAAATTGAACTTTTGACTTTTCAGCTAACTTTCTGGCTATGTTGTCATCTCTATCACTCTCAATTTCATCTGTATCTGAACAAGAGGGGAATGCTGAAGGGATATATGTCACAGGCAGCAGTTGGTTCAGCTGCTACACCTTCCTCCATTACTCCATCATCAACACTAGAATGTAACTCTCTGTTGTCTTCAATGTTCTTTTTATATGTTATTATGTAGTGCTGGTGGTGGTGGTGGTGGAGGTGCATAACAGAACTGATGGAGTGTGGTATCTTGCCTTGGCCTTCAACAAAATACTCAATCTCCTCTGAAATCTAACTGAGTCTGCCTCAGTCACACAGCTCATGTCAGGGCTCTAGTCAGCTTACTGTCACCTATTTTTCTAAATTTTCAATTTTTTTTTACATTTCTCCATCCAATCTTCACTGCCAAAAAAAATTATTTATAAAAAAATATCAACAACTTATTTTCCCAGACATTCCCAGCACAGAGATAATAACATCAAGATCAGCAAGGAAATTGAACTGCAGCTGTCTTTCGAATCAAATGAGTCAGGCAGAATATTGGGGTATTTGTGTTCAACATACTTTGCTCCCTTCTCACACCCCAAGATGCCACCAGCACAGAGTTAATAACAGCCAGTTCATGAATAAGCTTGGATTGCGGCTGCTTGTGAAGTGATTAAAATCTTCTCCATTTTCAAAGATTACTGAGAAATTATTTATAACTTGGGGGTGTATGTAGTATAAATGTAGTATAAATGCTATTTTATAATTTTTCCACCACTATGTGAGGTCCCAGTTTTGAGGGTGGTCACTATTATTTGTGGAACGGGGTTTCCCCCTTGTGATTCTCCAGTTCTATTAAGGGGGTGATTTCCTTTCAATACTGGGTCTTGTTACATTTTTTAGCACAGTCTCATGGGAGTTTCAGCTAAACTGCTATATGTTTCAATAGCTATACCCTCCTATAATGTTAATGTTTTGTTGGGCGTTTGTTTTATTAGCTTATTAACATATTAGGATGGCCCTGCTATGCGACCCAAGTGGTTGTTGGAGTCTTAGCCGCTTACCCCCCTCTGGAGACAACTAAGTTCCTGATGTGTATTTCTTTTTTTGCTTTCTATATGTTTCCTTTGTGCATTGTGTGGGGGGTGGGGGGATTGGGTCCAGTGACATTACTACCTTACAGAATCATTCACACTTTACAGACTCGAAAAGACAGTTTCCAAAACTTTGATAAAGGTACTATTGGTCAATGCTTGGGACCTGAATATAGCAGAGAAGTGTTCCATTGCTCTTCATGACTTTCAGAGACAGCGTACAGATAGAACCCCCTCTTTCAGGTCTAAATATTATCCCATGGGCTAACATGCACATTGTAACAGTAACAAATAATGGAAAGGTGTCTCTATCCTTTTACATATGCGAATATCATGGGCCCATCATGATTCTTTAGTAGACCCTGATGGGAGATATATATTTATCAGAGGTTTGCTTTTTGGAGTCCTGTTCACTCTAGTCAGTATCTATGCCCCAAATTCTAAACAGGATACTTTTGTGGATACATTTTTGCGTCAACTAGACAGTTTTAGACAAGGTCAATTGTTAATAGGGGGAGATCTGAATAGACCCATTAATGGACTGTTTGGTAGGCACCTCACATGTTCCCCAGTCCTCTATAGATAAATGTAGGAAATTGATGCAAGATTATACTTTGTTTGACACGTGGCGCCTCTTACATCCAACGGCACGTGACTATACTTATTACTCCCCATGCCACAATCGTTATTCTAGGATTGATTTTCTATTGATGGAACAATATAAACTTCATATACTTTGGTAGGCCAAATTTCATGGTCAGACCATGCTCCGGTGGGATTGACGTTCAAACCTGACACCGGGCTTCGGGGTCCTACTGCTTGGTGTCTTAATGAACTTCTTATGCAGGGCTCAGATGCGAAAGACACAGTCGCTAAGTGGATCTCAGAATATTTTGAACTCAGTACTGGATCGGGTGACTCAGCTGTGTCTCTATGGGAGGCTCACAAGTGTGTGCTTCGGGGTAAATTTATATGGTTGGGTGCGCTGCGTAAAAATCGACTAAACATTCATCTTGACTCACTATTTTCTCGCCTCTGAGAGCAACATCTGTTTTCCCGATCCAATGACGATTATCAAGCACTTGTGGCCATCAGGAGGGAAATTGCAAATCATTACTTAGCATTGGCAACTAAATATTTTTTGTGGTCTCGCTATGCAAATTACACCCAGGGTAATAAATGTGGTTGTTTATTAGCTCGTATGGCTAAACTAAAACGTAAAGATCACTTTATTCACCATACTAAAGATGATGCAGGTATGTCATACATTTCCTGACATATCAGAAGCTTTTTGTAAATTTTTTCATGGTTTATATAATCTGGAGCCCACTCTTTTACTTCATGATCAGGAAACTTTCAAAGGTTGAGTAAGGGACTTTTTGGCCAGATCAAATATCCCGAAGCTACCACTGGTTTTAGACCTTCTTGAGTCTCCCTTCACAAACGCTGAATTGAATGAAGTAATACGTACTACTCGGAGTGGCAAAAGTCCAGGCCAAGATGGTTTCCCAGTGTTATATTATAAAACTTTCTCAGATTTATTGTTGCCTCCAATGCTTCTTTCCTTTAATGCCATTCTAGAAAGTGAGAAATTTACCCCTACCGCTTTGGAGGCACACATCACCCTTAGCCCAAAACCAGATAAAGATCCTGCAGTATGTGCAAACTATAGGCAAATTTCTCTCTTAAATAATTGCATCAAATTTTATGCTAAATTAATTGCAAATCGATTGAAGCCATATCTCCAAGGCATTATCCATCCAAATCAATCTGGTTTTGTCCCCGGTCAGGAGACGAGAGATAATACGACAAAAGCCCTGTCCCTAATAATAATAATAATCCTTTATTTATATAGCGCACACAGATTCCGCAGCGCTTTACACTCATATTGGTTCCTGTCCCCATTGGGGCTCACAATCTAAATTCACCTATCAATATGTTTTTGGAGTGTAGGAGGAAACTGGAGTACCCGGAGGAAACCCACGCAAACACAGTGAGAACATACAAACTCATTGCAGATGTTGTCCTTGGTGGGATTTGAACCCAGGACCCCAGCGCTGCAAGGCAACAGTGCTAACCACTGTGCTGCCCTAATACATACAGCTCTGATCAAAAACAACATCCCATCACTGTTGCTAATGGTAGATGCCAAAAAGGCATTTGATAGGGTACATTGGACTTACATAGACGGCCCCCTAGACCATCTGGGCCTGAAAATGAGAGGGAAACATGGAATAATGGCTCTTTACTCTTCACCGTCAGCAAGATTGAAAATAAATGGCTTTTTGTCTGATTCATTTGTTATAACCAACGGAACTCGTCAGGGCCATCCACTTTCCCCGCTTATTATTATTTTGTCGCTTGAACCCTTATTACACTTGATACGAGTAAATCCAGACATTTATGGGCTTCCGAGCTTAGGAGGGAAACTAAGCTATCCTCTTTTGCAGACGATGTGCTTTTCGTCTCACACCCGCTTTCCTCCTTGCCAGCCCTGATGGCGGTTTTCCGAAACTCTGGTGTGATTTCTAATTATAAGGTCAATGAACATAAATCTTTAATTTTAAACATAAACCTTCCTTGATCGACTTGTGATGTGCTTAAAACGCTCTTTCCGTTTCGTTGGCCTACTGGGAAGATTAAATATCTTGGGGTTTTTCTGACCGCAGAAACACTCACTTAACAGCATCAATGAATTACAAATTTCTCTCCCAGGCGCTACTAGATGATGGAACAAACTGTTTATATCATAGTTTGGGAGAATTAATCTAATTAAAATAATCACATTGCCAAAACTTTTATATCTTTTTAAATCACTTCCTTTGCCATTATCCCGAGTGCAGATAGCGCGACTTCAGTCCTCCATTAATGCTTTTGTTTGGGCTTATAAGAAGCCACAATCTCCAGCATCGCGTCTATATCTTCCAATAGACAAAGGTGGTCTAGCTTTACCAAATCTACAGTACTACTATACAGCTTCGGCTGTGTCTTTACTTCTTTACTACGACCGATATCCACACAAGGACTGGGCGTTAGCAGTGAGTTTTCATATTCTATCCACTTCTATCGACAACTTATTATGGCTAAACCCAGAAGATAGGCAAACTATAGTCGGTGCTCATCCGATTCTCCAGCATTTGTTATCCAAATGGGATTCTTTTAATTCGATAACTCAGTCAGCGCCGTATCCTTCACCTTTACTGTCAATAGTGGGAAACCCTGTTTTTTTACCGGATCTCCATTGTCCCCTCTTTCTGTCTTGGAAGGAAAAGAATATACACACTTTACAATTCCTGATAACGAATGCTAGAATTCCATCCTTTAATGATTTGGTGACTAGTCAATCTTTTACCCCATCCCAGATGTGGCAATACTTACAAGGGAGGCACTACTTGCTTTTGTTGATCGCTAAGGGTTATATGGTTTGTAACTTAACTGTATTTGAACAAATATTTTGTTCTGGAAAACAGGTTGTAAAACCTTTGATGAAGTTGTACCATTTTTATTTCATGCAGTCTAGATTGTTACAATTGGTGAAACCATCTTACATTTGCGCATGGGAGGCTGAACTACAAGTTCCTTTTCCTACGCTAAAGTGGCTTAGCATTCTAAAGGGGGCTCTCAAATGCACACCAATGCCCTCATGAAAGAATCTAGTTATAAACTATTTACCAGATGCTATTATACTCTGGTTGTTTTGCATAAATTTTACCCTGAGGTCCCTGTTATGTGTTGGAGGTGTAAGAGGGCTGAGGGTTCATTATTTCATCTATGGTGGAAGTGCTCCATGACCCAACCATATTGCGGACAACTCATTCTAGTTATTAATAAAATTCTCTCTCTTTCTGTGTACTCAGACCCCCTTATGTGCCTTTTTTCTTTTAATTCCTACTGTGCCAACAGTTCCTTCCTCTGTTACCACCTTACTCCAAATTCTACTTCATCATGCTAGACATATGATACCATTGCATTGGAAATTGCCTGTATCCCCTTCAATTGGGTCTTGGAGGGTTAGAGTGGATGGGATTTACAAGATGGAAAAACTGCATGCCATCTCAACAGGACGTATGGAATCCTTTTTGGAGGTTTGGTCACCCTGGAAGAACTATTGGGATGCACGTCCTGATATTTGAGGTGGGTTTTCTGCCCATGTCCCTGTCCATGATAGTATTGGTGTCTCTGGAAGTGTGTGGGCTATGGTGGTGTTCTTATTTTCGTTCTTGTATCATTTGCCCTAAGGGGTGGGTGGTCTAGATAATGGAAGAGTACTGGAATGAAGTATTAATAGACCCTAAGTTACTATTTCGGTTTTCTCACTGGTCTCCCTGGCATTGGCTGATGCCTCTATTTAGCATCTGGGCAACATTGTGCGGGTTGCTGGTCCCCCCCCCCCACCGTCTTTCGGTGCACATTTTCTGACTCACTTTCTTTTTTAAATTTGTTTTGTCTTTGTAATCCTTCCGTTTCTTGGATTTGCTTCTCTGATTTTCCAATTTATTCTTTCTTCTCTTTGTGACTGTAGGCGGTCATGTGCCTGTATCTGACAGTTCTAGTTTTTTTCAAAACAGAGGTTTTTTTCTAACTCTTTGGAGCTCTAGAGTCAGAGGTTTATTTAGCTTTTATAGAACAACTAGTTGAAGAGCCCGTTACACGGGCCACAGCGCCAATGCCACCCGGTTGTGGGGCAGTCATGCGCAGTAGAGACTGTCCGCGCCGCGGCTGATACAGAGCTTTCTGTATCAGCCACGGTGCGGGCAGTCTCTACTGCGCATGACTGCAGCACACGCAGCAGTGTCTACTGCGCATGACGTGGCGTTATCGAATTATTATGTAGAATGTGTCATAGTTTTATGATGCCGGCTCACTTAAGGGAAATCGTGCTGATTTAACTGTCTTTATATGCTCCGTATGTAACTTATATTGTATGAATTCTGTACTTATGTATAAGATGTCTTCTGTTTTGCTATTCAATAAAACCATTTGAAATTAAAAAAAATTAAATTGTCTCCATTTTCTCCTTTTGCCAAAACTTTTGTTATTTCAATAGCTACAAACTTTTCACCTCTTTAATTTCTCACTTTTTCTCTGTCAAAATGTGAAGTTTTCCAGGAAGTGAAACACAATACAAGGAACTACAGAAAAAGTGTATGAGAGAGAGAGAAAGAGAGCGAGAGAGTGCTATCTACTGTAGACAGAAGAGGCTCATAGTAACTGCTATCACTATAATCAAGTTGAATAGTACTAAAATGAGCTGGAAGTATATCCTCCTACTGATGCCAAGGTGGTAGTAGAAGTAATGCAGAGCACCTGATTAGCACTTAATGTAGCCCACAACATTCCTCTTACCATGAGAGTCCCCTTACCCTCACGGAATTGTCCAGATGGAACATGATCCTGAAGAAGGCTGTCTGTGTCTGCTGCTAATGGTGCCTGTCTGCCTACTTCAGATCAACAAGAGATGGCAAGTCTGATAGTAGGGAGCCCTCTGTCACACCTCTCATCACCTCCTCCAAACGGTGACATTTTTGTAATAGAGAAGCAGCAAGGAGGGACTGGTGGTGGTGATGATGATGGTGGTGAAGCTGGGGTGGAACCCTTTGAATGGCAGAGGGGCACGCAACACTTTGCTTTGCATTCAGAATGGGAGGCAATGGGAATTTGCTGAACTTTTATCTGTCCCTTTGATTTCCCCCAGAATTCTACCTCCTTAGCTGGATGAATAATATAACATATTACCTTGTGATTTAACCACTTTGCCCATAAAGTTATTTCCTAATACACATCCATTTACTCACAGCTGACCTGATCTCCTGATTCCTAAGACTATAGATGACTGGGTTTAGTAATGGTGTGACTGCAGTGTACAACAGAGAGATGACTTTATTCAGATTGAATGAATGCCTTTTGGATGGCACAGAGTATTTAGCTGAAAGTATCCCATAATATGTGCTCACAACTGTGAGGTGAGAACTACAGGTGGAGAAGGCTTTATGCCTCCCAGTGGTGGAGGAGATCTTGGTTATGGTGAGGAAAATTCTGGCATATGTTGAAATGATAAACAAAAAAAGCCAAGGATAACAGGAGAAGAAAGCACTATTACCTCTACTTCTATCATATATGTGTCTGTACATGAGACTTCAAGAAGAGGAACAAGGTCACAGGAGATGTTGTCAATAACATTACTTCCACAAAACTCTAAGAGGAAGATTGGAATTGCATCAATCAGACTTAAAAAAATGCTTAGAGTCCAAGAACACATAACAAGATAAAAACGAAGTTGTATACTCATAATGGAGATATAGTGCAATGGGTTACAGATGGCCAGGTATCGATCATAAGACATCACAGTGAGTAGAAAACATTCAGAACCAGTAAATACACCACAAATATAAAACTGTGAAAGACAGCCAATGACAGATATTTTGCTACTGTCTCTTAATAAAGTATGTAGCAGGTTGGGGACAATGCTTGTAGACAACAACACGTCACATAAGGAAAGGTGACAGAGGAAAAAGTACATTGGTGATTGGAGGTGATGACTTGCCAGAAACAATGTAATCAACAGGATGTTTCCATATAACGTCATGATGTACAGCAGGAGAAGCAGAACAAATAACCATTTCTTCAGACTCTGAGGGCCTTGTAGTCCCATTAGTTAAATTATGTGATTTTTGCCTGGTTGTTGTTGTTGCTGAGGATCATCATGGTTAAATTAAAAATGCAAGACAATCTAACCTGTGTGAAATGAGTCTTTGTTAAGTAAAAATGTTACAGGAAATTCAACAGGAAATACAAACTGCCTATGTGGTCATTCTAGTTAGAGAGCAGCAGATGTGTAGTTTAGGAGATATTCATTATTTTAATTCTGTGTGGTGAGATCTCTGAATGTGGTAACATATATTAATGTTTGCTAATGCAGCTTTTAATAAAATAGTAAATTAGGTTGAAAAAAGACACACGTCTATCAAGTTTAACCTTTGCCTCATAGCCCAGAAACATGAGAATTATATAGCTTTCCTGCTAACAAAAAAGTTAGTCTTTATCAGACATTCCTGTTTTGCCTACTAATACACAATATAATCCTGTATGATCCCTTTTGAAAGAAATGTATCTAATCATTTATTAAATGTGTCCATTGTATCTGCCATAACCGCATCCTTGGACAAGGAATTCCATAATTTAACAGACCTTACTGTAAAAAACCCTTTCCTCTTCTGAAGTATAAAGGTCTTTTCCTCTAATCTAAAGGGGTGACCCCTGGTTATTTGATCGGGCCTTGGAGTATATCGATCACAAGATCTTTATATTGACCTCATATACTTGTACATTGTGATAATATCTACTTTTCGTCATCTTTTCTCTAGAGTAAATAAACCAAGTTTCTCTAATTGTTCCTCAAAAATCCTCCATTACCTTTCAATAATTGTCTTGTTCTTCACTGTACTCTATCCAGTTCTAGAATACCCTTTTTTAGAACTGGTGCCCAAATCTGCACTGCATATTTGAGGTCAGGTCTTACAACGATTTGTACAATGGCAAAATGATGCTATTCAGTCTTGAGTCAATACCTATTATTATGCAAGACAGGATTTTGTTTGCCTTTGCTACTACTGTTTGACACTGGTCACTATTTCCAAGTTTGTAGTTTACAAGGATTCCAGGTCTTTCTCTAGCAAAGAGTCCCCTAAAATGATTCCATTAAGCTCATAACTAAGTAGCATTGGGATTTTTTCTTTCCAAATGCATGAGTATACTTTACCAAATTAACATCCATTGCATATGATGTTATCACTGATTCATCTCACAGAATCCTACTGAGTTATATGTGGAAATTTGCAGATAAAAACAGTAATAAAATTGTCATCTTTAATTCAAGTCAGACCGAAATTATCCTTCAGCAATTTAGTACAAACTGAGGATGATGTACTAAGAATGGAGTGTTTCTGGGTCAAATCAACTGCACCATAGAAGGAAAATAAAAATTACAATTGATTTAAATTGGGGTTCAAACTACTTGAACGTTAGAGAGTTCAGAAATGCATTGAGAAGCAATCCTTTGGAAATAAAACTAGCAGTCTAGGGATTAAAATAACTAAGAATTTCTGAAATTTTAATTTGTCTTTTATGGTGCTATTGGATTTCTTCCTACATCAATCTCATTCTCCACATCAACAGTTGTGATCAGATCTAGAAAGTTATTGAAAAGGACAACTAACTTTTTTAAATCAATTCTGATCAGCATCCCCAATTTACCTTGGTCTCAAGATCTCTGCTTATATCACATGTTTAATATCACATCTTCAGTATCACCTATATGTTCAGATCATGCAAATAAAGAGAAGATATATAAAAGTTCCACAAATAAAATGCTATGTCACAATGTTAGCACAACAGTCCAATAAAAAATCTTGATCAATTTATGATAACGGTAAAGCCTAACAGTTTATAGAGTTGTGCAATGGTTTCAGGAGTTCAGAAATTGTAGATAATTCCATGATGGCCAAAGAATTCCATGATGACAATTAAAAGATATGTTAAAATAACAATGAACCCCTTTGCTGTTAAGAAGCATTCACCTATGTACACTGTGATAGTTTTGTTGCAATTTGCTTTTGTTAATCTGTAACTTCATGAATTTTTCTATGACAAGTACACACAAAAGTCATGTCTCATTTTCTTCAACAAATGTAGCACTATTATAAGACACCATTAGTCTCTGTATATGCCCTATCATTGAGAAAAATGTACCTAGAATGCAAGAAAAAGTTAGTTTTTTTATTT
This sequence comes from Rhinophrynus dorsalis, assembly GCA_037306005.1. Lineage (NCBI taxonomy): Eukaryota > Metazoa > Chordata > Amphibia > Anura > Rhinophrynidae > Rhinophrynus > Rhinophrynus dorsalis. The sequence continues at coordinate 551,827,202 of CM074721.1, forward strand.
ATTTATATACTGTTAATCATATATCCTTTGATTCCACTAGCAGCTGCAGAAATTGTAGCTCTGTTTACCAGTATTTTACACTTGGACACAAGTAGAACAAAGGGCTTACCTTTATTGGTTATCTAAGCCATAGAGAAAAACATAGAATATCCTCCTATTCTCTAACACCACTCCATTTTCCTGCAAGAACTTTGCTGTTTTCCATCTTTGTTTTCTATGGCTGTGAGAATTCCTTCTACCATAATATAAGAATGTCCTTTTATGCTCAGTGTAGTTGTAGATAAGGGTGAGGTGATTCTGTAAGATGGTTTGAGAGAAAGTGAGTGAGAGAGAAATAGAAAAACTAGAGTTGAGTTCTGTTGCATGCTGGAGCATGAGTATGAAGAGTTGAAAGGGTGCTGAGTTTGTTGATATGGAAAAATTCAGCAGCAGCATAAGTAGTAGCCTTCTTAGTCCAGCAGATATTGTTTCCAACTCCAAAATATCCCCATGGATCTGGGGTGATATTTTAAGAAGGGGAATACTAAATGATGTGGCTGTTTTTAGTAGCAAATCACTGGGAATTGCAGATTGTCGCAAAACCTCAGCCAGCCAAGGCACCTGTGAACACCTGTTGGGGCAGCACTTAAGGCTGCATTATCTATATGGATTTTCCCAGTGTTGGATGGATCTGATAGCAGAATTAGGAGGTATAATATGAATGATCTACCCTGTGATCAAATTCTGGTTGCAAAGTTGAGGTGGCCCAGTAATGATCGAAGTTCGAGGAGTGAACAGAATTGTTTGTGGCAGAAGTTATGAATGAAGGTTCTGATTCTGTCTCACTTAACTTGTGGGGCCTAGCTTCAATGTTTGCTGAATCTAAGATGACCCCAAGGAATTCCACTGAGGTGGCAGTGCCTAATGTTTTGTGAGGTGCTGTTGGTATGTTTTTTTTTAAATATGTTTTATTATCAGATCGCTTCATACAAATCAGAAAAGGCAAAAAAAAAACATATAAATCATTCAGATACAGAAAATGTATACAAACATATATAAAGTGAAAAGAGCAAGCACATCAATGAATCGTACAGAGCCAACCTGAGGTTTTATAATTACGTAAGAACCAAAACCCCCAAAGGAAACTAACCAAACTAAGCCTCAAGTAAACTCCCCTACCCCATTCCCGAGTCCTCTCTCCCCCGAGCCCGCAGCACCCCCCCAGCCCGCCAGCCACCCAGCAAAGCCGTATGAACTCAAAAAGTACAGAGCTCAAACACATCACCACTCACCGACCCCACCACACAGCCACGCACCCAATCAGTCAAGACGACTCAACACATACATCAATACCAAGATGTACAGCAGCAATTACCTAATGAGTAGCGGCTCCGTGCGTCCACCAGGTCTGCCAACGTCTCCATGTCCTGTCAAACTTGTCCGGGTTTCCCCCGATGCAAATAAACCAAACTGTAGTGTGGGATACATTGTGAAACTAAATTAATCCATGCCCTGCAAGTGGGAGCACCAGTCGACATCCAGTTCATGGCCACCACTTTCCTTGCCAACACCAAAAGCTCTCTTAGCAGGGATCTATCAGCTGCACCCTCAATTTCATCGGGGAAAATAGACAATAAGCAAAGTTTCGGAGTCACAGGAACAGGTCTCTCCATCACCTGGGCCACAACATGCGTAACTTCTTTCCAAAAACTCCCAACCCCAGGGCAGTCCCAGATTATAAGAAGGTACGTGCCCAGAACATTAGAGCATCGGAGACAGCTATCAGTACTAGAATTCCCCATTTTATACAGTCTGACAGGTGTATAATAAATTCGATGGAGAATATTCAACTGTATCATCTGATGTCCGGTCGACGTTGCCACCATCGCTGGTTCTGCCTTGGCCAAATCCCATTCCCAGTCCTCTAGCGGGCCCATGTCCTGTTCCCATTTATTCCAGGAAGGGAATTTCTGGTAACCCATATGAGATTCCATCCATTGATAAATAAAAGAGAGGGGCCTCAACGGCTCCAATAGCCGCAGTCTAGTGAGAAGCGGGAAGGTAGAAATCCTCGGAGTCCGGCCACCCCACTGAGCACCAAGGGCATGTCTAACACACAAGTATGAATAAAAAAGAGTATGTGGTAGACGATATTCATCATGTAACTGTGTAAACAACTTTAGCTGATCATCTTGGTACAACTGACCAAGGGTAGTAATTCCGTATCTGGCCCACAGGGGGCCAAACTCGCAATTGCATAAATGATGTAGCCCTGCAACGCCCCACAAGGGGGTATCAGGATCCATCGCAACATACCCCAACAGTTTCTTTATCTCCAGCCAAGCCCCATATACGGCCGCCAATAGTTGAGATTGAGTCTTAAAAATCGCAGGGCCCCCATGCATAAATTGGGGCAACAAATATGCAGGCCGCAGCAGTAATGTGTCAACCTCAGTAGTCTTATATCGGGGCTGGGAAGACACAAAGTCCAACACATAACGGCATTGTGCTGCTAAATAGTATCTGTAGAAGTTGGGCGAAGCAATACCCCCCTCGCGCTTAGGTCTCATAAGAGTAGACATCCTGATCCTAGCTCGACCCCCTCGCCATAAAAAGTGTAAGATAATTTTATCTATTTGTCGGAAGTATTTTTTAGGTATAGGGACCGGTGTATTTTGAAAAATATACAGAAATTTAGGCAAAAAAATCATTTTGATAAGATTCGATCTGCCTATAACATTCAAAGGCAGATGAAGCCATGCAGTCGTTTTGTCCTGAAAATATTGAATAGTGGGTACCAAATTCATCTCCAAAAAGGAGTTTGTCGATGCAGCCACCTTAATCCCCAAGTAAGTACAAACTCCCACACGTGAGAGTGGGATATCAGTCCGACAAGAATCCCGGAGCAAAGAGGACTTAGTCCAATTGATTTGGAAGCCAGAATAAGTGCCAAAATCATCCACCAATTGCTGTGTGGTCTGCAGAGAACCTTCATCATCATTCAAAAAAAGCAAGATGTCATCTGCGTAAAGTGCAAGCTTTTCCTCTCTGCCCTCAACCACAAGGCCCCTAATCAAGGGATTCGCACGAATAAGGACAGCCAGGGGCTCCAAGGCCAGGGCGAACAAACCGGGCGAGAGCGGACAGCCCTGTCTGGTGCCACGATGTAGAGAAAAGAGATGCGAAGACAGTCCGGCCGTCACCACGGATGCCCTGGGATTACTATACAGAATATGTATCCATCTAATAAAGGCTGGACCGAACCCAAACCCCCGGAGGACCTGCCAGAGATAAGGCCATTCGACGGAGTCGAAGGCCTTGGACGCGTCGAGAGACGCAACTGCCCTAGACCCCATATTGTCATGAGGCGACTGCAAGTGCATAAATAGCTTTCTAAGATTGTGTGACGTAGATTTACCCGGGATAAAGCCAGTTTGATCTTCATGCATCAAAGACGCCAATACCATATTCAGCCTAGAAGCCAAGATCTTCGCCACAATCTTAGCATCTGTAGTCAATAGAGATATTGGTTTATAGGAATCACATAGTTCCAGATCTTTCCCTGGCTTAGGCAGTACAATAATGGAGGCATTGTTCATAGACTCTGGGAGATGGCCATCATCAATAGCGGCATAAAAGGTGTTTAATAAGTGTGGGGCCAAAACATCCACAAATTTTTTATACCATTCCACAGGAAGACCATCCATACCTGACGCCTTGCCCATCGGTAAACTATGGATAGCCTCCACAACCTCTCTCAGAAGTATAGGAGCATCTAACATCCGTCTATGTTCATAAGAAAGCTGCGGAAGTTTACAACTAGCAGTAAAAGAAGAAATTTGAGAGTCAGAGCGAGCCAAACGGGATTCATAAAGATTAGAATAAAAGGATCGGAATTGCGAGTTAATCAATTGTGAATCAAAAACAAGTGACCCCCCAGGGTCCCTTAATGAGGAAACCGTCGAAGGACCCCTACTTTGAGAAACAAGATGAGCCATCAGTTTTCCCTCCTTGCGACGGGTGTTCAAGTCAGATAATTTTATAGAATATTTTAGGGAGCAAGATATGAAGTCAGAATAGGACACCGAGTCCTGTTTCTCCACAAACCGCTTCTCTGCTTCAACTGCATCCGACTCCAACTCCTCCATCTCCCGAGACCCAAGCCGAATGTTCGAAGAGATAAGTGAGATCAAGGAACCCCTTGCAGTCGCTTTAGCAGCCTCCCAAACAGTGCTCGGGGCAGCAGTGTCCACAATGTTAAAATATTCAGCTAAATCTTCCCTATGCTTGGACACTAAATGCGTGTTAGTCAACCACGCTGGACCAAGCCTCCACACTCCAGACCTAGGTCTCTAGTCGCGCTGCAGCACCAATGAAAGTGGGGAATGGTCAGAGGCTACCCTAGTCAAAAAACAGCAATCTGTAACCAGAGGCAAGGTCGACCAATTAACGAATGCATAATCAATCCTCGATAGAGTTTTATATGTAGCCGAATGGCATGAGAACTCCCAAGCCTGTGGGTGTAGAGTCCTCCATACATCTATAAAGTCCATGTCGCCCAGAAGACCAAGGTATGCATCCCCGTGTAGCCTGGAGTCAGCAGCCGCTCCGCCCAATTTATCTAAATCAGGATTAGTAGTTATGTTAAAGTCTCCCATACAAATAATACGATGATAGGGCTTGTCAGAAATGTAAACAAGCATTTCCCTAAGGATCGAGGGGTCAAAAGGTGGCGGTATATAAACATTTAACAAAACAGACAGAGTTCCCTGCAATTTACACGTTAAAAAAAGGTAGCGGCCTTGAGATCTACAAATTCAAAGGAGACTAACTTAGTAATGAAGATGGAAACACCTCTTGAGTACGTGAAGTATGTGGCATGGTAATGGCTCTGTATCCACTGCCTCCTAAGAGAAAGAATTCTACCAGCAGATAAATGCGTCTCCTACAACATAACCACCCCAGGAGATTGCTTCCTGACTTGGTTCAAAATTAAAGATCTCTTAACAGCATCATTTAGTCCACGTACATTCCATGACACAAACGTACAACTCAGTGCTGACATGACTGAATCAGAGGGTGTCAGTTACAATCTCGACCAGCCAGGCAGATAAGCGAGCAACAAGGAGCGCCCGGCCCAAGGGAGAGAGGAAACTTAACCCTTAACCATACAACCCGCCTATCACGGTGCCCATGATTGGTGCTGTTTAGTGTCAGTCACTTGCTGAGTATCATGATTGGCTGTCTGTGATTAGCCCTCCTCACACAGCCTTTTTAAACCCAGGCTGAGCACTTCCAGGTTGCCCTTTCGTGGTGTTTCTGACTCCACTCTGCCTGACCTGCTTGTCAGGCTTCTGGGCTTGTTCCTGCTGTTCCTGCTGTACTTGCTGATCCAGTGTTCCAGTGTTCCAGTGTTCCTGTATGCTAGTGTTCCTGTTTTACAGAGTTCCAGTGTTCCTGTGTTCCAGCACCTCGCGGGTTAATCTTACTGAGTTCCTGTGTTCCTATGTTCCAGCACCTCGCGGGTTAATCTTACTGAGTTCCTGAATCTCCTGCTCCAGCTGTCGCTCTGGCGACATTGTTCTTCTCGCTGCTGATCATACTTTGTTGGTTTACTCCACTAAACCTGGTTGCAATATACATTGTTGATCTCAGCGTGCGGACACTGGGTTACTCCACTAAACCTGGTTGCGATATACATTGTTGGTCCCAGCGTGCGGACGCTGGTTTACTCCACTAAACTGGTTGCGAGATACATTATTGGCTCCAGCGTGCGGACGCTGGTTTGCTCCACTAAACCTGGTTGCGATATACGTTGTTGGTCCCAGCGTGCGGACGCTGGTTTACTCCACTAAACCTGGTTGCGATATACATTGTTGGTTCCAGCGTGCAGTCGCTGGTTTGCTCCATTAAACCTGGTGGCGCTATTACCATTAGTCCCAACGTGCGGACGTTGGTTTGCTCCTGAACATCCAGTACTGTGGTCAGTCGCTGTCCACTTCCTTTCAGTTGTCTAAGTATCCCTGGCAATAGACTCCTGCTGAGTAAGACCTCTATACTTATGCTCTATGCTGTCTTAGTCACCTGACAGCTGGTCTACTCGCTCAGGCTGCCCTGCCCGGTATTGGTGAGGCCGGTAGAACCTTGACGATACCATCCTGTAGGTTGCCTCACCCGGTATTGGCAGGGCCGGTAGAGCCTACTCCAGTACTCCTTTGGGCTGCCCTGCCCGGTATTGGTAAGGCCGGTAGAAACTTGTAATTCACCATCTTTAAGGTTGCCTTACCCGGTATTGGCAGGGCCGGTAGAGCCTACATTCAGCATTCCGTGGGGGCTGCCTTGCCCGGTATTGGTAAGGCCGGTAGAACCGGTATATGTCATCTCACGGTTGCCTTACCCGGTATAGGCAAGGCCTGTAGAGCCTGTCATTAAAACTGTCACATGGGTTGCCTTGCCCGGTATTTAGGCAAGGCCGGTAGAACCTATTATATGTTATATTACTGTTGTATTGTTATGTATGTTTACCCTACGGGGACTGCCTTTAACTTTTAATAAAGTTAAGTTATTTTACCAAACCTTAAGTCTGAGAGTCTTCAAATCCGTGACACCGCCCTATCCCTATCTCCCCCAGCCTGATAGAGATTTTATCCCAAAACCAACCCAAAACCACGACCTGGAAGCCAAAATATTCGCTCCCTCCCCCCGCCCAACAAACAAAAACCAGAAAACCAGTGAACAGGTGATCATATTCGATCCTACCCACACCCCCACACCCCACAGCAGCGATTAGAGTATACAGTAATGACATAATTTCCTCTTAACAACAAGAAAGTAAGGACAGACCGACCCAACCACCACAGTCAGCCCTAGAATACAATATCTCCCTCACAACAACAAGGGGGATCCCAGATCATAGTCCCAACAGTACATTCTCCCATCCCCTTCTCCCTATCATCCCCCGGGCAGAACGGAAGCACCACCAGATAGGTAGGCTCCAGTAGTCTCAAGGGACCCGAGTGCAGAGCACGGTGCCATAACCCCCAGTCACTGCCCAAGCGATGCAAGGAGACAGCAGCGCAACAGATAAATATGTAATCATGGATATATACTTAGCAACGATAATAACATGAAATACAACACTGAGGCAAAACTTCCAGAAGGTGCTAGATGAGCCTTCCAATTATTCCGTCAGTCCCGACACTCCCTGGGCGGGTCAGAGGCGTCCCAAATTAGAGGAACAGGGTATAAAACAAGTCAAAAAAAGCCAATGTGCTAAAGTACAGCCCTATAGCCTCAAACCACTGCCCCAGGAGCGCCGAGCAATGATAGGCATCCATAATGTAGAGGGAGAGGGAGAGAGGGAAAAAAAGAAAAAAAAAAAACTCTCCCCCATCCCCTCCCCACCCCCAGTCAAACAATTCCCCCACCCAATCGTCCCACCGCAGCGGTCCCAGGGCGGGCCAGAGGCCTCACATAATATGCAAACAAAATCTATAATTGTGAGACAAGCCAGGTAAAGAACCATGGTTATAAAACAGCCATCCACCACCCTAGGAACGCGCGAAAAAGAAAGGAAAGTCCTCTCTCCCCCTCTCCCTCCCCCACCAAGCACACATACATTCAAATAAATAGTAGCAATTTGAGAACAGACATATAGAATTATACATTAAAATATATCATATAATTCCGCCTCCAATCTCACCACTCCAGCATAGATCTTATAACGGCTCATCCCACAGTTCAGCCATGTAAAAGCTAATTCCTGTATCATCCCGTGAGGGCGGGATCCAGCAACAGCAGTGCTCCACACTTAGGCTCAAAGTCACGCTGCTAAGTCCCAGCGAACGCCATCCACTTCCGAGCAGTACAGAAGGAGATGGAGCAGTTCAATCAGATGCCATGCTCTCCGAGGACCATCCCAGAAGCACCACGAACCAAAGAAGCAGGACAGTCAAAGACTCATGAAATGAAGACCGTAGAAGCAGAATCATGAAAAGAGGAAGCGATGATTTGACTTTAATGAGTGTCCACCCAATCCCTGGCCTCCACATCCGAAGTGAAAAAGATGGTGTTGGCTTCATGAACAACTCTCAATCTAGCAGGAAACAGCATAGAGTAGGAGATGTTTTTCTCCCTGAGCTTGCGCTTCACCTCTTGAAACTTACGCCACTGACGATGAACATCTGCAGAAAAATCTGGATAGAAGAATATTTGGTGATTTTCGAAGAGAACTTGACCTTTTATTCTGGCCAATACGAAGAATGGCATCCCGATCCCTGTAATTCAGGAGTTTGACGATCATCTGGCGGGGAGGTGAACCAGGAGGCCTGGAACCAGTTGGTATACGATGCGCTCTTTCAACAGTGAAGGATGGCGAGAGACCATCAGTGCCAACATGATCCCTTATCCAGGTCTCCATGAACTGCTCAGGAGCGCGACCCTCACTGCCCTCCGGTAATCCAATTATACGTACATTATTGCGTCTAGACCTATTTTCAAGGTCATCCACTTTGGACTGCAAGGAACGGACTTGACCCTTCAATTCGTCCACCGAGGAAACCACAGGAGGAATGTGTTCTCCACAGTAGATAAACGTTGTCGCACATCGGTGATGCTTTCACTCAGTGTTTGTTGGTCTGCTCGTAAAAGGTTGATTTCCACCTGTACAGTATCAATCTTGTTGGTCAAAACTGCTTGGCAGGTAGCAATGGCTGACATTATTTCCACAAATTGAGATTTTTGATCATCCTCCTCAGAAGCCGAAGACTGAGCTGGCGAGGCAGCCGCAGAAGGGACCTCCATCATGGCCGTGACCTCCGCCGCCGCCATGGCTCTCCTGGCAAATTTTCTTAATTTCTTCCTATACTCTGCTGACTTTTTCACCATAGCGGAATCAAGGAAGCAAATGCAGGTCAAAACAGCAGAGACCAGGATCAGCACCGGGCGGACAGCGGGTAGTTGCGAGTAGGATCCCTTGAAATTCAAATGACACACATGGCTTGTCTCATATTTTCACAGCGAGATAGCAGTGTGTGGCGCAAATATACACGGGGCAGCAGGGGGGAACATATATAGGACAGCAGACAAACAAGGGAGATTGTAGCGTGTCGTCGTCTCAAAACTTCATACAGGAACTGTCCTTAATACGGTGCATCCAAAAAGTTAGGACTGGACGCCTTGATATAAACATGGGGCAGTAGAGGGGAACATATGCAGAAGAGAAGACAAACGGGGGAATTCAGCATAAAATTGCAGGCTGATTTATGATCTGCAATAATCAGTATCCTTCAGCTGTATCTGCAGTCTTGGCAGCAACGCTGAAGATATAGTATGGTCCCATGCAGTAGGTAAAGGTGTGTTGTATTAGCCTGATCAACTTTGGTGAAGTGGCCACATAGATAGGCAACAGTGGACTCTCCAACTGCTCTAGTGCATGCAAAGTAGATCTAGTGATAAGGTCAGCAATGCCGCAACCTGTCAAAGTCAGCGTGCACTCCGCAGTCCAGCAGTTTAATCTGCAGCTATAGTATTGTTTAAGTGTAGATAGACAACTGTATGCTGGCAGGCAGCGCTTTAACAGCTAAATATACATGGGGCAGGCGGGGAGAACAGAGAAGGGAAAAGCAACAAACTGGGGGGGGTCCACTCTTCAAACCGTGCAGCTGACTCAAGAGCAGAAGGCGGCACCAGGATGGGCAGAGGCATCTGCATTAAACAAGTTGGAGTAATTAAATCTATTGGCAGGGGAAGGGGAACTGGGAGAAAAAAATAATAAAATGGAAGGTGCACTAGGGGTTAGAGGAGGGCAGCGCCTGGCCAAATCCAAACCCCTAGGGCTGAGAAACAGCTTCAAAACCCTGGGGCAAAGTTATAACAGCTGATCTTTCACTGTGCTTTCTTGCCACCTCCCCGCCCAGCCTCCGGCTCCCAAGGTCCGCACCGGATCCGCCAGGGGACCACCAACATTGAAGAATATTAACAGGTAAGGTGAATCGCTTCGGCCGCTAAAAAAAAAATCGAGACCGCGATCCCGCGGCCCAGGCCACGATATGGATAAAAAACACTTCACCCGGTCAGTAGCAGGCCGGATATCACGGTGCCCGTGATTGCTGCAGTTCCTTGTCTGTCACCAGTAGGGGGCTTCTATTGGCTGTCTGCAGATAGCCCATCTCTTATTGCCTATTTAAACCTGGATTGGGCACCCTTTGGTTGCCCTTTCGTGTTGTTTCTGACCTTCTTGCTATCACTATGCCAGTGATAGCTGGGCCTCTGTTCCAGTGTTCCTGAGTTCCTGATCTCATGTGTTCCTGAGTTCCTGATCTCTACTGTTCCAGTGTTTCCTGCATGCTGAAGTACTTCCAGTCCTGGTTCCGGCCTAGTCTCTGGTGTTGCAGTTCATGCTGAACTTCTTCTCTGCGGTTTCCTGACCTGACTGATCGTTGCTGGTTCCTGTCATCGCATCGCCTGTCTCCTGTATCCTGGCGACCTCCTGCCTGGTCGCGTCGGCGACATTGCATGTTACTCCAGTGTGCGGTCACTGGTGTGCTCCACTGCCTATCGGCTATACAATTCTGTGTTGGTCCCAGCGTGCGGACGCTGGTTTGCTCCTAAGCCTTGCGGCTAGACAAACTCGCTTGTTACACCAGTGTTCGGTCACTGGTTTGCGCCAAAGCCTATCGGCTATACAAACCTGTGTTGGTCCCAGCGTGCGGATGCTGGTTTGCTCCAAAGCTTTGCGGCTAGACAAACTCGCTTGTTACACCAGTGTGCGGTCACTGGTTTGCTCCAAAGCCTATCGGCTATACAATCCTGTGTTAGTCCCAGCGTGCGGACGTTGGTTTGCTCCAAAGCCTTGCGGCTAGACAAACTCGCTTATTACACCAGTGTGCGGTCACTGGTTTGCTCCAAAGCCTATCGGCTGTACTATCCTGTGTTGGTCCCAGCGTGCGGACGCTGGTTTGCTCCAAAGCCTTGCGGCTATACAAACTTGCTTGTTACACCAGTGTGCGGTCACTGGTTTGCTCCTAAGCCTATCAGCTATACAATTCTGTGTTGGTCCCAGCGTGCGGACGCTGGTTTGCTCCAAAGCCTTGCGGCTATACAAACTCGCTTGTTACACCAGTGTGCGGTCACTGGTTTGCTCCAAAGCCTATCAGCTATACAATTCTGTGTTGGTCCCAGCGTGCGGACGCTGGTTTGCTCCAAAGCCTTGCGGCTATACAAACTCGCTTGTTACACCAGTGTGCGGTCACTGGTTTGCTCCAAAGCCTATGAGCTATACAATTCTGTGTTGGTCCCAGCGTGCGGACGCTGGTTTGCTCCTAAGCCTTACGGCTATACTAACTCGCTTGTTACACCAGTGTGCGGTCACTGGTTTGCTCCTAAGCCTATCGGCTATAAAATTCAGTATTGGTCCCAGCGTGCGGATGCTGGTTTGCTCCAAAGACTTGCGGCTTTACGATTCCACTGTTAGTCTCAGTGTGTGTACACTGGGTTGCTTACGATCCTGTCAATTTGCCATTACCATCTGACTGCTGCTACTATCTCTGGGCTGCCCTGCCCGGTATTGGTAAGGCCGGTAGAACCTTTTGCCACATTCCATCTGAGGTTGCCTTACCCGGTATTGGCAGGGCCGGTAGAGCCTACATTATGAATCTATTGAGGCTGCCTTGCCCGGTAATTTGGTAAGGCCGGTAGAACCGTTATGCGATTCCATCTGCAGGTTGCCTTACCCGGTATTGGCAAGGCCGGTAGAGCCTAACATTCTATTACTTCAGACTGTCCTGTCCGGTATATTGACAGGACCGGTAGAGTCTGCCTTCTGTCTTGTTATATTCTGAATATATCTGTATGTATGTGGTTGCCATCCTACGTTATCAATTTATTATTTCAATAAAATTGATTTTTACCTAAAACTTGTGTCTGAGAGTCATAATAAACCGTGACACCGGAGCGGCATCAAAATCATACGCCCCAGGCGCCCCAGGCGCCCCAGGCATGGGACTCATATACTGAAGGTTATAAGGCCTTTCTGCGCAAAGGATTAGAGTAGGAGGATTGTGCTAGGCCGGATCGGAGCTCTCACTCTGCACGTCCGCTCAAGATGGCTGCCAGGCCACACCCCCCGCTGTTGGTATGTTTAGTTGGGTGAACATTCCTAACGCTTTGTTGAGACTACTTGGTTCATGCTGGGGTGGTTCAATGAATAGGAAATCATCCAAGTAATGGATAACTGTAAGGCAACGGGCATGATTCAGTATTAGCTAGCTAATGGTGTCCACCAAGTCATCGAAGATTCTTGGACTACTCTTCAAACCGAAAGCCAAGAGAATAGCAAAAAAGTACTGGTCTTGTGTTGAAATTGTTGCAAATGGTTTAGTTCCCAAGTTAGTGAATCTGTCTACCCAGTTTATCTTTGGGGGCAGAATGGGAGGGGAATGACTGAGCTCCTGTAGATACACTGCTGTCTGTGCTAACTGCTCATGTGGCTGTTGGGCTATAAATTGGATGGGTGAGTAGTAGCTTGACAGCGGTGGCATGCAGGAACCTTGAGTCCAGCAAAATGCCGGCAAAAAAGTTTGTTGTCTAATGAGCTCCAGTCTTGTGTGAAATTGAACTGGGCCTGGGCCACTGCTGCCTTTGCGGTGAAAGACTGATGATAGTCATAGGATGTTGTGCACCCAAACCTGTAGCTCAGATCAACAAGGAGAAACAGATAGTGATCAAGCTTCTGTCTACGGGAGGGGAAGGAAGTGTATAAAATATCCCTGTATATGCTGAAGGCAAGGACAAACTCTGGAATAGATAGTGTTCATGATATCCTGATGTGCTTTGCCTTCAATGTCACAGAAACAATGTACAGTCTTGTGTTCCATGATATCCTGGGAAGCAAGCAGAAGGGAGACCAAATTCAGCTCCCTGTCCTCAAGAATATCCTTACGCAAATGCTGAGGAACCATGTGGACAGAAGTGATGCGCGGAGGTGTTGTCTGTATACCTGGAGGTGCGGTAATGGTGACCAACATAGGAGCAGTTGGCATCATGTGAACTTGTTCCAGATTTGTGAGTCTAGCCTGGATGTATCACAGTCTCCCTAGAAGGCCTAGTGATCCTATGCTTCCTTCTTCTGTTGTGCTGTTGGCTGGCATGATTGCCGGCTACTTCCTCATTTCTGATGTCACTAGAATGGGCGCTGGTACGTCTTGTTTATGGGCCAAGACTGTTTTGCCTAATTGGTTCCCGCCTTGATCATCTCCTTTATAAACCTCCCTGGGAATAGGAGAGTTTGCCCTTAAATGGTGTTTCCGTTATTGAGCTTGTGCTCTCGTTGTGACCCGTGCCTGACCTCTGAAACCACATCAGTTCTGACCTGTGGCTCTGGCTGACTAACTCACTCCATGTATGACCCTGGCTTGTCTGACTACCCACATTGGTTCTGACCTGTGGCTCTGGGTGATGAACCTGCTCCTTGTAATCCCTAGCTTGTCTGACTACCCACATCGGTTCTGACCTGTGGCTCTGGCTGACTAACTCGCTCCGTGTATGACCCGAGCTTGTTTGACTACCCACATCGGTTCTGACCTGTGGCTCTGGCTGACTACTCTCTCCGTGCATTACCCAGTGGCCTGCCCATTCGTATTTGATTTCCACTGCTCTGACTTGCTCGATCCCTGTTGCCTCCGGTTACAATACCTGTTGGAGATGGTATCATATGCATTCCCTACTGAGTGATGTAAGGTGGGATTCCTGATCTCCCTCCTCTCCGGCAAGGCATTGACCTGGGCAAACCCACTATGGCAAACTGAGAAACCCGTAACTCATACCTTCACGAAATTTGTGGCCTCCTTACGGAGAGTCTTTGATGTCCCTGGACGCTCAACCTCCGCTGCCAAATGACTTATGACAATACAGCAGGGATCATGTACAGTAACGGAGTATGCAATTGAGTTCCATGCTCTGGCAAAGGAGGTAGGATAGAACAATGAAGTCCTAGTAGTCACATTCTCCCAAGGTTTGTGTGACTCTATTAAAGATCAGACGGCAGCCCAAGAACTGTCTGGTGATCTGGAGAAGCTAATCTCAGTCACTATCTTGATAGATACGAGAATTTGTGAGATGTCTTCTTTCAAGGAACCTTTACCTCGGTTGGCACTTAGCTTCTTACGCCCACCCTGTCCTCCCTCGCCTGCCATGCCTCCTAGTTCTGACCCTGCCAAGGAGATCGATGCAGCTAGGCTTCACACGCCTTTCAGTGGAGGAGAGAGCTCGGTGCAGGAATAGGGGTCTTTGATTATACAGTGGGGAGCCAGATCATTTGTTGCATGCTTGTCCTGTCCGGCCGGGAAAAGCTTGCACCTATGGTCATGTAGGGGATAGACCGTGGGTGGAATTTCACAGTACCTAGAGACACTTCAGGACAAACATATTCTTGAAGTTGTGCTGTCTTGGGCCGAGTCATTGGTGGTGGCTTCTGTTTTTTCATTGATGCAGCCAAGCACGCTATCCCTTTGCTGCCTCACTCCCCTCCATTGGCTATTGAGGCCATTGATGGCAGACCCCTACAAATGGCACACGTTACTCATGAGACTCATCCCTTGTCTCTAAGGGTAGAGGCACTCCATGTGCAGCCACAACAGTTCCAAGTCATACATTCTCCCCATCATGCCATCATTCTGGGTTTTCCCTGGTTGCAGACTCACAACCCAAGAATTGATTGGAAGACTTGCGATATTCTGTCATGGTCTTCCCAGTGTATGAAATCTTGCCTCTAACAGCCTACTAGAATATTGTGTACTTCTACATCTTTACTTGCTGAGTACCTACAAAGAGGTATTTAATAAGGTAGAGGCGAGCACGTTACTGCCACACAGGCCTTATGATTGTACTGTGGATCTGGTACCAGAGGACAGACCTCCTAGGGGCAGAGTATACCCCTGTCAGTGAAGGAGAACACGGCTATGGAGGAGGCTGATGCTTTATCCAGAGGCATTATCCAAAAATCTTCCTCACTTGAGGGCCCGTCTGACTATTCTTACTGGTTCCTGCTCCGTGATTGACCCGGCTTGGTTGACGTTCCTGCTCCGTGATTGACCTGGTTTGGCTGACGTTCCTGCTCCGTGATTGACCTGGCTTGGCTGACGTTCCTGCTCCGTGATTGATCTGGCTTGGCTGACGTTCCTGCTCTGTGACTTGATTCCGATTATCCTGTCATCCTGAGAGTGTTCCTGCTGAAGATCCTGATTCTATGTCGCCTGATGACATTTTTAATTTTTGTGTGCAGTGCTGTGCAGACTGAGCATCCAGTTAACCATTGCAGAGCTTGTTGCCTCCATATACTGGGCTGTCCGTTAACACTGGCTGAGCACTGTGGCCACAATACTGAGCCTGTCCTTTAACACTTGCTGAGCACTGTTGCCTCCGATACTGAGCCTGTCCTTTCAAACTTGCTGAGCACTGTTGCCTCCAATTATGAACCTGTCCGTTAACACTTGCTGAGCCCTGTTGCCTCCGTTATACCGAACCTTCCATTACACTTGCAGAGCATTTGTGGCCTCCGTTAACTGTGCTTCCACTTGACACCTTACTTGCACAGTATAGCAGTTGTCGCACCAAGTGGTGTTGTTGGGCGTTTTCTTCTGCTCTCGCAGTGTACAGGGTTCCGTTACTGCACCGGAAGGGTGCTATTGGCTCTGGTACTATTTAGCTCTTGCAGTGTTCGCGACTCTGTTACCGCACCGGAAGGGTGCTATTGGCTCTGGTTCCATTCAGCTCTTGCAGTGTTTGCAACTCCGTTACCGCACCGGCAGGGTGCATTGGCTCTAGTTCAATTCAGCTCTTGCAGAGTGTTGGGTATTCCGCTCATTGCCAGTCCTTGGAGTGTGTCAGTTCTGTTTCACTGCTAAGGTGCTTTCACACCTTGCACCACAGTCTCTTGCTGCTCTTACCATCTACTGGGCGTTATCTAAACACACCACAACACTGATTACCTACCTAAGACTTTTACCCTTGTGCCACTACTGTTCTTATTTTGCCTGTCTTGGACAGTTAAGCTCCTACACTATATTGTGCCTGAGAGGGCATCCATTATCTATATCCATTTATCTGTCATTGCCAATTTAACCTCTAATGGGCAGTGTTCCTTGTTTTTTTTCAATAAAACTGTGTTTTATTCTAACCTCCTGGTCTGAGTGTCTTACAAACCGTTACAGGGGTTTTACAATCAAGTAAAAGTTGTGGATACATTTTCTGTAGTAATTGGTGAAGCCAAGGAAACATTGAAGGGAGCGGAGACCTATGGGTTGCGGCCATTTGAGAACAGCAGAGAGTTTCTCAGGTTCCATAGTGAAACCGACCTCTGAGATTACATACCCCAGGAAGGTGAACTGTTTGCTGTGGAACTCTCACTTCTCTATTTTGCAAAATAGATTATTATCTCTTAATTTCTGCAGAACTCGGGCTACATCTGCTTGGTGGCTTTCCATGGAGGCGGATTGGATCAGAATGTCATCTAAATAAACCAGCACACATTGCTGGAGCATGTCCTGGAGGATGTCATTTAAAGTGAGTCCCTTATCAGATCTTACCAGCTAACGCAATCTATTGAATGGTAGTTAAGGTGCTTGTTTCACTTGTCTATGGGACAAAATTTTGTCTGAGGTTTTTTGGCCTAACTAGGACAATTGAATCGAGCCCTATGTCCAAGTCACACAATCCTTTAGGACTTCAGACACTTTGAGATTCCAGAAAGCCCTAAGATGAAGCAGACCAGCATCCAAGACAACCATTGCTTCATGGCTTAAACAGGTTATCAGACAAGCTATATGGTCATCTGTTCACACATTCACAAAGTTTTACAAAGTCAGCATTTTTGCATCTCAAGATACTAGTTTTGGGCATAAAGTTCTACAGTCCATTGTCAATTAGTTTTCTTCCCTCTGACTTTTTTGGGACGACATTGATATGTACCATGCATCCCTCAATGACGCTAGAGAAAATGGGATTTTTACTTGTCGATAATACTTTTCTCTTAGTCCATTGAGGGATGCAGGGTTACATTTGTAATCACGTATTGATAAGTGATAGTATGTAAATAGATTGATGCAGTTGTTAAAAGCAACATGCAGAGGAAAAATTAAAATTAAAGCTTGAACTTGTTGAACGTTAGTGTGTTTTACATCTCATTAAATATGTAACTTTTGGCTTTATTTATCAAAGTGAAGAGCAGCAATTGTGGAGCAAACCAGCTACACTACTTCCCAGTGATTTAAATGGAGATTATAACCTTCTGAATACTAGAGAGATCCCCAGTAAATTACAAAGTAATGGAATGTTATGGGATTTTTATATCTCCTTTTGATTTGCCCCATAATTCAACCTCCTGTGCTTGATGAATAATATAACTTATTACCTTGTGAGTTACCCACTGACCTCTTTGAACACCTTATACTTAACTTTATTTCCTAATAGACATCCATTTACTCAGAGCTGACCTGATCTCCTGATTCCTAAGACTATAGATGATTGGGTTTAGTAATGGTGTGACAGCAGTGTACAACAGAGACAAGACTTTACTGAAATTGAATGACTGGCCCTTGGATGGCACCGTGTATTTAGCCGAAAGTATCCCATAATATGTGCTCACAACTGTGAGATGAGAACTGCAGGTGGAGAAGGCTTTATGCCTCCCAGTGGTGGAGGAGATCTTGATTGTGGTGAGGAAAATTCTGGCATATGTTGAAATGATAAACAAAAAGGCTCCAAGGACAACAGGAATTGAAAGCAAGGTGGCCACTAATTCCATAATGTATGTATTTGTACATGATGCTTCAAGAAGAGGAGCAAGGTCACAGTAGATGTTGTCAATAACATTACATCCACAAAACTCTAAGATAGAGATTGGAATCATGTAAATCAGAGTGAGAAAAACTCCTATAAACCAAGAACACATAACTAGGCAAATACGAAGTTGTATACTCATAATGGAGATATAGTGCAATGGATTACAGATAGCCAGGTATCGATCATAAGACATCACAGTGAGTAGAAAACATTCAGAACCAGTAAATACACCACAAAAGTAAAACTGTGAAAGACAGCCAAAGACAGACATAATGTTACTGTCTCTTAATAAAGTCCATAGAAGGTTGGGGACAATGCTTGTAGACAACAAGATGTCACATAAGGAAAGGTGACAGAGGAAAAAGTACATGGGTGATTGGAGGTGATGACTTTCCAGAAATAATATAATTATCAGGATGTTTCCACATAATGTCATGATGTACAGCATGAGGAGCAGAACAAATACACATTTCTTCAGACTCTGAGGGCCTTGTAGTCCCAGTAGTATAAATTCTGTAATTTTTGTCTGGTTGTTGTTGTTAATGATGGTCATGGTTCATTTAAAAATCCAAACTGTGAGAAATGAAAATTTTTCTATGTGATAATGTCACAGGAAATTGTTATGTAGAAAGTCTTGTGAAGAAAGCAACATATTCTGGATCATTTCGGTAGAACCATCGGCAATAAAAATTGTTTAAAATGAGTCTTAATCTCCCTTGAATTCTAGTGTTCTCCTACATATTGTACGAAACTCTAATTGCAAAGACTATTTAAAAATAAAATATGTGAACAGAAAAAAGAGAGATAGGGAGAATATTGGACTTCAAAAATGAGATTGATAAGTTGATCAGGAAGGATAAGCAAAAGGCTGATGTTCTTTTGCTCACAATCTTTTCATTAATATAAACCAGGGAAAAGCAATGGTAGAAGAGTCTCAACAAATACAACTACACCATTATCATTATCATTGATGTGGTTAGCACAAGAAAAGTACAAGGGATGACTGAACAAAATGAAGTTCTTCAGGAACTTGGTGCAGTGCTAGCAAGACCTCTTTTTTTAATCTTTAGACTCTAGCTACACAGACTGAGTGGTCCAAGATTGTTCTAACACCATTTTGGAGCCTTTAAGTAAGAAGGGAACTAAAAAAATAACCTGGCGCTTGATCTCTGAATTTGAGAAATTGCTTGACGGATAATAATTGATAATATTCAGAATTACACTGTGAAAAGTACATTTGCAGGTGGCAATTTAGTTATATGAGGAAAGATCTTGCTACTTGCTAAACAAATCTATGAAGCTTATGTGAAAAAGAATGTAGCTACCTAACGTTAGAATTAGAATATATATATTTACAAAGACTTTGATACAGTTTCATGCAGGAGACTGGCCTACAAAATAAGTAGACTGGGTTTAGGGAATAAGCTTTGCAACTGCACAGAAATGTGGTTGAAGGTTAAGAAATAGTGTTTTATCAATATCATATTTTCTAATGCAGTTAGAGTTGTGAGTGGATTACCTCAGATTCATTGTGAGTGGATTACCTCAGATTCAGTGCTTGGTCCAGTGCTTTCTTTTAAATTTTATAAATGACATGTAAATATAGAAATCAAAATTTCACTATTTACACATGGCCCTAATTATACAGGCTAACAAATTCCAAACAAGATATTTCTTCTCTACAGAAAGCTTTACACAAAATGGCAGACTGTGAAAACAAATGGAATGTGACATTTAATGGAATAAAGTGTAAAGGGGACAAACAAACGGACATTCTACTTATGAATTTAATGTTAGCATTTTAGGAGACTCGTTGCTACTGCTACTCATTGGAGTACTTGTATATTGCACATTTTTGTCAATAGTGATCTGTATCAAACAGTATTAAGACAAATAAAATACTTTCCTGCATTAAAAGAGGTATTGAAGCAACAATTTATTAAAACCTTAAGGACCAGCGGTCCTGGGGCGTTTCAGTCCCATAAGGACCGCTTTGATCATTGCCTACGTGCCAGTACACGTGACCAGTTGCGTGTATCGGTACGCCACTTTGGGGTCTGAAAGAGATTGCTCCAGTCTTAGAGCGGTCAATTTTAGGCCCTGTAAGTAAAAAGTATGTGACGTACTATGACTGTCATCGGTCCTTAAGTATTTAAGGACCATAACGGTCATAGTACGTCACGTAGTCCCTGAGGCATTAAGCAGCAAAATTATGTTAGGTCTTCACCACAAATATGTTGTGTAGTTCTGAATAAGGCTATTTCAGAAATGAAAAGAGTACAGGTAAGAGCAAGAAAATGGATTATGGGAATGGAAGAAATTAAAAAGCTGTTTAAATAGCTCAGTGGTAACTTCCCTCACTGCAGAGCCTGCTCAAATTTTGAGGTTGCAGGTTCAGTTCCCAGCAGGGTCAACTCAGCCTTTCATCCTTCCAAGGTGATAAATGAGTACCATTGATTGGATAAAAATAACATCTATTATTCAGCTGACGATTTGGTTAATTCCAAGAGCATATACTGAAAGAGATTTGAGTCACACTGGGAGAAAGGTGCTATATAAATATTAGTTATTATTATTATAAGTATGAAGATCATCTAGCCAAACTTGCAGAGAAAGAAGAGAAGGGACAACAAGCAGAAGGGTGCCCTGTGGGTATCAGTATTATAGATCTTGGACCATCACCATATACCCTATATGTGTGCACTCACAATTGTAGTAGCTGGTTAATGACATATGTCAAAACCAGCAGTCAGTCATCTGGGGTTAATTCCTGTCCCCAGTCACAGGGTCAATGGGTACAATTATCGGCTGCTCTCTCCCAAACCACGCTCCACAAAAGCGTTACAAATATCTCCAAAGTCTCCAAAAGACAAAAAGAAAGAAGATGCGCCTAATAGTGTAACACTGTTACAAAGAAATAATACAATGTAAGTTGCTATACTATTACTCACAAGTCAAGTGGTTAGGCTGTAACACTGTTACAATAATAGTTGTAACAGTGTTACACTATTGGAAGCCCTCCTCTCTGGTTTTTTATTTTGGAGACATTGGGGATAAAGCCAAACTTGGTTTACTTTAGCGAAAATAGATCTAGAATGGGAGTTTGTTTCATTGTATATGTATATGCAAGGTTAATACAAGGCTCTTTCTAGTACATTTTTTTTATCAATAGAGACTTTCGACACGTCTTCACTTAAAATTATAGGAGAGGAAAGATTCAGAAGGTCTGTTAGACTGTGGACATTTTTGCCCAGGAGTGGGGTAAAGACAGATACAGTGGACATTTAAAAGAAGTTTAGAACCATTTCTAGCCAAAGGAAACATGAGATAGACTGGTAAATAGACGAATAACAGTATTATATAATTCACTTTTTCTGGATGAAAGTGTGGTTGAACCTGGTGGACTTGTGTGCTTCAACCCAATTTAATTTACAACTGTGTAACTATTATCTTAAACTTATCAAGAGATATGAAATGTGTTCAATAATCTTTTCTATCTTATGATATTTCATGGAGCTCATTCATTAACCCTTTGAGTGCCAGAGGGGTACGTAACTCATTTCAAAGCAATGTGTTGTGTACCCCTCTGGCACTCAAAGGGTTAACATACATTTTTTTTTTTTACATATTTTCAGATAATTATACATATGTATGGTTTTAAATATAGACATTATCTTAAATTTATTGAGCAACCAAGAATAAAATACTATTAACTGTTTTATTTAATTTCTGTTTTATATTCCATGGATGGAAACTATCACAGAAGCTTTATTTTAACTTATAGGTTCAGTTAACTTTGTGAAGTTCTCCTGTGGATTTTTTAGACTTTTATTCCACTTTGGATGAAAATTCTACAAACTGTCTAGTAACCTGCACAGTAATCTCACAGTAATCTGCACAGTGATCTCACAGTAACCTGCACAGTAATCTCACAGTAACCTGCACAGTGATCTCACAGTAACCTGCACTGTAATCTCACAGTAACCTGCACAGTAATCTCACAGTAACCTGCACAGTAATCTCACAGTAACCTGCACAGTGATCTCACAGTAACCTGCACTGTAATCTCACAGTAACCTGCACAGTAATCTCATAGTAACCTGCACAGTAATCTCACAGTAACCTGCATAGTGATCTCACAGTAATCTCATAGTAACCTGCACAGTGATCTCACAGTAATCTGCACAGTAATCTCATAGTAACCTGCACAGTGATCTCACAGTAACCTGCACAGTGATCTCACAGTAACCTGCACAGTAATCTCACAGTAACCTGCACAGTAATCTGCACAGTGATCTCACAGTAATCTGCACAGTAATCTCACAGTAACCTGCACAGTAATCTGCACAGTAATCTCACAGTAATCTGCACAGTAATCTCACAGTAACCTGCACAGTAATCTGCACAGTGATCTCACAGTAATCTGCACAGTAATCTCACAGTAACCTGCACAGTAATCTCATACAGAACTCTCTCTCTCACGTTACTAAAGTATCTAATCAACTGCACCTGCTTTTAATGTGGCCTCTGTAAAAATGTCATAAGAACAAAGAAATGCAGATGTATTTCTTATTTCAAGGTTTGATTAAATGCCTGATGTTTTACATGATACCTTCATTCTATATTAAATGTAAGTGAACCATAACCTGGAAAGATGAGGCTATTAATTTGTTTAACTTATATACATAGGTTTTTTTTTATATAGCAGTCATACAGATACACTGCTTTTAAACTGAGTTGCATTCTACTGCTACATGGATTCAGTTTATAGTCTGATAAAAACAACAGACTCATATGAAGCATTCAGGACTATTGAAGCTCATTGTTTTGTTTTGTGAAGTAGAGACAGACTTTAAAACAAATCATTATATACAGGGAACTACAAATGCAATTCAAAGCATATATACATATACATGTCTGCTGTTTCAAAGACATCTACCATATTAACAATGTCTGTTAAAAAAGTGACATATCCCTAAATTATAAATGTAATTAATTAAGTTTCACCAATTTAAGACTGAAATGATTTGATTTTATTATTTAATACCTATTTAACACCTGTTATAATTATTTGCTGACATGATACAATTAATAGCTGACATCTGGTAATAACCCATTTTCAGGTGATAATATAAAATTATATAATTTGGTGATATCTATTCTGAAACACATAGTTTGCCTTCTTTACAAGTCAATGAAATGTTACATTGAAATAAATGTATTTACAACATAATAATCAGGAGAAGATCCAACAAAGAAATAGATTCCATTGCAGATGATGTTATCACTGATTCCTCTCACAGAATCATATTGAATTATATGTGTACATTTTCAGATAAAATCAGTGATAAAATTGTCATCTGCAGTTCAGGTCAGACCGAAATTATCCTTCAGCAATGTAATACAAACTGAGGATGGAGTTTCTGGGTCAAATCAACTGAAAATAAAATGTGGATTTAAATGTGTATTCAGACTTCTTGAATGTTAGCGAGAGTTCAGAAATGCATTGAGAAACAATGCGTTGGAAACTACTCTCACATTCTAGGGGTCAAAATGTCATATAAATCAATCTGAATTTCTAAAATTTGCATTAGTCTTCAATGGTGCTGTTGGTTTTCTTCCTACATCATCCGCACTCTCCACATCAACAGTTCTAGAAAGTTATTGAAAAGGACAACTAACTTTTTTGAATCACATTTAAACTTACCTTGGTCTCATGATCTCTGTTTATAGCATGTTTAATATCACATCTTCAGTATCAGCTATATGTTTTGATCATGCAAATAAAATTTCACACGTAAAATTTTATGTCACAATGTTGTTAGCATTTCAATAAAAAATCTTGCTCAGTTTATAATAAAGGTGAAGACTTACAGTTTATATAGTTGTGTGATGGTTCCAGTAGGAGTTCAGAAAAAGTAGAGAATTCCATGATGGCCAATTAAAAGATATGTTAAAATAACAATTAACAACTTTGCTGTTAAGAAACTTTCACCTATGTACACTTTGATAGTTTTGTTGCAGTTTACTTTTGTTAATCTGCAACTTCATGAATTTTTCTGTGACACAAGTACACAAACAAGTCATGTCTCATTTTCTTCAACAAATTTAGCACTATTATAAGACACCATTAGTTTCTGTATGGGCCCTATCATGGAAAAATTTACCTAGAATGCAAAAAAACATTTTTTGTATGTATTGATATACTTTAAATCATAAATCCTCGATTACACTAGAAGCTGCATAAATTGTAGTTCTATTTACCAGTATTTTACACTTGGACACAAGTAGAACAAAGGGCATACCTTTATTGGTTATCTAAGCCATAGAGAAAACCATAGAATGTCCTCCTATTTGCTAACACCACTCCATTTTCCTGCAAGAACTTTGCTGTTTTCCATCTTTGTTTTCTATGGCTGTGAGAATTCCTTCTACCATTATATAAGAATGTCCTTCTATGCTCAGTGTAGTTGTAGATAAGGGTGAGGTGATTCTGTAAGATGGTTTGAGAGAAAGTAAGAGAGAGGAATAGAAAAAATAGAGTTGAGTTCTGTTGCTTGCTGGAGCATGAGTATGAAAAGCTGAAAAGATGCTGATATGGAGAAATCCAGCAGCAGTAAGAGTAGGAGCCTTCTTAGTCCAACATAATGTGCTTCAAGCTCTAATATATCCCCATGGATCTGGGGTGATGTTTTTAGAAGGGGAATAATAATTATTTGGCTGTATACAACAGCAAAACAGCTGCATTTGCCTATTGCTACTGTCACTGTAATGACAAGTGTGACACCAAAGGCCCCTATGTCACATTTTCCACAATGAAGAGAGGAGCAAGAGACTGATAGTGGTAGTGACCACTGATGATTCATGGTGGAGGTGCAAATACATCACATGTATGTATCTTTATTGATATAGCGCCATACATGTACACAGCGCTTAACAGAAGTTGAAATAATACAATACAAAAACGACAGAACTGGGGTTAAGAGCATTAAGGTTAAGTACAATCATTACATTATTTGTGAGGGAAAGTGCAGCAAGGGAATCATACACTAGGAAAGGGACCCTGCCCCAAGGAGCTTACAATCTAGGCTGAATTCATATTGACAAACAGAGACACTAGGAAGAGTATTATAAGTGCAGGTACAAGGTGTGGTGAAAAGTGCAGAAGGATTCTGATGTGACTGTCAGTGTGCAGAAGGAGGACATTGCTATTAAGATGCCTCCCTGACCGTTTTGGATCAAAGCAATGAAGACAAGGAAGAAAAGATGGAGTTGCGATGGGCATCAAATAGGCTAAAAGCCCAATTTTTTAAAACAGGAATTTATGCATGGCGTTTCACTTTTTTTTACCACCGATAAAGAAACCCATAGATTTTACATATCCTTGACCAGATGGTGCATGTCTGTGTTGTCATTATGGTAAGATTCCTCAGCCATGCTCCTCAGTTTTTTCTGCAATAAATACATCAGTGGAAGAGTTTTGCTAATCTGTGCATACACACATTTAATCAGCATATATGCATCATCAAAAGGTTTCAGCAGCTCACATACAACACACAATAGTTGCCATTGCTGAGGAAACAGATATATTCTCTCCAAAACCTTCTAATTTTTCATTGTGTTCTCGCTAATGACCTTATTATGCTCATACACATTCTCTATCATGTACAAAGTGGAATTCAACCTTGAAGGTCCACCACTTTAAGCTGGTGATAGGGCAGGTTGTTACGCTCTTGTATGGAATATAATGCCGGGTGTGTACCGTCAGATATTGCAGATGATATTCAACATCTCGCTAGGGATTTTTATTCTGCCAGTAATATGGTCACAACTAAATATGGCACATGGGCAAAGCAGGGCACATGCACCATACCACTTATTTTCAACACAGCTATTATGCTGGATACCATGCATTTGATTGCACTCCACCACACTGCCATGTGTGACCAGCACACCACACAATGTGCAATGGTGTAAGGATCGACAACTTCCAAGCGTCTTGCACTCTCGGCTCTCTGTGCATCGTATCAGGTGATCAGCAAAGGTTACCACATTATACAATGCAGGAGTACGTTGTGTGTACATCAGCTTAATGACATCTCTTCCCTTCGTTTATTTAAAGCCCTTTCACTGCTTAGCCAGCACTCAGTAGTATTGGTGTTCTGATTTAAACCTTTTAGTGCCACTCAAAGGGTTAACATCTTAGTGTTTTTTCCTGTATAATATTCCTGGGTTCTCAACCTCTGGATAGGTGTCTTGTGTCTAATCCTTGCTGCCTGCCTGACCTCAACCTTTTTGTATTTGATGTCTTTGTGAGCCGTTTAGCAAATCTCCATTAAGGCTTTTTTATTCCTGCTGTGTTTACTGCATCTAGGTTCCAGTATATCTTCCTTAATACCTGGTTCAGGTTTATTTATTTATTATTATTTATTATTATTATTTAATGTAATCGCCCCTTCAGACTCTCAGTTACCATCAAATGTCATCCTGCATCTCATCCCATCATCCTTTCAGTTACCCAGAAGCGTCATCCTGTATCCTGTATCTCATCCCATCATACTCTCCCTTACCTCAGTATTATCCCTGATAGTCCTGACAAATGGATATGAACTGCCAGATCCTCACTTCTTCAGACTACCAGCTGTTGGGGGAGGTAACCTAGGCAAATGGGGCACATCAGAGAAGGAGGAAGAGGATGCTGAGGGTGCTGGAGTGGAAACAATGGGTACATCTTTCCACAACCAGACTTTAACATAAGAAGACGATGCCAATATAGGTGTTACTCTGGGTTTCTCTAATCTTACACTGAGATTTTTGTCCTTGGAGAGGGACGGGGGATGAGTGACGGCAGCTCTCATTTATTTTTTTGAGGTTCAACTTTTGCATGTTTAACATAAATATTGAGGTGTCTATGTTGCATGTGCTTAAAGCGGATCTACCATGTCACAAAATGTTTAGCTTAACTAAGTCCCCTTCTGGCAACTAGCTGCATAGTAGTGCTAGGTGCCAGAATTATTACCTGATTTGATAGATGTATGCTTTATTCCCCAGCTGACAGTAGCACAGAGTGCGGACATCTTGCCAGAATGACGTCCGCGCTCTTGTGCTGTCAGTCCCAGCTGGAGCCGAATGGCTCCTAGTAACGCCTCCTAGACCCGGCTGGGACTGACAGTGCAGGCGCGCAGACGTCATTGTGGCAAGATGGCCAGATGGGGACTTAGTTTAGCTAAACATTTTGTGACATGGTAGTTCCGCTTTAATGAGGAAAGCTGTGCCATGAAGTGTTCCTTTGCACTTTTCACTACCATATCACACATAGTGCACAGTGCAGTGACTGATGGCTGTATGGTGCCTGTCTGAACTGAAAAATTTTCCCATACACAGTGAGGGGAGAGGTGGAGAAGAATTGCCTTATTCTTCTTCCCCAGAATCAACTTCATTGGATGGCAGGCAATCCTGCAGCTAATGCCTCAGCATCAGCGGATCTAGGACTAGAAGTATTGGTGGCAAGTAGATCCTGTCTTAAACCCATATCAGTACTTGAAGAACCCATTCACATGTTTGCCATGATGGCGTGTGGCACTAGTCTGCTCATCATCATCCTGCTACTATGACAGATGGATGTCTGAGTCTGATGACTCAGCAACATGAATTATAGCAGCAGCAAACTCCTAAATGTCACTACTGGTGGTGGTGGTGATGCCCATCCCTATTTCAATCACTTTCTCCCACTCCTTCATCTTTTACCAAGAATGTTGTCTCCTCCAAACAGCTGTTCCATCATCACCCTCACCTTGATGATCACCACCAACACCCCAGTCTCTTGCAGCTCTTTGGGGCTGGTTGGGGAAGATAAGTGTGACCAAATGTCCCCTACTGTTACAATTGCCATCTCCTCAGAAGAAAGCTGCTGTACAGCAGTAGTGGCAGGCACAGACAGCTGACGTGCAATGCTGCTCATACTGCTAGCCAGTTCCGACTTTTTCAATGTACTTCCCCAGAGGGACAGTTCCTGCTGCTCCTCCACCTCTGTATCATCAGATGCATCAGGGTCCATGCAGCCTCTCCTGCTGATCATAGTGCTTGCCAACACTTAAAATTTGTTTACAATTTAAACTTTTATTTTTATTTTATTTCTTCTCTCTTCCACTTTCTTTGTCTCCTCCTCAGGAAGAGAGAGATCATCATCATCATTTATTACATTGCTGCAGCGACAATGGCTCCAGTCAGTTTTGGGACTGCCAACACACTCTCTGCACTGATCCTTCGCCTTTCCCCCAACCCCTAGTAAGTTTTCTGGACATAATCAAAGTAGTGTGAATTTCAACAGTGAAGTACACAGTGTCATGCCATTCACATAATAATGTATAATGTACATCTGTCTAGAGTATCTGTCACAGACATCTTCATTCACATGTATGTATGCCTGTCTCAGTCAGACAAGATTTTGAGGTATTTTGGGTAAATCTCCTTTCTCTCTTCACACTTTCTCAGAGTCCCCATACTCCATTAATTCAGAGAACAAATCACCTGACCAAAACTCTCATTAAACTAAATTCCAACTTCACTTCCTTTGTCTGTCTTTTGTAACTCAAAAACTCTGCTGATTTCTCTCTCTCTCTCATTCTCTCTGTCTTACAGTTGTATATATGAAAAGTTTTTGCCACAAAATTGAAGCAGGATAAAAATAGCCCTTTTCACCTAGCATCAATTTTTCTTGAAAAGTGTTTTTTCCTCTTTTTTTGCCTTAATGCATTGAAATCAATGGGAAGACTCAATTTCTCTGCATCACATGGCACATTTCCTCTCTTTTCCCGCAGGCATAGTATAAAAGGGGTGTCTGGTTGCCACAGTATGCCATTTTTCGATGATCTTGGCAAAATAGATCGTGCCTTTGTCCCACCTCAGTACTTGAAGAACCTAGTCCCATGTTTGTCATGATGGTGTGTGGCACTAGCCTGCTCATTGTAGAAATAGAAAAATTGCCGCACTCATCATAAAGAGGTTAAAACCAGCATTTATTGAAGGAGTTCAAAACAGACACTACATGGAACTAGACGTCTCACGCGTTTCGCACATAAGTGCTTAATCATAGTCTAGCCTGCTCATCATCATCCTGCTACTGTGACAGATGTCTGATTTTGACAGCTTAGCAACAGGGAAACTCCTGAATGTCACTGTTGATCCATCTCTTTCTCCCATTCCTTTTCACTTTTTATCATAATGCTCTCTCCCCCAGACAACTACTCCACTATTACGCTCAGTCTCATCATGACCAACACCAGTCTCTAACTGCTTTTTCGGACTGGTTGGAGATGATAAGTGTGATCAACATGCCCTACTGTGACACTTGCCATCTTCTCAGAAGAAAGGGGTCAGTCTAGGAATCTGAATGGGAGTACTAGGAGACAGCTGAACACAAGGAAAGCCACAGTAACAGTGAGTGGCATTTACTGAGAACTTAGTGCTTTTATAGCGGTGGCTGTGGGCGTGCTGGCGCTATGGAGGGGTGGAGCCGAGTGCCGTGTTGCCATAGCAATGCCCGGCAGTTGCTGGTCCCTTTGATATGATGCGCACACAAGGGAGGGTCCTGGAGATGTGTGAGTGTTGGTTATCCCTATCTGGATGTGCTGAGCTGGCATTGGCCCTTGAAGCATGATGGAAGATTTGGGGAGGCGGCCACCTCAACTGGCAGCAAGGAGGTAGGAGCCATCTGCTCTTGATAGTGTGGGTACAGTGGGTGGCATGATAGCGGGTTCGGTGGGTGGCCTGACACAATGAGTCGTTTTAAACAGAGACTGCCATATATAAAGGCAGTCTCTATTGAGTGGAACAGTCATCGGCCCATCAGGTACTTGGGGGGGGGGGGTTGTTCATTTGCACTTTCTCTGCCGCTGCCAACAATGGCAGACAAAACAATGGGGACATGAATTCCAAATTTTTTTGGCTGCTTCAATTAACTCTTTTTTGGGAGCAAATATTTTGCTTTTAATCAGATTTATGGAGCAATTGATTGATTAAGTTACCCTTTGGGTACCAGAAAGATATGTAACACATTGCTCTCATTGGAGGTGGGTGGAGTCTGGGGAAAGAATCAGTTTAACAGGGAATTTTTTAGGGAGTGTTGGGGGACAGTTCAAGGGGAGCATTCACATCTGAAAAACTTGTTACCATATGTAACTAGTATTAGGAAACGTTGTAAATTCAGTATAATGATAAACGGAGATTGCTGTAATGATACAAGTGATTCATGCCACACAGAAGGCAAATGTGACAGTGTTGGGGAAGCTGGGAGGAATGGGGGAGGAGGATGAAATAGCACTGGGAAATCCTGAAGAGCTGTGCCGAAGATTCAGCGTGCCACATAATGCGGAAGTGCACAGCTTGGAGATTAAAGATCTGAAAAAGCAAGTAAATAAATAATAATAAAAAAGCGTGTTTCCTAATACTACTTACATAGTTAAACATATTGTAAAAAAATTTCAGAGGTAAATGTTCCCCTTTAATTAAAATGATAATAATAATAATGATATAAGAAATTGGTACATAACATGACAAAGACAGGTACCCCCTGATGTAAGTTGCGACTGGGGAAGACTGATACTTGATGGAATAGAGTACTTTGTAAAGGATGATTTATAGGACTTGTTGTGAGAATGGTGAAGTCTCAAGGACTTAGACTCATTAGAGGAAAGCCCTGAAGAAACATTGATTTGTAGGACTTAGACATATTAGAGGCACAAGCCCTGAGGAAACATTGATTGGTTGTATGGAATTAGACTTGTGTTAGGCCCCAGCCCAGAGGAAACACTGATTTGTAGGACTTTGTATTGTTAGTGTCACAATCTCTGAGGAATCCATGATTTGTAGGACTTAGGCTGGTAGAAACAAGCCCTCACTTTTTTTTTTATTTTGTAGGCCTCTGTTTGTTTGTTAGATTTTTTTTTTTTTTAAAGAACAAGCCCTGACAAAAAAATGCCCTACTGGTCTAGTGCCAGCAGGTCATGTTGTATTGGCCAGTGGCCACTGGCCATTGTCAAATGCTCTGATGTAGACAAGGAATTTGTGACTGCTGTTCTTTCTGCTGCTGAGTTGTTTATACAGCACGAGGATTAGGCATCTTAAAGGTAAGGGGATCCACAACATCAGTAACATAGTTGATGGATGATCAAGGTTCCAGCAAGATGCTGAGGAGCAGGCTAGTGTGTCGCAGACCACCATGGACACAGTTGGAATGGGATCCATTTATGAGGGACTAGGACAGTTTCCACTTGCCAGCAGCAATAACTCCTGGTCCTAGTTGCAGTTCTGATTCTGAGGCAGGAAACGTGTTGGATAGATCCTCTATATAGTTAATCTGAGTTCCCATGTTGCTGTCAATGCTGTTGAAGTCCCAGCGCTCACAGAGTTGAGCGGCGTGCAAATCCTCAGATTGTAACAAACAAGTCTGTTACTGAGTGGTGCCAGTAACATCTGAATGATATCTTCCCATGCTCTGCCCGCAAATACCTGAATACGTTTGGATACTGTGGTAGGGGTAGCCCTGGAATAGGCACACCTGGTGAGAGTTTGATAGCCGCCAATTAAACATCTAGCGGCTGCTGCCGGAGGGGCACCTCGAGATGGAGAACAAATTAACCACAGTTCTACTGGTGCATGAGATCTGCTGTTAAAAGTCAGGGGGCAGACTGTTGGAGGAAATAGATACTAAACGGGAGAGGTAACAATAGGATAACCTCATAGAATTTTGCAACACACAGCCCGGGTGTTTATGCATCAAATTCCACATACTTTTAGCTACAATTCAGTGGTACCACTTTATGTTTAATTATTTTTCTATAGTCATGAAAATCTGAGGATTGCAGCAGCTCTTTAACCCCTTAACGACGGGGGAATCGACGCACGGGCGCGACTGAATGACAACGGAGCATTTTTTTTTTATTGCTCCGTTGCATTCCGGACTCCCCGAACGGCGTGCAGCCGTGGGGGGAGCCCGGAATTCGATGACGGTCATAGTACGTCATCGGCCGTTCAGTCAAATCGACCCTTGACGTACTATTACCGTCAAGGGTCGTTAAGTGGTTAAAGGGACATACCTCCTATACCATATCTTTTCACTTACTTTTTTACCTTTGCACTATTAGAGAGCCTTTTTTGTCTCCACATAGATTTCTAGAATCAAATATATATTTTCTTTATCTTTGAGGAAAATAGTTTTTCTTATAATTTATCTTAATTGGACTGGCCACCCATGTTGGGATTCATTATATTAAGCCATATTGGCTGCAGTAATTCTGAAACTGTGCAGAATTAATTAACTGGTAATTAGGGATGGGCTAAAATTTTTGCCTCAAACTGAAAATGGGGAAAAATTGCACTTTTCACTTAGTGAAACATTTCCAGGGAAAAGTGCTGATTTTCTACTTTTTTCGCCTAGCTCATTCCATTGAAATCAATGGGAACATAGAAGTTATACATAACACATATCAAATATTATTTTATTTCGCAAAGGAAAGAACAGGGGATGATTTTTTTGGGCGGTTGTTTAATGGGATTGGGGGCACTTAATAAAAAAAGAAATCCTAAGTAAAATAAAATAAAATAAAAACCGTAAGACATGGTATAAAGGGGTCTGAGGAGGGTGCCTGTGTTGGTGAATAAATGAATCATTTGAACAAGGAATTTGTTTTGGGGGGGTTTCTTGACTGATATTGGGGGGGGCAGTTAAAAAAAATAAATAAATAAAATAAGAAATTTATATGTAACGTGGCAGAGACAGGAACCTCCTGACATAAGCTGCCACTGGGGTGGACTGATACTTGACTTGATAGAGTATTTTGTAGAGGATGATTTTTTTGATTTGTTGCTAGAGGCCTTTGTAGGACTTAGACTTATTAGAGGCCCAAGCCCTGAAGAAACATTGATTTGTAGGACTTACGCTTGTTTGGCACAAGCCCTAAGGAAACATTAATTTGCAGGACTTAGGCTTGTTGGAAACAACCCCCCCAAAAAATGTTTATTTTTTTATAGGACTTTTTTTTTTTTTTCAAAACACAAGCCCTGAGAAAAAAATATAAATGCCCTACTGGTCTAATGTCAGCAGGTCATTTTGGCCAGTGGCCACTGTCAATGTCCTCCTGAGTCCTGTGTTGCAACTGCTGTTTGTACTGCTGAGTTTTTTAAGCAGCAGGCTGATTAGGCAGCTGAAAGGGAATGGGATCAACAATAGTAGTAACATGGAAGATGGATGATGAATGTTCCACTTCCCCCGACTGGCTCCAGTGATGAACCTGAGACAGCAGAGTAACAGCAGAGTAAGTAGCCCCCAGAATATGTTGGCCATTAAATCTTCTCTACCTACCCCTTCTCCAAAATCATCATGGGTGTGTCGTTATTAGAATATATTTTTTCTTTTGAAAGCAGGAACAGCGGGTCTCATCAGCAACTGCAATGTGCACAGTATGTGTGTGGTAAATAACATCTGGGGACACAACTGTATCCAAACACCATGACACCCAAAACCAAGTACTGCCACTTTCACTGTACCCCTTGTCCAGACCCTACTAAGGACACATGACAACTTGCTGACAGTTTAATAATAATAATGAGCCCTCCCTGCCAAAATCCTAGCATATTCCTTGGGATGGAATCTCCTTAGATGCCGCTTAATGACCTGGTATCTCCCCCACCACACCAGCATGTACGGTCAGTGCACCACATTGTGTGCAATGGGTAGAGATGAACTGCCATATCCGAACATCAACAGAGGGGCTATCATTTAATGGGGGAGGTAACAATGAATGAGGTGGATTGGCAGGAGATGTAGTTGTTACCCTAGAGGAAGAAGGTGATGGCAACATAGTTGTTTCACTCATCATGGAACTTCCAGTCTCTGCTTGGGTTTCTCTATTCTTCCTCTTCTTTGCTCGCCGCCTCACCTCTTGTTGCCTTTCTAGAGAGTCAGGGTGTACAGTAACAGCAGTGTTAGATTTCTGTAATGGATGTTTGGCTTTAACATGTTTGACATAAATGTCATGGTATCTGTGTTTAATGTGTGATATCAGGGAGGTTGTGCCAAGGTGTGTTCCCTCCATTTCCCTTCTCACTGACTTGTCACAAATTTTGCACTGTGCCGTTGGTGATGATGACTGCACTGTGCATGCCAGAAGAGAATAATAGTCCCACACCCATGACTTCTGGGGGAGGGATAGGGAACAGATGGAGAAGAATGGCCTCTTTCTTCTTGTCCTCCACATTCACCTTCACTTTCTGTGGCAGTGGATAATGTTGCTGTTGTTGCTGTTACTGCCCAAAATTTAGCACTGTAACTAGGATCAGGAGAAGTATTGCTACTGCTGGCAAGTGGAACCTGTCCTAGTCCCGCATTACTTGTTGAGCCTATTCTCACTGTGTCCACGGTGGTCTGTGGTACTCTAGCTTGCTCCACAGCACCCTGCTGCCCTTGCATCTCAGCAGCAGCAGGAATTAGATCAGTTGAAAATTCTGCAAATTCAAAAAGCTTATTGCTAGTGGTGGTGGTGGTGGTGCCCATCCTGATCCTTGTCTCCCATTCCTTCTCAATTTCTGATAAAAAGGCCATCAATGTCTCTTCCACCTCAGCTTATCTACCATCATCATCTACACCACCACCACTAGTCCCTACGTGCTGCTACTGCTCTATTACAGACATCTCACTGCTCCTTAGAGAAGGTGACAAGCAATGTGACAGAGTGTCCCCTAATGTCACACTTGGCATTTAATTTTGGCCTGAAGAAGAAGGCAGACTATCACTAGCAGCAGTAGCAGCCAGCACAGGCAACTGATCTGTGCTCCTGCTGGTGCTGGTGGTATTAATTCTGAGCCTGCTCTCCTCCAACACCAGTTCTGGCATCTTAAGGATCATGTTCAACTTGGACACTGTAGTGAAGGGAAGGGGGCTTCCAGAGACAGAGGAATGGTGTGGGCTCTCTTGATTGCTAATCTGGATGCTCTCAAATGCTTCCCCTACCACTCCCCTATCACTAGTCCCACCTACTGCTTCACCATAACTGTTACTACTACTAAAGTTCTACAGGCCATTGCTCATTAGTTTTCCTCCCTCCCACTTTTGGAGAGGCTTTACTATGTCCCCATGTATCCCTTAATGATGCTAGAGAAAATGGGATTTTTTGGTTCTCTTAGGACATAGAGGGATGCTGGGCAAGGTTTAAAACAAAAACAGCTAACAGCTAAAAACAATGCGCAAGTAGCATACTATTAACTATGGTCAGTATTACCTCATGTTTTATGGTTACATATTTTGCTGGTGATCCTGCACCCCAAAGTTGAGATGTATAAGTCACAAAGACATTTTAAAACCAAACCATAGTTTTTCCAATGAACGCAGCACATAATATATTCATGCATGCTTCCCAAACCTCAAACATGTTTTGTCTCCATTCTCAGGCTGATGATCTCCTGCTGGACACCTGCCACTGCATATGAGTGTTGTGGAAATGAATGTTGTTCCTGGACTTTGTCTTCAGAGGTGACACCAACTCCAACAACACTCCGGATCATGCAGCCTACCACATTCCTGGAACATAGCCTTCACTGGTTTGAATGGCTCCAGATGCCTTGCAATTGATTGCAACAGGTGAGTCTGTACTAACAACTAACATTTGTGATATCCCTCAGTGTCAGTTATCCCCTATGTGACGCACCTCACATAGCCACCTGTGATTTGTTCACTGTCGTAGACCTGTTTGTTCTCTTTCCCTGCTGAGTCCCACATGTCAATAATCTGCAGACGACCCTGTGGCTCATGGATGCAGAAGAGATGTGTGTGTCTATGATGCTCCTCTCCTTCTTCCTGTAATTGTGGTTGGGGCTTACAGTTGAATGACATGCTGAGATGATGTACTGGAGTAGGGGGTTGCCATTCCTGGGCCTACAGAGGCCCCAGGGTTGAGACAACATGGTTAACCTGTAAAAGGGCTAACTTAACCATAACCCTTGAATGAAGGGAGGGTAGAATGGGGGGCGCTCAACATGAATTGAGCTCCAGTGGGAAGGGCTGCTGCCCGTATTTAAGGGCTTGCAGCCCCTCCCACAAATACATGTGTTACAACCTTAAAGTTGTGGTCAGGGCTTACAGCTGACTGACATGCTAAGATGCTGTACTGGAGCAGGAGGCTGCCATCCCTGGGCCTACCAAGGCCCCAGGGTCGAGACAATGTGGTTAACCTGTAAGAGGACAAAAAATATTGGCAGAAAGTATCCAGCATATGTTTATTAGTGCGTGCAGTCATTATTTGTGATAAGTGATACAAGTGCATTTTGAATTTCTTTTCGTGGGTCAGGAATATATCTTGTGTAGCATGATGAACGCCACTGACCTAATTTTTGAATGATGTGGGCTGGCACACCGTTATTAGATGCTGCGGATGCGGCACCAATTTTAAATGAATGGCCGGTGTAGAAATCTGGATTGAGACCTAAACAACTGATGATGATGCTTAAATATTTGCTGAAGTTGCTGGTTGAAAGTGGACCATCAGATAGGGGAGGTAGTGGGCTATCTGCGGGGTGAGATGAGATGGATAGAGAGAGTGCTTGCAGGGCTGACACTGGGCACCATCTGTCTTGGGTGGGATAGAAAGGTAAGTCTATACCTTTCTGAAATTGATCGGTTTTAGAGAAGGGAATGTGCAAAATGCAAAGGTTATGCTGAACAGTCAGGAGACTTTTGGTTAGGTGCTGTCTTTGATGGTAAATTCATCTGGCTTTAAGAAACCGAAGAAAGCCAGACTGATGGCTGCCAGGAGCGTTGTGTTAGTTCATTGATCGAATGGATTGGATTTAAGGAAGTCGTATATTCTTTTAAATATGGAACCTGAGATAGGCAGGTGATTACATGATGGATGGGGGTGACGCTTGATGAGCACTTTGAGGAAGGTTTTGATTCTGTAATTAGTGGATATGGAAGGTAGTTGCAGGTATTGCATGGCTAGATGATGTTGAACACCTGCAGTATACAGTATGATGGTAGTTGGGCTTAGGCGAAGATTGTCATGGCAATGGGTGGCGAAAGCTAAGATGTAGTATATGGTAGGTGGAACTGGGACATTAAATTAACAGCTAAAGTTACTAAACAGCTGCCAAGTGTGGTTATAATTCCATTGTTTACTACTGGCGAGCCCGGATTGGATGAAGAATGTAGGTCTGGTAATGAGATGATTTATTCCAGAATGAGGTCTTTGACAGCTGGAACTTGGGTGGGG
Source organism: Rhinophrynus dorsalis (assembly GCA_037306005.1). NCBI lineage: Eukaryota > Metazoa > Chordata > Amphibia > Anura > Rhinophrynidae > Rhinophrynus > Rhinophrynus dorsalis. The sequence goes on from CM074721.1 coordinate 551,864,281, forward strand.
AACTGTTTGGCTGTGGGGTGGAGGTGGAAGAAAATCTGCAGATTCAAACGGGAGAGGGTGTCAGCCTTGAAATTATGATGGCCTCGGATAAAAGTACTATGGATGAAAAAATAGCTATCCAGGTGAGTTTCCTTAGGAAATTCTTGATGTGAGTGGAAGGTGATCTGCCTTTATTAAGAATTCAGGCGGTAGCCATGTAGAAAGTGATGGCCTGACCAGACCAACTGCTACCCCATGCTGCTGCCGCTGCCACTATGGGATATATCTCAAACAAGGGTACACTATCCAGAAATTTTGGTATGGAGTAGATCTCAGGAGGCCAGTATTCCGAGAACCATTTGTAACCATTTATACCTGCAAAACCCTGGCCTGCTGCCGCATCATTGTAAACCGCTGGAGAGGTGATGGAAGGAGAGGGAGGGAACATGGAACGGCTATTCCATGAAGAGAAAAAATTTCCACATGCTAAGGTCACGACGTGCCGGTGTATTGTTTAATATGGTGGTCAGTATCTGATGTTTGTGAAAGTAGAGAAATTAGATGTTAAGTTAAAGGATGACCCTGAGGTATAATGCGTGATGCAGAGGAAAAGTGTGCTAATAGTGACTGTAGCTGGGTCCTAGATAGAGACGGGGAAGCTAATGCTTGACTGATGATGTCTATGATGTGTTCAGTTTTCTCTGTAGGTAAGCTAGACATGAGGGTGTGGGAATTGAGAGTAATGCCTAGGAAATCTATAGAAGCTGTGGGACTTATCATCTTGGCGTATGCTACCGGGATACCTACATTTTGAAAAAAAGGAGGAGCTTGTGCAGGCTGGAGTGAGGATCCTGGTGAGGTTTGATAAGAAGTCATCTTGGTAGTGAATGACACCTTAACATTTACAGTGATTGATTAACAGCCAGACCAGGATTTGTGCAAAGGTATCAAAAATCTTGGGGCTAAGGTAAGTATTGGCCTGCCCATTTGAATCCCTGCAAATGCTACAGGGAGGGGTGTACTGGTAGTAATTTGAAGGGTCAGAGATGTCCATTTTGGACATACAGCAATCTCTGCCTTTGGATGAGATGAGTCTGATGGCATCATCGATGCTGGCGTATCTGAGTGAATGTTCGGAGGAGGGGATGAGGGAGTTGTAGCTGGCCTGGTTTGAAGAGTGCGTAGCTGAAAAATCAATGATTAAATGTTTCTTGTTAGAGAATTTTTTAGTGGCTATACCTAATGGGTTGATACACCAAGTGGTGAAAGGTGGAGTGGGGAATGGGCCCAGGAGAAAACCTTTACTAAACTCTGCGGTGATGAGTGAGGAGACTATATCAGGTTCTTTGATGGCGGATTGGAGGTTAGGACACTGTAATGATTTGGTGGGGCATGCAATGATACCTGTGTGTAACCCTTCAGACAACCCATTGAGGATATATTCAGTGATGTATTGCTATGGATGGGTGGAAATAAGAGACTGGAGAGCATCTATTTTGACAGGACCTAGTCATTTATTCTTCCTTAAGCGAGGACAGATGTTATGTGGATGAGAAAATCTACAGGTGATGCAAATGTGAAGCATATGGCAACCGCTGAAGAAACAACCCTTGAAGTTAAAGTTGTTACATATCGGGGAATTACCGTAATAATAGATAGGTCGCCCCATCTTTTCTCTAGCTGGGTGGTGGCGGGAATGAGTTGGGTGGCTGAGGTGGATGGCGGGTTGGATGGTTGAGGCTGACTGGGAGCCTGTGTATTGGTAACATTAGGGCACAGATTACTGATATGGTTGGCTGATTGGCAAATGGAGCAGGTAATACGTTTGAGTCTGGCAAAGTGCCTGCAAAACAACTCGTGGTCTAGGATGCACCAATCCACGATAATATTAAATTGGATGCGGGCAGGGGCAGCTTTAGCCGTGAAGGATTTGTGATACTCAAAGAATGAGTAACATGTAATGATCTAGCTCCTGACGCCTGTGAGGATAAGCGGAGCACAGAATATCGCGGTAGATGCTGAAAGCGAGGATGAACTCAGCCATGGAGAGCTTTCTTCTGGACAGACGAGTGTCCTTGGATTTAAACATGACTGAGACGTCACCACAGCTTATAGTTCTGTTCTCCGCCAGATCCTCTGAGACGATCAGGAGCAAAACCAAGTTAACATGCTTGTCTTCAATGATGTCATGGTGAAGGTGTTGGGGGATCATGTGGGCTGTGGTGACCCTGGGGTAAGGGCCTACAGAAGTACTAGAGGTGGTGTTACCTTCTGGGGACGAGGGTGAGTCTCTGGCGCTGATGACAGATTCGATTGCCACCATTCTCCCCTGCATTTCTGCCATGGAAGAGCTCAGTGAGGAGCTGAGTGATGTGCTCCAGCTGTGGGTGAAGGCTGGATGAGTGAGAGGAGGCTGGAGATGGAGGGGGCGGTGGAGGAGAGGGGGTGTAAGGGTTGGGGGTGGATGGAAAGAGTAATCTAAAGAGTTTGGCTTTCCTGGCCGAGGAGGAGTGTGGAATATTTCTCCAATTATGAGTCTAGAAAAGATGGGGATTTAAATTAGGGAAGGATTCAGTCTATTCCGAGCAATTGTCTGCTTGTTTATTTACAGAATGGTCAGTGATGGCATGATAATATTCCATAGTAGTAAACTCATTGACTCTGTCAACCCAGTTTTGTTGAGATGGAATGTTTGTATCACAGTGCCTGTGATTCCTGTCACTCTCAATTGTGGTTGTCACTGATTTGCTGACTGAGTTTGACCCGCCTCCTAATGACCTTTTTATACCTGGCTATCACTTATGTCAGATGCCCTTTCGTGGTGTTCCTGAGCCAGTAGTGCTGTTGCTGTATTCCTGTATTCTGAGTTCCTGTGTACCGATTCGGCTTGCCCTGACCATTCTCCAGTGTTCCTGCCTGTGTATGACTCGGCTCGTCTGCGGACCACCCTTGGATCCTGACTCGGCTAGTTTGACGTTCCTGCCTGTGTATGACCCGGCCCGGCTGACTTCCTGCTCCGAAGATCGACTTCCAGCTTGTTCCAGTGACCTGCGTTCCAGTTGTCGCCGCCGCGACATTTTCCAGTCCCTGCTGCCCACGTCTGTGCCACTGCCTTGCCTGGTGATTCCTTCGATAGTGCTGTGCCTCATTCTAGTGCAGAGCTGTGTGTATTCTGTGGGCCTTCCTCTCCTTGCAGAGCCTGATTGTAGCGTTGAAGCCTCGAGTAACGTTACAGAGCCTTGCAGTAGCGCTGAAGCCTCGACTAAACGTGCATTTTAACTCTTGCAGTGCTGCCTCAAATTCACTCTCCCTATCTCCTGTACGAGCCTCGTTACAGTGATACTGCTGCTGAGTTGGCCGCTCTCCGTCGGCAACTCTAGTCTAACGTTGCAGAGTGTTCACATAGTTTGGGCCGTTTGGGCCCACTGAATCAAACGGAGGCTCTTCAGCAGATCCGATATCTCGTTATGGAAGGAAAAATGATTCATTGAAACAGTCTTCTACGTGTGCTTAGTAACCAAGCACACGTAGAAGACTGTTTCAATTAGTCGTTTTTCCTTCCATAACGAGATATCGGCTCTGCTGAAGAGCCTCCTCTTGATTCAGAGACCGGATTCCCCTGCTGGCAGCAGAACTCTGACATCAGGGGAGAGGAAACTTTGAAAGCGGCTATCTCTTACACCATAAAGGTCTGAGAGATGCCGCTGGTGTCATTTAACTCAGTTTATTAAGGCCTACAATATGAGGGATAGGAATTTTGAAGTAATACTATCCCTTTAAAAGAGCAGAACATAGAGAGCTATGTACGTTAGTATTGGGATTAATATTTAGTTAGGGCTTGTTGATCCAAGGAGAAATCTGATTGCCATTTGGAATCAAGAAGGAATCCCCCCCCCCCCCATTCAAGGCAGAATATGAAATTGCTATATTGGGGGGGGGGGGTTTGCCTTCTTTTGGATCAACGATGGTAAAACAAAAATAGGAAAAGGGTTGGACTGGATGGATGCAAGTCTTTTTTCAACCTAAATTACTATGTTACTATGAATCTGGTCACAGCTAAATTTAGCACCTGGGAATTTTTTATTGACATTCAAACATATACAAGCCAAAGTAAAAATAGAAAAACATGACAAATTCAAAGGTAAGACTATAGATATATACAGTTACAGTTAGGGGTGGGTGAAAGGATCCATCGTGTTCCTGCAATAAAATCTGCTAAAACCATGTGGTTGTCTGTTTTTTCATGGGAAACTCCGCTTTAAATAAAGCAATTAAAATCTTCTCAGTTTTCACCCATTGGCAAAACGTTTTCACTACTTTTTCAAAGGCAAAACAGTTTTTGCCCCTTTAATCATGTGTTTTTTTGCCTTTTTATCATATTACTAGTGGCTACGAGGAGGAAGACTCAGTGACTGAAACTGATGTGGCTCGTGTCAGTAGTAGTAACAGTAATGGTACAGCAGCTGGTGGGACTAGTGTTAGGGTAGTGGTAGGGGAAGTAATACAGAGCATCTAGACTAGCGGTCAAGGGAGCCCACATCATTTCCCTGACCCTGAGAGGTCCCTTCCCCCACGACATTGTCCAGGTGGAACATGATCCTGAAGAAGGCAGAATTGTTGCCTGGCAGCAATAATACCACCACCAGCAGGAGTACAGATCAGATGCTTGTTCCTGCTGTTAGTGCTGCCAGTCTGCCTTCTTCAGGTCATCAATTAATGGCAAGTGTGACATTAGGGGACCCTCTGTCACATTTCACATCACTTCCTCCACCCTCCTCAGACCCCTTTTATATCATATCTTATGGGTTTTTTTAATCAAGTTTAGTTTTTATTTTTTTATGAACTGTTCCCCCAATTACCTGTTCAACTGATTCTTCCCCCCAACTCCACCAACATAGGCACCCTCATACCCCTTTTATAATATGACTTTGGGAAATAAAATAAGATTTGTTATCTGTTGTGTAAATTCAATGTTCTTATTGATTTCAATGGAATGAGCTTGATGGAAAAAGAGGAACAATGTAACTTTTTGCTTGAAATTATATGCCAGTAGGGAAGTCCATTATTCACTGATTTTGGTTTGAGGAGAACATTTTTGCCCATCCCTAGTTAAAATTAAAAGAAGATTAATCAGACAAGAATGGTACAAAAATATCGGAACAGTGGAATAACCATATTCATATCAAATTAAAACGTTGCTGTGTAATATCTCAAACGTTGGAGGTTCCAACTCAAAATTTCTTCATGAATTCAGAAACTGACGGTAACAGTAAAATAAGGTAAATAATAACTATTATAATGAATAAGGAGAAACTAAACAGAGTAAATGTTCAGTATATACAGGGATTAGAGAGAATAAAAAGGGGGGATGTGGGGGATGGGCTTACGGGAGGTGTCAACACACAATGTGCAATGGTATTGGGATCAATAAGGGGCTTGCACTTTCGGCTCTATGTGCATCATTTCAGGTGGTCATTAGGGATGGGTGAAAATGTTTGCCTCAAACTGAAATTGGCAAAAAATGGCACATTCCACTTGGTGAAAATTTCTCTTCCGCTTTCTAACTTTTTTTCGCCTAGCTCATTACATTGAAATCAATGGGTAGAAAAATCTTTCACCCCCACAGGAACGTTTTCTGCAGCCATATAAAAGGCTGTCAGGCTTTCACAGCAGACATTCTGTTTGTGAGAGGAGAAAGAAACATATTGTTTGAGCTAGAGAAGATAGGCAAATAAAGGGGAATTGAAGCTTAGTTTTAGGGAGTCATTTATGTAGGACATTTGTTCTCTGTAGTAGGGGAGTCTGGGGGCACAATGTGGAAGAAGGGAGGAAGGAGGTTGACCCAAAATACCCCAACATTTGGTGTGACTGACAAGAAACAGGTAGCTGGGATTCAAATTGCTTGCTGATTTTACTTTTATTGTGTTTGGGGTAGTCTGGTGAAAGAAGTTGTTGATTTTTTTAAATATATTTTTATTGAAAGTAGAGTCACATAACACATGCGCATACATTACAGTGAAAAGGTATTTTAGCAGTTCTTATATCAATAAGATTTAAATTCAACTAAAGAGGACCATATGAGCTCTTTCCATTTTCACCCAAACTTCCCCCCTTCCTTAAAGGGAGGCAAAACCTAACCATGAACTATCAAAAACTAACTACCCAATTCCCCATCCCAACACCCATGTGGACAAAAAGACTCATGCCAGAGACCAGACCCCTGAGAAAAGAAACAGAAGTCTCCCCAAGTACATAATCCTCAAACCATATCATTACAGCCGCGCACATGCTACAGTGGTCAACAAGGTTTGCTATTACACAGATCACAGTTGTGGGATAGGACACAGGAGTATAGCAACTCTCTTGTCATGGCAAATCACATCTGGGCTCAGTATTTCTAGTCCCCGTCTAGAACCCGCACCTAAGCCATTCATATTCCTATCCAGTGTGTTATATTCAAGTCAACAGAGGTACAAGAAAATCGGAAATCCAACTCCCCTACACCTTCTGAAATTTATCAGGGGCACCCTTGTGTAGATACAATCCTCTGTAATAGTATAAGTTGGAATCCACCACACTTATTCAGTTGGCTTTCATGGGAGGCCTATCTCCCATCCACACTAATGCCACCACCCTTTGCGCCATAACCAGTAATTAACTCAACAATGTGTATTCGCCTATCGAGTGGAGTTGATCTGGCAAGATGGAAAGCAGACAAATTTTAGGACATATAGGTATCCTCTACCCAACGTCCCTTGAAAGCATCTCCTTTCCACACATATGTGGTAGTTAACCTATTCTGAAGAGTCGTGTAGGTGTATAATAGATTCTGTAAAGGATTTTAAGCCGTATAAGTTGGTGTTTAGCAGTTGCAGATACTTCCTTATGCACCCTGTTGGCCATATTCCATTTCTAATCTTCCAGTTCACCTATGTCCTGCTCCCAACTGTTTCAAAGTGCAGTGTTGTCAGTCATCCAATGGGCCCCTAAGCGCCAGCTGCAGCAAAGAAAACTCCTCAAGAACAAATGGTTTGTCAGCGTGTAACGTTGTGAGAGAGTGTCGTAAGTGGAGGTATGTAAAGAAAAGCCTATGTGGGATACCATATACCAAGTGCAATTGCTCAAATGTTTTGAGTGTATGACCATTATAAAGGTAGCCTATTTTAGTAATGCCCCAGATGGACCACACCTGGCCCAAGTCCAGCATCCTAAGATGAGGGTTGATTTTGTTTTTTTAGTTATATACATTTTTTGGGGGACTAACTGTGATTAGAAAATTTTAAAAAATTACAAAAAAATAATAAAAAAACATAAATAATTAAATAAATATTTAAGACAGCTGACTGGGAGCTCTGTGACTGAGGCAGACTTGATAGACAGCAGACAACATTGAGGATTTAGTTGAGGGCCAAGGAAAGACATCACACTCCATCAGTTGTGTACTGTAGAGAGTAAAAACACAAACACAGTAGTTGAGTAATGTCTAGGAAATGCACAAGAGGGGAGTGGGAAAGATGGAAATTTTTCTCCTTTTTCACCCACCCCCAGTGATCATGATTACCAGAGGTTATACATTGCAGGAGTATGCTGTGTGTACGTCAGTGTGATGACATCTCTTCCCTTCTCTTATTTAAAGCCCTTTTTCTGCTTAGCCAGCACTAAGTTGTAATGATGTTCTGATTTAAACCTTTTAGTGCCACTCAAAGGGTTATCATCTTGGCATTTGTTTCCTGCATGATTGATCTGGGTTCTCAACCTCTATTTACGTTTCTTGTGTCTTATCTTGCTGCCTGGCCTGGCTACAAGCTTTTTGAATTTGATGTCTTTGTAAGCCCTTTAACTAATATGCTGTGTCTACCTTTATCTAGTTTCTAGTATATCTTCCTTAATACCTGGTTCAGATTTATTTTGCCACAAGTGTCATTGTCCCATCATCATCTCGGTTACCAACAAATGTCATCATGCATCTCACACTAATTACACAAAACAAAGGTAACTCTGAAGTTCAACAATGTACAGAACAGTCACTGGCAACTGTTGCCTGGTCCAGTTATGCAAATGAATTCAATTTCATGCCAGTAAGTGAAAGCAATATATATGATCACTTCCTCAACCCAAAAATGAAATTACAATCTAGCCCTGACCAACTACCAGCAATGTGACTAAAACCCAGTATCATGGTCCCAGCCCAATCAACTTCATCTTTAATTAGTGCCTCTTTGGCATCAGGGTATATGCCCAAAGCCTGCAAGGTGGCTAGAGTTTTGCCTATCCTCAAAAGTGGGGATAAAAATTTAGTATCAAATTACAGACCAATATCACTACTCCCCACTTTATCTAAAATCCTAGAGAAATGTGTACACATGCAGATTTTTCATTCCTCTTCAGTGGGGCTTTCGACCAAATCACTCAACAGTCACGGCCCTCCTAATAGTAACCAATGATATCCAGACTGGCATGGAAAATCGTGAAATCACTTGAGCTATTTTTCTAGATTTTGCCAAGGCCTTTGACACAGTAGACCAAAATATTCTTATATGTAAACTCCATAACTCAGGATTGGGTAATAATTCTCTAAAATGTTTCCGATCCTATTTATCAGACAGAATGCAGTATGTGTCAGTTGCTGACAATGACTACCATCCACTCAAAGTAAAAAGTGGAGTTCCCCAAGGCTCCATTCTTGGCCCTCTTCTATTTTCTCTTTTTATAAATGACCTACTCAAGGTTTGCAATTCATCTTCAGTACACATGTATGCAGATGACACCATAATCTATGCTAAAAATGCAAACATATCACAACTTGAAGCCATATTACAACATGATTTCCGTGAGGTTGTAAGATGGATAGCAAAGAACAAACTATTCTTAAACACAGACAAAATGGTCACAATGATATTTGGCACAAAGCACAAACTGTGTAATCTCGACAAAACCCACCTATCCATTGTAACAGATTCTAATAGTAAGTCGGTCCCAGTAGACTCCAACAAATATCTTGGTATGTGGCTTGACCCCAACCTCACTTTTGGTCTTCATATTGATAAATTAACCTCCAAACTTTATCCCAAAATAAGTACTCTTTTTAGAAACAAATCATGTTTTAGTACCCTGGTGAGAAAACATATTGTACAACAGATGTTGTAGCCTGTCATAGACTATGGTGTTATAGTACAGGCTCCAGCGCCACAAATTCATCATAAACTTGTCATTCTGTATAATTCATTATGCATCTTTATCCTCCAATGTAATTACACTACCCATCACTGTGAAATGTTTAAAGAACTAAATTGGTTAACACTCAAATCTAGACATGCCCTTCATCTTTCTTGCTTAATACGAACCACTTCTCTGGAAAACTACTAGACTACCTGTGCAGTATGCTCACTCCAGCTTTCTATACTAACTAGAACCTCCACTTCACTGCTAACAATTCACTGCATATACCACAATACAAGAAAGAAGCCTTCTCCTTCAGAGCTCTGAAAGTCTGGAACAATCTGCCTGAAATAATCAAATCACCCATATTGCACTCATTGCACCCATATTGCACTCATTGCACACATATTGCACCCATATTGTGTCCTTATGGCACCCAGTGTGCCACTCTTTAACGGTGATTTTTTTTTCACCCACTTGTCAAAATATTTTGCCATTTTTTTACTGGCCAAAATATTTTGCCATTTTTTCAATGGCTAGAAAGTTTCCAACCATTGACTTACGTTGTTTCACCTTTTCTCTATAAAAGCATGATGTATTTGCTGAAATCAAACACAATAGAAGCAGCTACAGAGCGAGGTAGATGTGCTGCGCTGTTCTGTTATTTTGAGGTAAAATTGAGGCAGGAGAAGCTCATAGTGACTACTATCACTAAGAGCAGGAATAAAACTAATAAATGGAGGAGCTGGAAGGACCATTATGTGTCCACTGAGTCTGAGTTTGAGGAGGAAGTGAGCACTATTGAACCAATGTTGGCCAGTCCCCCTAAATCACCCCTAGGGTTTTTGGGGAAATTAGTCAAGGGAGAAACATAAGGGTAGTACTAGTAGTGAGAGAGCTGCTGTGCCTGCTGCAAGATGTGCTGTGCCTGCTGTAAGATGTGCTGCGCCTGCTGTTAGACGTGCTTTCTCTGCTGCCAGTGCCACCACTGGTGCTGTGCCTGCTGCCAGTACTGCCAGTGCCACCACTGGTGCTGTGCCTGCTGCCAGTACTACCATTGCTTCCACCAGTGCTGTGCCTGCTGCCAGTACTGCCATTACATTCACCAGTACTGTGCCTGATGCCAGTACTGCCATTTATTCCACCAGTGCTGTGCCTGCTGCCAGTGCTGCCATTGCTTTCACCAGTGCTGTGCCTGCTGCCAGAACTGCCATTGCTTCCACCAGTGCTGTGCCTGCTGCCAGTACTACCATTGCTTTCACCAGTACTGAGCCTGCTGCCAGTACTGCCATTGCTTCCACCAGTGCTGTGCCTGCTGCCAGTACTGCCATTGCTTCCACCAGTGCTGTGCCTGCTGCCAGTACTACCATTGCTTCCACCAGTGCTGTGCCTGCTGCCAGTACTACCATTGCTTCCACCAGTGCTGTGCCTGCTGCCAGTACTGCCATTGCTTCCACCAGTGCTGTGCCTGCTGCCAGTACTGCCATTGCTTCCACCAGTGCTGTGCCTGCTGCCAGTACTGCCATTGCTTTCACCAGTGCTGTGCCTGCTGCCAGTACTACCATTGCTTCCACCAGTGCTGTGCCTGCTGCCAGTACTGCCATTGCTTCCACCAGTGCTGTGCCTGCTGCCAGTACTGCCATTACTTTCACCAGTGCTGTGCCTGCTGCCAGTACTGCCATTACTTTCACCAGTGCTGTGCCTGCTGCCAGTACTGCCATTGATTCCACCAGTGCTGTGCCTGCTGCCAGTACTGCCATTGCTTTCACCAGTACTGTGCCTGCTGCCAGTACTGCCATTGCTTCCACCAGTGCTGAACCTGCTGCCAGTACTACCATTGCTTCCACCAGTGCTGTGCCTGATGCCAGTACTGCCATTACTTTCACCAGTGCTGTGCCTGCTGCCAGTACTACCATTGCTTCTACCAGTGCTGTGCCTGATGCCAGTACTACCATTGCTTCCACCAGTGCTGTGCCTGCTGCCAGTACTGCCATTGCTTCCACCAGTGCTGTGCCTGATGCCAGTACTACCATTACTTCCACCAGTGTTGTGCCTGCTGCCAGTACTACCATTGCTTCCACCAGTGCTGTGCCTGCTGCCAGTACTACCATTTATTCCACCAGTACTGTGCCTGCTGCCAGTACTGCCATTGCTTCCACCAGTGCTGTGCCTGATGCCAGTACTGCCATTGCTTCCACCAGTGCTGTGCCTGCTGCCAGTACTACCATTGTTTCCACCAGTGCTGTGCCTGCTGCCAGTACTACCATTGCTTCCACCAGTGCTGTGCCTGCTGCCAGTACTACCATTTATTCCACCAGTACTGTGCCTGCTGCCAGTACTGCCATTGCTTCCACCAGTGCTGTGCCTGATGCCAGTACTACCATTTATTCCACCAGTACTGTGCCTGCTGCCAGTACTGCCATTGCTTCCACCAGTGCTGTGCCTGCTGCCAGTACTGCCATTGCTTCCACCAGTGCTGTGTCTGCTGCCAGTACTACCATTGCTTCCACCAGTACTGTGCCTGCTGCCAGTACTACCATTGCTTCCACCAGTGCTGTGCCTGCTGCCAGTACTGCCATTGCTTCCACCAGTGCTGTGCCTGATGCCAGTACTGCCATTGCTTCCACCAGTGCTGTGTCTGCTGCCAGTACTACCATTGCTTCCACCAGTACTGTGCCTGCTGCCAGTACTACCATTGCTTCCACCAGTGCTGTGCCTGATGCCAGTACTGCCATTGCTTCTACCAGTGCTGTGCCTGATGCCAGTACTACCATTGCTTCCACCAGTACTGTGCCTGCTGCCAGTACTACCATTGCTTCCACCAGTGCTGTGCCTGATGCCAGTACTGCCATTGCTTCTACCAGTGCTGTGCCTGATGCCAGTACTACCATTGCTTCCACCAGTGCTGTGCCTGCTGCCAGTACTGCCATTGCTTCCACCAGTGCTGTGCCTGCTGCCAGTACTGCCATTGCTTCCACCAGTGCTGTGCCTGCTGCCAGTACTGCCATTGCTTTCACCAGTACTGTGCCTGATGCCAGTACTGCCATTACTTTCACCAGTGCTGTGCCTGCTGCCAGTACTGTCATTACTTTCCCCAGTGCTGTGCCTGCTGCCAGTACTGCCATTGCTTCCACCAGTGCTGTGCCTGCTGCCAGTACTACCATTGCTTCCACCAGTGCTGTGCCTGATGCCAGTACTACCATTGCTTCCACCAGTGCTGTGCCTGATGCCAGTACTACCATTGCTTCTACCAGTGCTGTGCCTGATGCCAGTACTACCATTGCTTCCACCAGTGCTGTGCCTGCTGCCAGTACTGCCATTGCTTCCACCAGTGCTGTGCCTGCTGCCAGTACTACCATTTATTCCACCAGTGCTGTGCCTGCTGCCAGTACTGCCATTTATTCCACCAGTGCTGTGCCTGCTGCCAGTACTACCATTGCTTCCACCAGTGCTGTGCCTGCTGCCAGTACTGCCATTGCTTCCACCAGTGCTGTGCCTGCTGCCAGTACTGTCATTGCTTCCACCAGTACTGTGCCTGCTGCCAGTACTACCATTGCTTCCACCAGTGCTGTGCCTGCTGCCAGTACTGCCATTGCTTCCACCAGTGCTGTGCCTGCTGCCAGTACTACCATTTATTCCACCAGTGCTGTGCCTGCTGCCAGTACTGCCATTTATTCCACCAGTGCTGTGCCTGCTGCCAGTACTACCATTGCTTCCACCAGTGCTGTGCCTGCTGCCAGTACTGCCATTGCTTCCACCAGTGCTGTGCCTGCTGCCAGTACTGCCATTGCTTCCACCAGTGCTGTGCCTGCTGCCAGTACTGCCATTGCTTTCACCAGTACTGTGCCTGATGCCAGTACTGCCATTACTTTCACCAGTGCTGTGCCTGCTGCCAGTACTGTCATTACTTTCCCCAGTGCTGTGCCTGATGCCAGTACTGCCATTGCTTCCACCAGTGATCTGCCTGATGCCAGTACTGCCATTACTTTCACCAGTGCTGTGCCTGCTGCCAGTACTGTCATTACTTTCCCCAGTGCTGTGCCTGATGCCAGTACTACCATTGCTTCCACCAGTGATCTGCCTGATGCCAGTACTGCCATTACTTTCACCAGTGCTGTGCCTGATGCCAGTACTGCCATTGCTTCCACCAGTGCTGTGCCTGCTGCCAGTACTACCATTGCTTCCACCAGTGCTGTGCCTGCTGCCAGTACTACAATTGCTTCCACCAGTGCTGTGCCTGCTGCCAGTACTACCATTGCTTCCACCAGTGCTGTGCCTGCTGCCAGTGCTGCCATTGCTTCCACCAGTGCTGTGTCTGCTGCCAGTACTACCATTGCTTCCACCAGTGCTGTGCCTGATGCCAGTACTGCCATTGCTTCCACCAGTGCTGTGCCTTCTGCCAGTGCTGCCATTGCTTCCACCAGTGCTGTGCCTGCTGCCAGTACTGCCATTGCTTCCACCAGTGCTGTGCCTGATGCCAGTACTACCATTGCTTCCACCAGTGCTGTGCCTGCTGCCAGTACTGCCATTGCTTCCACCAGTGCTGTGCCTGCTGCCAGTGCTGCCATTGCTTCCACCAGTGCTGTGCCTGATGCCAGTACTGCCATTGCTTCCACCAGTGCTGTGCCTGCTGCCAGTACTACCATTGCTTCCACCAGTGCTGAACCTGCTGCCAGTGCTGCCATTGCTTCCACCAGTGCTGTGCCTGCTGCCAGTACTGCCATTGCTTCCACCAGTGCTGTGCCTGCTGCCAGTACTGCCATTGCTTTCACCAGTGCTGTGCCTGCTGCCAGTACTACCATTGCTTCCACCAGTGCTGTGCCTGATGCCAGTACTGCCATTGCTTCTACCAGTGCTGTGCCTGCTGCCAGTACTGCCATTGCTTTCACCAGTGCTGTGCCTGCTGCCAGTACTACCATTGCTTCCACCAGTGTTGTGCCTGCTGCCAGTACTACCATTGCTTCCACTAGTGCTGTGCCTGCTGCCAGTACTGCCATTGCTTCCACCAGTGCTGTGCCTGCTGCCAGTACTACCATTTATTCCACCAGTACTGTGCCTGCTGCCAGTACTGCCATTGCTTCCACCAGTGCTGTGCCTGATGCCAGTACTGCCATTGCTTCCACCAGTGCTGTGCCTGCTGCCAGTACTACCATTGCTTCCACCAGTGCTGTGCCTGCTGCCAGTACTACCATTGCTTCCACCAGTGCTGTGCCTGCTGCCAGTACTACCATTGCTTCCACCAGTGCTGTGCCTGCTGCCAGTACTGCCATTGCTTCCACCAGTGCTGTGCCTGCTGCCAGTACTGCCATTGCTTCCACCAGTGCTGTGCCTTCTGCCAGTACTACCATTTATTCCACCAGTGCTGTGCCTGCTGCCAGTACTGCCATTGCTTCCACCAGTGCTGTGCCTGCTGCCAGTACTACCATTGCTTCCACCAGTGTTGTGCCTGCTGCCAGTGCTGCCATTGCTTCCACCAGTGCTGTGCCTGCTGCCAGTACTACCATTGCTTTCACCAGTGCTGTGCCTGCTGCCAGTACTGCCATTGCTTCCACCAGTGCTGTGCCTGCTGCCAGTACTGCCATTGCTTCCACCAGTGCTGTGCCTGCTGCCAGTACTACCATTTATTCCACCAGTGCTGTGCCTGCTGCCAGTGCTGCCATTTATTCCACCAGTGCTGTGCCTGCTGCCAGTACTGCCATTGCTTCCACCAGTGCTGTGCCTGCTGCCAGTACTGCCATTTATTCCACCAGTGCTGAACCTGCTGCCAGTACTACCATTGCTTCCACCAGTGCTGTGTCTGCTGCCAGTACTACCATTGCTTCCACCAGTGCTGTGCCTGCTGCCAGTACTACCATTGCTTCCACCAGTGATCTGCCTGCTGCCAGTACTACCATTGCTTCCACCAGTGATCTGCCTGCTGCCAGTACTACCATTGCTTCCACCAGTGATCTGCCTGATGCCAGTACTACCATTGCTTCCACCAGTGATCTGCCTGCTGCCAGTACTGCCATTGCTTCCACCAGTGCTGTGCCTGCTGCCAGTACTACCATTGCTTCCACCAGTGCTGTGCCTGCTGCCAGTACTGCCATTGCTTCCACCAGTGCTGTGCCTGCTGCCAGTACTGCCATTGCTTCCACCAGTGCTGTGCCTGCTGCCAGTACTACCATTGCTTCCACCAGTGCTGTGCCTGCTGCCAGTACTACCATTGCTTCCACCAGTGCTGTTCCTGCTGCCAGTACTACCATTGCTTCCACCAGTGCTGTGCCTGCTGCCAGTACTACCATTGCTTCCACCAGTGCTGTGCCTGCTGCCAGTACTGCCATTGCTTCCACCAGTGCTGTGCCTGCTGCCAGTACTACCATTGCTTCCACCAGTGCTGTGCCTGCTGCCACCAGTGCTGAAGCTGCTGCTAGTGTGTCTTGTTATAGTCATGAGGGGGAAGGAGAAGATGATACTAAATGTGACAGCAGGGGACCTTCAGTCATATTTGCCATCCACAAGTGTTAGTACTACTACTACTAAGGTCCTGCAGCTTTTTAAAGTTAACCCTGTAAGTGCCAGAGGAGAATGCACTGCTTAATGTTATCAAATATTGTCTAACTACCATAAAATAACAAATGAATAAAGCTAAACAATTGAACAATTTTTTTAAAATACTAAAACAAATCATCACTTATGGGTTTTTTTATGGGTTATTTTGAAGGCTTTGTAAACGGATAGTAATGTTTCAAAATAAATGCAGCTCTGATTATTCTTTATAGTTTTTAGGACATGTAGAGCGTTATTATCATTCTCTACGCTGTGTAGTTCCAGAGTCATTGTATCATAAAGTGTCCCCCTCCTGCTCCTTTTACCTATTGTAAAGCTGCACAGCAAGATCGTCTGGATAGATCGCAGCAAGGGACAATCTTCTGTTAGCATAAGGAAAAACCTGCCCTCCTACTTCAAGGGGCACAAAGGTTTCCTTATGCTCACAGCTAGAAGATTGTCCCTCGCAGTGAGCCATCCAGTCAAGAGACCAGATTCACATCTGAGGGGAAGTGGCTTTCACTAGGTAAAAGGGGTGGGGGGGGCAATACTTTATCATTGAATTACTCAGGAACTACACATCATAGAGAATGATAATACCACTCTACATTGCCCAAAAACTATAAAGAATAATTGGCGCTGCATTGGTTAGTAATGCCCAAATTTAAATTTATTCAGTATGGTAGATTTTAAAAAAATTAAGTATCTTGAGAAAGTCCTATCTCTCAGACCTTTATGGTTTGAAAAAAAAATTTGTCGCTAAAGTTCCCCCCTCCCCTTCTTCTAACGTCAGCGCTCTACTGACAGCAGGAGATCCATGTCTTGTGACCAGCAGAGCCAAAATAGTCCTCTTTAAAAACAATCCTATATAATAATTTGCTAAAACTCGTGTAACGACGCAGTCATGCGCAGTAGAGACTGCAGCGCATGCTGCAGTCATGTCAGAGACTTTGTCCTGGTGGAGCATAGAGGGTTAATTCTAATAGAAGAATTTCCTGAAAACCTGTGTTTAGGATGTGTGCAAATAATCTCATGTTTGAACAATGACCCATTGGTCCAAGGTAGGGGGAAAAATAACTGAGTGTCAGTAATGGCAGATTGATTTTAAAGGGAAAGTAATACTTAAAATGTGAAAAAAAATATGTTGTAGAGTTTATCCCCCTGAGTAAAACAAGAGTACTCCCACTGCTGAAAGGTGTTTCATTCAAAAGTTATTAATTTTCAAAGTTGAATATTTTAGGTGCAATATCACAGTGGCCTGAAATTGTACAGTGGCGCTGTTGCTACACCATCCTATGGAGATTTATGGTCAACTGACCAGAGCTGTCCATAGGATCGTGTAGCAACAGCGCCACTGTACAATTTCAGGCCACTGTGATATTACACCTAAAAAATTCAACTTTGAAAATTAATAACTTTTGAATGAAACACCTTTCAGCAGTGGGAGTACTCTTGTTTTACTCAGGGGGATAAACCGTACAACATATTTTTTTTTACATTTTAAGTATTACTATCCCTTTAAGTTGGAGATGAGAAGTCTAAAACAAAGACAGACTCCCTATGGGAAAGAAGAGTAAAATGACTAGTTTATGGTAACCTTATGACCTCTCTCTGTTTTGACGAAGGCCATGCCACATGCCATATGTAAAATTCTAATATAGCGTAATGGCACCATCTGTAGCATTTATATCGTCGGTACTCATATTTTGTATTTTTCTTGTATAATTAGCATAATATATAAGTATCCAGTCAGGTCCGACTGATGATGTCACAGTATAATGAGATGGATCACTGTCCAATCATTGGGGATGGAGAGTACTGATAAGGTAAAATTTGCCTAATATAATGCCAAGAGAAGGTAATTTCACTCTCTGAGCTTCCTGGTTGAAAATCCTGATAACATCTGGTCCTGGTCCTGGTACCTAACGAAGAAATTCAAAGGAACACTGGATTTGGTAACTATATAATTTCTTCATATAGATTTGTTTAAGTCCAGATTTTCATATCTTTTCTTCTGTTTAAAGAAACTTAAATTTGTCTTATAATTGTCTTAAGTGGACTGGCCAACCATTTGTGATCAATTATAATAAGCTAGATTAGCTCTAGATTTCTGGAATTAAACAGAGTTTATATATTTATTGGTAAATTGTTATATTTTGCCAAATAAGGGTAATATAGTTATATAGCTTGGGTTATATATTAGTTAATATAATTCTTAGTATTCCTAGAATAATAGTTTGTGGTTCTGGGAAGATTATAATAGATAATATTTTATCTAGGGAACTGTTCGAATCAAGTTATTAACCCTTTAACCGCTATTTGTCTGTTATTAGTGGTGTTCTCTTTGGAATTCTCTGTGTATGCGCTAGGCCTGTCTTTTGTAAATTGGAAGTTCTCACTTTCACTAGACAAAAGAAACAGCCTTCTGGGTGCGGCACCTTATTTTATATCAGTGGATTAACCCTTGAAGTGCCTATAGGTTTTATATATGTTGCTATAGTCATATTTAATATATATGTTGCATGAAGTTGGTATACTTTCTAGACATATATTATTGGATTAATTCTAAGTATATTCTTGGTATAATCTTTGATTGACTATATATTAATTGCAATTTATATGTTTTATTTAGAAGGTATGCAATGATTGAAATCAGTACATCATTAAATTATAGTGATTTAAATCTGGGATTCTATTCCAGTTATTCTTTAAATTTGATTATTATTATATGTATATGGTACAAGGAGAACTGTCAAAAGACCTAGCTTAAAAATTTAAGCTAATTCACCTAACAGTAGACCTTAACCCATAATTAGCATAGTCTATACAGTTTCTGAGGCAGGAGTATTCACCTACACTGCTGCCAATTGTATTATATTAATTGTAAGGATCAGTTAACTTTTTCTATGCTACTGAGTGCAATTATTGTTATTTAATACCTCTGAATATACCTATGTGTGGTTAACTCTTTCACTGCTGGTAATCCTCATGTTAACAATTGCAGTTTGGTTTACTGTGTATCTATTGTATTTGCTAATCACTCATTTATCTCATTGTTGCTGATACTTTTTATATATAGTATATTGTATTTTAATAATTCATATATATTTTTGCACAAATATGCAGGATTGATTATTTCTATCAATTCTTTACTGTGGAGTATCAATACCTAATAAAGTAGAAACGTCTCAAAATTATTTAATATTGTCATTTACCTATTTAAGTGAAGATATCCAGCCTGATTGGTTCTCTTGTTTTAACCTCTTGGATACCTTTATCATAATTGGTTCGACATAATTGGAGGCACTGATGAGAGCTATACACTGGGTTGACACATTTGACAAATAATTCTATTGGCAGATATATTACACAGCAAAATATTTGTACATAAACATGTTTCGGTCAAATTCTTCTGTGTCTGATTCAATGAAACAGATCTCAGGAGAAGACATGAAATGGTCTGTAGAAGGGAGGTTAATTTTTGCCATCCATTCTCACCTAAAAATTAAAAGTGATGCACAACAATGGAGTGATGATATAGAGCTAAGGGTAGAATCCCAATTTGATAAAATGTGGCAGCCTGATAGCTTCTATTATCGAGCATTGAATAGGTATAGAACAAACTAAGGCAAAGGATTTGGACATCCAAATTTTATTAATTGTACCCGAACTGTTAAATATTATAGCTTTCCAGAGAAACAAATTAGAGGCTAAGCAAAAAGATATGGAGTCACTAAAACAAGCGCTAAAGTCTAAGACTGAAAAGCGCTCTGAGTTACAGGAAGAGGTGCATGGATATCATAAGCTAACAAACACACAGAAAGAGCAAATTCAGTCTCTCCAGCACCAGGTAAATGGGCTAGAGAGCAGGTGTCAAGAAAATCTTGAGAAAATGTGGTCTACAAAAGAACAGAATACTATCCTCAGTGCTGATCTGTTTAATCTAAAATGTGAGTACTACATTAAGCAACTCCAATCCCATTTAGACAGGTGGGCTCAGGACAATGTAAAATTGCAGGAGCAAGTGTTGTTATACCAGGCCAGTGATAGTGCCCCTAAGGTGGATAGATCAGTGGATCCAGGTATGTTTGATATCTTGTCCAGCCAGATGCAGGAATTGTCAGAACGAATGCAGGCCCTTACTGCATCTGACTCTGACCATACCTCCTCTGAGCCGGGGCAGGATAGTAGTCCTGACAGGATAGTTCAGGCTCAACCAGCTATACCTAGCAGTCATCACAATTACTCACCTGGGGAGGAGAGGGCTGTTAAACCTCAGAAGTTACACGTCTTGCTGAAGTGTGAGGATGAGGGTAACATCCCAGAGCAATTCACACCCCATGCACCTCAGAGCCTCTTAACAGGTCACAGATTACCCTCTAACAGGGAGCCAGTGCTCAAACCTAACAGGAGGACGATGCCTACACTGAGTAGGTTTGAACAGGAGGAACAGTCACCTTTAGTTGAAAAAACTAAAATAGTAAGATTTCTTAAGGATACTGTGCCAGTTTTCCATAGAATATCTAAAATATCTGTTGTTAACCATTTAGAGAGTTATATTGAAACACTTGCATCTCTAGGCCTTCATTCTGACCGTCATAAAATGTATTATGTGCCTTGGGTTTTTGATATTGCAAAGGGTTTCTTTTTCATGTCCTTGAGTGATATGGATATCACTACATGGGATGAAACAGTGGAACAGATAATCTTAGCCTTTGGTCCCTATAAAACCAGCCATGAGGCTAAATGTACTATATATGCACTAAAATGTAGGCCAGACCAGGACCCCAGGCAATTCTTGCCAGAGCTCAAATGTGCCTATTTCCTTGCAGATAAGAATGCAGATTTTCAATCTTTTGAGTTTAGGGAACTATTCTTTAATGCTCTGCCTAGGTATATGAAAACTAATCTAGCTAGGGATTATTCACCCCTGTTGTCACTAGATTGGTTACTCACTCAAGCTATTAAACTGTATAATGCCCAGCAGAGTGAGAATACCCCAGCTAGGGACAAAAAGCCTGCCCCCCAGTGTGTAGCGGAAACATTGGTTGAGGAAAGTTTGCCATTTGAATCTGGCAAGAGAACCTATGCAGAGGTGTTAAAATCTCCACAGGTTCATAAACAGGTACAAGGACAGAGGGGGCCTGCCTCTGTTAGTTCCCAGGGGTCTAATAACTCAAATGGTCAGAAACCATTTTTCAAAAGTTCCCTGAAATACAACGAAAACCAAAATAGATCCAGGAGGTTCCAAAAGGGTAAAAACTCTAATAATCAGGGGTCCAAGTCCCAGCAAAATCAGCAAAGCAATAAGTCTGATTCTGGGAACCAAGGTCAGAAGCAGGTAAGTCTCAGGGTCCAGGTTAACAATTTAACAGATATGATGGCCAAAATGATGGCTAATATGGCACAGCTAGGCCAAAGCCCTAGTTCTAATACTCAGCAGGGATCTAACCCTTTTTTAGGGACAGCCCCAGGAGTGGTGGCACCCACTCAATAGCAGAACAGGGTAAAGGTATGCAGGCCTTAGGGGAAAAGAATACCATTGCTTAACCCTATTTAAGTCCTACAATAACTGATAATGTTTTAGCCAACAGGAATGCTAACAAATTTTCTTTACAGGATGTAAATGCTTCATTTGACTCTAACATTTCTTCCTCATCTTGTCCACAGCCAGGTACACATAAGTCCATCCCTGATGATGTCACTTCTTTTCCTTGCATTTCTTCAGAACAGGTTGAAGGAGGAGGAGGAGTAAAGGGGGATGCTGCAGCTGTACAACATGACCAAGTGGTCAGTAAGTCTGCTCCTGTAAAATCAGAAATTAACCCTTGTAGGCAGTGGAGGGATTATAAGACTATTTTACATCGCAATTATTTATGTAAAATGCATGACTATGAAGGAAGATACTTCATTGATGACACATTGCAGGGGCTTGATGACCTAATTATTTCCAGTCTCCTGGATACAGGGTCACAAGCTACCATCTTATCTAGCTCCCATCATCATCAAATTATGGAGGAAGCTTCTGTAAAGCCACTGTTAAACGCATTTGAGGAATCCCTAATAAGCGTAGGAGGTAACCCCTTAAACGTATTGGGAACCGCATGGTTAAAATTTTAAATCGGTAATAAATCATTCACACATATGGTCATAGTAGTTGGGATCCCCTATAACAGGGTAATTATAGGTGCTGATATAACACAGCAATTAAGTCCCCTTATAGACTATGTGAATGTTATGCAATTGTCTTTTGCCCAGATAATTCTGGAGAAGGCGGTGGTAAGTATTAAGACTTACCATGACCTAAAGACCACCAAAGGGAATCTGCTATTCCTATTAATGGTGAAATTGTAGAAAAGTGGGTTCATATAAACCAATTGCGTGCTTGTTACCCCAAATCGCAGTTACAGATCATAGAAGGAGAAGCTGAAGAAGAACAAGGATCCTAATTCAATCAGCGGATGTAGGAGTATCCTTGATTGTCCACATGACATTGACATATAGGCTTCTATTGTCTTCTTCTGTTTCAGTGAAACGTTGCTCTCTCTTTTGTCTGTCTGTGTGGCATGTATGTTCCCCACTAACACATCATATGTGAGGTTCGGGTAAGTGAATGTAAAATGCTATACCAGTTATAAATCCATTTCCTTTATTTAATAATATGAATGACACTAAGAAAGCCTTCAACTGGTGACCTGACATTATTGCATTCCAAGCCCTTTGATATTAGAGATGTCTCCATGTTGAAATATACTTTCACAATGAGCTGAAGATGTCTCCACCGTTCCCTGGGTTCAAAAGGAAATTAGGTGAATGGACAACTAGAATAGTATACAAAACTGGAAGTGGGATTTATTTTCCGTGGCTAATTCTAATTATGTATTTTCCCATTAACCTTTTGTGAGCCAGGAGTTATCCAGTGCAGATGCCCCCTGTTACCCAAATGGTTAACACTACTTGTTTCAAGAGGAGGGCTATGAAGCAATGTAAACAAGGTACAGAGATAAGGTTTTATGCCTTTTGCTTGTGCAGGGTATGTGGCAGGCATAACAGGTTAGCTGCCCTGATGCAGATGTGGAATTTGGAAAAAAAGCAGTTGGCCAATAATTCTTCTACATCTACCCCTCCTCCAAATCATGGGTTTGTTGTTATTAGAATATACATTTTTCCCTTTAGAGCAGGAACTGTGTCTCTCGTCAGCAACTGCACAGTGTGTGTGGGAAATAACATCTGGGGGCACAACTCTATCCAAACACCATGACACCCGAAACCAAGTACTGCTGCTGTCACTATAGCCCATGTCAACACCCCGCTAAGAACACATGACAACTTGCTGACAGTTTAATAGTAATTATGGACCCTCTCTACCAGCATCTTAGCATATTCGTCGGGATGGAATCTCCTCAGATGCCGCTTGATGACCTGGTATCGATTCTCCTCCACCACACTGGCATGTGTGGTCAGTGCACCACACAGTGTCCAATGGGTGGAGATGAAATGCCACATCCTAACATCAACAGAGTGGCTATCGTTTGGTGGTGGAGGTAATGATGAATGAGGTGGATTGGCAGAAGATGTAGTTACCCTAGAAGGTGATGGCGAGCTAGTAGTATCACTCATCATGGAACTTCCAGTTTCTGCTTGGATTGCTCTATTCTTCCTCGTCTTTGATCTCCACTTAGCCTCTTGTTGCCTTTCTGGAGAGTCAAGAGGTACAGCAACAGTGGTGCTTGATTTCTGTGGTGTGTGTTTGTCTTTAACATATTTGACATAAATGTCACAATGTCTTTGTTTCAAGTGTGATATCAAGATGCTTGTGCCAAGGTGTGTTCCCTCCTTTCCTCTTGTCACTGACTTGTCACAACAGAAAAATAGTCCCACACCCATGACTTCAGGGGGGTGGGAACAGATGGAGAAGAATGGCCTCTTTCTTCTTGTCCTCCACTGTCTATGACAGTGGTTAACGTTGCTGCTGTTGCTGCTTCTGCCTCAGATTCAGCACTGCAACCAGGACCAGGAGTAGTGCTGGTGCTGACAAGTGGAACCTGTCCTAGTCCTGCATCACTTGTTGACCCCATTCTCAATGTGCCCATGGTAGTCTGTGGCACAATAGCTTGCTCCTCAGCGTTCTGCTGCCATTGCTGAGATGCATCAGAGGAATTAGAGCAGTTGCAAATTTCTCAAATTCCAAAAGCTCACTGCTAGTGGTGGTGATGCCCATCCTCGTCCCGCTCTCCCATTCCTTCTCAGTTTCTGATAAAAAGACCATCAATGTCTCTTCCACCCCAGCTTCTCCAGCATCATCATCACCACCCCCACTAGTCCCTACATGCTGCTGCTCTATTACAGACATCACACTTCTGTTTGGAGGAGGTGACAAGCAATGTGACAGAGGGGCTTCTAATGTCACATTTGCCATTTCTTTTTGACCTGAAGAAGGCAGACTGGTAGCAGTAGCAGCAGTCACCGGTAGCTGATCTGTGCTCCTGGTGGTGGTTATGGTATTAATTGTGTGCCTGCTCTCCCCCAACAACAGTTCTGGCTTCTTAGTCTTCTGGATCCTGTTCCACTTGGACACTATAATGAAGGGGAGGGGAGGTCTCCCAGGGTCAGAGGAATGGTGGGGGCTCCCTTGACCACTAGTCTGGATGCTCTCAAATGTTTCCCCTACCACTCCTGTTGAATCACCAGTACACCAACCACATCAAGTTCAGCCACAGAGTCTTCCTCTTCAGTCTCACAGTCACTAGTAATACAAGAGTATTGTAGTTGATTAACCCCTTCTTCACTGCTAACACTAACAAGCTGCTGGACCTTAGTAGAAGTACTAGCACTGGCAGGACTGCTTAAAGGGATAGTAATACCTGAAAATAAGTTTATTTTATATTGTAGCCCTTAAAAAAACATGAAAGATGATATAAGTCTTATCTCCCAAACCTTTATGGTTTGGGAAATATTCATATGTAAAATATAGTATAGTTCACTTTTCCTTGCTGTTTCAGCCAAGTCTGCCATCTAGTGGACAGATTTTGGAATTCGGCCCACATAGCAACCGGCAGCTCTTTAGCAGTGTCGAGATCACGATCTTTGAAAAGAACTACTTCATTGGAAATGTGTACAAAGTGTGCCTGGCTTGAAAGCACACTTTGTAGACCATTCCAATTAAGAAATTATTTTTAAAGATCATGATCTCAGCACTTCTGGAGAGGCACTGCTGGTCGGATGACCGGATTCCAAATCTGAAGGGTGGAGCAATGACATCACTCCAGGGGAAACTTTACTTCTGAATATCTCCCAAACCATAAAGGTTTGGGAGATAAGACTTACATCATTTTTCATGTTTTTTTAAGGGCTACAATATAAAATAAACTTATTTTCAGGTATTACTATCCCTTTAACTTTATTTCCTAATAGACATCCATTTACTCAGAGCCGACCTGATCTCCTGATTCCTAAGACTATATATGATTGGGTTTAGTAATGGTGTGACTGCAGTGTACAACAGAGAGATGACTTTATTCAAATTGAATGACTGGCCCTTGGATGGCACAGTGTATTTAGCTGAAAGTATCCCATAATATGTGCTCACAACTGTGAGATGAGAACTGCAGGTGGAGAAGGCTTTATGTTTTCCAGTGGTGGAGGAGATCTTGATTATGTTAAGGAAAATTCTGACATATGTTGAAATAATAAACAAAAAGGCTCCTAGGACAACAGGAATAGAAAGCACTATGGCCCCTACTTCTATAATATATGTATCTGTACATGACGCTTCAAGAAGAGGAGCGAGGTCACAGTAGATGTTATCAATAACATTACATCCACAAAACTCTAAGAGGAAGATTGGAATTGTGTAAATCAGACTGACAAAAAAGCCTAGAACCCAGGAACACATAATTAGATAAAAACGAAGTTGTATACTCATAATGGAGACATAGTGCAATGGGTTACAGATGGCCAGGTATCGATCATAAGACATCACAGTGAGTAGGAAACATTCTGAAACAGTAAATAAACTACAAATGTAAAACTGAGAAACACAGCCAATGACTGAAATACTGCTACTGTCTCTTAATAAAGTATTTAGCAGATTGGGGACAATACTTGTAGACAACAAGATGTCACATAAGGAAAGGTGACAGAGGAAAAAGTACATTGGTAACTGGAGGTGATGACTCGCCAGAAACAATGTAATTATAAGGATGTTTCCACATAATGTCATGATGTACAGCACAAGGAGAATAACAAATACCCATTTCTTCAGACTGTGAGGGCCTTGCAGTCCCAGTAGTATAAATTCTGTGATTTTTGTCTGGTTGTTGTTGCTAATGATGGTCATGGTTAAATTAAAAATCCAAACTGTAGGAATTGAGACTTTTTCTATGTGATAATGTCACAGGGAATTATTATGTAGAAAGTCTTATGAAGAAAGCAACATATTCTGGAACATTTTGGTTGAACCGTAGGCAATACAATTGTTTTAAATGGGTCTTTATCTCCCTTGAATTATAGCGTTCTACAACATATTGTATGTAAATGCTTTGGGGACCTCTGTAGCATACAGCGAGTTAAAAACCTATTTAAAATGACCTGTCACTTTTATTTAAGTTTGCAGATTTGAAACCTTAATTAAAAATTGCCCATGTATCATGTTATCTAGGAGACAAGATGTGTAGATTATGAGATATTAATACCATTTGATTATATTTATGTGTGGTGAGCTCTGTGAGTGTCATAACATATGATAATGTTTGCTCATTAAGCCTGTCAGTGCAGTTTTACATGCTAATTAAGCTCTGTACTCACTGAAAGACTTTCATTTTCCTGAATTTAAAATGCAACAATGAGATTGATAAGTTGCTCAAGAAGATTAAAAAAGGCTGATGTTCTTCTGGGCACAATATTTTTATTAGTATAAACCAGGGAAAAAAGCAACGGTAGAAGATTCTCAACAAGTACAACTACACCATTATCATTATCATTGATGTGGTTAACACAAGAAGAATATAAGGGATGACTGAACAAAATTAAGTTCTTCAGGAACTTGGTGCAGTGTTAGCAAAACCACTTTTTTAATCATTTAACTCTAGCTACACAGACTCCAGGATTGTTCTAACACAATTTTAGCTCCTTTATGTAAGAAGCAAACTAAAAAAAAGTCTGGAAATTATGAGCTTGAGCTCTGAAGTTGAGAAATTGCTTGAAGGATAATAATTGATAATATTCAGAATTACACAGTGAAAAGTATAGTTATTTGCAGGAAACAATTCAGTTATATGAGGAAAGATCTTGTCACTTGACAGACAAATCTATGAAGCTTCTGAGAAGAAGTAAGTAGCTATCAATAGACTTAGAATATATATTATTATATATTATTAGCTACAAGGGCATCTGATACAGTTCCATAAGGAGACTGGTCTATAAAATATGTAGACTAGGTTTAGGGAATAAACTGAATAGAAATGTGGATGAAGGAAAAGGAATAATGTTTTGTTATAAATATAAAATTATCCAACGCAGTTGTGAGTGGATTACCTCAGATTTCAGTACCTGGTCCACTGCTGTTTTAACATGTTTATAAATGATCTGTAAATAAATAGAGAAAGCTAAATTTCTTTATTTACACATGGCAATTAAATATACAGGCTAATAAATTCAGAGCAGGATGTTTCTTCTATACAGAAAGCTTTGCACAAAATAGCAGACTGTGACAACAAACTGAATATGACATTTAATGTAATAAAGTGTAAAGGAGACAAACAAACAAACATTCTACTGATGAACTTAATGTTGGCATTCTTAGAGACTCATTACTTCAGAAAGATCTTGGAGTACCTGTATATTGAAAATTTGTCAACAGTGTTTAATGTCAAACAGAATTAGCAAAAACAAATAAAATACTTTCCTGCATAAAAACAGGTATTGAAAGTAGAGAACATACATTTCCCACTTAATAAATTGTTGGTAAGTCCTCTCCGCAAATATGTAGTATAGTTTTTGGCACCATTTCTGAAAAGGCTATTTCAGAAATAGAGAGAGTGCAGGTAAGAGCGAGAAAATAAATTATGGGAATGGAAGAACTGAAGTATGAAGAACGTCTACCCAAACTTGGTTTACTTACTGTAGAGAAAAGACATCAAGAATGGGATCTTGATACATTGTATATGCATATACAAGGTTAACGCAAGGCTCTCTCTAGTAAACTTTTTATTACAAGCTAGACACTTATTACAAGTCTTGTCTTAAAGGGATAGTAATACTTCGTTTTAACTTTATTTTATTTTGTAGGCATTAAAAACATGAAGAATGATATAAGTCTTATCTCTCAAACCTTTATGGTTTAAGAGATATTCACAAGCAAAGTTTCCCCTCCGTCCCTTTTTCCTAGTGTAAGCCATCTCTTCTCAGATGTGAATCTGGTTGTATGACCAGACAGATAACAGTAGGGGACAATTTTCTTTGTATGAAAAGAATGAAAGCCCTTCCCCCCTTGACAAGTTTTTCAGGTTTTTCCCTTATCTTAATTGAAGATTGTCCCTCTCTGCAGTCTACCTGGGCACCTCCCTTCTGATCTGGCTGAACAGTGGGGGGGATACTTTGCTTGTGAATATCTCTTAAACCATAAAGGTTTGAGAGATAAGACTTATATCGTTCTTCATGTTTTTTTAATGCCTACAAAATAAAATAAAGATAAAACGAAGTATTACTATCCCTTTAAAATTATAGGAGAGCAAAGTTTCAGCAGAGGAAAAGGTTCTACAGTATGGTCTGTTAAACTGTGGATTTTTTTTTGCCCAGGGATGGGGTAAAGACAGATATAGTGGACATTTCAGAATAGATTAGAAACATTTTGTGTTATTAAGTTAAACAGGAGGTTCTGAGAAATAGTCTAATGCCAGTATTATGTAATTCACTTTTTCTGGATCATAGTGTGGTTGAACCTGGTGGACTCGTGTCTTGTTTCAACACAATTTACTGTATAACTATGTAACTATGCAACTATTATCTTAAACTTAGCAAGAGATTTGAACATGTTCAATAATCTTTTTGATCATATGCTATTCCATGAAGTTCATTCATTAACATGCATTTTTTACATACTTTCATAAAATTCTGTAGAAATATGTGTGGGTTTTAAATATAGACATTAGCTTATATTGATTGAGCAACCAAGAATAAAATACTATTAACTGTTTTATTTAATTTCTGTTTCATAGTCCATGGATGGAAACTATCACAGAGGCTTTATTTTAACATATAGGTTCAGTCAACTTTGTGAAGTCCTTCTGTGGATTTTTTTTAATTTTACTCCACTTTGGATGAAAATTCTACAAACTGCATAGTAACCTGCACAGTGATCTCACAGTAACCTGCACAGTAATCTCACAGTAACCTGCACAGTGATCTCACAGTAACCTGCACAGTAATCTCACAGTAACCTGCACAGTGATCTCACAGTAACCTGCACAGTGATCTCACAGTAACCTGCACAGTAATCTCATAGTAACCTGCACAGTGATCTCACAGTAATCTAACAGTAACCTGCACAGTAATCTCATACAGAATTCTCCCTCAAGTATCTAATCAACTGCACCTGCTTTATCTATGGGATCTATAAAAATTCATAAGAACAAAGACATTCATATGTATTTTTTATTTCAAGGTTTGATTAAACGTCTGATGTTTTACATGATACATATATCCTATATTAAATGTAAACTGATCCATAACCTGGAAAGATGAGGCTACTAATGTGTTTAACTTATCTATGTAGGTTTCTTTTAAACTGTATTTGAACTGAGTTGTATTCCACTGCTACATGGATTCAGTTTATGGTCTGATAAAAACAACAGACTCATATGAAGCATTCAGGACTATTGAAGATCATTGTTTTGTTGTGTGAAGTAGAGACAGACTTTAAAACAAATCATCATATACAAGCAACTACAGATGCAAAGCATATATAAATATACCTGTCTGCTTTTGGAAAGACAGCTACCATTTTTGTTAAAAAAGTGACATATCCCTAAATGATATTGTCCTTTAATGAATTACGTTTCACCAATTTAAGACTGAAATAATGTGATTTTATTATTTAATAACTATTTAACACCTGACAATTATTTGCTGACATGATTCAATAAATACAGGATATCTGATAATAACCCATTATCAGGTGATAATATAAGATTATATTATTAGTTGACATCTATTCTGAAACACATAATTTGCCTTCTTTACACATGGCGGTGCTCAATGAAATGTTACTTTGAAATCAATGTATTTATAACATAATAATCAGGAGCAGATCGAATAAAGAAATAGTTAGATTCAATTGCAGATGATGTTATCACTGATTCATCTCACAGAATCATACTGAATTATATGTGGAAATTTGTAGATAAAAACAGTAATAAAATTGTCACCTGCAATTCAGGTCAGAGCGAAATTATCCTTCAGCAATGTAATACAAACTGAGGATGATGTACTAAGAATGGAGTGTTTCTGGGTCAAATCAACTACACCATTGGAGAATAATAAATAAAAAATGTACAATTTTTTTAAATGGGGGTTTAAACTACTTGAATGTTAGAGAGTTTAGAAATGCATTGAGAAACAATGTGTTGGAATCCACTCTAGCGTTCTATGGGTCAAAATGCCATATAACTCAATCTCAGTTTCTGAAATTTGTATTTTTTTCCTATGGCAAGTTGGATTTTTTCCTAAATCAACCTCACTGTCCACATCAACAGTTGTGATCAGTTCTAGAAAGTTATTGAAAAGAAAAACTAACTTTTTAAATCAATTCTGATCAACATCCTCAACTTACCTTGATCTCAAGATCTGCTTATATCACATGTTTAATATCACATCCACAGTATCGCTATATGTTCTGATCATGCAAATAAAGAGAAGAGTTAAAAGTTCCAAAAGTAAAAATTTATGTCACAATGTTGTTAGCACTGCAGTCCAATAATAAAATCATCATCAGTTTATGATAAAGGTGAAGCCTTACAGTTTATATAGTTGTGTGATGGTTCCAGTAGGAGTTCAGAAAAAGTACATAATTCCATGATGACCAATTAAAAGTTATGTTAAAATAACAATTAACAACTTTGTTGTTAAGAAACTTTCACCTGTGTGCACTTTGATAGTTTTGTTGCAGTTTACTTTTGTTAATCTGCAACTTCTCATTTTCTTCAACAAATTTAGCACTATTATAAGACACCATTAGTTTCTGTATGGGCCCTATCATGGAAAAAATTTACCTAGAATGCAAAAAAAAAAAATTTTTTATGTATTGAAATACTTTAAACCATATATCCTCCAATACACCAGAAGCTGCATAAATTGTAGTTCGATTTACCAGTATTTTACACTTGGACACAAGAAGAACAAAGAGCATCCCTTTATTGCTTATCTAAGTCATAGAGAAAACCATAGAATGTCCTTCTATTCGTTGACACCACTCCAGAACTTTGCTGTCTTCTATATTTGTTTTCTATGGCTATGAGAATTCCTGCTACCATAATATAAGAATGTCCCACTATGCTATGTATAGCTGTAAATAAGGGTGAAGTGGTTTGAGGAGAAGTGAGAGATAAATAGAGATAAATAGAAAAAAAATAGAGTTGAGATCTGTTACTTGCTGGAGCATAAGTATGAAAAGATGAAAGGGTGCTCATTTTGCTGATATGGAGAAATCCATCTGCAACAGGATCAGTAGGAGCCTTTGTAGTCAAGTAGATAGTGCTTCCAGCTCCAAAATATCCCCATGGATCTGGGGTGATATTTTAAGAAGGGGAATACGAAATTATGTGGCTGTCTTCAGTAGCAGCACAGGGCAGCTGCCTCTGCCTATTGCTGCTGTGACTGTGATGATGAGTGTGACACCAAAGGTCCCTATTAGGGATGGGCGAAAGTTGTCACCATGTTCCTGCGAGAAATTTCACTGGAAAATCCACTTTAAAACTAATGTTTAAAATTTTTGCATCTTTCGCCCATTGACCAAAATCTTTCGCCATTTTTTCGATGGTTAAAAAGTTTTCACCCATTGATTTACATTGTTTTCGCACTTCAGCTATAAAAAGTGATGTTGTCACTGAAGGCAGACACAATAGAAGCAGCTACAGAGTGAGATAGACGTGTTGTGCTGTTCTCTTGTGATATTTTGCAAAAAGTGAGGCAGGAGAGGCTCATAGTGACTCTTATCATGAGCAGCAAAAAGAGGAACTGGAAGGACCCTTATTATGTGTCCACTGAGTCTGAGGAGGAGGAGGAAGTGACTAGCAGTACTGAACCAATGCTGTCCAGTCCCCCTAAATCACCCCAAGGGACCTTGGGAAGTTTAATAAGAAGGGAGGGAGAAAAGGGAATGGGAAGGAAGGGAGAAAAGGATAGTGAAAGCAGGACAGGTCAGCTGCCTGTGCCAGCTGCAAGACGTGCTGCCCCTGCTGCCAGTGCCACCATTTCTATAACTGCAGCCACTAGTGTTGTACCTGTTGCCAGATGTGCTGCCCCTGCTGTCAGTGCCACCATTTCTGATCCTGCAGCCAATAGTGTTGTACCTGTTGCTAGTACTGAACCTGCTGCCACTGCTGAACCTGCTGCCACCAATACTTTGCCTGCTAGTGTTTCTTGTAGTACTCGGGGGGGGGGGTAAGGAGAAAATGATGCCAAGTGTGACAGCAAGGGACCCTAAATCACACTTGCCATTCCCAAGCAGTCCTGCCACAGCTAGTACTACAGATACTAAGGTCCAGCAGCTTGTTAGCCTTAGGAGTGAAGGAGGGGTAATCAACAATATCCTGATATTACTAGTAACTGTGAGACTGAGGAGAAAGACTCTGCGGCTGAACTTGATGTGGTCGGTGTTAGTAGCAGCAGTAATGGTGAAGCAACCGGAGTGGTAAGGGAACATTTTACAGCATCCAAACTAGCTGTCAAGGAAGCCCACACCATTCTCCTGACCCTGGGAATAGGAGTCCTCCCCTTCTCTTCACTACAGTGTCCAGGTG
Organism: Rhinophrynus dorsalis; assembly: GCA_037306005.1. Classification (NCBI taxonomy): domain Eukaryota; kingdom Metazoa; phylum Chordata; class Amphibia; order Anura; family Rhinophrynidae; genus Rhinophrynus; species Rhinophrynus dorsalis. Next base: position 551,896,965 of record CM074721.1, read on the forward strand.
GGTCATGAACCTGAAGAGGCCAGAACTGGTGTTGGGGGAGGAGAGCAGGCTGAGAATTAATACCACCACCACCAGCAGGAGCACAGATCACGTGCCTGTGCCTGCTGCTATTTCTGCTAGTGCTAGTCTGCCTTCTTCTTCAGGTCAAAAGGCAATGGCAATGGCAAGTGTGACATTAGGGATCCCTCTGTCACATTGCTCGTCACCTCCTCCAAGCAACAGTGAGATGTCTGGAATAGAGCATCAGCAGCAACAACAGCATGTAGGGACTAGTGGTGGTGGTGGTAGTGATGATGCTGGAGAAGCTGGGGTGGACTTGACATTGATGGCCTTTTTAGCAGAAACTGAGAAGGTATGGGAGACATGATGAATGAGGGTGGGCATCACCACCACTAGCAAGGACATCTTGGAATTAGAGGAATTTGCAACTGCTCTTGTTTTATTCAGCAAGAAATGTTCTATAAAATATGTGTTTTCATAAAAAAAGTTTACTGCACCTTTAATGATAGTTTAGGAGAAAATGTCACCGTCTAGTAAGTTTTTTTGTTTTTTAAAATGGAATAATGAAGTTTGTAAAAAGTGGTGCAGAGTATTTAATAAGAAATGTCTCTATCTGCAACAATTTAGCAACATCATTTTCACCAAATATTTAAGGCCGTGTCTGACCTGTTCCTATTCTTTACTGTCAACACACTTAAAAACACCAACGCTAATAATAAAGCATAAGGTCGTTTTAAGGATCTGTTCACAAACACTAACAAGAACACTTTTATAAATCTCCCCCAAAGATCTTTAAAGCCGGTGAAATCTTAGTGCATTGACTTCATAGAATAACATAGGACTTGGACAGATTAGAAACATAGAAACATAGTATTTGATGGCAGATAAGAACCATTTGGCCCATCTAGTCGCCCACTTTTCTACTGTAAAAACCTCAAATCTTATTTGGTCCTAGTTCTTTTCTTACATTCAGGACAGCTTTATGCCTATCCCATGCACGCTTACATCCACTCACTGTATTAAATTCTACCACTTCTGCTGGTAGGCTATTCCACTTATCTACTACCCTCTCAGTGAAGTAAAACTTTCTTACATTACATCTAAACCTGTGTCCCTCTAGTTTTAGACTATGGCCTCTTGTCCTAACATTTTTACTCCTGTGAAATGTACTTCCCTCCTGCACTTTGTTGAATCCCTTCATGTAGTTGAATGTTTCTCTCATATCCCCCCCTCTCTTCTCTCCTCCAAGCTATACATTAAAACACTGAAGAAGTCATCTCCACTTTATCACCTGTTTATCACACCTTAGTGCATCTACCTCCATTTTAGTATGCACTAAGGTGTGATAAAGAGTTGGTAAAATGGAGATGACTTCTCCATTGAAATCTCTTCTCAAGTTCCTGTTATTTTAAGGAACCAATGCACTAAGATCTCTCCCACTTGAAAAATCTTAGTGCATTGCCTCCATAGAATAGCATAGGATTTGGAGAAGTGAGAACACTGGAGAAGTCATCTCCATTTTATCACCTCTTTATCACACCTTCCTGCATCTCACCCTTTGTCTTGGGATGCTGTTTGCAAATAATTAGATCAGAACAATACAGATAACTAGTTGTTTTAAATGTGGATATGATGTTGATTCAAGGATATTCCAAAGAGCATTTTGGATACAAAAAATTATTTTTGCTGACTTTTGGCACAACTAGAAATTACTTTTGTTTTTGGTTTTTTTTGCCTTCCTCTGGATCAACTAAAAAAATTGGATGAACTTGATGGACACATTCCATTTTATCAGTCCCATCAACTATGTAATTAAATACACATACAAAGGGTTACAATTGTATCAGTAGAAAAGGGAAGGGTATCAGAATTTGGGGAAACTCAAAGGGTGGCACAATGTCCAAAAGTTTGGGAACAACTGCTCTTCAGTGAGTAGAGCTACACCAGTACATGCATTTGTGACACACTCAAGTAATCACTAAGGACAATGTAATCTTTAAATCTGTTAAACATAGCGACCATTTTCTTAAAATGATAATAATGTCTCAAATAACTTTTTTTATAACACGTAGCACTATTTTTAATTACTTACAGTTCTGTCATTTAAAATATATTCAAGCTAAAATTATCCCCCTCCCGCCCCTTCTGTCCGCCTCCCAGTATAACTGGAATCCGGACGGATGCAGCGAGGGACAATCTTCATTCAGTAAGTTTAAGGAAATTCCTGCCCCTTTGAGGAAGGAGGACAGGATTTTCCTTTTGCTTAATGAAGATTGTCCATCACCGCACTCCATCCGGACCAGACTTAGAGGAAGCATGATGCAGGGAAAGGAGAGGGAGGAAGATTATTCTAGAATGAATATCTTTTGAACTACAGAACTGTAAGTAATTAAAGGGATAGTAATACTTTGTTTTATCTTTATTTTATTTTGAAGGCATTAAAAAAACTATATAAGTCTTATCTCTCAAACCTTTATGGTTTGAGAGATATTCACAAGCAAAGTTTCCCCTCCCGCCTCTTTTACCTAGTGTAAGCCATCTTTTCTCAGATGTGGAATGCAGTCCATAGACCAGACAGATAACAGAAGGGGACAATCTTCTTCCTATGAGAACAATGAAAACCCTGCCCCCCTTGACAAGCTTTTCAGGTTTTTCCCTTAATTGAAGATTGTCCCTCTCTGCAATCTACCTGGGCACCTCCCTTCTGATCTGGCTGAACAGTGTTACATCAGTAAAAGGGGCAGGAGGGGGATACTTTGTCATTCAATTACTCTTGTACTACAACTCTGACAGAACTGAAATAACACTCTCCAAAGTCCAAATACTATGATGATTAATTAGAGCTGCTTTTAGTATGAAACATTACTATCCCTTTAAACATAACACTAGGTGTTATAAAAAGCTTAATGAAGAATCACAGCTGCAATTTAATTGAGACTTTACTATGCTTATTAGTTAAAGACATGTTTATGTTTTTAATACCGTCTGATCTAAGTGCATTCAGTTATCAAATCTATTTATACAACACTATTTCTGCTAAAGTGGACCTGTCACTGATTTTTTTTTTTTTTACATATTTGAAAACTTTATTTAAAATTGCCTATGTGTCATGTTAACCAAAAGTGCAGCAAATGTCTAGTTTAGGAGACATTCATATATTTATTTCTGGAGAAATTGAAAATATCTTTGTGTAGAGCAAAACTTCATTAGCATATGAAACATCACTAAAACCATAATTATCACACGAAATGTTACTGAAAAGCTTACTTAGCATGTAAAACATAATTGAAAAATTAGTATATGAAACTTAACTGAAAGGGATAGTAATACTTAAAATGTAAAAAAAAATATGTTGTAGGGTTTATCCCCCTGAGTAAAACAAGAGTACTCCCACTGCTGAGAGGTGTTTTATTCAAAAGTTATTAATTTTCAAAGTTGAATTTTTTAGGTGCAATATCACAGTGGCCTGAAATTGTACAGTGGCGCTGTTGCTACACCATCCTATGGAGATTTATGGTCAACTGACCAGAGTTGTCCTTTGGATCGTGTAGCAACAGCGCCACTGTACAATTTCAGGCCACTGTGATATTGCACCTAAAAAATTCAACTTTGAAAATTAATAACTTTTGAATAAAACACCTCTCAGCAGTGGGAGTACTCTTGTTTTACTCAGGGGGATAAACCCTACAACATATTTTTTTTTACATTTTAAGTATTACTATCCCTTGAAAAGCTTAATTAGTATATGAAGCCTCATTGAAAAAGCTTCTTTAGCATATGAAACTGCACACGTACCTTAATCACCATACAGTACCTCTACGATTATTTCTTCAACTGTACACTTGCTGGTCTTTTGACTAATATGTGGCACGTAGGCATTTTTTAATTAAAGGGATATCAGTGTTTCACAATAAAATTATTCTTCATAGTATTTTGGACATGGAGAGTGTTATTTCAATACTGTCAGAGTTGTAGTACAAGAGTAATTGAATGATAAAGTATCCCCCTCCCGCCCCTTTTACCTAGTGTAAGCCACCTCCCCTCAGATGTGGAATCTGGTCCACAGACCAGACAGATCACAGCAATGGACAATCTTACTGTGAGAACAATGAAAGCCCTGTCCCCACTGACAGGTTTTTCCCTTATCTTGATTGAAGATTGTCCCTCTCTGCAATCTATTTGGATGCCACCCTGCTGCTTTGAGCTGAGATGGGGGGGATACTTTATCATTCAATTACCCTTGAACTACAACTCTGACAGTATTGAAGTAACACACTCTATGTCCCAAATACTATGAAGACTAATTGGAGCTGTTTTTATTATGAAACAATACTATCCCTTTAACATAAACATTATAGTGTCTATGTTCTATGTGCTTAATGAGGCCAGCTGTGCCATGGTATGTTTTCCCCTTTCCAATTTTCACTACTGTATCACACACGCATGTTGCAATGACTGATGGCTGTTTTATGCCTGTCTGATGGGAAAAATATTCCCATTCCCAGTGAGGGGAGAGGTGAAGAAGAATTGACTTCTTCTCCAGAATCACCTTCATTCGTTGGTCCCATATCAGTACTTGAAGAACCCAGTCCCATGTCTGCCATGATAATTTGTGCACTAGCCTGGTCATCATCACCCTGCTACTGGGACAGATGAATATCTAACTCTGATGACCTATAGCAGCAGCAAACTCCTGAATGTCACTGGTGGTGGTGGTAGTGATGCCCATTCCCATTTCCATCTTTCTTCCACTACTTATCACATTTTACCAAGAATGTTTTCTCCTCCACATAGCTGCTACATTGTCACCCTCACTCTTATCATCATCACCACCACCACAAGTCTCTTGCTGCTCTTTGGGACTGGTTGGAGAAGCTAAGTTGCCATCTTCTCAGAAGAAAGCTTCCTAACAGCAGTAGATGCAGGCACAGGCAGCTGACATGTGGTGCTGCTCATACTGCTAGCCAGTTCTGCCTTCTTCAGTATACTTCCCCAGAGGAACAGTGCCAAAGGGGGACTGGGAATCATTGATTAAGTGGTATGTGAGCTACTTTTACCCCTGCTGCTGCTTACTTCCTCCTCCACCTCTGTATCATCAGCATCATCAGCGTCAGGGTCCACACAGCCTCTCCAACTGATCATAGTGCCTGCCAACACTTAAAATTTGTTTTAATTTTAAATTTTTTTTATGTTTTTCTTCTCTCTCCCTTTCTTCGCCTGCCTCCACTTTCCTTGTCTCCTCCTCAGGAGGAGAATGATCATCATCATCATCATCTTCACGATCCTGCTCTTTTCCCTCTACCCCTAGTAAGTTTGCTAGACATAATTAAAGCAGAATGAATTTTAGAAGTAAAGTACACAATAAAATTGTTTACATGTGATGTCTTGCCCTTCACAAAATAATGTATATATCTCGAGTATCTCTCACAGACATCTTCATTCTGAGGTATACCTGCCTCAGTTAAACAACATGTTGGGGTATTTTGGGTAAATCTCCTTTCTACCTTCACATTGCCTCCAACTGCCAGAGAACAAATCACCTGACCAAAACTCTCGTTGAACTAAATTCCATCTTCCACTTCCTTTGTCTGTCTTCTCTAGCTCAAAAACTGCTGCTATTACTCTATCTCTTACAATAAGGTATGGCAAAAGTTTTTGCCTCAAAATTGAAGCAATTGAATTGATAAAAGTAGCACTTTTCACCTAGCATCAACTTTTTTGTGAAAAGTGTTTTTTCCTCTTTTTCCACCTACCTTATTGCATTGAAATCAATGGGAAAACTCAATTTCTCCCCACCACATGGCTTGTTTCCGTTCTTTATGCACAGGCATAGTATAAAAGGGGTCTCGGGTTTCCACAGTATACCATTCTGGCTTTTTGAGATGAAGAGCAGTACATTTTTTAATAGTGAAGACAGGCTAATAAAGTGGAGCTCAAACTTAGTTTAGGGAGTCTTGCAGGCAGGACATTTGTTGGAGACAGGAAGGGAGAAAGGAGGTTGAGCCCAAATACACAAAAAGTCTGTGTGACTGACTGGGAAGACACAGGTGTCACGGTTTTTTAAGACACTCAGACCATTGGGTGAATAAGAACACAGTTTTATTAAAATAAGATAAGGCAATAACACGCCCTCTAGTGGTGGTAAATATACACAGATAATATATAGATATAATGGTAAATGCACCAATGACTTATAAGTACAATTACACAGTAATAGAATAGCGTATACCCCTCAGGGGTTAAGTCCTTGATAACAGTCAGTCTCAGATGTGGATGTTTGGAACGCCCAGGGTGTTATAAGGCTGATGCTGGAGACCAAGACTATCACCGGCTGGATACTGGACTGCCCCGCCACGGTGTTCAGTAAGAAGCACAAGAGTCCCCGTAGCCCCCTCGGGCGTACCTACTGGAACTGCTTCAACTAGTGCAAGTGCATAAGGCCCCCATGGGCGTGATTGGAACCGGCCTTCAGTGAGATAACTGCCAAGCCTCCTCAGACTTAATCGGATAACGGGATAGCACACGCTAGAGCCGACAGCCCCCACGGGCGTGATTACCGGAATACGAATGCTGATGCCTGTGCCTGCCACCTCTCGGTAAAGCGGAATCGCTCAATGAACAAGAGAGAGTCTTAGGCGCCCAACCGGCCCAAACGGATGTAAACACTCTGCAAGGATGTGTGGAGCTGCCGACGAAGAGCGGCCAGCTCAGCAGTAGTATTCACTGAGAAAGAGACTCTTACAGGATTAGCGATTGAGTGGAACCCAGCGGCACTGCTAGGGTTAATTAGCACATTTACTCGAGGCTTTTCAGCAGTATAGCAAGGCTCTGCAGTCTGAGGGAGGCGCGTGTACGCACAACTCTGCAAAGGAAAATGCACTGCACTGATCGGAGTACACCAGGCAAGGCAGTCACACCAAAAGCTGGAACAGCAGATAGAAATGTTGCGGCGGCGACAACTGGAACACAGGTCACTGTAGAAAGCAGGAGTCGTTCTTCGGAGCGGGAAGTCAGCCAGGCCGGGTCGGAGCACGTAGAAGGTAGTCATACAAGCCGGGTCGTACACAAGCAGGAACATCAGCCAAACCGGGTCAGGATCCAAAGGTGGTAGTCAGGCGGGCCAGGTCATACACGAGCAGGAACACAGGAGAATAGTCAAGACAAGCCAAGTCGGTACACAGGAATCCGGAACACAGGAACACAGCAACAGTAACTGGCAAACAAACACCACGAAAGGGCGCCTGACAGTTGTGCTAGCCAGGTATAAAAGGTCACCAGGGGGCGGGCCAAACCAACACAGCAAATCAGTGTCTGTCATAGATGAGACTGACAGGAATCACAGGCACTGTGATAACAGGCATCTGTGATCCAAGTTCCTTTCTGATCCAACAATTATTATCTCTCTGTTAGAGGAGTCTGGAGGTGTGAGAAGAGAGCAAAGGAGATTTTGCCCAAATTCCCCAACATTCTGTGTGACTGAATGGAAAAATCAGGTATGATCCAAGTTCCTTCCTTATCTGGCTGTCATTACAGTTGTGGTGGTCATAGTGTCAAGTTTTTTCTCTGTCTCTCACTCTGTATCATTCAAACACACCACAGTACAGTGCGTGAAATTATGGGTTTATTTAGTATAAGGGCAGGAAGTTTTGCCTCATTGAATTCAATAACATAGGAATGTAATGAAACCATTCTCTCAATATTGTCTCAAGATTGTCTGTAATCTTTGCAAAACACCAGAAAATCGATGGGTTTCTCAGTGGCCAAAATTTCCCACAGGGAAAGTGGAAAACCATAATTTTTTTTGCAAAATTTCCCATGGTAACAAAATGAGACATTTTGCCCTCTCTACTCACAAACACAGAATGACAATCTCAGAGAATCTGACACCCTTTTAATACTATCACAGTGGGAATAGGTGGAAAACTTTTCACATGAGGATGTAATTCAAAGTTACCATTCATTTCAATGCAATTATCACGGTGAAAAAGGAAAATTGCACTTTTTGTGAAAATCTTCTCTCATGGTAGGAAGTATAATTGATCACTTGTTCTGCTTTAAAGATAAATTGTCTCACCCCATTCTAATCGTGAAAAATATAGGCCCTTATAAAATATGCACACATTTTGTGAATGATATTTAACATTCTTCCAAGGGTTTCTGATTGTGGGAGCAATCAAGGAACAACTATATTTAGAATATGAGTGAAACAGGGTGCATGCACCATATCAGCATATTTCAAGTTATTTTTAAACTAGTGCTGTAGTTTATTTAACATATCTTCAGCTTTGCGGAATTGTCCTCAAAGTTCTACATGCACAAAGTGGCATGCCAATGGTATGGGCTATCCTGTAATTTGTGTCAAAATTACTGTAGATTTGCTGTTGCTGCCAACTGATAAGAAGGTAACAAAGTGAGCAGTGACAGTCATATAGTCTCTACACTTGCCATTAATCTATATATATGTGTTTTCAGGTGAATTTTCTTGACGTATAATAACTAGGGTCCATTGTCCAACATGGTAACCACCTGCATGTACAGTTCTGGCACAGCCATAACTTAAAGGGATAGTAATACTTCGTTTTAACTTTATTTTATTTTGTAGGCATTAAAAAAACATGAAGAATGATATAAGTCTTATCTCTCAAACCTTTATGGTTTATGAGATATTCACAAGCAAAGTTTCCCCTCCCCGCCCCTTTTACCTAGTGTAAGCCATCTCTTCTCAGATGTGAATCTGGTTGTATGACCAGACAGATAACAGAAGGGGACAATTTTCTTTGTATGAAAAGAATGAAAGCCCTTCCCCCCTTGACAAGTTTTTCAGCTTTTTCCCTTATCTTAATTGAAGATTGTCCCTCTCTGCAGTCTACCTGGGCACCTCCCTTCTGATCTGGTTGAACAGGGGGGGATACTTTGTTTGTGAATATCTCTTAAACCATAAAGGTTTGAGAGATAAGACATATCATTCTTCGTGTTTTTTAATGCCTACAAAATAAAATAAAGTTAAAATGAAGTATTACTATCCCTTTAACGTATCCATTGTTTTGGAAGCAGTTACAGTATCTCCAAGAATTCCATAGCTTTACAAACCCTTTCTGTAATAAATCCCTTCATTTGTCTTAGTTGAAAGCACCTTTCCTCCAGTTTCAATGGATGACATGTCGTTCTTAGCTCAGCTCTTTGCGTAACTGGATAGTTATTTGTATTGACTGGGGTGGGCAAAAAGTGAGAACATTTTCCTGCATGACTTTTCGCAAAAAACGGATGATTTTTCTAATTTTTCACAAAAGTTTTCTTCTTTTCTCCAATGCAAAATTGTCCTCTTTCTTGCCTATTCAGCAAATTGTCACCTATTCCAACACAATTTTCGCCTGTTCTAACATATTTTTCTCCTTTTCCAACATATTTTCCTATATTTAATAGGCTGCAACATTTACCTGCACAATATTACTTCTTCTGAGGGCTGTAGTGCAGAAATAAGTAGCTGGAAGTCAAAGTTGTAAGTCCTACAGCAACATATTGTTACTGTATGTGGCGGCTGCCGAGCCGATCGCAGCCTTACCCGCCAGCTCAGTCGCAGCTCTCATTCAGCACCTCCAGCCGCAACACCTGTGTAAGCTGTCTGAATACTCTCTCTGAGCTACAAAGCGCAAAGAATAGCAGACAGCTAGAATAATATGAAAATAGAAGATAAAGGGAAGACCCGCGCAAAAATCAGGACTAGGACCGAAAACGCAGTACCGACAAGGAATAAGGCAGAGAACAAACCGAGGACTAGCAGAGGTCAAAGGGCAGGCGGCAGACAGCAAAGCGTTAAACCGGAGCAAAGGTCAAAGGGCAGGCGGCAGACAAGGCGAAAACCGGTGACAAGCCAAAAGTCAGGGGCAGGCTGAGAGCAGGGGCAAAAATCAGTATCCAGGCCAAGAGGTCAAAACTAGGATAAGAGGCAATAGAGGCAGAGCTAGGTACACTGCTGAAGTGGACCGAGCTAGGGGACCCGACAAGTGAGCGAGGAAGTGAGCGTGTGCACTTCCTTTATAGACCAGCAACGTCTGACGTCATGACGGCCGACGCCGCAAACCCGGAAGTAACCGGGACCCGCTTCTGCGCATGCGCGAGCCGACCGCCGAGACCGGAGCAAGGTAGGCGGAACGGAGCAGCGCCATGACAGCTACCCCCCCCCGAACGGGCGCCCTCCGGGCGGACATAGGCGCAGGTTTCTCAGGGTGAGCGCTATGGAAGTCCCGGACACACGACGGTGCATGAACGTTGGAGCTCGGTTCCCAGGAGCGGTCCTCCGGGCCATAACCTTTCCAATGGACCAGATATTCCAGCCGTCCTCTCCTGATCCTGGAATCTAGGATGTGCTGTACTTCATACTCAGCGGAACCATCCATGATGAGAGGAGGAGGATGGAAAGGCTGACGATCCGGAAATGGGCTAACCTTCCACGGCTTCAGTTGAGAGGTGTGGAAAGTAGGGTGCACTTTATAGGACTCCGGCAAGGCAAGGCGGTAGGCAACTGGATTGACCACCTCGGTGACGGTAAAAGGACCCAAGAAACGGGGGCCAAGTTTCCTTGAAGGACATGACAAGCGGATGTGGGCAGATGATGGCCATACTTTGTCACCGACTTGGTAAGAAGGACTAGCCTGGCGCCGTTTGTCGGCTTGTAGTTTGAAGGTGGCTTGTGCTTGGCAAAGAAGAGTATGTAGTTCTTGGTGTAGTTGCTGTAGAGCCAAGACGTGTTGGTTAGCGTCTGGGACGGCCGAAGCAGGTGGCATATCAGGGATGGCTACCGGGTGGTAGCCATAAGAGGCATAGAAGGGAGAAGACTGTATGGATTGATGGTGGTGGTTGTTATAGGCAAATTCCGCTTGTGGGAGGAGCTGGAACCAATTGTCCTGTAAATGGGTGGAGAAGCATCGTAGGTATTGTTCCAATGTTTGGTTAGTTCTTTCAGTTTGCCCGTTGGTTTGTGGGTGATAACCTGAAGAAAGATTGATCTTAATACATAGATTAGAGCAAAGAGCCTTCCAAAACTTAGATGTAAACTGTGATCCGCGATCAGATGTGATAGAGCACGGAAGTCCATGTAAACGAAATACTTCTTTAAGGTACATGTCAGCAGTCTGAGTTGCAGATGGCAGGCCTTTAGTGGGTAGGAAGTGTGCCATCTTTGTAAAACGATCCACCACTACCAGTATGGTATTATGTGAACAAGACTTGGGTAGATCGACAATAAAATCCAAGGAGACTTCTATCCAAGGGCCCGAAGGCACTGGTAGGGGACGTAACAGACCATAAGGTTTGGTGCGACTACATTTAGATCTGCAACAAACGTCACAAGTCGACACGTAAAGTGTTACATCAGAGCACATGGTAGGCCACCAGAAATGTCTTTGCAGACTCTTGAGTGTTTGGGTCATACCCCCGTGTCCGGCCAAGGGAAGGTCATGGAAGTAGTGGAGAACATCCTGTCGCACAGAGTCTGGAACGTAGATAAGATCCTGTTTATACAGGAGTCCGTTGTTAAATGTCAAAGCATATTGCTGCACCAATTTAGGTGAAGGGTTGGATGCCAGACGCAATTGATTCATCAGATCACTAGAGAGGACTAAAAAGTGATGTGGTTGAAGAACAGTGTCAGGTGAAGCAGAGACAACTGAGGTAGGGCTGTACATTCTGGATAAGGCATCGGCCTTCCTGTTCTTTGATCCGGGTCGATATGTGATATGGAGAGAGAATCTAGAGAAGAACAAGGCCCATCGGGCTTGTCTGGGCCGCAGTCTCTTGGCAGAACGTAGATATTCTAGGTTACGGTGGTCCGTAAAGACAGTGACAGGAGTAGAAGTGCCCTCTAAAAGGTGTCGCCATTCCTCCAAGGCTAATTTAATGGCCAATAATTCTTTATCTCCTATATCATAATTCATCTCAGCCGGGGAGAGGCATCTGGAGAAGTAGGCTATAGGGTGGTATTCCCCTTTTGGTCCTCCCCGTTGGGATAGGATGGCACCCGTGGCGGTATTAGAGGAGTCAACTTCAAGAAAAAAAGGCAAGGTAGTATCCGGCTGATGCAGAACGGGAGCTTGTGTGAAAGCCGTCTTAAGAGAGTCAAAAGCTTCTTGGGCCTTTGGTGACCATGTAAACCGGGAATCTGATTTAGTCAGAGCAGTCAGGGGGGTTGCAAGCCGTGAAAAATTCTTAATAAATCTTCTGTAAAAATTGGCAAAGCCGAGAAAGCGTTGTACTGCCTTCTTGTCCTTGGGGATAGGCCACTCCAGTACTGCAGAAACCTTGCGGGGATTCATCCGTACTTGACCAGGAGAGATCAGGAATCCCAGAAAGTCTATCTCCCTAGTCTCAAAAACACATTTCTCTAGTTTAGCAAAAAGATTGTGGTCACGGAGACGTTGCAAAACGGTTCTCACATGATCTCGATGGCTATGGAGAGTAGGAGAGTATATAAGGATGTCATCAAGATAAACGATGAGATACTGGTCTAGAAGATCCCGGAACACATCGTTGATAAAGTGTTGGAAGGTAGCCGGGGCGTTACAAAGCCCAAACGGCATAACCGTATACTCGTAGTGCCCGTAACGAGAACGGAAAGCTGTCTTCCATTCGTCCCCCTCTCTCACACGCACCAGATTGTAGGCTCCTCTAAGATCGATCTTCGTAAATACTTGAGCCGAGGAGACTTGTTCCAGAAGAGCCGGTATGAGCGGTAATGGGTAGCGATTTTTTACCGTAATCTTATTCAGTTCACGGTAATCGATACATGGACGAAGACCTCCATCCTTCTTGGGAACAAAGAAGATTCCTGCTCCGGCAGGTGACGTAGAAGGACGGATAAAACCGTGTTGCAGGCTCTCAGTAATGTACTCTTTGAGGTGTTGAGCTTCAGGACCGGACAAGGGGTATATGCGGCCATAGGGTATAACTGCTCCGGGAAGGAGGTCGATTGGGCAGTCGTAAGATCTATGAGGTGGTAGAGCGGCTGCTCTCTCCTTGTCAAAAACATCAGCATACTCTTTATAATGACTGGGTAAGAGAGGAGAACAAGGTAAAGGTAGCAATGGTGATCCTGTTGATAGGAGGCAATGTTCTTTGCAATAATTAGACCGGAAAGTGACAGTAGCGGAGGACCAGGTGATGGAAGGATCATGTTTGCGAAGCCAGGGGAGACCGAGTATCACTGGGTACAATAGGGATGGCATCACGTCAAAACACACCTCTTCTCTGTGGAAGTCAGAAGTTACAAGAAGAATGGGTACGGTCTCTGTATTGATGGGTCCAGACTGAAGAGGGGTTTGGTCAGCCATATGTACCACAAGGGGGTGGTTCTTCGATCGGGTGGGAATCCCCAGTGTCCGGGCAAATTCTTGATTGATGAAGCAGCTGCTTGCTCCCGAGTCAATCATAGCGGCTACGCTGTTCCGTTGCTCGTTCCACTGCAAGGAAACGAGAATAGACATGTAAGAAGGGAAGATGGAAGAGCAGAAGTCAGGAACAGAGAATACGTATTTACTACCTGACTGAGGCCGCACAGGGCAAGTTCTCAACAGGTGTCCATCACCTCCACAGTACAGGCATAGGTTCAGGTTCCTACGGCGTTCTCTCTCTGCCCTGGAGAGAGGGCCACGGACAACTCCCAGCTGCATGGGTTCTTCAGCCTGTTGGGATGCTGCTGAGGCTGGAGGGTCTTGGGCTTGGGCTGGAACAGGACGACGAACAGTGGTTGGATAGGCCGCTTGACGTTCTCTACGTCTTTCCCTTAGGCGGCGGTCTATTTGAATGGAGAGACGGATAAGCTCTTCCAAACTAGAGGGGAGCGTTACCCGGGCTAACTCATCCTTCAGACTATCCGACAGTCCGTGACGGAATTGATCATATAACGCCGCCTCGTTCCATCGGGAATCGCAGGACAACCGGCAGAAATCCATCACATAATCTTCTACTTGTCTTCGGCCCTGGGTCAGAGAGCGCAACGTGCTTTGGGTGGTAGCAGCCCGGAACGGATCATCATATAGCGCTTCCATGGCTTGCTGGAAGGAGGACCATGATTCCAGTAAGGGGCTGTCAATATGCAGGAGGTGATGAGCCCAGGCTTGGGGTTCACCAGAAAGCAAAGTAATCGCAGTGCGAACCTTAACATACTCGGAGGCATAGGTGTAGGGATTCAGTGAAAAAAGCAATTCACAAGCGGTCACAAAGGACCGGTATTTGGAGCGGTCGCCATCAAACCGGTCTGGTAAAGGAATACGTGGCTCTACGGGATGACGAGCATCGCCGGCGGAAACCACAGGATTACTGGGCACAGGTGCGGCAGGAGGAGGAGAGGGACCGGGCTGTAGATCCTGTACCTGTTGTTGAAGGAGGGTTTGATTTGCTTGAAGATCTTGAACCGAGTGGGTCAGGGCAGAGAGGCGGCTACTTAAGGCATTTAGGGCATCAATCAAATTGGCGGGTTCCATCTTCTTGGTAGGGCTCACTTGTTCTGTAAGCTGTCTGAATACTCTCTCTGAGCTACAAAGCGCAAAGAATAGCAGACAGCTAGAATAATATGAAAATAGAAGATAAAGGGAAGACCCGCGCAAAAATCAGGACTAGGACCGAAAACGCAGTACCGACAAGGAATAAGGCAGAGAACAAACCGAGGACTAGCAGAGGTCAAAGGGCAGGCGGCAGACAGCAAAGCGTTAAACCGGAGCAAAGGTCAAAGGGCAGGCGGCAGACAAGGCGAAAACCGGTGACAAGCCAAAAGTCAGGGGCAGGCTGAGAGCAGGGGCAAAAATCAGTATCCAGGCCAAGAGGTCAAAACTAGGATAAGAGGCAATAGAGGCAGAGCTAGGTACACTGCTGAAGTGGACCGAGCTAGGGGACCCGACAAGTGAGCGAGGAAGTGAGCGTGTGCACTTCCTTTATAGACCAGCAACGTCTGACGTCATGACGGCCGACGCCGCAAACCCGGAAGTAACCGGGACCCGCTTCTGCGCATGCGCGAGCCGACCGCCGAGACCGGAGCAAGGTAGGCGGAACGGAGCAGCGCCATGACAACCTGTTTGTCTGCCTCTCTCTGCATCTGGCCACATTGTCTGTTGGCGGCTCTGCTGCATAGATGGGCTAGGGCTCCGGTCTCTTCCTGCTTCCCATGCAGCATTTTGGCGTGTGTCCAGGCTGGGACGTGCGTCCCATTTAAAGAGGTTTTTCAGCTCCTCCTCTTCCCGGGCCACTGGGTACATAAGCTTCCTGGACACCATTCTCAGTCGCCCTTTTGTGGTATCCTGTGCAGTTGGCTTGCGGTTTGTATAGGACTCTGTTCGTCTGACTACCCGTTCTGGTGCCAACCTTTGGTTTGTCTGACTACCTGCTCTGTGTATGACCCCGGCTTGACTGACATTCCCTCTGGTGTGGACCTGCGGCTCTGGTAGACTAACTCCTCCGTGCATGGCCTTTGGCCTGGCTGACTATTCGTTCTGGTGTTGACCTGTGGCTCTGTCCGACTACCCGCTCTGTTTATGACCCTCGCTATCGGAGCACCTATCTGATATTGACCTGCGGCCCTGGTGTATGTATTGCTCCGTGTATATTCCTACTTGCCTGACTACCCACCTTCGAGCTACCTAAGGTTGTCCACTGTGCACCCAGCATACCAGAGCTCCAGTGGATAGCTTGTTGGGGACTCCTGGTGGCTCTGGCAGATGCCTCCTTGTCTCTTTTTGTATTTGCGGTGTTCAGGTGTGGACCTGTACGCAGTAGCCTTACTCAGTATCTTGTCTGTACAGGTGCGGACCTGTACACAGTAGCCTTACTCAGTAACTTGCCTATACAGGTGCGGACCTGTAGCGCAGTAGCCTTCTCAGAAACCTTGTCTGTGCAGGTGCAGACCTGCAGTAGTTCATCAGGTGCAGACCTGAGACGGTTTATCTCTAGCCTACCCTCTGGAGCTCAGTTCGGCACCACCACAGCAGCACTATCCTTCCTGAAATCTTCTGTATTTATTGTGTTCTTGCTGTTGCTGTTCATTCTGTACGTGTATATCCTAATAAAGATTGTGTTACCTACAGTACTGGTCCAGTTCTAATTCTTGAGTCCATGACACATATACCTTGAAAAATGTGTTAGTGTGGAGAGTACATTTGTCCTTTGCCCACAACACTTACTTCCTACTTAAGTGAAACTGTCACATATTCATGATGTTGTCAAGTGATTAAAAAAAATAAAGTACAACCTACAGTGTGGCAGATGTGTATGGTAGTTGTAGTTGGGGACTGGTGAGGTGTGATTGGTAGGACCTTGACAAACTTCATCCACCCCTGGAGGAGAGTGATCATCATCATTTATTGCACATGCTGCAGTCAGTTTTTGTACTACCACTTTAATCCCACGTCCCTGCACTTCCTCCACCTTTCACCCTTCCTCTTGTGCATTTGCTAGACATTACTCAGCTACTGTGTGTGTTTTTACTCTCTACAGTACACAACTGATGGAGGGTGTTGTCTTGCCTTGGCCCGCAACTATATTCTCATTGTTGTCTGCTGAGTTCACAACAGGCTCCCAGTAAGCTGTATAATATATTTATTTGTTTAATTATATATTTTTATTTATTTTTTTTTAAATTGCCCATCCTCTTATCACAGTTAGTCCAAAAAAAAATATATACAACTAAAAAACAATATCAACAACTTCTTTCCCCAGACTTCCCCAGCACATAGACAATAAAAGTAAAATCTTCAAGCAAATTGGAACCCAACTGCCTGTGTCTTGCCAGTCAGTCACACCAAATTTTGTGGTATTTTGGGTCAACCTCCTTCTTCCCTTATTCTCCCCCATTGTGCCCCCAGACTCCCATATTACAGAGAACAAATGACTCCCTAAACTAACCTTCGATTCCCCTGTATTTGCCCTATCTTCTCTAACTCTAAAACTGTGCTGCTCCCTCCGCTCACAAACACAGAATGGCATGCTGTGACAGCCTAACTCCTATGTATATATGGCTGTAGAAAACTAGAAAAAACTTTTGAGTGGTGGAAACAATGTTTCTACCCATTGATTTCAATGCAATGAGCTTGGCAAAAAAAAAGCAGGAAACAGCGCTTTTCGTGGGAAATTTGTCACCGATTTCAGTTCGAGGTAAAAAGTACAATTTCAAAGTCACAAACAGAGGGTGATAGGGCTTCCATATCTACAGATGCACCCCCTATGCATGGTCCAGTGTAGGTCAAAGCTTTACCATGTTCTCTTCAGAAATTAGAGAGGTTTTTGGACAGAAAGTTAACAGAAGCACCTTGTGCACCAGTTAAAATATCAAGAACCAAATAAACCCTAAAAAAGTCCTCTATTCACCCTCAGATTCCTCTTATGATGAAGGTGAATTGACTAGTGACAGTTCTGAGTCTTTCTCATCCATTGGAGAGGATTCCATATTAAAGGTCTCAGATTCAGAATCCATGGATTCCTTAATTAAAACTATCTGAGATGTTTTAGATACCTGGAAGTTTCAGATGACCAAGACCCTAAGTACTCAGCCAAATCTCTTTTTAAAAGTAAAAAATACATTTGCTGTTATTTTCCCTGATCAGATAGTAATGGGTGAGTGGGAAACCCCTGATAAAGTTATGGTCATATTCAAGAAATTTGCAAAGGTGTACCCCTTTTCTAATTCTAAGTTTGGCCAAACCAAACAGGTTGGCCAAACCTCTAACCGTTCAACCTACTGTTTCCAGATTATCCAAACTTACCACTATTCCTGTTAAAACTGAAGCAGCTCTCAATGATGATTGCTGACAAAATGTTTGATACCTTGAACAGACTGATGTTTTCTGAACTAGCTTCCTTTGCTTCAGCCTGGGCATGCAGAGTTACTGAGGACTGACAAGTTCAAATAATTCTGAGAAATAGCTAAGTTGGCACCTAAATGTTCAGCATCAACTGGTAGAGCACGTTGTGCTTTGTGGTTGAAGATTTGAAATGCAGATTCTGCTTCTAGGATTCTGGGTGCTGGGTTCCTGGTCCAGTGAGTGGGTTTACTGGGGGGATTAGTAGGCACTATTAGTGGTACCATTTGGGTATTTTGTTGAATGCCTCTGTATTACATTTTTATTTCTGTTATACTGCACTGTCTAACATGTATGTTCCCCTAATGCCATGAATAAAAAATATTAAAAAAAAAACAAAAAAACCTGACTACAGCAATGGTTGCTGCAGCGTGCACAATCAGTGAAGATGATCCGTCTACTCCAAGGGAGGATGCAGTTTGTCAAGGTCCCAGCAAAACTAGTTCCTGCACCACCAGTCACATTCAAGTGTTGATGATGCTGGGAATAGCATAATAGAGGAAGGTGTAGCAGCTGAACTGCCTGCTGCATCAGATAGTGAGACAAACAAGCATCAAAACAACTGTCTTCAAGGTATTAGCAAACTTTGTTACAGTAAAGTAAAAATAAATTGTTTGAGACCTCTAAAGGCTTAGAGGAATATAAGGGTAGTTGTGGGCAAGAAATGTCAGGTGATGCTGATGCTGCGGAGGATGACCTGATGATGATTGATCATGATTCAGATCTAGAATATATCCCTCCAGCATGCTTCTCTTGTTCAAATACAGATAAAGTTGAGAGTGAGGATGATGTCAAAGATGTCAAAAGGCACACATCATCAAAGTCATCATCAGCATCATCGACTCTTCAAAGTCCAAGTCCCACTCAGCCATACACACCTGTTTTGCGTACCCAGCAACAGCAACACAGGTTAACATCCTCAGTGTTAGATATGACGAGTGCCTCTGCTGCTGATGTAAGTGCTGCACCTTTGACACCTAGTGTAGTGGCAGTAGAATTGCATCAACATCTAGCCCCAGTAGTAGTAGTAGCAGCAGCACCACCTCAGGAACCCCTCATTCCATGAAGTCCACAGTACGGAGATACTTCACTCAGGATCCTCAAGCTAAGCATGTTGCTATCTGTTGTCTGCAAAAAGCACATGAGCAGGGGGAAATCAGTCTCACACCTAGGCACCTCCTCTATGAGATCCCACCTGAAGCACAACCACAGGTCTGACTGGGAGACACACTATCAGCAGGCCAAAGGTGCCATAACTAGAAGTAACAGAAGCACTTTAAAAAGTTTCCAGGGCTGTAGGGCAGAAAAAAGAAATAGTGAAGTTTTTTATGTGTCAGAGAGTGTGCTACTTCCAAGGGCAACTGTTCGTTTAGTCCATATAACACCTATGGCTCCTGCTGCAGAGAAGTATGATGACTCTGGCTTTGCTGTAGGAGATGGCAAGAGTCATAGACTGCCTACACATGCTGCATCTACCTCCACCACTTCCTCTAGTCATGTTGTTAAAGCAATAAAGTTTCAGGCTTCTTCTGACATGGCCTGCCAACCCACACTGACTGAGTTCCTGGGAAGGAGTCAAAAACTTCACAAAACAATCCCAAAGTAAACCTGTGGAATGAAAAGTTTGCCAAGATGTTGGAAATGGACATGCTGCCATATTCTTTTGTAGAAAACGGAGGTTACAGAGAATTGATGTCATGTGTAGCTCCACACTGGAATATCCCAAGCTGCAGTTATTTTTCCAGGAAGACAGTGCCTGAATTGTACAAGCAGGTGGCTAGTGTGGTGTGTAAAAGGACTTAAAAGTGTGTATGGCAAGAAAATCCACTTGACAACAGATACGTGGACAAGTGGGCAGAGCACAGACTATATGACTGTGACTGCTCAGTGGGTTTCCCTCCCAGCACCAACAGTGGACAACACTAGCTTACAGCATCAGGTGAAAGCCAGTAATCGTGCTATTGGTTGTGGCAGTGCAACTAAAGGCGGCAGCAGCAGTATTGCCCATTCCATTGTTACGCCACCTTGTGAGTAAAATAGAGCAAGTCATAGAGATGCTTACTATTGCCTGCAAAATCTGTACCCATTTTAGTTGCTCCTACAGTGCACGCAATGCTCTTTATTGCATACAAGAGCATAACAATCTTCCCCATCAGCAGCTGAAAATGGAGGTCCCGACCAGGTGGAATTCCAAAATGTACATGTTGGAGCGTTTGTGCGAGCAGAATAAGGCCATTAGTGAGTACCCAATGCAAAACTTGAAGGCTTTGGAGGGAGCCTCTTTGTCACCTGGCCAATTGCAACTTATATGTGATGTTTGTGAGCTGCTGTAACCCTTTGAGGAGGCAACCATGCTGCTGATTCGCATTGGGGCAGAAATTAGTGAGATTCTATCACTGATATTTTTATGGCAGAAAAAAATGAGGAGCATGGCTGAGGATTCTTACCATAATGACAACACAGACATGCACCAGCTGGTAAAGGACATGTTAGAATGCTTTGAACGAGATCCTCGCATAGTGTCCATTAAAAACATTGAGGAATACATTCTTGCCACTTTGCTGGACCCCCATTTTGAACAGAAAATTTCAGAATTTCTGCCAAAGGGCCATCAGCAGTTTGTCACAACAAGGAGTCAAGATGAGCATCAGCAACTCTCTGAGGAATCGGATTCTGTCAAGGAATATCGAGACACGATTATTGATCGAGTGGAGGGTTGCATTGTAGAGAATGAGAGGGAGAAAGTGAGGACACAACAAACATCTAGACAGTATAGTATAAAGAAAGGCAGCAAAGCATTTTAACCAGCAGAAGCAGCTCATCATCAACCAGAGAATCCCATTCAGAACACAGGGCAATTAATCATGGGTCTCAGCAGGGGCGGAAAAAACCCAACATTGGTAGTGGTGGTGGCACATCACTTTGGGACTTGCTCCCTGAGTATGGGTTGGTAACTGACACACAGGAACACTGTGTAGCTCCTAGAAGAGCTCCCACTGCATGTGAGATGGTTTTTGCATACTTGCAGGACAGCTACGTTTTAGGCAGAAACATTGACCCCATGGATTACTGGCAAACAAAGCAGTGTGTGTGGCCAGCATTGACATGTACTGCAGTGGAAACTCTTAGTTGTCCTCCAGCAAGCATTGAGTCTGAGAGGGTTTTCAGTGCCGCTAGTTAGAGTGTCAATGACAGCATGATGCGGCTATCAAGCAGCAATGTTAGGAGACTAACATTCTTAAAAATTAACCAACATCTCATACCATCTGAGTATCAGGTAGCAGAAACCACACATGACAGACAAAGCCAGATGAGGAGATGGAGGAGGGATGTGAAGAAGGGTTGCCACCATCTACCCCACTTGGGAGCACTGATATGAGTGAAAAGTAATGTGTGTCAATAATCTGAGAAGGAGGATAGCGATTTGACGCAAACATGACAATGGTAAAAACTATATACATATACAAATCACACCATACCAGCCAGTCCCCCACCACCACCACTACATACACATCTGCCACATTGTAGGTTGTACTTAATTTTTTTAATTACTTGATATCATCATGAATATGTGCCAGTGTCACTTAAGCAGGAAGTTAGTGTTGTGGGCAAAGAAGAAATGCACTCTTTATGCTAACACATGTTTCAAGCCATATGTTGCTGTAGGACTCACGTTTACTTTCAGACACTTATTTCTAAACGTCAGGCCTCAGAAGGAGTAATATTACAGTAGGAAATATAGTACCTATTGGAAAGCTAGGCAAAAAAATGTGTTAAAATAGGAGAAAAATTTGTTAAAAAAGGTTAAAATGAGGACATGATTGCATTGGCTGAAAGGTGAAATTTTTAGAGGGAAAAAGCGAAAAATCATCACGCTTTCGCAAAAAGTCGTGCAGTAAATTTTTCACACTTTTTGCCCACCCTTAATCTCGCCCACAGAAAACTTATTGGGTGAGGATGTACTATCTTTCCTGGTGGATCTGTTTTAATGTTATTCCCTTCTTGACTCTGCTAAATGAAAACTAAAGGCAGTTGGGCAGGGGGAAGGATTAGCAGCTACGAAGTACTAAGGAGTTTTTTGTTTAGAGTGTCCTGCCTCCTATAGGCACAATGCTTAACGCTAGGTTCCCTGCATCTCTCAATCAACTAAAAGATATTGATTTATGGGTAAGTAAAAAATACCAGTCTTTACATGGCTTACAATTGTACTCACGTATTGATAAATGATAGTATGTAAATAGATTGATGCAGTTGTTAAAAGCAACATGCAGAGGAAACATTAACATTAAAGCTTGAACTTGTTGAACTTAAGTGTTTTTTACACCTCATTAACTATGTAACTATTGCCTTTATTTATCATTACTAGAAAGATTCCCTCTGAATCACAAAGCAATGGAATGTTGTGGAATTTTTATATCTCCCTTTGATTTGCCCCAGAATTCTTCCTCCTTTGCTTGTTGAATAATATAACATATTACCTAGTGAGTTACCCACTGACCACTTTGAACACCATATCCTTAACTTTATTTCCTAATAGACATCCATTTACTCATAGCTGACCTGATATCCTGATTCCTAAGACTATAGATGATTGGGTTTAATATTGGTGTGACTGCAGTGTACAGCAAAGAGATGACTTTATTCAAATTTAATGACTGCCCTTTGGATGGCACAGTGTATTTAGCCGAAAGTATCCCATAATATGTGCTCACAACTGTGAGATGAGAACTGCAGGTGGAGAAGGCTTTCTGCCTACCAGTGGTGGAGGAGATCTTGATTATTGTGAGGACAATTCTGACATATGTTGAAATGATAAACAAAAAGGCTCCAAGGACAACAGGAAGCGAAAACATTATGGTCTCTACTTCTATAATATATGTGTCTGTACATGATGCTTCAAGAAGAGGAGCAAGGTCACAGTAGATGTTGTCAATAATATTACATCCACAAAACTCTAAGAGGAAGATTGGAATTGTGTAAATCAGAGTGAGAAAAAAGCCTAGAACCCAGGAACACATAACTAGATAAAAACGAAGTTGTACACTCATAATGGAGACATAGTGCAATGGGTTACAGATGGCCAGGTATCGATCATAAGACATCACAGTGAGTAGAATGCATTCAGAAACAGTAAATACACTACAAATGTAAAACTGTGAAAGACAGCCACTGACAAATATACTGCTACTGTCTCTTAATAAAGTCTTTAGAAGGTTGGGGACAATGCTGGTAGACAACAAAATGTCACATAAGGAAAGGTGACAGAGGAAAAAGTACATGGGTGATTGTAGGTGATGACTTGCAATAAACAATGTAATTATCAGGATGTTTCCACATAATGTCATGATATATAACATGAGTAGTAGAACAAATACACATTTCTTCAGACTCCGAGGGCCTTGTAGTCCCAGTAGTACAAATTGTGTGATTCTTGTCTGGTTTTTGATGCTAATGATGGCCATGGTTCATGTAAAAATCAAAACTGTGAGAAATAAGACTTTTTCTATGTGATAATGTCACAGGAAATTCTTATATAGAAAGACTTATGAAGAAAGCAATATATTCTGGAACATATTGTTTGAACCTTAGACAATATAAATTGTTTTAAATGGGTCTTTATCTCCCTTGAATTGAGTTTTCCAACATTTTGTATGAAAATGCTTTGGGGACCTCTCTAGCAAAGTTAAAAGCCCATTTAAAGTGGACCTGTTACCTTTATTTAAATTTGAATATCTGAAACCTTAATTAAAAACTGCCTATGGATCATGAGATCAGTAGATGTGTGTGAGATATTTTTTCATTCTATTATATTTCTGCATGGTGAGCTCGCTGAGTGTCATAACATATGCTATTGTTTGCTAATTAATCTGGTCAGTGCAGTTATACAAGATAATTATGTTCTGTACTCACTGAAAGATTTTCACTTTTCCATAATCTAAAGTTCAAATATTTATTGTACTATGCAACTACTGGACTTTTGGCTAAAATAAAATATAGATTGTAATGAATTAAGTGTTCAGATATACAGATTGTAAAATTGCAATTAGCCTAGAAAAAAAAGAAAAGGAAACTCAAATTGTAAAGACTAATTAAAAACTGAAATAAAAAAGAGTGGCAGAGTATTGGACTTTCCATAAATGAGATTGATAAGTTGATCAGGAAGGATAAGGAAATGTCTGATGTTCTTTTGAGCACAATGTTTTTGATGGTAGAAGAGTCTCAACAAGTACAACCATGTCATTATCATTATCAATTATGTGGTTTAACACAAGAAGAGTATAAGGAATGACTGAACAATTTGAAGGACTCCAGGAACTTGATGCAATGTTACAAAGACCACCTTTTTAATGTTTAGAGTCCACCTACACAGACTGAGTGTTTCAAGATTTCTCTAACACCGTTTTAGTGCCTTTATGTAAGAATGGAACTAAAAAAATTATCTGGAGCTGATCCTCATAAGATGAGAAATGGCTTGAAGGATAATAATTGATAAGATTCAGAATTACACAGTGAAAAGTACAGTTATTTGCAGGAAACAATTCAGTTATATGAGGAAAGATCTTACCACTTGCCAAACAAATCTATGAAGCTTCTGTGAAGAAGTAAATAGCTATCTAGCAATAGATTTAGAATATATATTTATCCACAAAGGCATTTGATACAGTTCTATACAGGAGACTGACCTATAAAATATGTAGATTGGGTTTAGGGAAAAACATTTTTTATCTGGATAGAAATGTGATTGAAGGATAAGGAATAATATTTTGTTATAAATGTAATATTCTCCAATGGAGTTAGAGATGTGAGGGGATTACCACAGATTTCAGTGCTTGGGCCACTGCTTTTTCAACATGTTCATAAATGATCTGTAAAAAAGTATAGGAAGCAAAATGTCACTATTTACACATGGCACTTAATTACACACGGTAAAAAATTCAAGAAACCTTTGCACAAAATGGCAGACTGTGAAAACAAAAGTAATAAGACATTTAACGTAAAGTTATGCATTTGGGACAAACAAACGGACATTCTACTTATGAATTTAATGTTAGTATTTTAGGAGACTCATTGCTATAGAAAGATCTTGGAGTACTGCTATATTGAACATTTATCAACAGTGATCAGTGTCAAACAGCATTAGCAAAAACAAATAAAATTGTTTTCTGCATAAAAAAAGGTAATAAATTGCTGGTGAGTACTCACCACAAATATATAGTGTAGCTTTTGGCACCCGTTCTGAAAAGGCTATTTCTGAAATAGAGAGCGTGCAGGTAAGAGCGAAAAAATTAATTATGTGGATGGAAGAACTGAAGTATGAAGAACATCTAAGAAAACTTGGTTTACTTGCTGTAGAGACAAGACATCAACAATAAGATCTTGTTACATTGCATAAGTATATGCAAGTTTAATACAAGGCTCTCTCTATTAAACTATTAATTACAAGCTAGACACTTATTACAAGCCTACCCTTAAAATTATAGTAGAGGAAAGTTTCAGCAGATGAAGAGGATCTACAGTAAGATCTGTTAAATTGTGTAATTTTTGCCCAGGAATGGAGTAAAGGCAGATACAGTGGACATAGATAAGATTAGAAAAATTTATATCAGAAGGAAACATAAAGGGTTACACTTAGTATTTAGTATTAGTAGGTTAAATAGGAGGTTCTGGTAAATAGACTATGTAATTAGCTTTTTCTGGATCATAGTGTGGTTGAACCTGGTGGACTTGTGTCTTGTTTAAACTCATTTTACTATATAACTATGTAACTATGTAACTATTATCTTAAACTTATCAAGAGATATGAGAATATGTTTGATAATTTTTTTCTAGCACATGTAACTCCATGAAACTCATTCATTAAGATGCATTTTTTTACATACTTTCAGAAAATTTTGTAGAAATATGTGTGGTTTTAAATATAGACATTAGCTTTTATATTATTTTATATATTATTATATATTTATTTAGCAACCAAGAATATGAGCTGTTTTATTTAATTTGTGTTTCATGGTCCATGGAAAAGATCACATCAGCGTTATTTTTTATTTATAGGTTAAGTCAACTTTCTGAAGTCGTTCTCTGAATTTTTTTTTACTTTTACTCCACTTTGGATGAACAGTCTACTCTGCAAAGTTACCTAAACAATAATCTAAAAACTAAAATTCTCTCTCAAGTAAATAAAGTATCTAATCAACTGCACCCGCTTTATCTATGAGCTCTATAAAATGTCATAAGAACAAAGACTTTCAGATGTATTATTTATTTCAAGGTTTGACTATATGCCTCACTTTGTACATGATATGATCATCCTATATTAAATATAATGGAACCATAACCTAGAAAGATGAGGCTATTAATTTGTTTAACTTATCTACATAGGTTTCTTTTAAACAGCAGTCATACAGATACATTGTATTTGAACTAAGCTGTATCCCACTGCTAGATGGATTCAGTTTACAGTCTGATAAAAACAGCAGACTCATATGAAGCATTCAGGACTATTTAAGCTCAGTGTTTTGTTGTTTGATGTAGAGACAGACTTAACAATAAATCATTATATACAGGCAACTACAGATGTGATGCAAAGCAGATATCCATATACCTGACTGCTGTTTGAAAGACATCTACCAGGGCTCAAAATTTCCACTTGCCACTAGCCAATTGCGAGTGAAAATTTAGCCCTGGCGAGTAGAAATTCAGCCCTGGTGAGTATGTTATGTCTTGCAGTGGAGAGTAACTTTTCAGGTCTGGCTAGTAGCAAAGAACTTCAAGTTTTAAGCCCTGCATCTACCATGTTAACAACTTCTGTTAAAAAAAGGAAGTGACATATCCTTAAAAGATAGCATCCTTTAATGAATACTGTTTCATCAATTTAAGACTGAATTTATCTGATTGTTATTCTTTTCATGTGGTGGTACTCAGTGAAGTGTTACAAGAAAATTAGATTCCATGGCAGATGATATCACTGATTTATCATCTCTCAGAATCCTACTTAATTATAACTTTGCAGATAAAAACAGTGATAAAATTGTCACCTGCAGATCAGACCAGAGTTATCCTTCAGCAATTTAGTACAAACTGAGGATGATGTACTAAGATTGGAGTGTTTCTGGGTCAAATCAACTTCACCATAGGAGGAAAAGTATAGAAAGGTCATAAATGCATTGAGAAAAAATGTATTGTAAGTCACTAAAGCTTTCTAGCTATCAAAATGCCATATAGCTCAATCTGAATTTCTGAAATTTGCATTTGTTTTCTTCCTACATCAACCTCACTCTCCACATCAACAGTTGTGATCAGTTCTAGAAATCTATTGAAAAGAAAAACTAACTTTGTAAAATAAATTCTGATCAGCATCCTCAACTTACCTTGGTCTCATGATTGCTGCTTATATCACGTTTAATATCACATCTTCAGTATCAGCTATATATTCTGATTATGCAAATAAAGAGAAGAGTTAAATGTTTCCCAAGTAAAATGTTATGTCACAATGTTGTTAGGAGTCCAATAAAAAATCATCATCAATTCATGATAAAGGTGAAGCCTAACAGTTTATATAGTTGTGTGATGGTTCCAGTAGGAGTTCAGAAAAAGTAGAGAATTCCATGATGACCAATTAAAAGTTATGTTAAAATAACAATTAACCACATTGCTATTAAGAAACTTTCACCTATGTACACTTTGATAGTTTTGTTGCAGTTTGCTTTTGTTAATCTGCAACTTCATGGATTTTCTGTGACACAAGTAGACACAAAAGTCATGTCTTGTTTTCTTTAACAAATTTAGCACTATTGTAGGACACCATCAGTTTCTGTAAATGCAGTATCATGAAAAAATTTACCTAGAAGGAAAAAATATATATTTTTTTTATTTATTGATATACATTTAATCATATATCCTTGATTCCACTAGCAGCTGCATAAATTGTAGTTCTATTTACCAGTATTTTACACTTGGCACAAGTAGAACAAAGGGCTTACCTTTATTGGTCAACTAAGCTATAGAGAAATCCACTGAATGTCCTCTTTTTCACTAATGCCACAAGATTTTCCTTCAAGAACTTTGCCATTTTCCATCTTTGTTTTCTATGACTGGGAAAATCTGCTTAAAATAATATATTTTCTTTTTTTTTTGCTATAAAAAGTGACGTTTCCGAGAAATGAAATACAATACAAGCAGCTAGTGAGGAAGAGAGGGTGCTAGGCTATTGTGATGTGCAAAATTCTGAAAAAATGAAAATAGCAGAGACCCATAGTGTGTGCTATCACTACCACCACTCCATTTACCTGCAAGATCTTTGCCATTTTCCACCTTTGGCTTTCTATAACTGTGAAAAGTCTTGCTCCAATAATATTAAATCTCAGAACTCCCTTCTATGCTGTATAGTTCTAGATAAGACTGAGGTGATTCTGGAAGAAGGTGTTAGAGAGAGAGAAAAAAAAATTAAGTTGAGTTCTGTTGCTTATTGGAGAATGAGTAAGAAGTAGGGATGGGTGAACATTTTCACCTCAAACTAAAATTTCTTCTTTTTTGACTATCTCATTCCAATGAAATCAATGGGAACACTGAATTTACACACAGTACATAGCAAATGTTATTTTAATTCCCAAAGTCATAGTATAATACTGGTATGAGGGTGTCTGTGTTATTGGACTGTGGGAAAAGAATCAGTTGCACAGGGGATCCTTAAGGGATGTTTGCTGAATGGGATTGGGGGGACAGTCAATAAAAACTAAATACAATTTAAAAAACCCATAAGACATGATATAAAAGGGGCATGAGGAAGGGGGCGCCTGTGTTGGTGGGTGGAGTCTGGGGAAAATTCAGTTGAACAAAGAATTTGTTGGGGGGGGAGTTAAAATATTAAATTAAAAATAAAATAAGAAATATTTACATAACGTGACAAAGACAAGAACCCCCTGATGTAAACTGTGACTGGGACAGACTGATACTTGACAAGATAGAGTATTTTGTAGAGGATGATTTGTAAGACTGGTTGTTAGAGGTCCAAGCCTCAAGGAAACATTGGTGAGTAGGACTTAGACTTATTAGAGGCACAATACCTGAGGAAACATTGATTAGTTGTAGGAAATTAGACTTGTGTTATGCCAAAGTCCTGAGAAAACATTGATTTGTAGTACTTAGACTTATTACAGGCACAAAGCCCTGAGGAAGCATTGATTTGTTGTAGGAAATTAGACTTCTGTTAGGCCCAAGCCCTGTGGAAACATTGATTGTAGGACTGTGGCTTGGTAGTGTCACAAACATAGAGAAATCAGTGATTTATAGGGCTTAGGCTTGTTAGAAAGTTATTGTGGTCCTCTTTTATTTTTAAAGAACTAGCCCTGAGCAAAAATGTCTTATTGGCCTAGTGGGACAAGAAGAAGTGGATCAATAATTCTTCTCCACCTGCCCCTCCTCCATGAGAGCAGGAAATTTGCCTCTCATCAGCAACTGCAATGTGCAGAGTGTGTGTGGTAAATAACACCTGGTGCAACTGTATCCAACAGTGTGCTATCACTACAAGTAGCTTGATTACAAAAGGAAGGAGTTAGAAGGATGGTTATGCATCCAATGAGTCTGTGGAGGAGGAAGTGACCACTACCAGTATTGAAGGGTCTGGGTGATTCCCCATACTCAATGTTGGCCCTTCCCCTACATAAACCCCTATGAATCTTGGGGAAATTTGTGTCACGGGCAGAGGAAGAAGAAGGTAGTAGTGTATTTGTAATAGAGCAAAAGCAACGAGGGACTGGTGGTGGCGGCGATGATAATGATGGTGGAGAAGCAGAGGTAGAAGAGACATTAATGGCCTTTTTAGACCAAACTAAGAACTTAAATGTCCTCCCAATCCCAGTCAACAAATCCCCCTAAAAATTCCCTGTTCAAGTGATTGTTTCCCCACACTCCACCAACACAGACACCTTCATATTCCTTATACTACAAAATAATATTTGCTATGTATTGTGTGTAAATGCAATGTTTCCATTGATTTCAATGAAAAGAACTAGGTGAGAAAAGCAGAAAACCTGCACTTTTCATGGGGAATTATTTGCCAAGTGCCATTAGTTGTCAATTTTGGTTTGAGGCAGAAATCTTCACCTTTCCCTACTCATAAGGACTGCAGTGTTAACAACACCTCAGTATACGTTATTACCACTTGTTCTTGCGGATGTGGATAAGTAACACAGCATGTCAAGCTAAACCTTTCAGTCTGTCTTGTCTATGCATTGCACATATGTATGTCTGGTTTTTTTTTTTGTTTCTGTCACTCTTAGAAGCGCATCATGGTAAGAAATTGTAAGACTTTCCTGTCTGTCACATATGAATCAATTTTTTTTATGCATGCTGCTACCTTCACACTCACACACAGAAGACAACTGGCACACCTATCAGGAAACTCAACTCCAACTCCCTCTCTTTGCCTGTCTACCTACACAAGCTATCATCAAAAAAATCATCTGCTTTAGCTCTCAACCAAGCACAGATGGACAAAATGCAGGAAACTGACATGAAAGGTTCTACAAGGACCACAGAACCTCAGGACCTCAGACTTTGCCCACTGCACATGTCATTCTTATGCAGACTTTGCAGTATGATACACTTTGCCTTCTTCAGCTGGAAAAAAATACCAGCAACTGTTATGTCTTCCTCCACAGCCGTGACATCCAGGACTGATTAGAAACGCTGTCTCTTGCACCAAGGAACTGGGTGGGTGGAAAGTGTAAAAAATTTCCTGCATGACTTTTTGCGAAAACTTGTCGATTTTTCTCTGTTTTCGCAAATGTTTTCTCCTTTTCACCTATATAAAATTTTCCTGCCTTTCGCCTATTTTAACACATTTTTCCTATATGTACTACATTTCCCACTATCATATAACTTACTCTGAGGGCTGAAGTTTAGAAATAAGTGGTGAAAGTCAAAGTTGCGAGTTCTACAGCAACATATGTCTTGAAAAATGTTAGCATGCAGAATGCATTTGTCCTTTGCCCACAACACTTGCTTCCTGCTTAAGTGACACTGGCACATATTCATGATGATGTCACATAATAAAAAAAAAAAAAAAAATACAACCTACACTGTGGCAGTTATGTATTGTAGTGGTGGTGGGGGACTGGCTGGTATTTTGTGATTAGTGTATGGATATAGTTTTTACTATTGTCATGTTTATGTCAATTCACTATCCTCCTTCTCAGATTATTGACACACATTACTCGTCACTCATAGCAGTGGTCCCAAGTGGAGTAGATGGTGGCATACCTTCTTCACATTCCTCCTCCACCTCCTCATCTGTGCTGCTGTTAATATATTTGTCCTGGCTTTGTCTGTCATGTGTGGTTTCTGCTACCTGTTACTCCGATGGTATTCATTTTTTTGAATGTTAGTCTCCCAATCTGCTGCTTGATGACTGATAGGGTGACTGTGTGTTTTTTGACATATGTGCCTGTCTAGGGTCAAACTTTCCAATGGCTTTCTCAAACAGTTTATAAACAGGCACAGTGCTCCTTAAAAGTGGTGGAAGATTCAGTCTTTGACTTTTCGCTAACCTTATAGCCCTATCATCATCCTCACTCTCAACTTCATATGTATCTGAACAAGAGAAGGATGCTGGAGGAAAATATTCTAGATCTGCATCATCATCAGTCATCATTAGGTCATCCTCAGCAGCACAAGCCTCACCTGACAGTTCTTGCCCTCTACTACCCTTATATCCCTTTAAGCTTTTAGAGGTCTCAAACAATTTCTTTTCACTTTTAAAGTACCAAAGTTTGCTACTACTTTGAGGTCAGGTGTTTTGGTGCTTGTTTGTTTCACTATCTGATGCAACAGCCGGTGCCAGCATCAACACTTGAATGCAACTTGTTGACGTCTTCAGTGTTCATCTTATATGTTTCTTTATTTGTTCTGATACTGGTGGTGCTGATAGTTTTGCTAGTACCTTGACTTACTGCATCTTCCCTTGTAGGAGAGGGATCATCATCATCAACTACTACTTTACTCTCACATCCCTGCAATGCTCCACTCTTCCCCCTCCCCCTGCCCCTTGTGCATTTGCTGGACATTACTCAACTATTGTGTTTTTACTCTACAAAACACAACTGATGGAACATGATATCTTGCCTAAGCCCAGTCAGCTGTCTGTCACTGTCACCTATTATATTTAGTTATTTATTTATTTTTTCTTTTTTACATTTTTTCTTTTTTTTTCTTTTTTCTTTTAAGTTGTCCACCCTGTCTTATTACTGTCACAGTCTGTCCCATAAAAAAATTATAACAGAAAAAAAAAATCAGTAAGTTCTTTCCCCAGGCTTCCCCACCCAGCACAGAGATAATAACAGCAAGATCAGCAAGCAAATAGGTCCTCAGCTGCCTGTGTCTTTCAGGTCAGTCATGTGGAATTTTGAGGTATTTAAGGTCAACCTCCTGCTTACAGGCAACATTGTCTTTACTCTGTTGCCCTTTCGTGGTGTACCTGTATGCTATAGCTCTTGTGATTCTGATGCTCCATTACTGTATATGACTCCTGGCTATGTTTTGACTTTGGCTCCGTTTGATCCCTGACTAGCTACCTTCTGTTTCGATCTGACCTTTGGCTCTGGCTGACTACCTGCTCCGGTCTGACTCCTGGTTTTGACTGACTACCCTCTCCGGTCTGTCTCCTGGCTTCGGCTGACACCTGCTACAGCGACTATTGATCATTCTATACTCGTGGCCTACTCTGTCCGTTTGCACTCTCTGTGCTATCATTTCCTACGGTCGAGCGGTGCTCAGTCTGAGTCAGTCCATGTCACTGGCATCCCTGCTGTCTGTCGTTTCACTTTGTGCCATTTGGTACCCTAGCATTCTAGGGATTCTCAGTCACTGTTGCTTGTTGGTTTACCCTAGCATTCTAGGGATTCTCAGTCACTGTTGCTTGTTGGTTTACCCTAGCATTCTAGGGATTCTCAGTCACTGTTGCTTGTTGGTTTACCCCAGCGTTCTAGGGATTCTCAGTTACCACTGCCTGTTCCGTAACCCTAGCGTTCTAGGGTTTCACATTCACCACTGCCTGTTGGTTTCCCTAACGTTCTAGGGAGATCCATCTCTGAGCTGAACCACCCTAGCGTACATGGGGATTTTCCCTTGGTTCACAGGGGCTTCACAGCTGCTCCTGTACTAGTAGCTACGACCATCCTTGTTACTAGTATATATATATATATATTCAGTCAGAGCGGTATTTGCCTCCTTACAGTCGGAGGATCCTGTGCTGTCTCCATACCTGGCTAGTGAGGGTTAGGGAAGTACTCAGACACTGTCCTTACACCTGGTCCTGTGAGGGTTGGGGAAGTGCTATTTCTTTTATTGTGTTCTATTTCTCAATAAATATATTATTTTACTGTATCTGTACTTGTCAGTGTCTTTTTTCTGTCACTCCATGACAGAAGCGAACATTTTCTCCCATCCCTACCAAGGAACAAGGCAAAATGAATAGAGGCCATTGTGATTTTCTGGGAATAGTAAGGTAAGTGGGAGGGTTACATTTATGAGGGGAAGGCAAATGAATTCCAAGGACAAAGTACCTGTAACAAAGGGGAAACATAAATGGGGAGATGCCCTAAAGCATGATAAAAGGGTAATAAAGTGGAGATGACTTCTCCAGTGATATCACTTCTCCAGTTCTTGTGTTATACTATGGAGCCTATTCACTAAGATCTCCAGAGCTGAAGAATTATTAGTGCATTGGCTCCTTAGAATAACATAGGAATTGGAGAAGTGATATCACTGGAGAAGTGTTCCCCACTTTTTCACCTCTTTATCACACCTTAGAGCATCTCCCCCCACCAGGTGAGAATCATAATGTTAACATTCACAATTAAACACTGAACTTTATTGATCTACAGGTTCTGAGATTGCTAATTCTTGGACAATACAATGGGGGAGATGCACTAAAGCATGACAAACAGGTGATAAAGTAGAGATGACTTCTCCAGTGATATCACTTCTCCAGTTCTTGTGTTATACTATGGAGCCTATTCACTAAGATCTCCAGAGCTGAAGAATTATTAGTGCATTGGCTCCTTAGAATAACATAGGAATTGGAGAAGTGATATCACTGGAGAAGTGTTCCCCACTTTTTCACCTCTTTATCACACCTTAGAGCATCTCCCCCCACCAGGTGAGAATCATAATGTTAACATTCACAATTAAACACTGAACTTTATTGATCTACAGGTTCTGAGATTGCTAATTCTTGGACAATACAATGGGGGAGATGCACTAAAGCATGACAAACAGGTGATAAAGAGGTGATAAAGTAGAGATGACTTCTCCAGTGATATCACTTCTCCAGTTCCTATGTTATTCTATGGAACCTATGCACTAACATTTCTTCAACTCTGGAGATCTTGGTGCATTGGCTCCATAGAATAACATAGGAACTGGAGAAGTGATATCACTGGAGAAGTCATCTCCACTTTATCACCTCTTTATCACACCTTAGTGAAGCTCCCCCAAAATGTTCCATTGACTGAGAACAAAAACCAGAAAAAAAAAAAAAAGAAAGCACTAAAGAAGTCTCCATCACATTGCAGGGCACCTGTCTAGTATTTAAGGCAGTTAAGGATCCATTCATATAAATGAATATATCAAATTGAATTTTCAGAAATCTTATTTGTCTGCCAAGATGCAGCTGGGTTGCCCCAGAATTACCCTAGAATTTGTGTGTATTTAGCACTTTTATTGAATAGGCTCTAACAAATAGATAATAAAGTCACAGAGCTATTTTGATAGTTTCATGTTTAGTAAATATGTTTGTATAGTGATATTTTGATTAGTTTTTCTGCTACAGGAAAAAAAACATGTATTTGAAATGGAACTACCAACCCAATTACATCAAGAGCTTTTAAAATTACACTAGTGTAAAAGCCCATGTACGTGGGCCAAGGCCCGGGTGATGTGCGGAATGACGCAATGTGCCTCTGGCACTCAAAGGGTTAAGAGGCTGGTCTTGCTCTGCATCCTGCCACCAATGCAGTCATGCACTGTAGAGACTGGCTGAAAGCACAGAACTCCCAGCATTCTGCACAGAATGCTCCCAGCACAGAACTCCCAGCATTCCGCACAGAATGCTCCCAGCACAGAACTCCCAGCATTCCGCACAGAATGCTCCCAGCACAGAACTCCCATCATTCCACACAGAATGCTCCCAGCACAGAACTCCCAGCATTCCGCACAGAATGTTCCTAGCACAGAACTCCCATCATTCCGCACAGAATGCTCCCAGCACAGAACTCCCAGCATTCCGCACAGAATGCTCCCAGCACAGAACTCCCATCATTCCACACAGAATGCTCCCAGCACAGAACTCCCAGCATTCCGCACAGAATGTTTCTAGCACAGAACTCCCATCATTCCACACAGAATGCTCCCAGCACAGAACTCCCAGCATTCCGCACAGAATGCTCCCAGCACAGAACTCCCATCATTCCACACAGAATGCTCCCAGCACAGAACTCCCAGCATTCCGCACAGAATGTTCCTAGCACAGAACTCCCATCATTCCACACAGAATGCTCCCAGCACAGAACTCCCAGCATTCCGCACAGAATGCTCCCAGCACAGAACTCCCAGCATTCCGCACAGAATGCTCCCAGCACAGAATTCCCAGCATTCCGCACAGAATGCTCCCAGCACAGAACTCCCAGCATTCCGCACAGAATGTTCCTAGCACAGAACTCCCATCATTCCACACAGAATGCTCCCAGCACAGAACTCCCAGCATTCCGCACAGAATGCTCCCAGCACAGAACTCCCAGCATTCCGCACAGAATGCTCCCAGCACAGAACTCCCAGCATTCCGCACAGAATGCTCCCAGCACAGAACTCCCAGCATTCCACACAGAATGCTCCCAGCACAGAACTCCCAGCATTCCGCACAGAATGTTCCTAGCACAGAACTCCCATCATTCCGCACAGAATGCTCCCAGCACAGAACTCCCAGCATTCCGCACAGAATGCTCCCAGCACAGAACTCCCATCATTCCACACAGAATGCTCCCAGCACAGAACTCCCAGCATTCCGCACAGAATGTTTCTAGCACAGAACTCCCATCATTCCACACAGAATGCTCCCAGCACAGAACTCCCAGCATTCCGCACAGAATGTTCCCAGCACAGAACTCCCATCATTCCACACAGAATGCTCCCAGCACAGAACTCCCAGCATTCCGCACAGAATGTTCCTAGCACAGAACTCCCATCATTCCACACAGAATGCTCCCAGCACAGAACTCCCATCATTCCACACAGAATGCTCCCAGCACAGAACTCCCAGCATTCCGCACAGAATGTTTCTAGCACAGAACTCCCATCATTCCACACAGAATGCTCCCAGCACAGAACTCCCAGCATTCCGCACAGAATGCTCCCAGCACAGAACTCCCAGCATTCCACACAGAATGCTCCCAGCACAGAACCCCCAGCATTCCGCACAGAATGTTCCTAGCACAGAACTCCCATCATTCCACACAGAATGCTCCCAGCACAGAACTCCCAGCATTCTGCACAGAATGTTCCCAGCACAGAACTCCCAGCATTCCGCACAGAATGCTCCCAGCACAGAACTCCCAGCATTCCGCACAGAATGCTCCCAGCACAGAACTCCCAGCATTCCGCACAGAATGTTCCTAGCACAGAACTCCCAGCATTCCACACAGAATGCTCCCAGCACAGAACTCCCAGCATTCTGAGCATTCAAGCAGTCTTTACTGCGCATGTCGGCTTCTGACAAAAATACTAGTGAATTATTATATAGGATAAGTTATATTAACCTATCTTTATTTAAAAACTTGATTTAACTCATTGGGTGCCAGAAGGGTATGCAACACATTGCTTTGCGCTCTGGCACTCAAATATTTAACCCTTTGTGTGCCAGAGGGGTATGCAATGCTTAGTGGCAGGGAGCAGCAGAGTATAGTGTCAGCAAGCTAAATATCTCTTAAATAATTGTTTTAAATAATAAAAACAATTATAACTTTTCAGTGATTTTTTGAAGGATTTTTAAAACACAGGGTTTTCCTTATGCTCCCAGCTAGAAGATTGTCCCTCACAGTGAGCCATCCAGTCAAGAGACCAGATTCACATCTGAGGGGAAGTGGTTTTCACTAGGTAAATGGGGTGGGAGGGCAATACTTTATCATTCAATTACTCTGTAACTACACATCGTAGAGAATGATAATACCGCTCTACATGGCCCAAAAACTATAAAGAATAATTGGAGCTGCATTCATTTGAAACATTACTATGCCTTTAAAAGTTACCCAAGTTACCCTTCTCCACACCCCACAAAGGACACATGACAAATTGCTGACATTTTAATAGTAATGATGAACCCTACCTGCCAGCAACGTAGCATATTCTGTGGGATGGCATCTTCTCAGATGCTGCTTGATGCCCTGCTTGCGATTCACCTCCACCACACTGCCATGTGTGATCAGTGCACCACACAGTGTACAATGGGTGGAAACGAACTGCCACATCCTAACCTCTACAGAGTGGTTATCATTTTATAGAAGAGGTAACTATGAACAAGGAGGATTGGCAGAAGATGTACTTACCCTAGAGGAAGAAGGTGATGGGAGTTAGTTGTTTCGCTCATCATTGAACTACCAGTCTCTGGCTGGGTTTCTCTATTCTTCCTCCTTTTTGATCTCCACCTCGCCTCTTGTTGCCTTTCTGTAGAGTTAGGGGGTGCAGCAAAAGTGGTTCTTGATTTCTGTGGTGGGTGTTTGTCTTTAACATGTTTGACATAAATGTCATGGTGTCTGTGTTTCATGTGTGTTATCAGGGCGGTTGTGCCAAGGCGGGTTCCCTCCTTCCCCCTTCTCACTGACTCATGTCAAATTGTGCACAGTGTTGTTCAAGATGACTGCACTGTGCATACCCCAGGAGAAAAATAGTCACCCAATAGTAAAGATGAACCCTCCCTGCCTCCAGTTTAGCATATTCTGTGGGATGGAATGTCCTCAAATGCAGACTGATTCCCTCTTGTGATTCCTCTCCACCACACTGCCATGTGTGATCATTGTGCCACACAGTGTGCAAAGGGTGAACATGAACTGCTACATCCTAACATCTACGGAGTGGCTATTATTTGGTGGGGAGGTATCGATGAAAGAGGTATATTGGCAGAAGATGTAGTTACCCTATTCTTCCTCCTCTTTGATCTCCGCTGTCTCTTGTTGCCTTTCTGGTGAGTCAGGGGGTACAGCAACAATGGTGCTCTATTTCTGCAGTGGATGTTTGGTTTTAACATGTTTGACATACATTTCATGGTGTCTGTGTTTCATATCAGGGCGGTTGTGCCAAGGTGTGTTGTCTCCTATTCCCTTCTCACTGACTCATGTCAAATTGTGCACAGTGTTGTTGGTGTTGATGGCATTGTGCCTGCCCCAAGAGAAAAATAATCCCACACCCATGACTTCAGGAGGAAGGTGGAGAAGAATGGCCTCTTTCTTCTTGTCCTCTACGTTCCCCTTCACTGTCTGGGGTAGAGGATGATGTTGCTGCTGTTGCTGCTACTATCTCAGAACAAGCACTGCAGCTGGGACCAGGAGCATTGATACTGCTGGCAAGTGGAACCTGTCCTAGTCCCAGATCACATGTTGATCCCATTCTCACTGTGTCCATAGTGGTCTGTGGCACACTAGCCTGCTCCTCAGCACCCTGCTGCTCTTGCATCTCAGCATCAGAAGGAATTAGATCAGTTCAAATTGTGGAAAATCCAAATGCTCACTGCTGGTTAGTGGAGGTGATAAGCAATGTGATAGAGGTTCCCTAATGTCACACTTGCCATTTCTTGGTGACGTGAAGAAGGCAGACTGGCAGCAGTAGCAGCAGTGGTAACAATTCTTTCTTCTTCAGGATCATCTACATGGACAAAGCTGTAGGGGGGAAGGGAATACACAGTTTCAGGGGAATGGTGTGGGCTCCCTTGACCACTGGTCTGGACGCTCTCAATTGTTTCCCCTACCACTCCCCTAACACTAGTCCCACTGCCTGTTTCACCATCACTGTTACTACTACTACTAACACCAACCACATCAATTTCAGCCCTTGAGTCATCCTCCTCACAGTCATTATTAGGATGATTACCCTTCACTGCTACTGTTAACAAACTGCTTTACCTTCTTAGTAGTAGTAGTACTAGCACTGACGGTATTGCTTTCACACTTGGCATCATCTTCTCCTTCCCCCCCACCTGAGTAGGGATGGGCAAAAGTTAATGCCATGTTCCCACAAGACATTCAGAGAAAACTACGCTATTGTCCACTTTTTCATGTGAAAATCCACTTTTAAAATAACAAGAAAAACACACAGACAGAGGGTGCCCAATAGTGCCTGTAAACGTGATTACGTGATAACCAAAAGCATAAAGGTTATACTCACAATTTGTAGTTGCTAATTACAAGGCATATGCCCAGAACCAGCACTTTAAGCTTGTGTAGAATTCAAAGTCTGTCTCCACTCAGATCTGTTTGTAGAAATTGTTCTAATGAAAACCAGTATCCAAAGGAGCAAGATGATTAAAAAGAAAAATGTATAAAGCAGCCTTAGAGCTGCGAAACGTTACGCTACTATATTATTTTTTTCAATTGGTCTGTTGTTTTATTTTATTTTATAATAAAAAGCTGATTGTTTTTAGAAACTTTAGCAGCCTACTACATTTTTCTTTTTAATCATCTTGCTCCTTTGGATACTGGTTTTCATTAGAACAATTTCTACAAACAGATCTGAGTGGAGACAGACTTTGAATTCTCCACAAGCTTAAAGTGCTGGTTCTGGGCATATGCCTTGTAATTAGCAACTACAAATTGTTAGTATAACCTTTATGCTTTTGGTTATCACTTAAATAATCACGTTTACAGGCACTATTGGGCGCCCTCTGTCTTTGTGTGTTTTTCTTATATGAGCTTCCTGGATATGGATGTTGAAGAGGTGCAGCCATAGAGATACACACCCTGAAGTAGATCTTTCCCTAAAGTTCCCTAAAAGTTCGGAATTCAGTGGAAATATATGTTTCACACTGAACACCTTTTTGTGAGTAGAGTCTATCTGGTAATATTCCAATTGTGAACTATCTACATACCACACTAGGAGCGCCTCCTCTCTTTGTGTTTTTCAGCTATTTCCTGGGATTTAAAATAACAAGTAAAATTTCTGCATTTCTCACCCATTGGCCAAAATTCCCCACCAATTTTTCAGTGACTAGAAAGTTTCCGCCCATTGATTTACATTGTTTTCTCTTTTTTGGTATAAAAATGTGACAAATTCCAAGGAGTGAAACACAATAGAAGCAGCTACAGAGCAAGGTAGATGTGCTGTGCTGTTCTGCTGTTATTTGTTTGGAAAACTGAGGCAGAAGAGGTTCATAGTGACTGCTATCACTATGAGCAGTAAAAAGAAAAAATGGAAGGACCCTATTGTGTCCAGTGAGTCTGAGGAGGAGGAAGACGTTAGCACTACTGAACCAATGCTGTCCAGACCCCCTAAATCACCACTAGGGATCTTGGGGAAATTAACAGGAAGGGAGGAAGAAAAGGGTATTACTAGTGAAAGCAGGACAGGTCAACTGTCTGTGCCTGCTGCAATACGTGCTGCCCCTGCTACATGCAGTCACCATTGCTGTATCTTCTGCTGCTAGTTCTGTAGCTGCTGCCAGATGTGCTGCCTCTGCTGCCACTAGTACTGTAGCTGCTGCCAGATGTGCTGCCTCTGCTGCCGCTAGTACTGTACCTGCTGCCAAATGTCATGACCCTGCTGCCACTAGTGCTGTACCTGCTACCAGATGTGCTGCCCCTGCTGCAACTAATGCTGTACCTGCTGCCAAATGTCATGACCCTGCTGCCACTAGTGCTGTACCTGCCGCAAGATGTGCTGCCCTTGCTGCCACTAGCGCTGTACCTGCTACCAGATGTGCTGCCCCTGCTGCAACTAATGCTGTACCTGCTACCACCAGTGCTGTGCCTGCTGACAGTGTTCAACCTGCTGCCACCAGCAGCTGCTAGTGTGTCTTGTAGTTCTTGGGGGGGGGGGATGATGCCAAGTGTGACAGCAAGGGACCCAAAGTCACACTTGCCTTTCCCAAGCAGTCCTGCCATTGCTAGTACTACTACTACTACTAAGGTCCAGCAGCTTGTTAGCATTAGGAGTGAAGGAGGGGGTAATCAACAATATCCTTATATTACTAGTGACTGTGAGGAGGAAGTTTCTGCAGCTGAACTTGATGTGGTTGGTGTTAGTAGTAGCAGTAATGGTGAAGCTGCTGGAGTGGTAGGGGAAACATTTAAGAGAGTCCAGACTAGCAGTCAAGGGAGCCCAAACCATTCCTCTGACCCTGGGAGTCCTCCCCTTCACTTCACTATGGTGTCCAACTGCAACATGATCCTGAAGACTAAGAGGCCAGAACTGTTGTTGGGGGAGAGCAGGCATACAATTAATACAATCACCAGCAGGAGCACAGATCAGCTTCCTGTCCCTGCTGCTACTGCTGACAGTCTGCCTTCTTCAGGTCAAAAGGAAATGCCAAGTGTGGGAGACCCCCTGTCACATTGCTCAACACCTCCTCCAAGCAGCAGTGATGTAATAGAGCAGCAGTATCACGGTGCCCGTGATCCATTACTGTCACTCTCGGTTGTGGGCGCTCGGTTGTGGGCACTCCCATTGGCTGTTTGACCCGCCCATTGTGGCCTTTTTATACCTGGCCTTTGGCACCTGTCAGGTGCCCTTTCGTGGTGTTCCTGAGCCAGTGTTGCTGTTGCTGTGTTCTAGTGTTCCTGATTCCTGTGTACTGATTTGGCCTGTTTTGACGATGCTCCTGGTTTCCTGCTCCGTGATCTGACCCAGCCTGGCTGACGTTCCTGCTTGTGACTTGATCTGGCTTGTCTGAGAACCCTGCTCCGTGATCTGACCCAGTCTGGCTGACTTCATGCTCCGTGACCTGAACTGACCCTGTCATCGTTCCTGCTTCCTGCTGCTTAGTGTCACAGAGGCGACATTCTGACTTCCGCTGTGCTTGTGGCAGGGCTGATCGTGGATTGCCTCCATTTACACTTGCAGAGCTGTGCTTCCATTTGCTGAGTTTCCATTCACACTTGCAGAGCTGTGCTTCCGTTTGATGAGTCTCCATTAACACTTGCAGAGCCGTGCCTCCGTTTGTTGAGCCTCCGGTTGTACTTGCAGAGCTGTATGTCAGTTCCCTGAGCCTCCATTAACAATTGCAGAGCTGCTGTCTCCATTCTCTGACCCTTCTTTAACACTTGCAGAGCCATTGCTGATCATCCGCTACACCTGCTGAGCCGGTTACGTTTAGAGCCTTGTTTAGGCAGCGGCTCATCTTGTCTATCTTGCAGTCTAGTCGGTCTCCATTACCGCGCGGTAGGTGCTATTGGCTCTAGCTCGCATAGTGTTAACTCTCCTTTACATGCCCGGTGGGGCTATTGGCTCAAGCTCTTGCAGTGCAGTTTGTCTCCATTACTACGCCCGTGGGGGCTATTGGCTCCAGCTATTGCCGTACAGTTTGTCTCCATTACTACGCCTGTGGGGGCTATTGGCTCAAGCTCTTGCAGTGTAGTCTGTCTCCGTTACTACGCCCGTGGGGGCTATTGGCTCAAGCTACTCTGCAGTATCCTGGCCTCAGTTCCTGCTCAGCCTAAGCAGCTGTCTCTGTTTTATGGACTTAAGGTGTTGTTTCATCTAGCACCACTTGCTGCCTCATTACCACCTTGGGCGTGCCAAACACCACAACAGAGACTGATTGATTTACATGTACTTTAACCATTGAGTACCCTGACTATCTTGTGCCTGTCCTGTGACAGTATATGTATAGTTCTTACATCTGTATACTGGGCCTGAGAAGGCATCTGTAAGCCAATATCTCGCTATTATTCTGTATTGCCTATAGAGGGCGATCTTTCTTGCTTTGTTTTAGTAAAACTGTGTTTTATTCTAACCCGCTGGTCTGAGTGTCCTGTAAAACCGTTTCAAGCAGCAGCAGCATGTGTGGTGGGTGGTGATGATGATGCTGGAGAAGATGGGGTGGAAGATACATTGATGGCCTTTTTATCAGAAATTGAGAAGGAATGGGAGACAGGGATGAGGATGGGCATCACCACCACCACTAGCAGTGACATTTTAGACTTTGACGAATTTACTGCTGCTTTAATTCCTGCTGCTGCTGCTGAGATGCAAGGGCAGCAGAATTCTGAGGAGCAAGCTAATATGCCACAGACCACTGTGGACACAGTGGGTATGGGGTAAAAAAGTGATGCGGGACTAGGACAGGTTCCACTTGCCAGTGCCAGCAATACTCTTGGTCCTCCTAGTTGCAGTGAATCTGAGGCAGCAACATTATCCACTGCCACAAACAGTGAAGGGGAATATGGAGAACAAGAAGAAACAGGCCTCTTTTGTTCTCCTGTTCCCTCCCCCCTGAAGTCATGAGTGTGGGACTATTTTTCTGTTGGGGCAGACATAGTGCAGTCATCACAAACGGCACTGTGCACAATTTGTGACAAGTCAGTGAGAAGAGGAAAGGAGGGAACGCACCTTGGCAAAAGCTCCCTGACATCACACATGAAACACAGATGCCATGACATTTATGTCAAACATGTTAAAGCCAAAGGCCCACCACAGAAATCAGGCACTGATGTTGCTGTACCCTCTGAATCTACAGAAAGGCAACAGGAGATGAGGAAAAGATCAAAGAGGAGAAAGAGTAGTGCAACCCAGGCAGAGACTGGAAGTTCCATGACGAGTGAAACAACTAGCTCGCCATCACCTTCAACGGTAAATACATCTTCTGCCAATTCACCTTGTTTATCATTACCTCCCCAGCCAAATGATAGCCTCTCTGTAGATGATAGGATATGACAGTTCGTCTCTACCCATTGCACACTGTGTGGTGCATTGACCACAAATGTCAGTGTGGTGGAGGAGAATAGCAAGCAATGCATCAAGCACCATCTGAGGAGATTCCATCCTGCAGAATATGCTAAGATGGTGGAAGGGAGGTTTCATCATGTCAACTATTTGTCATGTGTTCTTAGTGGGGTGTGGACAAGGGGAATAGTGACAGCAGCAGTACTTGGGTTCTGGTGTAATGGTGTGGATGCAGTTGTGCTCCCAGATGTTATTTATCACACACACACACACTGTGCACATTACAGTTGCTGATGGAAGCCACAGTTCCTGCTCTCAAGGGAAAAATGTCTATTCTAGTGACAGCACACCCATGATTTTGGAGAAGGGGCAGGTGGAGAAGAATTACTGGCCAACTTATTTTTTTCTCACCAAAGACTGGGGGCTACTTACAGTGCTGCTACTGCCTCAGGTGCATCACTGGAGCTAGTCGTGGCAAGTGGAACCTTCATCATCCATCAGCCATGGTACTTTCAGTTGCCTAATCATCCTGTTGATTAACCAACTCAGCAGCAGCAGCAGCAGCAGTAAGAACAGCAGATGAAAATTCCATAATTATGGACTCAGGAGGACATTTGACAATGTCCAGTGGCTACTGACCAACATGGTCTGCTGGTACTAGGCCAGTAGGGCATTTTTATTTTTTTCTCAGGGCTTGTGCTTTCAAAAAAATAAATAAAAAATAAAACAGTCCTACAACAAAAAAGAAAATATACATTTTTTTTATAATAAGTCCTACAAATCAATGTTTCCTCAGGGCTTGTGCCTCAAACAACAAATCATCTTCTACAAAATATCAAGTCAAGTATCAGTCCACCCCAGTGGCAGGTTATGTCCACGGGTTCCTGTCTCTATCAGTTTACATGCAAATGTCTTATTTTATTTTATTGATTTGTTTTTTATTAACTGTCCCCCAATACCAGTGAAGAAATTCCCCCAACACAAATTACCTGTTCATCTGATTGAT
The DNA here is from genome assembly GCA_037306005.1 of Rhinophrynus dorsalis. NCBI lineage: Eukaryota > Metazoa > Chordata > Amphibia > Anura > Rhinophrynidae > Rhinophrynus > Rhinophrynus dorsalis. The sequence goes on from CM074721.1 coordinate 551,941,728, forward strand.
TAATTCACCAACACAGGCACCCACCTCAGACCCCTTTTATACCAGGTCTTATGGGATTTTTTTATTTTATTTAGATCCCCCAAGTGCCATTTTTTGCCAATTTCAGTATGAGGAGAAAATTTTTGCCCATCCCTACGCCTGAGTATTACAAGACATCTGTCTCATATGTATCTATTTATCTCTATCTCATATCTATCTATCTATCTATCTATCTATCTATCTATCTATCTATCTATCTATCTATCTATCTCTTTCACATATCTATCTATCTATCTATCTATCTATCTATCTATCTATCTATCTATCTATCTATCTATCTCTCTCTCTCTCTCTCTCTCTCACACACATACACATTATCACGGTGCCCGTGATCCCTTTCTGTCACTCTCTCTTGTGGTGCTCTCCTATTGGCTGAGGAGGTTTGGCCAGCCCCTGGTGACCTTTTTATACCCAGCCATTGACACCTGTCACTTGCCCTTTCGTGGTGTTTCTGAGCCAGTGTTGCTGTTGCTGTCTTCAGTTGATCCTGATTCCTGTGTACCGAATTGGCCTGTCTTGACTACGCTCCTGTGTTCCTGTTCCGTGATCTGACCCGGTCTGGCTGACGTTCCTGTTTGTGACTGATCTGGCTTGTCTGAGAACCACCACCGTGTACCGACCCGGCCTGGCTGATGTTCCTGCTTGTGACTGATCCGGCTTGTCTGAGAACCATCACCGTGTACCGATCCGGCCCGACTGACTTCCTTCTCCGTGACCTGAACCGGCTTGTTCCAGTGACCTGCGTGTACTGCTTCCTGCTCTACTGTTGCCGCTGCGACATTCTGACTTCCGCTCAGGCCGATTACCGGACTGATTGTCTCTGGTCACAGTACTCCCTCAGTTTTGTGCCTTCGGTGCTGAGTCTCCGTTACCGTGTGCAGAGCTGTGCTTCCGTACTGAGCCTTCCTGACACTTGCAGAGCACTTCCCATTGTCGCTAAGCTTGAGTTCAACGAGCTGCTTAACCTGTTCAGTGCTGGCATATCTCTAATGAGCCTTTACGTTTATTGCTGAGCCTATTCCTGTCTAACTGCTACTTCTGCTGAGCTGGCCAGGTTTTACGCTTGAATCGGATAGCAGCTCAGTCCTCCAAGCAGAGTAGTCTGTATCGCTTACCGCATCTGGTAATGGCGCTATTGGCTCTAGCAGTTTGTCTCCGGTATACGCCCGTGGGGGCTATTGGCTCACCTCTTGTGCAGCACAGAGTGGTCTCCGTTGTATGCGCGTGGGGCTATTGGCCATCTCTTGCATTATAGCAGTCTCAGTATTATGCCCATGGGGGCTACTGGCTTAAGCTCTTGCAGGTGGTCTCCGGTATACGCCCGTGGGGGCTATAGGCTCAAATCACACTGCATAGCTGGTTTCCGTTATTACGCCCGTGGGGGCTATTGGCAAGCTCTTGCATTGTAGCAGTCTCAGTAGTTACGCCCTTGGGGGCTACCGACTCTAGCACTTGCAAATATTGAGAGCTTAGTTGCTACGCCTGTGGGGGCTATGCACCGCTATAGTCTAAGGCAGTACTGACTGTCCATTCTAGCCGTCTATGCACTACTATCAACGGCCTAATCACCATCCTGGGCGTGCCAAACTCCGCAACTGAGACTGACTTACTTTTGTATTTAACTCTTGAGTAGCCTAGCTACGGTGTACCTATCCTGTGAGATGTGATAGTTACCATTGTGTTCAACTATTTACCTGTAATAGCATCTCTGCCAGTGTTCGCTATTATTATTATTGTCACCTGTAGAGGGCGTTCCTTTTTATTTCTTTTTCATTTAATAAAACTGTGTTTTATTTTACCGGCTGGTCTGAGTGTCTTGAAAACCGTTACACGCATACACATAAATACATATATACATACATACACATATACCTAGCTACCTACCTCTGTCACCTGAGGGCTGATATGAAGTGGGAAGGTGGGAGGAGATAAAGAGAATATATGTGTTACATAGGAAGGGTATAGAAGACATTTGATCAGTTGAAGCTGCCTGGTTGTGGCTTAGCATAGGGTCCAGGTGACAATGGTGGACACGTGAGTAGCAGAGTTGCTGGAGCCCACACGGAGGCAGTGTGGGGCTCTGCTTCTTGCTGCTCACTTCTGTGTTTAATCAGCACTCACACCTGTTTGGCCATGTCATACCCCTAGGATGTCTTTGCAAAAGTTTCTACAGGCCTTTTTTGTGAGTTGACCCTTTGAGTGATAGAGGGACATGCCATGCATGGCATGGCCCTCTGGCACTGAAGGAGTTAAACATGTCAGCAAGTTTCTTTTACAGGATATATAGTGTCCTGCTTGAAGCTGAGTGTGAATACAGACACATACAGCATGTACCCCACTGTGATGTTGTTTGCACAGTGTTATATTGAGAGCAATGAGGAAATGTATATAGACAGCAATATGAAACGTTAGTTGCTATTTCCAGAAAGCATTGTAACTTTCAACTATGTGGGTTTGAGTCTGTTTTTTGTAAGAAAGTGACGTAGTGAGTAGGTAGTTTGCGTATAAGTACAGTAAACAATATAATCATTGCATAGTTTACAGCCTATGTGCATCCACTTAAAGGGGAACATTCACATGAAAAAAAAATTGGAGCGCTGGTTATAAGTCCTAATGCAATACCAGCGCTGGGTTTTGTTTTAAATTTACTCACCTGTGAGCCGAGATATTTATGTTTAAAAAGTGCCACTTCTGCATACTGCGGCACCCTGTATGTGCGGCACGGAGCAGCAGGACTTCGCTCCCAGAAGCCCCAGCGAGCGCGTTCTCGCTTCACCTCGGAGCTGTATTATTTTGGGCTAACGTTACATCCAGCTCAGTTTGAGATGCTACGGAGGTTGAGTAAATTTAAAGGTGAGTAAATTTAAAACAAAACCCAGCGCTGGTATTGCATTAGGACTTATAACCAGCGCTCCAATTTTTTTTTCATGTGAATGTTCCCCTTTAACTAAGAAAAGAAATACAGTTGTAAGAGTGCTTTCCAGCCGAAGGGCTCTATCGTAATTTGCCAATGATTTAATTGTGTACTAAATCTGACACATGGCACCAACATAGAGGTGGGAGCTTAGTTGATGTTGTCACACCATATACTTCCATATCGGGGAGAGAGAAGACAGTGCAGCGCCGACAGCAGCAGCAGTAGGGAGGGGTGCACTTACTACAAGTTGTGACAACTTACACTTACATAATCTGCACACAGAACACACTGCAGCACAGACTTGTTAAACACTCCGTGGTTCTGTGTACAGGATATGGAAGTGTAAGCGGTCATAACTTGTATTACGCACCCCCAAACATACACTGCTGGTGTCATCTGTGCTGCACTGTCTTCTCTTTCATTTATATATGGTGTGAGATCGTGGACTACGCGCCCCCTTCCCCCAAGATGCTGCCGTTGTTGTGTCCTGTGTGCCAGATCTAGTAGAAAATTAAATCAATGGCAAATTCTACCATTTATTAACCCCTTGAGTGCCAGAGTGCTAAGCAACACATTGGTGAGCAATGCGTTGTGTTCCCCTCTGACACCCAATGGCTTAATGTAGGAGGTGATGATTCTCAGCAGCCCAATATATGGACATTTATGCACCCCCATGTAAGAGTACCTGTAGCAAGAAATTGAGCTAATGGGCAAATGAAAGGTCCAGTTGAGGCCTGAGTGTGCATCTGTGTGTGTTTGAGTGAGTGTGTGTGTTTGTGAGTGTGATAGCCATGTTTTTTTTTACCTTGAGCCAGACACTAAGGGATTGCTAACTCCTTGCAGAGATTTTGACAGAAGTGACCAGGGGCCAAAGCCCCCTGTATTTTCAGGACTGGCAGTATAGAGGAGATATGAATATCACCTCCTTACTGCTGCCCCTGGGTGTGTGTGTGCCAGTCACACAGAAGTCTTATTTTATATACATAGATTATTACCTTAACACAACATTATAGTTTTTCATATGGAGGAATTAATCTGAACTTGTTGATTAGGGGACTGGAATCTTACATGAGGCTAATGACCCAATTACAATTCCATTCCTGCAATTATCATTGATTTTATCAAAGCAATAGTTTGTGACCTCTCTGGCATTCAATGAGTTAAACATTTCCAGTAGTTGATTCAGAATTACTCCATTCCTCTGACATTAGCCTTGAGACCTTTTCTATGTTCATGGTTCATTAGGTAGTTCCAATGCTTCTCTACCACATCTGAGGACTGTAATTACGGTGTATCACTTTGCAATGCATTACATAGCCCTCTGGCACTCAAAGGGTTAATACAACTTTTTTATATATTCAATGCATGTTTTACATAATATCTGGCGTTAGGTATTTTTCTATGGTATCTTACTTTATTTAAAAGCGGTCAGCAGGAGATTTGTGTTGGTCGACACGGAGGCGCTTGAGAAGTGCTGCAATCTCGTTACTTACAAGGAATCCTGTCATTGGAATGGTCTAAAACGTGTGCCTGGTGTTCAAGCACACATTTTAGACCATTCCAATGATGGGATTCCTTGTAAGTAACGAGATCGCGGCACTTCTCAAGCGCCACCATGTCGACCGACACAAATCTCCTGCTGACAGCTTTACAGCTGTCAGTAGGAAACAGCGAACTTTAAATGTCTGTATCTCTTAAACCATAGCGGTTTGAGAGATATGTTTTTTTGCATATAGCTCAGCTTTTTAAGCTCTTCTATATGCAAAAAAACTTTTTTTTGGACATTACAAACACTTTAAGTGATGCCCACTTCTGGGCACCCTACCCTTATGGTTTTAAAGGTAACCATTTTAACAAAGTTTCCCTGATCTCTTTGTTTCTCATGCTGTATATGATTGGGTTGAGAAAAGGTGTGACAACTGTATACAGCAAAGAGTTGACTTTGCTCACATTTGATGACTGACCTTTGGTTGATGGTACTGCATATTTAGCCATCAAGGTCCCATAATATGTACACACCACTGTAAGGTGTGAGCTACAAGTAGAGAAGGTTTTCTGCTTCCCTCTGGAGGAGGAGATTTTGAGAATGGCAAAGAAAATCCTTACATATGTTACATTGATGATAAAGAAAGGGAAGATGATTAGAGGTACAGAAAACCACATGGTCAATATTTCCAGAGTACTGGTATCTGAACAGGACAACTCAAGAAGAGACTTAAAATCACAGTATACATGGTCAATGATATTGGTGCCACAGAACTCCCAAAGAGAGATTGGAATAAAGTAAATCAAGGAAAATAGAAAACCGAGTAACCATGACCATATAACTAAGTGAAGACAATGACTGCTGCTCATAATGGTTATGTACTGCAGTGGGTTACAGATTGCCAAGAAACGGTCATAAGACATCACTGTAAGGAGGTAACTTTCAGAAACTGTAGATACACCAGAAATGGAAAACTGGATAACACAACTAGTGCTGGAAATGGTGGTACCTTTTCTTAATAAGGCACAAAGCAAGTTGGGCACTACAGTTGTAGACTGCAAGATGTCTGATATGGACAGATGACAGAGGAAAAAATACATGGGTGAGTGAAGTTGATGACTTCCAATAAACAATACAATTATCAGAAGGTTTCCAATTACTGTCAAAATGTATAAAAAAAGAAACAGAAAAAAGAAAAATGTCTCCAGTGTCTGAGTACACTCGAGTCCAAGTAGTAGAAATTCTGTGATTCTGGTCTTGTTGCTGTTCCTCATGGTGTTGATAAAATGCTTTCAGATAATTGTCTGTGGTAAATCCTCTAAAGTTAAAACAGAAAGAATGGAAATGTCCTGATCATACCCCAATATTTCCAGTACTTAGAGGAACATCAACAATTCCAAATAATAACTTTACACTTACCTTTCTATGCCCAGAATATCCTAATGGCCAGTATGAATTTTGTCCTTGTGTCTTTTTTCAAGAAATAATGTCTTAAATCCATCCTGGATATCATATCCACAAGACGGATGTGTATAACAGAGAAAAACTGACCTCGCACCAGTCAAATAAATGTCCAGAAACACACTAAACCAAGCAGTCAATACACTTGGGGGCTTGGTTTGAAGCATGTAGTGGTCTTCTCTTTCATTCAACCATAATATGCATATGTTTGGTGGTCTTTACTCCATTTATTGCTGTTTCAAAAATATGGTATTAGGTGGTTAATTGTCATTGCACTTGCAAAAGGATATGGTATTTGGGGAAGAACACCCCACTGCTATTTTGGGTAGAACAGGCCAACTTTTATCAACCTGTTTATATAAATTTACATATAATTAGCTCCCAATTATAGCAACCAAACACATACTCATCATTATCCTTGCCAGTTGCCACATACATTTTCTCTTACTTTGCAAACTCCTGGCATGGCCAAAATAACCGGGGTCAGGCCAAACCTCCCACAATTCCCAACATTGCCTCAAAACTGAATTAAACATAATTACCCCAGTTGTGCCAGACCCAGCCAGCTCCAATGGGTAATGTCACCACCCACGACCCAAGACCGGGGCTTCCTTCCAGAGGATTTTACTCTTTAAGGAACCGTCCTGAATAATTTGTCTGTTAGCACGCTAACATACCCGAATACCAGGCAAGGACACCCACCTGCCATGCATTACCAAACAAGCACAGGGAGGGAGGGTGGGATGTTCACTCACCCCTACTCTTCCCTCTACTGTCTGAATCTACTTCCTCCCTACTTTAAGCTCTCCCCCTCATTTCTACCTCCCATTTTGCATGTTCCCCCTCTCCTATACGATACGGGGAATTTCTTTATTTATGTCTTTTTTGGGCATTGCTATGTTGCACTGATTTGTTTTCATTTCTGTGTTATTTCCTTGATATTCTGATATTGTATGTTATTGGGGTATGCTCACCTTTATGCTTGGATGTTTTCATTATGTATTAACACGAACATTTCATTTTTGGGTGATGCCATTCTTATGTTGATAATATATATATTTTAGGAACCACTTTGCTCTCACATTTTTTTAACTGTGTTTAATGTATGGATATTTTAAGATTAATTTTGTATTTGTTAATAAAGGCCATTTTTTATATTTATTGTCCAGAGGAGTGCCTCATCTAAAACATTTTCTTATCAAGTGACTTCCCAGCAACTCTTTATGTGGATGATTTGCTTCACATTGTGATATTTGCGGAGGCGGACATGACTTTTGCTAGCAGGACAACTGCCGTTCACTCCTTCATCTTCCTTTTTCTCAAACTGAAGAAGGTAAAGAGCATGAGCCTGCAGAAAATTACTAGGTGCAGTGAGCAGACTGTAAGGTCCTGTAGTCCTGCTAGCAACAATCATGTCTATCTATCATTTGCAAAGTGGGCTTCACAACCATGGATGACTGACAGTGTTAAGTCTAGAATAAAGGATCACAGACAAATTTATAGGGACAATTGGGATTGTTTTGGCCATAATATGGTAAACAAGGGTTATTATTAGGAGGTGTTGTTGTTCCTTTAAGCAAGATACAGTAGCTAACACTAATCCCTCATGATATAAAACATATCACATGATAACAGAGCTCCACATTAAACAACAATACATAATATAAATATGTTTGGGGCTGATATAAAGGGCTCTCCAAAGACCTGTTCATTAACAGAACAGTACACAGGACAAGGGGTCACCCGCTTAGGCTTGAGGAAAGGAGATTTTGTCTACAACAGCGGAAGGGATTCTTTACGGTAAGGACAATAAAGGTATGGAATTCACTGACTGAGGAGATGGTGCTATCAAATACATTAGATGCCTTTAAAAAGGGCCTGGATACTTTTTTTTAAAAGAGCAGAACATAGAGGGCATGTATGTTTGTACTGGGATTAATATTTAGTTAGTGCTTGTTGATCCAAGGAGAAATCTGATTGCCATTTGGAATCAAGAAGAATTTTTTTCCCCCATTCAAATCAAAATTTAAAATTGCTGTATTGAGGGTTTTTTGCCTTCTTTTGGATCAACGATGGTAAACAGGAATAGGAAAAGGGTTGAACTTGATGGACGCAAGTCTTTTCTCAACCTAAACTACCATGTAACTATGTAACAATATCAGTCTATGGTCAGATGATATGAACGTATATAGATTTAATTATCCGCCCTAGCAAAGCTGGGCCTGAGAGGTCCTTATGAAGAAAGCAAGAGATGAGCAGTTCTGTAGTAAACCAACTTTGCTAGGGCGGATAATATATCCACCCTAGCAGATTTAATAATTCAACAGCAATAATTAAACCATCTCAATCATTAAAATTGAGCTTTTAACACTTTGCATGCTTCACAATGCATTGGATACCTCTCTAGCATTTTGCTCTAAAATAGCTCCAGTTCTTATTAAACCTCTTGGTCATCAGTAGACAGTGTTCCCCTATACCATAATTCTACTCACCTTAGTCCCAAATTGTACCATTTCTGCTAAAAAGAACCTCACATATACGGAGGTGGAAGTCATTCATCTTTCTATTACATTTACAGTAGAGAAGGGATGAACAGTCCAGTAGGTAGCATTGATCAATACGATTTGTACATCCTGGTTCATTTCTGAGCTTACAGTTTTATAAAGTTCTGATATTGTTCCATCTGGAATTATGATACTGCATAGAGTTTCTTAGGGACCAATTAGCTCTTTGAAAAAAAATGAAAACTGGTATTAATAATTATTATGATAAGTAAATGCAAAAATAGTGAGAAGCAATTTACTTGTTTGGGCACCTAAATGGAAATCCATGGGAGAACATCCAACATATAGTGTCTTCATCTTCAAAACCATGGTCGATATGCAGATAAAAGGGAGTAAATTGGGGCAAATTATTTAAACCCTTCTTAAAATACCTTTTGAATTAAGTGGGATTTTAACCCCTTGAATTATAGAGAGGATGCCATCATATTTCCATGTGAGGTATTGGAGACCTCTTAAAGGGATAGTAATACTTCGTTTTAACTTTATTTTATTTTGTAGGCATTAAAAAAACATAAAGAATGATATAAGTCTTATCTCTCAAACCTTTATGGTTTATGAGATATTCACAAGCAAAGTGTCCCCCTCCCGCCCCTTTTACTGATGTAACACTTTTCAGCCAGGGCAGAAGGGAGCTGCCCAGGTAGACTGCAGAGAGGGACAATCTTCAATTAAGATAAGAGAAAAACCTGAAAAACTTGTCAAGGGGGGCAGGGATTTCATTGTTTTCATAGGAATAAGAGTGTCCCCTTCTGTTATCTGTCCAGTCTATGGACTGCATTCCACATCTGAGAAAAGATTGTTTACAGTAGGTAAAAGTGAAGGGAGGGGGAAACTTTGCTTGTGAATATCTCATAAACCATAAAGGTTTGAGAGATAAGACTTATATCATTCTTCATGTTTTTTTAATGCCTACAAAATAAAATAAAGTTAAAACGAAGTATTACTGTCCCTTTAAGTGTTTAAGAACTCATTTAAATGTATGAGAATTGTTTGTCCCCTGTTGAGTAGTTGTTTATCTTTTTATCCCTTATGGATGGATAATAATAGTAAAACTCCAAAAAAAAAAAAAAAACTGTGTAGAATGTACAAATCCATCAGTGTGTCTCTGCGGCTGAATTTTGGGGCATGCTCTAATGTAAGGTCACTTTGCTACATATTGGCATACACCTTAACAACTCCTAAGAATAATGGAAATCTACACACAGGAGGAGAGCCCAAACATGTGGAATAGTATTCACTTAAAATGTAAGTATAGGATAGTACTTACATTGTCACTTCCCACCAGCCCATACCATTACACAATTTTGGCCTCTCCTCTTGTGTGTATATTTCTCTTGTATCGTTCTCCAGTGTTCCTGGAGGATGATTTCTGCTTGAGTGTTTGAGTATCCTGTGAATGGTTATCTGTGTGGAGGCAGTCTAAATATCCACCATAGGCAAATACGCTACTAATTGTCAAATATTAGAAAAACCAAGGAGAACCGATGTACACCTAATTCCAATAGTATATACCAAATGGGGAAAACAGAATAAATGTAGACTTCGGTGCTCACAAGGTAAAATATACTGATAGAGAAAAAGAACCCTGCAGATAAAGCACTCGAGGTAACCCACCATATCACCTACCCAAATTGGATCACAAAAACATGGGATAGAAATTCTAATAAAACATAGCTTTTATTATGTCTTATAAAATAGCGAATTAAAAATAAGGATAATAGGCATATGTAACCTCGTAGACCTCTATATGTTTAAGCTTATAAAAAAGTGCCTTTTGGATCTCTGTTTATGACAAAGCAAATGTGTCTTCACTTATAGGTATCGACTAAGGGTTATTGGCTCTAAAACAGCATTGTATAAATAAAGTTGGTGTAAATAATTTGAAGCCTATTAGTTCTGAGAAGGCAACGTATGTGTAAACGGTTGCTTATCTTGGAGCCGGCTGCCAGACTCAGTGGGCGGCCGGTCTCTGCATCCTCGCGGGTTAACCGCGTCTGTTTGGAGCACCGGTGTGCCCTGGTGTTCATCAGGGCCACCGGCCTCCTTGCAGCTCCCCCTGGCGGCTCCAGCTGCATCTGAGCTCGGGCATTCGCCACAGGATTCCCTGGTGACGTTGTGACTCAGTTCTTAAAGGCACATCACGTTATTTGCTCCACCTCTTGGGGGTGGAGCAATTAGTATATAAACTGCCTGGACACCACTTCAGTTGCCCTTTCGTGGTGTTCCAGTGCAGTTGTGTTTCAGTTTACTCTGTGTATTACCTGGTTTTGTCTGATTACCCGATCTGGTGTTGACCTGTGGCTCTGTCTGACTATCCACTCAGTGTATGACTCTTGGCTTGTCTGACATCCAATCTGGTGCAAACCTGCGGCTCTGGCTGACTAAACTCTCTGTGTATGACCTTAGGCTTGTCTGACTACCCGATCTGGTGTTGACCTGTGGCTCTGTCTGACTATCCACTCCGTGTATGACCCTTGGCTTGTCTGACATCCAATCTGGTGCAAACCTGCTGCTCTGGCTGACTAATCTCTCTGTGTATGACCTTAGGCTTGTCTGACTACCCGATCTGGTGTTGACCTGTGGCTCTGTCTGACTATCCACTCCGTGTATGACCCTTGGCTTTTCTGACATCCAATCTGGTGCAAACCTGCAGCTCTGGCAGACTAATCTCTCTGTGTATGAACAGACATGTCTGACCATCCCATCTGGTGCTGTCCTGTGACTCTGTCAAGCTTGTCTCAGTCTTGCCTCCCTCTTGCGAACATCCATCTGGCACAGACCTGGGGTCCTGGTAGACTCTCTTCCATACCGACTGCAGGCGTGAGTCCGGTATTAGATCCCATTGGTCCTGACTGCATGCGTGAGTCAGCGATCGACTCCTACTAAGTTGACGGCAGTCTTGAGTCAGCTTTCCTCCCAGCTAGACTGACAGCAGGCGTGTGTCAGTGTTTTCCGTTGTTGCTGGTCGGAGTCTCCTGTCTAGTTCCAGTCCATGTTCCAGAAGAAGACCCTCTGTGGCTGATCCAGTTCTTTTGCAGTTCCAGTTCCAGTTGCAGATTATCCGCGGGGTTCCCATTCCTGCTCCAGTCTTAGTTCCTGTAGAGACTTCCAGTGGCTATGGCCTAGTCTCAGCAGTTTGGTCCATTCTAGGCGGCCTACTATTCCTGATAGTAGTGCAAGATTGTCTGCCGACCTTCTGCCTGTTTATATTGTCTCATTCATTGCCTTGTTCTATGCCTTAATAAAGGTGATTTTATATTTACATTCTGACTCCTGAGTGCTCTGGGTATCCGTGACAGTATGCCTTTAGTCAGATCTGTCTTCAAACACGATGAAGTGAATCTAAAGATTCTAACAGTTGTTACATTAAATACATATTAGTTCTAACAACCAATATGTCCTAAGTCAGATCCGGCTTCAAACAGAATTGCTATAGGCACCTATGTCTGCAAGCGGCTTACTAAGCAGAATTCAATTTGGCTATTAACATACAAATGAGTACAGTGGGAAACACTGGTGGCTTAAAACATAGAGTGTAAGATCAACCAATCTGGTAGCGTACACCGTTTGAAGTCTATTAGTTCCGATGAGGCAAATCATCCATCAATCAGATCCGACTTCAAACACCAGCTAAATAATGAATACCTAAATAGAGGTTAAAACACCCTTTTTAATATCTCCAATACGGAGCAACACATGTAATTAGAAGTTTATCTGTTCTGATTAATAGATATATTGAAAAACCAGAACAAAATCCAGAACAAAAAGTCCCTGAGGTGAATGTCGGATGGAATTAGTATGTAGAATATATTCAATATTTGTCGACATACTAAGGGCGGGATGTCGAAGGGGGGGGACATTGTGTAGTGCTTGGTGTACTATTTCTGTTTAAACCTTTGAATGCCACAGGGGTGAGCAGTGCACATCCATATGGCATTCAGTGCTGTCCGTGGTGCTGAAAGCCTTCTCTGTGTTCCCCTACTGGCTGGGTAGGGAAGCACAGAGAATGCTGTTCAGACTGTCGACGGTGATCTTGGGTTTTCTGACTGAACTTTATACTTTGGAGTGCTGTGATTGGCTGTGGTGCTAGGTAACATTTTTATTGTGTGTTTTTAGGTAAGATTTTCTATGCGATGAAGGTTTCAGGTGAACGTGTATTTTGTTGGTCGTCACCCGTTAGCCTTTCTGGGAAAGGAAGATTTGAATCACACGTTACCTGGTCTTGGTTAACTCGTGAAGGCAGTTTTTTTCTTCACGCTGGTTTTAATTCCAACATTTGGATCGAGCCCTAAATGCTAACCTCTTACAATCACCCTTATAATTAGACATGTATAGGACAGTGCTGTGCTCCTGTTCAGTGTAACTGAAGCAAGAAGAGGAGGAAAGGACATATTGCAGAGGCTATGAAACTTTAGCTGAGGAATGACACATTTAATTTGACACATTTACAGTTGATACTGTTTTCTTGTCTTTGAAGTTTAGAGGTGCTGTGCTCGTATAATATGTATAATATGTTACAACACACAAATTGTTTGAATTACTTAAAGTCAGCACTGCATTATAATAGAGAGACATTACAGGTACAGTGGCAATCAACCACCAATCCTGGATTTGAAGGTGATGGACAGCGCAGACGCAGAGATGCCAAATCTGCAAGATGTCTGCGCTGTTCTCAGATGTCTGCCTGGTTAAAAGGTGATTTTTTCATTAATGAAGCTATAAAATTCTCAGTTACTGAGGTATAAGGCGAAGGTTGAACTTGATGGACTTGTGTCTTTTTTCAGCCTAATTTACTATGTTACTATGTTACTAATTCGTTTTATTTTGAAGCATAAATCTGTCTATATCTCTAATGTAACTATGCTCTGCGGAGCTTATTTAATCATGGGAAAGTTCCGCTTTAATATCCACCTCCTGATTCCTCTCCTCCTACTCAATGTGAAAAAAGATGAGTTGGCCTAATATTCTTCGCTGTTTTTTCTCCACTTACCATGATGCTTTCTGGTATGAAGAAAAATTGGGGTTTGGATATCTGAAAAAGAGATTACTCACCAAAGTACGTAGAGAGTCTCTGTTTAATCATAGCTCTCCTGTCCAGATAGTCTCATTCAGGGTTCTGCTTTCATTATACATTTGTATTTCCTTGGTAAATTTGGGGAAGTTTTGTATTGTACATTGTATTTCATTAAGGCCAATTAGATGTGAACATAGGTGAATCAATAATTAAAAAAAATAAATTGTTAGTTAAAAATCCCACTGCAAATAAATCTATGTTAATAAAACCTAGGGCTCATATAATAAGCAGACAAGGAGCAACCCTTGAACAAACCAAATGTACCACAGAGGCAGATAAAACACCCTTTGATGTAAGTGGGGCTTTTAATCTCTTAAATGCTAAAGAGATCTTCAACACATTCCTTTAATATGCCCTGGGGATCCAGGAATATTCATACAGTTAAATACCCCATTTACTCAGGGCTTGTTTTATATATATATATATATATATATATATATATAATAATTCGCTAAGTTGTGTGTAACGCCCGACATGCGCCGTAGACACTGCTGAGCGTGCGGCAGTCATGCGAAGTACAGACTGCCCGCGCCGCGGCTGATACAGAGCTGGGCGCTCCGAAGGAGCATCCAACTCTGTATCAGCAGTGGCGCGCGCAGTCTCTGCTGCGCATGACTGCCCCGCGACCGGCTGCCAGAGGCACTGTGGCCCGTGTAACCGGCTGTTCAACTAGTATATATGTAATGTGTGTGTGTGTAAAACGTAAACTATCATTATTCTTAGATTATTGACACATATTAAACAGTGGTCTCAGCAGTGGTGAATCATAGCAACCCTTCATCTCCCTCCTCCTCATCCTCTGTGCTGCTTTTAATAATACAACTTCCCTGGATTTCCCTGTCATGTGCAGTTTTGACCACTTCTGCTACCTGATAATCAGATGTTATTAGATGTTGGTTCATTTTTAAGAATGTTAACATAGCTGCTTGATGGCAGTGTCCTACGGTAATTTACAAAATAAACCTCCGCACTTAAAATACCCTGAGACTCAGTGTTTGCTGGAGGATAACTAAGGATTTCCATGGCTGTTCGTGTCAGTACTGGACACACATATTGATTTGTTTGCAAGTTGTCCATGGGGTCATTGTTAGTGATGAGCGAGCATGCTCGGCCGAAGCTCGGTTCAGCTCGAGCATCGTTCTGCTCGGCACATGGCGGTACTCGTACGAGTACTGCATGTGCTCGCCCGCCATGTTCGGGTCTCCTCCCGCACGTTTCGCGGCTGCTGCGCAGCCAATAAACGTGCGGGGAGGCTCTGACATCAGTGTTGGCTGCTGGCATTACACTGATTGGCTGGCCAGAACCCGTGATCGGGTGCTGTATAGCACCTGACCAGCGAGTTCGGCTCAGTCTTAGCCAGGGAGAGATGAGGATAGGAAGGGAAAGTCAGTGTAGGGAGAAGAAAAGTGTTGGAACACCATATAAAGACCCAAAAGTCCTTTTTAGGACTGTTGTGTGTGGGGGCAGCAGTTATATTTTGTTTGGGGGGGCACAAATTTAAAAAAAAAAGTCACATATTCCGTTCACTGTGCCTAGCCGCAGATTAGCAGCACATTCTGTTTAGTGTGCAAAGTTGCAGATTAGCAGCACATTCTGTTTAGTGTGCAAAGTTGCAGATTAGCAGCACGTTCTGTTTAGTGTGCAAAGTTGCAGATTAGCAGCACATTCTGTTTAGTGTGCAAAGTTGCAGATTAGCAGCACATTCTGTTTAGTGTGGAAAGTGTAAAAAATAAACGTCACATATTCCGTTCACTATGCCTAGCCGCAGATTAGCAGCACATTCTGTTTAGTGTGCAAAGTTGCAGATTAGCAGCTCATTCTGTTTAGTGTGGAAAGTGTAAAAAATAAACGTCACATATTCCGTTCACTGTGCCTAGCCGCAGATTAGCAGCACATTCTGTTTAGTGTGCAAAGTTGCTGATTAGCAGCACATTCTGTTTAGTGTGGAAAGTGTAAAAAATAAACGTCACATATTCCGTTCACTGTGCCTAGCCTCAGATTAGCAGCACATTCTGTTTAGTGTGCAAAGTTGCAGATTAGCAGCACATTCTGTTTAGTGTGCAAAGTGTAAAAAATAAACGTCACATATTCCGTTCACTGTGCCTAGCCGCAGATTAGCAGCACATTCTGTTTAGTGTGCAAAGTGTAAAAAATAAACGTCACATATTCCGTTCACTGTGCCTAGCCGCAGATTAGCAGCACATTCTGTTTAGTGTGCAAAGTGTAAAAAATAAACGTCACATATTCCGTTCACTGTGCCTAGCCGCAGATTAGCAGCACATTCTGTTTAGTGTGCAAAGTTGCAGATTAGCAGCACATTCTGTTTAGTGTGCAAAGTTGCAGATTAGCAGCACATTCTGTTTAGTGTGCAAAGTGTAAAAAATAAACGTCACATATTCCGTTCACTGTGCCTAGCCGCAGATTAGCAGCACATTCTGTTTAGTGTGCAAAGTGTAAAAAATAAACGTCACATATTCCGTTCACTGTGCCTAGCCGCAGATTAGCAGCACATTCTGTTTAGTGTGCAAAGTGTAAAAAATAAACGTCACATATTCCGTTCACTGTGCCTAGCCGCAGATTAGCAGCGCATTCTGTTTAGTGTGCAAAGTTGCAGATTAGCAGCACATTCTGTTTAGTGTGCAAAGTTGCAGATTAGCAGCACATTCTGTTTAGTGTGCAAAGTGTAAAAAATAAACGTCACATATTCCGTTCACTGTGCCTAGCCGCAGATTAGCAGCACATTCTGTTTAGTGTGCAAAGTGTAAAAAAAAAAACGTCACATATTCCGTTCACTGTGCCTAGCCGCAGATTAGCAGCACATTCTGTTTAGTGTGCAAAGTTGCAGATTAGCAGCACATTCTGTTTAGTGTGGAAAGTGTAAAAAATAAACGTCACATATTCCGTTCACTGTGCCTAGCCTCAGATTAGCAGCACATTCTGTTTAGTGTACAAAGTTGCAGATTAGCAGCACATTCTGTTTAGTGTGCAAAGTTGCAGATTAGCAGCACATTCTGTTTAGTGTGCAAAGTGTAAAAAATAAACGTCACATATTCCGTTCACTGTGCCTAGCCGCAGATTAGCAGCACATTCTGTTTAGTGTGCAAAGTTGCAGATTAGCAGCACATTCTGTTTAGTGTGCAAAGTTGCAGATTAGCAGCACATTCTGTTTAGTGTGCAAAGTTGCAGATTAGCAGCACATTCTGTTTAGTGTGCAAAGTTGCAGATTAGCAGCACATTCTGTTTAATGTGCAAAGTGTAAAAAATAAACGTCACATATTCCGTTCACTGTGCCTAGCCGCAGATTAGCAGCACATTCTGTTTAGTGTGCAAAGTTGCAGATTAGCAGCACATATTCCGTGTAATATGAAGAAGGCGGGTAAAAAGGGACGGGGAAGTGGACGTCATCCTGATAGTTCAGGGCGCGGGTCAGGACGCGTAGAAACTGTGCCTGGTGCCAGAGCACAAGACAGAAAGACATCCACCATACCTAGCTTCATGTCTCAGTTTACAGGGCGTCGCAGGACATCACTCTCGAGGTCAGACCACTGCGAACAGGTGGTCGGTTGGATTTCAGCTGATACTGCTTCCAGTCGGTTAAGCACCACCCTGTCTTCCACCAAGTCCACGCTCACTAGCCAAGAGTCTGGTCAACATAATCCTCACCCTGATCATCCTTCCTCCCACCATAGAGGGTCTGGCCAAAGAAGTGATCCCACACTGGGATATAGTGAGGAGCTCGTCTCATCACCAATCCTTCATTTGAACCTCTCTCCAAGCACGCTTGCAGAGGAACATGAGATCTTGTGCCCTGATTCACAACCTCTAGAGGGTACCCAATCACAAGAAGATGACAGAGGGGAACGGCATTTAAGGTCAAAGGAAGTGGATGATGATGATGATGAGACACAGTTGCCATCAAATCAACCACTATTACTGTCTCAAGACCTTGATGAGGAGGATGATACACAGTTGTCAATGACTGAGTATGTGGTGGGATCAAGAAATGAGGAGGATGATCAGAGTGAGGAAGTGGAGGATGACTTGGTGGACGATGAGGTTACTGACCCCACCTGGGAAGGTGGAGAGCCGAGCGATGACAGCAGTCCTGAGGGTGAGCCATCTGCAGCACCGCAACAGGCTGGAAGAGGCAGTGGTGTGGCTAAAGAAAGAAGGCGGACCGCACCAAACCGGCCCGCAAATGTTCCACGGAGCACCCCCTTGCGTAAATCTCCCTTGCCAAGGGCTAGGTGTTCCGCGGTATGGCGTTTTTGTAAGGAAAGTGCGGACGACAAAAGAATTGTAGTTTGCAACCTGTGACACACCAGAATGAGCCGAGGCATGAACACTAGCAACCTCACCACCACCAGCATGGCATCCAAGCACCGTAATAAGTGGGAGGAACGCCCAGATCGCCAATCTGTGTCTGCAGGCCACACCACTGCCTCCTCTTCCCCTGTTTTCGGTGCCGGCCAATCGCCTGTTGAAGGCGCAGGCCCGCATACCTCCCGCCCTGCACCTGTACCATCTGAAGCACCATCAGCGACCACATCCACTTCCCTGTCCCAGCGCAGCGTCCAAATGTCGTTACCCCAGGCATTTGAGCGCAAGCGAAAATACCCAGCCACCCACCCACAGGCCATAGCACTAACCTCACACCTTTCCAAATTACTGGCCATCGAAATGCTGCCATTTAGGCTTGTGGAGACTGAGTCCTTCCGCAGCCTGATGGCAGCAGCTGTCCCTCGGTACGCAGTCCCCAGCCGCCACTACTTTTCCCGGTGTGCCGTCACCGCATTACACCACCATGTGTCCCGTAACATCACCCGTGCCCTGACCAACGCAGTTACTGGGAAGGTCCATTTAACGACTGACACATGGACAAGTGCTTGTGGCCAGGGACGCTACATTTCCCTGACGGCACACTGGGTGAATGTCGTGGAGGCTTGGAGCGACTCGGACCCTGGGATGGCACAGGTGCTACCCACGCCGAGGATTGCGGGCCCTACCTCCATCAGGGTTTCCGCCAGCACCTACGTTATTGGCTCCTCCTCCTCCTCCTCCGTTTCCACCTCCGAATTCTCTGCGCGCAGCGCCACTCACCCATCAGCCGATAACTGGAAGCAGTTTAGCACTGCAGTGGGGAAGCGTCAACAGGCCGTGCTGAAGCTGATCTGCCTTGGGGACAAACAGCACACGGCCTCAGAGCTGTTGCAGGGGATTAGTCACCAGACCGAGCAGTGGGTCTCGCCACTCAACCTGCAACCAGGCATGGTTGTGTGTGATAATGGGCGTAACTTGGTGGCGGCTTTGGAGCTCGGCAAGCTCACACACGTACCATGCCTAGCGCATGTATTTAATTTAGTGGTTCAGCGATTTCTAAAAACCTACCCCAATTTGCATGATCTCTTGACCAAGGTGCGCCGCGTGTGTGCACATTTCCGTAAGTCATCAACAGCTTCAGCCGGCCTGTTGAAGCTGCAGCAGCGCTTACAATTGCCAGCTCACAGGCTGCTGTGTGACATGAGCACACACTGGAACTCCACCTTCCACATGTTGGCCCGGCTTTGTGAGCAGCAGAGGGCAGTAGTGGAGTACCAGCTGTTACACGGTCGTCGCCTCTCCGTTCAACTTCCTCTAATCAGAAGTGAGGAGTGGGAATTGATGTCAGACCTTTGTGAGGTTTTACGCAATTTTGAGGAATCGACACAGATGGTGAGCGGCGATAACGCTATTATCAGTGTAACCATCCCACTTCTGTGTCTACTGAAACGCTCGCTGCTCACAATTAAAACCGACGCTTTGCATGTGGAAGAGGTGGAAATGGGGGAGGAAGAGCTTACACAAGGTGATAGCCAGAGCACCCTCACTTCGTCTTCTCAGCGACAATTGGAGGAGGCGGAGGAGGAGGAGGAGGAGGAGGAAGACACGGTTGCCTCCGCTACAGAGGGTAGCCATGGAACTTTAGATCCATCTCTTCAGCGTGGGTGGGCAGAAGAGGAGGAAGAGGATGAGGAGATTGAGAGTCATCCTCCTGGTGAGGACAGCGAAATCTTGCCTGTTGGTACTCTGGCACACATGGCTGACTTTATGTTAGGCTGCCTTTCCCGTGACCCACGCGTTATATGCATTTTAGACAACACGGATTACTGGGTGTTCACCCTTCTGGACCCCCGTGACAAACAGAATTTCTCATCTCTCATTCCTCCGGTGGAGAGGACAAGCAAAATGGTGCAATACCAGAAGGTTCTTGTTGAAAAATTGCTCCAAAATTTTCCATCTGACAACGCTGGCGGCAGAGTACGTGCTACCTTGGCCAACCGAGAAGGGGAGAAAAGGGGAGCACACAGCAGTTCTGACAAAGGCAGGGCAACACTCTCCAAGGCGTGGGACACCTTCATGACACCCCGCCAGCACCCTCACCCTGATGCGCAGCCTAGTGTCACAAGGAGGGAAAAGTTTTGGAAGATGGTGAAGGAGTACGTAGCAGACCGTGTCAGCATCCTCAATGATCCCTCTGTGCCTTACAACTACTGGGTGTCCAAGCTGGACACATGGTATGAACTGGCACTCTATGCCTTGGAGGTGCTGGCCTGCCCTGCCGCCAGCGTTCTGTCTGAGCGGGTATTTAGTGCTGCTGGTGGCATCATAACAGATAAGCGAAAATGCTGATAGGTTGACACTTATAAAAATGAACAAGGCCTGGATTTCCCCTGACTTCTCCACTCCACTGGAGGAAAGCCCCGGGTGAACATAAAGTCACTTTAGATATGTTATTTACAATGATGGGAATACTCTGTATTCCCATTCACCCCTTCCACCCAAAAAACGGGTATATGGTTGACTCTCTTCCATATACCCTGTGATATAATTTTTATATAGGGCCAGCTCACCAGCGGGCCCTGTGATATAATTTTTATATAGGGCCAGCTCACCAGCGGGCCCTGTGATATAATTTTTATATAGGGCCAGCTCACCAGCGGGCCCTGTTTGACAACTTTTTTTTCAAGGGTGTGTATGATGCCCTCCTTTATGTGTAATAAAGGGTGTATTGGAGTGACATTTCAGTCTAATTTTTGGCAGCCCTTTCACTTAGTGCATCGGCTTTATGAGTGTTGGACCACTACCTGAACTATTGTACCACAATGTGAATGAGGCCCTCCATTTTGTGATATACAGGTTGTATCGGAGTGCCTCAGGTCCTCCCATTGAATTAAATAGGGCTGGGGTGTTCGACAGAGCAGAAGGTAGTTCTTGGCTTCATCCACTAAGTCACTTCGTCACTTTTACTGAATGGATCAGACCCCACTGTTCCGACTATAAATTTTGGACTTAACAAGGGCAAACGGACATGTAAAACCTGTGGTAGCTGAGGCCTCTGTTCCTGAATGCTGTACCTTACCCGGGCCATAACCACGTTGAACACCTGCTTTACTCTGCGCACGTTTCCCTCTTAATCATGGCCCCAGTTCCGAAAAATCGATGACATTTTTTGCAGAATTTGCCTCTGCGCACGTTTCCCTCTTAATCATGGCCCCAGTTCCGAAAAATCGATGACATTTTTTGCAGAATTTGCCTCTGCGCACGTTTCCCTCTTAATCATGGCCCCAGTTCCGAAAAATCGATGAAATTTTTTGCAGAATTTGCCTCTGCGCACGTTTCCCTCTTAATCATGGCCCCAGTTCCGAAAAATCGATGACATTTTTTGCAGAATTTGCAGATGATATACAAGTAAATATACAGCAAATACTGTTTGGTAACAATTTTTCGCCTAAAGTCGTTTTTATCTTCCTTTTTGTGTGTTTTACGGTCAGTCTGTAAAAATGGCGTACTACGGGCGAAACATCGTTCCCAGCAGCGACATTGGAGTCCAAGATGCATCCAGACATCCCCCCTATGCTGTCCCTGAACCATTTCTGTGGTGTTTCCATCATTTTCTGCCCTTTTCCTATGGACCAGGCACCCTCCCCTCATCAGAGCAGGGGGTGCCTGGTGTAATGCTCGAGTCCTCCCATTGACTTCAATGGGGCTCGGGTGCTCGGCCGAGCACTCGAGCCTCCGGGGGTGCTCGGCCAGAGCACCCGAACACCCGAGCATTGGGGTGCTCGATCATCACTAGTCATTGTTTCTACTGAGAATGTAGCTATCCTGAAAGTCTGCTTAAACCAACTCATATGCAGTGGGACCACTTCTAGGAGCTACATGGTGTTCCTGTATATCAGTTACCAACCCATACACAGGGAGCAAGTCCCATAGAGATGTGACACCACCAGTACCACAACCATCACCACAACCACAAAAGTTGGATAGTCGCCCCTGAGACACACGAATTGCCCGGTATTCAGAAATATGTTGTAAATGGGATGTTCTGATTGATGTTTCTGCTCCTGCTACTACTGTTGCTATAAACCCTTTGCTAGAAATCCTTTTCACTATGCTTTCTAGCATTTTTATTTTTTTTTACCCTAACTTCCTCTCTCTCATCCTCCACAATGCAACCCTCCACTCGATCTATAAGCATATATTCCTTGACTGAATCCAATTTCCTAGAGAGATGTTGCTGATCATCATGACTCCTTTTTGTGACAAAGTGATAATGCTTTGGCAGAAATTCTGAAATTTTGTGTCTAAAGAGGGATTCGAGCAAAGTCGCAAGAATGTATTCCTCATTGCTGTTAATGGACATTATGCAAGGATCTTGCTCAAAGCATACTAACATGTTCTTGACTAGCTGATTCATGTCTGTGTTTTCATTATGGTAAGATTCTTCGGGCAATATCCTCAGTTTTTTCTGCAATAAATGTATCAGTGGAAGACGTTTGCTAATTCCTGCCCCTACGCAACTAACCAGCATGGTTGTCTCCTCAAAAGGTTTCGGCAGCTCACTTACATCATACATTAGTTGTCATTGCACATGTGATAGAGGCACCCTCAAAAGCCTTTCAGTTTTGCAGGGTGTACTCACTAATGGCCTTTTTCTGCTTGTGCAAATGCTCTAGCATGTACAATGCGGAATTCCACCTGGTAGGGACTTCCATTTTCAGCTGGTAATGGTGAAGATTGTTATGTTCACATTCTGCCAGGCATCTGTCTAGTCACATATAAATTGGGAACATGGGCAAAGCAAGAAACATGTACCATATCACCTATTCTCAAGGGAGCTATTATGTTGGAGCCATTATTAGCAGACAGAAAACCAGCTTTCAAGGAGTGGGGCACAAGCCACTCCTGCTCTAGTTTACTTAATACATCTATAGCTTTGTGGGACTATGTCTTAAATCTCTGCATGCACAAGGTGGTGCGCTGATGGTATGGGCTATCCTTCTACTGCCAGAACCAGAGAAAAGATGCTGTCTGTCACCCGATATTGTAAGCTACTGTTGCCCACTGGTGGTGTGGGTTGGGAAACCCAGTGAGCAGTCACAGTCATATAGTCTTTGCTCTTCCCACGTTTCCATATATCTGTTGTCAGGTGGATTTTCTTGCCGTATGAACTTTTAAACCATTTGGCCCTCACACTGTAACAGGAGTAACAGGAGTTCATGTATTGTACAAGTGTGCAGGTGGTGCTCTATGCTAGAACTGATCTCTATGAGATAACCACAACGTTGTGCATTGTGCTGAAGCAGAGAAAACGTGTGGTAAAGCGGACTGCTAATATAGTTTATATCAGATTATATATGGGATGTATTTTGGTGAACAGAGAGAGAGTTACTATCTATATGCAAGATTAATTGTATGCAGTACTTTTATGACTGCATGCATGTTTTATAATTATACTCTGCTAGTTATACTGGACTTATTTTAATATAAATTGTTACTAATCATATTTTTTATATTTCTGTACAATTTATGGTATAAGCATGATAGGTATACTGTATACCTGTTTAACTATATTTGAAGCTCTCTCCCTTTCTTTATTGTACTCCCTATAGTCTAAAGAATTGTGAGACCAATCTACATTTATAATATCAGGGGTCAGGTGAATCATGAGTAGGGAATAACTGCCCCCGAGTATTTATATTGTAAGATAGGTATAACCCATTACAACACTAACCACCTGCTTGTACAATTCTGGCACAGCTATCCCAGAGCTATACATAATAATAATTCTATAAATTATTGTTTTTCAATAAAAGAATACGGTAGCATGTCCACTGCCAACATCTTGGCAACCTTGCCATTCCACAAGTGTACTTTGGGATTGTTTTTGAGAGGTTTGTGACTTATTCCCAAGAATTCAGTAAGTGTGGGTTGGCAGTACATTGACCGAAGAGCCCTGTAAACTGATTTCTTCAACAACATGACTAGAGGAGGTGTAAGAGCATTTGTGGGCAGTATATGACACTTGCCATCTCCTACAGAAAACTCAAAGTCATACTCTAGAAGGATCCTTAGGTGCTATTTTGAATTACCCAACTCTTGGCATACTCTCCGACAAATCAATAACATCACTACTTCTATTATCTGCCACAGAGCAGGAGCTTTTAGGAGTGCTTCTGCTGCTGCTAGTTGTAGCACATTTGACGTGTTGATGGTGTGTCTCCTGAATGTCTTCTCATAGTCTGGCCTTGTAAGGTATAGCTTGGTCTATCCTGATAATCAGCATGCAGGAATCATATGAAAGTGTGCTGGTTCTCCTCTCCTGTCTTAGGGTTAATTGGTAATTCTATCTTCCACACACTTATAGAACCCAGTGGGACAGTTCAGTTGGTTAATGCACCAAGGGTGAAATCAAGTGGAGATTAACCGGCATAAGGTCTTCTTTAGTTTACATAAGTCCCAATGCTCAACCAAAGGAGAGAAAAAAAGGGGACCCTGCAGTTAACTTACCTGTGTGGGATATCCAGAGGCTCCATACCTCCTCTTAGGAGGCCTCTATGTTTGGAGAGAAATCTGTAGTGCGGGATGTGTTGAGTTACAAGATTCAATCAGCAAGCATGTGAGGGAAACTTGTGAGACATCCAGACAGTAGCAACTACC
Organism: Rhinophrynus dorsalis; assembly: GCA_037306005.1. Taxonomy (NCBI): domain Eukaryota; kingdom Metazoa; phylum Chordata; class Amphibia; order Anura; family Rhinophrynidae; genus Rhinophrynus; species Rhinophrynus dorsalis. The sequence goes on from CM074721.1 coordinate 551,966,249, forward strand.
TTGTGGACCATTACCAGGGTTTCTTAAAGGAAAGACCTTGTGGGGACTAAATGTTTATCTTCGGAGATAATTGAAATGATGGCCAGCTCAACCCATATTAAAAATAGGATTGCTAGAGTCAGAACAAGTAGTGATTACGATTAAAGTTCACGGTAAGTAGGTTGATACAATTGTGCAGCCTAAATGTATATTATCAGGGGTAAATGAAAGGAGACCAGCTTGGGAGGCCAAGCTTCAGTAGATCTAACAGAGTATATATATATATATATATAGTACCATTGTTTAAAAAGAAGTCAAGATCCAAACCAGGAAACTATACACCTGTGAGCCTGAGTAGGGGTGGCCGAAAGGTCCCACGAAAATAAATCATAAAAAACAACGTGGTTATATCAAATCAGAATTTATATTTATGGCAACAGTGTACACTATTTTTATTAAAGGGATCGTAGTACTTAAAATGTAAAAAAAATATGTTGTAGGGTTTATCCCCCTGAGTAAAACAAGAATACTCCCACTGCTGAAAGGTGTTTCATTCAAAAGTTATTAATTTTAAAAGTTGAATTTTTTAGGTGCAATATCACAGTGGCCTGAAATTGTATAGTGGTGCTGTTGCTACACCATCCTATGGAGATTTATGGTCCTGGGACCAGAGCTGTCCATAGGATCGTGTAGCAATAGCGCCACGATACAATTTCAGGCCACTGTGATATTGCACCTAAAAAATTCAACTTTGAAAATTAATAACTTTTGAATGAAACACCTTACAGCAGTGGGAGTACTCTTGTTTTACTCAGGGGGATAAACCCTACAACATATTTTTTTTTACATTTCAAGTATTACTATCCCTTTAAGTGAGGACCACCATCAAGTGATATGTTGTGGAACAGATAAAGGCCTCAATCAGTGACTGACAGTTATGATTTCTTGAGTGACAATTTAACATAACCAGCAACACACTGAGGTAGCTATGAGTAATATTTATTTATTAATTTATTTAGACAATGTATTCCTTGGAAGAATACATAGACATTTCTCTCATTTTCAAGTATGTCCTAGAGAGCGTTATGGAACTCTAAACACTGTCCAGCAAAGGGGGGACTTTGGATTTTGATTCTGTGATGGCAGGAAATCCTATGTCATTGAGAAATATAGGGGGTAAGCAGCATAGTTTTGTGAGAAAGGTGGGAAAATGTGAACTTTTCTATGGGCAGAAATTCTTGTGTGAGAAGCAGAATTATTTTCTCTGAATTTATCAAAGGAAAAAATCTAGCTTTTTACCCATTCCTAATCATTATGAGGGACTGAGGCGGACTGGAAAAAGTAGAAGGTTCAGCCAGAAGAAAATATATCCTTAACTCTTTGTAGGGATTATCGCTTCGACAGAAGAACCAACCAAGTAGGAAGGAAGCCATACTAGATTTTTATAAATACAAATGGAGACATGGCATGTAACTGTAGAGGAACATTTGGGCTTTACTGATCATCAATCAGTGTTGCTTATTATAAGAATAGATGTTGCATTGCATTGCATCACACTAAAACAAAGGTTATAGGTTTTATGTTTTAGAATGGCTGATTGTTCTAAAGTGGAGACATATTTAGGTGAGTCTCTGACAGCATGGAGATTTTTAGATGGAGTCCAGGACAAATGGGATTGTCTGAAACTTGTTTCATTGTTAAACAGAGCATTGCAGATAGAGAAAATTAATGTAAACCATATTAAAAGAAAGCATTGTTAAATATCTGAATTGAAGTGGATTGCAAGATCGTAAACAGCACAGGGTTACAGCAAGAAGATCTTGTCAAAATAACCTCATGGATTTCTTTGAATGGCCAGCAAAAATAACAGACCAGGGTGGAGCAGTACATTTTTCAGTAAGGCATCTGACACTGTCCCTCATAGATGACTCATTAATAAATCGTGTTAGGGACTGGTTGTAAAAATAGTTGAACGGATAAGGAAATGGTTGAGTGACAGGAGACAGAGGTTGTAGAGAATATTCAGAGTAAGATCATGTTACTAGTATGGTAACTCAGGGTACTGGGTTCCATTTTTTAAATATTGTTATTAGTGATATAACAAAAGGTCTTCAAGGTAAGGTATGCCTTTGTTGCAGATGATATAAAGATCTGCATCATAGTAGACATTCCTGGAGGAATATTCCAAATGGCAAATGATTTAGGTAAATTAGATGAATGGACAAGACTGTGTCAGCTGCAGTTTAATGTTGATAAATGTAAAATAATACACTTGGTATATAAAAATCAAAAGGCAGAATATAGTATTAAGGGTACTCTGCTGTCAGAGACAACAGAGGAAAGCAACTTTGAAGTGATTATTTCTCATGACTTAAAGGTAGGCAGGTAATGTAAGAAGGCAGTGCTGGGTTGTATATCTAGGGGCATTAGTAGCAGAAAAGGGGAGGTGTTCATACCACTCTACAGATCTCTGTTTAGACCTCACCTAGAGTATTGTGTACAGTACTATGGGCCCAATCTCCAGAATCTATATATATCTGAAGATAATTAAGAGAAGGGTTACTTGAATGGAGAATGGCTTACAGGATAAAATATATAAGGATAGACTAAATTATCTAAACATGTATAGCTAGGACGAGAGAAGAGAGAGAGGAGATATGATAGAAAGCATTCAAATACATGAAGGGATTCAACAAAATACAGGTGAGAAGTACATTTCAAAGGAGTAGATATATTAGGGCAAGACATAATAGTCTAAAGCTAGAAGGACAGAGGCTTATATGTAATGAAAGAATGGTTTACTTCTCTAAGAGGTTGGTAGAAAAGTGGAAAAGCCTACCATCAGAAGTGATAAAGGCTATTATAGTGAGGGAATGTAAGCATGAATGTTTTAGGTATAAGGCAATGCTAAACATAAGACAAGGACTGAATATATATTTTTATAGCTGGAAAAATGGGATGACCAGATGGGCCAATGACTAGATGGGCCAAATGTTTCTTATCAGCCATAAAATTATTTTTCTATATTCCCATACAAGTATTTCACTTTTTCGGAGATGACAGGAACAAAGAGACCAGGGTCTGATCTTTAAAGTGAAGGGCCATTCCTGTGGGGACACCAGTACCTGCCATATATCTTAAGGTTCAGAAATTAGCCTCCAAAAATATGTAAGTACTATGTTTAAAAAGGTCTTGGGACATCACTGAAGCAAAATTTGCTACCCTTAGAGGCCCCTTTGTCTCATTTCTGTTAATCAACAATATACTACACAGGTCAAATAAGCACTGTACAGAGTCTGATTGGCAATTAACTTTTGAATGAATAATTTTATGGGCAGGGAAAATGTTTTTAATGAGATACTTTTTTCCTGTAACCCCTTGGATGCTACAAACATCTCAATATATTGCTCTGTAATGCATTGGCCATGCCTCCAGCATCCAAGGGATTACATTTGTTGTTCATTATTCTTAAGAGTGTTAATAGATAATTAGGATACATATTCTTCCCTTTTGCATTTTCAATATAACCTTTTCACGGAATTACATTTCTTCAGAGCTGTCCTTATCTCTTGGTTCCTGAGGCTATAAATGACAGGATTAAATAACGGAGTGACCATTGTATACAGCAGAGAGATGGCCTTGTTTATGTTCAATGAAGTTCTGCTGGGTGGCACTACATATTTAGCAATTAATGCCCCATAATATGTGCACACAACTGTCAGATGAGAGCTGCAAGTGGATAATGCTTTTTTCCTACCAGTTGTAGAGGACATTTTCAGGATGGTGAGGAAGATGCTGACATAAGTTACACTAATGAATACAAATGAGAAAGGAACAATCAGGATGGCAAATACAGTCACCTCCAATTTCACAAGTGTAGTGTCTGAGCAAGAACATTCAATTAGAGGAGCAAAGTCACAGTAGATGTGATCAATAACATCACACCCACAATATTCAAAGAAAGACAGAGGAATGCTTAATATCATAGTGATTAGAAATCCAAACAGCCAAGACCATAAAGCAAGGTGTAGACAAAATTTAATGTTCATAATGTAGATATAATGCAATGGGTTACAGATGGCCAGGTATCGATCATAAGACATCACTGTGAGTAAGAAGCATTCAGATATAGTGAATGCACCACCGCAGTAGTACTGTGTTATACAGCTAGTGACAGATATCATCATACCATCTCTTAGTAAGGTGCATAGCATGGTGGGGACTACATTTGTAGACAACAAGATATCAGATAAGGACAGATGACTGAGGAAAAAATACATGGGAGACTGGAGGTTCCGTTTTACTAAAACCAACACAATTATCATGAGGTTTGCACTTACTGTCACAATGTATATCAGAAGGAACAGAAGAAAAAGTATATTTTTGAGTGTCTGTGGACACTCAATTCCCAGTAGTATAAAGTGGGTCATTTTAGTTCTATTGCCCATAATAATAATAATAATAATACAATTATTTGAGAATGTTGTAGATGTAGATGAAAGACTCTAGGTGAGGAGACACAGGAGTTGAAAATGCTATAAACATTGATATTGTACAATGTGCCAGTTTCACGTATCAAAGCTACCGTGTCATCTGTTTATGTGGGGGAAAGAGAGAAAGAGAGAGATAGAGACAGAAAGAGTGAAAAAAAGAAAAATTATTTATTAATTAATTCTTAAAGGAACACTAATACCATCTAGTAATAAACCACATTTCTTGCGCTTAGATTGATCCTCACAAGTTGCTCCCAGTGAAAGAACCCTGTATTGGATCTATGCTGCCTTGGGGCCTGTTGTTGCATAGATAAAACAGATCCATTAAAACATAGCCCAGGTTCCCTCTTAGCTCCAACCCCAACAGCTGCCAAAAAATCTCCAATAGCCCCTTATGTACTCTCACTTTATCTCATTCCAGGCTGCTTAGAACCCCAGGAAAAGCTTGAAGTGTACTTACACTTTAAATGGACAGTAAAATACGGCAGGAGGTACCCTGATACATAAGCACATATTTTTCCTTCTAAACATGATCCAATCTGCCTATGTTGTATAATACTCCACCAAAATCTCACCGGTATTTTCTTTGGCACCATTGTTTTTTGCTAAAGGATATTGACTTGTCACACAGTAAGGTTTTGAAGACCAAATACGGAATAGTAGAGATTAAAATATAGGAGAGAGCTCCCAGGGTATACTATGAACATACTGAATACCAATAAACTAAATATCCTATATAATAATTCGCTAAATCGTGTGTAACGCCGCAACATGCGCAGTAGACACTGCTGCGCGTGCTGCAGTCATGCACAGTGGAGACTGCCCGCGCTGCGGCTGATACAGAGCTGGGTGCTCCAAAGGAGCGTCCAGCTCTGTATTGCCGCGGCGTGGGCGGTCTGTATTGCGCGTAACTGCCCTGCGACCAGGAGGCAGTGGCACTGTGGCCCGTGTAACGGGCTGTTCAACTAGTAGATGCATAAAATACTTACTTAATGAAGAAACAGTATAATAAAATATCCTCATATAAGAATTAAATCATTGATATCAAAATGGCTACAATACCTAATAACAATGATACAATTATATTAATAAAACATACACAAAATGTAGAATTATAGTCCAAGTATGGAGACTATATATAGCTTTGTGTAAACACTTGAAATAAATACCCACAATTTGGAGGTGTAATAATAATTTACCTCTAGGGATGGGGGAAAATTTTCCCCTCAAACTGAAATCGGTGAATAATGGCACTTCTCACTTTGCGAATGAGTACAGATTTTCCGCTTTTTTGTCCCAGCTCATTCCATTTAAATGAATGGGAACACTGAATTTATACACAACACATAACAAATATTATTTTATTTCTCAAAGACATAGTATAAAAGGGGCATGAGGGTGTCTGCGTTGGTGAGGTGTGGGGAAAGAATCATTTGAACAGGGAATGTTTTTTTGGGGGGGGTTGTTTACTGGGATTGGGGGGGCAGTTAATAAAAAATAAATTCTAAATACAATTAAAAAACACCCACAAGACATAGTATAAAGGGGGTCTGAGGAGGGAGCCTGTGCTGGTGGGCGGAGTCTGGGGAATGAATCAGTTGAATTTGTTTTTGGGGGGGTTTCTTGACAGCTACTGGGGGACAGTTAATAAAAAAATAAATAAGAAATGTGTATGTAAAATGATGGAGACAGGAACCCCCTGACATAAGCTGCCACTGGCGTGGACTGATACTTGACTTGATAGAGTATTTTGTAGACGATGATTCATTAGATTTGTTGTTGGAGGCCCAAGTCCTGATGAAACATTGATTTATAGTTCTTAGTCTTGTTAGAAATAAACCCCCCAAAATTGTTACATTTTTTTTTGTTGTACTATGTTTTTATTTTTTTTATTTTTGTTATTTTATTTTTTTTAAAGCACAAGCCCCGAGAGAAACAAAAAAATACCCTACTGGCCTACTGCCTTCATTGATACAAGGTCTCAACTCGCCATCCTTCTTCTTTACAAAGAAAAAACATCTCCAGCTGGAGAGTTGGACCTGGGGATGAGCCCCCGGGAAAGCACATCCGTGATGTATTCCTCCATGGCTTTGTTCTCTGCAACAGACAGCGGGTAAACCCGTCCGCAGGGTGGCATGGCACCTGCCTGAAGATCTATAGTACAATCGTACGACCGGTGAGGCAGCAGGGTGCTGGCTCGTACTTTGTCAAAAACATCATGGTACTCCTGATACTCCTCTGGCAGCTGGAATACCAAGGTCGTAAGAAATTCAGAGGTACATCGAGGAGACCAAGACAATATTTCGGCCCTACTCCAATCGAGAGGCGGGTTGTGCTTCTGCAACCAAGGAAACCCCAGTACTACAGGATAATGGGGAGATGTAATTACCTGTAATTGTAGAGTCTCCTTATGGAGACCCCCAACAGCCATGGAAACGGGCTGTTGGGTAACGTGGGTAACGTTCACAGGCTGAAGGGGTCTACCATCAATGGCTTCGATAGCCAGTGGAGTGGATCATGGCTGCACAGGTATGGAAGTTCAAATATAAAGTTACTGTCAATGAAATAACCGGCCGCATCAGAATCCAATAGGGCCTGAGTAGTAACAGAGGATTCAACCCAGGACAGAACTATGGTCTTTCTCTTAGGGTCTCTGGGGATTCAGACAGCCCACCCAAGATCTGTCCCCAACAGGACCTTATGTGCAGGTGTTTTGGACGTGTAGGACACAGTCTCAGCAAATGTCCCTGTAGGGCACAATAGAGACATTGTCCCTCCCGCCTCCTACAGGCCCTCTCCACCGCAGAGAGACATGAGAAACCCAGCTGCACAGGTCCCCCACCAGCGAAAGCAAAACCATCAGGAGGCATGGGAAGTGAGGGAGGCACGGAAGGGAACAAAAGCATAGGTGCCATGGGAATAGGAGGCCTCCGCAGGTTCTCCCTATAGGAGGGTCTGTCATGGAGCCTAGTGTCTTTCAGTATGAGGAAAGACACTAGGTCCTCGAGCTCCCTGCTGCAGTTTCATCCTTAACGCAGTCAGAAAGCCCATGTGAAAATGCAGCCACAAGTGCCTCATTATTCCATCCAACCTCTGACGCTAAGGTACAGAATTCGATAACATATTTAGCAACTGTCCGACTGCCCTGCCTAATGGACATTAGTTGCTTTGCAGCAGAAGCGGAGTGCCCTGGAACATCAAATACCATGTGGAAAGCAGCAACAAATTCAGGGTACTTATGTATTACTGGTTACCCAGACTCCCATAACGGATTGGCCCAGGCTAGAGCTTTGTCAGAGAGTAAGGATACAAGGAACCCAACCATAGCTCTGTCAGTGGGAAATGCCTGTGGAACCATTTCGAAGTAAATGTCAACTTGGTTCACAAAACCTCTTCATTGTTCTGGATTGCCCCCTATAGCGCTGAGGGAGTGGAGCAGTTCCAGTCATGCCTCAGGCTACTGCAGGCTCGGCTGTGACTGTGCTTGCCTGAGTGGAAATGGCAGTGGGAATGAGCATAGAGGCAGCTGTTGGTGGACAAGGGACGCCAGGATCCAGGTGCGTGGTGTGAGCTAGGAACATTTGTAAGGATATGGCAAAATGATCCATAAGGCAGTCCTGCTGCTCCATCCTAGCAAGGATGTCAGAATATGGTGCTTTACCAGCACCATCAGAATTCATGGCCCTAGCATAATGTCAGGGAACCTAGAAAACCAGACGGAAACAGGGGATGCTGGTAAATAAAATACCTTTATTAATAACAGGAAATAGCCAAAATGAATGCAGAGCACAATCCAGAATCGTAGTCAAAATACAAGCCAGGGGTCACAGCCAAAGCAGGCAGTCAGACGAGCGGTGTCAGGAACAGAATCCAGGATCAGGAACCAGAAGAATCAGTCAGCCAGGCCAGGGTCATACACAGGAACCAGAAACAGCAACAGAAGGAGTACACAGGGAGGTTATAGACCATGCAAGGGCAGAGAGATACTGAGCCTGTACAGCTAAATAGCCAGAGCACAGCAAGAAAGGGCTGGCTAATTGACAGGTAACTGTGGTAACAGAGAATGATGGATAGTAGTAATATAACAGCTGTGTTAGCCAGAGACAGGGAATGAAAGGCAGCAGTAATCAAAAAGCAGAACCAGACCAGATTAGCTGAACCATGACACCACAACCAGCTCCAGTGATGCACCTGAGGCAGTAGCAGCACAATAAGTAGCCCCCAGTATATGTGGAGAAAAGAAGAAGTTGGCCAATAATTCTTCTCTACCTGCACCTCCTCCAAAAATCATGGGTGTGTTGTTACTAGAATAGAAATGTTTTCCTTGAGAGCAGGAATTGTGCCTCTCATCAGCAACTGCAATGTGCACGTCTACCTTTGTCTGTAGGTGCTTCTATTGTGTTTATTTTCGCAAATACATCAAATTTTTATAGTGAATAGGTGAAAACCACGTAAATCAATCGTGGAAACCTTCTAGCCATTGAAAAAATGGTGAAGAAATTTGTCCAGTGGGCTAAATACGAAGATATTAATCGCTGGTTTAATAGCGGATTTTCCAGTGAAAAAGCAGACAAAAATAGTTTTCGGGGGACTTCTCGTGGGAACACCTCTCACTGCAACACCTCTCCTGACTGAAATTGAGTGCACTGGCTAGCTTAATTAACCTTATCCTTTGTTATCTGTCGGCTGCTCATGTTGGAAGTTATGAATGCCGATAATTGTCAGCACGTAGTCGTTAGTACAACTGACTTGACCAGGTTTTTCTCTCCTTTGGAGGTCTGTGTCTGTGTTAGCAGCAGTGATGTCTGCATATGTTTGTGTACTGCGGGCAGAAGGTGAAGGGCCTTGTGTTGATTTCTTTAGTGGGCCAGAGATGGCTTTAAAATGCCTCAGTATTGCTCTGTAAATTTTTGTGGGTAGTTCAATACTTCATTTTTTTTTACAGCATATATAAGTCTCTCTTCATATCCGTGGGCAGGAAGGAGAGGTGAAGGTTGCTGCCAAGGGTCAGATACTGGCTGTTAGTGGGTAAGAAGAGAGGCAGGAACCTGCATGTGGTCAGGAAGAGGGGCAGGTTCTGGCTGTGAGTGGGCAGGAAGAGGAGCAGGTTCCTGTGAGTGGGCAGGAAGAGGGGGAAGACTTCTATGAATGTACCCTAAGATCTGGTAGTGGTGGGACTGGTGACAGCAGCTGTTAGAGGTTGAGGAGAATAAGAAGGGCAGAGCCAAATGTTCATCATCTGTTGGGTCAACCTTAGGCTCTACAGCATATGCTTGAGACACATCATCTCCTCCTCCTCCTGCATTGAAGTCCTGGGAGTATTTCTCAGAAACTACAATTGCTTTATGCACCCTGTGTAATTAAACAGTAAGGAGGGATAAGCAGAGATCCCACCTTGGCACAAATCCATACCTAAGAACAATGCATCCTGAAGAATATGAATGTCAGTTAGCAGGGAGGGTGAATTATTGTTATATTATTATATATATTATTATATATTATTATATTATTATTATATATTATTGTTATATTGTTATATTGTTATAGTCTGAGGACTACGGTCTGAATTTGGAGCCCCACTCCATTATCAGCCACGGTGTGGGCAGTCTGTAGTTCGCATGACTGCAGCACATGCAGCCGTCTGCTGTGCATGACGGCTTCTGACAAACACACATTTAGCGAATTATTATATAGGATATATTTCTAGCCCTAATTTTAGTAGGCCAATATATTTGGCTACTGTGAGTCAAGCAGGAAAACAAAATGCATAAATCACAGTCCCAACTATTATATGTATAAAACAAGAAAACAATCCTCTTTCTTTCTCACTCCTATTCCTATCAACAAAAGATATTGATAAAATAGGCATTTATCAATTTGTTTGAAGTGCCCACAAAATATTTCATGATATAATACAAGCAATTAATTGGCTGAATTTAAAAAAGACACTATTTATGAAAAATAAATATCATGAAGAGACAAAAAAAACATTGTTTACAGATGTCCTTATGCCATATCACTCCTGTTGAGCAAGAGGAAGGAAAAAACGCTTTAACCCCTTCGCGACCATTGACGTGCCAGGACCGTCACGGTGGTCCGGCACTTAAGGACCAGTAAAGGTCCTGGCACGTCACGTACTTTTACTCACCGCACTCCTGCAGGAGCACGGTGAGTAATACCGGGACTGAAGTTGATCGCTCCAAGACCGGAGTGATCTCTTTCAGTCCCTGGTTCGGTGTGCCGGCACACGTGATGAGTCACATGGGTCGGCACATCGAACTTCCCTATCTGGTCCTTAAAGGACCCCACACCCCGGGACCGCTGGTCCTTAAGGGGTTAAAGCTAGTTTCAAATGAAGCCCAAGTGTGACAGATAATTACTTTCCTGACCCTAAATGGCATTTGGATATTGACCTGAGGTTCAACATCCTATGTAACTTTCCATTCTTACTCTACTATTCATAAAAAATAATCAGTGGTCATAGCAGTGGTCCCAACAGTGGTATGTTGTAGCAACCCTCCTCCTCCTCAGTGCTGCTACTTTGAGGACTGCTGTGTTTACTTTCACTGTCAGATGTACCAGTTAGTTGAACCGCTACACCATCCTCTGTCTTGCCATTAACACTTGAATGAGACTCAGTGTTCTCTGATGTTTTTTCTTTTAATATTTCTGGTGGTTTTGGAACTTTGACAAATCACCGCCTCGGAAGGAGACATATCATCATCATTTATTGTACACTCTGCAGAAACCATGGCTGCAGTCAGTTTTTGGACTGCCGCTTAACTCACATGTCCCTGCTTAGCTACTACTGCTTTTGCTCTACTCCTGTGTTTCCTGGACATTGTTTAACAGTTACAACAGAACTGCTTGTGTTAGTGCATTGTTGTCTTGCTCTTTACATAACACTCTAACATCAGCCACCTACAACACAGAGATAACAGGCAGTTCAGGAAGAAACTTGGATCACAGCTGCTTGTCTCATTGAACCAACATTTTGGGGTATTTTTGGTAAATCTCCTTTCTCCCTTCATGTCCCCAGAGTCTTCCAGACTTCCATAACACAGAGAACAAATGCTCTGCATACAAGACTCACTAAACTATACTCCCTTGGCGGGCAGTGTAATTTTTTGCCTGTTTTGAGTTTCATGTGAAAGTTTCACCCATCCCTAGTGGTGATGGGGTAGTGGTGGCATGAGCAGTTGTAGTCACTCTGGAGTTTGTAATGGTGGCACTGGCAATGGAAGAGTTTCTGGTCTTCTCTGGTTGACAATAACTAAAGAATAGTCTACATGTAATCTCTGTTTTCTTCTTTGATCCAACCAAAGTCCCAGTATGTGAATGCTCCTTGGTCTTGATAGAAATAGTGCCATATTTTGGTGGGCAGGATGACAATTTTACCACTAGGGCCAGAATGTTCACTGCTGCTGTTGCCTGCAGCTGATAGTATTGCCGAAGGAGAAGGCTTTTGCTTAGAGTGGGCTGATATTTTGGGTGAAAAATGGCACTTCCAGCCGAGTAGGGAATTTTTCACAAAAAGTGGCATCAGATGTACCGGCAAAAAAAGAATGACTGAAACTGAGCGCTCTGGTCCTGGATCGATAAGTTTCAGCTTCCCCAGCATGATAGCAGTGTGCACTGAGGTGCGCTGCTATCATTTAACCCTTGACATGCCAGCATCATCACTGGTCCTTAAGGGAAGTTTACCCATGATGGTCCTGTCACGTCATGGGTCCTTAAGGTGTTAAGTATATTATTATAATATAATTGCCCAAGGGTGCTAATGCCATAAGCAGCCCAAATTGCCATGAAATGCAAACAGTGCAAGTGCTCCAGACCTGCTTCCCCCAGAGACTGTTGTTTGGATCCCTGGCCTGATATGTATAATAGGGTTGTAAAGTGAACCAAATATTACATTTGGGAGGCCAGTGATGGAGCTGAACTAATCCCAGGGCAAAAGAGAAGTATGAGATACAGATTGTGTCCACAGCAAGTAAACTCTTCATCAATTTTTGGGAATTCATATTTAGTATTGGGCTTTTTATATGCAAAACTTACACTTACACAAAATGTGTGTGTAGAGAAATCCCACCTTTTATGTTTGGTTGCTTGAAGGTCAACAGTTTAATCCTGGATATCCCACCACCCCATAAAAAATGAATTATTATCGTACTGATGATATGGATAGTTAGGGATATAAATAGGGGCAATCTGGAATATATAGAGGAATCTGGACAAAAAAGATCATCTTAATGAGACTGGACCTACCAATAACATCTGAGGGAAGTTTTAACCATACATGATGAGCAAGTTTGGAGATCTCACTCAGTGCACATCTTGCCATATGTATGCATGCTTGGAACAGCAGTTCCAGGGTCCATACCGCTGTGGCAAGTGTGAGCAAGTGGCCCTTCTAGAAGCTCAGATTGGAGCTCTAGAGAGTCATATTGCAACACTGAGAGATATTGACAACCTTGAGAGGAGTCTCTTGCTAACGGAGCAGAGTCTAGATGGGTCACCTAGCAAAGAGGGAGGAGATCAGCTAGAAGGGAACCAGGCACATAGCTGGGTGACAGTTAGAAGTGGTTGCAGTGGGGGAGGGAAGAGGAAGAGGGCAGCCAGTCGTGAGTTTTTCCATCCAAACAAATTTGCTCATTTAAGTGAAGATGTTGGGGAGGCAAACCCAGAAGTGGAATTGCTGGAGAAGACTGTTCTCCCTAACAGCCGGGAGGACAGTTCCTCTAGCACAGAGGGGATTCAGAGGAAAGTGAAGCCTAGGCAGGTTGTGGTGGTAGGGGACTCTATTATTAGGAGAACAGATAGGGTAATCTGTGGCTCTGATTGCAGCAACCGAATGGTTTGCTGTCTCCCGGGTGCCCGGGTTCAGCATGTTGCAGACAGGGTGGACAGATTATTGGGAGGGGCTGCAGAGGATCCAGCTGTCTTGGTGCATATTGGTACCAATGACAAAGTAAGAGGAAGGTGGAGAGTCCTAAAAGGTAATTTTAGGGATTTAGGGAGTAAGATTAGGAACTGGACCTCCAAGGTAGTATTCTCAGAGATACTACCAGTGCCATGCGCTACGCCAGAGAGACAGCGGGAGATTAGGGAGCTCAATGCATGCAATGCATGTAAGAAGGAGGGCTTTGGGTTTTTAGAGCACTGGGCTGATTTTGCTTTGGGGTACAATCTCTATAGTAGGGATGGATTGCACCTGAATGCAAGAGGGTCTCGAGTGCTTGGGGAGAGGATTACTAGACGGTTGGAGGAGATTTTAAACTAGGAAGGGGGGGAGGGGCCAATAAATACTGGGCTAGATAGTATAGATAGGGAAGGCGATGTAGTTAATAACCAGGTGGGTGGATCTGGGGGTGGGGTTAGTACAGATCATAGGGAGAAGCCTACAAACCACATCAAAATTAAATCACAAATGAAACATAGCAGGGGCATAAATTGTATGCTTGCAAATGCCAGAAGTTTAACTGGTAAAATAGGGGAACTGGAGCTGGTAGCTGAAACTGAAAACTATGACTTGATAGGCATAACAGAAACATGGTGGGATGACACACATGATTGGTCAATCAATTTGGAGGGCTACATGTTATTTAGAAAAGATAGGTCAAACAAAAGAGGTGGTGGGGTCTGTCTGTATGTCAAACCAATATTATTGCCTCATTTGCGGGACGATATATGTGATGACAGTAGTGAACATGTGGAATCCCTGTGGGTTGAAATAGTCACTGGGGGTAAAACTGCCCAGAAAATATTAGTGGGTATTTGCTATAAACCACCAAACATTGGTGACCTTCAAGAATCACAGCTATTAATGCAAATAGAAAAGGCTTCTCAAATAGGGAGAACTATAATTATGGGGGATTTTAATTATCCAGAAATAGACTGGAAAAATGGAACAGCGAATTCTGCCAAAAGTAGTACGTTTCTGAACTTGTTGAATGACAATTTTTTGTCTCAACTAGTGCAGACCTCAACCAGAGGGGATGCGTGTCTGGATCTGGTAATAACTGACAATGAAGAACTTATCTCTAACATCCAAGTTAGGGAGCACTTGGGGAATAGTGACCATAACATGGTATCGTTTGAGATTAATTCAAAAAAGCTATTTGGTATGAGTTCCACCAAAACGCTGAATTTTAAAAAGGCCAACTTTAGCAGGTTTAATTCATCCCTTGGTCTTGTTGACTGGGATAAAATATTTTCAGGAAAAAACACAGAAGGTAAGTGGAATGCCTTCAAAGCAACATTGCAAAAAAACACATCTAAATTTATCCCTGTTGGAAACAAATACAAAATAAGCAAATTAAAACCAATGTGGCTAACCAGTAAAGTAATCCATGAAATAAATAACAAGAAAGCGGCATTTAAACATTATAAAGCTGAGGGATCAGTAGAGGCATTTTCAGAATACAAAAATGCCAACAAAACCTGTAAAAAGGCTATCAAATTAGCTAGACTAGAGAATAAAAAAAATATTGCTAAGGAGAGCAAGAGCAACCCAAAAAAATTCTTTAATACATTAATGGCAAAAAATTAAAGTCTGATAATGTTGGATCCTTGTTATCTGAAACGGGTGAGATGGTCAAGGGGGACAGAGAGAAGGCAGATATGTTAAATAATTTATTTTCTTCTGTTTTTACCAAGGAAGACCCAATGGACAAGAATCTGCAAACTACTTTTACAGAACAGTCACAGGAAACATGGGACTGGCTAGCACAAGAAAAAGTGTTAAAACAATTGAATGGTGTTAAGGTAGACAAAGCTCCAGGGCCAGATGGTATACACCCATGGGTACTTAAAGAGCTAAGCCAGGCCCTGGCCAGACCGATATATCAGGGATTCTTTTATTTCAGGTATGGTGCCCATGGATTGGCGTAAAGCAGATGTGGTGCCCATATTTAAAAAGGGATCAAAGTCACAGCCAGGAAATTACAGACCTGTAAGCTTGACATCTGTGGTAGGGAAGCTGTTTGAAGGGTTGCTAAAGGAATATATTCAAGAATTCTGCTGGAACAGGAATATTATTAGCAGGAGTCAACATGGCTTTGTGAAAGACAGGTCTTGTCAAACTAACTTGATCGCATTTTATGAAAAAGTGAGTAATAATATAGATGCGGGAGCGACGGTTCATGTGATCTATTTAGACTTTGCCAAGGCATTTGATACGGTTCCACACAAGAGGTTACTGTACAAACTGAATGTAATAGGCCTAGGGGAAAATGTTTGTGTGTGGATTAGAAATTGGCTGAAAGATAGAATGCAAAGAGTGGTAGTAAATGGCAAGTTCTCCAGTTGGATAAACGTGATAAGTGGAGTACCTCAGGGATCTGTCCTGGGTCCTTTTCTTTTTAATTTGTTTATTAATGACCTCCCAGAGGGCATAGGGAGCCATGTATCATTGTTTGCCGATGACACAAAATTAAGTAAGGTAATAAAGTCTGAACTGGAGGTGTCTTCATTACAAGAGGATTTGGATAAATTGAGTAACTGGGCAGGCAAATGGCAAATGAGATTCAATATAGACAAGTGTAAAGTTATGCATTTTGGGTATAATAATAAAAATGCAACATATAGTTTAAATGGTGTTTCTCTGGGGAAATCTACAAATGAAAAGGATTTGGGAGTAATGGTAGACAATAGACTTAGCAGTAGCACGCAGTGCCAGCTGGCAGCTGCAAAGGCCAATAAGATATTGGCATGTATTAAAAGGGGTATTGACTCAAGGGAGGAAGATATTATTATGCCTCTTTACAGGTCCATGGTAAGACCCCACCTAGAATATGCTGTTCAATTCTGGGCGCCCGTTCTGAAAAAGGACATTATGGAACTAGAGAAAGTGCAGAGGAGGGCTACAAAACTAGTAAGGGGAATGGAAAGTTTTAGTTATGAAGAAAGGCTAGAAAAGTTAAACTTGTACACACTAGAGAAACGGCGTCTTAGAGGGGATATGATAACACTATATAAATATGTTCAGGGCCCATACAAAGGGCTATCCAAAGACCTGTTCAATAACAGAACAGTACACAGGACAAGGGGACACCCGCTTAGACTTGAGGAAAGGAAATTTAATCTAAAACAGCGGAAGGGTTTCTTTACTGTAAGGACAATAAAGGTATGGAATTCACTGCCTGAGGAGGTGGTGCTATCGAATACATTAGACGCCTTTAAAAAGGGCCTGGATACTTATTTAAAAGAACATAACATAGAGGGCTATGTACGTTAGTATTAGGATTAATATTTTACTTAGGGCTTGTTGATCCAGGGAGAAATCTGATTGCCATTTGGAATCAGGAGGGAATTCTCCCCCCCCCCCATTCGGGGCAGAATTTGAAATTGCTGTATTGAGGGTTTTTTTGCCTTCTTTTGGATCAACGATGGTAAACAGGAATAGGAAAAGGGTTGAACTGGATGGACGCAAATCTTTTTTCAACCTAAATTACTATGTTACTATGTTACTATGTTACCATTCAGTAGCTAGAGAGATGTCAAGGTGGTTTAAAGCCCCAGTTACATGAATGGGATTTGTTGGAATTTTACTTGTCCCTGAGTGTCTGTAAGTATGTTCCGCAGTGACTGCAGTTCCCTTTTGACCATTAGGTTATTAATATGCAATTCTGGTGCAAAAAAACGGTGCCCCAGGTGAGAAATAAACATTCCCAGTATGTCCTTTGATCTAACCCTTTCAGTGCCAGGGGGGTGAGCAAGGGTTAAACAAGGCTTTTAACCCCTTTGATGCTAGCTAGATCTCAAAGCATTGTTAAAAGACCCATTAGAATCAGTGGAAATGTTCATATGTTCCCTATGATTATATGAGAATTGCCCAAAAATGCTACCTTTAGTACACAGTAAATGGGATTTTTTAACCTATTCTTCACAATGCATTGTAGACCTCTCCAGTATTCAGTGGACTAAAAGTCCTATTGTAATGAATTGCTATTTTTTTAATCAGTGTCAACAGTAGTGCTACACTTATCTATGTATACATCTCCGCACAGAAGGGTAGCCCTTAAAGGGATAGTAATACTTGAAAATAAGTTTATTGTATATTGTAGCCCTTAAAAAAACTTGAAAAATGATATAAGTCTTATCTCCCAAACCTTTATGGTTTGGGAGATATTCAGAAGTAAAGTTTCCCCTGGAGTGACGTCATTGCTCCACCCTTCAGATTTGGAATCCGGTCCCAGGACCAGCTGTGCCTCTCCAGAAGTGCTGAGATCATTATCTTTAAAAAGAATTTCTTAACTGGAATGGTCTACAAAGTGTGCTTTCAAGCCAGTCACACTTTGTACACAGTTTCAATGAAGTAGTTCTTTTCAAAGATCGTGATCTCGGCACTGCTAAAGAGCTGCCGGGGACCGAATTCCAAATATGTCCACTAGATGGCAGACTTGGCTGAAACAGCCAGGAAAAGAGCATTTTACTATATTTTACATGTGAATATCTCCCAAACCATAAAGGTTTGGGAGATAAGACTTACATTTTTTTCATGTTTTTTTAAGGGCTACAATATAAAATACAATTACTTTCAAGTATTACTATCCCTTTAAATACAATTCATTTCTGGTGTGTCCTTTTTTTTAGTTTCCATTGCAACTTCCAAAACAGACATTTTAGACCATTTGGGAATTTCCTACAAAGACTGCCTGGCAGTGCATAATCCAGATGTTTTGAAGAGAAAACGTAAAAATTGGCCATTTTTGTTATGTAATGTAGACCCGCCCTCTATGAACAGAGCAATTGCCTTTATTTATATGACGTAACACAGACTGTGTGCCATGTGCACAAGGAAAAAGTGGATTCATTATTCTGCATGCCGGCTGCACAACAGGGAAGTGTGACTGATTAACATAATGTATCATATTAACATAATGTAATAACATAGTTGATGAGGTTGAAAAATACATGAATCTATCAAGTTCAACCTTTGCCATATCATTTTTTTTTCTTTTTAATCTAGATCTTGTTAGTCCTCAGGATCTACCAACAGTGCGTGTTTTCTGGATATCCCTGAATGAGAACCAGTGGATTAAAGGGGCAGTAATTTCCCATAAAAATGTTTAGTAGTTTAGTAGAGGTTAAAAAAAAGAAATTATTTGCCACAAATCCTATCTCTCAAACCGCTATGGTTTGAGAGATATAGGCACTGAAAGTTCCCCTCTCCCTCCCCTTCTCCTGTAAAGCAGACAGCAGAAGATTTGAGTCATGTGACTCAAGGAGGCTCTACAGCAGAGCCGAAATTGCATTATTTAAAAATAATTATTTCACTGTAACGGTCTACAAAGTATGCTTGCACACCAAGCACACTTTGTAGACCTTTCCAATAAAGTAATTATTTTGAAATAACTCAATTTTGGCTCTTCTGCAGAGCAGCTGGATGGTCCCTGGACCAGGATCTCCTGCTGATGTCATGAGAAGGAGAGTAAGGGGGGAGCTTTCAGTGCCTATATCTCTCAAACCATAGCAGTTTGAGAGATTGGATTTGTGGCAAATAGTTTATTTTTTGAACCTCTACCAAACTCTAAACATTTTTTATGGGACATTACTGACCCTTTAATTAAAGTGACTGAGCCACTAATGAGTCCACCTGTGCTTCAGCTGGGATATCCTTAAAACGTGTTGGTAGCTCTTGAGGATCAGTGTTGGCAACATCTTATCTAGAGGAGGGCAAAAAAACCCAATGAAGTTATTTCCAATTAAGCCCTATGTAAAAAAATATCTTTCATGACTCCAAAAGACAGTCAGATATTTCCAAAGATCAACATCCTATCTGCTTTGAAACATACTTATAATTATCACTCAATGCTCACATAATGACCTCATTCCATACTCTCACATAATGCTCACCTCACATAACGAGCCATTCCACAGTCCATGCTTATGTTACACAATGACCACTTCAACACTCCATACTCATCTCACTTAAAGGGATAGTAACACTTCGTTTTAACTTTATTTTATTTTGTAGGCATTAAAAAAACATGAAGAATGATATAAGTCTTATCTCTTAAACCTTTATGGTTTATGAGATATTCACAAACAAAGTTCCCCTTCCCGCCCCTTTTACCTAGTGTAAACAATCTCTTCTCAGATGTGAGTCTGGTTGTATGACAGTACAGATAACAGAAGGGGACAATTTTCTTTGTATGAAAACAATGAAAGCCCTTCTCCCCTTGACAAGTTTTTCAGCTTTTTCCATTATCTTAATTGAAGATTGTCCCTCTCTGCAGTCTACCTGGGCACCTCCCTTCTGATCTGGTTGAACAGGGGGGGGATACTTTGTTTGTGAATATCTCTTAAACCATAAAGGTTTCAGAGATAAGACTTATATCATTCTTCATGTTTTTTTAATGCCTACAAAATAAAATAAAGTTAAAATGAAGTATTACTATCCCTTTAATGACAATCTCCCTTCTAATAAGACATGTATAGGACAGTGCTGCTCTCCTGTTCAGTGATACTGAAGCAAGTAGTGGAGGAAAGTACATATTGTTGGGGCTATGAGGACTGACACATTTAATCTGACACATTTACAGTTGATACTTCGTTCCAGCTCTTGCCTAAAGTGAATGATTTTGTATCTTTGAAGTTTAGAGATGCTGTGCTTGTAAATGTATAAAATGTTATAACACACATATTGTTTGAATAATTTAAAAAAGTCAGCACTGCATTATAATATAGAGACATTACAGGTGGCCACACTTTGGAAGGAGGGGTGCATGTTTTAAGTGATTGTTGTAGATGTTCTACTGCACCCTGAGGTTATGTAATCACTAGAACAATCCATGCATGTCATCAGACACACAAAGCATGAACAATGTCTTTCTGAAAATCAACACAGCTGGATAAGTAAAATGGACACCTTATTGAGAGCATACATAGCCCTGAATATCAACCCCTGGATTCCTCTCCTTCTACTCAATGTGAAAAAAGATGAGTGGCCTAATATTCTTCTCTGTTTTTTCTCCACTTACCATGCTTTCTGGTATGAAGAAATATTGGGATTTGGATATCTGAAAGAGAGATCTCACACCAACTTACGCAGAGAGTTTCTGTTTGATCATAGCTCTCCTGTCCAGATAAAGTCTCATTCAGGTTTCTGCTCTCATTACACATTTATATTTCCTTGGTAACTTTGGGGAATTTTTGTATTGTATGTTGAATTCCATTAAGGCCAATTAGATGTGAACATAGGTGATTTAATAATTAAAAAAAATAAGTCATCAGTTAAAAATCACACTGTAAATAAATCTATGTTAATAAAACCTAAGGCTCATATAATAAGTAGACAAGGCTCAATTCTTGACCAAACCAACTGCACCTCAGAGGCAGATAAAATGCCCTTTTGGATTTTTTTTTTTTTGAAATATGTTTTATTATCAGATCGCTCTATACAAATCAAAAAAATACAGAGAAATACATGTAAATCATTCAGATACAGAAAAAGTATATAGACATATATGAGTGAAAAGAACATAAACATATCAATGGATTGTACAGAGCCAACCTGAGGTTTTATTATTATGTAAAAACCAAAACCCCCAAAAGGAACTAACCTAACTAAACCTCAAGTAAACACCCCTACCCCATTCCCGAGTCCTTTTTCCCCCAAGCCCGCCCGCCAGCTGGCAAAGTCGTAGGAGCTCAAAAAGTACAGAGCTCAAACACATCATTACTCGCCGACCTTGCCACACAGCCACGCACCCAACCAGTCAAGATGACTCAACTCATTCATCATCATCAAGATGTACAGCATCAATTGCCTAATGAGCATCGGCTCTACACATCCACCGGTTCTGCCAACGTCCCCATGTCCTGTCAAACTTGTCTGGGTTGCCCCGATGCAAATAAACCAGCCTATAGTGTGGGATGCACTGTAGAACTAAATTTATCCACGCCCTGCAAGTGGGAGCACCGTTCGACATCCAGTTCATGGCCATCACCTTTCTTGCCAACACCAAAAGCTCCCTTAGCAGGGATCTGTCAGCTGCACCCTCAATCTCATCGGGGAAGATAGACAATAAACAAAGTTTCGGAGTCACAGGAACAGGTCTCCCCAGCACCTGGGCCACAACATGCATGACTTCTTTCCAAAAACTCCCAACCACAGGGCAATCCCAAATCATATGGCGGTACGTGCCCAGAACATTACAACACCGGAGACAGCTATCGGTACCAGATTTCCCCATTTTATGCAGTCTGACAGGCGTGTAATAAATTCGATGGAGAATATTCAGCTGTATCATCTGGTGTCTAGTCGACGTTGCCACCATCGCTGGTCCTGCCTTGGCCATATCCCATTCCCCTGACGGACCCACGTCCTGTTCCCATTTATTCCGGGAAGGGAACTCCCGACAACCCACATGAGATTCTATCCATTGATAAATGAAAGAGAGGGGTCTCGACGGCTCCAGTAGCCGCAGTCTAGTGAGAAGCAGGAAGGTAGAGATCATCGGAATCCGGTCACGCCACTGAGCACTAAGAGCATGTCTAACACACAAATATGAATAAAAAAGAGTATGTGGTAGACGGTATTCGTCATGTAACTGTGCAAACAACTTTAGCTGATCATCCTGGTACAACTGACCAAGGGTAGTAATCCCGTGTCTGGCCCACAGGGGGCCAAACTCGCAATTGGATAAATGATGTAGCCCCGCAACGCCCCACAAGGGGGTATCAGGATCCATCGCAACATGTCTCAACAGTTTCTTTATCTCCAGCCAAGCCTCATATACAGCCGCCGCTAGTTGAGATTGAGTATTGAAAATCGCAGGGTCTCTGTGCAAGAATTGAGACAGCGTATAGGCAGGCCGCAACAGTAATGTGTCAAGCTTAGTAGTCTGATATCGGGGCTGGGAAGACACAAAATCCAACACATAACGGCATTGTGCCACTAAATAGTATCTGTAGAAGTTGGGCAAAGCAATTCCCCTCTCACGCTTGGATCTCATGAGAGTAGTCAGCCTGATCCTAGCTCGACCCCCTCGCCATAGAAAGTGTAAGATAATTTTATCCATTTGTCAGAAGTATTTTTTAGGTATAGGGACCGGCGTATTTTGAAAGATGTACAGAAATTTGGGCAAAAAAAATCATTTTGATAAGATTCGATCTGCCTATAACATTCAAAGGCAAATGAAGCCCTTTTGGATTTTAATCTCTTGAATTCTAAAGAGATCTTCAACACATTCCTTCAATATGCCCTGGGGATCTATATATGTGTGTGTGTGTGTGTGTGTCTGTGTGTGTGTGTGTGTGTAAAATGTAACATATTGACACATATTAATCAGTGGTCATAGCAGTGGTCTCAGCAGTGGTAGATCGTAACAACCCTTCACATCCCTCCTCCTTATCCTCTGTGCTGCTGTTAATAATACATGTTCTCTGGATTTCCCTGTCATGTGTGGTTTTTATCACTTCTGCTTCCTGATGCTCAGATGTTATTAGCTGTTTCTGCTCCTGCTACTACGGGTATAAACCCTTTGCTGCCTTCCTTTTCACTATGCTGTCTAGCATTTTTTTTGGCCCTAACTTCCTCCCTCTCATCCTCCACAATGCAACACTCTACTCAATCTGTAAGCATATATTCCTTGACAGAATCCAATTCCCTAGAGAGATGCTGCTGATCATCATGATGACTTCTTTTTGTGACAAAGTGATCACGCTTTGGCAGAAATTCTAATGCAGGGGTCCAGCAAAGTGGCAAGAATATATTCCTCATTGCTTTTAATAGACACTATGTGAGGATCCTGTACAAAACATACTAACATGTCCTTGACCAGCTGGTTCATGTCTGTGTCATCATTATGGTAAGATTCCTCAGACATGCTCCTCAGTTTTTTCTGCAATAAATATATGAGTGGAAGAATTTTGCTAATTCCTGCCCCTAAGTGACTAACCAGCAAGGTTGTCTCCTCATCAGCTCACTTACATCGCACATTAGTTGCCTTTGCACATGTGACAAAAGAGGCTCCCTCCAAAGCCTTCCACTTTTGCATGGTGTACTCACTAATGGTCTTTTTCTTCTCGTACAAAAGCATGTACTGTGTGGAATTCCACCTGGTAGGGACCTTCATTTTCAGCTGCTGATGGGGAAGGTTGTTACGTTCTTGTATGCAATATGATGCGTTGAGTGCACTGTAGGAGTGGCAAAAATGGGTACTGATTTTGTGGGCAATATTCAGCATCTCTCTGATGATTTCAGATTCCGCCAGGCATCTGTCTGGTCACATGTAAATTGGGAACATGGGCAAAGCAGGATACATGCACCATATCACCTAGTCTCAAGGCAGCTATTATGTTGGAACCATTATTAGCAGACACAAAACCAGCTTTCAATTAGTGGGGTACAAGCCATTCCTGCTCTAGTTTACTTAATACATCTATGGCTTTGTGGGACTCCCCAAACTCTGCATGCACAAGGTGGTGTGCTGATGGCATGGGCTATTCTTCTGCTGGCTTATAATCATACTGCCAGAACCACAGGCAAGATTGCTGGCTGTCACCTGATGTTCAAAGTTACTGTTGCCCACTGGTGGTGGAGGGAGGGAAACCCAGTGTTCAGTCCCAGTCATATAGTTTTCCCATGTTTCCATATCTGTTGTCAGGTGGGTTTTCTCGCTATATAAGCTTTCCAGTGATTTGTCCATCACACCGTAACAAGTAATCATTGATAATGATCAGTCTGGTAATAAGATCAGTAAAACTAAGTTCTCGGTATATAATAATTAAAACATGTTATTCCAGTTAAACTACTGATTTTCTTATGCCACTGTTCATACAAGGTCATTTGCAGAATTTGTTGCTCGGACACATTGTTTATAAGGACATGTAGTGTTTCGGATTAAATGGGAGCTTTATCTTTTGTTTTTTGTTTAAAGAAAATCTTCTGCCTAATGCTCAATATGTGAATAAGGCCTATTTTTATGTTATTGCATGTTAGCACGAAAGAAATGGCCTTTGGTCTTGTTTTAACGTAAGTGTATTGCACAAGTGTGCAGATAGTGTTCATGTATTGTACCAGTTTGCAGGTGGCGTTCTATGCTAGAATTGATCTCCATGAGATAACTATATACTTGTGCATTGTTCTGAAGCAGAGAAAAGGCATGGTAAAGTGTACTGGTAAGTTTATACCAGACGATAGGTGTGAACAGAGAGAGAGAGGGAAACTATCTATAAGAAAGACTAATTGTATGTAGTACTTTATTTTATTACATGCATATTCTGCTAGTTATACTGGACTTACTAATAATATAGATTGTTCCTAATCATATTTATTTTATTTCTGCACAAATATATGATATATGCATAATAAATATGTTTACCTGTTTATCTATATTTGAAACTCTCTCCCTTTCTTTATTGTACTCACTATATTCTAAATAACTGTGAGACCAATCTACATTTATAATATTAGGGGTAAGGTGAACCAAGAGTAGGGAATAACTGACCCTGAGTATGTATATTGTAAGATAGGTATAACCCATTACAACACTAACCATCTGCTTGTACATTTCTGGCACAGCCATCCCAGAGCTATACATAATAATAATAATAATTCTATAAAATATTGGTTTTCAATAAAAGAATACGGCAGTATGTCCACTGCCAACATCTTGGCAACCTTGCCATTCCACAGGTGTACTTTGGGATTGTTTTTGAGAGGTTTGTGACTTATTCCCAAGAATTCAGTAAGTGTGGGTTGGCAGTACATGACCGAAGAGCCCTGTAAACTGATTTCTTCAACAACATGACTAGAGGAGTTGTAAGAGCATATGTGGGCAGTATATGACTCTTGCCATCTCCTACAGAAAACTCAAAGTCATACTCTAGAAGGATCCTTAGCTGCTATTTTGAATTACCCAACTCTTGGCATACTCTCCGACAAATCAATAACATCACTACTTCTATTATGTGCCCCAGAGCAGGAGCTTTTAGGAGTGCTTCTGCTGCTGCTAGTTATAGCAACTTTGATGTGTTGATGGTGTGTCTCCTGAATGTCCTCTCATAGTCTGGCCTTGTAAGGTATAGCTTGATCAGCATTCAGGAATCATATGAAAGTGTGCTGGTCCTCCTCTCCTGCCATAGGGCTAATTGGTAATTATATCTGCCACACACATATAGAACCCGGTGAGACAGCTCAGTTGGTTAATGAACCAGGGGTGAAATCTGCTCAAACCTCTGAGTTGCTTTATAGTCCCCACCAGGGTGAAATATCTGCCACCTTGCACTGGACCAGTATGGCAGACTATGGTCCATACCCTCAGCTTGTTGAGGAGGCCTTCCACCTGCAGTAGATTGACAATAGCTGCAGATATATATGTATTTATATATATAAACAGTTGCTATATTCTTCAAATCCTTCAGGCTTATGCCCAAACGAGTAGCCACATTGATGATGTAGAATTATATGATGATTTATTATACCTCTACAAACAATTACCACTACAAATGTATAATGGAAAATTTCAATGCAAGATTTGGTAAAAATTGATTGCACCACATGGAACTGAGAAAAGAGATGATAGAGCCAACCAACTGGTCAAATTTTCAAAAGTAAAAAATTGTACAACATGAATTCATTTTACAGGAAAAAGGCTCAGAGAAAAAGGACATGGAAATGTCCTAATGGCAATACAAGTTAAATCAACTTCATACTTGCAAATAATAAAATATATTCACTGACTACTCAGTCTTAAATCATTTAATTGGACAGCGCCGGCCGGCTCCAAAAGGGACTGACAGTGCAGGCACACGGACATCTCTATGGCAAGATGTCCGTGCTTCCTGCTACTGTCAGCCTCGGAGTAAGTGGTAAATCAGTTAAACCAGGAAATAATTCTGGCGACTAGCGCTACTAAGCAGCTATTTGCCAGATGGGGACTTAATTAAGGTAAAGATTTTGTGGGGTGGTAGTTCCCCTTTAAATGCATGTTTTTTG
Organism: Rhinophrynus dorsalis; assembly: GCA_037306005.1. Lineage (NCBI taxonomy): Eukaryota > Metazoa > Chordata > Amphibia > Anura > Rhinophrynidae > Rhinophrynus > Rhinophrynus dorsalis. Next base: position 551,992,667 of record CM074721.1, read on the forward strand.
TCTTTTCTCTATCTTTTCTCTATCTGTTTTCCAGGAATTTAAATACAATATAAGCAGCTACAGAGAGAGAGAGAGAGAGAGAGAGAGGCTAGGCTTTTGTCCTGTGAGTTTATGGCAGAAATGAGGCAGGAGATGCTCTTAGTGACTGCTATCACTATGAGCAAGTGAAATAATAATAAAAGGAGGAGCTGGAGCACCATTATGCATCCAGTGAGTCTGAGGAGGAGGAACATACATAACAAAAGAATATAAAGATAACCCTGCAGTACTAGCACTCTGGTCTGATACTTCTTATATGTGAATATAAACAGGCTGGATCTTCAAAATAAATAAAACATACCTTTTATTATCTAATAAATAAAAATCAAACAAAGGGATGAAAGAAAAGAAAACTAACAATACATCTGTATGTGGTGAATGTAGGTAGAACCGCCTAAATACCTAGGCTAAAGAAAGAGTTAACACTAACTGTTAACCCTTGAAAATACTGCCAGATACCCAAAAGAGTCTAAATATAAGATGCCTTCCCTAGTCACCCTAGTAACTGTAATAGCTAAGAGATAGAAGATCTCAGATCTAACTAAAGTCCTAACTGTCTGTAGTTACCGGGGCATTCAACCGGCTTGCCGTTATTTACAGACTATCTATCTGAATGATACACTGAATATCTATATGTCCTAACACTCTCCCTCATAGTCCTATGAGAGACTAATATAGATGATTGCCGGGGCATTCAACCGGCTAGCCGTTGTTTACACCTCACTATGGAATAAATATCTATTAGAGTATTTCGCCGGGGCATTCAACCGGCTTGCCGTTATTTGAAATATCTGTCCGTGCTAATGATGCACACACATCCTATATAGACCAAAAGAAGGATCAAACAAGCGATCCTCTGTAGTAAAGGCACAAAGTATCCAGCAGAAGAGGCCGGGAATAGAGAAATTCCCTGCTCATGTAACCTATCACACAGACATAAAACCTAAAAATAAAACAGTGAATTCGAATCCGCTAGTGATCTCCTGATAGGAACGTCAACATAAGCAGAGAGAATAAATCCAATCCCTTACTGATATCCTAATAATCATAACAATCTAACTAGCTCGGATCGAAATAAAGTATCACTGGAGAAACACTTAAATCATGCCTGACGCGCGTTTCGCTACTGAACGCTTCCACAGAGGCATGGTGAGTGACGCCAAGCTATGTAAACTCACCTATTTAAAGGAAAATAACGCCTCCCTTAGGGAGGCGCAGTTCTAATCCAATCCAATCAATGATGCCCAATCAAGTGTTTCCTTAATATGATATCATAAAATATATGCTTTGTTACAAGCAGCAACATTAAAATTTCAGAAACATTTTTTTAGAAAAAACTGTTTTAACTCAGATGGACCAATTCATAAATTCTATTAGAACAAACAGTATTATAAAACTGTCATTCTATTTTGATTAAGGCTAAATGTCACAGATCAAATGTAGACAAAATGTTATTATATACCACAAATCACTTTGTTACAGATTAATGCTTAGATTGAATTCCTCATTTAACCCCATCGGATTCATGGAGTTCAAAAGAAAAATCCATCTGTTTTCCAATTGCAATAACGTCTTATCAATGTCTCCTCCCCTTATGCCCAAAGTCACCTTTTGTAGACCCCAAGCTTTCAAACTTTTGGGGTCTGCCTGATGCTGCTGCATAAAGTGTCTAGCAACAGGGGATAATTTTTTCAAAACATTCAAGTTATCCATTGGTGCATTGGTTATACTTAATGCATGTTCCCTAATTCGAGATTTTAATTTACGTTTGGTTTTCCCAACATATAACTTCCCACAGGGACATTTCATACAGTAAATGACACCTGTGGTTTGACATGTAATAAAATCCATTATTTGACGATTCTTTCCAAACCTATCTGTTACTTGTTTCATGGTCACCATGTGTTGACATCCCACACAATGGCCACACGGATATGAGCCTTTCAATGTACTCCTAGATTTGGAGGTGAGATGACTATGAGCCAATTTGTCTTTAAGGTTTGGTGCTCTTCTGCATGTCATAGCTACTTGATCACCAATGACTAAATTTAAATCTGCATCCGTTCGCAAAATATGCCAATATCTATTGAGAATCGATCTTATACTCTCCCACTGGCAATTGAAAGATGTGATAAACCTAATGGTCTGATTCATTTCTTTTAATTTATCTGTATGATATATCAAATAAGGTCTAGAGGTATAGAGTGCTCTCTTGTATGCTTTTTTAATACAGGCCCTACTATATCCTCTCTGTACAAAACGTTCAGTGAGTTCATTTGCTCGTTCTTTGTATATTTGTACTGAACTACAATTTCTACGTAACCTGAGAAATTCTCCTATGGGGATATTGCGTTTCATAGGTACTGGATGGTGACTAGTAAAATGTAACAAACTGTTTGTAGCTGTACTTTTACGGTATAAGTCCGTCTGTAACATGTTATCATCCGTTCTTTTGATAGTAATATCCAAAAAATTAATACTATCTGAACTATGTTCCATAGTTAATTTTAAACCCATAGAGTTCTCATTAAGTGAATTTATGAACTCCTGTAACATTTCTTTAGTTCCTTCCCACAAAATAAACAGGTCGTCTATATATCTCAACCACATTAATATGTGTTCCGTATATAGATTATTCTGTTCTTGGAAAACCACAGTTTCCTCCCACCACCCGAGGTACAGATTTGCGTATGTGGGAGCACACGCACTCCCCATTGCTGTACCTCGGGTTTGTAGGAAGAATTTGTTCTGAAACACAAAATAATTTCTTTGTAATACAAAAGAAAGTAACTCCACTATGAACTCCTTCTTTCGTGGGCTATGGGAGTCATCTCTTGCTAAGAAATATTGTGTCGCCTTGATACCATATTGATGTATGATTGAGGTATACAACGACTCCACATCGCAGGTTACCAAAATTGTGTTGTCACTAATTGGCAATCTGTCGATCTTACTCAAAACATCAGTGGTGTCCCTGACATAAGAGTGAAGATTCACCACATATGGTCTCAAAACATAATCAATATATTTGCTTGCATTTTCCATTAAACTTCCCATCCCAGACACTATAGGTCTTCCTGGTGGTATATCCACACTTTTGTGTACTTTGGGTATGAGATAAAAGGTTGGAACTTTTGGATGTAGGACTTGTAAAAAAGCATATTCTTTTTTCAAAATAATACCTTCCTTATATGCCTGTTCTATTTTCTTAGAATAAAAGTGACCACTACTAACATGAAAGGGTCTGGATGCCCTGATTCCCCAGACCCAATGATAGCCAGCCCCCTACATCACCCTCTATGGATCTTGGGGACATTTGTGATACGGACAGAAGAAGAAAAGGGTAGTAGTGTGAGCAGCACAGGTCAGTTGCCTGTGTCTGCTGTCAGTGCTGCTCCTGCTGCCAGTGTGTCTTGTGATTCTCAGGAGGGAAGGAAGGAGGAGATAATGCCAAGTGTGACAGCAGGGGACCCTAAGTCACACTTGTCATCCCCAAGTAGTCCCACCACTACTACTAGTACTAAGAAGGTCCAGCAGCTGCAGACTCAAAGTGTTAGGAGTTAGGGAAGGGTTGATCATACTGCTAGTGAGGAGGAAGATTCAGGGGCTTAAATTGATGGTCGGTGTTAGTAGTAGTAACAGTGATGGTGAAGTAGCTAGTGGGACTAGTGTTACCTCAGTAGATCCTCCTACTGATGTTGAGGTGGTAGGAGAAGTACTGCAGAGTGGCCAGACTAGTGATCAAGGGAGCCCACAACATTCCCCTGACCCTGGGAGTCCCCTTCCCCCACGGCATTGTCCAAATGTAACATAATTCTCAAGAATTGTTACCTAGCAGCAATAATATCACCACCACCACCATGAACACAGATTAGCTGCCTGTGTCTGCTGCTAGCCATGACAGTCTGCCATCTTCAGTTCAAGAAGAGATGGCAAGTGTGACAGCATTGGACCATCTGTCACATTTCTCATCACCTCTTTCAACCGGTGAGAAGTATGTAATAGAGCAGCAGCAGCAAGGAGGGAGTGGTGGTGGTGATGTTGATGGTGGAAGAGACATTAATGGCCTTTTCAGCCCAAACCAAGAAGGAATGGGAGACGGGGAATGGGCAACATCACCACCACCACCACCACCACCACCAGCAGTGAGCTCTTGGAACTTGTGGAGTTTGCTGCTACTGTAATACCTGCTGCTGCTGCTGCTGAGTTACAAGGGCAGCAGCATGCTAAGGAGCAGGCTGGTGTGCCACAGACCACCGTGGACACAGTAGGAATGGGGTCCAGTGAAGCGGGACTAGGACAGTTTCCACTTGAAAGTATCAATACTCCTGGCTCATCATCACCTTCTTGCTCTAAGGCAGTGCTTTCCAAACTGTGTGTCGCGACACGTTGGTGTGTCGGCTGCAGTGTGTAGGTGTGTCACAGGCAAAGGTGTCGTTTACACAGCTCGAGATTATCATTCATCCCAAGCACGAGCAACACTGGGAGCCAAGATAAAACACTACAAGTTAATGTTCTCATTTACACAGCTGGAGATTGCCTCCGTGTGCTGCATACAGCTGGAGCACCACAAACAATTTGTAACAGCTGGAGTGCCTCTGTGTGCTGCATACATAATATGTATGCAGCACACGGAGGTACTCCAGCTCTTACAAATCTTTTGGCGCTTCAGCTGTTAAAATCTTTTGAGATGCCACCTCCTCTATACCTCTGCCCTCTCTTTGGGCTGCCAGGCTGAAGTGTCCCTGTGTGCCGAGTCTGCCTGTCACGTGGATGATGCTTCTGCTTGTGGCGCCGATGAGACAGGAAAGACGGACAGTACTTCTAAAATCAGTTATGCTCTATCTATTTACTAATGCGACATGAGAATCTTGCGCTTATATGTAGCGCAACATTCTCATGTTGCCCTTTTAAAAACCACACAACCTGCTTAATGCCTCCTCAGTATGACTGAAAGGTTTTCATGAGATATGTTGTGTCCCCATACACCTTGTTATTACAATTTATGTATGTGTCCGTATCTCTTATAAGGGATTATTAGTTTAACCTCTGGTTTGCTAGCAAAACTGAATTACTGTGTCACGAAATGATGCATGTCTAAAAAGTGTGTCACCAACATGAAAAGTTTGGAAAGCTCTGCTCCAGGGTCCAGGCACAGGAAGATCAAGTAACTACATCTTCTGGTTATCCGCCTCGTTCATCTTTACCTCCCCCACCATCTGATAGTCGGACAGTGGATATCAGGAAGTATGTGGCAGTTCGTGTCCACCCATTGCACAATGTGTGGTGTGCTGACAACACATGGCAGTGTGGTGGAGGATAATCACAACCAGGGCATAAAGCGGCATCTGAGGAGATTCCATCCCACAAAATATACTAAGCTGGTGGCAGGGAGAGTTCATTATTACTATTAAACTGTCTGCAAGTTGTTATGTGTCCTTAGCGGGGAGTGGACAAGTGGATTGTCACCGCAGCAGTACTTGATTTCTGGTGGGATGATTTCACATTGTGGACCCTAAGAGATAGGATTTGTGGCACGTAGTTTATTATTTTATCCTCTGCAAAAGTAGAAACAATTTTATAGGACATTACTGTCCCTTTAATGTATCATGTGAGTCATGCGACTTTTTAAAAGTAAATCATTCTCACGTATGTCTGTGAAACATAGTCACTGAATTCCAAAGTCATACAAAAACTTAAGGTTACGCAGGGAAGTATGGAATGTCAAATTCTGAACAGACCAAAAAAAGTGAAGGTGGATCAGTCAGACATAATTATTTATGACATAATTATGACATAATTGAAAATGGATTCCACTCGATACTAAATGCCCAATATTAAGACCAAAGACATGATAGGTAGATTAAATTATCAAGTTTGTTGGCACAGAGCGGCAACAAAAAGCACAATATCAAAGTTATCATTAGTATTATAGTTTGGCAACTTTTCCACGGACTTTTGTAAAGTGTTTGACTCCTTCATAATGAATCAATAAGTGTGGGTTGCCAGCACTTAGCAGAATAACTGTATAACTTTGTTCCTTTAACAACATTACAAAGGTGAAGTAAGTAACATAGTAACATAGTAAATTAGGTTGAAAAAAGACACAAGTCCATCAAGTTCAACCTTTGCCTCATACCCCAGTAACTGAGAATTTTATAGCTTTCCTGCTACCAATTAAATTAGTCTTTATCAGTCCTTCCTGATCAGCCTACTGATAAACAGTATAACTGTAGTATTGGTGGCAGCAGGTGTGGGCCCTCTATGACTCTTTTCATCTCCCCCAACAAACTCAGAGTCATATGCCACTGTGTTTTGAATTTGAAGGACAGCAGCAGGAGCCATAGGTCATTGCAAATGACTAGGCTCTCAGTGCCTAGGGAATTCAGTTGCAGCTCATTGACAAGGCCCAACAAGGCTGAAATGTACGTCTGGGGTTAGCGGGTGTTCCCATGTCTCCTCTGTAATGACAATAGAGTCTAAAATGTGATGCTTCTGAGCAGTGATTAGCCCTAGAACAGGCCATTGTGTTGTTTGTTCATTCTCAGAAACCTCTCACATTTTGTATGCATATCTATAAAATTACTGTTTTGTACCCAAGAGGCCCGTGAACTTTCAGTAGTGTTTCCACTACTGCTGATAGTCGTGTCACTTTTGACATGTTGATGGTGTTATCTTCTCATCATAAGTGTGTTTGTGCTTTAGGTGGAATCTCAGTGAGGATATGCCTATGTATAGTCCCTGATGAAGCAGCATAGCAGCAAAATACATTGGGCTCATCTGGCATCCATGTATTTAGTTAGAACAATTAGAATAGCGTGGTAGAATAGAATGTGGCTTTCCCAAGAGGGCAACTAGATTAGTGCAGGGTCTCATCTGAATTGTAGTATTACCTCTGTGGGTTCACACAAGAGGAGATTTATCCTTATTGTTTTATAGTAACAGCAAACACCACTTAAATAATCATTGGTGGGCTGTGAGTAGCCATTTTTCTCAACACGCAGTGTGGGGAAGGAATCAATGATCTGGTGCTTTTATCGTATTCCCCCTTTACACTACCTATACTAGTCAATCACCTTGATACAATATGACCTGCAAAAGTTATGCTTTGAACACAAAAGGACACTTATTACTATAACACATTCCGTAATTTGCAACATATACCGTACATTTCAATCACTGATATTATATGCATTCCTCTGGATGCCATCTTTTCTACTACTAAGTATTATATTAACAGATATTGTTTCTATAGCTGCACCATTGTTTTAAACAGGAATATGACAGTATTGAATGAAGCCTGTTAGAGTTTTTAATTTTCACCACACTATTTTTTTTGTCAAGCACTGAACAATAAAAGCTATTTTTTAATGTACCTTCAGCTACTATATACTGTAACCTATTGAAATGTTGCCTTTTATTTGGCGACCAACACAACAGCACGTTCAAATTGTCATGAAAAGGGCGAGATCAGAATCTCGCCAGCATCAATAGCGCAAGATTCTGATGTCACAGGTTTAAAGGCCACATTGAGGGTGACATTTCAATACACTGGTTACAAGCTTCCTTCCTATCGTCATAGTGAGCTATGCATGCCGAAACAAGATTTGCCTATTTAACTCAGGGTAATACAATGAGCTATGCATGCCAAAACAAGATGCCATATTTAACTGAAAGTAATATTTTACTGGAGATGATGGGAGTTCTAGTCAGCTGTCAGCTAAGATAGAATTCATACCAGCGACAGAGCCTGTTACCAGTACGCAGAGGAAGAGGATTCAGCTGCAGCAGGCGGCCAGCCCTGTAATGGAGGCAGGAGGAGCACTGAGCTCTGCTCTGGGCCCTCTCTCCCCTTCTCTGTGTGCAGAATGACAGGACGGGTAGAGCACGTGGAGAAAGGGTGAGAGAGCCCGGCACAGCGCTCAGCTTTCCTGCCTCCATTACAGGCATTCCTCTGAGCGCTGGTAACAGACTCTGTCGGTACTATGTATTCTATCATAACTGACAGCTGACTACAACTCCCATCATCCCCAGTAAAATATTACTTTCAGTTTTCAGTTAAATATGCACATTTTGTTTTGGCAGGCATAGCTCACTATATTGCCTTAAAGGGATAGTAATACTTAAAATGTAAAAAAAAATATGTTGTAGGGTTTATCCCCCTGAGTAAAACAAGGGCACTCCCACTGCTGAAAGGTGTTTCATTCAAAAGTTATTAATTTTCAAAGTTGAATTTTTTAGGTGCAATATTACAGTGGCCTGAAATTGTACAGGGGCGCTGTTGCTACACGATCCTATGGACAGCTCTGGTCAGTTGACCATAAATCTCCATAGGATGGTGTAGCAACAGCGCCACTGTACAATTTCAGGCCACTGTGATATTGCACCTAAAAAATATTTTTTTTTACATTTTAAGTATTACTATCCCTTTAAGTTAAATATGCACATTTTGTATCGGCAGGCATAGCTCACTATGGTGGTAGGGCGAAATCTTGCAACCACTGTATTGAAATGTAGTCCTTTATGCAGTACTTAACCCTGCAACATCAGAATCTCGCTCTATTGATGCAGGTGAAATTCTGATCTCGCCCTTTTCATGTTCATGTTGGTCGCCAACTCCAGTGCAACATTTCTGCAGTGAACCCTGATCTGGACTCTTTGCAGTAAGGAAGGAGAAGACATTAGCGAGTTTCTTCTGTACTTTCCTTATCCCAGTGCATAATATTTCTTTGTGTATAATTTTGCAAAGCATGTTAGTCACAGAGGTTCAGCCAGCTCAAGAAGGGACGTGTCTCTTCTCGGTCAAACAAGATTTTGGATGATGGCCATATCCCTCGCACGGAGGGCTGTGGGGATCAGTCCGCTAGGTATATCTGGGCTCAGCCATTAAAACATTGTATAATAGGTACCTATTGCTGTGGTCCATATATACTAAACATAGCCTGAATAAACAAGCAAGTTTTTTTTTTTATGCTTTCTTTATTCCATAGCGGAGGGATCTTCATGGGTGCTTCATCAGGAGGGCTCCTATTTCTTACTACTGACACCGAGGTGATATGGTATTCAAGTAGTGTTTCCCGCCATCACAGACCTTTCAACATTGCCTCTCGCATTCACTACCGCACTCCTGGCTTGACTGGGAGGTGTGTTTATTGTTATTGCTCTCTTGGTACCCTGTTTAATAAAACCCTGTCACACCGCTCATTATACCCAGAGCTCGTTTGCTAATAGCTCTGTTGAAGTCATGGGGTTGTGCAGTAGGGATATGACTCACTGTTTCCAAGGGCTTAGCCAAGACTTGCTGGTTGAAGGATGTAGGATGTTACCCACTTGATAATACACATGTAAACTGATTCTGTATCTCTTTGGCATAGTGTTGATGTCCACATGCTCAAGCAGAAACAATCCTAGGTTCCAGGACCACAATATAAATGTGTTGTTTCATACGGCAGCACATATCTTCCAAGCTTGAGGTCCTTCCTGCTCCAGTGTTCCTGATCTGGAATTAAGCACCAGGTCATGTCTAAACTACCTCTCTGTGAAACTGTAGCCCATATATGACACAGATGCTACAAGTGGGGAATGTCCTCCATCCTGTATGTTTTTGATGACTCAATTGTATCCCCTGGACTTCATTAACTGACATCCTTTGTCGCACACTTTGTTTTATGGGCTTCATAATGTTTCATGATGTTGCCCCTCCTTTTCCCATCTAATGATAGAACTCTCCTGCTTTACTCATGATGCGTTCAGCTCCTGATATTAGACCGCCTGTGTTCCCCTCAGTTCTGTAAGTTAGGAAGCCTAGTTCCACACACACAGTTCTTGTAGTTTTGGTAACTATATTCTCTTATATCACTTACTGACTAAACTGACTAAATATGCACAATATCACCTATTCTCAAAGCTCATTTATGTTCTAGCAATTATCAGCAGACACAAAACCAGCTTTCAAGGATTGGGGTACAAGTCATTCCTCCATCACCTGCTCTACTTTATTTAATACATCTTTGTGGTCTCTCAAAACTCTGCATTCACAAGGTGGCAGGCCAATGGCATGGGGTATCCTGCTGCTGCTGAATCTGTTGGTGTTGCCTTTTAAACACACTCCCAGAAACAGAGGCAATATTACTGACCGTCATCTGATGTTGCAGGGAAACCCAGTGAGCCATCACAGTCATATGCTCTGCTCACCTGCTTTCAGGTGAGTTTTCTTTCTGTGTGAGGTTTCCAGTCCTTTGCTCACCACATTAACCACCTGCTTGTATAATTCAGGCACAGGTATCCTTGAAAAATAACTGTGGCTTACATCAGTTCTCTTTTCAACAAAAGAATAAAGAAGTATGTCATCAACTGACAAAATCTTGGCAGCTTTGCCATCCCACAGGCATACTTTGGGATTATCTTTTGTGAAGGTTTTGACTCCTTCCGAAGAGCCCAGATAGTGTGGGTCTGCAGTACATCCCAGTAGAATTGTCTAACTTTATTGTTTTTACAACATGACTTGTGGAGGTGGTACGTGTAGGGACTATATGCCTATTGTTTTCTCCTACAACTAGCTCAGTAGTCATACTACTCTGCAACAGAAGGTACTGTTACAAATAAATGACATCTTGACACACTCTGTGGCACATCATAATCACTTTGATTATGTGCCCCAGAGTGCCGAGAACTTTTAAGAGGTCTTCTGCTGCGGTAGCACTTCTGGTGGTGTGTCTCCCAGGCAGACCCGTTGTTGTGCTGCAGGGGGAATCTCAATGAGGAGGTTCCTAGATGTGAGCCTGGTTTCTCCCTGCTCACATGTTTCTTACACAGACAACAAATAGCGACGTGTTTAGCTTCTGGATCATGAGTGAAATATTTCCATACTGTGGACTTCCTACACTGAGGGTTTCCTGAGGGACTACTGTTACTAGGGCTAGATGCTGCTAAAGGGGCATTGCTAGGTTCCAAAAAGATCTGGGGCTAGAGCCCATGACTAGAGCCCAAAGCTTCCCTACTACCCCTGCGGTATTGACAATAACTACCAGCACACACACACACCAGTAAGTCTTACATCATTAGTGGGAAAATGAATGGAGACTATGTTAAAGGAAAGAATTGTTAAATATCTGAATTTAAATCACTTGCAAGATTCCAAACCGCATGGGTTTACAGCAGGGAGATCTTGTCAGATTAACCTCATAGATTATTTTGACTGGGTAACTAAAATAATAGACCCCGGGGGAGAAGTAGATATAGCTTATCTAGATTTCAGTAAAGCATGTGACCCTGTCCTTCGTAGAAGACTCAGTACTTTCAGTGTTTGGGTCTGTATGTCAAAAAGTTGAATGGATAAGGCAATGTCTGAGTGACAGGAGACAGAAGGTGGTAGTTAGTGGAGAATAGTCAGAGGCAGGTTGTGCTGCTCATGGGGTACCTCACAGATCTGTACTGGAGCCCATTATTTTTAATATTTTTATTGATGTTTAAATAGGTTGTTAAGATAAGTTATGCTTTTTTACAGATGATGCAAATGCAAATGCACATAATGCAGCCTTGTGAGAGAGATGGCGGCGGTGTGTGGTTGGCAGATATTTGGCAAATGATCCATCCATCCATGGCCAAAAAGTATTTCAGTCGACAGTCTTTGACTGACATGCCAAGAGAGCCCCATTGCTTTTATTCACTTTTTTTTAAATATATATACACCTACCCATCTATTTCCACCTCTTCTATATTTAACACTCCATCCAACATCTCTCTCTCTTTCTCTGACTGCTTTTCTCCCTTCTCTTTCTGACTCCCACTATTCAAGTCTCCTAATTCTTGCTCTCTGGTTTCCAGTCCTATGCCTACAGTGTTCAGGCCATCATACTCACTTGTTCAAAGTTGAGACAGGGTGGAGGTCTGGCTGGGCTTTGTGGAATCAGGCCTCCACTTCTCTGGCTCGCACTCTACACTGCATACTGCTCCTATTGCCAGGCCCTGCAGTGTCAATGTTTAGTCACCGCTCCTCTACATGACCATGCATGTGCAACAGTGCCGCCCACATACATACTTGACACCAATGAGAGAGGAGCATCTTGTCAAAACTCTACTCTCTCATTGGCTGCAGTGTGTCATTGGGAAGACTGGACGGCACGGCAGATCTTAGGTTATGCCGTCCATACCTTGCTTTCTATTTTGTTTAGGGGTCCAGGCCAGTGGCAGTACTACCAGCATTATTGACAAATAAGACTGAAGTATGAGTGGCCACAACATTCAGGGCTGCCCACAGCTACACTCAGGGCTTCAACCCCCTTAGCCCCCCCTAGTGATGCCCCGTGTTGCTGCAATTGAACGGCTAGGAGTCAAAGGTGCTGCACTTCCAAAAGCAGAAGTGACACTTATCATAGCAAGGTTGTGGATGTTGATAACCTGTGTTGCTGCTGGTTACTTAACACTAGTGTGTGTTTAAATGGGTTGGACTTGGAAGCAGTAACAATGCTGATGATGATTGATAGTATGACTGTGTATTTTTGTGGCATCTTTACTTGTCCAGAGACAGACCTGCCAACTGATTTCTCAAACAGTTTATATACAGACACAGTGTTCCTTTTCAGTGACAGAAGCTTGGGGCTTTGTCTTTTAGCTAATTTTTTGGCCATTTTTTGGTTATTACCTCTCTCAACTTCATCTGTATCTGAGGAGACTGCTGAATGAATATATTCCAGATCAACAGCATCATCAGTAAGTAGGTCGTCCTCTCATCGCCCGTCACTTCTTCCCCACTAGTTCTGTATTCCTCTAGGCTTTTTCTCAAACACTTTGTTTTTACTTACCCCTTAGTGCAATTTTCACAACATTCTCTATTACTTTCAGGAAAAGTGCTGTACTTGTTTGTCTCACTGTCAGATGCAGCAGCTGGTTAGACTGCTACACCTTCCTCCATTATGCCATCACTGTCACCACTTTTATATTGAATCATCTTTCATTTAATTTTCTATTAACTTTTGTTTTGTTTTATTTTGTTTTCTGTATGTGATCATTGTCATTAAAAATGTACTATACGTAGATGAGTATTTGTGTTGTCTCTCCCCATCAACTCTTAAAAAAGCATTCATGATTCTGCCACACTACTCCCTGATGAAGTCGAGTAGGTGATACGTGTGGGGCATTTGTCTTAGTAGTTAGACAACACTATGAGCCTTTGCTAGCCTTATTTCATTAACTAACTAGCTTTAAAATTGCCTTCTGCCTTTAGCTCTCTAGTTGCTTATTTCTCCTGTAAGCTTCCTGGTATCATCACATATTTGGAGCGTAAATATGAGATACACGTAGTAAAGGGGAGGGAAGTTTGTACCCATAGAAAGACATAGGATAAATGTTGCCAGAATGGAAACAAATTTAAGGGCTTTGTTAAGGGTGGAATTCTCACCAAAAATAGTAGAACCACATAGTTTTTGCAGCATTTCTTGCAAGAACACATTAGAATATTTCACCCATCCCTAGGGAAGACAAAAGACAAAATTAATTGAACTCTTTTTTGAAAGAAAAAAATATTGCATATTTGAAAACTATATACTTACAAGATCAACGTCATCAAGGATTTGTTTCACAACATTCTGTCAAACAAATCTTACTGATTTTCTTATAACTGAAATCATACAACAGGGTGAGCATCCCTGAATGATGCTGACATTTCTAGAGATATGGGTGTATTAAAGGAAATGAGAAATGATCCAGAAAACTTAGATACTATAAAAAAGCTTGAGAACTGAAATCTAATGTGAAAATAATGCAGCTAGAACATAAAAAGACAAAAGATGGAACATAAACTATATGTCAGTCTGATGAAAACAACAAAAGAGGAAACATAGATAGGATATACAGGCAAAGAAACACTGTATTGAAGTTGTGGGAATAGTTTATAGTATGCATAGATCAGAAGTGGTTCTAATTCCAGATTCAGATGACTTGGAGTCTATCTGGGAGAGGGGCAGCGGTATTTCTAAGTAATGGATAAGGTGTTTAAAGCCCAGCTCTCTTTCTTAAAGCCCTGGGTTGCCAGCTTTGTTGAATTTATTTTCTACTCTTATTAACAATGGTGCAATTGGGCTAAATGGTGCACTAAACATGCATTCAGTTGGCCAAAGGTCCATGTCTTTTGAGAGCCTAAAAACTACCCTAGGGAAAAGTAGTATGAATCAAACTTTTTTTTTTATATGGAATAAAGGGAATATGATAACAAACAGACATTTTGTGCAGCTATAGAAAGCATAGGAGGAAAACAGCAACATTCTGAATAGAAATTATTTTTTGTAGTCAAAAGACAAAAATTGTATGTATTTTCTGGGGAATAATGTTTGCTCTGGGCAATAATGTTTGAATGAAGCACTTTTATGGCTGTAATTCATTCTGTAATGATAGATATTTTTCCCATAAACCACTGGTTGCTACAGACATCTCAATGTATTGTTCTGCAATGCATTTGATAGGTCTCTAGTATTTCAGGTTTGTTATTCTTTAGTCTTAGGATTTCAGTCGTTAGTAGACAGTTATGGGACATATTCTTTCCTGTTGCATTTTCATTATAACCTCACAGAATTCCATTTCTGCAGAGCTTTCTGTATTTCTTGATTCCTGAGGCAATAAATGAGAGGATTAAGTAATGGAGTGACCATTGTATGCAGCAGAGAGATGACCTTGTTTGTGTTCACTGACGTCCTGCTGGATGGCACTACATATCTGGCAATTAATGCCCCATAATATGTGCACACAACTGTGAGATGAGAGATGCAAGTGGAGAATGCTTTTTTCCTTCCAGTTGTAGTTGAGATTTTCAGGATGGTGAGGAAGATACAGATGTAAGTTACACTGATGAATAATAATGCAAAGGGGAGAATCAGGATGGCACATACAGTCACCTCCAATTTCACAACTGTGGTGTCTGAGCAAGAACATTCAATTAGAGGAGCAGCATCACAGTAGATGTGATCAATAACATTGCACTTACAAAAGTCAAGTAAAGACAGAGAAATGGTGGACATCATGATGATTAGAAAACCTAGCAGCCAAGACCCTAAAGCTAGGTTGAGACGAAGTTTAATGTTCATAATGTAGACATAGCGCAGTGGGTTACAGATGGCCAGGTATCGATCATAAGACATCCCTACAAGTAAGAAACATTCACATATAATGGCTGCACCAAAAAAGTAATATTGTATTATGCAGCTAGTGACAGATATCATAATGCCATCTCTTAGTAAGGTGCATAGCATGGTGGGGACTACATTTGTACACAACAAGATATCAGATAAGGACAGATGACTGAGGAAAAAATACATGGGAGATTGGAGGTTCCGCTTTACTAAAACCAACACAATTATCATGAGGTTTGCACTTATTGACACAAGGTATATCAGTAGGAACAGAAGAAAAAGTATATATTTGAGTATATGTGGGCACTCAATTCCGAGTAGTGTAAAGTGGGTGATTTTGGTTCTGTTCATAATAATAATACAGTTATGTGAGGTCCTTGTAGGAGAAGGTGATAAACGCTAGTTGAGGAAACACTGTGGAAAGTTGAAAATGCTATAAACACTGATATTGTACAATGTGCCAGTGTTATGTATTAAATCTCACATCATCTGTTTATATGGAAGAGAGAGAAAGAGAGAGAGTGAGAGAGTCAACTAAAGAATAAATATTTATCTTGTTACATAGTTACATTGTTATATAGTAGTGTAGGTTGAAAAAAGACTTGTGTCCATCAATTTCAACCCTTTTCTATATCTTTTTACCATTGATGAGCCAAAAGAAGGCAAAAAAACTCCTCAATACAGCAATTTCAAATTCTGCTTTCATTGGGGGAAATAATTCCTTCCTGATTCCAAATGGCAATCAGATTTCTCCTTGGATCAACAAGCACTAATTACAATAAATATGAATCCCAATACTAACGTACATAGCCCTCTATGTTCTGCTCTTTTAAAAAAAAGTATCCAGGCCCTTTTTAAGGCATCTACTATATTCAATAGCACCACCTCCTCAGACAGTGAATTCCATACCTTTATTGTCCTTACTGTAAAGAATCCCTTCCGCTGTTGTAGATGAAATCTCCTTTCCTCACTTCTAAGCGGGTGTCCCCTTGTCCTGTGTACTGTTCTGTTAATGAACAGGTCTTTGGGGAGCCCTTTGTATCAGTCCCGAACATATTTATATAATGTTATCATTGTATTGCAGTGCTGATTCTTAAAGGAACACTAACACCTGATTATAAACCCCATTCTTGTTTTTAGAATGATCCTCACAAGTTGTTCCCAATGAAGGAAAACTAACACTGATTATAAACCCCATTTTTGTTTTCAGAATGATCCTTATAATTTTATCCCAATGAAGGAACCATATCTGAGATCTACCTTGCCCTGGGGAGTTGCTTCCCCAGGCAGTGCACAGATTAGATTGATCTCTTTAACAGGAACCCAGGCTCCTTCCTGGCCCCAAACTTAAAAACCACTAGTAACCCCTTCTGTACCCTAACTATACCTCATTCCAGACTGCTCAGAACTCCAGGAAAAGCTTCAAGTGTACTTATCCTCTAAATGGCAAGACAGCGAAATATTCCAGGGGTGTAGCAAAGATATACTCCTTGCTGCTATCTTGACTACACACATATGTAACTATTTGAACACTAGTAATAAATGCTATTTTGAGCTGACCATGAACCTGTATGTTTTATATTCTTGTTTAAAAAATACACTGCTAACATTGCTAAGTTGCTCTTGAGGAAGTAACATATTGTTACAAAACGCGTTGAGAGTTTTTTTAGCCATATGCATATTTGTATATTTTATACATATGTTTATTAATTGTTTTGTGTCACTCTATAAGTGAATAAATTCCGTTATTTGTTTAAAATTACCTTCACGAGCTCTAGATATTCTTCTTATATAATTAGACCTCCAGCCCTGTAAAAATCCCTGTTTGGGTACTGTAGGCTTTTGGGAGGGGTTTGATGTACCCCTTGCAGGCCTGTATATCCCTATAGTGGAGAGTCCAGAATTTCAGAAGGACCAGTGGCGATTATCCGGAGGTAACTGTCCTGGGGTTTATACCAGGAGAACCTTTAATACTCAGAGGCAGTATCCTGAGCCTCTGATACACATGAGTAAAATTTCATTAGAGCACTGGGTGAAGGTGAAGGTAGCCAAAGATAAAAATACTACGCTTAGAAGATTCTGCGCTGTTATTTTTCTGGGTGAATTTTGGGAGGTTTTGGCTGTTCCTCTCTTGGCTGATAACTCCATAATCAGGTGATAGCTGAATTAGGGAAGGTATTAATGCCTCATTTATTTCCCTAATAAGGGTTTTGTTCACAGTAGGGGTAAGGTGGTATCACTGCTTTTTAATTGCCTTTTACTAAGCACATGTTCACAGATTGGAGGCAGATAGGGACTTGCCTAATTCTGGTGCCTTGATGGGACAGACAAGATTGTCATGCTTTTATGCAAAACATGTGACTAAACCCCCCTGTTTATTATTTATAGTAAGTCTCAGGTTATTTATTTGTAAACTTCCGGATCTGATTTGCAGACTTTCCTTTCCTACACACACATATGAAACTGTTTGAACACTGTTAATAAAGGCTGTTTATAGCTCACAGGAACCTGTATATTTTATACACCGGGGGTAACTGCTACATAATTGCTTCAAAACATGATTCAGTCTGACTATGTCTTATAATACCCTACCAAAATCTCACTGATATGTTCTGAGGAGCCATAATTCCATGCTTAAAGGGATAGTAACGTTTCACAAAAACAGCAGCTCCAGTAAATCTTCATAGTATTTGGACCATAGAGAGTGTTATTTCAATACTGTCAGAGCTGTGGTTCAAGAGTAATTCAATGATAAAGTTTCCCCCTCCTGCCCCTTTTACCTAGTGTAAGACACCTCCCCTCAGATGTGGAATCTGGTCCACAGACCAGAGAGCTCACAGCAAGGGACAATCTTCTTACTTAAGAACAATGAAAACCCTGCCCCCTTAACAGGTTTTTCAGGTTTGTCCTTATGATCACTGAAGATTGTCCCTCTCTGTGATCCATCCAGACTGTCTGATTGCTCCGAGGTGAGCAGTGTTACATCAGTAAAAGGGGCGGGAGGGGGATACTTTATTATTCAATTACTCTTGTACTACAACTCTGACAGTACTGAACTAACACTCTCCATGGCCCAAATACTATGAAGATAAATTGGAGCTGCTTTTATTGTGAAACATTACTATCGCTTTATATATAATGACATGTAACACAGTCAAGTTTAATACAATAGTACTAAAAATATCATATTCCTTTTTATATTAAAATAATAAATATGCATAAACTTATTGCATACCCCGCTGGTACTCACTTACCTGTAATCCTGATGACCAGTGGGGTCTTCAGCACTATCTTCCATCTTCTTCTCTTCTGTCTTCTTCTGTTGTTAAAGAAGTTCACATATGTAGTCAAGTAATGTATGTGTTAACCCTTTGAGTGCTGAAGGGGTACGTAATGCATTACAGAGCAATGGGTTGTGTACCTCTCTAGCAACCAAAGGGTTAAACTCTGCATGCTGTACAATCTTAATAAACAATATAATGCGCAAAATTTTGTGCAAATCCTGATGGAATAATATTGTACACCAAATGCATAAAGCAGTTGAGCCAGTCCATTGTTACCAATATCCCTCTGGCAGTTACATTGTCAAGATGCTGTAATCACAGCCTCTGTTGCCATTGGTGGTGGCAGGATTAATAATAATAACTAGTATTTATATAGCGCCTTTCTCCCAGTGGGACTCAAAGCGCTTTCAGCGCACGCTCTCGGAATTAACCAAATCGCCAGCTGAAATAATACATGTTATTATTACCCAATTAATGGTACTCATTTATCGACCTCGGAAGGATGAAAGGTTGAGTTGACCCTGCTGGGATTCAAACCTGCAATATTGCGGTTGGAATAGGCTCTATAGTCAGGGACTTTACCACTGAGCTATCTCACCAGCAATGGCATGGCAACAATACCCCCCCTTGTTACCTTGCGGGCTATTGCCCAAGCATCTCTGTGAGAAATTTGAACAGAGATTGGCTTTTTATATAGCCAGTCTCTGTTCAAAATGGTTTCCAGGCTGCCACTGGCTGGAATGTGTGCTTACTCACCTCCCAGCCAATCAGCTCCTACAGGGGGGATGTCAAAACCCGCTAGAAGCCGATTAGCTGGTAGTTGCGTATGCACATATTCCAGCTAGTGGCATTCTGTAAATCATTTTGAACAGAGACTGGTCATATAAAAAAACAGTCTCTCTTCAAATTTCTCACAGACACACTTGGGAAATAGCCGGGAAGGTAGTTGGGGGAATGTTGCCATACAATCCTGCTGCCACCACCAGTGATAGAGGCAATGGTGGCAGCATCTTTGACAATGTAACTGTCAGGGGGATATTTTTAACAATGAACTGGCTCAACTGCTTTATTCATACAACAAATACATTTTGGGCACCGGGCCTTATATTGTTTGTTAGGATTGTAATGCCGGCACAATATAACATATACATTATGTTACTACATATGTATAATGCAGACTTTTTTCATTTTACAGGTACTTCTTTAACAACAGAAGAAGACAGAAGATGAAGAGAAAGGAGAAGATAGAAGATGGAGGATGACAGTAATTGATACACAGATCTGGGGGTTAGGCTAGTGTTAGGGCTAGTCTTGTTGCACTTTACTGTTAGGGGCAGTGCAGGGTTAGTGTTTGGGAGGGTGACTGTGTGTTTTAGCTAAATTTAGCTAAATGTGTGTTAGCCCTTTTCCTTTGATGTTCCCAATACTTACACTATTTAGCATGAGTTTTGGGAAATAAAAACACACAACGGACATTTGGCCACAGGTCAGTTTCTGTCCATTGTGATTTCAGATGGTAGAGCAATTGAATAGCTCCAGTGACACAGCATCTACAGGTTGATAGCTATTTTTGCCCTGCCGGCTGTTTTACCAACCTGAATTGAATCAAGGCCTTAGGCTAAATGTAACAGATTGGGAGTATATTTTATGTAACATGCTTTCCAAATTCATTACAAACACCTGTTTTGCTCATCCGAATGTGAATAATATGAGAACAAGCAAAAAATGGAACACAGTTTGGGCAAGAAACAACTAATAATGGCCGTATTTTATTTATAGGAATGGGTCAAAAGTAGGGGTGGGAGAAAATTTTCACCTCAAACTGAAATCGGCAAAAAATGGCACTTTTTGCTTGGAGAATAATTTCCCGCGAAAATTGTTGATTTCCCCCTTTTTCACGCTTTTTCCTCCTAGCTCATTCCATTGAAATCAATGCGAACATTGAATTTACACATAACAGAAAACAAATATTATTTAATTTCCCAAAGGCATAGTATAAAAGGGGCATAAGGGTGCCTGTGTTGGTGAGGTGTGGGGAAAGAATCATTTGAACAGGGGATGATTTTTTGGGGTGTTGTTTATTGGGATTGGGGGGGCAGTTTATAAAACATAAATCCTAAATAAAATGAAAAAAAAAAACCCTATAACACATGGTATAAAAGGGGTCTGAGGAGGGTGTCTGTGTTGGTGAGTAGAGTCTGGGGAATGAAACAGTTGAAGAGGGAATTTGTTTGGGGGGTTCTTGACTGGTATTGGGAGGTGAAGTTATTACAAAAAAACTAAAATAAATAAAATAAGAAATTTGTATGTAAAATGATAGAGCCAGGGACCCCCTGACACAAGCTGTCCCTGGGGTGGGCTGATACTTGAGATGATAGAGTATTTTGTTGAAGATGATTACAATGACGGTGGGGGCTTTTCACAAAGAAGAAGTACGGTTCCAAATTATTCGTTCCCCTCACCATGCAGTCATTTTGGGGTT
This sequence comes from Rhinophrynus dorsalis, assembly GCA_037306005.1. Taxonomy (NCBI): domain Eukaryota; kingdom Metazoa; phylum Chordata; class Amphibia; order Anura; family Rhinophrynidae; genus Rhinophrynus; species Rhinophrynus dorsalis. The sequence goes on from CM074721.1 coordinate 552,013,594, forward strand.
CCCGTGGTTACTACTACATAATCCTCAATTTGACTGGCAGAAATGTGAGGTTAACTCCTGGTCTGAATACTGTACTAAGAATTGTCTTTCATTACCTGTCAAAATTATGTGTATCTCCCCTGACGTGCCAACAGAATATGGGCAATTCGGTGACGTTTTTAGCAAAGGAGAGGCCAGCGCATTGCCTGAGCATAGACCCTACGATTGCGCCATTGATCTGCCTCCGGGTGCGGTGCCCCCCAGGGGTCGCACTTACCCACTGTCATGTAAGGAGAACAGGGCTATGGAGGAGTACGTTGAGGACGCTCTCAGGAGGGGAATCATTCGTAAATCTACTTCCTCAGCTGGTGCCGGATTCTTCTTTGTAAAGAAGAAAAGTGGCAAACTCAGGCCATGTATTGACTACCGAGGGCTGAATAAGCTGATGCCCAGGAACGCCTATCCTATCCCACTTATTACTGAATTGTTTGACAGATTAAAGGGCTCTTCGATCTTCACTAAACTTAACTTGCGAGCTGCTTATAATCTGGTCAGAATTAAGGAGGGTGATGAGTGGAAAATGGCATTTAATACCAGAACGGGGCACTACGAATATCTGGTGATGCCATTCGGCTTATGCAACGCACCTGCGGTATTCCAGGAATTTATTAATGATATTTTACGTGACATGCTTCAGTCCTGTGTGGTGGTATATCTAGATGATATATTAATTCACTCTGCCAACCTCTCTCAACACATCAAAGATGTCTCGGAAGTCTTGCTCCGACTTCGTAAAAACAAGCTATTCTGTAAATTAGAGGACAACAGGAGGAAAGCGCACCCTGACCCACCGTGATATCTCAGCCAAATCCAAAATTGAGAATATCTCAAAAAAATCCTTTATTGAACATTATTAAAACCAACTATGAATGAATACAGGATTTAAAAAGATGCGCTGGACTACGCCTAACGCGTTTCGTGATGACAAAAGCACCACTTAATCCTGTATTCATTCATAGTTGGTTTTAATAATGTTCAATAAAGGATTTTTTTGAGATATTCTCAATTTTGGATTTGGCTGAGATATCACGGTGGGTCAGGGTGCGCTTTCCTCCTGTTGTCCTCTTGTTTGTGGAATCGTGGCTGCGATTGTGGAGAGCTGCACTGGACCCGCCGGTCCTAATGAGGCTTGGTGAGTGTTGTGGCTATCGGCTAGTGTATTAACTGAATGCAACTGCTATATGATCTCTTTTAGTTTTGCTTTATTCTGTAAATTAGAAAAGTGCGAATTCCATACATCTCAAGTACCATTCTTGGGGTTCGTAATCTCCAAAGATGGCATTGCCATGGATCAGGAGAAGTTGGCAGCAGTCCTGCAATGGCCTCGTCCTAAGGGGTTAAAGGCTATTCAGCGTTTTTTGGGTTTTGCCAACTATTATAGAAAGTTCATCCAGAACTTTTCCACGATTGTAAAACCTTTGTCAGATTTGACACATAAGGGCGCTTCTCCCTCTCGGTGGTCTGAGGCAGCTGAAAACGCGTTTGTTACCCTGAAATCTGCCTTTGCGTCTGCTCCAGTGCTGTCCCACCCTAATCCCTCCCTGCCATTTACATTGGAGGTTGACGCCTCTGAAGTTGGGGTTGGGGCAGTACTCTCCCAACGCCCTGTGGGAGGTGGCACCTTGAAGCCTTGCGGCTTTTTCACAAAGATATTGTCTAGTGCTCAGAGCCATTACGAGATTGGCGACAGGGAACTGTTAGCCATTATCCTAGCCTTGAAGGAGTGGCGCCACCTTTTGGAAGGTACTCAGACTCCAGTACTAATCCTTACTGATCATAAGAATTTAATTTATCTCTCCGAAGCCAAAAGACTGTCCTCTCGACAAGCTAGGTGGGCACTTTTTTTGTCTCAATTTAATTTTCTAGTGTCCTATCTGCCAGGCTCTAAGAATATTAAGGCTGATGCGTTGTCACGTCAGTTCGCATCTGACACTGAGAGGGAGGAAGAACCAGTACCTATCATTCAGCCAGATCGTATTCTGGCTACTATTCGTACCACTATAACCTCGCCTCTGGGGGAGGAGATTTTGGCATCGCAATCTAGGGCACCTCCTGAGACCCAAGTGGGAAAGCGTTATGTGGATGAGCCATTCCGTACCCGTCTGTTGGAAACCTATCATGCTTCTAAAGCGGCTGGGCATATCGGTAGGAATCAACTTGTATGGTCCCTTTCGCAATTGTTTTGGTGGCCCACACTCAGAGCCGATTGTTCCGCTTTTACTGCAGCCTGTACCACCTGTGCCCATGCCAAGACCCCAAGACATCTCCCTGTGGGCTTACTTCAACCAGTGCCCAATGGCGAACGTCCTTGGTCTCACATATCTATTGACTTCTTGGGAGAATTACCAGTCTCTAGGGGGTATACGTTTATTCTTATGGTGGTCGATAGGTTCTCTAAAATGGCTCATTTTGTGCCCCTTAATGGCCTTCCATCGGCTCAGGAATTGGCTGTAGTCTTTGCCAGGGAGGTGTTCCGCCTGCACGGGGTGCCCAGAGTGATTGTCTCCGACCGTGGGAGTCAGTTCGTATCCAGGTTTTGGAGGGCATTTTGTAGCCAGATGGGCATCCAATTGTCCTTCTCCTCCGCCTACCATCCCCAGACCAATGGGGCCGCTGAGCGTGCCAATCAGGGACTGGAGCAGTTCCTGCGTTGCTTTGTTACCGACCATCATGATAATTGGGCTGACCTGTTGCCATGGGCAGAGTTTGCCAGGAATTGTGCGGTTAATTCATCGTCCGGGAGCTCACCATTTCTCGTTAATTATGGGTTCCAGCCTTGTCTGCTCCCGGACTCATTTCAGGCGCAACAGATTCCTGCCCTGGATGAGCATTTGGCGCAACTTCGTTTCACTTGGGCACAGGTTCATAGGTCCCTCAGTCAGTCATTTCGGCGTCATCAGCGGCACGCTAATCACAGACGGCTCCCATCGGTCTCATTTCAGGTAGGGGATAGGGTATGGCTCTCCTCCAGAAATCTCAATCTGCAGGTAGCCTCCAATAAGCTGGCTCCCCGGTTCATTGGGCCCTTTAAGATCATCAGCAAGATTAATCCGGTTTCTTATGCACTGGAACTTCCACCCTCTATGCATATTGATAATGTGTTCCATGTGTCTCTTTTGAAACCCTTGGTGTGCAATCGTTATACTACTACGCCAGTGATTCCTGGGCCGGTGGACGTCCAGGGCCAGGAGGAGTATGAGGTCCAGAGTATTATTGACTCTAGGAGATTTAGAGGAAAGTTGCAATATTTGGTCCACTGGAAGGGCTATGGCCCTGAGGAACGCTCTTGGGTGAATCAAAAGGATCTCCATGCGCCTAGACTTATGCGCAACTTTCACTCTAAATATCCTCGGAAACCCAGACCTCCGGCAGGAAGAGGGGGTCTTTGAGAGGGGGGTACTATCACAGTGCCTGTGATTCTCTGTCACTCTTACTTGTGGTTCGCTCTGATTTGCTGAGCCAGTTTGGCCCGCCCCTGGTGACCTTCTTATGCCTGGCCCAGACATCTGTCAGATGCCCTTTCGTGGTGTTTCTGAGCCAGTAGTGCTGTTGCTGTGTTCCTGTGTTCCGGATTCTCGTGTACCGACTTGGCTTGTCCTGACTACGCTCCAGTGTTCCTGATCGTGTTTGACCCGGCTTGTCTGCGAACCACCTCTGTTTCCTGACCCGGCTTGGCTGACGTTCCTGCTCGTGTATGACCCGGCTTGTATGACTACCTCCTGCGTGCTCCGACCCGGCCCGGCTGACTTCCTGCTCCGAGATTGACTTCCAGCCTGTTCCAGTGACCTCTGTTCCCGTTGTCGCCACCGCGACATTTTTCTCCTGCTGTTTCCAGCTGCCATGTGACCACTCTGCCTTGTGTTGCCTTCGATCAGTGCAGTGTCCCGTTTGTCTTGCAGAGATGTGCGTTCCTCCGTGAGCCTCATTACACTTGCAGAGCTTCGATACCTTATAGAGCCTTGTGTTTAAACGTGCATATTAACCCTAGCAGTGCTGCTTTACTCTCGCTACCTCAATTCCCAGTATAGAGCCTCTCTCTCTGTGCTACGTCTGCTGAGTTGGCCGCTTACCGACAGCGACTCTATCTATCCTACTGCAGAGTAGTCACTTTATGTTGGTCCGGTAGGGCGTCATTGGCTCTCACTTTTACGTTAGTTACTGGGCGATATCTACTGTGGCCTTTGGGCTCGTGTGGCAGCAAAGGGAAGGCTCAAGCTCTGGCAGGTTCCCATTGTATACGCCCGTGGGGGCTATTGGCTCTATCGCTACTATTGCTGGTATCCGGTTAATGCCTGTGGAGGCTATTGCCAGCTCTTGCATTGCAGGCCGGTTTCCGTTACGCCCGTGGGGGCTATCCACACTCGCACTCGCAGAAGCAGTCTTCCTGTTAGGTACGCCCACGGGGGCTATTTGGATTTCTGTTCTGCTTAAAGGAGCAGTAAACTTTTTTTATGAAAACACATATTATATAGAGCTTTTCCTCCTGAATAAAATAAGGTCACTCCCACTGCTGTCAGATGTTTTATTCAAAATTTATAGCAGTTTAAATAATCAGGAAATTAATTTACTGTGTTTACTTCCTGATAGTTCTAACTGACATGAAGTGACAGGCAGTTTCTATCACATTCTATGGAGAACTGTATGTCTCTGACTTTTCTGACTTTCCTCTCCATTAGAATCTAACAGGAAATCTAATTAGAATTTGACCACTAGAGGGCACTGCTAATGTAAAAAAACATGGGTTTAAACTGTAATAACTCTGGAAATATAAATCTCTCGGCAGTGGGAGTACCCTTATTTTACTCAGTAGGAAAATCCCTACAATATATCTTTTTTCATAAAAAAAGTTTACTGCTCCTTTAACTATTTGGTCACTTCGGCTAGGCATTTACATTTCCAGAACACTGTGAACTGTCTCTATCAGCACCTCCTTTTAACACCTAGGGCGTGCCAAACCACCACATCTGAGACTGACTGATTTATGCTCTTAACCCTTTGGGTACTGTACACCATTCTCTGTGAAGAGATCTTGTATGTCAATTATACTGTGCATTGACTCTCTGTTTTATATCAGTCATCACTGTGTGTTTATTCCTGCCGCCTCTAGAGGGCGTTCGTTTGCATTATTGCTATTAAAATAAAATTGTGTTTTATTTTACCAACTGGTCCGAGTGTCCTAAAAACCATTACAGCCTCCACTGACATCCCTGGTCTCTGTTGCAGGTTGTCCAGCTTCCTCTTCTGGATTCCCTACTACTGCCAGTACCCAGCCAGCACTCTGCCATACCTGCCTCTGGACCTACTCCTGGTGAGTCCTCCCTTGTTGGAATATACTTTCCCTGGGGCTGGTGGTAGGAGTCCTCACTGTAGTGCCGCAGCACAACGCACTACAGGGGGCCTGCGAACACCAGCCATGTACCCCACCAAAGCACACTAGCCTTTACTCCACCAGTCCTTGTTGGAGGAGTTGCTGTATCCTGGACTTCTTACACTATTGTTGGTAGAGTGACTGGGTGGTTAGGGCCTGAGACATTGGAGATCGTGACATCCTCCTTTTAATATTTTTAAACCTGCTCATAGCTATAGAAATCACTATGAGCCTCTCCTGGCTCAGTTGTGTCTCTAAATCACAGCAGGACAGCACAGAACATCTGCCTCTCTCTGTAGCTGCTTCTATTGTGTTTGACTTCTGCAAATACATCACATTTTTATAGCAAAAAGGTGAAAAATACATAAATCAATGGGCGGAAACTTTCTAGCCATGAAAAAAATGGCAAAACATTTTGGCAAATGGGAGAAAAATGCAAATATTTTAATCCCTAGTTTTAAAGCAAATTTTCCCTAAAAAGAGGACAACACTATGGTTTTCATGGAATTTCCTGTGGGAACACTGCCAGAGATTTCGCCTACCCCTAGTCAAAAGTCCTATTTTTTTCCCACAGGAATTTTCATGCAAAACTCACAATTTGCTGCTTTTTCCATGGGATTTCCTGGATATATTTTAACTCAAAATATTTCCCATGCTGCCTAAATCATTCTGCTGGGGTTCAGACACCAATGCAGTGGGACAAGGCAAGGACTCAGAGGTCAGTATGCATGGTTATATGGCTCGCAGTGCAGTGGGACAAGGTTGGGGAAGTCGGTATGTTTGGTTTTGTGGCTACTAGTGCAGTGGGACATGGTTGGGGGTCAGTGTGTGTGTGGTTCTGTGACTAGCAGTACAGTGGGACAAGGCTGGGAGTCAGTATGTGTAGATTTATGGCTACTAGTGCAGTGGGACAATGCATGGACTCAGAGGTCAGTATGTGTGGTTTGGTGGCTACCAATGCATTGGGACAAGACTGGGGGGTCAACATGTGTGGTTCTATGGCTACTAGTTCAAAGGGGAAAGATTGGGGGTAGGTATGTGTGGTTTTCTGGCAGTGATGGGCAACATGAGGTCCTCCAGATACTGTCAGACTACATTTACCATCATTCCATGGGCTGTCTGTGAATGATGGAATTTGGAGTCTAGCAGCAGCTGGAAAGCCTCACATTGCACATCTCTGTGGCTACCAGTGCAGTGGAACAAGGCTATCTGATCAACAACATGTGTGTTTCTCTGTCTTGGTGGGTAAAGGGTACAGTCCTGTTCCAGCAAACAAATCTGCTAAAACCGTGTGTTTATCCACTTTTTCAAAGGAAAATCTGCTTTGAATAAATCGATTAAAATCTTTACCATTTTGGCATATTGCAAAAAATGTTTCACTATTTTTTCAATGGCTACAAACTTTAATTACATGTTTTATGCCTTTTCTCTATAAAAACTTGATGTTTTACATAGCAGAATTGAGGCAAGATAGGTTCATAGTGACTGCTATCACTATGAGCAAGTTTAAAAACAATAAAATAGGTGTCACGGTTTTTAAGAACACTGGGACAATCAGATAAGGTTAAAATCAGCTTTATTAAATGATAATAAATAACAAGTAAGAATCACCTTACTCAGGTCCAGATAAGGACAGTACCATGGCACTTCCAATATCTGACGCAGGTCAGGATGAGTAAACTGGTCAGTAAACAAAATATAACAAGAACAATAGGCTTGATCCATAGAGGTAACTCGAACAGGACCTCAGCAGTACCACACCATGGAAAGGCCCTCCAAGTAAGCGGCAGGTAACTGCAGAGCAAAACCCTAGAAGCCTAGGGGTAGCAGAGGCAACAGATAACGGTCACTGGAGTGTGACAGAGTCCCAAGTGCATAGGGATAACAAAGGCAATAGAGAAGGACTCTGGCAAGTGACCGGATCCCTAGAACGCTAGGGATAACGGAGGCAACACGGACAGGACACAGGCAAGTGACCGGATCCCTAAAACACTAGGGTTAGCAGAGGCAACACAGACAGGACACTGACAAGTGGCCGGATCCCAAGAACGCTAGGGTCAGCGGAGGCAACTCTGACAAGATACTGACAGGTGACTGAATCCCTAGAATGGTAGGGTAAGCAGAGGCAGCACAGACAGGACACTGGCAAGTGACTGGATCCCTAGAATGCTAGGGATAATGGAGGCAACACAGACAGGACACAGGCAAGTGACCAGATCCCTAGGACACTAGGGTCAGCAGAGGCAACACTGATAGGACACTGGCAGGAGACTGAATCCCTAGAATGCTAGGGTAGTAGAGGCAACACAGACAAGACTATGGCAAGAGACTGGATCCCTAGAAAGTTAGGGTAGCAGAGGCAACACAGACAAGATACTGGCAGATGACCGAATCCCTAGAACACTGGGGTAGAGGAGGCAACACAGACAGGATACAGGCAAGTGACCGAAGCTACTCACAAACACAAACTCCCAGGTGGCTAAGGAAGCCCCTGGGGTGCTGTAGCGGAAGCAGCGTCGTAGTGAGAGCAGGAAATCGGAGCACTGGGTACGCACCCAGGTGGGTCAGAAGCCTGTAAGCCATATCGGAACACCCGGTAATAGCCAGGTCTAGTCAGCAACGGAGCGGGTTCTCAGCCAAGCCAGGTCGGTACACACGGGGGTAGTCAGCCAGTCCTAGTCAGCAACATAGCGGGTTCTCAGCCAAAGCCAGGTCAGTACACAAGGAAGTAGTCAGCAAGTCCTAATCAACAATGTAATGGGTTCTCAGCCAAAGCCAGGTCGGTACACACCAAGGTAGTCATCGGAGTAGCAAACACCGGAGCAGCAGAATCAAGGTCAGGCAGGCCGGGTCATACACAGAAGCAGAAACAAGCAACAACTCAAATGCTAGATGCAGGAACACCATGAAAGACAGGGGAGAGTTTAAAAAGGCTAGCCCTGGGAGGAGTCAGAGCCCACAACCAATAAGTCGAGCAAGGATAAACCCGGAAGTAGCAATGTCGCCCAGCAGCTACAATCATGAGCACCGTGATAATAGGACCTGGAAGGACCGTTATGTGTCCAGTGAATCCAAGGAGGAGGAAGTGACCACTATAACCAACGTGAAAGGGTCTGGATGCCCTGGTTCCCCAGACCCAATGCTGGCCAGTCCCCCTACATAGGGATCTTGGGGAGATGTATCACTCGGGAGGAAGAAAAGGGTAGTAGTGAGAGCAGGACAGGTCAGCTACCTGTGCCTGCTTATATTATATATGTATATTTATGCTGTGTTAGTGTGTGTGTGTGTGTGTGTGTGTGTGTTCTTTTTTCTTTGTAAAAAATAATTGAACCCCAGTTGGATAATAAAATTATCCGTCCTGACTCTAAAATGCAGTCAGATATTTCCCTGGATCAACATCCTATCTGCATGGAGACCAACTGCAATAATTCCCAATGTCGTTGTGAGCTAGAAAGATATCAAATAGGGATGGGCAAAAAGTGAGAAAAATGTCCCTCCCGACTTTTCATGAAAAACAGACATTTTTTATCTTTTTTTCCATGAAAGATTTCTTCTTTATTCAAATGCAAAATGTTACTCTTTTTCGACAATGCCAACAGACCTCCCATTCAGACCTGTTGTTGTTCTTCAGGTGGGATCTCATAGAGGAGGTGCCTAGGTGTGAGCCTGCTTCCCCCTGCTCATGTGCTTTTTGTACAGACAACAGATAGCAACATGCTTAGCTTTTGGATCCTGAGTAAAGTATCTGCATACTGTGGACTTCATGGACTGAGGGGTTCCTGAGGGGCTGTTACTACTACTGGGTACCGGTGTTCATGCAATTCTACTGTTACTACTGCTAGGTGTCAGAAGTGCAGCACTTCCAGCAGCAGCAGAGGCACTCCTCATAGCTAAGGTTGTGGATGTTAATAACCGGTTTTGCTGCTGTTGTTGCTGCTTACTCAACGCAAGTGTGGCTGAGTGGGACTTGGAAGCAGCAGTGATGCTAATGATGACTGACAGGATGACAGTGTATGTTTTGCCATGTTTGCTTGTCCAGGGTCAGAGTTTCCAGTGGTTTTCTCAAACAGTTTATAGACAGGAACAGTGCTCCTTTTCAGTGGTGGATGATTGTGCCTTTACTTTTCTGTTAACTTTCCCGCCATTTCATCATCATCCTCATTCTCAACTTTATCTGTATCTGTAGAATCTCACTCTCAGCTTCATCTGTATCTGAAGCAGAGAAGGATGCCGCAGGGATATATTCTAGATCTGCATCATCATTATCAGTCATCTTAATATTTTTTTTTTTTTGGACAGGGTTAAGGGTGGACAACTAAAATATTAGGTGACTGGGTCCATTACATGAGCTGTGTGACTGAAGCAGACTTGATAGAGAACAGACAAGAATGAGCATTGTGTTGAGGGCCAAGGCAAGACATCACACTCCATCATTTGTGTTGTGTCCTTTAGAGTAAAAATACACACAGTCAAAAACCTGCGCTAATCCATACAGATTGCCTGGAAAATATAAACCCTTTGCAGTATATATAATAAACCTATGTGTTTTTAATAAAAAAAAAAATGAGGATTTCTTGATATAATTTGGCCTAAGTATGTATAAGCTCTCTTACCACATCAAGTTACCTACATTTCAAGAGACTCCTAATGATTATAAAATAACTTTACAAATAACTAAAGTAACTGAAATAAAATGAAACCTGAGGAAGCAGCACTTGTGGTAACACATAGCATTTTGAAATTAAAACCTACTTGAGTAATGTCTAGCATATGCACAAGGGGCAGGGGGAGTGGGAAATGATGAGCAGTGCAGGGGCGTGGGAGTGAAGTGGTATTTGGAAATCTAACTACAGCCTTGGTTGCTGTAGCGTGTGCAATAAATCATGATGATCCCTCTCCTTCCAGAGAGGATGCAGTTTGTCAAAATTCCACCAAAAGTTCTACCACCAGTGCCATAAAAATGGATAATGCATAATGGAGGAAGTATAGCAGCTGAACCAACTGGTTCATCTGACTGTGAGACAAACAATCTCCAAAACACTTGTCTTCAAAGAAGTTGTGAACTTTGGGAAAGTAAAAGCAAAAATACATTGTTTACAACTCTAAATCTTTAGCAGAATAGAAGGGTATTGGGAAGGAGATGTTGAGGATGACCTAATGATTCAAGGTGAGGTCTTACCAGCAATGTATAGAGATTGGTTTTGCTACTGCTGCTTGACATCTTCTAGAATGATTCCATTCAGATTATCAGTACCATTATGATTTGTTCATCCCAAATGCATAACTTCACATTTTTTACATAGAATTATATTTCTATTTATTTGCCCCATCTGCCATTTTATGTAATTACCTCTGTAGAAAAGAAAAATCCTACAATGAATTTATTACGGTGCATCATTTTTAATTTACAAATATTGAATTTTGCTTTCAATTCCCATTTCCAGGTCACTTATAAACATGTAAAGAGCAGTGGACAATGTGATGAGTCATGAGCTATTCTAGTCTCAACTTTAACTGTATTGGAGAAGTTTCAATTTATAATACACTGTCTCAGTACTGTTTCTCTTCTTATGGGCCTGGGCCTTGAGTTTCTGGAGCTAGCTGATCCCTTAAGTTATCATGCAGGACATTGCACTCCTGAGTTTCTGTGCAGGCCGTTGCACCCCTGTGTTTACGTGCAGGCAGTTGCACCTCTGCCTTCCTGTGCAGGCTGTTGCTCCCTGAGTTCCAGAGTCTGCTGCACCCCTGTGTTCCAGAGACTGTTGTAACCTGAGCTTCTGTGCAGGCAGTTGCACCCCTTGTATTCCAGAGAGTGGTACTTCTGTGTTCCAGAGCTGAGTGTTCTCCATTAACCAGAGACCCTGTTCCCCATTACTCAGAGGTCTTGTTCCCTATTGCCCAGAGGTCCTGTTCCTTATTGCTTAACCCCTTCGCGTCCGGTGACGTACCCGGACCGTCACGCTGGTCCGGCACTTAAGGACCAGTGATGGTCCTGGTACGTCACTTACTTTTTACTCACCGTGCTCCTGCAGGAGCGCGGTGAGTAATACCGGGGACTGAAGTTGATCGCTCCAAGACCGGAGCGATCGCTTTCAGTCCCTCATTCGTCGTGCTGCCCCACATGATCAGTCACGTGGGGCGGCACGCCGAAATTCCCTATCTGGTCCTTAAAGGACCACACACCCTGGCACCGCTGGTCCTTAAGGGGTTAAAGGCCTTGCTTTTTTGTTTCAATTAAAGTTTTGTTATGCATTGTTATCTCATGTACCATGTATGCATATGTATATTATTGCTATTGCATGTTCCATGTATGCACATGTATATTATTGTTATCTCATGTACCATGTATGCATATGTATATTATTGCTGTTTCATGCATTGTTTAATGCATTGTTTTTTCCTTTAATTATGTGTGTGCTGGTTTTCTCTCTCTTTGGGTTCCATTTTTATTTGTTATTTTCTGTTGTGGTCAGTACCCCTTCCTGACCAGCAGCCTGTGACAGTATTACATTCACTGTTTGCCATTATCTAGTAGAATGCACACCCAAGTGAAAGTATACACAGTACGCTCCCTGATTCCTCTCTACCTACTCAATATGTAGAAAGGTAACAGTGGCCTTTTATTTGTCTACTTACCATGATCACAGCTGCAACTACTATGGTCACATAAATGAGCTTTCTGTTATCAAAGAGAAATTAGATTTGGATATCAGAAAAAAGATTTCACATCAGATAAGAAGTGAGCCTCCTGTTGGTTATATATAAGTTCTCCGGTCCAGATAAAATATCATTCAGGAACCTGCTCTCATTACACATTTATATTTCCTTGGGAACTTTGGGGAATTTTTGCATTGTACATTGAATTCCATAAAGACCAATTAGATGTGAACATAGATGAATTAATAATTTAAAAAATAACTTGTTATTTAAAAATATATCAGTATGGTAACATGACGTAAGGCTCACATACTGAGGGGAACGGAGCAATTCTTGAGTAAACCAACTGCACCATAGGGGACAGATAAAATGCCCCTTGATCAAAAATGGGGTATCCCTTCAGTATGCCATGGGGGTAGAGGAAGTATTCACACAATTAAAAGCCCCATTTAAACTGATGTGAATTCTATTTGTTCATAGCAGTACAGGTGGTTTGCCCCAGAATCCATACATTCTCCCATATGAGATATATATATACAGTGTTTTTAGTGTTTGCACTTTTATAAAAAATAACAAGTTGTCAGTGTTGAAATTTTAAGATGCCACTATAACCAACCAATTTTTTCTTGCTTTCTCCAATCCCCCTGCTCTCTTGAATTAGGGTACAGTTCTGCTGGTCTCATGCAGTAATGTCACTGTACATTCAAATGAGAATAGCAGAATAATATACATGAGACCAGCAGGACCTTACACAGTGACTCTAATGTTTTATTGTGCTGCTGGTCTCATATAGTGGCATTGAAGGACAGCAGAGTGACACCCACTATCTGATACAGACACAATCAGCTAAAGGAGCTTTAAGGAAGGTGTTGCATGACATGACTACTGGAGTGGCAGGTAGAATGTAACCTGTAAAATGGTTTGGTGACATAAATAACCATGGCAATTGCAGGCAGAGAAGGGATTAATGGTGGATCTCCTTACTTATATACATGACTCCATGCTTTCTCATAGCACTCTACTCCAATATACAACTATGTAATAGCTATCACGTAAAACAATATCTAACTAACCAGGTGGCCTCCTCAAAAGGCTTCCAGAGCTGACAGATGTCTCACGTAAGCTGACAGATGACAAGAAGGCCCCCTCCAAAGCCTCCTAGTTAATCTTTTGAGTGCCAGAAGGATATGCAATGCATTGCTTTGTAATGTGTTGCATACCCCTCTGGCATTTAATGGTTAAGCATATATTCATGCATGGCCTTGTTCTGCTCGTACAGATATTCTAGCTTGTACAATGTAGAATTACAATTTCTAGGGGCCTCCATGTTTAAGATTGTGTGGGTGATATACAGCATTTCTCTGGTGTGTTCTGATTCTAAGAGTGACTAATAGGTTGAGGACATTGGCAAGGTAGCTTATATCTGCCATTCTCAGGACATATCACGGTCCCCGTGTCTTTCTGTCAATCTGACATCATTTGCCTGTGCATTGGTGGAGACTGATTGGCCCGCCCAGGATGTGCCGTCATATGCTGGAGCTTGGGCACTTGTCAGTTGTCCTTTCGTGGTGTTACTATTGCTGCGCCTTGGTGCCATATTCCTGTGCCTCCTGTGTACCGACCCGGCTAGTCTGACTCTTCTCCTGCTTCTGCTCAGTGATTTTGACCCGGTTCTGGCTGACGACCCTGCTCCATGATTTGACCTGGTTCTGGCTGACGACCGTGCTCCGTGAATTGACCTGGATCTGGATGACGACCGTGCTCCGTGACTTGACCCGGTTCTGGCTCACGACCCTGCTCTGTGATTCATTACGGCCTGTCTGCTGTTCCGGTACTGTTCCGGTCCTGCCTGCTGTTCCGGTTGCTATTCCGGCCTGTCTGCTGTTCCAGTACTGTTCCGGTCCTGCCTGCTGTTCCGGTTGCTATTCCGGCCTGTCTGCTGTTCCAGTTACTGTTCCGGTTCTGCCTGCTGTTCCGGTTGCTATTCCGGCCTGTCTGCTGTTCCAGTTACCGTTCCGGTTCTGCCTGCTGTTCCGGTTGCCATTCCGGCCTGCCTGTAGTTCCAGTCACTGTTCCGGTTCTGCCTGCTGTTCCAGTGTTCCTGCATCATTCCGGTCGCCTCGGTGACATTCTGAACTGTTTAAGCGACTCACTGTTCCTCTCACTTGTCAGTAGCTGTAGCCTGAGGTTGCTTTGCCTTCTGCTGGTTGCCAAGGTACTCGCTTCTGTGCAGAACCACTTAACCCTTGCAGTGCCTGTAGTCTCCAGTCTAGTGCCTCCGATATATCTTGCCAAGCATACGTTTTCTGACGTGAGCCTTTCCTCTGAGTGCTTCTGTGCGTCTCTCATTCATCATCAGAGCCTTGTCTGTTCCGAGCTCATATTCGGGCTCAGGCCCACAGACGCTGAAGGTATATTCCCATTGCACTCCAGAGGGCGCCGGCTCTACTACAGCTTGGGCAGTCACCATCAGTACAGCACCCAAGGGGTGGCAAGGCACAATCCAAGTGGCACACGCAGGGTTACTACTTTTCCAGTTAAGGGTGATTTTTGGTTCTGATCGCTACAGCGTGGCAATAGCATTCCTCTGTAGCCCACGGTGGTGGTACCGGCTCAGCTTTGGACTTTGTTGCGCTACTATACCAAATTGAGAGTGTATTCAGTGCAGTTACTTCTCTATCCAGCTACTGAGAGACTGTGTTCCAGAGACTGCTATTTATCCCGGGCGTTGGCCAATCTTGTTATATCTCACCCATTTCATTTGTTAACCCTTTGGGGGAATACTCCCTATTCATTCATAGCACCTAGCACTATCATTGTGTGCATTCACTTTGTCATTATTGCCATTATTGCTATTTCTGTACTGGCCTCTAGGGGCATTGTTTTATTTTCAATAAAACTGTGTTTTTACTTCATATCCTGGTCTGAGTGTCAGAAAACCGTAACAGTATGAAAGGGCCATGACCTCAGACGGGAAAAGTGACAGTAATACACAGAACCTCCACTGGAGGATGGATGTTCACGAGCAACACCTAGATCAATTGGCGCTGGCCATGCAAACCTTGCTTGAACGTACGGTACACCTCGATAAACCAAATCAAAATCCGGTGGTCCCCCCAGTTATGACACCGGACAAGAATACTGGGCAATTGTTGGCACCCTCTAGAAGTTTTACGGCGGCGGTGCCGTTACCGTTAAGATACGGTGGTGAACCCACACTGTGCAGAGGTTTCCTGAATCAACTAGAGATATTCCTAGAACTTACACCCCATGCTTTCCCAAATGACCGTAGCAAGGTGGGGTTCATGATATCTCTACTAACTGGAAAAGCCCTGGCATGGGCTAATCCTTTATGGGAGCAGGCTAAACCTTGTACTCTAAGCTTTCCCGAATTTGTCAAACAGTTTCGCAGAGTACTTGAGTTACCTGGGCGAGCTATCTCTGCGGCAAAAAAATTGATGGTAATACAGATGGGCGACTGCACTGTGGCAGAGTATGCTATAGAATTTCGGATTCTAGCAGCAGAAGTAGCCTGGAATAATGAGGCACTCTTGGCAGCCTTTTCACAGGGCCTATCCGACTCCATTAAGGATGAGATTGCTGCCAGGGAGGTACCTACGGATCTAGATGAGTACATAAACTATGTGATACTCATTGACACCCGCATGCGTGAGAGGCGATTGTCTAAAAGGGCTAGTTCCAAGACCTATGGGCACGAGAGGTCTTTTAACCCACCCTCTCCTCCCATTCCTCCTGACCGGGCGCTTGAGACAGGGGAGCCTATGCAGATTGGCTTTACCAGGCTGTCTAAGGAGGAGAGCACTCACCGCAAAAGACAAGGGTTATGCCTATATTGTGGTAAAAAGGGGCATTTATTAAAACATTGCCCAGTACGTCCGGGAAACGCACGCACCTAGGGTACCTTGGGGGACAGGCCCTAGGTGGTGTACAATCGTCCCCAGATACTGACTACAAGAAACCCACCATTCCGGTGAGTTTTCTCCTAGGTGACCGAGCTGTGGAGGTACTAGCACTGGTAGATTCTGGCGCAGCAGGCTATTTCATGGATCGGGCATTTGCGGAAAGATACAATATTCCTTTGTCTAAAAGAGATACTCCGCTAGCCATTGAGGCTATTGATGGCAGACCCCTCGAACCACCTCTGGTTACCATGGAGACTACTCTACTCGTTATGTCTTTTGGGGCCCTCCATAAGGAGGAGGTTCAGTTTCAGATTATTAATTCACCCCATCATGCGGTCATTCTGGGGTTCCCTTGGTTAATGCTGCATAATCCCCAGTTTGACTGGCAAACTTGTGAAATTAAGTCATGGTCCAATCATTGCTCTGATAACTGTCTGTCTCGTCCTGTCAGGATATTGTGTACCTCTCCTTCTGTGCCAGCAGAATACAGAGAGTTCTGTGACGTATTCAGTAAGGGTGAGGCCAGCACATTGCCACAGCATCGGGCATATGATTGGGCTATTGATCTGCCCCCAGGAGTGGTGCCACCGAGGGGTAGGACATACACATTGTCCGGTGAGGAGACTAGGGCCATGGAGGAATACATTGAGGATGCCCTCACACGAGGGATTACTCGTAAATCATCCTCCCCGGCAGGTGCAGGGTTCTTTTTCGTGAAGAAGAAGAGTGGCGAGTTACGACCGTTTATTGATTACCGTGGACTCAATAAGTTAATGTCCAAAAATGCTTATCCCATTCCACTCATCACAAAGTTATTTGACAGGTTGAAAGGCTCCTCTATCTTTACGAAACTCGATCTACGTGCCGCCTACAACCTAATAAGAATCAAGGCCGGTGATGAGTGGAAGACGGCATTCAATACTAGGTCAGGCCACTACGAATATGTTGTTATGCCATTTGGATTATGTAATGCACCTGCTGTATTCCAAGAGTTCATTAACGACATCCTCCGCGACTTGTTACAGTCTTGTGTGGTCTTGTACCTGGACGATATATTGATCCATTCTGCTAGTTTAGCCCAACACATCCAGGATGTTTCCGAAGTTTTACTCAGATTACGCAAGAACAACTTGTTCTGCAAACTAGAGAAATGTGAATTTCATTGTTCCCAAGTACCCTTCTTGGGTTTTGTCATATCTAAGGATGGCATAGCCAGGGACCAAGAGAAGTTGGCTGTAGTCCTACGTTGGCCACGACCCAAGGGGTTAAAAGCTACTCAAAGGTTTCTAGGGTTCGCCAACTATTACAGAAAATGTATTCAGAACTTTTCCACCATTACTAAACCTCTGTCTGACCTGACGCATAAGGGTGCGAATCCCTCTCAATGGTCTGAGGCAGCTGAGATAGCCTTTGAAACCCTCAAGAAGGCGTTTGCATCTGCCCCTATATTATCCCTCCCTAGCCCCTCCCTGCCATTCACACTAGAGGTTGATGCCTCCGAGTTTGGGGTAGGGGCAGTTCTCTCCCAAAGTCCTAAGGAAGGGGGTAACCTGAGGCCGTGTGGATTCCTTTCGAAAAAACTGTCTAGTGCCCAGAGCCATTACGAAATTGGTGATAGGGAGTTATTGGCTATCATCTTGGCATTAAAAGAATGGCAACATCTTCTGGAGGGCACAAGGACCCCAGTATTAATCCTCACGGACCATAAGAACTTGATTTACTTATCCGAGGCCAAAAGGCTGTCATCTCGCCAGGCTCGATGGGCTCTATTTCTGTCCAGATTTAATTTCATAGTGTCATATCTGCCTGGGTCCAAGAATATTAAGGCAGATGCCCTGTCGAGACAATTCTGCACAGACATTGAGAGGGATGAGGCCCCGGTCCCCATAATTCAGCCAGATAGGATTCTGGCTACTATTCGTACCAGCATCACTTCGCCACTGGGAGAGCAAATCTTAGCATCTCAAGGGCATGCACCTCCGGAAACCCCAGCTGGCAAGTGTTTTGTGGACGAGCCTTTCCGTACCAGATTACTTGAGACTTACCACTCATCTAAGGCAGTTGGGCATATTGGCAGAGATCAGTTGGCATGGTCATTATCTCGAACATTCTGGTTGCCTTCACTTAAGGCCGACTGCTCTGCATTTACTGCTGCTTGTACCACCTGTGCCCGTGCCAAATCTCCTAGACATCTCCCAGTGGGACTGCTCCAACCGGTGCCTAATGGTGACCGTCCTTGGTCCCACATTTCTATAGATATCTTGGGAGAGCTGCCTAATTCTAAGCGCTATACATTCATCCTTATGGTGGTGGATAGGTTCTCTAAAATGGCTCACTTCGTGCCCCTCTCTGGTCTTCCCTCGGCGCAGGAGTTGGCATTAATTTTTGCCAGAGAAGTATTCCGCTTGCACGGGGTTCCTAGAGTGATAGTGTCCGACCGGGGGAGTCAATTCGTGTCGAGATTCTGGAGGGCATTCTGTGGCCAGATGGGCATTCAATTGTCCTTTTCCTCCGCCTACCGTCCCCAGACCAACGGAGCCGCTGAGCATGCCAATCAGGGACTGGAGCAGTTTTTACGCTGCTTTGTGACTCATCATCATGATAACTGGGCTGACCTGTTGCTGTGGGCAGAGTTCGCCAGGAACTGTGCGGTTAATTCATCGTCTGGGAGCTCTCCGTTCCTTGTTAATTATGGGTTCCAACCCTGTCTACTCCCAGACTCTTTTCAGTCCCAACAGATTCCGGCTCTGGATGAGCACATGGAGCAGCTCCGCTCCACTTGGGCACAGGTACAAAGGTCCCTCAGTCAGTCCTTCCACAGACATCAGCGGCATGCCAATCGCAGACGGCTGCCAGCGGTTTCCTTCCAGGTTGGGGACAGGGTATGGCTCTCCTCCAGGAATCTCAACTTACAAGTGCCCTCGAACAAGCTGGCCCCCCGGTTCATTGGACCATTTAAGATTATTCGCAAAGTCAATCCTGTGGAATACGCTTTGGAACTTCCTAACACTATGCGTATTCACAATGTGTTCCATGTGTCATTGTTAAAGCCCTTGGTTTGCAACCGCTATACTACCACTCCGGTGGTTCCTGGGCCAGTGGAGGTGCAGGGCCAAGAGGAATACGAAGTTCAGAGTATCAATGACTCCAGGAGATTTAGAGGCAAGTTGCAATATTTGGTCCATTGGAAGGGATATGGGCCTGAGGAACGCTCTTGGGTCGACCACAAGGACCTCCATGCGCCACGGTTGTTGCGCAACTTTCACTCTAAATACCCTCAGAAACCAAGACCCTCCGGCAGGGGAGGGGGTCTTTGACAGGGGGGTACTATCACGGTCCCTGTGTCTTTCTGTCAATCTGACATGATTTGCCTGTGCATTGGTGGAGACTGATTGGCCCGCCCAGGATATGCCGTCATATGCTGGAGCTTGGGCACTTGTCAGTTGCCCTTTCGTGGTGTTCCTGTTGCTGCGTCTTGTTGCCATATTCCTGTGCCTCCTGTGTACCGACCCGGCTAGTCTGACTCTTCTCCTGCTTCTGCTCCGTGATTTTGACCTGGTTCTGGCTGACGACCCTGCTCCGTGATTTGACCTGGTTCTGGCTGACGACCCTGCTCCGTGAATTGACCTGGATCTGGATGACGACCGTGCTCCGTGACTTGACCCGGTTCTGGCTCACGACCCTGCTCTGTGATTC
Organism: Rhinophrynus dorsalis; assembly: GCA_037306005.1. Taxonomy (NCBI): domain Eukaryota; kingdom Metazoa; phylum Chordata; class Amphibia; order Anura; family Rhinophrynidae; genus Rhinophrynus; species Rhinophrynus dorsalis. The sequence goes on from CM074721.1 coordinate 552,033,277, forward strand.
ATTACGGCCTGTCTGCTGTTCCGGTACTGTTCCGGTCCTGCCTGCTGTTCCGGTTGCTATTCCGGCCTGTCTGCTGTTCCAGTACTGTTCCGGTCCTGCCTGCTGTTCCGGTTGCTATTCCGGCCTGTCTGCTGTTCCAGTTACTGTTCCGGTTCTGCCTGCTGTTCCGGTTGCTATTCCGGCCTGTCTGCTGTTCCAGTTACCGTTCCGGTTCTGCCTGCTGTTCCGGTTGCCATTCCGGCCTGCCTGTAGTTCCAGTCACTGTTCCGGTTCTGCCTGCTGTTCCAGTGTTCCTGCATCATTCCGGTCGCCTCGGCGACATTCTGAACTGTTTAAGCGACTCACTGTTCCTCTCACTTGTCAGTAGCTGTAGCCTGAGGTTGCTTTGCCTTCTGCTGGTTGCCAAGGTACTCGCTTCTGTGCAGAACCACTTAACCCTTGCAGTGCCTGTAGTCTCCAGTCTAGTGCCTCTGATATATCTTGCCAAGCATACGTTTTCTGACGTGAGCCTTTCCTCTGAGTGCTTCTGTGCGTCTCTCATTCATCATCAGAGCCTTGTCTGTTCCGAGCTCATATTCGGGCTCAGGCCCACAGACGCTGAAGGTATATTCCCATTGCACTCCAGAGGGCGCCGGCTCTATTACAGCTTGGGCAGTCACCATCAGTACAGCACCCAAGGGGTGGCAAGGCACAATCCAAGTGGCACACGCAGGGTTACTACTTTTCCAGTTAAGGGTGATTTTTGGTTCTGATCGCTACAGCGTGGCAATAGCATTCCTCTGTAGCCCACGGTGGTGGTACCGGCTCAGCTTTGGACTTTGTTGCGCTACTATACCAAATTGAGAGTGTATTCAGTGCAGTTACTTCTCTATCCAGCTACTGAGAGACTGTGTTCCAGAGACTGCTATTTATCCCGGGCGTTGGCCAATCTTGTTATATCTCACCCATTTCATTTGTTAACCCTTTGGGGGAATACTCCCTATTCATTCATAGCACCTAGCACTATCATTGTGTGCATTCACTTTGTCATTATTGCCATTATTGCTATTTCTGTACTGGCCTCTAGGGGCATTGTTTTATTTTCAATAAAACTGTGTTTTTACTTCATATCCTGGTCTGAGTGTCAGAAAACCGTAACAGTATGAAAGGGCCATGACCTCAGACGGGAAAAGTGACAGTAATACACAGAACCTCCACTGGAGGATGGATGTTCACGAGCAACACCTAGATCAATTGGCGCTGGCCATGCAAACCTTGCTTGAACGTACGGTACACCTCGATAAACCAAATCAAAATCCGGTGGTCCCCCCAGTTATGACACCGGACAAGAATACTGGGCAATTGTTGGCACCCTCTAGAAGTTTTACGGCGGCGGTGCCGTTACCGTTAAGATACGGTGGTGAACCCACACTGTGCAGAGGTTTCCTGAATCAACTAGAGATATTCCTAGAACTTACACCCCATGCTTTCCCAAATGACCGTAGCAAGGTGGGGTTCATGATATCTCTACTAACTGGAAAAGCCCTGGCATGGGCTAATCCTTTATGGGAGCAGGCTAAACCTTGTACTCTAAGCTTTCCCGAATTTGTCAAACAGTTTCGCAGAGTACTTGAGTTACCTGGGCGAGCTATCTCTGCGGCAAAAAAATTGATGGTAATACAGATGGGCGACTGCACTGTGGCAGAGTATGCTATAGAATTTCGGATTCTAGCAGCAGAAGTAGCCTGGAATAATGAGGCACTCTTGGCAGCCTTTTCACAGGGCCTATCCGACTCCATTAAGGATGAGATTGCTGCCAGGGAGGTACCTACGGATCTAGATGAGTACATAAACTATGTGATACTCATTGACACCCGCATGCGTGAGAGGCGATTGTCTAAAAGGGCTAGTTCCAAGACCTATGGGCACGAGAGGTCTTTTAACCCACCCTCTCCTCCCATTCCTCCTGACCGGGCGCTTGAGACAGGGGAGCCTATGCAGATTGGCTTTACCAGGCTGTCTAAGGAGGAGAGCACTCACCGCAAAAGACAAGGGTTATGCCTATATTGTGGTAAAAAGGGGCATTTATTAAAACATTGCCCAGTACGTCCGGGAAACGCACGCACCTAGGGTACCTTGGGGGACAGGCCCTAGGTGGTGTACAATCGTCCCCAGATACTGACTACAAGAAACCCACCATTCCGGTGAGTTTTCTCCTAGGTGACCGAGCTGTGGAGGTACTAGCACTGGTAGATTCTGGCGCAGCAGGCTATTTCATGGATCGGGCATTTGCGGAAAGATACAATATTCCTTTGTCTAAAAGAGATACTCCGCTAGCCATTGAGGCTATTGATGGCAGACCCCTCGAACCACCTCTGGTTACCATGGAGACTACTCTACTCGTTATGTCTTTTGGGGCCCTCCATAAGGAGGAGGTTCAGTTTCAGATTATTAATTCACCCCATCATGCGGTCATTCTGGGGTTCCCTTGGTTAATGCTGCATAATCCCCAGTTTGACTGGCAAACTTGTGAAATTAAGTCATGGTCCAATCATTGCTCTGATAACTGTCTGTCTCGTCCTGTCAGGATATTGTGTACCTCTCCTTCTGTGCCAGCAGAATACAGAGAGTTCTGTGACGTATTCAGTAAGGGTGAGGCCAGCACATTGCCACAGCATCGGGCATATGATTGGGCTATTGATCTGCCCCCAGGAGTGGTGCCACCGAGGGGTAGGACATACACATTGTCCGGTGAGGAGACTAGGGCCATGGAGGAATACATTGAGGATGCCCTCACACGAGGGATTACTCGTAAATCATCCTCCCCGGCAGGTGCAGGGTTCTTTTTCGTGAAGAAGAAGAGTGGCGAGTTACGACCGTTTATTGATTACCGTGGACTCAATAAGTTAATGTCCAAAAATGCTTATCCCATTCCACTCATCACAGAGTTATTTGACAGGTTGAAAGGCTCCTCTATCTTTACGAAACTCGATCTACGTGCCGCCTACAACCTAATAAGAATCAAGGCCGGTGATGAGTGGAAGACGGCATTCAATACTAGGTCAGGCCACTACGAATATGTTGTTATGCCATTTGGATTATGTAATGCACCTGCTGTATTCCAAGAGTTCATTAACGACATCCTCCGCGACTTGTTACAGTCTTGTGTGGTCTTGTACCTGGACGATATATTGATCCATTCTGCTAGTTTAGCCCAACACATCCAGGATGTTTCCGAAGTTTTACTCAGATTACGCAAGATCAACTTGTTCTGCAAACTAGAGAAATGTGAATTTCATTGTTCCCAAGTACCCTTCTTGGGTTTTGTCATATCTAAGGATGGCATAGCCATGGACCAAGAGAAGTTGGCTGTAGTCCTACGTTGGCCACGACCCAAGGGGTTAAAAGCTACTCAAAGGTTTCTAGGCTTCGCCAACTATTACAGAAAATGTATTCAGAACTTTTCCACCATTACTAAACCTCTGTCTGACCTGACGCATAAGGGTGCGAATCCCTCTCAATGGTCTGAGGCAGCTGAGATAGCCTTTGAAACCCTCAAGAAGGCGTTTGCATCTGCCCCTATATTATCCCTCCCTAGCCCCTCCCTGCCATTCACACTAGAGGTTGATGCCTCCGAGTTTGGGGTAGGGGCAGTTCTCTCCCAAAGTCCTAAGGAAGGAGGTAACCTGAGGCCATGTGGATTCCTTTCGAAAAAACTGTCTAGTGCCCAGAGCCATTACGAAATTGGTGATAGGGAGTTATTGGCTATCATCTTGGCATTAAAAGAATGGCAACATCTTCTGGAGGGCACAAGGACCCCAGTATTAATCCTCACGGACCATAAGAACTTGATTTACTTATCCAAGGCCAAAAGGCTGTCATCTCGCCAGGCTCGATGGGCTCTATTTCTGTCCAGATTTAATTTCATAGTGTCATATCTGCCTGGGTCCAAGAATATTAAGGCAGATGCCCTGTCGAGACAATTCTGCACAGACATTGAGAGGGATGAGGCCCCGGTCCCCATAATTCAGCCAGATAGGATTCTGGCTACTATTCGTACCAGCATCACTTCGCCACTGGGAGAGCAAATCTTAGCATCTCAAGGGCATGCACCTCCGGAAACCCCAGCTGGCAAGTGTTTTGTGGACGAGCCTTTCCGTACCAGATTACTTGAGACTTACCACTCATCTAAGGCAGTTGGGCATATTGGCAGAGATCAGTTGGCATGGTCATTATCTCGAACATTCTGGTGGCCTTCACTTAAGGCCGACTGCTCTGCATTTACTGCTGCTTGTACCACCTGTGCCCGTGCCAAATCTCCTAGACATCTCCCAGTGGGACTGCTCCAACCGGTGCCTAATGGTGACCGTCCTTGGTCCCACATTTCTATAGATATCTTGGGAGAGCTGCCTAATTCTAAGGGCTATACATTCATCCTTATGGTGGTGGATAGGTTCTCTAAAATGGCTCACTTCGTGCCCCTCTCTGGTCTTCCCTCGGCGCAGGAGTTGGCATTAATTTTTGCCAGAGAAGTATTCCGCTTGCACGGGGTTCCTAGAGTGATAGTGTCCGACCGGGGGAGTCAATTCGTGTCGAGATTCTGGAGGGCATTCTGTGGCCAGATGGGCATTCAATTGTCCTTTTCCTCCGCCTACCGTCCCCAGACCAACGGAGCCGCTGAGCATGCCAATCAGGGACTGGAGCAGTTTTTACGCTGCTTTGTGACTCATCATCATGATAACTGGGCTGACCTGTTGCTGTGGGCAGAGTTCGCCAGGAACTGTGCGGTTAATTCATCGTCTGGGAGCTCTCCGTTCCTTGTTAATTATGGGTTCCAACCCTGTCTACTCCCAGACTCTTTTCAGTCCCAACATGTTCCGGCTCTGGATGAGCACATGGAGCAGCTCCGCTCCACTTGGGCACAGGTACAAAGGTCCCTCAGTCAGTCCTTCCACAGACATCAGCGGCATGCCAATCGCAGACGGCTGCCAGCGGTTTCCTTCCAGGTTGGGGACAGGGTATGGCTCTCCTCCAGGAATCTCAACTTACAAGTGCCCTCGAACAAGCTGGCCCCCCGGTTCATTGGACCATTTAAGATTATTCGCAAAGTCAATCCTGTGGCATACGCTTTGGAACTTCCTAACACTATGCGTATTCACAATGTGTTCCATGTGTCATTGTTAAAGCCCTTGGTTTGCAACCGCTATACTACCACTCCGGTGGTTCCTGGGCCAGTGGAGGTGCAGGGCCAAGAGGAATACGAAGTTCAGAGTATCAATGACTCCAGGAGATTTAGAGGCAAGTTGCAATATTTGGTCCATTGGAAGGGATATGGGCCTGAGGAACGCTCTTGGGTCGACCACAAGGACCTCCATGCGCCACGGTTGTTGCGCAACTTTCACTCTAAATACCCTCAGAAACCAAGACCCTCCGGCAGGGGAGGGGGTCTTTGACAGGGGGGTACTATCACGGTCCCTGTGTCTTTCTGTCAATCTGACATGATTTGCCTGTGCATTGGTGGAGACTGATTGGCCCGCCCAGGATATGCCGTCATATGCTGGAGCTTGGGCACTTGTCAGTTGCCCTTTCGTGGTGTTCCTGTTGCTGCGTCTTGTTGCCATATTCCTGTGCCTCCTGTGTACCGACCCGGCTAGTCTGACTCTTCTCCTGCTTCTGCTCCGTGATTTTGACCTGGTTCTGGCTGACGACCCTGCTCCGTGATTTGACCTGGTTCTGGCTGACGACCCTGCTCCGTGAATTGACCTGGATCTGGATGACGACCGTGCTCCGTGACTTGACCCGGTTCTGGCTCACGACCCTGCTCTGTGATTCATTACGGCCTGTCTGCTGTTCCGGTACTGTTCCGGTCCTGCCTGCTGTTCCGGTTGCTATTCCGGCCTGTCTGCTGTTCCAGTACTGTTCCGGTCCTGCCTGCTGTTCCGGTTGCTATTCCGGCCTGTCTGCTGTTCCAGTTACTGTTCCGGTTCTGCCTGCTGTTCCGGTTGCTATTCCGGCCTGTCTGCTGTTCCAGTTACCGTTCCGGTTCTGCCTGCTGTTCCGGTTGCCATTCCGGCCTGCCTGTAGTTCCAGTCACTGTTCCGGTTCTGCCTGCTGTTCCAGTGTTCCTGCATCATTCCGGTCGCCTCGGCGACATTCTGAACTGTTTAAGCGACTCACTGTTCCTCTCACTTGTCAGTAGCTGTAGCCTGAGGTTGCTTTGCCTTCTGCTGGTTGCCAAGGTACTCGCTTCTGTGCAGAACCACTTAACCCTTGCAGTGCCTGTAGTCTCCAGTCTAGTGCCTCTGATATATCTTGCCAAGCATACGTTTTCTGACGTGAGCCTTTCCTCTGAGTGCTTCTGTGCGTCTCTCATTCATCATCAGAGCCTTGTCTGTTCCGAGCTCATATTCGGGCTCAGGCCCACAGACGCTGAAGGTATATTCCCATTGCACTCCAGAGGGCGCCGGCTCTATTACAGCTTGGGCAGTCACCATCAGTACAGCACCCAAGGGGTGGCAAGGCACAATCCAAGTGGCACACGCAGGGTTACTACTTTTCCAGTTAAGGGTGATTTTTGGTTCTGATCGCTACAGCGTGGCAATAGCATTCCTCTGTAGCCCACGGTGGTGGTACCGGCTCAGCTTTGGACTTTGTTGCGCTACTATACCAAATTGAGAGTGTATTCAGTGCAGTTACTTCTCTATCCAGCTACTGAGAGACTGTGTTCCAGAGACTGCTATTTATCCCGGGCGTTGGCCAATCTTGTTATATCTCACCCATTTCATTTGTTAACCCTTTGGGGGAATACTCCCTATTCATTCATAGCACCTAGCACTATCATTGTGTGCATTCACTTTGTCATTATTGCCATTATTGCTATTTCTGTACTGGCCTCTAGGGGCATTGTTTTATTTTCAATAAAACTGTGTTTTTACTTCATATCCTGGTCTGAGTGTCAGAAAACCGTAACAGTATGAAAGGGCCATGACCTCAGACGGGAAAAGTGACAGTAATACACAGAACCTCCACTGGAGGATGGATGTTCACGAGCAACACCTAGATCAATTGGCGCTGGCCATGCAAACCTTGCTTGAACGTACGGTACACCTCGATAAACCAAATCAAAATCCGGTGGTCCCCCCAGTTATGACACCGGACAAGAATACTGGGCAATTGTTGGCACCCTCTAGAAGTTTTACGGCGGCGGTGCCGTTACCGTTAAGATACGGTGGTGAACCCACACTGTGCAGAGGTTTCCTGAATCAACTAGAGATATTCCTAGAACTTACACCCCATGCTTTCCCAAATGACCGTAGCAAGGTGGGGTTCATGATATCTCTACTAACTGGAAAAGCCCTGGCATGGGCTAATCCTTTATGGGAGCAGGCTAAACCTTGTACTCTAAGCTTTACCGAATTTGTCAAACAGTTTCGCAGAGTACTTGAGTTACCTGGGCGAGCTATCTCTGCGGCAAAAAAATTGATGGTAATACAGATGGGCGACTGCACTGTGGCAGAGTATGCTATAGAATTTCGGATTCTAGCAGCAGAAGTAGCCTGGAATAATGAGGCACTCTTGGCAGCCTTTTCACAGGGCCTATCCGACTCCATTAAGGATGAGATTGCTGCCAGGGAGGTACCTACGGATCTAGATGAGTACATAAACTATGTGATACTCATTGACACCCGCATGCGTGAGAGGCGATTGTCTAAAAGGGCTAGTTCCAAGACCTATGGGCACGAGAGGTCTTTTAACCCACCCTCTCCTCCCATTCCTCCTGACCGGGCGCTTGAGACAGGGGAGCCTATGCAGATTGGCTTTACCAGGCTGTCTAAGGAGGAGAGCACTCACCGCAAAAGACAAGGGTTATGCCTATATTGTGGTAAAAAGGGGCATTTATTAAAACATTGCCCAGTACGTCCGGGAAACGCACGCACCTAGGGTACCTTGGGGGACAGGCCCTAGGTGGTGTACAATCGTCCCCAGATACTGACTACAAGAAACCCACCATTCCGGTGAGTTTTCTCCTAGGTGACCGAGCTGTGGAGGTACTAGCACTGGTAGATTCTGGCGCAGCAGGCTATTTCATGGATCGGGCATTTGCGGAAAGATACAATATTCCTTTGTCTAAAAGAGATACTCCGCTAGCCATTGAGGCTATTGATGGCAGACCCCTCGAACCACCTCTGGTTACCATGGAGACTACTCTACTCGTTATGTCTTTTGGGGCCCTCCATAAGGAGGAGGTTCAGTTTCAGATTATTAATTCACCCCATCATGCGGTCATTCTGGGGTTCCCTTGGTTAATGCTGCATAATCCCCAGTTTGACTGGCAAACTTGTGAAATTAAGTCATGGTCCAATCATTGCTCTGATAACTGTCTGTCTCGTCCTGTCAGGATATTGTGTACCTCTCCTTCTGTGCCAGCAGAATACAGAGAGTTCTGTGACGTATTCAGTAAGGGTGAGGCCAGCACATTGCCACAGCATCGGGCATATGATTGGGCTATTGATCTGCCCCCAGGAGTGGTGCCACCGAGGGGTAGGACATACACATTGTCCGGTGAGGAGACTAGGGCCATGGAGGAATACATTGAGGATGCCCTCACACGAGGGATTACTCGTAAATCATCCTCCCCGGCAGGTGCAGGGTTCTTTTTCGTGAAGAAGAAGAGTGGCGAGTTACGACCGTTTATTGATTACCGTGGACTCAATAAGTTAATGTCCAAAAATGCTTATCCCATTCCACTCATCACAAAGTTATTTGACAGGTTGAAAGGCTCCTCTATCTTTACGAAACTCGATCTACGTGCCGCCTAAAACCTAATAAGAATCAAGGCCGGTGATGAGTGGAAGACGGCATTCAATACTAGGTCAGGCCACTACGAATATGTTGTTATGCCATTTGGATTATGTAATGCACCTGCTGTATTCCAAGAGTTCATTAACGACATCCTCCGCGACTTGTTACAGTCTTGTGTGGTCTTGTACCTGGACGATATATTGATCCATTCTGCTAGTTTAGCCCAACACATCCAGGATGTTTCCGAAGTTTTACTCAGATTACGCAAGAACAACTTGTTCTGCAAACTAGAGAAATGTGAATTTCATTGTTCCCAAGTACCCTTCTTGGGTTTTGTCATATCTAAGGATGGCATAGCCATGGACCAAGAGAAGTTGGCTGCAGTCCTACGTTGGCCACGACCCAAGGGGTTAAAAGCTACTCAAAGGTTTCTAGGCTTCGCCAACTATTACACAAAATGTATTCAGAACTTTTCCACCATTACTAAACCTCTGTCTGACCTGACGCATAAGGGTGCGAATCCCTCTCAATGGTCTGAGGCAGCTGAGATAGCCTTTGAAACCCTCAAGAAGGCGTTTGCATCTGCCCCTATATTATCCCTCCCTAACCCCTCCCTGCCGTTCACACTAGAGGTTGATGCCTCCGAGTTTGGGGTAGGGGCAGTTCTCTCCCAAAGTCCTAAGGAAGGGGGTAACCTGAGGCCGTGTGGATTCCTTTCGAAAAAACTGTCTAGTGCCCAGAGCCATTACGAAATTGGTGATAGGGAGTTATTGGCTATCATCTTGGCATTAAAAGAATGGCAACATCTTCTGGAGGGCACAAGGACCCCAGTATTAATCCTCACGGACCATAAGAACTTGATTTACTTATCCGAGGCCAAAAGGCTGTCATCTCGCCAGGCTCGATGGGCTCTATTTCTGTCCAGATTTAATTTCATAGTGTCATATCTGCCTGGGTCCAAGAATATTAAGGCAGATGCCCTGTCGAGACAATTCTGCACAGACATTGAGAGGGATGAGGCCCCGGTCCCCATAATTCAGCCAGATAGGATTCTGGCTACTATTCGTACCAGCATCACTTCGCCACTGGGAGAGCAAATCTTGGCATCTCAAGGGCATGCACCTCCGGAAACCCCAGCTGGCAAGTGTTTTGTGGACGAGCCTTTCCGTACCAGATTACTTGAGACTTACCACTCATCTAAGGCAGCTGGGCATATTGGCAGAGATCAGTTGGCATGGTCATTATCTCGAACATTCTAGTGGCCTTCACTTAAGGCCGACTGCTCTGCATTTACTGCTGCTTGTACCACCTGTGCCCGTGCCAAATCTCCTAGACATCTCCCAGTGGGACTGCTCCAACCGGTGCCTAATGGTGACCGTCCTTGGTCCCACATTTCTATAGATATCTTGGGAGAGCTGCCTAATTCTAAGGGCTATACATTCATCCTTATGGTGGTGGATAGATTCTCTAAAATGGCTCACTTTGTGCCCCTCTCTGGTCTTCCCTCGGCGCAGGAGTTGGCATTAATTTTTGCCAGAGAAGTATTCCGCTTGCACGGGGTTCCTAGAGTGATAGTGTCCGACCGGGGGAGTCAATTCGTGTCGAGATTCTTGAGGGCATTCTGTGGCCAGATGGGCATTCAATTGTCCTTTTCCTCCGCCTACCGTCCCCAGACCAACGGAGCCGCTGAGCATGCCAATCAGGGACTGGAGCAGTTTTTACGCTGCTTTGTGACTCATCATCATGATAACTGGGCTGACCTGTTGCTGTGGGCAGAGTTTGCCAGGAACTGTGCGGTTAATTCATCGTCTGGGAGCTCTCCGTTCCTTGTTAATTATGGGTTCCAACCCTGTCTACTCCCAGACTCTTTTCAGTCCCAACAGATTCAGGCTCTGGATGAGCACATGGTGCAGCTCCGCTCCACTTGGGCACAGGTACAAAGGTCCCTCAGTCAGTCCTTCCACAGACATCAGCGGCATGCCAATCGCAGACGGCTGCCAGCGGTTTCCTTCCAGGTTGGGGACAGGGTATGGCTTTCCTCCAGGAATCTCAACTTACAAGTGCCCTCGAACAAGCTGGCCCCCCGGTTCATTGGACCATTTAAGATTATTCGCAAAGTCAATCCTGTGGCATACGCTTTGGAACTTCCTAACACTATGCGTATTCACAATGTGTTCCATGTGTCATTGTTAAAGCCCTTGGTTTGCAACCGCTATACTACCACTCCGGTGGTTCCTGGGCCAGTGGAGGTGCAGGGCCAAGAGGAATACGAAGTTCAGAGTATCAATGACTCCAGTAGATTTAGAGGCAAGTTGCAATATTTGGTCCACTGGAAAGGGTATGGGCCTGAGGAGCGCTCTTGGGTTGACCACAGGGACCTCCATGCTCCACGATTATTGCGCAACTTTCAATCTAAATTTCCGCAGAAACCCAGACCCCCCCAGCAGGGGAGGGGGTCTTTGAGAGGGGGGTACTATCACGGTCCCCGTGTCTTTCTGTCAATCTGACATGATTTGCCTGTGCATTGGTGGAGACTGATTGGCCCGCCCAGGATATGCCGTCATATGCTGGAGCTTGGGCACTTGTCAGTTGCCCTTTCGTGGTGTTCCTGTTGCTGCGCCTTGTTGCCATATTCCTGTGCCTCCTGTGTACCGACCCGGCTAGTCTGACTCTTCTCCTGCTTCTGCTCCGTGATTTTGACCTGGTTCTGGCTGACGACCCTGCTCCGTGATTTGACCTGGTTCTGGCTGACGACACTGCTCCGTGAATTGACCTGGATCTGGATGACGACCGTGCTCCGTGACTTGACCCGGTTCTGGCTGACGACCCTGCTCTGTGATTCATTCCGGCCTGTCTGCTGTTCCGGTACTGTTCCGGTCCTGCCTGCTGTTCCGGTTGCTATTCCGGCCTGTTTGCTGTTCCAGTACTGTTCCGGTCCTGCCTGCTGTTCCGGTTGCTATTCCGGCCTGTCTGCTGTTCCAGTTACTGTTCCGGTTCTGCCTGCTCTTCCGGTTGCTATTCCGGCCTGTCTGCTGTTCCAGTTACTGTTCCGGTTCTGCCTGCTCTTCCGGTTGCTATTCCGGCCTGTCTGCTGTTCCAGTTACCTTCTGGTTCTGCCTGCTGTTCTGGTTGCCATTCCGGCCTGCCTGTAGTTCCAGTCACCGTTCCGGTTCTGCCTGCTGTTCCAGTGTTCCTGCATCATTCCGGTCGCCTTGGCGACATTCTGAACTGTTTAAGCGACTCACTGTTCCTCTCACTTGTCAGTAGCTGTAGCCTGAGGTTGCTTTGCCTTCTGCTGATTGCCAAGGTACTCGCTTCTGTGCAGAACCACTTAACCCTTGCGGTGCCTGTAGTCTCCGGTCTAGTGCCTCCAATATATCTTGCCAAGTATACTTTTTCGGACGTGAGCCTTTCCTCTGAGCCTTTCCTCTGTGTCTCTCATTCACCATCACAGCCTTGTCCGTTCCGTGCTCATATTCGGGCTCAGGCCCACAGACGCTGAAGGTATATTCCCATTGCACTCCAGAGGGCACCGGCTCTACTACAGCTTGGGCAGTCACCATCAGTACAGCACCCAAGGGGTGGCAAGGCACAATCCAAGTGGCACACGCAGGGTTACTACTTTTCCAGTTAAGGGTGATTTTGGTTCTGATCACTACAGCGTGGCAATAGCATTCCTCTGGTGGTGGTACCGGCTCAGCTCTGGACTTTGTTGCGATACTATACCAAATTAAGAGTGTATTCAGTGCAGTTACTTCTCTATCCAGCTATTGAGAGACTGTGTTCCAGAGACTGCTATTTATCCCGGGCGTTGGCCAATCTTGTTATATCTCACCCGTTTCATTTGTTAACCCTTTGGGGGAATACTCCCTATCCATTCATAGCACCTATCACTATCATTGTGTGCATTCACTTTGTCATTATTGCCATTATTGCTATTTCTGTACTGGCCTCTAGGGGCATTGTTTTATTTTCAATAAAACTGTGTTTTACTTCATACCCTGGTCTGAGTGTCAGAAAACCGTAACAGGACACCTATGATGTTGAGGCCATTGGCAGCAAACACAAAGCCAGCTTTAAAGAATTGAGGTACAAGCCATTTGTCTATTACTTGCTTTGGTTTCTTGAAGACTTCTACAGTTTTGTGGGATTGTCTCTCAAAACTCCCCATATATAAAGTGGCATGTCGATGTTATGGGCTACGATGCAGCTGGGTTTGTACTCTGCTGAAAAAAGCTGTGGTGATAGTGATGATGACATGCTGCTGTTGATGGAAAGGATACCCAGTGAGCATTAACAATCATTTAGGCCGTGCTCTGCCCACTTGTGCACATATCTATGGTCAGGTGAACTTTGTTGTCATAAGATGTTCCCAGCCCTTTTTCCACCAGACTAACCATTAGCTTGTACAATTATGACATCGTTATCCTAGAAAAATAATTGCAGCTTGGGATATACCAGCTGGGTCAAACACATGACATTGGTTCTTTAAAACAACTTTTTCCAACAAATAAAAAGGATAGCTTGTCAACAGTATACATTTTGGTTATTTTGTCAATCGACAAGTGAACTTTTCAATTATTTTTGTGCAATTTTTTTCTTCTTATTGTGAAGTCAGTAATAGTGGGTTGGTTGAACTCTGTAATCTCATTGTTTTAACATGATGACTAGCTACAGTAGGAGTAGTGGTGGTGGAGGCAGCAGTCAATCTATGACTCCTGTCAACCCATACTACTAACTCAGAGGCATCCTTCTCATAAGCCTCCTCAAAAGGCTTATGACTCCTGTCAACCCATATTACTAACTCAGAGGCATCCTTCTCCATAATTAAACTAGCACTACTAGACATTGGTCTTATTGTTGCAAAAGATAATGTCTCGGTTCCTGACAATTCTTTAACACTACTAACTGATGGTCCTCAGTCCCTTCCACTTTCTTTCAAGATGCTTCTGCTGCTACTATTCTTGACACTTGCACTGCTGTTTCTCCCAGTCGGACCTGTGGTTGTACTTCAGGTGGACTCTCAATGAGGAGTTGCCTAGATTAGATATTGTCTTTCCCCTCCTCACAATTTTTACATAAATAATGGGTTTTTGCCTAGAGTCACTAATATTCCCATAGTCCTCTACCATAGTTGCCTCCATATGCTCTGCAGGGTGATCCTAAGCCTCTTGTACCCGGGAATTGGGGTACCTTCTTTTGACAGGGCCTCCACCCAACCGGGCGTCTAGAGTATGGACAGTATCCAGGTTGGGAACATAACTAGTCCTAACAGTAATACTGAAACAGGAATAGGTATAACAATAACTTGTTTTAAAGGGATAGTAATACTTCGTTTTAACTTTATTTTATTTTGTAGGCATTAAAAACATGAAGAATGATATAAGTCTTATCTCTCAATCCTTTATGGTTTATGAGATATTCACAAGCAAAGTTCCCCTCCCCGCCCCTTTTTCCTAGTGTAAGTCATCTCTTCTCAGATGTGAGTCTGGTTGTATGACCAGACAGATAACAGAAGGGGACAATCTTCTTTGTATGAAAACAATGAAAGCCCTGCACCCCTTGACAAGTTTTTCAGCTTTTTCCCTTATCTTAATTGAAGATTGTCCCTCTCTGCAGTCTACCTGGGCACCTCCCTTCTGATCTGGTTGAACAGGGGGGGGATACTTTGTTTGTGAATATCTCTTAAACCATAAAGGTTTGAGAGATAAGACTTATATCATTCTTCATGTTTTTTTAATGCCTACAAAATAAAATAAAGTTAAAACGAAGTATTACTATCCCTTTAAGTCACATAACAGCACTTTGCAATCAATATGGTAAAACAGTTCAATAAAACAGTATAAATATACACCTTATCTGCTGCTACAGTCTCTATCTGACCATCCAGCAAGTCCCTTCCCCAAAATCAGGTGCCCATCCTAAACAAAACCCCAGCGGCAGTTTGGTACCTTTTTGGTGCATGTGAGTTTGGGCCCTTAAACTTGTAATCCAAGATATAATGTGGAAAATACTTTAAATCTTCCCCAGAAAGTAGTGTAACTTGGAGGTAGGAGAATGTTATCTTTATTATTGTGAATAGTTCAGTCGCAGGACAGGGGAAAAAAAGTATAAGCTTACCCCTCTGCAGTTCAGTACTGGAAGGGAAGGGAGAGCCTTGCTCCATCAGTTACCCTGCCTCTTCTTCACCGCTCAAGGCTTGTTCTGCCAGAATGACTCTGTTCTCTTTAATGCTGCTTTCTGGAAACTATGTCCAATAGACTCTGGAACCACTTTGTGCACACAGGCCTCAATCCTAGGCTTTACTCACAGGATGGGGAATGTAGTATAATTGAGGAAATGGGATTAGAGAAGGTGTGTAGGGAAATGGGCTAGTTCATCTAATAGGGAGGTGCCATTGTTACAGCCTGATAAAAATGCAAAAACATTTTACAAAGAATGAAATCTTTCAGAATGGCAAAAAGATAAAATTTATGCATGCAAATGCTTGTAACCTGGCTGGTAACATGGGGGAAGTAGAAATGATTTCAACATATGAGCAGTATGATCTGATTGGTGTGTCTGAAACTTGCTTAGATGATACATATGACTTACCAGTTAATCTAGAGGGTTATTCACTATTTAGGAGGGACGGGTTTAATAAAAATGGAGAAGGGGTATGCCTCTGTGTAAAGCATGCCTTAAAACCTGGTATAAGTGAAGATATAAATGAAGGGTCCAATGAAAATGTAAAGGCCTTGTGGGTTGAAATACACACTGGGGGCTCACACAATAAAAAGAGTTGGGATTTCCTACAGGCCACTTAATACTGGAGAGTTTGAGGAAGCTCAACTTTTACTGCAAATGGAAAAGGCTTCTAGGTGTAATGGTTTTTTAGGACACTCAGACCAGTATGTGAAATAAAACACAATTTATTCAGAGTAACAATAATGCAAATGTTCGCCCTCTAGTGGCGGTTGAAAATAAACACACAGTGAAGACTGATAGGTTACAAGTGTAAATGCACAATAAGATGACATGTACAAATACTATGAATAGAATGGAATATCACCCCAAAGGGTTAAGAATTTGATAAACAGTAAGTCTCAGATGTGGAGGTTTGGCACGCCCTGGGTGTTATAAGGATGCGCTGGTAGACAAAGTTCACCATGTACTGTAGACGTGACTGCCTAGCCAAAGTGTTCGAGTAATAAGCAGAACGGGAATCCAACTAGCCCCCTCAGGCATACCTACTGGATCTGCTTTTGCGAGTGCAAGTGAGAATAGCCCCCATGGGCGTAACGGAAACCGGCCTGCAATGCAAGAGCTACTAAGCCTCCTCAGGCTTAACCGGATACCGGTATTTGAAGTGCTAGAGCCAATAGCCCCCACGGGCGTATATACCGGATCTGCTAGCGCTGAAGCCTTCTCTCTGCCGCCACTCTGCTTAACGGATATCGCCCAGTAACCAACAATAGGCGAGAGCCCTTGGCGCCCAACCGGCCCACAATACGTGACTACTCTGCAACGGAATGGATAAAGTCGCCGACGGTGAGCGGCCAACTCAGCAGACGTAGCACCGAGAAAGAGGCTCTGTTCTGGGAATAGAGAGAGTGATAGCAAGGCAGCACTGCTAGGGTTAATAAGCACGTTTACTCGAGGCTTCAGCAAAACAACGAGGCTCTGCAGGATGAGGGAGGCACACTGAGGCACACACAGCTCTGCAAGGGTAGCGGTACACTGCACAGAATATAGGCAACACCAGGCAAGGCGGTCACACGGTGACTGGCAACAGCAGATGAGAATGTCGCGACGGCGACAACTGGAACGCAGGTCACTGGAACAGGCTGGAAGTCGATCTTCGGAGCAGGAAGTCAGCCGGGCCAGGTCGGAGCAAGCAGGAGGTAGTCATACAAGCCGGGTCATACACAAACAGGAATGTCAGCCAAGCCGGGTCAGGATCCAAAGGTGGTACGCAGTCAGGCTGGGTCATACACAAACAGGAACACTGGAGAATAGTCAGGACAAGCCGATTCGGTACACAGAAATCCAGAACACAGGAACACAGCAACAGCACTACTGGCTCAGGAACACCACGAAAGGGCATCTGACAGGTGTCTGGGCCAGGCATAAGAAGGTCACCAGGGGCAGGCCAAACTGGCTCAGCAAATCAGAGCGAACCACAAGAAAGAGTGACAAGAATCACAGGCACTGTGATAGTACACCCCACTCAAAGACCCCCTCTCCCTGCCGGAGGTCTGGGTTTCAAAGGATATTTAGAGTGAAAGCTGCGCACCAATCTAGGCGCATGGAGGTCCCCTTGATTAACCCATGAACGTTCCTCAGGGCCATAGCCCTTCCAGTGGACCAAATATTGCAACTTTCCTCTAAATCTCCTAGAGTCAATAATACTCTGGACCTCATACTCCTCTTGGCCCTGGACGTCCACCGGCCCAGGAATCACTGGCGTAGTAGTATAACGATTACACACCAACGGTTTCAGAAGTGACACATGGAACACATTATGAATATGCATTGAGGGCGGAAGTTCCAGTGCATAAGAAACCGGATTAATCTTGCGGATAATCTTAAAGGGACCAATGAACCGGGGAGCCAGTTTGTTGGAGGGTACTTGCAAATTGAGGTTTCTGGATGACAGCCATACCCTGTCCCCAACTTGAAATGAGACCACTGGGAGACGTCTGTGATTAGCGTGCCGCTGATGACGCCTAAATGACTGACTGAGGGACCTCTGAACCTGTGCCCAAGTGGAACGAAGTTGCGCCAAATGCTCGTCCAGAGCAGGAATCTGTTGTGCCTGAAATGAGTCCGGGAGCAGACATGGCTGGAACCCATAATTAACGAGAAATGGAGAGCTCCTGGACGATGAATTAACCGCACAATTCCTGGCAAATTCTGCCCATGGCAACAGGTCAGCCCAATTATCATGATGATCGGTAACAAAGCAACGCAGGAACTGCTCCAGTCCCTGATTGGCACGCTCAGCGGCCCCATTGGTCTGGGGATGGTAGGCGGAGGAGAAGGACAATTGGATGCCCATCTGGCCACAAAATGCCCTCCAAAACCTGGTTACGAACTGGCTCCCACGATCGGACACAATCAAAATGGGTACTCCGTGCAGGCGGAACACCTCTCTGGCAAAGACTACAGCCAATTCCTGGGCCGATGGAAGGCCAGCCAGAGGCACAAAATGTGCCATTTTAGAGAATCTATCGACCACCATAAGAATAAACGTATAACCCCTAGAGGCTGGTAATTCTTCCAAGAAGTCAATGGATATATGAGACCAAGGACGGTCTCCGTTGGGCACTGGTTGAAGTAAGCCCACGGGGAGATGTCTAGGGGTCTTGGCACGGGCACAGGTGGTACAGGCTGCTGTAAAAGCGGAGCAATCGGCTCTCAGTGTGGGCCACCAAAATAATTGCGAAAGGGACCATACGAGTTGGTCCCTACCGATATGCCCAGCCGCTTTAGAAGCATGATAAGTTTCCAACAGACGGGTACGGAATGGCTCATCCACGAAACACTTCCCCACTGGGGTCTCAGGAGGTGCCCTAGATTGTGATGCCAATATCTCCTTCCCCAGAGGCGATGTTATGGTGGTACGAATAGTGGCCAGAATGCGATCTGGCTGAATGATAGGTACAGGTTCCTCCTCCCTCTCAGTGTCAGATGCGAACTGACGTGACAACGCATCAGCCTTAATATTCTTAGAGCCTGGCAGATAGGACACTAGAAAATTAAATCGAGACAACAAAAGTGCCCACCTAGCTTGTCGAGAGGACAGTCTTTTGGCTTCGGAGAGATAAGTTAAATTCTTATGATCAGTAAGGATTAGTACTGGAGTCTGAGTACCTTCCAAAAGGTGGCGCCACTCCTTCAAGGCTAGGATAATGGCTAACAGTTCCCTGTCGCCAATCTCGTAATGACTCTGAGCACTAGACAATTTCTTTGAGAAAAAGCCGCAAGGCTTCAAGGTGCCACCTCCCACAGGGCGTTGGGAGAGTACTGCCCCAACCCCAACTTCAGAGGCGTCAACCTCCAAAGTAAATGGCAGGGAGGGATTAGGGTGGGACAGCACTGGAGCAGACGCAAAGGCAGATTTCAGGGTAACAAACGCGTTTTCAGCTGCCTCAGACCACCGAGAGGGAGAAGCGCCCTTATGAGTCAAATCTGATAATGGTTTTACAATCGTGGAAAAGTTCTGGATGAACTTCCTATAATAGTTAGCAAAACCTAAGAATCGTTGTATGGCCTTTAACCCCTTAGGACGAGGCCATTGCAGGACTGCTGCCAACTTCTCCTGATCCATGGCAATGCCATTTTTGGAGATTACGAACCCCAGGAATGGTACTTGAGATGTATGGAATTTGCACTTTTCTAGTTTACAGAATAACTTGTGCTTACGAAGTCGGAGCAAGACTTCTGAAATATCCTTAATGTGTTGGGAGAGGTTGGCAGAGTGAATTAATATATCAGCTAGATATACGACCACACAGGACTGGAGCAGGTCACGTAAAATATCATTAATAAATTCCTGAAACACTGCAGATGCATTGCATAAGCCGAATGGCATCACCAGATATTCATAATGTCCTGTTCTGATATTAAACGCCGTTTTCCACTCGTCACCTTCTTTAATTCTGACCAGATTATAGGCAGCTCGCAAGTCAAGTTTAGTAAAAATCGAAGAGCCCTTTAATCTGTCAAATAATTCCGTAATAAGTGAAATAGGATAGGCGTTCTTAGGCATTAGCTTATTCAGCCCTCTGTAGTCAATACATGGTTCACCACTTTTCTTTTTCACAAAGAAAAATCCGGCACCAGCCGGGGACGTAGATTTACGAATGATTCCCCTCTCAAGGGCATCCGCAATATAATCCTCCATAGCCCTATTTTCCACACATGACAGTGGGTAAGTGCGTCCCCTGGGGGGCACCGCACCTGGAGGCAAATCAATGGCGCAATCATATGGCCTATGCTCAGGTAATGCGCTGGCCTCTCCTTTGCTAAATACGTCACTGAATTGCCCATATTCAGTTGGCACAGCAGGAGAGGTACACATAATTTTGACAGGTAAAGATAGACAATTCTTGTTACAGTACTCAGACCAGGAGTTAACCTCACATCTCTGCCAGTCAAATTGAGGATTATGTACCTGTAACCATGGGAACCCCAAAATAGCTGCATGGTGCGGGGAACGAATAATCTGAAACCGTATCTGTTCCCTGTGACAAGCCCCCACAGTCATTGTCACTGGAATTGTCTCAAACGTAATGAATGCAGGCTCCAGGGGTCTGCCATCAATGGCCTCAATTGCCACAGGAGAATCCTTTTTGCATAATGGAATGCCGTGCAAGTCGGCAAAGGACTGGTCCATGAAGTATCCGGCTGCCCCGGAGTCCACCAATGCCAGGACCTCGATTACCCTGTCTGCCCAAGCGAATACCACCTGGATGGTGGGTTTAGTGGTGCTAGAATCTAGGCACTGCTCTACACTACCTAGGGCCTGTCCCCCAAGGTACCCTAGGTGCGTTCGTTTCCCGGCCGTACTGGACAATTGCGTAATAGATGCCCTGGTTTGCCACAATATAGGCATAAGCCTTGTCTCCTGCGATACAATTTCTCCTCCTTAGTGAGCTTAGTGAACCCTAATTGCATAGGTTCAGTACTATCGGCTGGTCATTCAGGAAGCACGGGTGGTGTGGGTGGGTTAAGGAAACTGGCCTGGCCATAGTTTTTTGATTTAACCCTTTTAGCCAACCGTCTCTCACGGATGCGGGAGTCTATTAGCATGACATATTCGATGTATTCATCCAGATCGCTGGGTACATCACGAGCGGCTATCTCATCCTTAATCTGTTCTGAGAGACCCTGGGTAAAGGCAGCAAGTAAGGCCTCATTGTTCCAGCCCACCTCTGCTGCCAGGGTCCGAAACTCGATAGCATAATCGCCCAATGTGCGTTCGCCCTGCTGAATTTCCATCAGCCTTTTGGCAGCAGAAGCAGCCCTGCCAGGAACCTCAAACACTCGTCTGAACTTCATCATGAATTCCCTAAAGTTCAGTGTGCAGGGTCTGGCATTCTCCCACAACGGATTCGCCCATGCCAAAGCTTTGCCCATCAACAGAGATATCATAAAACCGACCTTACTACGGTCGTTAGGAAATGCCTGGGGTGCCAATTCCAAAAATATCTCCAACTGATTAATGAATCCCCTGCATAGGGAGGGTTTGCCATCATATCTTAACGGTAACGGCGCCGCTGCCGTTAACCCTCTAGAATTAGCTGAGGGGACTACAGGCGGATTCTCCGGTGTCAGAACTGGGGGGACCACCGGATTAGGACTAGACTTGTCCAAATGTACCGTACGTTCGAGTAACGTCTGTAGAGCCAGTGCCAATTGGTCCAGGCGCTGCTCATGGACATCCATTCTCCAGTGGATGTTCTGTGTATTACTTTCACCCTTACCGTCTGAGGACATGTCCCTTTCGTACTGTAACGGTTTTTTAGGACACTCAGACCAGTATGTGAAATAAAACACAATTTATTCAGAGTAACAATAATGCAAATGTTCGCCCTCTAGTGGCGGTTGAAAATAAACACACAGTGAAGACTGATAGGTTACAAGTCTAAATGCACAATAAGATGACATGTACAAATACTATGACTAGAATGGAATATCACCCCAAAGGATTAAGAATTTGATAAACAGTCAGTCTCAGATGTGGAGGTTTGGCACGCCCTGGGTGTTATAAGGATGCGCTGGTAGACAAAGTTCACCATGTACTGCAGACGTGACTGCCTAGCCAAAGTGTTTGAGTAATAAGCGGAACGGGAATCCAACTAGCCCCCTCAGGCGTACCTACTGGATCTGCTTCTGCGAGTGCAAGTGAGAATAGCCCCCACGGGCGTAACGGAAACCGGCCTGCAATGCAAGAGCTACTAAGCCTCCTCAGACTTAACCAGATACCGGTATTAGAAGTGCTAGAGCCAATAGCCCCCACGGGCGTATATACCGGATCTGCTAGCGCTGAAGCCTTCTCTCTGCCGCCACTCTGCTTAACGGATATCGCCCAGTAACCGAAAATAGGCGAGAGCCCGTGGCGCCCAACCGGCCCACAATACGTGACTACTCTGCAACGGAATGGATAGAGTCGCCGACGGTGAGCGGCCAACTCAGCAGACGTAGCACCGAGAAAGAGGCTCTGTTCTGGGAATAGAGAGAGTGAGAGCAAGGCAGCACTGCTAGGGTTAATAAGCACGTTTACTCGAGGCTTCAGCAAAACAACGAGGCTCTGCAGGATGAGGGAGGCACACTGAGGCACACACAGCTCTGCAAGGGTAGCGGTACACTGCACAGAATATAGGCAACACCAGGCAAGGCGGTCACACGGTGACTGGCAACAGCAGATGAGAATGTCGCGACGGCGACAACTGGAACGCAGGTCACTGGAACAGGCTGGAAGTCGATCTTCGGAGCAGGAAGTCAGCCGGGCCGGGTCGGAGCACACAGGAGGTAGTCATACAAGCCGGGTCATACACAAACAGGAACGTCAGCCAAGCCGGGTCAGGATCCAAAGGTGGTACGCAGTCAGGCCGGGTCATACACAAACAGGAATACTGGAGAATAGTCAGGACAAGCCGATTCGGTACACAGAAATCCGGAACACAGGAACACAGCAACAGCACTACTGGCTCAGAAACACCACGAAAGGGCATCTGACAGGTGTCTGGGCCAGCAAATGAGAGCGAGAAACAAGAAAGAGTGACAAGAATCACAGGCACTGTGATACTAGGTCATCAAAGGTAATCATAATGGGAGATTTCAACTATCCTGAAAATTGTCTAGAGCAATTTGACTTCCAGCATAACAAAGGGAAACATTTTGTAATAATGATTAATGATAATTTTATGTCCCAATTAGTAGAAGAGCCAACTAGAAAAGAGGCCATCCTTGTCCTAGTGCTCTCAAACAATTCCAACATGATAAACAATGTACAAGTAAGGGAAAATATGAGCAGCAGTGACCACAATATGGTATTCTTTGAATCTTGTTATGAGAAACCAAAGAGCAAGGGTTTAAACAAAACATTAAATTTTAAAAAGGATAAGTTTACAAACCTAAGAGCAGTGTCAAAGTATATTCAGCAGTAATTTTCAAAGATAAAAATGCACAAGAATCATGGAATGTGTTTAAAATGCTGTTAGACAAATAAACACATCAATATATACCACTGGGGAATAAGCACAAGAGGAGTAAAGTGAAATCAATGTGGCTTAACGGGATGGTAATGTCCCAGAAAAAATATTTTGCATGTTGTAGACCTTAACAAAGTGCAAATAACATATCTCTCAAACCGCTATGGTTTGAGAGATATCTGCAATTAAAGTTTGATGTTTCCTGCTGTTAGCTGTAAAGCTGTCAGCAGGAGATCAGTGTCGGCCGTCACGGAGGCTCTGCAGCAGAACCACAATCGCATTATTTACAACAAATTACTTTATTGGAATGGTGTACAAAGTGTGCTTGCAAACCAAATACACTTTTTAGACCATTCATTAATTTTAAACAATGCGATTGCTGAGCTGACAGCAGGAAACATCAAACTTTAAATGCAGATATCTCTTAAACCATATCTGTTTGAGATATATGGTCTTTGCACTTTGCTCAACTTTTTAAGGACTACACCATGTAAAATATTTTTTCTGGGACATTACTGTCCCTTTACTAATGAGGTTTGCAAGGAAATCCATTTTAAATATAGTGATTATACTATTAATCATTTTTGCCAATTATGTTTTGCTATCTATTTCACCGGCAAGTAACTTTTCATCCCTTTATTAACTTTTTTGTCTTTTCACTATAAAAACATGCTATTTCTAGGAAGTGAAACACAATACAAGCAGCTACAGAGTGAGAGAGAAGTTCTAGGCTGTTGTGCTGTAAAATGAATAGCAAAATTGATGCACAAGAGGCTCATAGTGACTACCACCATAAGCAGGTTTAATAACAATAAAAGGAGGACCTGGAAGGACTTTTATGCATCCGGTGAGTCTGAAGAGGAGGAAGTGACACTATCACAAGCATGTAAGGGTCTGGATTCCCTGGTTCCCCAGACCCAATACTGGCCAGTCCCCCTACATCTACCCTAGGGATATTGAGGAAATTTATCTTACAGGGGGAAGAATAGGGTAGTAGTTTGAGCAGGACAGGTCAGCTGCCTGTGCCACAACTACTACTAATAAGGTGCAGCAGCTTGTACAGCTTGTTAGGAGTGAAGGAGACAATGCTCATCATATTACTAGTGACTAAGGGACTAAGTGGAGGAAGACTTAGGGACTAAAATTGATGTGATTGGTGTTAGTGGTAGTTCTACTAAAAGTGATGTGAAGCAGCTGGTGGGACTAGCATTAGGGGAGTGGTAGAGAAAGTAATTCAGAGCATCCAGACTAGTGGCCAAGGGCCCCCACACAATTCCCCTGACCCTTTCACCCCACGGCATTGTCCAGGTGGAACATGATCCTGAAGAAGGCAGAATTGTTACTTAGCAGCAATAATACTACCACCACAGGAGCACAGATCAGCTGCCTGTGCCTGCTGCTAGTGCTGCCAGTCTGCCTTTTTCAGATCACCAAGAATTGGCAAGTTTGACATTCGGGGACCGTCTGTCATGTTTCTCATCACCTCCACCAACCAGTGAGATGTCTGTAATAGTGTAGAAGCAGCACAGAGGGACTGGTGGTGGTTATGGTGATCGAGGAGAAGATAGTGTGGATTCTTTATTGACCTTTTTAGCCCAAACTGAAAATGAGTGGGAGACATGGATGGGTATCACGACCACCACCACCAGCAGTGAGCTTTTGGAATTTGAGAAGTTTGCAACTACTCTAATTCCTGTTGATGTTGAGTTGCAAGGGCAGCAAGATGCTGAGGAGAAAGCTAGTGTGCCGCAGATCACCAGGGACATAGTTGGAATGGGGTCAACAAGTGATGTGTGACTAGGACTGGTTCCACTTGCCAGAGGCAATATTCCTAGTTGTAGTGCTTGTTCTAAGGCAGTAGCAGCAACATCATCCTCTTCCCCAGCCAGTGAAGGGGAATGTGGAGGAGAAGAAGAAAAAGTTAATTCTTCTCCACCCTTCCCCTCCCCCTGAGGTCCTGGGATTTTTCTGTTGGGGCCAGCACAGTGCAGTCATCAGCGACAGCAATGTGCACAATTTGTGACAAGTCAGTGAAAAGGGAAAGGAGGGAACTCACCCTGCACAACTTCCCTGATAACACACATGAAACACAGACATTTATATGAAACATGTTAAAGCCAAACACCCACTAAAGAAGTCAGGCACTACTGTTACTGTACCCGCTGACTCTCTCCAAAGGCAACAAGAGGCAAGGCGGGGACCAAAGAGGAGGAAGAAGAAATCTCACCATCACCGTGTTGCTCTAGGGTAACTACATCTTCTGGTGATCCACCTTGTTCATCTTTACCTCCTCCACCAGATAATAACCATTCAGTAGATGTCAGGAAGGATATGGAAATTCAGGTCCACCCATTGCACACTCTGTGGTGCACTGACCACACATGGCAGTGTGGTGGAGGAGAATCACAACCACTGCATAAAGCGGCATCTGAGGAGATTCCATCCCACAGAATATGCAAATCTGGTGGCAGGGAGGGTTCCACATTATTATTAAACCATGTTCAAGTTGTCACGTGTCCTTTGTGGGGAGTGGACAAAGGGGCATAGTGCCAGCATAGTGCTTGGATTCTGGTGGGAGGATTTCACATTGGGCACCCTAAGCATCATGGTGTTTGGTTACAGTTATGCCAAGTGTTTGATGTGAGTCCAGATGTGCCCATTGTTCCCACTTCTTCCCTTATTTATCACACACACACACACAGTGCACATTGCAGTTGCTGATGAGAGGCACAGTTTTTGCTCTCAAGGGAAAAATGTCTATTCTAACAACACACCAACGATTTTATAGAGTGGGACAGGTGAAGAAGCATTATTGGCCAACTACATCTTTTCTCCACATATACCTGAAGTGGTGGGGACTAGTTATGGTGCTGCTACTGCCTCAGGCGCATCACTGGAGCTAGTCATGGCAAGTGAAACCTTAATTATCTATCACCCATGTTACTGCTGTTGTTAATCCTATTTCCTTTGAGCTGCCTAATAGTCCTGGTGTTTAAACAAATCAGCAACAGGAGCAGGCCTACAAAAAATAAACACATTTTGGGGGCTTGTTTCTAACAAGCCCAAGTCCTATATAACAATGTTTCCTCAAGTATTGGGCCTAACACAAGCCTAATTTTCTACACATAATCAGTGTTTCCTCCAGGCTTGTGCCTCAGTTAAGTCTGTCATACAAATAAATGTTTCCTCAGGGCTTGGGCCTCTAACAACAAGTTTAAGTCCTACAAATCATCCTCTACAAATACTTTATCCAGTAAATATAATTGTCCAATAAATGTAAATGTCCAAGTTGCAGCTTATGTGAGGGTGTCCCTGTCTCTATCTCATTAAGTACCAATTTCTTTTATTTATTTATTTTTTTATTAACTGTCCCCCAATACCAGTCAACCTCCCCCCAAAAAATTCCCTGTTCAGCTGATTTTTTTCTCCAGACCAGCTGTCAACACAGGCACCCACCTCAGACCCCTTTTATACCATACCTTATGGGTTTTTGTTAATTGTTTTTATTTATTTTTTATTAAAAAATCCCAGTCAACTCCCCCCAAAAAAACATCCTTCTTCAACTGATTCTTGCCCCTTTTATACCATGCCTTTGGGAAATAAAATTACATTTGCAATGTATTGTGTGTAAATTCAATGTTCCCTTTAATTTCAATGGAATGAGCTAGGCGAAAAAAGTGGAAAAAAGCCAAGTGAGAAGTGCCATTATTCAACAATTTTGGTTTGAGGCAAAAATGTCCGCCCATTCCTAGTATTAAGAATTCTATCTTCAGTTCTTCACCAGTGTAAAAATTCATTGAAATGTTATCAAGGAAAATGACTACATTATTATTATTACTGCATATACTTTATTCATAAAAACAAATAATACAATTTTGCAATAAGATTTGTTTCCTACATACGTCCTTACTTCATGGGCTCTACTTGTTTATTTTTACTAAGCTTTTTATGCCCTTTATACCATAATGTAATAACACATATTCAGTTCAGTTTGAATGTTTTTTTTATAAGAGGTTTTAAATATGTGACTATTTATGCACTCACAACGGTAGGTCATTATGAGGAGATACAGTAGCTGATCAATTAAATCCAAATGTCTGGATACTCACATAATGCAAATGTTGTATGAAAGTCAAGTGTCATAGAAATTGCATTTAATAGAGGCCATTGTCCTGTGATTTCATAAACTATCTCCAGGCTTAACCCCTTGAGGACCCATGATGGTCCTGGACCGTCATGGGTTGTTATACTCTTAAGGACCCATGATGGTCCTAGACCGTCATGGGTCCTTAAGAGTATAACGGTCCTAGACCGTCATGGCTTAAATGATAGCAGCGTGCCTCTGTTCCAGGCTGAGACTGAGCGCTCAGAGACCGGGGGGTTCAGTCTCAGCCATTCTTGCTTGTGCCGGTTCATGTGATTGCGTAGCAGCGATCACATGTACCGGCATTCTGAGAGACAGAGGCAGTACGCAAAGCATGCTGCCTCTGAGTGTCTCCTCTGCCTCTGTCTCCATTGCTATCAAAGTAAGGGAAAGAGGAGTAGAGAGGAGACACCTAGTGATAACAGAAAATACAGCAGCTTGGGCGTACTAACCCATTCACTGCTGGTGCAGGAGGCTGGCTAAATGCAGGTAAATTTTTGACCTGCAATAATTTATTAGAACTATACCTCTATGAGTCTGCATGGAGTATTCAATTTTATTAATATAAAGGTTACAATCTGCACTCCACAATATAGTATGTACTTGCATAATCCTGGTTCATGTTTATAACAAACGCCATTGATTTGTAGCACATGTGGAATTGAGATCTCTCTTTAAAATAGGACTTCATGTACTGTACATGTATACTCACATCGACAGAACGCCTGGTAAGTAAACCAGTTTGTGGACAACAGGAGAAGTCTCTCACTACTGTTTGGAGAATACTTCTCACCAGGAAATCCAGACACAATATAGAAGTCTGTCTTGATTATAAGTAAAGTTTAATAAATCAAGTTTAAAAATACATGCTAGCTATAGTAATCTTAATATGTTTCTGGGTTTAGTGCCCATTCATCAAGAATTCATTTCTTACAATAAACCATAAAACTGTACCCCAGGGGCAACATTTACAGTGATTTTACTTAACCTCTTTGATGGTAAAGATGTCTCTAGTGCTTTGTGAAATGATGCATTGATGATGTCTTTAGTGACAAATAGGTCAATACTAGTGATACTGTTGGAATTGAATCAATTGATCTTAGGATTTCTAGAATTTTCTTACCACTAGCTTTATAGAGATCCATTTTTTCAGTGCTGCCCGGATCTCCTGGTTTCTCAGGCTGTAAATAATGGGGTTGAGTAAAGGTGTGACCACAGTGAAAAGTGCAGATATGACTTTGGTTAGGTTTTGCGAGTGACTTCTAGATGGAATTGTATATTTTGTAATAAGAATTCCATAATACATAGAGACAACTGTGAGGTGGGAGCTACAGGTGGAGAAGGTTTTCAGTCTTCCAGAGGTGGGAGTAATCTTAATGATAGTAAAGAAGATCCTGGCATATGTTAAAATGATAATCAAAAAAGGGAAAAGGATAACAGGGATGGTTAACACAATGGTAAGCACTTCAATAATGAATGTGTCTGAACATGATGCCTCAAAAAGAGGAACAAGATCACAGTAGATGTGGTCAATGATGTTACATCCACAGAATTCCAACAGAGATATAGGAGTGGTAGTAATCGAACTGCTTATAAATCCTAACACCCAAGACCATGTAACCAAAATACGACAAAGCTTGATACCCATTATTGTGATATAATGTAATGGGTTAGTGATGGCCAAGTATCTATCATAAGCCATTACAGTGAGTAGGAAACACTGTGCAGTAATAGAAATACCAAGAAAAAAAAGCTGTCTATCACATTCATTTACAGATATTAAAATACCATCTGCTATTGTGGCACATAGCATCTCAGGGACTACATTTGTAGACAGAAGGATATCAGACAAAGACAATTGGCTGAGGAAGAAATACATTGGAGAATGGAGGGTCTGGCTTGTTGAAACTAAGGTGATTATTGTGATGTTTGCACATAGAGTTGAAATATAAAGCACAAGAAGCAAGATAAAAAGTATTGTATTTACTGTTTGCGGAAACATAAAACCCAGTAGTAGAAATTCTGTTATTTTGGTTTGGTTGCTGTTGCTCATGATGAGGAAAATATTATTGGAGAATGTCAAAGTCAAGACTACAGCATGTTAATTATTATCATTCTATTGGAGTGTGAAAAAAAACAGGTCAAGTTTAGTCATAATTATTGAAATGAATTTGAAATATGGGTTAAACAAGAAAAGCAGAAAATCAAATCAGTAAAAATTTTTACTAATTAATATTTGTTGATTGTATGCTTCAAATATCTGATATCAACACAACATTGAGTTCCTTGAATAAAATAAAATATCCTGCAATATCCAAAGCTTCCAGCAGTAGCAGGTTCAGAGTTTCAGAACATACAGGATGGCAGTTTTGTGGGCAGTAAAGATTTTTGCATCTGTAGTCTTGAGTATAATAAGTCCACTCTTCCTGGTCACAATTTATCTCCTTAGTTATCAGAGTTGAATCATCAAAGAGAAAGGTTACTAATACATCTACAGATCCACACTGTTTGTGCAGTTCACTGAAAATCCTATGACAGTTTCTGATGAAGATGATACCTCACAGTTATATATATATGAAAATAGGACTGATCCATATGGAGTTATGATATCCCCTAAAGACTAATTACAAATCAGAAAGAAATATTTTAAAAAGGCATTGTTATTCCTCATTAATCTGTTTTTATTTAACAGATGACACAATGTTTTAATTTGCCAGATGGTACAATATGCTCTTATATTATAATATATTTGAAGTGTTTAAAGAGCAGATATGTTTTATTATAAGGGGGAATGTAACAGGCCTCCGATCATTACAAATGGAAGCTTGTTTAAAAAGACCGAAATTCATGGACAAACCACCCGGCCGCAGCTAAGCAGGAATCTTTGGCTGATCTGAACTAAGGCCATTACGTTTTGAGCAGCCATGCAAGGGTCTATCTGCAACCCTGAGGAAGTGATAGTGTATCACGTAACGCGTAGGCTCTCATCAGATATAGAGTGTTAGTTGGAGTTTTCGAGGTGGTACATCATCTCCGTCCACTCTGGGTGAGGTGGAATACTGGGAATCCAGTGGGAAGATTTACGGACGATCCTGCAAGGACGATCCAGAAAGGAGTGATACAGATACCCGCACTGGGGGTGATCCAGTGGAGGCTTTTTCACTGAGAGGCTGGTTTAGCCTCAAGAAAATGTGAGTAGATTTTCAGCTAGCTCACAGGTGATTATTCTTTGGTGGAGGATTGCGTATCTTGGCATTACAGTCTACACTTAGATCGTGTGCGCATCTTTTTCTTTTGTTTTTTGTGTGTGTAAGACAGTATTTCAAGTTGCTGTATGTTTTGTCCTCAATATGTTGCGTTATGTCTGTCTATGTAGTTTCAGTGAAGTTTTAGGCTGAGCCAGATAGAGAACAAAGTGTCACCTGCCTGTGTGACTGTCACCATTGCTTTTCAGTGCAACAAGTATTATTTATTTGTTTGTTTTTTAACTCTCCTTTCTCCATTCACACCCACTCCCAGAGAAAAACTGTCTACCTCTATTAATTCTACCAAGCAGCGTCATGTCCCTCTCTTTCCCTGTCTACTTCTATACTGGCTAGCATCATAAATTAAGCTGTTTCTTTCTCTACCCGTCCACAGGCTGAAAGTCATGCAAGGATCAGAGTCTGACCTGAGCTTTTTAGACTTTAGCATAGCAGAAATAAATGGGAGAGAAGGTATGTCAAGAGGAATTAAATTAGTATCATGGATTTCAAGGCATTGAAGGAAAAGTAGAAATTACTATGTTAATCATATAATCTATGATTATAAGAGACCCTGATGAAAGGATCCAGAAACACGTAGGTCTATTTTTTGAGTGTGAGTAACATAGTGATTTTTTTTATTAAACTTCCATTTTTATACATCTGGATTTGTGGAGCTGATCACATTCTTTTGGCTGATCTTTTTTACACCGGAGACCTGAAAGGGGCAGTTTATCCACTGAGGATATATACCAACTGCATCTCATGGAGCTGGTAAAGTACAAAGTGTGAGTGCATTTTCTTTTATCGTACATTTGGAGATTCATGCTGGACGTTGATAAGCACCACCATAGTTTTCTATTCTCTCTTGACTTTTCTCTTCATATGGATTGGCGAGCAGTGAATTGGATTGACATCTGTGTAGTGGGTAGTATATCCCCACAAGTGATTATAGCCACTGCAGTTGTTTCTAATAGTGTCAACTTTAAATGTCAGTAGAGCTACAATTTTCTTTTCTGATACCCATCTGCTTATAACCCCTTAACGACCACCCAATCCACCACGGGGGTGACCATTAAAGGGATAGTAATGTTTCACAAAAACAACAGCTCCAATTAATCGTCATAGTATTTGGGCTATGGCGAGTTTTATTTCATTACTGTCAGAGTTGTAGTACAAGAGTAATTGAATGATAAAGTATCCCCTCCCGGCCCTTTTACCTAGTGTAAGAACCCTCCCCTCAGATGTGGAATCTGGTTGTAAGACCAGACAGATAACAGCATGGGACAATCTTCTTACTGTGAGAACAATGAAAGCCCTGCCCCCCTTGACAAGTCTTTCAGGTTTTTCCCTTATATTAATTGAAGATTGTCCCTCTCTGAAACCTACCTGGGCACCTCCGTCCTGCTCTGGCTGAACAGTATTACATCAGTAAAAGGGGCGGGAGGAGGATACTTTGTCATTGAAATACTCTTGTACTACAACTCTGACAGAATTGAAATAACACTCTCCAAAGTTCAAATACTATGATGATTAATTAGAGCTGCTTTTATTATGAAACATTACTATCCCTTTAAGGAGCATGTAGCTGTTTTTTCCTCAATGAATTCTGGGATAGAAGAGACATCCCAGAATTCCATGATGTCCCTGAACTGTCCCCTGGAACTGGCATGACAATCCTGGCACATCATGTGTCACTATGGAGTTAACCCTATAAGTGCCTTCTTGTTGTTTTCTTCATTCCTTTATTTATGAGACCTTGTTCTGCAATATTTATTTGTTCAGTGTTGACAGGAATGGTTCCAGTTGACTGAAGAATTGGTAATGAAGTCCTGTTTTACAGGAAGGGTGTTAGGGAAGACTCTGATAACCTTATGCATGTGAGTCTGATATCACAAAACAACATGAACTGAAATCTTATTGAAAAAAAAATGTGGGACATCAGAAATCTATAGATTTACAAGGTCAATGTCAGCAAAGATTTTTTTCACAAAGTTCTTATTAAATATTACTGATTTTCTTGATACTGAAATTCCAGAACAGGGTGAGAATCTAGGGATGGAGGTGACATGTTTAGGGGGATGGGTGTATTAATGGAAATGAGAAGTGATCCAAAAATTTAGAGTAAAATAAAAAAAAACATGAGATCTTAAATTTAAAGTGAAAGTAATGGTTAATTTTAAGTTGATTTAATATTGTAGACATTAAAAAAAGATTAACATCAATGTAAGTCTTGTCTCTCAAACCTTTATGGTTTGAGAGATATAACTTGCTAAAGTTACCTTTTCCTCGCTGTTTTACTCAAGTCTGCCATCTAGCTGACAGCTGCAGATTCAGGTAATTTAACCAGACAGAGGCTCTTCAGCAGAGCTGAAATCACGCATGCCAGGCACACTTTGTAGTCCATTCCAAATTAAGTATTTCTCTTTAGATATCGTTATAGCGTGCTGCTGAAGAGCCACATCTGGTCAAGAGACCAGAATCTGCTTCTGACAGCTTTACAGCCCATCAAGCAGAAATGGGAGGGACCAGAGAACTTTATTTTCCTATATCTCTCAAACCATAACGGTTTGAGAGATACGAATAAGTGCAAGTACTGTCTTTTAATTGTATATAACATATAGTTAATACTTTTTTTCTGACATTACTAACAGAATAATGCAGCTAGGACAAAAAAAAAAAGATTAAATGGTAGTCTGAAGACAACAATAAAAGAGGAAAGATACATAGCATGCAATCAGATGTGGTTGTAATGCCAGTTAATAGATCACTTGGCATCTAGACAGGAGAAGTCTTGGGTCTAATTGATAGCTTTGTGAAATGTACATTTATACTATTCCTATTAACCCCTTAATGACCTATGACATGCCAGAACTGTCACACCTGGTCCGGCACTAAAGGACTGGTGATGATCCTGGAATGTCATGGAATTCTGTGATCACCACATGTCATGGAATTCTGGGGTCACTGCTCGGATGCATGCCACTCGGTGTCCCCGAAAACTCATTGGTGCCAGTTCTTAAAAAAAGACATTGCTGAACTGGAAAAGGTGCAGAGACGTGCAACAAAACTGATAAAGTGATCGGAGGATCTGAGTTACAAAGAGAGACTAGCCAAACTGGGTTTGTTTACATTAGAAAAGAGACGTCTAAGGGGTGATATGATTACCATTTACAAATACATTCAAGGTCAATACAATTAATTATTTATGCAAAGAGCTGAGCTAAGAACAAGAGGTCATCCATTAAGACTAAAACAAAGGCAGGGATTCTTTACAGTAAGGGTGGTAAAGCTATGGAATTCTTTGCCTCGGGATGTTGTACTTGCAGATAATATAACTGCTTTCAAAAAAGCAATGGATGCCTATCTAGCACAGAACAATATTGACAATTATGACAGTTGGCTTCAATGCAGATAGGTTGTTGATCCAGAGAAATATCTGACTGCCATTTGGGGTCAGGAAGGAATATTTTTACCCAGTTGGGGCTAAATTGGAAATGGCTTCAGAGGCCTTTTTTTCACCTTCCTCTGGCTCAACAGGGGTGTTTTTGGCATGGGCTGGACTTGATGGACGCATGTCTTTATTCAGCCTCATCAACTATGTTACTCATGTTACCCATGGTCCTTAATGGCCTGCAGCATGCCACATCCGCTGGTCATTAAGGGGTTAACAATGCTGCAGTAAGATTGCATGGTGCACTAAATGTGCATTCAATTGATTAAAGGCCCATGTATTATGTGAGCCTAAGAACTGCCATCTGAAAAGGTATAATGATCCTAACTTTTATTTTATATAGTATAAAAGGAATAACATAACAAGCAAAAAGAAAATGATAGCTCTACTGACATTTAAATTCTATAGAAAGCACAGGTGAAAAATAGGCAGATAGTTCTTGATGGAACTTATTTTTTTTTGTAGTGAAAACAGCAAAAGTGTCTTTTAAAGGGATAGTAATAATTCGTTTTACCTTTATTTTATTAAAAAAATATGAGGAACGATATAAGTCTTATCTCTCGAACCTTTATGGTTTGAGAGATATTCACAAGCAAAGTTTCCCCTCACTGACCAAAACGGTCAAGTCTGCCATCTAGCTGTCAGATTTGGAATCTGGTCCACAAACCGGACGTGGCTCTTCAGCAGAGCCGAGATCGCGAGATATAAGAAGAACTACTTCATTTGAATAATCTACAAAGTGTGCCTGGTTTGCAAGCACGCTTGTTAGACCCTTCCAATTAAATAGTTATTTTTATAGATTGCGATCTCGGCTCTGCTGAAGAGCCACTGGTTGATCTGTGGACCAGATTCCAGATCTGACAGCTAGATGGCAGACTTGACTGTTTTGGTCAGTGAGGGGAAACTTTGCTTGTGAATATCATTCAAACCATAAAGGTTTGAGAGATAAGACTTATATCGTTCTTCATGTTTTTTTGAATGCCTACAAAATAAAATAAAGATAAAAAAAAGTATTACTATCCCTTTAAGCAACAAGAAACAGGACTTTTCACCCATCTCTATGTGTTACCACTACTTATTAGTGGGCATCTTGCTACCTCACCTCCTGCTCCTCTCTCTCTCTCTTTCTATCTCTCTCTCCTTCTCCTGCTCTTCCTTGCTCTCCATTTCCCTAACTCTCAGTCTTCCACTTCCCCTAAATCCATCTGTCCCACAGTGTTCCTTTCTGAATTGATTCTGATCGATTCAGGATTTTCTTTAGATTTGCCAAATATTTCCATGAAATGACTAGTGGACATTTCACGTATCTGTACTAAAGGTCCAATAAAGATCCCACTAACATTTATGTTTATACATTTGGATTAGGAAACTGTGCATATTGATCTGCAAGATGATGAAATAACATGCGCTAAATATTGTAAATAAAAAAAATTCCACCAATCTAATTTATATAGTTTGTGATTTTTTTAACTTAAAATAAAAGAGCAAAAAATGTCAAAAGACATGGGGGTTATGCACCAAGAGGTGATAAAGAGGGGATAGATCGGAGATGACGTCTTCATTGATATCACTTGTCCAGTTCCACTTTTATTCCATAGATTCTATGCACTAAGATCACCAAATTTGGAGAAATCTTAGTGTATAGGCTCCATAGAATAACATAGGAACTGGACAAGTGATATCCCTGGTGAAGTCTTCTCCGCGTTACCACCTCTTTATCACCACTTAGTGAATCTCCAACATAGTGAGAGGTTCATTAAAGTGTGGTTAAAGAGGTGCAACAGCAGAGGCATTTGACATATCTAACATTGTGGATGTTAACCTGTATTTCTGTTGCTGGGTACTCAAAACAGGTGTGTGTGTGGCTGAGTGGGACTTGGACTTTGGAGAGGTGATGATGCTGATGATGACTGATAGGGTGAATGTGTGCTTTTTGACATCTGTGCTTCTCCAGGGTCAGACTTTCCAATGGCTTTCTCAAACAGTTTATAGGCAGGCACATTGATCCTTAAAAATGGTGTAAGAGTCAGCCTTTGACTTTCTGCTAACCCTGTCATCATCCTCACTCTCAACTTCATCTGTATCTGAACAAGAGAAGGATGCTTGAGGCATATATTCTAGATCTGCTTCATCATCAGTCATCATTAGGTCATCCTCAGCAGCATCAGCATCACCTGACAATTCTTGCTCACTATTACCCTTATATTCCTATAAGCTTTTGGAGATCGCAAACAATTTCTTTTTACTTTTATTGAAACAAAGTTCCCTACCACATGTGTTTTGGTGATTGTTTGTCTCACTATCTGATGCAGCAAGTAGTTCAGTTGCTTCACCTTCCTCTGTTATGTTATTTCCAACATCATCAACACTTGAATGTGACTTGTAGTCATCTTCAGTGTTCTTGAGGCCCCACAAGGATGAAATGTTAGTCTAGGGTTAGGTGATGATCCTGTGCAGAGGGGACTTACCTGTCATTTTGGAACTGGACTGCCTTTTGGGTGGAATTAGTCTAATATGTACATAGAAATTTCTCCCCTGTAATGGCTTGAAAGAGCTAAAATATGATGCTTCTGAGCAGTGATTACCCATATAACAGGCAATTTTGCTATTTGTTCTTAATCTTAAGCCTCTCACATTGTTATATATATATATATATATATATATATATATATATATATATATATATAGTCACGAGCATGGAGTCCATTACTATACTGCTATGAAATTCATAGAACTTTCATACAGAACACCTAGGTATCCATGGATCTGAAAGAGAAAGATGTAAAGTTCTAGA
Source organism: Rhinophrynus dorsalis (assembly GCA_037306005.1). Lineage (NCBI taxonomy): Eukaryota > Metazoa > Chordata > Amphibia > Anura > Rhinophrynidae > Rhinophrynus > Rhinophrynus dorsalis. The sequence goes on from CM074721.1 coordinate 552,069,893, forward strand.
ACAGAAAACTCACTGGTCTGGAAATCCTCTCCATGGAAGTAACCTGCTCCATTGCTAATCATGCTTTCACTCATATTGCTGCCATTCCACTAGAATGAACCCAACAGATCCCCAAACTAGTGCATCCATAGACACCGGCAATCCTCACACTGGCAAAATTGATAGCATTACCTGCTCCAGTCTCTGCTTTGTTGAAAGATCTTGCTTATAATTCTACAGCCAACTCTATCATAATGTAAATGACTATCATTGAATCAAGCATAGTGGACAGCAGCCTGAAACAGACCCATCAGGCTGAACTTTCTTCCTTTACCTGGTCTACTTCCTCCAGTTCAGTCTTACCCTCAGAGCTGCAGGAAGGTGAAGGCTCTCACACATCTTCTTCTGTGTGTTCAGACACATCAGGCCCAATACAGCCAGCAGAAGCAGCACCACAGAGTATGTTCTACTGCTGCTAATGGTATGAGTATTAAAAGCAATAACTGACTTATCTTCTCTTTTCTTACAATTCCTTCTCTATTTCCTTCTGTAAACATCTGATAATGTGACTCCACCTTTCCATTTTGTTTAAAACATGTTCTGGAATTATATAAACCTTTGAATTGTTCACCACTCTGCTCCTTAAATAGTAACCAAACCAAACTTGCTTTATTATTTAGAATGACACCCAAAACTGAAATTATTAATTTCCATTAACTATGTTGTTTTGTGCTGTTATTTAACTGAAATCAGGATTTACAACTAGAACTGTGATAGTTACATTCAACCCTACTGCCAATAGAGACAAACCCAATACATTCAAAACATGAGTAACAATTAGTTATCTGTGTAACTAAGTGAAAATATAGTGTGGAGAATATAAGGCATGGTTTCTTCACCAATGAAAGAATACATTGCAGTGTTGTCAAGGAAAATGACTACATATAAGTTATTGTTTGAAAATATATCATAATTTAATTATTCAATAAGATTTGTTCCTGCTTCCATCCTTCTTTCAGGGGTTCTATTTGCATTGCTCTATATTTACTAAGCTTTTTATGACCTATCCTATCTAATAATTTGCTAAAACGTGTGTATCGATGCAGTCATGCACAATAGAGACTGCCCGTGACGAGGCTGATACACAGTTGGACGCTCCAGAGGAGAATCCATCTCTGTATCAGCCACGGTGTGGGCAGTCTACTGTGAATGACTGCACCGGGACCGGCTGGCAGTGGCACTGTGGCACGTGTAACGGGCTCTTCAACTATTATACCATAATGTGTTTAAATGAAATATCACATATTCAGTTGAAGTTTTGGAAAAAAGTTTGTAAATACGTGACTATTAATATCACCCACAAAGGTAGGTCATTATGAGGTGATACATTGTTAGTTGATGTATAATAAATGAAATGAGTACACAGACCATTGGTAGTTGGCTGATTAATTCCAGATATCTGAATACTAACATCATGCAGATTTTGTATATGCAAGTCAAGTGTCTTAGATATTGTCTGTAGTAGAGTTTGTTCATAAACTATCTTCATTTTATAAGCCAGGCTAAATATTTTAGAACTATGACTCTACTTGGAGCATTGTATTATAATTATATAAAGGTTACACTCTGCACTCCACAACACAGTATGCATGTGCATAATCCTCTTTAATCATATTTATAAAAAATGCCAAAGAACTGCAGTATATGTGGAACTGTGGTTTCTTTAAAGGGATAGTAATGTTTCATAATAAAAGCAGTTCTAATTAATCATCATAGTATTTGGACTTTGGAGAGTGTTATTTCAATTCTGTCAGAGTTGTAGTACAAGAGTAATTCAATGACAAAGTATCCTACTCCTACCCCTTTTACTGATGTAACACTGTTCAGCCAGATCAGAAGGGAGGTGCCCAGGTAGACTGCAGAGAAGGACAATCTTCAATTAAGATAAGTGAAAAAAACTGAAAAACTTGTCAAGGGAGGCAAGGCTTTCATTGTTCTCATAGGAAGACGATTGTCCCCTGCTGTTATCTGTCTGGTCTACCAACCAGATTCCACATTTGAGAAGAGATGGCTTACACTAGGTAAAAGGGGCGGGAGGGGTAAAATTTATCATTCAATTACTCTTGAACCACAGCTCTGACCGTATTGAAACAACACTCTCTATGGCTCAAATACTATGAAGATTAATTGGAGCTGCTGTTTTTGTGAAACATTACTATCCCTTTCATATCTCATCAGTGAACATCTTTAAAATATGACTTCATGTACTGTATACACACGTTGACAAAACATCAGGTAAGTGAATTTAACGAGTAAACACTTTGTAGGCAATAGAAGTCTCCCACTACTGTTTGGGGAATACTTCTCACCATGAAATACAAACACAATATAGAAGAAGGCTGCCTTGATTATAAATAAAGTTTAATAAAATAAGCAAAACATACATTAACTACAGTAATTGTAATGTTTCTGGGTTTAGTGCTCATTCGTCAAACTGTACCTGGAAGCAACATTTAAAGTGATTTTAAAGATGTCTCCAGTGCTTTATGAAATGATACATTGAAGAGGTCTTTAGTGCCAAAGATGTAAAAACTCTATTATTTATACTACTGAAATATAATCAATTGATTTTATGATTTCCTGAATTTTCTTACAACTAGCCTTATAGAGGTCCATTTATTCAAAGCTGTCCTGATCTCCTGGTTTCTTAAGCTGTATATAAGGGGGTTGAGAAAAGGTGTGACCACAGTGAAAAGTGCAGATATGACTTTGGTCAGGATTTGCGAGGGACTTCTAGATGGAATTGTATATTTTGTAAGAAGAATACCATAATATGTGCAGACAACTGTGAGGTGGGAGCTACAGGTGGAGAAGGTTTTCTGCCTTCCCGTGGTGGGAGAAATCTTGAAGATAGTGATGAAGATGCTGGCATATGATAAAATGATAATCAAAAATGGGAAAAGGATAATAGGAATGGATAACACAATAGTCTGTACTTCAATTATGGATGAATCTGAGCATGATGCCTCAAAAAGAGGAGCAAGATCACAGTAGATATGGTCAATGATGTTACATCCACAGAATTCCAACAGAGATATGGAAATTGTGGTAATTAAGCTGCTTACAATTCCTAGCACCCAAGACCATGTAACTAAAATACGACAAAGTTTGATACCCATTATTGTGATATAATGTAATGGGTTTGTGATGGCCAGGTATCTATCATAAGCCATTACAGTGAGTAGGAAACACTGTGCAGTAACAAACAAACCAAGAAAATAAAGTTGTGTAACACAATCATTGACAGATATTAAAATACCATCTGCCATTGTGGTACATAGCAACTCAGGAACTACATTTGTAGATAGAAGGATATCAGACAAAGACAATTGGCTGAGGAAGAAATACATGGGGGAATGGAGGGTCTGGCTTGTTGAAACTAAGGTGATTATTGTGATGTTTGCACACAGTGTTAAAATGTAAAGCATTAGTAGCAATATAAAAAGTAATTTATTTGCTGCTTGAGGACACATAAAACCCAGCAGTAGAAATTCTGTTATTTTTGTTTGGTTGCTGTTACTCATGATGAGGACAATATTATTTGACAAAATCAAAGTAGAGAGTTAAGACTACAGCATTTTCATGAACGACATTCTATGAGTTTGTGAAAAAAGGTAGAGTTTAGACATAATCATTGATATGAATTTGAAATATGTTTTAAACAAGAAGAGCAGAAAATCAAATCAGTAAAAACTGTTACTAATTAACATTTGTTGATTTTATGTTTCATATTTCTGATAAATAAGTTTGCTCAACACAACACTGAGTTCCTTGAATATAAGAACATATCCTACAGTGTCCAAAGATTCCAGCAGTAGAAGGTTCAGAGTTTCAGGATGGAATTGTAGTGGGAAGTAAGGACTTGAATATAGTAAGTCCACTCATTCTAGTCACAATTTATCTCCTTCGTTATAAGCCGTGAATCAAAGTCCAATCAAGAAAAGAGAAGAGATGAAAGGTCCCAAAGACAACTACAGAGCCACACTGTTTCTGTAGTTCACTGAAAATCCTGTCGGTTTCTGATGAATAAGATACCTCACAGTTATATATATAAAAGTAGGATTGATCCATGTGGAGTTCTGATATTCCATAAAGACTAATTAGAAATTAGAAAGAAATATTTAAAAAAAGGCATTGCTATTCCTCATTAATTTACCAGATGATACAACTGTTTAATTTGCCAGATGTTACAATATGCTCTGGTATTACAATATAGTTGAAGTGTTAAAAGAGCAGTTATGTTTTATCATAAGGAAAATCTTGCATTTCCACTGGAATATTCACAAAAAAATCCAGTGCTTATTGTACATTGCTCTGTTTTTGGCTTCTATAACCACGTCTTTTCATGGCCACTGCTGAACAATCGGTGCATTTTTGTGAACAATGTCATACGCTACTTTTTCAACAGACTCTGCACTTTAAAACTATACCTTCAGTCTTCAGTTTATGAATATCTCATAACAGGACCAAATATTTTTGTCCAGAATCCTAAAAAAAACATATTATACTGAAATTCCAATCAAGTGAATTACAAAGAACTATTTCTGATTGATTTTTCTTTGTTTCACTGGCAAATTATTATGTATTTTTCCACCTTTGTAAAACAGTAAAATTCATCTGTAGGTATTTCTATAAAAAGTAACTATTAAAAAGTATAAAATTCTCTTATTTATTCATTTTGCATATGAGTGTGCAATAGGAACTCCAAAGGTAAACCCCTGTGCGGAGGGGCTCTGTGAGACATGTGGACCTACAGCACTCAAAGGGTTGCTCACCTTTCCTGCAGATCTTCTGTCTTCAGACTACCATGTATTTAGAAGAAGCTTCTGTGAGCAACTCCTGAGGAAAGAACTTGTAGCCAAGATTTTCCTCCCAGGGCTTAAGGTCCACAAAAAGCACCTGGATACTGAGCTAGCCACATCTAAGGGCAATGTCAGTTATGGTAATCCACCTAATGGTGGTATTCCATTTCTAACAGATAAATAAAAAAGTTCCTAGAACGATAGCAGAACTGTTCTCTTGCCTTGTGTCTTCACCAAAGAACAAATCTTTCTGGGGCTGGTTGGCTAGCTGCAGCCAAGGAGGGAAGGTAAGCTCCACCCCCTTCATACAATTCTAGAATTGTTCCTGCCTACAATTAAAGGGGCAGATCGCCTACCCAAAGTTACCAATAACCTGTATTGGATGACAGAGAAATATGTTTTTAAAAGGTACACAATACTCCAGTTTTGGGCTGAGCATTTGCATTTCTAAGCCCAAGACAAGTGTGCTACAAAATCAACAGAAGATGGTGCTATAAGAATAAAAAAATTTAGTTTTTTCACATTTTCACTCTTTCAAATATACTTAAATCCCTGAAAAGTTAGGCAGTGGTACCCCATTATGAGCTGATATTCTGTAGGGATTGCCAGGACCACAAAACTGTGCTGACCAAAATGTGTGAGATGTTTTGTTTTTTTATATGACATACTATCACAGTCTCCCTTGAACTATCCTGTGTTTCTTTCCTCTGTGGAGTGTTGACCAGTATAGTAGCGTCCATCTCCGCATTACTGACATCCTGAAACAGGCACTGGTTAGGACACCTGTTTATGGGCCTATATGGGTGGCCTAATTTGGTCCCAACTTCTCCTGCTCCTTTATAAACCTCCCTGGGCCTGGGAGTCATTGTCCTTACGTGGTGTTTCTGATAGCTTTTCTTACGCTCCATTGTGACCCAAGCCTTACCTCAGTATCCGCTCCGTGTATGACCCCGGCTTGTCTGACTACCCACAACGGTTTTGACATGTGGCTCTGGTTAACTAACTCGCTCCTTGTTGACCCTGGCTTGTCTGACCTGTGGCACTGGCCACTACTCACTCCGTGTAGTCCCCGGTTTGTCTACTGTTGGTTCTGGCTGCAATATCGCTCCGTGTAGATCCCGGTCTGCCTAACCACTGGTTCTGACTGTGAGTTTGCTCCCTGTAGTCCCCAGTTGCCTGACCTCTGGCTTTGGCTACTAACTCACTCCCGGTAGTCTCCAGTTTGCCTGACCTTTGGCTTTAGCTACTAACTCACTCCCAGAGAGATGCTGGAAAGACCTTGATGCATCCAGTGAGTTAGAAGAGGAGGAGAAAGTGTACACTACCAGCATGGAAGAGTTTGGGAGCCCTGATTCCCCAGACCCAATTGTGCCTAGTCTCTCAACATCGTCCCTTGGTGTCTTCGGGAAATTTGTAAGAAGGCAGAACTGGGTAGCAGCACAGGTTATCTTCCTGATGCTTCTGTTGCCAGTGTGCCTTCTGATACTCAGGTGGTTGAGGAACAGCAGGGGGCCCAAAGTAGCACTTGTCATCCGCAAGAAGTCCCACTACTACCACATAGCAGCTAGCGGGTGGTGGGGGTGTGGTGTGGGTTGATGGTGATGGAGATTGTGAAACAGCTGGTGGGTCTAATAACATGATTGTTAATCATCTTAATTCTGATGTGCAAAGAGAAATGATGATGAGCAGAATGATTCCCATTCCCCCAGAATTGTTCCACTGGAACAAGATGTTGAAGAAGGCAGAACTTGCTAGTAGTATTAGCAGAATTGGCACACAGCCTGTGTCTGCTGCTAGTGTTACCAGTTTGCCTTCGTCACCTGTAAAGGTGGCAAATGACAGTAGAGCACCCTCTGTCACATTTGACATCATTGCCAACCAGTGAGACTCTCATAGAGCAGCAGCAGCAATAAGGGACTGGTGGTGGTGGTGATCAGGTTGATGGTAGAGCAGCTGATGTGGAGGAGACTATAAGTGTCTGTTTAGCCCAAAGCAAGAAGGAATGGGAGCTAGAGATACAAATGGGTATGGGCTTGACCACCACTGCCAGCAGTGACATTGTGGAGTTTGCTGTTACTGTTATTCCTGCTACTGCTGAGTTGCAAGGGTAGCAGGATAATGAGCAGGATAGTGTGCAACAGACCACTGTGGATGCAGTGGGAATAGGGTCCAGCAGTAGTGATGAGGGTCTAAGGTAGGTTATACTTTCCCCCACTAATCCCGATCCTAGTTGTAGTGCTGATTCTGATGCAGCCTCACCCTCTGCCACAGCCAGTGAAATGTATTGTAGAGAAGATGAAAGAGGCCATTCTTCTCCTGAACCTTTCCCCTCCCCCACTGAGGTCATGAGTGTGTGTCTATTTTTCCCTTGGGGATGGCACAGGGCAGTCAAGAGCAATGGCACTGTGCACTCTGTGTGACAAGTCAGTGAAAAGATGAAAGGAAGGGACACATCTTGGCACAACTGTCCTCATAACACACATGAAATAGACACCATGGCATTTATGAGAAGCATTTTAAAGTTAAACCCTAACAAAGGAAATTGGAAGATGCTGTCACTGTACTACTGGAGAACTTTTGGTGCAACTTTGATAAAATGCATCCTCCTCAGGAGGAGGAAAGAGATCACCGTGACTTATTGCACAAGCTGCATCAACCATGGCTGCAGTCAGTGTTTAGACTACCACTTTGCTTGCACATCCCTGCACTGTCCCTAATCCTTTCACCCTCCTTGCCAATTTGCTGGACATTACTCAACTACTGTAAAGTGCCCAGTAGTATCAGCCTGCCCAAGTTACAGCTTATTTTTGGGTCCCTATCTCTGTCACATACCAATTTTTTGTTTTATTGTTTGGATTTTATTTCTTTTTTTACTTTTATTAAGTAATTGCTCTCGTCATCCCAGTAAAAAAAAAAACACAATCCCTGTTCAACTGATTCTTTCCCCAGACTCTACCAATGCAGAGATAACAGCCAGATCAGGATGAAACTTGGATCACAGCTACCTGGGTCTTCCCAGTCAGTCACACAGAATACTGGCGTATCCTTGCTCCTTTTGCCCACCCTCAGACATCCGAGTCTCTGATACATAGATAACAGTTGGATCAGGATAGAACTTCGACCACAATTATCTGTGTCTTCCCTATCAACCACCAAAGATTTTGGGGTATTTTGAGTAAATATCCTTTGCATCAATCTCACACCCACAGTCTCCCCTAACACAGAGATAACAGCCAGATCAGAAAGCTACTTGAATCATAGCTGCCTGTGTTTCACCGGTCAGTCACTCTGAATTTTGGGGTATTTGAAGTTAACCTCCTTTTTCTCTTTCTATCCCCCAGAGGGTTCAGAGACTCTCCTAATGCAAACAACAAATGTCCTGCCTACAAGATGCCCTACACTAAGCTTAAGCTCCATTTTATTAGCCTGTCTTCACAAGTTGACAAATGCTCTGCTCTCTCTTCCTCTTGAAAACACACAATGGCATGCTGTTGGACACTAAGAACCCTTTTATATTATGCTTGCAGGAAAAGAAGAAAAAATTGCCATGTGGTGGGTATAAATTCAGTCTTACCATTGATTTTAAAAAAGGAAAAAAATAAATAAATTATTGCGAGAAATTTCTTGCTAAGCGGGAAGTGCTGTTTCTCTCCTGTTTCTCTGTTGAGGTAAAAAAAAAAATCACCCATCCCTACTCTTAAAATGTGTTTACAGGCATCATGATTTTGTAAGTAATGATAGATGACAGTAGCAAACCACCACCATAAAATTATGCCACCCAGGGGCACCCACCCACTAGTGGCAAGTAATTTGCTACTGAGATAACTCCTACTGCTGAGTTATCTAAGCATCAGGAGAATTAGGCTGCTGCATGGGAATTGGATCATTGGCAGTGGCATTAGACAAGTAGTGGTAAAATGATGGCTCCACTTCCCAGTAGCCCTAGTGCTACTACTAAGGCAGGAGCGGCATCACAACAAACCCCCACCCCTTCAAGTGCATCTGATTAGAAGAATTTGTTCACTTATGCTTCTCCTCCTGCATCTTCTCTAATATTGTGGCTGTGCTGGAATATTATTATTGCCTATGAGAGTAGGAAGGAACTGTGCAGTTATCTTCATCAAATGTAATATGCACAGTATACAGAAACAATATGAAAGAGAGGAAGGGCTGTGAGGAATCACATTTCAAACATCTGCTCTCATATTAAGCAAATAAGCACAAATATAATCATCAATTTGACATGTTTGTCAGCAATGTTAAACCATTCCCCAAGTAATCAGATGTTGCTGTCACTAGAATGTTTGCTCCACTGAGTGACTTTGTGGTAATGGTGGGTGACAAGACTTAATAAACTAAGTATCCTTCCCTGCCATCAGCTTGACTGCAGATTCTCCCAGATTGTCTGCATTTGTTTGCTGTCCAGCATATTGCCGCACAAGGTGCAATGGGTGTAGATGATCAGCTATATCCTTATGTCTGCAGACTTGTCATTAGCTGGTGGTGGTGGTATTGGAGACAATGTACTGCCAATGAGGAGGAGGAGGAAGAGGACCCTGAGGGTTCTAGGGTCAATGGGGAGTTTTCATACACCTGAACCCTAGCATAAAAATAGGATAATGATGCAGGTGTTACCACCATTATCAAACTTCCAGGCTGGTGGGTAGCAGCAGCACTATTGCTAGGATTAGTAAAAGATGCCGCTTGATGACCTCCTTGTGATTATCATCTACCACACTGCAATGTGTGTTCAGCGCACTACATAGTGTACAATGGGTGGAAACGAACTGCCACATTATCACGGTTCCCGTGATCTCTCTGTCACTCTTTGTTGTGGTGCTCTCCCATTGGCTGAGCTTGTTTGGCCAGCCCAGTATGGCCTTCATATACTGGGCCTCTGGCACCTGTCAGGTGACCCGGCTTGTCTGACGTTCATGCTCCGTGATTGACCCGGCCTGGCTGACGTTCCTGCTCTGTGACCTGATTCCGGCTATCCTGACATCCTGAGAGTGTTCCAGCTGCGATCCTGATCCTGTGTCGCTTGGCGACATTCTGAACTTTCATAGTAGTAGTGTTTGTGCAGACTGAACATTCCATTAACTCTTGCAGAGCCTGTTGCCTCCGTTATACTGAGTCTTTCCATTAACACTTGCTGAGCACTGTTGGAGGTCGATGCCTCCGAAATCGGGGAAGGGGCAGTACTTTCCCGGAGCCCTGTTGGAGGTAGCTCCCTGAGACCTTGTGGGTTCTTTTCTAAGAAACTCTCTAGTGCCAAAAGCCATTATGAAATTGGTGACAGAGAACTCTTGGCTATCATTCTCGTATTAAAAGAATGGCTTCACCTACTGGAGGGCACCAGAACCCCGGTGTTAATCCTAACTGACCATAAAAATTTGACTTATCTCTCGGAAGCAAAAAGGCCGTCCTCTTCCCAGGCTAGGTGGGCATTGTTCCTTTCTTGATTTAATTTTGTAGTATCCTACCTATCAGGCTCAAAGAACGTTAGGACAGATACCCTGTCCAGACAATTCGGGCCAGACATTGAGAGGGATGAAGAACCCATACCTATTATTCAGCCGGATCGTATCCTGGCTACAGTGCGTACTAGTATCACTTCGCCACTGGGGGAAGAGATCTTGGCTCCCCCAGAAACCCCAGTTGGCAAGTGATTTGTGGATGAGCCATTCCGTACCTGTTTGCTGGAGACATATCACTCTTCTAAGGCTGCTGGGCACATTGGGAGGGATCAATTAATATGGTCTCTCTCACAGGTATTTTGGTGGCCCTCCCTTAGAACCAATTGCTCTGCTTTCACTGCAGCCTGTGCCACCTGTGCTCGTGCCAAGACCCCCAGACACCTCCCAGTGGGCCTACTCCAACCTGTGCTTAATGGCGAATACCCATGGTCCCACATATCCATTGATTTCTTGGGAGAGTTGCCAGTGTCTAGGGGGTATACATTTATCCTAATGGTGGTTGACAGGTTCTCCAAGATGGCTCATTTCGTGGCCCTCTCTGGCCTTCCTTCGGCCCAGGAATTGGCAGTAATTTTTGCCAGAGAAGTGTTCCGCTTGCAAGGGGTTCCCAGAGTGGTGGTGTCGGACCGAGGGAGCCAGTTCGTGTCCAGATTCTGGAGGGCATTCTGTAGCCAGATGGGCATCCAATTGTCCTTTTCCTCTGCCAGACCAATGGGGCCGCTGACCGTGCCAATCAGGGACTGGAACAGTTCCTGCTCTGTTTGTGACCGATCATCATGACAATTGGGCTGAGTTCACCAGGAATTGTGCAGTTAATTTATCGTCCAGGAGCTCCCCGTTCCTTATCAATTACGGGTTTCAGCCGTGCCTTCTCCCGGACTCATTTCAGTTGCAGCATATTCCAGCTCTGGACAAGCATATTGATCAGTTCTGCTCCACTTGGGCACAGGTTCAGAGAACCCTCAGTCAGTCATTCCAGCGACATCAGCGGCATGCCAATCGTAGACGGCTGCCAGCGGTCTCCTTCCAGGTTGGGGATAGGGTATGGCTCTCCTCCAGAAATCTCAATTTGCAAGTGCCTTCAAATAAGTTGGCTCCCCGGTTCATTGGTCCGTTCAAAGTAATCCACAAGGTTAACCCTGTCTCGTACGCACTGGAACTCCCAGCATCTATGCGCATTCATAACGTGTTCCATGTGTCTCTGTTAAAACCCTTGGTATGCAACCGCTATACTACAACTCCGGTGGTTCCTGGGCTGGTGGACGTTCAAGGCCAAGAGGAGTATGAAGTGCAGAGTATTATTGATTCTAGGAGGTTTAGAGGGAAATTGCAATATTTGGTCCATTGGAAGGGCTATGGCCCTGAAGAGTGTTCTTGGGTCGATCAGAAGGACCTCCATGCTCCGAGATTATTGCGCAATTTCCACTCTAAATATCCCCAGAAACCTAGACCCTCTGCCAGGAGAGGGCGTCTTTGAGAGGGGGGTACTATCACGGTTCCCGTGATCTCTCTGTCACTCTTTGCTGTGGTGCGCTCCCTTTGGCTGAGCTTGTTTGGCCCGCCCAGTATGGCCTTCATATACAGGGCCTCTGACACCTGTCAGGTGCTCTTTCGTGGTGTTCCTGTACCAGTGCTACTGTTGCTGTGTTCCTGCATTCCTGTGTACCGACTTGGCCCATCTGACTACGCTTATTGGTTCCTGCTCCGTGATTGACCCGGCCTGGCTGATGTTCCTGCTCTGTGACCTGATTCCGGCTATCCTGACATCCTGAGAGTGTTCCAGCTGTGATCCTGATCCTGTGTCGCTTGGTGACATTCTGAACTTTCAAAGTAGCAGTGTTTGTGCAGACTGAACATTCCGTTAACTCTTGCAGAGCCTGTTGCCTCCGTTATACTGAGCCTTTCCGTTAACACTTGCTGAGCACTGTTGCCTCCTATCACGGTGCCCGTGATTTGCTGCAGTTCCTTGTCTGTCACCACTAGGGGGCTGCTATTGGCTGTCTGCAGATAGCCCGCCTCTTACTGCCTATTTAAACCTGGATTGGGCACCCTTTGAGTGCCCTTTCGTGTTGTTTCTGACCTTCTTGCTATCACTATGCTAGTGATAGCTGGGCCTCTGTTCCAGTGTTCCTGAGTTCCTGATCTCCTGTGTTCCTGAGTTCCTAATCTCTACTGTTCCAGTGTTTCCTGGATGCTGAGTTACTCCAGTCCTGGTTCCGGCCTAGTCTCTGGTGTTGCAGTTACTGCTGAACTTCTTCTCTGCTGTTTCCTGACCTGACTGATGGTTGCTGGTTCCTGTCATCTCATCACCTGTCTTCAGTATCCTGGCGACCTTCTGCCTGGTCGCGTTGGTAACATTGCTACAATTCCGTGTTGGTCCCAGCGTGCGGACGCTGGTTTGCTCCTAAGCCTTGCGGCTATACAAACTCGCTTGTTACACCAGTGTGCGGTCACTGGTTTGCTCCAAAGCCTATCAGCTATACAAATCTGTGTTGGTCCCAGCGTACGGACGCTGGTTTGCTCCTAAGCCTTGCGGCCATACAAACTCACTTGTTACACCAGTGTGCGGTCACTGGTTTGCTCCAAAGCCTATCAGCTATACAAATCTGTGTTGGTCCCAGCGTGCGGACGCTGGTTTGTTCCTAAGCCTTGCGGCTATACAAGCTCGCTTGTTACACCAGTGTGCGGTCACTGGTTTGCTCCAAAGCCTATCATCTATACTAATCTGTGTTTGTCCCAGCGTGCGGACGCTGGTTTGCTCCTAGCCTTGCGGCTATACAAGCTCGCTTGTTACACCAGTGTGCGGTCACTGGTTTGCTCCAAAGCCTATCAGCTATACTATCTGTGTTGGTCCCAGCGTGCGGACGCTGGTTTGCTCCTAAGCCTTGCGGCTATACAAGCTCGCTTGTTACACCAGTGTGCGGTCACTGGTTTGCTCCAAAGACTATCAGCTATACAAATCTGTGTTGGTCCCAGCGTGCGGACGCTGGTTTGCTCCTAAGCCTTGCAGCTATACAAGCTCGCTTGTTACACCAGTGTGCGGTCACTGGTTTGCTCCAAAGCCTATCATCTATACAAATCTGTGTTTGTCCCAGCGTGCGGACGCTGGTTTGCTCCTAGCCTTGCGGCTATACAAGCTCGCTTGTTACACCAGTGTGCGGTCACTGGTTTGCTCCACAGCCTATCGGCTATACAATTCTGTGTTGGTCCCAGCGTGCGGACGCTGGTTTGCTCCTAAGCCTTGCGGCTATACTACTCACTTGTTACTCCAGTGTGCAGTCACTGGTTTGCTCGCAAAGCCTAACGGCTATACTATTCAGTGTTGTTCCCAGCGTGCGGACGCTGGTTTGCTCCAAAGCCTTGCTGCTTAACGATTCTGCTAATTTGCCAGTTTCATCTGACTGCTGCTACTATCTCTGGGCTGCCCTGCCCGGTATTGGTAAGGCCGGTAGAACCTTTTGCCACATTCCATCTGAGGTTGCCTTACCCGGTATTGGCAGGGCCGGTAGAGCCTACATTGTGTATCTATTGAGGCTGCCTTGCCCGGTAATTTGGTAAGGCCGGTAGAACCGTTATGCTATTCCATCTGCAGGTTGCCTTACCCGGTATTGGCAAGGCCGGTAGAGCCTAAAGACTGTCCTGTCCGGTATATTGACAGGACCGGTAGAGTCTGCCTTCTGTCTGTGCTATATTCTGTATATATATATATGTATGTTATTGCCATCCTAAGTTATCAATTTATTATTTCAATAAAATTGATTTTTTTTACCTAAAACTTGTGTCTGAGAGTCATAATAAACCGTGACAGTACGAAAGGGCCATGACCTCAGACAGCAAGGGTGAAGGTAACGCACAGAATATCCATTGGAGGATGGATGTGCTCGAGCAACGTTTGGATCAGTTGGCAGTTGCAATTCAAACGATCCTTGAACGCACGGTACCCGCTGACAAATCGAGCTCTAGTCCGGTGGTCTCACCAAGTCAGACACCGGAAAGTGATACCAGGCCCCTAGAGGGTACTGTTAAAGGGTTAACGGCTTCTGCACCCTTGCCGCTAAGATATGATGGTCACCCTAGTCTCTGCAGAGGGTGCATCAACCAACTCGAAATCTTTATGGAATTGACGGCACACGCATTTCCCAATGATCGTAGTAAAGTGGGGTTCACGATATCACTGCTCACTGGCAGAGCATTGGCTTGGGCTAACCCCTTGTGGGAGAATGCTAAACCTTGTACTAAGAACTTCAGTGAATTTGTGCGTTCCTTTCGAAGAGTGTTTGAGCCTCCTGGTAGAACCACCTCTGCTGCCAAACGCCTTATGGAGATACAACAGGGCAGGCGTACAGTGGGCGACTATGCCATCGAATTCCGCACATTGGCAGCAGAGGTAGGTTGGAATAATGAGGCATTATTGGCAGCCTTTTCTCAAGGCCTGAATGACCACATTAAAGACGAAATCGCTGCTAAAGATCTACCTATTGATCTAGATGATTACATTGAGTATGTTATGATAATTGACTCCAGAATACGTGAGAGATCAATTGCCAGAGATCGTAAGTTACGGTCAAAAAATAATGAGCCTAGTAGCATGTTTTGCCCACCCATCCCTCCCTTGGCATTGAAGTCTAGTGAACCAGTACGGGAAACAAGTGAACCTATGCAAATAGGCTTCACTAGACTAACCAAGGCAGAGAGACTATATCGCAAAAAACAAGGGTTATGTTTATACTGCGGTAAAAAAGGGCACTTGCTAAATTCCTGTCCGGTACGTCCGGGAAACGCACACACCTAGGGTACCTTTGGGGACAGGC
Organism: Rhinophrynus dorsalis; assembly: GCA_037306005.1. Classification (NCBI taxonomy): domain Eukaryota; kingdom Metazoa; phylum Chordata; class Amphibia; order Anura; family Rhinophrynidae; genus Rhinophrynus; species Rhinophrynus dorsalis. The sequence goes on from CM074721.1 coordinate 552,085,022, forward strand.
CCTAGGTGGTGTACAATCGTCCCCAGTGTCGGGCATAATGAAACCCACCATACAGGTGGTAGTGTCTTGGGCACAACGCTCTGTGGAGGTTTTGGCCTTGGTTGACTCTGGTGCAGCAGGGTATTTTATGGATAATACCTTTGCTGAATTGCACGGAGTTCCACGCATTGAAAGAGAAAACCCCTTGACTATTGAAGCGATTGATGGTAGACCCTTAGAACCGCCTCAGGTTATATTTGAAACAATGCCATTGTCTATGACTATTGGGGCACTTCACAGAGAAGAGCAGCAGTTTCAACTGATTAATTCTCCGCACCATGCGGTAATATTGGGATTTCCGTGGTTACAGTTACATAACCCACAATTCGATTGGAAAAAGTGTGAAATTGCTGCTTGGTCCCAGTTTTGTATGGACATGTGCGTCATCCAGCCTGTTAAGGTCATGTGCACCTCCTCTACTATACCGGATGTGTACCAACAGTTTGGCGATGTTTTTAGCAAAGGAGAGGCTAGTATGCTACCCCAGCATAGACCTTATGATTGTTGCATTGAATTGCAGCCTGGTGCAGTACCTCCAAAAGGACGCACTTATCCATTATCTTGTGATGAAAATAAGGCTATGGAGGATTACATTTCTGATGCCCTTGCTAGAGGGATCATACGAAAATCTACCTCTTCAGCTGGGGCTGGGTTCTTTTTCGTTAAAAAGAAAAATGGCGAATTAAGACCATGCATTGACTACCGGGGCTTGAATAAACTAATGGCAAAAAACGCATACCCAATACCACTCATCACCGAGCTTTTTGACAGGCTTAAGGGCGCTTCGATATTTACCAAATTGGACCTACGGGCCTCTTACAATCTGGTTCGCATTCGAGCAGGTGATGAGTGGAAAACTGCCTTTAATACTCGAGCTGGGCACTACGAGTATCTAGTAATGCCTTTTGGGCTGTGTAATGCACCCGCAGTTTTCCAGGAACTGATAAACGATGTTCTGAGAGATATGTTACAGACATGTGTTGTGGTGTACCTCGACGATATACTGATTTACTCCCAAAACATGGCACAGCACATCAAAGATGTATCCGCAGTATTGCTACGACTCCGTGAGAACAAATTATTTTGTAAAATGGAAAAATGTGAGTTTCATAGAACCAGTGTGCCATTCTTGGGGTTCATAATTGGCAATGATGGCATTGCCATGGACAAAGAAAAGTTGTCAGCTGTCCTACAATGGCCAAAACCCAAGGGTCTTAAAGCCATACAGCGTTTCCTGGGTTTCGCTAATTATTATAGGAGGTTTATTAAGAACTTTTCTTCCATTGTCAAACCTCTGTCCGATCTTACGCACAAGGGTGCTAATCCTTCTTGTTGGCCGGTATCTGCTGAGAAAGCCTTTGAGAATTTGAAGCTGGCATTTGCTGCGGCTCCTGTGTTATCCCACCCCAATCCTTTACTTCCATTTACGTTAGAGGTTGATGCCTCAGATATTGGGGTCGGGGCAGTACTTTCGCAGCGACACGAGAAAGGTGGAACTCTCAGACCTTGTGGGTTTTTCTCTAGAAAGTTGACTGTCACTCAAAGCCACTATGAGATAGGTGACAGAGAATTATTGGCCATTATCCTCGCTCTTAAGGAATGGCGTCATTTGCTTGAAGGTACTAAGAATCCTGTCTTAATCCTAACAGATCATAAGAATCTGACCTATCTCTCGGAGGCCAAGAGATTGTCCTCTCGTCAGGCCAGGTGGGCACTGTTCCTGTCTCGATTTAATTTCATTGTATCATATTTACCAGGGTCAAAAAATATCAGGGCTGATGCACTGTCAAGACAATTTGAGGCCGACAGTGACAGAGTGGAAGCACCAGCACCTATCATCCAACCTGATAGAATACTGGCTACTATACGCACGAGTATCACTTCTCCTCTAGGGGAGGAGATCCTGGCCTCTCAGGGGTCCGCTCCCCATGAAACCCCAGTGGGCAAATGTTTTGTCGCTGAATCATTTCGTACTAGGCTGCTCGAAACCTACCATTCCTCTAAGGCTGCGGGACATATTGGTAGAGACCAATTGTTATGGTCCCTTTCTCAGTTATTTTGGTGGCCTTCCATGAGAAACGACTGTGCCGAATTTACGAATGCCTGTGCCACCTGCGCCCGCGCTAAGACCCCGAGACATCTCCCAGTGGGCTTGCTTCAGCCGGTGCCTAATGGCGAACGCCCCTGGTCTCATGTTTCCATTGATTTTATGGGAGAATTGCCTATGTCTAAGGGGTATTCCTTTATATTCATGGTGGTGGACAGGTTTTCTAAAATGGCTCATTTCGTGCCCCTCCGTGGCCTTCCTTAGGCTAAGGAATTGGCAATGGTGTTCGCCAGAGAAGTATTCCGGTTGCATGGAGTGCCTAGGGTACTGGTGTCTGACAGGGGGAGCCAGTTTGTGTCGAGATTTTGGAGGGCATTTTGCCAACAGATGGGCATACAGCTGTCCTTCTCCTCTGCCTACCATCCCCAGACCAATGGAGCCGCTGAACGAGCTAATCAGGGCTTGGAACAATTTCTTCGTTGTTTCGTTACTGACCATCATGATAATTGGTCCGACTTGTTGCCTTGGGCAGAGTTCGCCAGGAACTGTGCGGTCAATTCTTCATCTGGGAGCTCCCCGTTTCTGATTAATTATGGGTTTCAGCCCTGTTTGCTTCCAGATTCATTTCAGACGCAACAGATTCCAGCTCTGGATGAGCATATCGAGCAACTCCGTTCCACATGGGCACAAGTTCAGAGGGCACTTGGTCAGTCATTTCAGCGTCATCAGTGCCATGCTAATCGCAGAAGGCTTCCAGCGGTTTCCTTTCAGGTTGGGGATAGAGTATGGCTTTCCTCCAGAAATCTCAAGCTGCAGGTTCCGTCTAATAAGTTGGCTCCCCGGTTTATTGGTCCGTACAGAGTTATTCGTAAAATTAACCCTGTCTCCTATGCACTAGACCTACCTGCATCCATGCGTATCCATAATGTGTTCCATGTGTCCCTTCTTAAGCCTCTGGTTTGCAATCGCTATACTACCACACCTGTGGTGCCAGGACCTGTTGAGGTCGAGGGCCAGGAGGAGTACGAGGTTCAGAGCATTATTGATTCCCGTAGGCTTAGAGGAAAGGTACAGTACCTGGTACATTGGAAAGGGTACGGTCCTGAGGATCGATCATGGGTGGATAGTATGGACCTTCATGCACCTAGGCTAACTAGGGTCTTTCATGCCAATTACCCACAGAAACCTAAACCCTATTCTAGGAGAGGGGGTCTTTGAAAGGGGGGTACTATCACGGTGCCCGTGATTTGCTGCAGTTCCTTGTCTGTCACCACTAGGGGGCTGCTATTGGCTGTCTGCAGATAGCCCGCCTCTTATTGCCTATTTAAACCTGGATTGGGCACCCTTTGAGTGCCCTTTCGTGTTGTTTCTGACCTTCTTGCTATCACTATGCTAGTGATAGCTGGGCCTCTGTTCCAGTGTTCCTGAGTTCCTGATCTCCTGTGTTCCTGAGTTCCTGATCTCTACTGTTCCAGTGTTTCCTGGATGCTGAGTTACTCCAGTCCTGGTTCCGGCCTAGTCTCTGGTGTTGCAGTTTCTGCTGAACTTCTTCTCTGCTGTTTCCTGACCTGACTGATGGTTGCTGGTTAGTGTTGAGCGAGCATGCTCGGCCGATGCTCGGATCGGCTCGAGCATCGCTCTGCTCGGCACATGGCGGTACTCGTACGAGTACCGCATGTGCTCGCCCGCCATGTTCGGGTCTCCTCCCCGCACGTTTTGCGGCTGCTGCGCAGCCAATAAACGTGCAGGGAGGCTCTGACATCGGTGTAATGCCAGCAGCCATGTTGGCTGCTGGCATTACACTGATTGGCTGGCCAGAACCCGTGGTCAGGTGCTGTATAGCACCTGACCAGCGAGTTCGGCTCAGTCTGAGCCAGGGAGAGCTGAGGATAGGAAGGGAAAGGCAGTGTAGGGAGGAAAAAAACAAAAATTGTGAAAAAAAAGAACCAAAAGTCCTTTTTAGGACTACTGTGTGTGGGGGCAGCAGGTTATTTGGTGTGGGGGGGGAAAAAAAAAAAAAAAAAAAAAAATATATATATATTCTGTTTAGTGTGCAAAGTTGCAGATTAGAGCACATTCTGTTTAGTGTGCACAGTTGCAGATTAGAGCACATTCTGTTTAGTGTGCAAAGTTGCAGATTAGAGCACATTCTGTTTAGTGTGCAAAGTTGCAGATTAGAGCACATTCTGTTTAGTGTGCAAAGTTGCAGATTAGAGCACATTCTGTTAAGTCTTCAAACTAAAATATCAAAGTCACGTATTCCATTCAGTGTGCGTCGCCGCAGTTTAGCAGCACATTCTGAGTACTGTGCAGAGTTGCAGAATAGGAAGAAATACTGTTAAGTCTTCAAACTAAAATATCAAAGTCACATATTCCATTCAGTGTGCTTCGCCGCAGTTTAGCAGCACATTCTGTGTACTGTGCAGAGTTGCAGAATAGGAAGAAATACTGTTAAGTCTTCAAACTAAAATATCAAAGTCACATATTCCATTCAGTGTGCTTCGCCGCAGTTTAGCAGCACATTCTGTGTAGTGTGCAGAGTTGCAGAATAGGAAGAAATACTGTTAAGTCTTGAAACTAAAATATCAAAGTCACATATTCCATTCAGTGTGCTTCGCCGCAGTTTAGCAGCACATTCTGTGTAGTGTGCAGAGTTGCAGAATAGGAAGAAATACTGTTAAGTCTTCAAACTAAAATATCAAAGTCACATATTCCATTCAGTGTGCTTCGCCGCAGTTTAGCAGCACATTCTGTGTAGTGTGCAGAGTTGCAGAATAGGAAGAAATACTGTTAAGTCTTCAAACTAAAATATCAAAGTCACATATTCCATTCAGTGTGCTTCGCCGCAGTTTAGCAGCACATTCTGTGTACTGTGCAGAGTTGCAGAATAGGAAGAAATACTGTTAAGTCTTCAAACTAAAATATCAAAGTCACATATTCCATTCAGTGTGCTTCGCCGCAGTTTAGCAGCACATTCTGTGTACTGTGCAGAGTTGCAGAATAGGAAGAAATACTGTTAAGTCTTCAAACTCAAATATCAAAGTCACATATTCCATTCAGTGTGCTTCGCCGCAGTGTAGCAGCACATTCTGTGTACTGTGCAGAGTTGCAGAATAGGAAGAAATACTGTTAAGTCTTCAAACTCAAATATCAAAGTCACATATTCCATTCAGTGTGCTTCGCCGCAGTTTAGCAGCACATTCTGTGTACTGTGCAGAGTTGCAGAATAGGAAGAAATACTGTTAAGTCTTCAAACTAAAATATCAAAGTCACATATTCCATTCAGTGTGCTTCGCCGCAGTTTAGCAGCACATTCTGTGTAGTGTGCAGAGTTGCAGAATAGGAAGAAATACTGTTAAGTCTTCAAACTAAAATATCAAAGTCACATATTCCATTCAGTGTGCTTCGCCGCAGTTTAGCAGCACATTCTGTGTAGTGTGCAGAGTTGCAGAATAGGAAGAAATACTGTTAAGTCTTCAAACTAAAATATCAAAGTCACATATTCCATTCAGTGTGCTTCGCCGCAGTTTAGCAGCACATTCTGTGTACTGTGCAGAGTTGCAGAATAGGAAGAAATACTGTTAAGTCTTCAAACTAAAATATCAAAGTCACATATTCCATTCAGTGTGCTTCGCCGCAGTTTAGCAGCACATTCTGTGTACTGTGCAGAGTTGCAGAATAGGAAGAAATACTGTTAAGTCTTCAAACTCAAATATCAAAGTCACATATTCCATTCAGTGTGCTTCGCCGCAGTGTAGCAGCACATTCTGTGTACTGTGCAGAGTTGCAGAATAGGAAGAAATACTGTTAAGTCTTCAAACTCAAATATCAAAGTCACATATTCCATTCAGTGTGCTTCGCCGCAGTTTAGCAGCACATTCTGTGTACTGTGCAGAGTTGCAGAATAGGAAGAAATACTGTTAAGTCTTCAAACTAAAATATCAAAGTCACATATTCCATTCAGTGTGCTTCAACGCCGTTTAACAGCCTATTCTGTGTACTCTACAGAGTTGCAGAATAGTAAGAAATACTGTTAATTTTTCAAACTCAAATATTAAAGTCACATATTCCATTCAGTGTGTTTCAACGCCGTTTAACAGCCTATTCTGTGTACTCTGCAGAGTTGCAGAATAGTAAGAAATACTGTTAATTTTTCAAACTCAAATATTAAAGTCACATATTCCATTCAGTGTCTTTCACCGCCGTTTAACAGCCTATTCTGTGTACTCTGTACAGTTCCAGAATTATAAGAAATACTGTTAAGTTTTCAAACTCAAATATTAAAGTCACATATTCCATTCAGTGTGTTTCAACGCCGTTTAACAGCCTATTCTGTGTACTCTGCAGAGTTGCAGAATAGTAAGAAATACTGTTAATTTTTCAAACTCAAATATTAAAGTCACATATTCCATTCAGTGTCTTTCACCGCCGTTTAACAGCCTATTCTGTGTACTCTGTACAGTTCCAGAATTATAAGAAATACTGTTAAGTTTTCAAACTCAAATATTAAAGTCACATATTCCATTCAGTGTGTTTCAACGCCGTTTAACAGCGTATTCTGTGTACTCTGCAGAGTTGCAGAATAGTAAGAAATACTGTTAATTTTTCAAACTCAAATATTAAAGTCACATATTCCATTCAGTGTCTTTCACCGCCGTTTAACAGCCTATTCTGTGTACTCTGTACAGTTCCAGAATTATAAGAAATACTGTTAAGTTTTCAAACTCAAATATTAAAGTCACATATTCCATTCAGTGTCTTTCACCGCCGTTTAACAGCCTATTCTGTGTACTCTGTACAGTTCCAGAATTATAAGAAATACTGTTAAGTTTTCAAACTCAAATATTAAAGTCACATATTCCATTCAGTGTGTTTCAACGCCGTTTAACAGCCTATTCTGTGTACTCTGCAGAGTTGCAGAATAGTAAGAAATACTGTTAAGTTTTCAAACTCAAATATTAAAGTCACATATTCCATTCAGTGTCTTTCACCGCCGTTTAACAGCCTATTCTGTGTACTCTGTACAGTTCCAGAATTATAAGAAATACTGTTAAGTTTTCAAACTCAAATATTAAAGTCACATATTCCATTCAGTGTGTTTCAACGCCGTTTAACAGCCTATTCTGTGTACTCTGCAGAGTTGCAGAATAGTAAGAAATACTGTTAAGTTTTCAAACTCAAATATTAAAGTCACATATTCCATTCAGTGTGTTTCACCGCAGTTTAGCAGCCTATTCTGTGTACTCTGCACAGTTGCAGAATAATAAGAAATACTGTTAAGTTTTCAAACTCAAATATTAAAGTCACATATTCCATTCAGTGTGTATCACCGCCGTTTAGCAGCCTATTCTGTGTACTCTGAACAGTTGCAGAATAGTAAGAAATACTGTTAAGTTTTCAAACTCAAATATTAAAGTCACATATTCCATTCAGTGTGTTTCACCGCCGTTTAGCAGCCTATTCTGTGTACTCTGCAGAGTTGCAGAATAGTAAGAAATACTGTTAAGTTTTCAAACTCATATATATTAAAGTCATATATATCGTGTAAGATGAAGAAGGCGGGTAAAAAGGGACGGGGAAGTGGACGTGATCCTGAAAGTTCAGGGCGCGGGTCAGGACGCGGAGAAACTGTGCCTGGTGCCAGAGCACAAGAAAGAAAGACATCCACCATACCTAGCTTCATGTCTGATTTCACAGGGCGTCGCAGGACATCACTCTCGAGGTCCGACCAGTGCGAACAGGTGGTCGGTTGGATGACAGCTGATACTGCTTCCAGTCGGTTAAGCACCACCCTGTCTTCCACCAAGTCCACTCTCAGTAGCCAAGAGTCTGGTCAACATAATCCTCACTCTGATCATCCTTCCTCCCACCATACACGGTCTGGTCAAAGAAGTGATCCCACACTGGGATATAGTGAGGAGCTCGTCTCATCACCAATCCTTCATTTGACCCTCTCTCCAAGCACGCTTGCAGAGGAACATGACATCTTGTGCCCTGATTCACAACCTCTAGAGGCTACCCAATCACAAGAAGATGACAGATGTGAACGGCATTTAAGGTCAAAGGAAGTAGTGGATGATGATGATGATGATGAGACACAGTTGCCATTAAATCAACCACTATTTCCTTCTCAAGACCTTGTTGAGGAGAATGTTATACAGTTGTCAATGACCGAGTATGTGGTGGGATCAAGACTTGAGGAGGATGATCAGAGTGAGGAAGTGGAGGAGGACTTGGTGGACGATGAGGTGACTGACCCCACCTGGGAAGGTGTAGAGCCGAGCGATGACAGCAGTCCTGAGGGTGAGCCATCTGCAGCACCGCAACAGGCTGGAAGAGGCAGTGGTGTGGCTACAGAAAGAAGGCGGACCGCACCAAACCGGCCCGCAAATGTTCCACGGAGCACCCCCTTGCGTAAATCTACCTTGCCAAGGGGTAGGTGTTCCGCGGTATGGCGTTTTTTTAAGGAAAGTGCGGACGACAAAAGATTTGTAGTTTGCAACCTGTGCCACACCAGAATGAGCCGAGGCATGAACACTAGAAACCTCACCACCACCAGCATGATCCGACACATGGCATCCAAGCACCGTAGTAAGTGGGAGGAACGCCTGGATCGCCCATCTGTGTCTGCAGGCCACACCACTGCCTCCTCTTCCCCTGTTTTCGGTGCCGGCCAATCGCCTGTCGAAGGCGCAGGCCCGCATACCTCCCGCCCTGCACCTGTAGCATCTGAAGCACCATCAGCGACCACATCCACTTCCCTGTCCCAGCACAGCGTCCAAATGTCGTTACCCCAGGCATTTGAGCGCAAGAGAAAATACCCAGCCACCCACCCACAGGCCATAGCACTAATCTCACACCTTTCAAAATTACTGGCCATCGAAATGCTGCCATTTAGGCTTGTGGACACTGAGTCCTTCCGCAGCCTGATGGCAGCAGCTGTCCCTCGGTACGCGGTCCCCAGCCGCCACTACTTTTCCCGGTGTGCCATCCCCGCATTACACCACCATGTGTCCCGTAACATCACCCGTGCCCTGACCAACGCAGTTACTGGGAAGGTCCACTTAACGACTGACACATGGACAAGTGCTTGTGGCCAGGGACGCTACATTTCCCTGACGGCACACTGGGTGAATGTCGTGGAGGCTGGGAGCGACTCGGACCCTGGGATGGCACGGGTGCTACCCACGCCGAGGATTGCGGGCCCTACCTCCATCAGGGTTTCCACCAGCACCTACGTTATTGGCTCCTCCTCCTCCGTTTCCACCTCCGAATTCTCTACACACACCGCCACTCCCCCATCAGCCAGTAGCTGGAAGCAGTGTAGCACTGCAGTGGGGAAGCGTCAACAGGCCGTGCTGAAGCTGATGTGCCTTGGGGACAAACAGCACACGGCCTCAGAGCTGTTGCAGGGGATTAGTCACCAGACCGAGCAGTGGCTCTCGCCACTCAACCTGCAAGCAGGCATGGTTGTGTGTGATAATGGGCGTAACTTGGTGGCGGCTTTGGAGCTCGGCAAGCTCACACACGTACCATGCCTAGCGCATGTATTTAATTTAGTGGTGCAGCGATTTCTAAAAACCTACCCCAATGTGCATGATCTCTTGACCAAGGTGCGCCGCGTGTGTGCACATTTCCGTAAGTCATCTACAGCTTCGGCCGGCCTGTTGAAGCTGCAGCAGCGCTTACAATTGCCAGCTCACCGGCTGCTGTGTGACGTGAGCACGCGCTGGAACTCCACCTTCCACATGTTGGCCCGGCTTTGTGAGCAGCAGAGGGCAGTAGTGGAGTACCAGCTGTTACACGGTCGTCGCCTCTCCGTTCAACTTCCTGTAATCAGAAGTGAGGAGTGGGAATGGATGTCAGACCTCTGCGAGGTTTTACGCAATTTTGAGGAATCGACACAGATGGTGAGCGGCGATAACGCTATTATCAGTGTAACCATCCCACTTCTGTGTCTACTGAAACGCTCGCTGCTCACAATTAAAACCGACGCTTTGCATGTGGAAGAGGTGGAAATGGGGGAGGAAGAGCTTACACAAGGTGATAGCCAGAGCACCCTCACTTCGTCTTCTCAGCGACAATTGGAGGAGGCGGAGGAGGAGGAGGAGGAGGAGGAGGAGGAGGAAGACACGGTTGCCTCCGCTACAGAGGGTAGCCATGGAACTTTAGTTCCATCTCTTCAGCGTGGGTGGGCAGAAGAGGAGGAAGAGGATGAGGATATTGAGAGTCAGCCTCCTGGTGAGGACAGCGAAATCTTGACTGTTGGTACTCTGGCACACATGGCTGACTTTATGTTAGGCTGCCTTTCCCGTGACCCACGCGTTGTACGCATTTTAGACAACACGGATTACTGGGTGTTCACCCTTCTGGACCCCCGCTACAAAGAGAATTTCTCATCTCTCATTCCTCCGGTGGAGAGGACAAGCAAAATGGTGCAATACCAGAAGGTTCTTGTTGAAAAATTGCTCAAAAATTTTCCATCTGACAACGCTGGCGGCAGAGTACGTGCTACCTTGGCCAACCGAGAAGGGGAGAAAAGGGGAGCACACAGCAGTTCCGAGAAAGGCAGGGCAACACTCTCCAAGGCGTGGGACACCTTCATGACACCCCGCCAGCACCCTCACCCTGATGCGCAGCCTAGTGTCACAAGGAGGGAAAAGTTTTGGAAGATGGTGAAGGAGTACGTAGCAGACCGTGTCAGCGTCCTCAATGATCCCTCTGTGCCTTACAACTACTGGGTGTCCAAGCTGGACACGTGGTATGAACTGGCACTCTACGCCTTGGAGGTGCTGGCCTGCCCTGCCGCCAGCGTTCTGTCTGAGCGGGTATTTAGTGCTGCTGGTGGCATCATAACAGATAAGCGTATCCGCCTTTCCACCGACAATGCTGATAGGTTGACACTTATAAAAATGAACAAGGCCTGGATTTCCCCTGACTTCTCCACTCCACTGGAGGAAAGCCCCGGGGGAACATAAACTCACTTTATATATGTTATTTACAATGATGGGAATACTCTGTATTCCCATTCACCCCTTCCACCCCAAAAACGGGTATATGGTTGACTCTTAATGTTCTCATCCTCCTCCTCCTCTTCCATATGCCCTGGGATATAATTTTTATATAGGGCCAGCTCACCAGCGTGCCCTGGGATATAATTTTTATATAGGGCCAGCTCACCAGCGGGCCCTGTGATATAATTTTTATATAGGGCCAGCTCACCAGCGGGCCCTGTTTGCCAATTTTTATATAGGTCAGCTCACCAGCGGGCCTTCTCATATAATGTTTTATTGGGTCAGCTCTCTAGCGGGCCCTCTCATATAATGTTTTATAGCGTCAGCTCACTAGCGGGCCTTCGCATATAATGTTTAGGATGGTCAGCTCTGCAGCAGACCCTCACCCATAATGTTTTAGATGGTCAGCTCAGCGCACGTTTCCCTCTTAATCATGGCCTCAGTTCTGAAAATCAAGGAAATTTTTGGGAGAATTTGCCTCTGCGCACGTTTCCCTCTTAATCATGGCCTCAGTTCTGAAAATCAAGGAAATTTTTGGGATAATTTGCCTCTGCGCACGTTTCCCTCTTAATCATGGCCTCACTTCAGAAAATCGATGAAATTTTTGGGAGAATTTGCAGATGATATACAAGTAAATATACAGCAAATACTGTTTGGTAACAATTTTTCGCCTAAAGTCGTTTTTATTTTCCTTTTTGTGTGTTTTACGGTCAGTCTGTAAAAATGGCGTACTACGGGCGAAAGATCGTTCCCAGCAGCGATGTTGGAGTCCAAGGTGCATCCAGACATCCTCCCTATGCTGTCCCTGAACCATTTCTGTAGTGTTTCCATCTTTTTCTGCCCTTTTCCTATGGACCAGGCACCCTCCCCTCATCAGAGCAGGGGGTGCCTGGTGTAATGCTCGAGTCCTCCCATTGACTTCAATGGGGCTCGGGTGTTCGGCCGAGCACTCGAGCCTCAGGGGGTGCTCGGTCAGAGCACCCGAACATCCGAGCATTGGGGTGCTCGCTCATCACTATTGCTGGTTCCTGTCATCTCATCACCTGTCTTCAGTATCCTGGCGACCTTCTGCCTGGTCGCGTTGGTGACATTGCTACAATTCCGTGTTGGTCCCAGCGTGCGGACGCTGGTTTGCTACTAAGCCTTGCGGCTATACAAACTCGCTTGTTACACCAGTGTGCGGTCACTGGTTTGCTCCAAAGCCTATCAGCTATACAAATCTGTGTTGGTCCCAGCGTACGGACGCTGGTTTGCTCCTAAGCCTTGCGGCCATACAAACTCACTTGTTACACCAGTGTGCGGTCACTGGTTTGCTCCAAAGCCTATCAGCTATACAAATCTGTGTTGGTCCCAGCGTGCGGACGCTGGTTTGTTCCTAAGCCTTGCGGCTATACAAGCTCGCTTGTTACACCAGTGTGCGGTCACTGGTTTGCTCCAAAGCCTATCAGCTATACTATCTGTGTTGGTCCCAGCGTGCGGACGCTGGTTTGCTCCTAAGCCTTGCGGCTATACAAGCTCGCTTGTTACACCAGTGTGCGGTCACTGGTTTGCTCCAAAGAATCAGCTATACAAATCTGTGTTGGTCCCAGCGTGCGGACGCTGGTTTGCTCCTAGCCTTGCGGCTATACAAGCTCGCTTGTTACACCAGTGTGCGGTCACTGGTTTGCTCCACAGCCTATCGGCTATACAATTCTGTGTTGGTCCCAGTGTGCGGACGCTGGTTTGCTCCTAAGCCTTGCGGCTATACTACTCACTTGTTACTCCAGTGTGCGGTCACTGGTTTGCTCGCAAAGCCTAACGGCTATACTATTCAGTGTTGTTCCCAGCGTGCGGATGCTGGTTTGCTCCAAAGCCTTGCTGCTTAACGATTCTGCTAATTTGCCAGTTTCATCTGACTGCTGCTACTATCTCTGGGCTGCCCTGCCCGGTATTGGTAAGGCCGGTAGAACCTTTTGCCACATTCCATCTGTGGTTGCCTTACCCGGTATTGGCAGGGCCGGTAGAGCCTACATTGTGTATCTATTGAGGCTGCCTTGCCCGGTAATTTGGTAAGGCCGGTAGAACCGTTATGCTATTCCATCTGCAGGTTGCCTTACCCGGTATTGGCAAGGCCGGTAGAGCCTAAAGACTGTCCTGTCCGGTATATTGACAGGACCGGTAGAGTCTGCCTTCTGTCTGTGCTATATTCTGTATATATATATATGTATGTTATTGCCATCCTAAGTTATCAATTTATTATTTCAATAAAATTGATTTTTTTTACCTAAAACTTGTGTCTGAGAGTCATAATAAACCGTGACACCTCCGTTATACTGAGCCTTTCCGTTAACACTTGCTGAGCACTGTTGCCTCCGTTATACTGAGCCTGTCCGTTAACACATGCAGAGCACTGTTGCCTTCGATTTATTGAGCCTTCCATTTACACTTGCACAGCATTGCAGCCTCCGTTACACTGAGCCTCCTGGTTAAACTTGCAGAGCATTGTGGCCTCCGTTAACACTGTGCTTCCACTTACCCTTACTATGCGCAGTGTATCAGTTACTGCACCGGTTAGTGCTATTGGGTGATTCCATCAGCTCTCGCAGTGTACAGGATTCCGTTACCGCACCGGAAGGGTGCTATTGGCTCTGGTTCCATTCAGCTCTTGCAGTGTTTGTGACTCCGTTACCACACCGGAAGTGTGCTAATGGCTCTGGTCCCTCAGCTCTAGCAGTGTGCATTGCCTCTGTTACAGCACCGCATGGGTACCCACAGCTCAACAGTAGTGCTAGCTCTTGCAAAGTGATGTGTCTCTCCTCTCCTTGCCTGACCTGGGAGTGTGTCAGTTCTGCCTCACTGCTACGGTGCTTCCACATCTTGCACCACAGTCTCTTGCTACTTTTAACATCTACTGGGCGTTGTTACCTACCTAGAACTTTAACCCATTTGATACTGATACTTCTTATTTATGCCTGTCCTGTGACAGTATTTGTTCTTGCTCTATATACTGGGCCTGAGAGGGCATACATATACCTGTATATCATTTACCTGTCATTCCATACTAGCCTGTAGTGGGCAGTGTTCCTTGTCTTTTAATAAAACTGTGTTTTATTCTAACCTCCTGGTCTGAGTGTGTTACAAAACCGTTACACAAATCTTGACATCTACTGAATGGCTATCAGCTGGTGGGGGAGATAAAGATGAAAGAGAGGGATCACCTGTAGTGGCAGGACCCTAGAACAAGAAGGTGATGGTGAACCAGATGTTTCATTCACCACTGAACTTTCACCACTGAACTGGGTTTCTCTACCCTTCCTCAACCTTGATTTATACCTCACCTCATGTTGCACTTTATGAGAGTCAGGGGAAACAGCAGCAGTGGTGCCCGAACTCTTTTGTGGGGGGTTTGGCTTTAACATGCTTCACATAAATGTCATGGTGTCTGTGTTTTAAATGTGAAATGGGGAGGTTGTGCCAAGGTACATTCCTTCCTTTCCTCTTTTCACTGATTTATCACAAATTGAGCACAGTGCCATCACTGTGACTGTGCAGTGCCTGCCCAAAGAGAAAAATAGTCCCACACCCAGGGGAGTGGGGAAAGATGGAGAATAATGGCCACATTCTACTTCTCCTCTGCATTCCCCTTCACTGACTGGGCAGAGAATGATGTCGCTGCTGTTGCTTTTACTGTCTCATAATAAGCACTGCAACTAGGACCAGTATTACTGCGGTCAAGTAGATCCTGTCCTAGTGTGAGGAACCAGGAATCAGGCAGACACAAAAAATATAAAATGCAAAACACCTTTATTAAAGTAACAAAAAATAAACAAAACAGAATCGTGATCCAGGAGCATAAACTAAATGACAAGGCAGGGTCAGGAACCAGGACAGGTACTCAACCATGCCAGAGTCAGGAGCACAAATGTCTGTAATGTCAGGAGCAAGCCAGTGGGTCAGGAGCCAGAAGGGTTGTCAGAGGAAGCCAGGTCATACACAGATAAACAGGAGCTCAGTAGAATCCACAGCAGTCAGCAACAAGGTCAGTAACAAAAACAACAAGGACAATGGGGAAGTGAGCCTAGCTGCTTTAAATACCCTGGGAGGGTTGGCTGATAACAGTCAGGTGAGTAATCAGAGAGGTCAGCTGATTCAGCTAGATCCAGGAACTTAGAAGGCAGTAAAAATGGATAACAGAGCACTAAATTAGCTCAGACAGCAGAATCAATAAGCAGAATTAGAACAGCTCAGCCAAACCTTGACACCTAGTCCTGCATCGCTGGACCCCATTCCCACTGTGTCCACAGTGGTCTGTGGCACACTAGCCTGCTTCCTCAGCATCCTGCTGACCTTAAAACTCAGCAGCAGCAGGAATCAGAGTAGCAGCAAACTCCATAAATTCCAAAATTGTACTGCTGGTGGTGGTGGTGATCCCTATCCCTGTCTCCTATTCCTTCTTGGTTTTGTCTAAAAAGACCATTTATGTATCTTCCACCCCAGCTTCTCCACCATCATAATCACTAGTCCCTCCTTGCTGCTGCTGCTGCTCTAATTAAGACATCTCACCTTCTGGAAGTTATGAAAAGCATGAGAGATGGTCCCCTACTGTCACACTTTCAATGTCTTTTTGAACTGAAGAAGGCAGACTGGCAACACTAGCAGCAGGCATAGGCAGGTAATCCATGCTCATTGTGCTGGTGGTGGTGGTGATGGTATTATTGTTGGTAGGCAACAATTCTGCCTGCTTCCTAATCATGTTCCATCTGGACAATACCGTGGGAGGATGGGGACTCCCAGGGTCGGGGGATTTTGTGGGCTTCCTTGACCGCTAGTCTGGCCACTCTGCAGTACTTCCCCTACCACCTCAGCATCAGTAGGAGGATCTACTGTTTTAACACTAGTCCCACCAGCTTCTTCACCATCACAGTTACTACTACTGACACCAACCACATCATTTTCAGTCCCTGAGTCTTCCCCCTCACTAGTAGTTTGATCACCCCCTCCCTTACTCACTCTAAGTCTGTAGCTGCTGGATCTCTTAGTAGTAGTATTAGTGGCGGGACTGCTTGTGGACGGCAAGAATGACTTAGGGTATTCTGCTGTTACACTTGGAGTCAGCTCCTCTTTCCTACCCTCCTGAGAATCACAAGACACCCTGGCAGGCATAGCACTGGGAGCAGGCACAGGTAGCTGACCTGTCCTGCTCACACTACTACCCTGTTCTTCCTCTGCCCATGACACAAATGTCCCCAAGATCTCGAGGGGTGATGTACTGGGACTGGCCATCATTGGGGCTGAGGAATCAGGGCACCCAGACCTTTTAATGTTGGTAGAGGTCACTTCCTCCTCCTCTGGCTCTCTGGACTCATAACGGTCATTCCAGCTCCTCCTTTTATTAATAATCCAGTTGCTCATAGTGATAGCAAGTTTAATATGATATCTAGGCCTAATAGCGATCGTAAGTTTCAGAGACAGGGTCTGATTAGTGAACATTTTGGCCCCACTCTGGAGAGACCTGTTTGTGCCCCTAAGATCTGCTTGTATGGTGCATCCAGCTGTAACAACAGTAGGTGTTTGACGTGTCAGTTTATGAATAATGGCACCAGTAGTTTAAGCTCCAATGTTACATCAGAGACCTTTTCTATTAAGAGCTGGATGGATTGCAGCTCTAACTTTGTTATCTATCTACTCACTTGTATTTGCCAATTACAGTATATAGGACACACCACACAGAGGTTACGCACATGAATAGGCCAACATAAAAGAAACATCTATAATGGATTCATGCAACACAGTGTGTCCCGACATTTCACTCGATGCCATGATAAGAAAACTGAGGGTCTAGTGGTCACTCCAATAGAATGTATTCCTCCCTCTAGAACATATAATATGATCCAATGGTTAAATAACCGTGAAAGCTATTGGATTTTTAGGCTTTCCACCCTCATACCGCTGGGTCTAAATGAGTCTATTGAATCTCCTGGGTTATAATAGTCTCCCTTTTTTTTGTTTTGAATAATATTTTGTTTTGATTTACTACTACCATTAATATGATCTCTATTTATATTATTATTAGTTGAAGAGCCCGTTACATGGGGCACAGTGCCACTGTCAGCCGGTCGCGGGGCAGTCATGCGCAGTAGAGACTGCCCGCAGCGCAGCTGATACAGAGCTGGACGCTACTTTGGAGTGTCCAGCTATGTATCAGCCGCGCCGCTGGCAGTCTCTACTGCGCATGACTGTGTGGTTACACACGTTTTAGCAAATTATTATATACTAGTATGAAAGCCCGTATACATGGGCTAAAGTGCACCGAGTGGCCCCGGCTGCTGCCCTGGAGCAGAGACAGGCTCTGAGCTGTCTGGAGCTCCCCGCTCAGGATCAGAGCGTTCGGCGAGTCTCTACTGGAGTCACCAAACGAGCTGAACCTTAACCTTTTGAGTGCCAGAGTGGTACGGAATGCATTGCTTTGCAATGCATTCCGTACCACTCTGGCACTCAAAGGGTTAAAGAGAGGTCCAGACGGCTCACAGCGAAGCTCCCTGTGTGCGAAACCACACATGCACAGTAGAGACTGCTGAAACAATGGTCTCTACTGCACATGTGCGGTTACGGCTCACAGTGAGCGACACATTCTACCACTTTATGTTATAAAGGAGGATGTAGGTTCACAGTCAATTTCCCTTGATTATATATTTATATTATTTATGTATCTTATTCACACATAGTCTACTTTTTTGTTTTATTTGGGTTCTATCTACGCTCTGTTTGAGAAGTTTAGTCACAGAATCATTATTTTTATAATGTATATATATAATTCATTTATTTCATCCTTCTTTTATTTTAATGTTTGTCCTTTAATGGATTTATTTCTTTATAGTCACCATTATGTAGTTGGTTGGTTGTCATCTCATGTCCGGTATTCGTTCGTTATTTTGTATTATTTGTATTTCTCCATTCTTCGAGTTAGTCTGATGTCATGTAACACCATTTACATCTATATAGATTGTATTGTTTTATATATTGTTCATGTTGTATAATTGTTCATCATGGTATTGTGACCAGATCTTACTTCTACATTATTATTTATCCTACAAGTTCACGTTTTGGGTGACAGTGATGCTGGAGGGCCAATAGTTTATTTTTGGTTATCATCCAGGATTAGTGCTAATGACCCGAGTCGCAGTGCCATCCTATATTACATCTTACAGATCCGTCACAGTGTGGCACATATGCACTTTGTTTATGGATTTAAATAATGAATTATGCTTGATCTTCGGACTGGGGTGATATGTTTTCATTTCTGTTGATCCTTTATTTCGATCCTGATTGGTGGATTGATGTTTGAATTCATCCAGTCCGAGTCAAATAAGAGGTTATTAGTCTTGTGTTTGCTCCATACGGCTTTAGTCCTTGTTAGCTCTCATATTTGTTTTTAAGCTTTGATAAAGCAGCCTTCTCGCTGCGAAACGCGTTAGCATTAGAGTACATATATTGTTTTAATATTGTTTTCTACTATAAGTATTTGATTGATTAAATTGTGGCTTCTTGGATCCAGCCATTTGTGTCACGGTATTTGAAGACTCTCAGACTTAAGGTTTTGGTAAAAACGTAACTTTATTGAAAAGTTAAGGCAATCCCCATAGGGTTTAAACATACATAACGATACAACAATAATAGTCAATAGAATAGGCTCTACCGGCCTTGCCAATAATATCGGGCAAGGCAACCCAAGTGATAGTAGCAATAACAATAGGCTCTACTGGTAAGGCAACCGTGAGATGACATGTACCGGTTCTACCGGCCTTACCAATACCGGGCAAGGCAGCCCAAAGGAGTACTGAGTGTAGGCTCTACCGGCCCTGCCAATACCGGGTAAGGCAACCTTAAAGATGGTAACGTACAAAGGTTCTACCGGCCTTACCAATACCTGGCAGGGCAGCCCAAAAGTGTAGACCAGCTGTCAGATGACTATGACATCAGAGAGGAATAGGAACAATGGTCTAACTCAGCAGAAGTCTATTACCAGAGAGTATCAGACGACTGCATAAGGAAGCAGACAGCGACCTGTCCTCAGTACTTGATTAGTTCAGGAACAAACCAACGTCTGCACGTTGGAACCAACAGTAAAGAGCGCAACCAGGTTTAATGGAGTAAACCAGCGTCCGCACGCTAGAACCAACAGTAAGTATCATCACCAGATTTAATGGAGTAAACCAGCGTCCGCACGCTGGGACCAACAGTAAATATCGCAACCAGGTTTAATGGAGTAAACCAGCGTCCGCACGCTGGGACCAACAGTATATCTCGCCACCAGGTTTAATGGAGTAAACCAGCATCCGCATGCTGGGACCAACAGTAATGAGCGCAACCAGGTTTAATGGAGTAAACCAGCGTACGCACGCTGGGACCAACAGTATATCTCGCCACCAGGTTTAATGGAGTAAACCAGCATCCACCTGCTGGGACCAACAGTAATGAGCGCAACCAGGTTTAATGGAGTAAACCAGCATACGCACGCTGGGACCAACAGTATATCTCGCCACCAGGTTTAATGGAGTAAACCAGCATCCACCTGCTGGGACCAACAGTAATGAGCGCAACCAGGTTTAATGGAGTAAGCCAGCGTCCGCACGCTGGGACCAACAGTATATCTCGCCACCAGGTTTAATAGAGTAAACCATCATCCGCATGCTGGGACCAACAGTAATGAGCGCAACCAGGTTTAACCCCTTAAGGACCGGGAAAATCTGAGTTTGATTTGACTTAAGGACCGGAGAAATTTTGACTTTTTTGACTATGTCTTTGTTCAACCATATTTTCTCTTTAATTCCTTTTGTGCACCCACATAAATTATACACTGTTTTTTTAAGCACAAGTAGGGCTTTCTTTTGATACCACAATTATATGAATACCTCATTGTTTAATTTGATTAAAATAGAAAAAAAGAGGAAAAAAATTGAAAAAAACAACATTTTGCTTATATTTTCGTGTCAGGATTTGCATACAATTAGTTTATGACAAAAAAAATACCCCTAAATATATTCATTTGCTTCTCCTGAATATAAGAATACCCCATATGCCTAGTATTTCAATCACTTCCTCACATTTACAAGGTAAATATTACAAGATGGATGCCATTATTTCCAACTTGTAATTTCTCAACAATTGGCATGTGAGCATCATAGCTTAGCTGACGGTGCCAGAACCAAAAATGTCCCACAAAGGTATATGTTTCTGAAAACTACACAACATAAGGTAAATAATCAGGAGAATTTTGGAGTTTTTCATGCAGCTATTTTTCCAGAAAAAAAATTCAAAATTGTGGTAATATTTTGTTTTTTTGCAGTTTTCACACTTACATTTCAATACTACTGTTGATATCAAGCACATGATAGGTGAAGATATTTAAAAATGCATTGTTTAGTGTTCAGCTCCTTCTTCTGAGTACGGCAATACCCCATATGCATAGATTTCTCAAGGTTTGGGAGAGCTACGGGGCCCAAATTGGAACATGCGCGTTTCCAGTTTCACACTTTGAATTTTCACAGCTTGCATCACTGGTGCCATGTCTCATTTGGGGCTGTGTAACAGTGCTCCACTCTAAGATTTCCCCCCAGAAGTATATATTTTTGGAAAGTAGACACCCCAGGCTTTCATTTTATGTATGTTTTCATTTTTTTTACGCAGCCATTTTACCACCAATCGCTCGTAAATCTTGACGTAAGTTAAAAAAACAGCGTTTTTCACACTTGCACTTCAATGTTGATGTGAATTTCAAGCACATGATAGGTGAAGATTTTTAAAAATGCATTGTTTAGTGTTCAGCTCCTTCTTCTGAGTACGGCAATACCCCATATGCATAGGTTTCTCAAGGTTTGGGGGAGCTACGGGGCCCAAATTGGAACATGCGCGTTTCCAGTTTCACACTTTGAATTTTCACAGCTTGCATCACTGGTGCCATGTCTCATTTGGGGCTGTGTAACAGTGCTCCACTCTAAGATTTCCCCCCAAAAGTATATATTTTTGGAAAGTAGACACCCCAGGCTTTCATTTTATGTATGTTTTCAATTTTTTTACGCAGCCATTTTACCACCAATCGCTCGTAAATCTTGACGTAAGTTAAAAAAACAGTGTTTTTCACACTTGCACTTCAATGTTGATGTGAATTTCAAGCACATGATAGGTGAAGATTTTTAAAAATGCATTGTTTAGTGTTCAGCTCTTTCTTCTGAGTACGGCAATACCCCATATGCATAGGTTTCTCAAGGTTTGGGGGAGCTACGGGGCCCAATTTTGAACAAATATTGAATTTTCACATCTTGGTTAACTGATGCCATTACTCATTTTGGGCTATGTTCCAGTGCTGCACTTTAGAATTTCCCCCCAAAAGTGTATATTTTTGGAATGTAGACACCCCCAGCTTTCATTTTAGGTGTGTTTTCAAATTTTTTACACAGCCATTTTACCACCACTTTCTCATAAACTTGACGTAAGTAAAAAAACAGCGTTTTTCACACTTTGCCTTCAATGTTGATGTGAATTTCAAGCACAGAATAGCTGAAGATTTTATAAACTGAATTGATTAGTGTTCAGCTCCTTCTTCTGAGTACAGCAATACCCCATATGCATAGCTTTCTCATGGTTTGGGGGAGCTACGGGGGCCAAATTGGAACATGCGCGTTTCCAGGTTCACACTTTGAATCTTCACAGCTTGCGTTACTGGTGCCATGTCTCATTTGGGGCTGTGTAACAGTGCTCTTTTTTTAAGATTTCCCCCCAAAAGTGTATATTTTTGGAAAGTAGACACCCCAGGCTCTCGTATTAGGTGTGTTTTCCAATTTTATACACAGCCATTTTACCACCAATCCTGTGAAAATTTGACATAAGTAAAAAAAATTCAGCATTTTTCACACTTTGCCTTCAATGTTGATGTGAATTTCAAGCACAGAATAGGTGAAGATTTTATAAACTGAATTGATTAGTGTTCAGCTCCTTCTTCTGAGTACGGCAATACCCCATATGCATAGCTTTCTCATGGTTTGGGGGAGCTACGGGGGCCAAATTGGAACATGCGCGTTTCCAGGTTCACACTTTGAATTTTCACAGCTTGCATTACTGGTGCCATGTCTCATTTGGGGCTGTGTAACAGTGCTCTTTTTTAAGATTTCCCCCCAAAAGTGTATATTTTTGGAAAGTACACACCTCAGGCTCTCGTTTTAGGTGTGTTTTCCAATTTTATACACAGCCATTTTACCACCAATCCCTCGTAAACCATGACGTAAGTAAAAAACAAAAAAAACAGCGTTTTTCACACTTAGGGTTGGCGGCAGTATACTGGGCTGCATACAAATTGGTTTGGGAAACAATTTCACCTAAAATGCCTTCCCCCAAAAACAAATAAAAAAAATGATCATGGGTAAATTCTTCCACATCAATTTGAATCCCTGGGTTGCCTGTGATTTGTGGGCATAAATTGATACCCATTCATTAGGATCCGGAGTGGCAGGTGTTGGGGCATTTCTTTGGGCAGGTCTTTTGGCAGGTCTTTGGGCAGATCTTTTGGCAGGTGCTGGGGCAGTTGCCAGGGCAGCTCTTGGGGCAGCACTTGGGGCATTTCTTTGGTAGGTCTTTGGGCAGATCTTTTGGCAGGTGCTGGGGCAGTTGCCAGGGCAGCACTTGGGGCATTTCTTTGGGTAGGTATTTTGGTAGGTCTTTGGGCAGTTCTTTTGGCAGGTGCTGGGGCAGTTGCCAGAGCAGCTCTTGGGGCAGTGCGTCTTTTCTTGACAGAAGGCCCAGCGTCATCACTAGAGCTGCTCTCACTTTCTGAAAACTGCGCTATGTCAAAATCTGACGCAGTGTCTGTTGCCTCAGAGTCAGACGCCAAAAAGGCATATGCCTCTTCAACGCTGTACCTGCGCTGCATTTTGCCCAATAAAAAAACTTTTTTTTTTTTCTTACGCTATCCCTAAACCTAAATCTAACCCTAAAACTTACCCTAGCCTACGTATATCCTGAACCTACCTAACCCAAGTGAACTACCTATCTAAACTGCACTTATTATATATATTTTTTTTTGGGGGGGGGTTTGGGTTTTTTTTTTTTTTTTTTTTTTCTTACGCTAGCCCTAAACCTAAATCTAACCCTAAATCTTACCCTAACCTATGTATATCCTGAACCTACCTAACCCAAGTGAACTACCTATCTAAACTGCACTTATTATATATATTTTTTTTTTTGGGGGGGGTTTGGGGTTTTTTTTTTTTTTTTTCTTACGCTATCCCTAAACCTAAATCTAACCCTAAAACTTACCCTAACCTACGTATATCCTGAACCTACCTAACCCAATTGAACTACCTATTTAAACTGCGCTTATTATATATATATTTCTTTTTTTAGGGGGGGGGGGGGTTGTTTTTTTTTTTTTTCCCCTAAACCTAAATCTATCCCTAAAACTTTCCCTAACACACGTCTACACTAAACCTACCCAACTACCTACCAAAATACCTAAACTATATTTACTATTAAAAAAAAAAAATTAAAAAAATTAAAAAAAAATTTAAAAAATTTTAAAAAAATCTAAAAAAATTCAAGGGGGGGATGGGGGGTGTCCCACAGATCAAAAAACACTGATCTGCAGCAAATTGATCACTCCAAGAGTGATCAGATAGGGGGGCACTTATTGATCACTGCAGAACAGTGATCAAAGGGTTAAATTTCTTTATTTAAACTTTTTTTTTACTTTTTTTTTTACAGTAAGGCAGTAACAGCATGTCTGTCTGTCTCTCTCCACCTCAGCAGTATGCAAGGTGGAGGGAGGCATAGAGATCTGACAGGGACAGTATTTACAAATACTGTCCCTGTCATTCAGGTTTTGCAACATGTGATTCGCTTTTGAAGCGAATCGCATGTTGCAACAATGTTTCTGCCGCTTGTTACTAAGTGTCCCGATACCGGGACACTTAGTAGCAAGCGGCTTGAACTCTTCCATCGCTCCGTGTGGCCGCGATGGAAGAGTTTAACCCTTGACGTACCAGGACCGTCAAGGGTCGTTGGATCACATTTACCCTTGACGGTCCTGGTACGTCAAGGGTCGCTAAGGGGTTAATGGAGTAAACCAGCGTCCGCACGCTGGGACCAACAGTAAATCTCGCCATCAGGTTTAATGGAGTAAACCAGCGTCCGCACGCTGGGACCCACAGTATATATCTCCACCAGGTTAAATGGAGTAAACCAGCGTCCGCACGCTGGGACCTACAGTAAATGTCACCACCAGGTTTAATGGAGTAAACCAGCGTCCGCACGCTGGGACCAACCGACATGAGCTGAAGCGGAATAGGAACAATGTCGCCAGAGCGACGGAGCTAGAGCGAGAGCCCTATACTGCAGCGGGGAATCCACCGGAGTGAGACTGATGCACTGACAGATGACTGGAACACTGGAACCACCGGTGGAGAGCGAAACCGGTAGGAGAGGCGGACAAGCAGGAGACTCAGGAACTCAGGATGATTAACTCGCGAGGTGCTGGAACACAGGAACACTGGAACACTAGTACACAGGAACACTGGAACACAGGATCACTGGAACACTGGAACACCGGAACGCAGGAACAGCAGGCCCAGAAGCCTGACAAGCAGGTCAGGACAAGTGAGGTCAGAAACAACACGAAAGGGCAACCTGGGAGTGCCCAGCCTGGGTTTAAAAAGGCTGAGTGAGGAGGGCTAATAGCAGGCAGCCAATGAGGAATTCTCAGCAAGTGATAGACACAGGATAGCACGAATCACGGGCACCGTGATAATTTGTCCGGAGCAGTTTTTTTTGTTGCCGATCACCAGCTCTCCAAGATGGAAGCAATTTCTCCACTAGTGTGTATGTCAGATTGACTGATATCAGCTCTCTGACCACAGTTACATGTGAGTGCAATCTCTGAATTTTTTCGTTTATTGATATATTTGTAACGTATTATACCATTGGGAGCTGTTTTGTGTTTGTCTTTTATGTAATGCACTATACCTTCAAATTCCTAGCCACTCAGGGACAGCGTGTCTTTTGAGTGCAGCCCATTATTGCAAGACAGTTGTCGGAGACACTGTATCTGGGTGCAGTATCATATCCCCAGCTGCCTGATTGCCGAGTTTGGTGTATACCATTACCCGGCTACATATTTTGTGAGTACGCACCTTTGGGTGTTGGTGGTGGAGTTGTTTTGTGATCCATTGATCCTGCACAGGGGCACTTGTTCTTTTTTCCCCCTCCTTCTTCTATTGTTACAATCATAGTGATAGCAGTCACTGTGAGCCTTTCTGCCTCAATTTTGCTATACAATTCACAGCACAACAGCCTAGCACCCTCTCTCTTTGTAGCTGCATGTATGTGTTTCACTTCCTGGGAAAACATCACGTTTTTATACTGAAAAGGCAAAAACATTTAAGTAAAGGGGTGAAAAGTTTGTAGACATTGAAAAAAATAGCAAACATTTTTTGGCAATGGGTGACAATGGCACAGATTTTAATCGCTTTATTTAAAGCAGATTTTCACATGGAAAAAGCAGATAACCATGTGGTTTTTGCATATTTTTTCGTGGGAACATGACAGGACCTCTTGTTCACCACTTCTAAGGATGTAGGCACCGGTGGCTGTTGATCACAGGTTCCAGACCTAAGTGCTCCAAACCAACATCAGCTGAGGCTAATGATGTGACCACCACTACTGGTTGATCAACCTCTTGACTCTGCAAGGCCCTTTTGTGCTGGTTTTCAATTCCCCCCACCTTTCACTTTCAGTGAAAGTTCTACTATGTCGAGACTTGGCTATGATCCTCTGTATCCTGTTGCTGATTAAGATGGACATCACCATCACAGTGAGGATGCTTGCTTAAACAGTTCACTGTCCATCCATTCTCCTCTAAATGGTCAAGACTTGGGGAGTTGTTTATATGTTGTGGGGGATTGGTTTGGGTAGGGGTTCACTGTCCTGTGTGAGTTCTAGAGCTTTATTTTCTTCTCATATTTTGTGTAGAGTTGATGTTTGCCATGGGGATGGGCAAGAGTTGGATGTCTTGTGTAATTTTTTTTTTTTTTTGCTCCATACCATTTGTGTATTTAGAGGAGTTGGTTGTCTGCTATCTTGGGGCTGGTGGCTCGTTGTGCTTCCGCAGCGGTACTCTCACCCTAAAGCAGTTTCATTTTGTACCATTTATTGATGGTCTTGTCAGTCAAATTAAAGTTATTATTCCCCCTCTCATATGATCCAATATGCACATGTGAGTGCTGTCTCAGAATAAGCATAACCTTGAATGGGGTCTTGCCAACTTGGGCTGCCCCCCCTTGATGAACCCACTTCTTTTGTGAGTCATGTGACAAATTTACCTCTTCCCCTAATTGGAGAGTTCCCTGTTGCTTTTTCCTCTTAGTTTTTCTCCTTGCTCAGATTGCCCCAACCACGTCTTACCTCTTTGCAAATCACAACTCCATACTTTGTGTAATGAATATTATCTTATTGAATTCCCTCCAAAGACCACATGCAGGTGTGCTGGGGTTGTTGCTTTCCTGTAAGATGCCCCTCTATCTGTGCCACATTTGATCTTTTATGCTCTGTTTATACCCTTACTCACCGCCTACCTTTTCCTTATAGAGAGGTTATGCTTGTCCATTCCATTTTATGACTATGTCCTGGTTCGCAATCTGAGTACATTCTATCACACTTGTTCTCCTGAGTTGGCTCTCCTCTGAGGCTAGATTGGCCAGTTTATGGTATTCCTGGCAGCTACTAGGAGCTTTCTTGGATCTGTGTTCCCTGTCCACATCTATTTTACTCTCCCATTTCTCTTCTTCTCTTTCACCCCTCTGTCTCTCTCTATCTATACCCACTTGGTCACCCTTAAGCCCCTTTACCTGTTCCCCCCTAGATGGACAGGGATGAGTTGGTGGGGAAGATTGCTGCTTGACATGATAGACATTATGCTTTCTTGACCTGATGGCTGCCCCAACTAAGGGCTCGATTTAAAGGCAGCCATTAGTAAAAAAAATCACTAACGGGTGCGTTAAGTGTTATGTTGCAATTCAAAGATCCGTCTAAAGAACAGCTAACGGCAGTTTCACAATCCTTACGGCCAATACACTTACGTGCATTCAGACGCATGGAACAACATACCCCAGAGCTATTCAAAGGCTTGAGGTACTGATAACGGCTGAAAAAAAGACACACCTAACGGCTAAAAGTTAAGACCCACTTTTCTTAGCCGTTAGACACTTAACGGGCAAAACAAAACACCCGTTACAGAGGAAAATACATAAAATGCCTACCGAACAACCATGTAAATGGAAAAATTAACCCGTGCAATGTCAAAAAAACACAAAAACATGCACACACAACACAAATCACTCCACACACAACAACAACCAACACCACAGGGACAACGACACACAAAAAAACAACAACACAACATGGCACGGAACAATGGGGGTCATCACACAAAGCGGACACCTGCAAATACAAGCTCACCTGGGCAACATCAACACGCAACCTGCACCCCACAACTGCACACCCGAAAATGGCACACACAGAACAAGCACAACACACCACATCTTATAACACACACACACCTGCAAACACTTACCTGGACAAAAACAACTCTCCATTGGTCAGCACTCACCTCATCACCACACCTACACAACACCCTAGCAAGTACTTAAAGGGACAACTCAACACACTCACTTGTGGCTTGTTTTCCACTCAGGGAGGGAGAGAGAGAGATAGAGAGAGATAGAGATAGAGAGAGAGAGAGAGAGAGAGAGGTAGAGGCAGAGAGACTGAGACAGATAGAGACAGATAGAGAGAGCAAACAGTATGTTGGGTTACATATTGTTGCGAAGACTGCGGAGAAGGCGTGCAAGGGAGAGAGCCAAGGAACATCAGCAACCTCCAAGCACACCTGATCAACAGCCTTCACCTGTTGCAAGTGAGGAGGCTCTGGCTCAGCAGCCACACAGGAGTCCATCCCCACCTGGAGGGCAGCACCTGCCTGCACATGCACAGCTGCAGCAACAGGATGCTCCACAGCAGCAGAGGATGTATAGATGACCACCAAGGCCCAGAGTATACTGCCCAAGGGTCACCCTCTTTGGAATGACCGATGATGAGGTAATTGATCGCTACAGGTTGAGGCCTGACAGCATCATTGCCTTGTATGAGGTCATCAAGGAGCAGGTGGATCCCATCTACATCCACAACCATGCCCTAACTGGCCTGCAGAAACTACTCTGTGCCATACACTTCATGGCAAGTGAGGCCTTCCAATCCACTGAGGGGTACGCATCTGGCATGTCACAGGCCACATTCTCCAGGGTGCTGGCCCAGGTCCTGCCAGCCCTCAAAAGCAAGGCCAGTACCTATATACATTTTCCCACCACCGACATGGACTGGATACACATCAAGCAGGCCTTTTACGCCAGGTGAGGCATGCCCAGGGTCATGGGTGCTATAGATTGCACCCATGTCCGGATTAAGGCCCCAGCACGTGACGCACAGATATTCATCAACAGGAAGAACTTTCACTCTATCAACGTGCAGATGGTGTGTGACAGCCATATGAGGATAATGAATGTCTGTGCAAAGTATCCTGGCAGCTCACATGATTCATACATTCTCCAAAACTCCTCAGTCCACAGAGATTTCGAGAATGGAACTTTTACAGGGGGATGGCTTTTGGGTGAGCTCACAATACAAAACCACACCACATACACAGGTGTACACACAACGCTGCACAGCATGCTCCTGACCCACAGCTACTACGTCCACCACACAAAACATCATTCACACAACATGTGCTCCCTGTCTCACCATGTCACTCACATTACACAGGTGATGTTGGCTATGGATGCAAGTCCTGGCTACTGACCCCTCTGGCCAATCCTCGAACACATGCCCAGGAAAGGTACAACCAGGCTCATGGCAGAACGAGGAATGCCATTGAGCGGACCTTTGGCCTCCTCAAGTCAAGATTCCGATGTCTGGACCACTCAGGGGGAGCACTGCAGTAGAAACATAGAAACATAGAAACATAGAAGATTGACGGCAGAAAAAGACCACCTGGTCCATCTAGTCTGCCCTTTTATTGTTATCTTAGGATAGATACATGTTTATCCCAGGCATGTTTAAATTGTGTTACTGTGGATTTATCAACCACCTCTGCTGGAAGTTTGTTCCAAGTTTCTACTACTCTTTCAGTGAAATAATATTTTCTAATGTTTTTCTTGATTTTTCCTCCAACTAGCCTCAGATTGTGCCCCCTTGTTCTTGTATTCAGATTCTTATTAATCACACTTCCCTCCTGAACCTTGTTCAGTCCTTTAACATATTTAAAGGTTTCAATCATGTCCCCCCTTTCTCTTCTTTCCTCCAGACTATACATATTTAGATCTCTTATACATATTTAGATCTCCTGGAAAGGTGTGCGACATCATTGTGGCGTGCTCAATACTGCACAACATCGCAGTGGACACCAGGCTGCTGGATCACATCCAGGCCCCCCCCATACATGAAGTGCCCATGGACATCGCCCATGTTGAGGAGACCCTGAGAGGGACACAGATCAGAGAAAGGCTCATCACGGAACACTTTACATGTGAGTATAACACAGGCATGCAAACAATCCATGCAAGTCCCCCATCAGTCCTGTGACACTAACCACACTGCACATTTTGTTCTGTCTCACCCCACAGGAACAGTGACACAGCACTGCACTGGCAGTGGACGTGGCAAATTGTGTGTGTGGACTCAAAAACCATCCTCCATTCCAATCTCCAAGTTGACATACAGACCCCAAGGATATCACGCACACCCTCAGGAGAAACATGGTACAACACATAACCCATGTTCATCGCTTTACAGGGCTTGATTGACAGCAACTAACTTGATTTGCCATGATCATAGCCAGAGCAACCATGCTAGCCTTGTAGCGAAAGAGTGTTATCCAATGCTATGCATTGGATAATACTCCGTCACATCAGGGGTTAAAGGGCCATTGGACTCAATATGGGACCTGTACTGTGCTAGAGCTGAGAAGAGCAGCAGAGGGGTGGATGTACAGTGGTATTGTTACACAACGTAGAGGTCATGAAACACAACACATTGTCAAGCAATGGTTTGTGTACTCACCTGTAATTAAGAAGGTTGAGGGGATTATAAAGTCGAAATTGTTGTTTCTTGATGATCAGTTCAGGTCTATTGCTCCAAATCCTGTCCTCTTGTCCCACAGGCATCCGTAACATGATCCATCCTTGAACTGAAGATCTTCCATGTGACTGGATTGATGTCTTGACAACACCTTAATAAAGATCACCCCTTGCTATTTCTGGTGATGTTGTTAGTGATGCAATATTTGACCTGAGGTTCACACAGACCTCTACTGGAACATTCTCATATAGACACAGAAAACACAATTTCACAAGTGTAATAACCTGTACAGTTAGGATGCTCATATACAGAGTTGTCAAACCTTGTGGACAACACATGAGAAGGACAGCAGTGTTACTCAAGTAGTATGATTTTGTTTCAAAGTACATTTAGTGTTCTCATACAAGTGTTCAATGCATATAGGCAATACACACAGAAAACACATGTACGTTCTAATGTACTTTGAGACACAATAAAGATGAACCATCACTAGTCAATCATCTGTGTCTGTATGAGGATATATTGGATACACATATGTTTGTTAATGCGTAACCACACTCAGGATAGAGTATCCCCCATACATGGAAAGGCATCACCCATATCACAGAAGTCCACCACTTATTTGCAAGTGAGTGGACTCTGTGATGTATTCACGCAAACAGATGGTGGCAGTGATACACTAATGTGTTGTGGGAGTGATAAAGATGTGATAAAGGGGACATAATTCGCTTCCACAGTGAATTCCTGTCCACAGTTTCTGTGTTGCTCAGTATAATCAATGTTCTGTGATATTGCTCCACTTTGACATATCACAGTACATGGGCTACATCAATGAACAACCAGACCAAGTGGACAAGTGTTTTCACTGGTGAAGTCTGTTACACCCTTAGGAAAAACAACAAATCAACTTACTGGAGGCCCCAATGCTCACCCCAGGATATCAATGTGTGTGCTACACATTGAAATCCTAGGTTAAAAACATTGGGTTCCCCAGTAAGTCAGTTGCACAATGAATGTTTGAGTCCAAGACAACATTGATGCAGGTCCCATTTATCTGCCCTGCTTGTTATGTCACCGCTAAGTCACATAGCCGTTTGCTTGGTTATCCCCTTAACCCTCTGAGTGCCAGAGTGGTACCCAACGCATTTCTTTGCAATGCGTTGCCTACCACTCTGGCTATCAAAGGGTTAAACACAACATTTGATGTAGATGAATGTTCAATGTTGTACCATTTGTTGTGCTAAGGGGTATGTTTCGTTGTACAAAATCAACACACAACATCACCATATAACACAGTTGTGTAATATGGCTCCAGGGATGTATTTCCAGTTGAATTTGTACAACGGTGTGTGTGTGTGTGTGTGTGTGTGTGTGTGAACCCATGTTGTAACATCCCACAAACATCTTACCTAGGCAGAAGTTGTGTTCAATGAATTGTTTGGCAATGCATTGGAGACAACTCTGCCACCCAATCTATGACCAAATACAAAGCAGATCAGACATGATTCAAAAGCACAATGTTCCTTTATTCAGGGGAAATGTTGGGCATTTTATTTTTTTTTCTTGGGGGGGGGGCCTTAGACTGTGTGGCAGAAGTGGATAACCTGGATGATCTCCTGGTCACCCTTTGCCCCCTAGGTGTGGCTTCGGGGGTCACATTAGAGGGGGTGGTGGTGGGGGCAGTGGATCCCTCTGTGGAGCGCAGGTTCTCCCTCTCTAACCGTAAGTTCTCCCTGCGGTTCAGCTCTCTCAACTCCACCAGTACCTGTTCAAGCATGTCCATCACCCCCGTGTGGAGCTGATGGAGTTGAGTGTTGATCCTCATGACCTCCGACTCCAGGGCATGGATCCTTGCCTCTATCCTGTTAGTGTTTCTTCGGGATTCCCTACGGCTCCTGGTGATGTTGTCATTGGTGCAGAGGCTTGACCGGAGTAGTCTCCTTTGCAGAGTCATACACTCTGCTTCCATCCCCGTGGGGCGTTCACTGCTGGTGATGCTTGTGCCTGGTGAATCTGCTGCTGCTGTGTCCTGCTCAGCTGGTGCTGTGTCCTCCTCAGCTGGTGCTGTGTCCTCCTCAGCTGCTGCTGTGTCCACCTCAGCTGCTGCTGTGTCCTCCTCAGCTGGTGCTGTATGTGCTGCAGATGGGTATGTGCCCACCACATCAATGGACCCACTGCTGCCCACCGATGTCTGTGCTGGTGGAGGTGGTGGGGTGAACACGTCCCTTTGCATAGGGTGTTAGGGCTCCCCAAGCAGGCCCAGGTGTTGGTAGTCGAGTGGCCAAGGGTCAAACCTTGGCCACTGGTATATGCTTGGCCCCCACCTGGGATCATACCTGGGGCCATGCTGGGGAGCCATCCAGGAGGGTAGGTCAATCGAGGATGAGTATGGCCCGTATTGGGTGGTGGCCACATCACCGGGCAGCCATTGCCTCCCTGGTGGTGGTGGTGGTGCTGCTACTGCTGGAGGGTAATAGCTCCTGGAGGTGGTGGGGTGCATCCAGTCACTGTAAAATGGTGGTGCAGCCAGAGGTGGTGCAGCCAGAGGTGGTGTAGCCAGAGTTGGTGCAGGCAGAGTTGGTGCAGGCAGAGTTGGTGCAGCCAGAGGTGGTGTAGCCAGAGTTGGTGCAGGCAGAGTTGGTGCAGGCAGAGTTGGTGCAGGCAGAGGTGGTGCAGGCAGAGTTGGTGCAGCCAGAGGTGGTGCAGGCAGAGTTGGTGCAGGCAGAGTTGGTGCAGGCAGAGGTGGTGCAGGCAGAGTTGGTGCAGCCAGAGGTGGTGCAGGCAGAGTTGGTGCAACCAGAGGTGGGGCATCCAGTTGGCCAAGAGGTGTGGAAGTAGTTGGGTACGGTGCCCACTGGCCGGTCCCCTCCTCCGTATAATCCTCACTGGGTGGTGAGGTGGCCTCCTCATGGGCTCCTGGAGTGCTGGAGGCACATAACCTGTGTGGAGGATTGAGATTGTGTGATCAGTAAACTTAGCCATGATGGTGTCAAATTGATATTAATACTTGAAATGTGGAAAGGAACATATATGTTGTAAGGTTTATCCCCCTGTGTGAAACAACGGTACTCCTACTGGTGAAGGGTGTTTTATTCTACATGTATCGCAGCTCAGAGTTGAATTCCTTTGGTGCCACATCCCAGTGGCCTGAAATTGTACATTTGCGCTGTTGCCACATCATCCTTTGTGGATTTCTGCTCGCTGGACCAAAGCTGGCCAGAGGATGGTCTGGCAACATTGGCATAGTACATTTTCAGGCCACAGTGATATTCCATGGAATATTCAACTTTGAGCTGTTATACTCTTGGGATGAAACACCTTTCAGTAGTGGGAATACCCTTGCATTACCCGGTGGATCAATCCTATGACATATATTTTTCCTTTCACATTTTAGGTATTACTATCACTTTAACGGGATAGCAATGGTTAATTTCACCTTGATGTAACATTGCAGGCATCATGAGGAGATGTTTAGAAAGATGTTGCTGCATGTGACAGCTGGAGATGTCAGTCATTTGACCACACGGAGGCTCTTCAGCAGAGTCAAAATTGACCCATTTGGAGATAACTACATATTTGCCATTGTCTACTAAGTGTTCCTGGTTTGTAAGCACGCTCTGTGGACCATGTCAATGATGGATCCATCTCCAAATGGGTCAATTTTGACTCTGCTGAAGAGCCTCCGTGTGGTCAAATGACTGACATCTCCAGCTGTCACATACAGCAACATCTTTCTAAACATCTCTTCATGATGCCTGCAATGTTACATCAAGGTGAAATTAACCATCGCCATACCAAGGTACACAGTGAGGAATATGGTCTGATATGTGTGTATATGTACCTTTCATATGGGTACAAACATATCCTTGATAGATATGAACCCAGAGATCTGTTCAGTACATGTGATTGTCTTACTGCCTATATATGTACAGCCATCACAAACTAACTTTCATTGATACCACTGATACCCATCCAAGGAAGGTGTAATATACTAGGTATATGTACTATGATGATGATATCAATATGAGTTAGTTTGTTGAGGGTGCACATATATGGGCAGTAGGACAATCACACGTACTGAACCGAACTCTGGGTTCACATCTTGTTGGGACATATTTGTACCCATTTGAAAGGGACATATCCACATACATATCTATTTGTTTATCTTTCTGTACATATCTTTTTGTAATTGATCTGCAGTGTGATTCAAATAGTATTCATCCCTATGTTATCAGTTCATCATGTACAGTGCTGGATTTTGTCAGATTTGACATGTCCCTCTCTGGTTGTCATGATGGTATCCTATGCATTGCATTGTGATGCATGGGATACCACCGTGGCAATCAGGGATTGATGTACATTACAGGATTCTGTCCATGAGGTCTGTTCAAGTTGAATCCTGTGGGGCAACAATCAAGCCAGTATTGAAGGATATCATTGATTGAGGCCTTTTTTTTCCTGGATCAGCCCATCCATCCTTCTGTGTGAGGCAGCCAGACCCGATCATAGATATCCATAATTCATGGCCTGTTACTGACCAAACCTCAATGGTCCATACTTGGTTCCCATATGTATCCTGCAAATAGTGTCTGGTGTACCATCCATCCATGGCATCAGCACTCCTGAGGATCTATATGTGAATCAAATGTGAGATATGTAAATTCAAGTTAGAGTAAATGATTGCATACACAACACCAAGGCCAACTTCTTCACCTTTAGTTATGTGTACTCGTGTTTGGCCTGTGTGTTGCACATACAATCAGTTATTCTCAGTGGCACTGTGATTTGTGACCTGATCCATCCTGTTGGTGATTCAGTAAGCGGTTAAGTGGACCTGATGAACTGATTATGATGCAGACCTCTCCGCTGACCTCATTTCCCCATCTGCAATGTTTTCTATGGAGTCCATACAATGGGGCCTGTGCAGCTTGAATCATGTTATTGGATATTCTCCATAGACTAACATTGTAATTGGTAAAGTGAGGGTATGTAAGTGTCAAATTCTCTCCATCAGCTCTTTTTCACCGCTTAGTGAATGTCCCCTATGTGTCATGTAATTGTTAACCTATCGACATGTGTTTGTTGTCTGGTTAACCCTTTGAGTACCGGAGGGGTTGTCAAAGCATTGTTGATCGATGCATTGATAATCCCTCTAGCACTCATAGGGTTATGTGCTGGATTCCCTGTGGGAACATGGGTAACACTGTGTGACAACAATTGTGATGTTTGACATACAACACTTTTCTTAGCATGGTTTGTGTGTATTGTGTGTGATCAGCACAGCAACATGAGGGTTAACCAGGGAGTTGGACAGGTTTTGGCCTTGTTGAACCTTGGCATTTGTCCTTGTCTTGATTCCTGTTTAAACCCTCAGGGTGCTGTGTTGGTGCAGTTGTGTGGATGAAGGAAGGGCAGATGTTGGGATGTGAGTGCTTGTTTGTGATGGGTGTGTGCTTTGAGGTGGTGTGTGGTTTTGGGGTGATGCACTTACCAGTGATGTGGAGGCTCCTCTCATCCCCAGTGTCTGATCCTCCAGGGACCCCCTCAATGAGGGTAGATGACAGTGTCTGCCGCAGCCTCTCCTCCCATGCTCTGAAGGTGATGGGGACAGGTGGCCCACCTCCGGTGGCTCTGGCGTGCAGGGCGGCATCCCCCATCTTCTTCTTCACCTGCCTTTTGCAGTCGCCCCATCTCTTCTTGATTGAGTCCACATCCCATCTGCAGGTGGCCACCGCATTAACTCGGCTGCAGATTTGGCTCCAAGCAGCTCTCCTCATCGCAGCCAGGCCAGGGAGTCTCTCCCCTGGGAAGAGGACACTCTCCCTTTCCAGCACAGCCTCCACGAGGGCCGTGTTTTCTTCCTCGGTATATCGGGGATCCCTGACCCTGTCCCCCTCAGCTCCGGCATGTGAGGAGTCAGAACTTGAGTGTCCTGACTGCTCTGCCCCTGCCTGTGTGTGGTGGTCCCCAGGAACTACCCCTCGTCCCACTGCAGGTTCTGTCCCTGTCCTGCGTGTGCCTACTCTTGTGGACCTGGTCCCCCTCCGCCCTGTGGATCTCCCTCTCCCACCCCTGCTCTGCTGAGGGATACCCTCCTGACCTTCCTCCTCCTCCTCCACTAGTCTCCCCATCCCTCTCTCCTGTCCTCCTCTCCTGGACATCATTCACCCACTCACACCCAGGCACTCTCACACGCCCTCACAAAATAAAGTTTAAAATGTGTAAGGTGTGATGAAAAAAAAAAACTGTGTATGTATGTGTATGTGTTTGTGTTTGTATGGATGTATGTGGTATGTGCAAAAGTGTGCTATGTGTCTATTTAAATGTAATTCTCTCCTCTCCAAGATCCCTCTACCTTACTCCTGTGTATGCTTCTCTCTCTCTCTCTCTCTCTCTCTAAACACTATCCTCCACTCCTGGGTCCTGTGCTCTAGCTTGCTGAAACTCGAAACACAGACAGGGTGTGACCGTTATTTTGAGGTATATATAGGTGTATTTAAACATTTTTGATACTTTGGGTCCTTGGGATTGGCTGTAGGTTTGAATTTTGTTTGTGCATCTATCAGGGTTGCTAGATAACGGCAGCCGTAATGTAACATTTTGACTTAAGTTGTGTTTTAACGGGTGTTTGGGATGCACGGTGATGCGAAATCAGATGCGACGCTGGTTTTTGTGTTACGTGTTTTTGTAGTGCCTACGCCCGATAGCTATTCTTGTACTCTTACCTTTGAATCTGCCGTAAACCATGTGTTCTTTGTGGCCGATGTGCCTTTTTTACTTAGCGGATGGTTTAACGGCTGCCTTTAAATCGAGCCCTAAGTCTTTGAAATTTTTATCAATTAATGCTAAGTGCATAAATACAACTGAGAAGTAATCTCTGGCTCTCTGAGAGTTCCATAGACTGGAAGCAGATTTAATATTTGTTCAGAAGACATATTTTGACCCCTCCAAGTTTCCATTTTTTTAGAATAAATCCTTTCCCTGGATGTGGCTGGCGTTGTGGGGGAGAGGAAACGAGAAGCATCGATTCTGCTAAACAGGCATCTACCATGGAAACACTAAGGCTGACTAGCTGATCTGGTGGGCCACTTTTTGTTTATTAAGAGCACAAACTGTAGTGCCTCATAAACACTTGCAATATTTATGCACCCAGTTCTGGACAATCATCCTATTTTACCTCTGTTCTTGAGAATCTAGCTTCAATTTGTGCTGCACAACTGAGGGGGTTCAACATCTCTCTTGATCCAAAATTGGACTGTTTGATTGGGGAAATCCAGCACACAATATGCAGTCCTGCATAAAATACGAGACCTCGTGCAAGACTCGTTGTCACGGTTTGTTATGACTCTCAGACACAGAGTTAAGATAAAAACACAACTTTATTGAAAAGTTTAAAGAGAACCCTCGTGGGTTAGCATACACATATAACAACATATATTTAGTACATAACAATAGTGAGTAGTGGTATACTGAATGTGAGACAGGCTCTACCGGCCTTGCCAATACCGGGTAAGGCAACCTTAGACTGGCACAAGATGGAATAGGTTCTACCGGCCTTACCAATATACTGGGCAAGGCAGCCTGGAAGGCTAGCAACCGAGGTGAGAGAGGCTCTACCGGCCTTGCCAATACCGGGAAAGGCAACCTTAGACTGGCACAAGATGGAATAGGTTCTACCGGCCTTACCGATATACCGGGCAAGGCAGCCTGGACTGGTACAACAAGGAAGGAGGCTCTACCGGCCTTGCCAATACCGGGTAAGGCAACCTTAGACTGGCACAAGATGGAATAGGTTCTACCGGCCTTACCAATATACCGGGCAAGGCAGCCTGGACTGGTACAACAAGGAAGGAGGCTCTACCGGCCTTGCCAATACCGAGTAAGGCAACCTTAGACTGGCACAAAGTGGAATAGGTTCTACCAGCCTTACCAATATACCTGGCAAGGCAGCCTGGTGGCTGCAAGTATTGGTGCACAGACAGAGAGGGCCTCAGCGACTGGCATATAGGTGGAGCAAACCAGTCACCCATGCAGGACAGACAGAGGCCTAGCCGGGGCTATCAAAATGTCAGTGAGCGCCCGGTGAATAATGGAGCGAACCAGTACCCGCGTACTGAACAGACAAGGACCACCGGTGCTGTATGGGATGCAGCAAGCCACCAGTTATGCATGGAGCGAACCAGTACCCACGTACTGAGGACACACAAACTCTACCGGTGCTGTAAGGAATGCAGCAAGCAGCCAGTGATACATGGAGCAAACCAGTACCCAAGTACTGGGGATACACAGTCACTACCGGTGCTGTAAGGAATGCAGCAAGCAGCCAGTGATACATGGAGCGAACCAGTACCCACGTACTGGAGATACACAATCTCTACCAGTGCTGTAAGGAATGCAGCAGGCAGCCGGTTATACATGGAGCGAACCAGTACCCGCGTACTGGGGATACACAATCTCTACCGGTGCTGTAAGGAATGCAGCAGGCAGCCGGTTATACATGGAGCGAACCAGTACCCGCGTAGTGGGGATACACAATCTCTACCAGTGCTGTAAGGAATGCAGCAGGCAGCCGGTTATACATGGAGCGAACCAGTACCTGCGTACTGGGGATACACAATCTCTACCGGTGCTGTAAGGAATGCAGCAAGCAGCTGGTTATACATGGAGCGAACCAGTACCCGCGTACCGGAGTTACACATCAAAAGAGAGTGAGAATGTCGTCAAAGGCGAGTGGAGGAAGGAGGCACTCTGCAAGCGATCCAGGAGCAGGAACACAGCCGGTACAGTACAGGAAACAGGATGAACAATGGCAGTCAACTGGAGCAGGAACAGCAGCAGGAACAACAGCCAAAAACGGATCAGGAACGGAAGCTGGAACCGAGGAAGCTGTCAGACAGGAACTCTGGCGATCACTGTAGAGCATACAGAGTAGCAATGGCCCAGGAAGCTCAGGAACACAGTGCAGGTGCAGGCGACATAGAGACACCACGAAAGGGCAACCAAAGGGTGCTCAAGTCCAGTCTAAATAGGCAATACAGGGCAGGCTGAAGGCAGGCAGCCAATGGAGAGCCCATTCAGGTAACTGACAGGAAAAGGCAGCAATCACGGGCAACCGTGATACTCGTGTTTAATAGATGTGTGGAGATTTATTTTTCCTAGAGGCAGACAATACTTTTTTTTAGTCTCAGTATCACAATAAGTATTCTTGTATTGACTATTTCTTTATAGATCAGTACAAGCTTTTCACCTTTACATCAGCTGACATCGAACCTATCCCTTGGTTCAACCATGTGCCTATCTGGGTATCACCTACCTACTAGATGGGTTTTCCCCTTGAATGAATGAACTTCATCCTGATGTGGTAATAGTAATGAATATTCTATCCTGCATAGAGGACTACTTCTCCCTAAACACAAGGGAGGTGGCTGAACCCATACTATGGGAGGCACACAATGTGTGGCCTGTGGTGAATTTTTCCCATGGGGTGCCAGACGGAAGCGAGACAGTCAACAGCTCCTGAATTCCCAGCCAACCAAGTTAGGGTTCTTGAAAATAAACACCAACTGCCTGCTTCAGAGGCTGACTTCCACCTTTTTTACCAAGCTAGAGAGGATCTTGCCTGGTTGCATGCCACCACACTCAAATCCTTTCACTGGATGACGCTCCAGAATTATCTGCATGGTAACAAGTGTGAGAAGCTGCTGGCAAGAATGGTGAGGGCTAAAAAAAAGAAGCACTTCATTCACCAGATAAAGGATGGCTCAAATAGTACTCATAAATAGAGATGAGCGAGCACCCCGATGCTCGGGTGCTCGGGTGCTCTGACCGAGCACCGCCGGAGGCTCGAGTGCTCGGCCGAGCACCCGAGCCCCATTCAATTGAATGGGGCGACACGAGCATTACACCAGGCACCCCCTGCTCTGATGAGGGGAGGGTGCCTGGTCAATGCCCCCCTTCATCTCCGCAATGTCCCCCTTCATCTCCACAATGTCCCCCTTCATCTCCTCTATGCCCCTCTTCCACAATGTCCCCCTTCATCTCCGCTATGCCCCTCTTCCACAATGTCCCCCTTCATCTCCGCAATGCCCCCCTTCATCTCCGCAATGTCCCCCTTCATCTCCTCTATGCCCCTCTTCCACAATGTCCCCCTTCATCTCCGCTATGCCCCTCTTCCACAATGTCCCCCTTCATCTCCACACTGTCCCCCTTCATCTCCGCAATGCCCCTTCATCTCCTCAATGCCCCCGTACCTCCAGTCCCTGGTGGTCCAGCGGAGCGTCTTCAGATCTGTGCCTCCTCCGGCACAGATCCCCGCCACCCGAACACGGCGGGCGAGCACATGGCGGTACTCGACGAGTACCGCCATGTGCCGAGCAGAGCGATGCTCGAGCCGATCCGAGCATCGGCCGAGCACGCTCGCTCAACACTACTCATAAAGCTTTTTCAGCCATGGCTGAGGCCTATTTGATGCAGAACCAAATTTTTCTGATCCCTCCTGTAAGGTATGTCTTTGTTGCTTTCATATACTATTGTTCTTCCTGAATCACCCTTCACTTATGATGAGTTACTAGATGCTGGTATGTCCGCCCCACTGGGCAAGAGCCTGGGCCAGATGGATTACCTGTTTCATAGTATAAGAAATTTGAGAACACCTTGTGCACAGTTTTCTTGTGTCTTTTAATTTGATTGTCCAGAGTGGCTCATTCCCCTCGTAGGCACTAGAGGCACACATCTCCGTAATCCCCAAGCTGGGTAAAGATCCCTCCATATGCAGTAACTGCCGAACCATCTCCCTCATAAATAATGATCTTGAGTTAAAATTCTCGCTATTGGACTCAAAACCTGCCTTTCAATTTTCATATACCCCAACCAGGCGGGATTCATCCTGGCTAGGGAGATGAGGAACAACACTATCAAGGTGCTTTTACTAGTTTAAATAGCCTTTAATAAGTGTATTCCTTCCCTTTTGGCCCCTTGGATGCATTTGATCATTTAGGTTGGCAAATTTGCCTCCATATCCCTTATTCGGAGCCCTCCATGACAGCGAACATTAATGGATGTCTCACAAATTAATTTCGGATAACCAATGGTACCAGACATGGATGCCCAAATCAGAAATATGGGCTGTTGGATTACCCTCAGTTTACTCCATGACCTACAGCCCACCTTTTCCTTCACGTGGGCTAAAGACACCATCAAATATTTAGACATCAAGAACGCTATTGATACAAAGAGGGGGAGGAAAAAGGGAAGGGGATAATTCTCTCACCCCAGAGGGACCGCCACCACCTTTAGCTCGCCCACTCACACTCTCAAGCG
Source organism: Rhinophrynus dorsalis (assembly GCA_037306005.1). NCBI lineage: Eukaryota > Metazoa > Chordata > Amphibia > Anura > Rhinophrynidae > Rhinophrynus > Rhinophrynus dorsalis. The sequence goes on from CM074721.1 coordinate 552,126,593, forward strand.
GTTAGGATATATGTACCCTATCAAGGAGAGGATTCATATTCAAAATGTATCAAACAGGCCCCCAAATGCCATTAAATCTGTGCAGAATCCACTGACATGCACAAACATGGTGATAATGTGGAATATTCTAAGTAACTAGGCTGATCCAATGATTGTGGGACGGCAGGGCAGCAGATATCCAAGTGTCACAGTTTGTTTTGACTCTCAGACACAGAGTAAGATAAAAATCAAACTTTATTGAAAAGTTTAATGGGAACCCACACGGGTCCTAATCATACACGTAAATCACATATAACAATAGGTATAATCAGTAGTTATTGCAATATACACAAGGGAGGCTCTACCGGCCTTGCCAATATACCGGGCAAGGCAGCCTGGAGATTTACACGACAAGCTGGTTATGGCTCTACCGGCCTTGCCAATATACCGGGCAAGGCAGCCTGGAGGATTACACGACAAGCTGGTTGTGGCTCTACCGGCCTTGCCAATATACCGGGCAAGGCAGCCTGGTGATTTACACGACAAGCTGGTGGTGGTTTTACCGGCCTTGCCAAATTACCGGGCAAGGCAGCCAAGTGGACAGAGGAACAACTCCACTAATGCTGCATAGATGGAGCAACAGCATAAGATGGAACAGTGGAGCAAACCAGTCTCCTAACCAAGGAGAACCAACCGGGTAGCAACGGAGACAGCAACCACTGGTGGATGTACAATAGCCCAGTGCCATGTATAGGAGAACAGTATAGCCCACCCGGTTCTATACAACGGATTAGCAACCGGTGGATGTGGAGTAAACCAGCAAAATGTACTGGATAAACAGGTGCTTAACCGGCTCTATACATTGGAATCAGCAGCCGGTGGATGGTGGAGTGACCCTGCACTGATGCTGGTCAGCAATAGCGCTCACATGGCTCTAACATAGAGGAATCAGCAGCCGGTGCATGGTGGAGTAAACCAGTACCACGTACTGGATAAGCGGAAGCCCAACCGGTTCTATACAAGCAAATCAGCAACCGGTGAGAGCTGAGTAAACCAGTACCTCGTAATGGATAAGCGAATGCTCAGCCGGTTCTATCCAAGCAAATCAGTAACCGGTGAGAGTGGAGTAAATCAGTACCGCGTACTGGATAGCGGAAGCCCAACCAGTTCTATACAAGCAAATCAGCAACTGGTGAGAGTGGAGTAAACCAGTACCGCGTACTGGATAAGCAAATGCTCAACCGGTTCTACCCAAGCAAATCAGCAACCGGTGAGAGTGGAGTAAACCAGTACCACGTACTGGATAGCGGAAGCCCTACCGGTTCTATATAAGCAAAACAGCAACCGGTGAGAGTGGAGTAAACCAGTACCACGTACTGGATAGCGGAAGCCCTACCGGTTCTATATAAGCAAAACAGCAACTGGTGAGAGTGGAGTAAACCAGTACCACGTACTGGATAAGCGAAAGCTCACCCGGTTCTATCCAAGCAAATCAGCAACCGGTGAGAGTGGAGTAAACCAGTACCACTTACTGGATAGGGGATTCCCAACCGGTTCTAAACAAGCAAATCAGCAACTGGTGAGAGTGGAGTGCACCGAGATCAGAATGTCGCCATAGCGACTTCAGCAGCCAAACGGAGAACCAGTAATAGTGACAGAAGACGAGCCAGGACCACACAGGAACGGTAGCAAGCCAACCGGGTCAGGAACGGAACAGGAACACAGCAGCATGGGATCAGGAACGGAAACCGGAACGACAGCACCTTCAACCGGATCAGGAACGGAGCAGGAACAATGCAGGAGAGGAACTGGCTACAGGAGCAACGCTGGTACTGGTAGCAAGCGAAACAGGCCCAGGGAGCAGGTACAAGGCAGGTGACTGCTGACATAGAGACACCACGAAAGGGCAACCAAAGGGTGCCTCAGCCCAGTCTATAAAGGCATTCCTGGGCGGGCAAAAGACAGGTGGCCAATAGTGAGTACACACACCTGACTGACAGCACAAGTAAGCAATCACGGGCACCGTGATAGTACCCCCCTCTCAAAGACCCCCCCCCCTTCTGGAAGAGGGACCTGGTTTCTGGGGGTACTTGGAATGAAAAATTTGCAGTAATTTGGAAGCATGAAGGTCCTTACTATCCACCCAGGATCGGTTCTCAGGACCATAACCCTTCCAATGTACCAAATACTGCAATTTTCCTCTGAATCTGCGAGAATCAATGATACTCTGAACTTCGTACTCCTCCTGACCCTCTACCTCTATAGGCCCTGGCACCACAGGGTTAGTAGTTTGAGGAGAGATACGTGGAACACATTGTGAATGAGCATGGACGCAGGGATGTCCAAAGCATACGAAACGGGGTTAATTTTACGAATCACCCTATAAGTATTAAATGGCAAAATGGAGCTTTTTTTTTAATGGGCCAAAACACAGGTTGGTGTAGCGGCCGGCATACTGGATGAATACTGGATGAACTGCCGTTAGCAGTTCATTACATGGCCCTTTGTATGGCTAACTACATGTTAAAACACCCGTTGGGTATTTTGAGCTTAACGGCTGCCTTTAAATCTACCCGTAAGTCCGTGGATTATTTAGTCAATCTGGATCCATAATGAGCAGATGACTAGCCTCATGTCACGGTTTTTGAAGACTCTCAGACTTAAGGTTTGGTAAAATAACTTAACTTTATTAAAAGTTAAGGGCAGTCCCCGTAGGGTAAACATACATAACAATACAACAGTAATTGAACATATAATAGATTCTACCGGCCTTTCCTAAATACCGGGCAAGGCAAACGAAGTGACAGTTTTAATGACAGGCTCTACCGGCCTTGCCTATACCGGGTAAGGCAACCGTGAGATGACATATACCGGTTCTACCGGCCTTACCAATACCGGGCAAGGCAGCCCCTATGGAATGCTGAACGTAGGTTCTACCGGCCCTGCCAATACCGGGTAAGGCAACCTTAAAGATGGTGAATTACAAGGTTCTACCGGCCTTACCAATACCGGGCAGGGCAGCCCAAAGGAGTACTGGAGTAGGCTCTACCGGCCCTGCCAATACCGGGTGAGGCAACCTACAGGATGGTAACGTCAAGGTTCTACCGGCCTCACCAATACCGGGCAGGGCAGCCTGAGCGAGTAGACCAGCTGTCAGGTGACTAAGACAGCAGAGAGCATAAGTACAGAGGTCTTACTCAACCGGAGTCTATTGCCAGGGATAATCAGACAACTGCAAAGAAGTGGACAGCGACTGACCACAGTACTGGATGTTCAGGAGCAAACCAACATCCGCACGTTGGGACTAATGGTAATAGCGCCACCAGGTTTAATGGAGCAAACCAGCAACCGCACGCTGGAATCAACAATGTATATCGCAACCAGGTTTAGTGGAGTAAACCAGCGTCCACACGCTGGGACCAACAATGTATATCGCAACCAGGTTTAGTGGAGTAAACCAGCGTCCGCACGCTGGAGCCAATAATGTATCTCTCAACCAGTTAGTGGAGTAAACCAGCGTCCGCACGCTGGGACCAACAATGTATTTCGCAACCAGGTTTAGTGGAGTAAACCAGCGTCCACACGCTGGGACCAACAATGTATATCGCAACCAGGTTTAGTGGAGTAAACCAGCGTCCGCACGCTGGGACCAACAATGTATATCGCAACCAGGTTTAGTGGAGCAAACCAGCGTCCGCATGCTGGGACCAACAATGTAAATCGCAACCAGGTTTAGTGGAGCAAACCAGCGTCCGCACGCTGGGACCAACAATTTAAATCGCAACCAGGTTTAGTGGAGCAAACCAGCATCCGCACGCTGGGACCAACAAAGTATGATCAGCAGCGAGAAGAACACTGTCGCCAGAGCGACGGCTGGAGCAGGAGATTCAGGAACTCAGTAAGATTAACCCGCGAGGTGCTGGAACACAGGAACACTGGAACTTTGGAACACAGAAACACTAGCATGCAGGAACACTGGAACACAGGATACTAGCATACAGGAACACTGGAACACAGGATCAGCAAGTACAGCAGGAACAGGCCCAGAAGCCTGACAAGCAGGTCAGGCAGAGTGAAGTCAGAAACACCACGAAAGGGCAACCTGGAAGTGCTCAGCCTGGGTTTAAAAAGGCTGTGTGAGGAGGGCTAATCACAGACAGCCAATCATGACATTCAGCAGTGACTGACACTGGACAGCACCAATCACGGGCACCGTGATACCTCATCACAAATACGAACAATCGGAGTACTGTCAAAATTATTTCACCAGATGGAGCAGCATCTTACCTGCCTTGTCTCCATGTTCAAATACCCCCTGATGAACAAAGAACACCCTAGAGCTATTAAGTACTGAAAGACACAAATTAAGGTGCAGACAGAAATGCAATGTAGGAGTCATTCCCACCATCATCAGCATAGACTCGCTTAGCCACATGAGCCTCATTCACCAGTCATCGAGCCTCCGCTGTGCAGCTCTTCATGAAGGCAGACTCCAGAGAAAGCAGAGACCCCAAGCACAAACCTCAGCAGCCTCCCACATCACAACTCCCGTCGGACCTCAGTGTCCAGGTGCGGACCTGGGGAGGACCACCAAGGTCCAGAAACAGCAATATAGGGGATCCAATGCCACCTGAGACAAGCATTCACACCCCAAGACACATCCACAGACATTCCTAGAAACAAAATCATGATCGATATGGGACAAGGAGTGGTGCGTAGAAGAGAGACAGAAGTATCCGCTATCAGGTGGATGGAGCATACACCAGGCATCCACCAGACCCACGTGCCCCAGCCAGCCACTAAAAGTCAACAGGGAGCGAGACCAGCATCCACGGTACCCCCGAGTTGGTCAAGGTCCAAAATATTATTAACCCCTTAGTGACCGGCCATGCGCGCCCGCGGCCGGCACTTAACGGCGGGGTTTTTTTTTCGCCATTCTCTCGAATTACTTCCTGGACGTACATGTACGTCCTCTGTCACTAAGTGACAGTTTCTGCGGGACGTACATGTACGTTCATTGTCGGCATGGGGTTAAAGTCTCCCATGCACACCACCTGGCACCCAGTTCTAGAAGAAACAAATTCTGCACATAGAACATAATCAGTGAAGGTGGAGGAATATGCAAGTTAACAATTATAAAGGGAAGGTCCATGAGTGCCTCAACTTCATCCTCAGGCATCTGGCTTCTGGCAAACTTGCCCAACCTTGACTTGTAGTCACTCGACTTCTTACCCATGGCCGAAGAGTCACCTAGCAGGGAAGAGGCACACTCCAGAAAGATCACTGAGGAGCAAAACGGAGAGTAGAGGGCAGCAACTTCAAAGAAACAGGATAACAGTGGGTCGTTGGCTCAGAAAAACAATTCACAACATAGGGCACATTATGAGGTCAAGTGTAGAGATGTAATCAAGCGAGAAGGTAAGCATAGGTAACATGTTTGAAAAGATGGGTCACATAGCAACTGACAGGGCTTAACCGCGTCACCTGGAGAACAGAGCTGCACCAGCACCAGTTGGATGCTCCCCCTACCGCTCAAGAGAGCAGAGTATCACCCCACAGAAAGCAGATGTTACCACCAAGAACCTGTTTTCAGCAAGCAGCACTTTGGGGCTACCAGATTAGGAGACAAGGAGGCCTAATGGAGGGGGGGGCACTGGGATAGAAAAAAAAACAGGAGGGTGCACTAGTGAATAATGGGGAAGGTGGGATCAGATCAGCAGTCAGGCCACAGGCCCAAACTCACACCAAGTGGCCCAAGGAGTGAAGAGGATGGCTCCCTACAGTAGCACAGAGAAGGGCAGACTGAGAGAAGAGGCAGGTAGTGCCAGTTTAAGCCCCTGGTAGGGCAACTCACAAATGAGTATGTAGGTCCAGAAGCAGTTGTGTGACCACAGCACAGTCCCCTAAACCAGCACGAGCGTTCAGCTTGGAAGGGGCCTCCAGTGGCTGTGACTCAGGCAACCAGGCAGCTCTGGCGTCCAGGCTATCACCATCCGTCCATTGACACAGGAGAGAAGTGAGCAGCAAGCCAAATGCTTGTGACAGAGCCTGCAGACTCCCAGCAGCAAAATGACACTTGAGACCATGACTGTGGGACTAGGTCTCTGCAAGCTGGAACAAATAGCAGCCAAGGACTGCGGCCATCTGAAATCCCCTACACCGGGAAGAAGGTACACAGGGAGGGTAATGACAGGTGTATTTGGCTGTGGAGCCCCAAAATAAGCTGGATGGCAGCAGATTAGGGCTGGGGTGAATGGAGAGCTCCGCAAACATGTCCATCCACTGCACTATTCTGACTCTTATTGCTTTTATTTGGGCCAATATAACTCTAAATCTATGAGAATGCATCTCCCTCTGGTGCAGTTGGGTCTTGGTATGCCTTAGGTACTCCGAATGTACCTTGCTACTAATGTTCAAAAATGATTTGAATGCTATTATGGTGGGAACAAAGATTGGAGATATGCTCTCTTTTATAATTTTGAGACATTGGTACCCACAAACCTACTGTGGTTGCCCCGGGAATCTGTTCTTGGTTTCATTAAGGTACATCTGATCTTTAGTCATTTGCTAGACATCTGGTATTGGTCCCAAGGCTACTCCATTTTGGCCCCTCCCAATGCATCTCAATATATAGTCATCCTGATTTTGTCCCAGGAGCAATCTATTCACCTTTTGCATTCTGGAGAACCCAGTGACTGGACCCCTTACAAATCTGTATAGGGAGTGGGATTTGCTTCCCTCTGAGTGACTATGTCAGAAATACCTTCTTCTGATCTCTTGGCAGTTGCAATATAGACATCTACAACATCTCATTGTTACTCTATCGACAATGGAATATAAACCTTGGGATCTTAATCCCTTTGAAAACATGCTCACACAAGGCGGCCTTAAAACCCATGCTGCATCTATGTTATGCAAAATGATACGTTACCACCTTGGTCCTTTGAGCAATGGCAATTGGAGTTGGGATTTACCTGGTCCCTTCATGACTGATTGTTCATTTATACTCTCCTTATGAAATCAGCATTAGATACCTCCAGCAAGGAAGTGCACTTCAAATTAATTACCAGATAGTAGTAAAATACTCTTCAATGTCTGGCTAGCACTCACTCTTAAGGTTCGCCACTCTGTTAGAGATGTAAGGTTGATTAAGTTCCATGACACATCATTGCTGGTTCTGCAGTTATTTATAGCCTTTCTGGGATGCGATTCATAGGGACATTGGTAATATTCTTGATGTATCCCCTCCCATGAGACCCTGTTCTTTTCCTCTTCTCTTATTAAATCATCCACCAAATGCCGCTTAACACTGCCAAATCCCTTATCCCATTACACTGAATGGACCCTTCACCCCCATCTGTAGCAGAGTGGAAGAATCAGATGCGGGAAAAGGTAGCCCTGGAAAAATACCTATGCAATGTCTATGCAATGATTCCTTGACAGTCTTCCCTGAAATTTGGACCGCTTGGTTGGCCTTTGATGTGCAATATCAGTGGTATGGCATATGGCTGATTCTTTGAAGACTTCTTTGGTCTGGTCCCTTCAGAACTCTTCAGGTCCTACCAGCCTGAGCCAGTGATTTGTTGGCCCAGAGGTACCACCACTCTCCCCTCTCCTACACCCTTCTTCCCACTTTCTTTTTCCTTTCTAACTTCAGTTCTTCTTTCCTCTCTCTCACCTGTTTCGAGCAGTTCTTACTTACTGTTTTTTATATGGCTAATTGTTGGAATTACATAATTCTGTATACGTACGAGACTGTTACTTCTTCTCTCCATACTAACAGACACTTTTTCTCTTGCTATATTATTATATATTGTACCAGTATGTCTGTTTTGTCTCAATAAAGGCTTTTTTATAAAATATATATATTAGTAACAATTATCTGTGTAAGTAAGTGAAAACAGTGGGATACTATTAGTTATATCTTTACCAATGAAAGAATACATGAGAATGTGATCAAGGAAAAGCAATTATATCATAATCATATCATAATTTTTGTTGCATATACTATTTTATTTGAAAACATATCATCATTTATGTCTTGAATGTTTCAGTTACAGCAAAATATAATGCACACACGCACACACACACGCACTGAAGAATGTTGAAGGGATAGTAATGTTTCAAAATAAAAGCAGCTCTAATAAATCATCATAGAATTTGGACTTTGGAGAGTGTTATTTCAATTCTGTCAAAGTTGTAGTTCAAGAGTAATTCAATGACAAAGTATCCCCCTCCCGCGCCTTTTACTGATGTAACACTTTTCAGCCAGATCAGAAGGGAGGTGCCCAGGTACACTGCAGAGAGGGACAATCTTCAATTAAGATAAGGGAATAACCTGAAAAACTTGTCAAGGGGGGCAGGGCTTTCATTGTTCTCATAGGAAGAAGATTGTCCCCTGCTGTTATCTGTCTTGTCTATGGACTACATTCCACATATGAGAAGAGATGGCTTACACTAGGTAAAAGGGGCGGGAGGGGAAACTTTGCTTGTGAATATCTCTCAAACCATAAAGGTTTGAGAGATAAAACTTATATCGTTCTTTATTTTTTTTAATGCCTACAAAATAAAATAAAGATAAAACTAAGTATTACTATCCCTTTAAGTGAACTTGCCATATTAGTAGCCAGGCTAGGGATTATTAAATCAAGTGCATATATGAATAAGTGTCTAATTTTCTTCAATAAGATGTTTTCCTGCTTACATTGGTTCTAGTTGTTCTGCTCTATATTTTTAATGAAATATCACATATTCAGTTGAAGTGTTTGGGCATTTTTTACAAGAGGTTGTAAATATGTCTCTTTATAGCACTAACAATGGTAGATCATTATGATGTAAAACATTGTTAGTTGATTAATAATAAGTGAAATGAGTATGCAAACCATTAGTAGATGACTGATTAAATCAAGATGTTTGGATACCCTCATATTGCATTTTGTATAGGCAAGTCAAGTGTCATAAATAGTGCATTACTGGAGGTTGTTGCCTTGTATTTCTATAAAGTTTCTTCATCTTATGTGCCAGGCTTAATCTGCTGTAACCATTTCTCTGTGCTTCGGACTGGCATATTTTATTCAATTACATAAAGTTGTAAAATCTGTCCTTGCACAAGCGTGATTCATATTTATAACCAGCATCAAAGAGTTGTAGTATATGCCCAATCAGGGTCTCTTTTGTAGAACAGCTCATCAGTTAATATCTGTAAAATATGACTTCATGGACCAATATTAGTCAACAGAGGAAGTCTTTCACCTTGGTTTGGGGAACACCCCTCAACAGGAAATCCAAACACTGTATTGTATTGTATTGTATTGTATATTTTTATTTATATAGTGCCGCCGGTGTACTTGGCATTTTACAGATTACATTTAATACAGCAGGGGTACAATAAGTGCAGTGATTAAGTGCTTATATAGGCAGTCATAAGGGGAACAACAGGTGAGTATACATTAGGATAAGAGGTCCCTGACCCGTAGAGCTTACAATCTAAGTATAGGAGGGGTGACATACAGATACAAGCTGGTAGAGGAGAAAGTGCAGTGTTTGGCTTATGATAATAATGATAATATTTCCATATTATGCTATTGCTAGGGATAAAAGGTGATCTTTTAGTTTAGATTTAAAATTGCTGAGGGTTGAGGCTTGGCGAATACTGGATGGTAGGGAGTTCCAGAGGGGAGCAGCAAGGGAGAAAGCTTTCAATCGTGAAACAGCGATAGTGGTTAAAGGGGAAGTGAGTCGTCCAGCATGTGTGCTGCGTAGTGGACATGCAGGGATATGGCGGGATATCAAAGATGAGATATAAGGCGGGGACAAGTGATGGAGAGCCTTGAAGGTGATGAGGAGGATTTTGAATGTGATACGCTGCTTTATGGGAAGCCATGACAGCGATTTTAGGAGTGGTGGGGTGAGTACTGTTCTGGAGGAGAGGAAGAGTATTCTGGTGGCTGAATTAAGAACTGATTGAAGAGGAGCGATATGGTTAGTAGGAAGACCAGTAAGTAAAGAGTAGTCCAGGCTAGAAAGGATAAGAGAATGCATGAGGGTTTCTGTTGTAGAGTGAGAGAGGAATGGCCGGATTTTCGCTATATTCCGAAGAAAGAAGCGACATGTTTTGGTAAGGTTGTTAATGTGGGTGGAGAAGGAAAGGGAAGAGTCCAAAGTTACCCCGAGGCAGCGGGCCTTGTCTACAGGGTAAATTGTGGAGCCTTCAACAGTTATAGAAAATGGAGGTGTTGTGCAGGATTTAGGAAGGATGATAAGGAGCTCAGTCTTGGACAGGTTAAGTTTTAAGTGATGATGAGCCATCCAGGAAGAGACAGCGTTAAGGCAATCTGAGACCCGCTGCTGTATTTCAGGTGATATTGAGGGTGCTGAGAGATATATCTGTGTATCGTCTGCATAGAGATGGTAGTTAAAGCCAAAGGATTTTATCAGTTGCCCCAGGGAGAGTGTATACAGAGAAAAGAGAAGAGGTCCCAGAACAGAGCCTTGGGGTACACCTTCTGAGAGGGGGATCGGAGGTTAGGAGGTGTTAGCGTATGTCACAGAGAAAGACCGTTTAGAGAAATAGGATAGAAGCCAGGAATGTGCCAGGCTGCAGATACCAAGTGATTTGAGAATCTGGGATAGAAGGGTATGTTCGACTGTGTCGAATGCTGCCGAAAGGTCTAGGAGGATAAGAAGAGAGAAATGGCCTTTGGTTTTTGCAGTGTGGAGATCGTTTGTTACTTTGAGAAGGGCGGTTTCTGTAGAGAAAGTGGCCCGAAAGCCAGACTGCAGGGGGTCCAGAGTGTTATGGAAGTTGAGGAAGGTAAGTAGACAAGAGTAGGCTAGGCGCTCGAGGAGTTTAGAGGCAAAGGGCGAAAGGGATATGGGGCGGTAGTTGGATGGGGATGTGGGGTCTAATGAACTTTTCTTGAGAATTGGAGATACTATTGAATGTTTGAATGCGGAGGGGAAGATGCCAGAGGATAGGGAGGAGCTGAATACCCGAGTTAGCATGGGTACTAATGTGTGTTGCAGAGGAATGAGGAGGTGGGATGGTATGGGGTCAAGGGAGCAGGTGGTGGGTGGTGATGTGGACAGCAGGAGGGAGACCTCTGCTTCTGTGACTGAAGTAAAGGAATCAAATAAGTAGGATGGAGGATCAGGAAAATACAGTTGTGAAGGCTGGGAAGGTGGGATTGTTTGATGTATTGTGTTAATCTTTTGTGTGAAAGATTCTGCAAAGTCTAGATGGGTTAGGGAGTGGAGGGGGAATGATGGAGGGGAGGGGAGAAGGAGGGAATTGAAGATACAGAAGAGGCACTATGAGTTTGATTTGTGAGTATAGAGTAGTAGTGTTGTTTGGCAGAGGATAAAGCAGTGTTGAAGCAGGAAAGAAGGAATTTGTAGTGGATAAAGTCTGCGTGAGAGCGGGACTTCATCCACAGGCGTTCAGAGGTGCGGGTACAGGAGCGGAGGAAGCGTGTTTGTGAGTTGAGCCAGGGGCGTGGGTTTGAGGGGCGTTTGTTACGGGCCTGGATGGGGGCATATAGATTAAGTGATGAGGAGAGGAGGTTGTTGTAGTATTCTACAAGTCTGTCCGATTCAGAAAGAGTGTTGAAGGTGGAGAGGTTTGAGTGCAATGCAGAAGATAAAGCAGAAATGTCTAGTGAGCGAAGGTTGCGGGTGTAATGCGGGGCCGTAGTTAGTTGGGGGATGAGGGAAAGGGTTGTAGAGAAGGTTATGAGATGGTGATCGGAGAGTGGGAAAGGAGATATGGAGAAATCTAGTAAGCAGCAGTTCTTTGAGAAGACCAAGTCGAGGGTGTGACCGACTTTGTGTGTGCTGGAGTCAGTCCACTGTTGAAGAGTGGAAGATGAGGTTAGTTGAAGGAGGCGTGAGGCCCAAGAGAGGGAAGGATCATCAATGTGACAGTTGAAGTCCCCAAGTATGAGAGCAGGAGCATCAGAGGAAAGAAAGAATGCAAGCCAGCTCTCAAAGTCTGCAAGGAAGGCAGAGGGTGTGGTTGTGGGAGGTCTGTATACTACTGCAACATGCATTGCTACAGGGTGGAATAATTGGATAGCATGTACCTCAAAGGAGTTAGTGGAAAAAGATGGGGGAACAGGTATCAGCTGAAAGCGACACAAGGAGACAAGCAGTACACCTGTGCCACCACCTCTACCCACTGTGCGTGGTGTGTGTGTGAAGTACAGGCCTCCATGTGAGACTGCAGCCTCCACGGCTGAATCATGTTGGGAGAGCCAGGTCTCAGTAAGGGCGAGAAGCTGGAGTGCTTGTGAGCAGAAAAGGTCATGTATGAGAGTAGATTTGTTAGAGAGAGAACGGACATTCAGAAGGCCACAGGAGAAGGGCTGGGCAGGAAGTGGGAGGGTTGGGATGGGGGTGAGATTAGAAAAAATAGAGCCTCTGTGGGATGGGGAGGAGAGTGGGCGTGGGCGGTGGCATATGGGGATATAATTGGGGCCTGGGTTTGGGGAGATGTCTCCAGCCACAAGGAGGAGAATAAGACATACAGCCAGTAGGTGGGAATGTGATTTGTGACTGCTGTGGGTTGGAGTGGAAGGATGGGTCCGTCTGAGCAATGTATACAGGGTGTGGTTGCAAAATGGATTTGATGGGAGTAAGGAGGGGGAAATATGAATATGAGGAGCAATAGGCATATAAATAGAGAGCTGGATTCTGCAGTATAGGAGCAGAGCTGAATACAACAGTAAAAGGGCAGGTTGCATTGTGGAGTGGAGTAACAGAGCAGGGAGAAAGCAAAACAAGAGTCTTTAGGAGTGTGTGTTGCTGCAGGGCAGGATGTTCATCTTCAGTCCCCCTTCTCACATCTGCTCCAACATTCCTGTAACTCCAGACACAATATAGAAGAAGGCTGTCTCAATTATAAGTAAAGTTTAATAAAACAATGCATTAAAAATAAATAAAGTGTGTGTCTATATATATATATATATATATATATATATATATATATATATATATATATATTTCAGTCCAGGTTTTGGTAAGCACACCCAAAGAAAAAAGCACATTTAAAATTGCTGGAGTGCAACCAATTTTGACCAAAATAGCTAAAAGCAATATACAAAATATTGGTGCACATCCAAATTTTCATCACCATTAACCCTTTACTCTGTGGAATTGTGCCAGCATATCACTACTATATTAAAGATGAGGATTTAGTTACATTATATGGCCGTAGAATGCTAAGCTTGCCACCAACGCCAAGGTACCTAATTTTGGCAAGTACCTAACCTTAATTCACTTTGTCTTATGAGCTGCATCTCTCCTACTGTAGGCATTTACTAACCTTAATTTACTTTATCCTGAGAGCTGAGTCTTTGTCAGCTTTACTCACTAATGGAGTGAGACTGTCTGACAGGCATTATATAGTGTCCTAGAGACAATGAACATTGTACCTGGGGATGGGGGGGTGCTTAAACCAATAGAAGCTGGTCACCTTGGGGTGGGAGGGGTGCTTAAACCAATAGAAGCTGGTTAAAACTTCCAAAAGTACAATTCCAGTCCAGGTTTTGGTAAGCACACCCAAAGAAAAAAACACATTTAAAATTGCTAGAGTGCAACCAGTTTTGACTAAAATAGCTAAAAGCAAATACACAAAGTACATCCAAATTTTCATCACCATTAACCCTTTACTCTGCTGCATTTTGCCTGTATATCACTACTATATTAAAGATGAGGATTTGGTCATATCATATGGCCATAGAATGCTATGCTTGCCACCAACGCCAAGGTACCTCATTTTGTCAAGTACCTAACCTTAATATGCTTTGTCTTATGAGCTGAATCTTTCCTACTTTAGACATTCACTAACCTTAATTTACTTTATACTTTACTTTATATATATATACATTTGTATTAGGATTCACAGAATGTTCTAAACACTGGTCTTATAGATATCCATTTATTCAGAGCTGTCCTGATCTCCTGGTTTCTTAAGCTATAAATAATGGGGTTGAGTAAAGGTGTGACCACAGTGAAAAGTGCAGATATGACTTTGGTCAGGATTTGTGATGGACTTCTAGATGGAATTGTATATTTTGCAAAAAGAATTCCATAATATGTGCAGACAACTGTGAGGTGGGAGCTACAGGTGGTGAAGGTTTTCTGCCTGCCAGTGATGGTGGAAATTTTAAAGATAGCAAGAAAGATGCTGGCATATGTTAAAATGATAAATAAAAAAGGTAGCAGGATAAAAGGGATGGATAACACAATGGTCTGCACTTCAATAATTGACGTGTCTGAGCATGAAGCCTCAATAACAGGTGCAAGATCACAGTAAATATGGTCAATGATATTAGATCCACAGAATTCTAACAAAGATGTGGGAATCGTGTTAGTCAAACTGCTAGCAAGTCCTAGCAACCAAGACCATGTAATTAAAATACAACAACATTTGATATCCATTATATTAATGTAATGTAATGGGTTATTGATGGCCAAGTATCTATCATAAGCCATTTCAGTGAGTAGTAAACACTCTGTAGCAACGAAAACACCATAAAAATAAAGCTGTGCAAGACAATCATTTACAGATATTAAACTACCATCTGCTATTGTGGCACATAGCAACTCAGGAACTACATTTGTAGACAGAAAGATATCAGATAAAGACAGTTGGCTGATGAAGAAATACATAGGAGAATGGAGGGTCTGGCTTGTTGAAACTAAGGTGATTATTGTGATGTTTGCACACAGTGTTGAAATGTAAAGCACAAGAAGCAATATAAAAAGTAATTTAGTCACTGTTTGAGAGCACATAAAACCCAGCAGTAGAAATTCTGTTATTTTGGTCTGGTTGCTGTTGCTCATGATGAGGAAAATATTATTTGAGAATGTCAGAAAGTTCAGACTACAGCATTGTAATCAGTGTGTCTGTAATCAGTCTGTGTGAAAAACATGTAGAGGTTAGGTTAGGTTAATTTTGATATGAATTTGAAATATGGGTTAAAAAAAGAAAAGCAGAAAATCAAATCAGCAAAAACAGTTATTAATTAACTTCTGTTGATGTTATGCATCATATATTGATTTTAAATAAAGGCACAACATATACTTTAGTTCCCTGAATAAAAGAAAATATTCTACAGCATCCAAAGCTTTCAGCAGTAGTATGAGAAGAGTTTCAGCACATACAAGATGGCATTTCAGGTGGCAGAAAATATTTTTGTAGCTGTAGTCTTAGGTATAATAATTCCACTCATCCTATTCACAATTGTCTCCTCAGTTATCAGTAGTGCGTTAAAGTCACATCCGCAAGTGTAGTTCACAGAAAATCCTATGTCGGTTTCTGCTGAAGAAGATACCTTATAGTTATATATAAAAGTAGGAATGATCCATGTGGAGTTCTTATATCCCATGAAGACTAATTAGAAATCAGAAGGAAATATTTTTAAACAGGGTATTGCTATTCTTCATTAAACTAATGTTCTCATATCAAAATATATTCACAGATGAGAAGTCATTTTCTTCAGTTTGTAAAATAACAAGGCTTTGCTTACAGCATTCCCTGTAGATCTTGTGCCTTCGTTCCCCTATTTCTCATCCAGTGGATTTTCATGTGTTCACATGGTATTCCCAGCTGCAATCTATATGACCTAGCTGTTGCTCTCCTGGCTGCCCAATAAGAATAATAATAAAGGACACACGTTAACCAGTAGGGGTAGGCTAAATCTCTCTCAACATTTGGTTGGTGTTAATAGTAGTAGTCGTAGTAGTAGTAACAGTGATGGGGAAGCAGCTGGTGGGACTAGTGTTAGGAGAGTGGTAGGGGAAGCAATTGAGAGGATCCAGACTAGTGATATGACCCTGGGAGCCCCCTTCCCCCCGCAGCATTGGAACATGATCCTGAAGAAGGCAGAATTGTCACCACCGCAATATGTCACAGGCACCCAGGAATGCTCAGAACTCAGTACGGTAATACAATGCTAAATATTTATTAGACTAAAACACAGCAATAAATAAGTAGTACCACAAGCAAAGGGTTACTAGCTGGCGACACTACTACCAGAAATAGTAGGCCTCTCGCTAGACCACAATGCTAGAGACTGGGCCTAAGACCCTGTTAGTCTCAGCAGGAAACAGGAACGCCAATTCTTGATCCGTCGACTGGAACACTGGAACAGGCGACCACTGCGAACACTGGTTCAGCAATCTTGATCTGATGAACAGGAACACAAGGACTGCTGGACTGGAGAACTGACCCACGCCTGCAATCAGTCAAACCAGCAACACCACACCTTTGCAGCAACCCGGTGATCCACGCCTGCAGTCACAGCTAAGAGACCCTGTGACTCTGCCTGCAGTCACTATATCGGACCTCTGTGACTCACTCCTGCAGTTACATATTAAGACCCTGTGGCTCACTCCTGCAGCCACCACACGAGACCCTGTGACTCACGCCTGCAGTCACTACAACAGACCCTGTGACTCTGCCTGGAGTCACTATATCGAGACCCTGTGACTCACTCCTGCAGTCACCAATCAGACCCTCTGTCCAAAACAGTGGTCTTAAGCCAATAGCACAAATTAATCACGTAAGGGATACTCGTGATCACTGGGTCATACACAGAGAGGGTTCTGGTACTTATCTGGGTCATACACAAAAAGGGTTCTCTTACTTAGCCAGGTTATACACAGTGCGGGTTCTCATAAATAACCACGCCCCAGTGCCACGGCATTAGCTGTCATGTTATGACCATTGGCCTATGTGTCTGAAATGTAGACATACTGATACACCCAGACATATGCAACACACATGGAGACTCATACACACACAGTGAGACACACACATGGAACGGACATGCATACAGACACACTCATGCATCACATATACACACACATGCACACAACATATATGCAGACACACACATGCAACAGATATGCACACACACACACACACACAGAGGGGGACACAGATACAGTGATAGGAGTCTCTGTAGGTTGTGGATCTTGCTCATCCCCTGGATCTAAGTTCTGTGTAGAGGTGTATGTTTGGGTTGTGCAAATAGATAGCAGAAAATAAAGGATAGTTATACCAGAATGTTAATCCTTTGAGTGGCAGAGGGGTATGCAATGTGTTGTGTACCCCTGTAGCACTGAAAGGATTAAGATATAGAGTGGCAAGCAGTATACACTGGTGTGTCATGTCACAGTTAAATAGCAGTAGGAAATGTATTCATACCTGGGAGCTTTGTCTTGTGGAGTTCCTGGAGGGATATAAGTGGAGGGCACTCAAAGTGTTAACAGACATGTGAAAACAAAATTAGGCATAGGCTGGGCAAGGAAGACATGTGAGAGAGAAATGGAAGTTAACTGTGTGAGGGGTTTGAAGACACTTCCCCCTGTGCTGCTGGTCTGTCCTGCAGGGAAAAGTTGATACGCAACCCTGTGGCAGTCAGTGGGTTAAGTGTGGGTTAAGTGTGTACTTGATGGTGGCCTGTCCTCAAACTTGAATGGCAAATGTTGACACCCATGAAATAATTGAGCAATGAGGGCCTACCTTAACCCTTTGAGTGCCATTACGTTCCTCTGATTTTGTAGCTTCCCTTCAGTGGACATACTACAGGTCCAGCTGAGGCCACTGGGAATCAGAGAGAGTGAGCGAGAGTGTGTAGTATTTGTGTATGTATATGTGCGTGTATGTATGTATGTGTGTCACGGTGTGTGTGTGTGTGTGTGTGTGTGTCGGCCATTTTTATTTTTGTTTGAGGAGGAGGAAGTTGAGGGAGGGCAAACTCCTTGAAGAGATCTTAACAGGAGTAGCCAGGGGCCTTTGGCCCTGCCACTGCTATCAAAATCAAGCCACCCTGTATCTCCAGCACTGGCAATATGGAGGAGATTTCTATATCTCCTCCTTACTGCCAGCCCTGGGTGTGTGTGTGTGTCTCCTGAGGAGACATACATTATGTAATTAGGCTTTCTATTTTATAATATACTAATGTAAAAGCCCATTGTACCGTTTGTTTAACACACAGACACAGTGGTTTAGGATAAAACACAGTTTTATTGAAATCACATTAATTAAATAACCTTCACCGGTCCTGTAGTATATCAGCAGAATAGTACAGACACACGACAGGTTATAAATGCAAATGCCTACACAGGTCCAGCATAAACATAAAGTCCACAATAGTCTATACAGACACAGGTCAGATAGATATGTTGGATTCCCAGAAGCAAGGTCTTGCATGGGTTAATGATCTTCAGAGTGTAAACAGTCCCATGTGCAGAGAGGTCTGTGATGGGTTTCTCTGCATATAGACAGCAGTAGAACTCGTAAGGCCCAAAACTAGATAAGCAGAACTAGCGTGAACTGCCTAGGCAACAATGGGAACAGAGAAACATGAGGGACTGCCATAGCAGTAACGGAGACAACACTTGCACTCTGCTGAAGTATACCGGAGGCAACCGGTGGCTCACCTACTGGAGCAGTAACGGAGGCAGACACTTGCACAGAGCAGAGACAGTAACAGAGACTAGGCCCAAGGTAAACTGCCGTAGCAGTGATGGAGACAACACTTGCACTCTGCTGAAGGATAACCGGAGGCAACCGGTGGCTCAGCGGCCAGAGCAGTAACGGAGGCAGACACTTGCACCAAGCAGAGGCAGTAACGGAGACTAGGCCCAAGGTAAACTGCCATAGCAGTAACAAAGAAAACACTTGCACTCTGCTGAAGGATACCAGAGGCAACCGGTGGCTCACCTGCCGGAGCAGTAACGGAGGCAGACACTTGAACAGAGCAGAGGCAGTAACAGAGACTGGCCCCTGATACTCTGCAGGAGGAAATAGTCCAATTTCCAGACAGTCAGAATGTCGCCTAGGCGACACAGCACAGGAACGCCAATCAAGCCGGGTAGATTCACGGAGCAGGAACGTCAGCCAAGCCGGGTCGGATCACGGAGCAGGAACGTCAGCCAAACCGGGTCGAATCATGGAGCAGGAACATCAGCCAAGCCGGGTCAGATCACGGAGCAGGAACGTCAGCCAAGCCGGGTCGAATCACGGAGCAGGAACGTCAGAAGAACGTCAGGCAATCTGGGTCGGTACACAAGGGAAGTAGACAATATGCAGAGTAGTCAGGCAGGCCGAGTCGGTACACTGGGAATCACTGAGCAGAATAAAGCACTGGCACAGAAACACCAAGAAAGGGCACCGGAGGGGCGCCTAGCATATAAAGGTCATACTGGGTGGGACTAACACACAGTATCCAATGGGAGAGAGGCACAGGCTAGACTAACAGAAAAAGAGCACGGGCACCGTGATACCCGTGTACATTGACCAAGGTCCGGGTGATGTTAACCCTTTGAGTGCCAGAGGGGTACACAACGCATTGTTTTGCAATGCGTTGCGTACCCCTCTGGCACTCAAAGAGTTAAGATGGCGTTCCTGCTCTGCGTGAGGCAGCACACACGATGCAGTCATGCTCTGTAGAGACTGCCTGAAAGCACAGAATGCTCCCAGCACAGAACTCCCAGCATTCTGTGCATTCTGGCAGTCTCTACTGCGTATGATTGCATCGGACAAACATTCTAGCATTTTATTATATAGGATATATAGATATTTCAATTTGCCAATGGCCTTATATATTTCTTAAAAGCCTCAGACCGCCATCTTCCCAGGTGTTTAATGAAAATGCCTTCATTACTGTCTGCTGCCTTTGTAGCTACTCCTATCTGAAAATAGTTTGTCCTAAAATCCTCTGTGAAGCCCTGCTCTGACCAACATCCTGCGCAATACTGCCTGAAACATCTTCAGAAGGATCACATTCTTGTGTCTAATGAAACCAACTCCCCCTTACAGCCTGGCCTCTAAATACTCTGCTACTACTTGGACCGGGCACAGGTTCCCCCAGTGGCTGCTAACGGCACCTATTGCTCCTTGGCCAACTGGATAAATCATAGGGCCACTTCCTTCTCCCACCTCACACATTTTGTTAGCAATCCTGATTCTACTTCCCTCCTCAAATGTGGTACTAACTCACCTATGCTAAATACTCCAGCAAATGCCTGGCCTCAAACTGATCTGCACAAACTTGCCTCAAAACACCTATGAGGCTACTCAGCCTATCCTTTGTTTAGGTTTCAGCCTATCTCTTTAGGGTCCTTCTATCTTCCCCCCAGCAATTCATAACCTGAGCCAACACAAATCTTTTTGTGTGATCCACTATCCCCTTGAGTTTGTTAAAAAAGGAAATTGACGCCAAGACTGCCTGCACCCTGGAATTGCAAAGATCCAGCTCATGCATGTGAGACAGACATTTCAATAAAACCCCGAATATGGTAGTGCCACCTACATTATGACTTTCAGTGAAATTTAAACACATTCCCTTGAGTATGCCTGCCACAGTTTTGAAGCCATTGACTTTTGGACCAAGTGATCTAAAACTGCAGCCTTAACTGCCAAAGGACTTGTGGAAAATTACAAGGTTCCTTACATTCCCTTGGTGCCAGCCTAAAGGACATCCCCAAGACCCCTTTTAACAGAGCATCAATCACCTCATTGCACACCCCTGTAACATGTTCAGCCCTAAAGTGATGTTGTTGTGTATACAAGCCAGCACTAATCTCCTCAAAAACGTATGACTGTAATAGAAGTTGAAGGCAAGTTATCAACTGTTTAGACTATGCTCAGGTTGTCAGACCTGAACCTCACTGCCTTATTTGCCAGCCTCTAGCACCACAGCTCCAATGCCACAATGATAGGGAACAACTCAAGGAAGGTTATATTCTTGTTAGACCTTTTTCAACCCACACCCCAGGCCAAGGATGCTCCAAACCCCACTGCAACTGCTGTGTCTCTAAATAGCTGCAGCACCCTTTTGGATTGCCCCTGGCTCAACCACAATCTGAAAAAAAACTTGTCCCACACCACCAGATCCTGCCTGACTTGTTTTGATATCCTGAACTTAACATGGCCCTTTTTGGCTCATGATGTCACCCTTCTCAACCTTCTGTAAAAAAAATCTGTCCATGGGGATCCATCTACATGCAACATGCAATACTTCAAACAGGTCTTGTACCTCCTTGACCGACGTCTTCCAGGACAAGGAACCCAGTAGCAGGACTAGGAAGGCCCTGGGTCCGAAGAGAAGGGTAAAAGCGACTCCTCCAACAAGGGCAGGTGGAAAGAAGCTGGGGAGCGATGCTAGGGTGCGTTGCTAGCGGACGTAGGCCCCCTGTAGCGTGTTGTGCTGCGGCCGAAGCCGGGTAAAGATGCTGGCCGCGAAGCCAGATGACCCCCTTCAGTTGAGCTGAAGGTGGCCCAGGAGAACAAACTACAGAGAGGACTAACACCACCTGACCCAGGGAGAGTCTAACCTAAGGTAGAGCTCACCAGAAGTAAAGAGAGACACTGACGGATGCAGGAAGTGTAGACTGACCGGGGAGGAGAGTGGCTAGAGACTGGCCTGGTGGTCCAGGGAGGAGAGCAGGTAGGAACTGGCCTGGTGGTCCAGGGAGGAGAGCAGGTAAGACTGGCCTGGTGGTCCAGGGAGGAGAGCAGGCAGGGACTGGCCTGATGGTCCAGGGAGGAGAGCAGGTAAGACTGGCCTGGTGGTCCAGGGAGGAGAGCAGGCAAGACTGGCCTGGTGGTCCAGGGAGGAGAGCAGGTAAGACTGGCCTGGTGGTCCAGGGAGGAGAGCAGGTAAGACTGGCCTGGTGGTCCAGGGAGGAGAGCAGGCAAGACTAGCCTGGTGGTCCAGGGAGGAGAGCAGGTAAGACTGGCCTGGTGGTCCAGGGAGGAGAGCAGGTAAGACTGGCCTGGTGGTCCAGGGAGGAGAGCAGGTAAGACTGGCCTGGTGGTCCAGGGAGGAGAGCAGGTAAGACTGGCCTGGTGGTCCAGGAAGGAGAGCAGGTAAGACTGGCCTGGTGGTCCAGGGAGGAGAGCAGGTAAGACTGGCCTGGTGGTCCAGGGAGGAGAGCAGGCAAGACTGGCCTGGTGGTCCAGGGAGGAGAGCAGGTAAGACTGGCCTGGTGGTCCAGGGAGGAGAGCAGGTAAGACTGGCCTGGTGGTCCAGGGAGGAGAGCAGGTAAGAGAGCTACTGAGAGGAGGAGCAGAGACACTGCTAACCCCCAAAGGAACGCTGATTACTGAGCGCCGGTCCGTGGCCGTGCGCTCAGTAAATAGAGTAAGGGGTCATGACGACGACGTAGCAACGCGTCTAAGCGTCTGACGTCGGCGCCTGCGCAGAAGCGCAGTGGAAGCCGGAACTGGCACCAAAGACCTCCCGGCACGGCGTCCCGGACCGGGTAGGTACCGACACTCCTCAAGTAAAACCTTGGCCACCTGCAAGACCTGCTGAACTAAACCTCTAGCTTTTACCACCTTGTCAGCTGGTTACATGCATCTGGGCTCTAAAGTATCAATCTCAATGCCAAAGACAGAGAGCCTCTAAAAAGGCCACACCATCTTATCTTCTGCCAGTGGAACCCCAAACTCACTTAACAAGCTCAGCAACTCCCTCAACAACCTGCCACACACCTCAGTTTGTTAGGGTCCCACTGGAAATAAGTCATCCAGGTAGTGTGCCTGCAGCACCAGTGGAAAAGTGTGCTGAACCATGGACAAGCACTTATCCACATAAAAGTTATCTTCAAAACAGCTCATGTACTTGAAAAGGTCCAGATGCAATGGAAGTTGGTGGAAGGCTGATTCTATGTCTACCCCATCAAAAGACTGATACTTTACTGTGCATGCTTCCTTATCCAGTACATTTTTACAGGTTTACTGATGCCCCCTTTGGATAGGACATATGTTATATAAGCCTGAATTTTTTTGGCACCATTCCTACTGGGGAGATACACAACTGATGGCACTGAGGCACATCAAAAGACCATACCATTCTTCTTGTATTTTGTTGAAGGGCAGTTCTTTTATGGTCCTATTAAGTTTTATATATTTTTTGTGGGATCATCTTGTAATTGTACATAGTATATTTTATCAGAGTTGCCTATTTGTTTCTTGAATGTAGTCCACAGTGTTCATAATAACAACATAAAAGAACTGCCCTCCAACACTGGAGAACAAATAAGGCCCCTAATACCGGCAGATACAAAAGTGGGTTCCTTCTACATGTTACCAAAAATGCACAAGGAATGAAAACCGGGAAGACCCATAATTTCAGGAATTGGCACACTCACAGAGTGAGTGAGTGGCTGGGTAGAAATGCCCTGCAACCCCTGGTAAAACAAACACTCAGCTTCCTTCAAGACACCACAGACCTCTTAAATAAACTAGCTGATGTGGGCCTCATTCCAAGGAGCACCATCTTGGCCACTATGGATGTAGAATCCCTTTACACTAACATTCTATACATGGATGGCATAGCAGCATGGAACGAAACAGAATAATACAGCCACAGGACTGGTAACAAAACTCATACAGTTTATACTCACCCACAATTACTTCAAGTTTGGACAAGATCTCTTCCTTCAGAAAATGGGGACTGGAATTGTTACCCGAATGGTACCAAAATATAGCAAAATTAGAAGAAGACTATCTGTCCACCTGACAGACAAATCATCTGGGCCGCCAATGAAGAGTAACATCTCAAACTGATATGCATTCCACCCCAGTATAAAACTAACACTCACTCACAACCATTAACTTCCTAGACACTACTATCAGTATTAAGAACAACTCCATCAACATATCCCTGTATCGGAAACTAACAAACAGACCAACCTACCTAAAAAACAATAGCTTCCACCCAAAACACACAAAGAACTCCACCAAATAAACCTGACCATCAGATACAACCGCATCTGTTCTGACATGGCAGACCATGACAAGCACCTCTAGAAACTCAGAGGAGACTTTATAAAACAAGGTTACAGTTCAAGGATTGTTGACACTCAGAAACAGAAACATACCCACATACCAAGAAAAATCTGTTGCGCTACAAAGAACAACATAAGGGAAACCGGGTACCACTGGTGGTCACTTACCACCCTCAGGTTGAAGTTCTATGCAAAATATCAAAAGAACTTCAAACAACCTTACATACAGATGAAAGGCTTAAGAACATATTCCCACATCCTCCCTTACTCTCCTTCAGACAGCCTCCCAATTTAAAACAACTGATGGTAGTGAGTGCCCTGAAAAAAATGGCACATCACACTGCATCTCCCTGCATACAAAGGAGGTGTGAAACCAGTGCACACATTGTTTTCAAATTTATTTGTATAACATGCCTGAGGAATAGACCTAAGAGGTCTTGAAAGTTTCCATCCTAAATCTTCTTAGCTATCAACTTGACTATATTTGCCTCCTGCATCTTTTATTGCACACACTGCTGCAACAATAGCTGCAGTCAGTTTTTGTATTGCCACTTTAGTGCCATATCCTTGCACTGCTCCTACTCCTTTACCCCTCCCTCTGTCCCTTGTGTGTTTGCTGAATAATATTCAACTATTGTGTGTTTTTTTTACTCTTAAGTACACAACATAATTGATGGAGTGTGATGTCTTGCATTGGCTCTCAACAAAAAACTCAATCTCATCTGCTATCTATCAAGTCTGCATCAGTCACACAGCTCACAACAGGGTCTCAGTCAGCTGTCTGTCTGTTGCTTTAGAGCGAAATCGATAAATTATTAGAGCTCGGAAAGACATGCACAGAAAGTGGCCTTTGAGTTTAGTTTAGGAAGTCATGCTGCAGTGAGTGCATTGTTTGCTGATTATCCTTCTGAGTAGTGATGAGCGAGCATGCTCGGCCGAAGCTCGGTTCGGCTCGAGCATCGCTCTGCTCGGCACATGGCGGTACTCGTACGAGTACCGCATGTGCTTGCCCGCCATGTTCGGGTCTCCTCCCCACACAAGGCGCCTGCCTAGGGCCCGGCCAAATGAGGGGGGCCCGGAAAGCCTCATTCAACTTGAATGAGGCTTTCCGGGCCCCCCTCATTTGGCCGGGAGATTCAACCCCCTCGCCCGCAGCTTACCTGATCTCTCACCCATCTCGCCGCTCTAGTAATACAGAGCGCTGGGAGATGACATCATCTCCCAGCCTCTGCATTACTACAGCGGCGCCGGGAGCTTCAGTCAAAGAGATCTGTGCCGAAGGAGGCACAGATCTGTCAAGTACACCGTTAGACCACCAGGGGAAATGTGAAGATGAATGTGCAATGTGGAGGTGAAGTGGAGATGGGGGCATTGCGGAGATGAAGGGGGCATTGTGGAAGGGGCATTGCGGAGATGAAGGGGGCATTGTGGAAGGGGCATTGTGGAAGGGGCATCATGGAGATGGAGAAGAAGGGGGCATTGTGGAGATGGAAGGGGCAGTGTGAAAGCGGCAGTGTGGAGATGGAAGGGGCAGTGTGGAGAAGGTGGCATTGTGGAAGGGGCAGTGTGGAGATGAGGGGGCAGTGTGGAAGGGGCATCGTGGAGATGAAGGGGCAGTGTGGAGTTGAAGGGGGCATTGAGGAAGGGGCAATGTGCATCCAGACATCCTCCCTATGCTGTCCCTGAACCATTTCTGTGGTGTTTCCATCATTTACTGCCCTTTTCCTATGGACCAGGCACCCTCCCCTCATCAGAGCAGGGGGTGCCTGGTGTAATGCTCGAGTCCTCCCATTGACTTCAATGGGGCTCGGGTGCTCGGCCAGAGCACCCGAACACCCGAGCATCGGGGTGCTCGATCATCACTACTTCTGAGGAGTTTTTTGTGACACTGAACTAAAACATTTTCCACCACCACCAGTATTATTAATAAACTGTTTAAGAGCATTGTAGATTCTATCAAAACACATTCTAGTGTTGATAGCAAGCACAGGAAGATGTAGAAAAAAATGAATTGTTTGAGACTTCAAAAAACCTAGAGGTATTTGAATGTAGTGGAGAAAAAACAGTGGGAATGCTGACAATGACATAATTGTTGATGTGAATCTAGAATATATCCTTCCAGTGTCGTCCTCTTCTTCAGATACAGATGAAGTTGATAGTGTGAGAGGTGATGACATGGACATAAAATTAGCTGAAAGGAAAATTCGGTCTTCCACCACTAAAAAGGAGCACTGTGTCTGTCCATAAACTGAGAAAACAATTGGAAAACCTGACCCTGGACAAGCAAAGTGTCACAGTTTGTTTTGACTCCCAGACACAGAGTTAAGATAAAAACACAACTTTATTGAGAAGTTTAAAGAGAAACCTTGTGGGTTCGGCATACACAAAAAAAAACATTAACTTTGTACATGGCAATAGTGAGTAGTGGTACAGAGAATGTGAGACAGGCTCTACCGGCCTTGCCAATACCGGGTAAGGCAACCTTAGACTGGCACGAGATGGAATAGATTCTACTGGCCTTACCAATATACCTGGCAAGGCAGTCTGGAGGCTAGCAACCGAGGTGAGAGAGGCTCTACCGGCCTTGCCAATACCGGGTAAGGAAGCCTAGAGATTAGTACAACGAGGAAGGAGGATCTACCAGCCCTGCCAATACACCGGGCAAGGCAGCCTTGAGACTGGTACAACGAGAGAGGAGGCTCTACCGGCCCTGCCAATATACCGGGCAAGGCAGCCTTGAGACTGGTACAACGAGAGAGGAGGCTCTACTGACCTTGCCAATATACCGGGCAAGGCAGCCTCACTAAAACATGAGACTGCAAGCACTGGTGCACAGACAGAGATGGCCTCAGCAACTGGCAATAGGTGGAGTAAACCAGTCGCTTACGCTGGACAGACAGAGGCCTTGCCAGGGCTGTATAGGTGTCAGTGAGCACCCGGTAAATAGTGGAGTGAACCAGTACCCGCGACGGGACAGACAAGGATCACTGGTGCTATATGGAATGCAGCAAGCAACCGGTTATGCGTGGAGCGAACCAGTACCCGCGTACTGGGTTACACAAGACTCTCCTGTTGCTATATGGAATGCAGCAAGCCGCCGGATATACAAGGAGCGAACCAGTACCTGCGTAGTGGGTTACACAATCTCTACCGGTGCTGTATGGGATGCAGCAAGCCACTGGTTATATGTGGAGCGAACCAGTACCCGCGTACTGGGTTACACAATACTCTACCGGTGCTGTATGGGATGCAGCAAGCCACCGGTTATACATGGAGCGAACCAGTACCCGCGTACTGGATTACACAATACTCTACCGGTGCCGTATGTAACGCAGCAAGCCACCGGTTATACATGGAGCGAACCAGTACCCGCGTACTGGATTACACAATACTCTACCGGTGCCGTATGTAACGCAGCAAGCCACCGGTTATACATGGAGCGAACCAGTACCCGCGTACTGGATTACACAATACTCTACCGGTGCTGTATGGGATGCAGCAAGCCACCGGTTATACATGGAGCGAACCAGTACCCGCGTACTGGATTACACAATACTCTACCGGTGCTGTATGGGATGCAGCAAGCCACCGGTTATACATGGAGCGAACCAGTACCCGCGTACTGGATTACACAATACTCTACCGGTGCTGTATGGAATGCAGCAAGCAACCGGTTATACATGGAGCGAACCAGTACCCGCGTACTGGGTTACACAATCTCTACCGGTGCTGTAAGGAACGCAGCAAGCAGCCGGTTACACATGGAGCGAACCAGTACCCGCGTACTGGAGATACATAATCTCTACCGGTGCTGTATGGAACGCAGCAAGCAGCCGGTTACACATGGAGCCAACCCGTACCCGTGTACTGGGTTACACAATACTCTACCGGTGCTGTAAGGAACGCAGCAAGCAGCCGGTTACACATGGAGCCAACCCGTACCCGCGTACTGGGTTACACAATCTCTGCCGGTGCTGTAAGGAACGCAGCAAGCAACCGGTTATACATGGAGCGAACCAGTACCCACGTACTGGGTTACCCAAATCAATGAGAGATGAGAATGTCGCCAAAGGTGACTAGAAGGAGGAGGCACTCTGCAGGCGATCCAGGAGCAGGAACACAGCCGGTACAGGACAGGAAACAGGAACAGCAATGGCAGCCAACCGGAGCAGGAACGGCAGCAGGAACAACAGCCCAAACCGGATCAGGAACGGAAGCAGGAACCGAGGAAGCTATCAGGCAGGAACTCAGGCGATCACTGGAGAGCATTAGAGTAGTAACAGCCCAGGAAGCTCAGGAACACAGTGCAGGTGCAGGCGACATAGAGACACCACGAAAGGGCAACCAAAGGGTGCCCAAGCCCAGTCTAAATAGGCAATATTGGGCGGGCTGAAGGCAGGCAGCCAATGGAGAGCCCATTCAGGTAACTGATAGGAAAAGGCAGCAATCACAGGCACCATGATCCAAAGATAGCCAAAATGACATTATTTTCCTGTCAGTCATCATAAACATCATCACCTCTGTAAAGTCCAAGCCTCCACTCAACCACACACCAATCCAGTCAACCAGCAGCAACAACACAGGTTAAAAACAACCTTAGATATGATGGGTGCCTCTGCTGCTGTTGGAAATGCCACACCTTTGATACCCAGTAGTAGTACAACTGCATCATCTAGCCCCAGTAGTAGTTGTTGCAGCCCATCAGGAGCCACTCAGTCAATGAAGTCCACAGTATAGAGATACTTAACTCGTGATCCAAAAGTTAAGCATGTTGCTATCTGTTGTCTTTGTAAAAAGTATGTGAGCAGGAGGAAAGCAGGAACACACCTAGGCACCTCCTCAATGACATCTCATCTGAAGCACAACCATCAATATGTCAGAGCTGCCACAACTAGAAGTGGCAGAAGTACTTCAAAAAGATCCTAGTGTGCCAAGAGTTTGTTCATTCCAAATAACACCTATGGTTCCTCAGAGTTTGCAGTAGGAGATGGCAAACATCATAAACTGCCCACACATGCTGCTCCCACCTCTGCCACCTCCTCAACCTCCAAAGGGTTCTTAAGCCATGTACTACCAACTGGGGCTGGAAATGGCTACACACTTTTCACCCTTTTACTTACATGTACTATTATTATTTTTTTTTTATTAACTGCCCCCAATTCCCATCAACAACCCCCCAAAACAAATTCCCTGTTAACGGATTCTTTCCCTAGACTCTATCAACACAATTTTTTTTTAACTAATAACTGTCTCCCCAATCCCAGTCAACAAACTCCTCCCAAAAAAGTTCATGTTCAACTCATTCTTTCCCCAGCCTCCACCAACACAGGCAGCCTTAGAGCCCTTTTATACCATGCCTGTGGCATGAAATAAAATACAATTTTCTATGTGTTGTGTGTAAATTAAGTCTTCCTGTTGACTGCAATGCAATGAGCTAGGAAAAACAAGAGGAAAAAGGCACTTTTTGCTAGGAATTTTCCACCAAGCAGGCAGTGCCATTTTTCACCAATTTTTGTTTGAGGAAAATATTTTCGCCTATCCCTACTGCCAATCCACACTTACTGAGTTCTTGCGAAGTAGTCAAAAACTTCCCAAAGTGCACCTATGGCATGGCTTTGCCAAGATGTTAGCAGTGGACATTAGTGTTGAGCGAGCATGCTCGGCCGATGCTCGGATCGGCTCGAGCATCGCTCTGCTCGGCACATGGCGGTACTCGTACGAGTACCGCCATGTTCGGGTGGCAGGGATCTGTGCCGAAGGAGGCACAGATCTTACAGACGCTCCGCTGGACCACCAGGGACTGGAGGTAGGGGGCATTGCGGAGATGAAGGGGGCATTGCGGAGATGAAGGGGGACATTGTGGAAGGGGGACATTGTGGAAGGGGGACATTGCGGAGATGAAGGGGGCATTGCGGAGATGAAGGGGGACATTGTGGAAGGGGTACATTGTGGAAGGGGGGCATTGCGGAGATGAAGGGGGCATTGCGGAGATGAAGGGGGACATTGTGGAAGGGGGACATTGCGGAGATGAAGGGGGCATTGCGGAGATGAAGGGGGACATTGTGGAAGGGGGACATTGTGGAAGGGGGGCATTGCGGAGATGAAGGGGGCATTGCGGAGATGAAGGGGGACATTGTGGAAGGGGGACATTGTGGAAGAGGGGCATTGTGGAGATGAAGGGGGGCATTGACCAGGCACCCTCCCCTCATCAGAGCAGGGGGTGCCTGGTGTAATGCTCGTGTCGCCCCATTGAATTCAATGGGGCTCGGGTGCTCGGCCGAGCACTCGAGCCTCCGGCGGTGCTCGGTCAGAGCACCCGAGCACCCGAGCATCGGGGTGCTCGCTCAACACTAGTGGACATGCTGTCATATTATTTTGTTGAAAACCAAGGATTTAGGGAACTGATGTCACATGTAGTTCCTCAGTGGCATATCTCAAGAAGCCAGAATTGTACAAGCATGTGGTTGGTGTGATGGACAAATGGCTAGAAAGTTCACACAGTAAGATAAACCACCTGACAACAGATATGTGGACAAGTGGACAGAGCACAGACTATATGACTGTGACTGCTCACTGAGTTTTCCTCCCACCACCAGGGGTCAATAGGGATGGGCAAAAAGTCCCATTGTGTTCCAATGGGAAATTTTGCAAAAAAAAAAAAGCATGGCTTTCTGCTTTCCGGTGGGAAGTTTCACCAACAAAATTTACTGCCTTTTTACTAAGAGCACTGGAAAGTTTGTGAAAATTCTTCCATTGCTTATGTTACTCAAGGAGGTGAAACTTCCTTCCAATATACATAATTTCCTGCACTCTAGTATAGTGTACTTAAGAAGAACAGCAGAGTGGAAGGAGAATGTGTGTGTGTCTGAGAGATAGAGAAAGACAGGGAAAGAGAAAGAATTAAATAAAATATTAAAAAAAAGAGGTTACTTAATGGTTCACAGTGTTGGCAGAAACTATGACCACTGCCACTGTTGCAAAAAAGAAAATGCGAAGCTGGATGGACCCAGAGGCTAGTGACTCACTGAGGAGAAGTGTGTCACTTACATGAGAAGTGGCACCACCCAAACTATAGTGATTGAGAGTCCACATTCCCTAGACCCAATAAGGCCAAGTCTCCCAATATTGTCCCCACCTAGTGATCTGGGGGTGGAAGACTTTCCTCTGTCTCAGCAGCAAAATGGTGATAAAAGGGATAGTGTGCAACTGTCTGAGCATCGTGGCCAACATGGGACTTGCTTCTTCAAGCAGCGGGGCCTGCTCCACTTGCCATCAATAATCCTGGCTGCAGTGATGATATTGAGGTAGAAGCAGCACCTGCCCCAGTGAAGGTGATTGTGGAGAAGGTCATTCTTCTCCACGTCACCCCTCAATGAAATCATGGGTGTGTGAATATCTTTCCCTTGGAGCAGGCACAGTGCAGTCATCATTGTGACAAGGTTGTGAAAAAAGGAATGAAGGTGGGAAAACCCTAGCAAAACACTAGCCCTGATTAAGAAAAAAAAGTTACATCTTGCCTTGCATGTGTTGCAAGCCCGAGACCTGCAAAAAATAATTTACTCAGGGCTTTTGTTTGGCTAGGCTGTCTGTTTTCCTCGTACGCCTGCTGCTGTGCTGGCTGACCATTACTTTAAAAGTGATTAAAAAGAAGAGAAAAAAGGGTACAACCTACAATGAATGTGGCAGATGAGTATGGTGGTGGTGGACTGGTGTGATGTGATTAATTTCAGTGGTAAGTGGTTGTAACCCTTCACATCCCTCCTCCTCCTCATCATAATCATTATCTGTGCTGCTGTTAATATATGTGCCCTAGCTTTCTCTGTCATGTGTAGTTTTGTCAACGTCTGCTACCTGATACTCAGATTGTATTAAATGTAAGTTCATTTTTAACAATATCTTAAGAATGTTTCCGAACATTTCAGCTTGATAGCCATGTCCTACAGCCATTTAAATATGCACTTGATACCCACTCAGACTCAGTTTCCACTGCTTTACATCAGTGGTGGCCACACATACTGCTCTGTTTGACAGAAGTCCATTGGGTCATTGTTTCTGTCTATAACATAGGATTCAGAGTAGCAAAAAACTCACAAGAGTGATATAAAGGTGATACCATTTAATGGCTAACTGAGGACATAACAAGCAAGATTTCAGGACAATAAGGTCCCTTCTTCAGGCATGGGTTAACAAACAAAGCTAGAATAACACTGCATTTATATTTACAGAGTATGACATACATTTGAACCAAAATATATGAGTACACCGAGGGGGTCAATTAACTTAGTAAACATACAGTCTGCATAGATATGAATTGATATGGACAGGGTTAGATCAAAGTCCTGGGAACAAGGAAATGTTCATTAACACAGAGGTGTGAAGTATGCTTACTAAGTTAATTGACCCCCACTTTGTACTCATATATGTGGGTTCAAACATATGTCATACTCTGTAAATATAAATTCAGTGTTATTCTGAATGGTATAGGCTATCCTGCTGCTGCTGCCTTGTAATAACACTGCCAGAAATGATATTACTAGCTGTCACCTGATGTTGTAACCTAGTTATGCTTCCCAATTGCGGTGGTGAGAGGAAAACCTAGTGAGTATTAACGGTCATATAGTCTGTGCTCTGTCCACTTGTGGCATCTGTTATGGGGAAGATTTTCTTGCCATACAAGCTTTCCAGTCTTTTATACACACATGCACGCTCGCACGCATACACACACACACTCAGACATAGACACACACACTCAGACACAGACACACAAACACACACAGACACATACACACACAGACACACAGGCACACACACAAACACACACACACAGACACACACACACACACACGAACACCACCTGATTGTATAATTTTGTAACAGCCATCCTGAAAAAAATAACTGTAACTTGGCATATTCCAGTGAGGAGATACTCTTTTATATCAGTTCTCTAAATCCTCAGTTTTCAACAAAGGAACACAGAAGCAAGCCCACTGCTAATATTTTGGCAACCTTGCCATTTCACGGACATACTTTGGAATTTTGAGTGTTTTGACCCTTTCCCAAGAACTCAGTCAATATGGGTTGTCAGCACAGAAGAACCTTGTGACCTGATAGCTTTAACAACATGACTAGTTGAGATGGCAGAGGTGGAGGCAGCATACGTGGGCAGTCTGTGTCTTATCTCCTACAGTAATCCCAGAGGCATCATACTCCTCTGCAGCAGGAATCATATGTGCTTTTTGGAATGAACGAACTCTTGATACACTCTCTGACACATCAATAACATCACTACTTCTATGATGTGCCCTAGAGCCCCAGAGACTATTTGGAGTAATACTGCTGCCTCTAGTTGTGGCAGGACTGACATCCTGATAGTTTGTCTCCCAGTCCGACCTGTGGTTGTGCTTCACATGGAATCCAATTAAGGAAGTGCCTATGTGCAGCAGTTACATAGTAGATAACATAGTAACATAATAGATAAGGCTGAAAAAAGACATTTGTCCATCAAGTCCAGCCCATGCCAATAACACCCCTTTGATCCAGAGGAAGGCAACAAAAAAGCCCTCTGGAGCAATTTCCAATGTAGTCCCAAGTGTGTGTGTGTGTGGGGGGAACTATTCGTTCCTGACTCCAACTGGTAGTTAAATAGTTCCCCGGATCAATATCCTATTTGCTTTGAAGCTATCTGTCATAATTGTCAATATTGTTCTGTGCTAGATAGGCACCCATTGCTTTTTTGAATGCAGTTGCATTATCTACAAACACAACATGCCTCGGCAAAGAATTCCATAGCCTTACCGCTCTTACAGTAAAGAATCCCTGCCTGTGTTTTAGTTGAAAGCACCTTTCCTCAAGTCTTAATGGATGATCTCTTGTTCTTAGCTCAGCTATTTGCATAAATAATTCATTGGCTAGTTCTTTGTATTGACCTTGAATGTATGTGTAAATGGTAATCATATCACCCCTTAGACATCTCTTCTCTAATGTAAACAAACCCAGTTTGGCTAGTCTCTCTTTGTAACTCAGATCCTCCAATCCCTTTATCAGTTTTGTTGCACGTCTCTGCACCTTTTCCAGTTCAGTAATGTCTTTTTTTTAGAACAGGCGCCCAAAAGTGTACTACATATTCTAGATGAGGCCTAACCAAGGATTTATACAGAGGTAGGATAATATTAGAATCCCTTGCTTCTACACCTCTTTTTATGCAGGCTAGTAGTCTATTTGCTCTTGCAGCAGCTGAGTGACTCTCAGTTGGTTGAGAAGCTGCAGATTCTTACATGAATGGAACACAAATATTATTATTATTATTATTATTATTATTATTATTATTATTACTATTATGATCCTATATTTATACAGCACCAAATTATTCCACAGCACTGTACAATAGGGAATACACATACAGAGATAAAACAGTACAAATTAGAGAACAAATGGATCAGAATCCCCCTACTGGTGAGTACAGTTTAGAGGAAGGTAGGTAAGATGGGACACAGAAGGAGTAAGTGCTATTGGCTACATAAAATCATTTGAAAGAATAAAAGATGCAAGTAAGCCAGGTGTTGAATCTCCAGATCTGTAGTTAGTTGTATTATTAAACATACTAGCTCCAGTTACCTGAACAGAAAAGCCTAACCAATTGAATGCCCTAGGGGTTTGCAACATATTGCTTAACAATGCATACCTCTCTGATACTCAAATAGTTAAAGCATGTCTGCCTGGATTTTGCCTCCATAATGAATCTTTAGATACTACTGGATTCTTTTCATGGAGCTGTGCATGATTCACCATTACAGGACACATGGGGACAATTGTCCAGCGAGAGAAATCACTACAGTTCCTATGTTGTTGTATGCAGTCTGTGCATTACAGGCTTTGCAAACGTGAAATGGAAGCTCCATAGCTTGACAATTGAATTCACCTTAAAGGGATAGTAATGTTTCACAAAAACAGCAGCTCCAATTAATCTTCATAGTATTTGAGCCATAGAGAGGGCTATTTCAATACTGTCAGAGTTGTAGTTCAAGAGTAATTGAATGATAAAGTTTTCCCCTCCCTCCCCTTTTACCTAGTGTAAGCAATCTCTTCTTGATGTGGAATCTGGTTGCTAGACCAGACAGATAACAGACGGGGACAATCTTCTTCCTGTGAGAACAATGAAAACCCTGCCCCCCCTTGACAAGTTTTTCAGGTTTTTCCCTTATCTTAATTGAAGATTGTCCCTCTCTGCAATCTACCTGGGCACCTCCCTTCTGATCTGGCTGAGCAGTGTTACATCAGTAAAAGGGAAGGGAGCGGGATATTTAATCATTTAATTACTGTTGAACTACAACTCTGACAGTACTGAAATAACACTCTCCAAAGTCCAAACACTATGATGATTAATTAGAGCTGCTTTTATTATGAAACATTACTGTCCCTTTAATAATATTGCACAATTACCCAAACTGCTTTGACTGAAGTATTATTATTTAGAAAAGAAGACTTTAGTGAGAGCAGGTTGGGGTATCGGGGTCCACACAGAAATAATGTTTTGCATCTTCATAGACTAATATCTATAACTAAATAAAGTGATTGATAGTTAAAAGATATTTATGGAGAATCAATCAATGTGGGATTTAAAAATGTATTTAAAATGGCCAGTGGAATTTTTTTCCAGTTTAACCCATTGAATGACAAAAGGTATCCAGTGCATTGTAATGCAATGTGTTGGTCACATCCCTGTCACTCATAGTCTTAAGTTAACTGGGGGTTTACAGCTAGTAGATGTTAGATCTTTTTTTGTTTCAGGACCTTTTACACCTCTGGTATGAAATCTACAAGCCATACAAATGCTGCACAAAGGGACTCTACTAAAAATTGTGAATTGTTATTCTTGAGAAATCAGCAGTTTGTGGATCAATATTTTGCCTCTGTTAAATTTTCACAGAATGCCATTTCCCCAGAGCTTTCCAGATTTCTTGGTTCCTGAGGCTGTAAACGATAGGGTTAAATAATGGAGTGACCACAGTGTACAGCAAAGAAATGACCTTGCTTACAGTCAATGAATTGCCATTGGACGGCACTATATATTTTGCAGTTAGTGTCCCATAGTATGTGCACACAACCATGAGATGGGAGCTGCAAGTGGAGAAAGCTTTCTTCCTACCAATCTTGGAGGAGATATTGAGGATAGTGAGGAAGATGCTGATATAAGTTACATTGATGAAAACAAATGGACCGATGACAGCAAAGGCAGAGAAAACAAGGGCTTGTACTTTCAGAAAAGAGGTATCTGAGCATGAAAGTTCAACAAGTGGAACAAAGTCACAGTAAATGTGGTCAATAATATTCCCCCCACAATATTCCAAAAAAGATAGAGAAATAGTTGAAACCATTGGTATCAGAAAGCCAAGAATCCAGGAACATAAAACGAGGTGGAGACTAAGCTTGATACCCATAATGGAGATATAACGCAGTGGGTTACAAATAGCCAGGTATCTGTCATAAGACATCATTGTGAGTAGGTAACATTCTGATACAATGAATGCAGCCTCAAAATAGTATTGGACAATACAACCAGTGAAAGTCATGATGCTAACCTCTCGAAGTAAAGTACTGAGCAGGGTAGGGACTACATTTGTAGATAAGAAGATATCACATAAGGACAAATGACTGAGGAAAAAGTACATGGGAGAGTGGAGGTGATGGCTTCCTGCAACCAACACAATTATCATGATGTTTACAACTGCCATTACAATGTAAATTACAAGGAACAGAACAAAGAGCAAGGTATTGAGAGCATGTGGACACTCAAGACCCAGAAGAATAAATTGAGTCATTTTGGTTCTGTTGCTACTGCTCATGATGATAACAAAAATGGTTGAGAACTTCACAAGAAAAGGCTTTAAATAGTGTTACTTCAAACACTATGGTAAGTTGAAAATGTTTCACACATCAGTAATAATAATAATAACCAGTATTTATATAGCGCCTTTCTTCCAGTGGGACTCAAAGAGCTTTCAGCGCACGCTCTCGGAATTAACCAAATCGGCAGCTGAAATAATAGATGTTATTATTACCCAATTAATGGTACTCATTTATCAACCTCGGAAGGATGAAAGTTTGAGCTGACCCTGCTGGGATTCAAACCTGCAACCTTGTGGTTGGAACAGGCTCCATAGTCAGGGATTTTACCACTGAGCTATCTCACCAGCATTCTACAATGTGTCCATTCCTTGTATCAAAGCTGCTTGTGTCCCATTTCTATAAGAGAAAAACAAAGAGAGCTAAAAAGCAAAGATTTACTGGTTATTCCTTTAGTCATTATTCATTTAAGATGCGTATGGGGATACATACAGCAGAAAAGTGACAGATGAGGTTTAAAATATGATAAATGTAAGGTTATGCATATCAGTAGTAGTATTAAAGTGTTAGTAATGTTCCATGTTTTTTTTAAAGATTTGTAGACGGTAAAAAAAGAATCTCATTGCCACAAACCCCACCTCTCAAACCGCTATGGTTTGAGGGATATTCACAATCAAAGTTCCCCCTTTCCTCTCCTTCTCCTGACATCAGAGTCTAGCTTAACAGTAGGTTTTTTGTAGCTTTACAAAAAAATTTAGCATCCTGTATTTCTATGGCTAACATGGTACCAACTCTCATCTAGCTTAACAGTAGGAGATCTCAGTCCGGGGACCAACCGGTGCATCTGCAGCAGAGCTGAAATATCATTATTAAAAAATAATTAGTTTATTGGAATGGTCTACAAAGTGTGCCTGGTTTGTAAGCACACTTTGTAGACTGTTCCCATGAAGTAGTTCTTTTCTAATAACGGGATTTCAGCTCTGCTGAAGAGCCTCATCGTGTTGGCCGACACGGATCTCCTTCTGTCAGCTTTACAACTAACATCAAGATAAGGGGAGGGAGGGGAGAACTTTGATTGCCAATATCTCTCAAACCATAGCGGTTTGAGAGATGGGGTTTGTGGCAATGAGATTCTTTTTTTACCCTCTAGAAATCTATAAAAAATGTTATGGGACATTACTAGCACTTTAACAAACATGCTACATATACTTTAATAGCAAAACTACTTGGGGGATAATTTTTGGAGAATTTGGGAGAACTGATAGACATTAGACTTCCTAACAGTATACAGTGTCACTGAGCTGCTGCAAAAGCCACTTTGGTATTATCATGTGTAAGCTGTTCAAATGCACAAGATGGGAATATAACTCTAGTTACTTGAAAATACTTCATTAAAATATGAAATACAGTTTCACTAGTTCCAGAACATCCTTTTATCCAGGCAAAGGGGTTGTTGAGAGTCCAGAAATTGTTTATTTTTATTATATTTCTTTATCTGTTATTTATACATATAAAGGAATAGCATATGATACTACACATCAAAGTGAAGGTGGATTAGATGGATATATTGCACAGGGGATAAAACAAACAGTTTGGAGCAGCTGAACTGAGATCCATAGAGGGAAGAAATTGATGAAGTGAGCAGTGCACTAACGATTGAGGTGTTAATAGAATAATGTTTATGGTAAGTGCAATTATGTAACTTAAAGGAGCACTAAACTTTTTTTATGAAAAAATATATAGTGTAGGGTGTTTCCAGTTGACTAAAATAAGTGTATTCCCACTGCTGATAGATGCATACTTGCAGAGTTATTACTGTTTAAACCTGTGTTTTTTTTTACATTAGCAGTGGACTCTAGTGGTCAAATTCCAATTAGTTATTCTTTTACATTCTAATGGAGAAGAAAGTCAGTGATATACAGTCCTCCACAGAACGTGACAGAAACTTCTGAATCACTTCCTGTCAGTTAGGACAATCAGGAAGTAAACACAGTAAACTCACTTCCTGTCAGAACAATCAGGAAGTAAATGCAGTAAATTCACTTCCTGGTTATTTGAACTGTTATAACGTTTGAATAAAACAACTGACAGGGGTGAGATTAACCTTGTTTTACTCAGCAGGAAAAGCTCTATAACATCTAGGTTTCCATAAAAAAGTTTACTGCTCCTTTAAGCAAAATGAAGCCAGATGCTTAAGCTCCTATAAGCAAGAATCTCTTCAGTAAGAGCATTACCAGTAGCACACATTCTTGGGTCTTATATATTATTGTCCTATGATGTCTTCCTTTTTATGAGTCTTGGTCCTTTTGGACCTTCGGCTTCATATTAGGGAAGTTACACATATTGTCAGAAGGGTTACTTAAAGGGTTAATAATACTTAAGATGTAAAAAAATATATGTTATAGGGTTTATCCCCCTGAGTAAAACAATGGTACCCCCACTACTGAGAGATATTTTATTAAAAAATTATAACGGCTCAAACTTGAATTTTTTAGGTGCAATATCACAGTGGCCTGCAAATTTACAGTGGCGCTGTTGCTACATCATCCTATGGAGATTTATGGTCTACAGACCAGAGCTGTCCATAGGATGGTGTAGCAACAGCGCCACTGTAAATTTTCAGGCCACTGTGATATTGCACCTAAAAAATTCAAGTTTGAAATGTTACAATTTTTTAATAAAATATCTCTCAGCAGTGGGAGTACCCACGTTTTACTCGAGGGGATAAACCCAACAACATACTTTTTTTTTTAATTATAAGTATTACTATCCCTTTAATAGTATCAGCCATTTGCTATCTCCTGTTCCCCATACATGGTC
Source organism: Rhinophrynus dorsalis (assembly GCA_037306005.1). Classification (NCBI taxonomy): domain Eukaryota; kingdom Metazoa; phylum Chordata; class Amphibia; order Anura; family Rhinophrynidae; genus Rhinophrynus; species Rhinophrynus dorsalis. The sequence goes on from CM074721.1 coordinate 552,166,043, forward strand.
ATTGCAATCTTTTTTTATTTTTATGTATTTTACAACAGATGCATAATTTTTTAAATTAAAGGAGCAGTACACTTTTTTTATGAAAAAATATATATTGTAGGGATTTTCCTATTGAGTAAAATAAGGGTACTACCAGCGCCGAGAGTTTTATGCTTCCAGAGTTATTACAGTTTAAACCCATGTTTTTTTACATTAGCAGTGCATATGGCTACAGTCCAAGGGTTCTCATCTCACAGAAATCTGTATATAAGAGCCCCTAGATATTGTAATTGGAGGGATTAGCTATTTTTAGTAAGGCTTTTAAGTTAATCAAGTAAGACTTTCATTGTTGTAAGTATATTTATTCATCGGACATCTTTCATTATATTGGGTGTTTCTTTATATTTCATGTTATCAGAATTTATTCATGATCCAATGTTATTCTATTTCCACTTATGATATTTATTTTACAAGTTACATTATGTTTTTGCATCAATATTCTCATTCCAATTTATTCATTTTAGGTCTTATCCTTGTCATAGGATCAGTTATTTATGTCTAACCCTGAGGATGCATGTTTCATTCTATATTTCATTAAACATTTTGTTGAGTGCTATTATGTATGCTTTGATTTGACGATAAGTGACAGAGATGTAGGAGATCCTACACTGGAGCTGAGAGTGAGTGACAGCGATAGATACTAGAGGAGGAGACTTGCGTCATACATTATTTTCACACAATCAACAACAGACAATATTTCACTCCACGTGTTAACTAATCTGTGTGTCAAAATCAGTAAAAACCACACTAATATATCATTATGTCCATCAAAAGTGGTAGGGCCAGGGTTAAGGTGTAGTATGAGTGCATGGATGTATTGTTAGAAAACAAAAAACAGTGAGGGTGCCCAATAAAGTGATACCTTTTATAACAATCATAAAATGTATCAAAGATTGCACTCACATTTAACATTGATTAAAATCAGCATGCAGAGGTTCTTAACCCCTGTCTCCCCTCAGGGTCTCTGGCAATCACAAAAAGGATGCAGAAACTTCAGCATTAGACAAATCCAACTCAGTGATATGTGGGAATTCCCAACTCCTATCTGTGCTCCGGACCTTAATGTACCTTTAAAACTCTTAATGTATCAATTTAAAGTGTAGGCATATACCTAGATATACCTAGATCCAAGATACAAAGTATAAAACACAATCAAACCATACACCTGAAAGATAGCAATCCTACCAAGAGCACAATAGATAAACCATCTTTATGCATATCCATAGATCTTATAGTCATGAACCCTCATATCCAAAATTACAGCAATCAATACATTTCTGTAAATGCTGCATCCTTATTTGCAATCACAACAATTAAAACATTTCTGTCAATACTACATCCATATTTAAAATCACTTACGTCGATTTTGATGGCAGACATTCTTGGCCCCCATGAGACCTTCATAAGCATTCATAGATCAGTTGAAAAAATATATATAATATTATAAATCAAATTACATTACTGTAAAAATAGAAAATGGACACTGTTTATGTCACATTCTATATCCCTTCCTATTAGTCCAGCATCTGTGTCGACATGTAATTGTTGCTATTTCCGAAAGGCTTGTGTCAACTCTAGACCTTGATAGATAATGGGTCGGGTGTTGGAGCAGGGTTACTTGGTGGCATGTCATATCATATGTAGCTTTATGCTGACACTTTATATTAGTACAATAAGGGTTAAGTGTTGGCTGTAGGGGTGTTCATACTACGAGTCAGAGTGGAGTATATGAAGCTGTCCTATCATGGATGGATAGGAACTTCTAAATAATGGCTGATCGTTGAGTCTGTGTTTTTTTCATCGTGTTATCTTGGCTCAGAAAAAGTGGTGAGTAGAGCTGTGAAACACGTAGCTAAATTTCAGTGTTTTAGACACACATCTTCTTTTAAAAAATAAATGTTTGTTACATTTTGAGAATCACAGCATCTGTACATAATTTCTTGGAGCTGCTGAAGAGGAATATATCATAATATTAATAAGCGTTTTGAACCAAGTTTTGTATATGCAAGTTCTTGCAATGTTTTCTTGTGAATACCCACCTGGAGGTGATTCAGTGGTGGTTGTGGTATCAAGCTTTATTGCACTAGGGGCACCCCCCTGTTGTCTCCTTTTGCTTCTACAGTAAATGGATATGTTTTTGGCAGTAAAGTCATTCTAAAAAAACTGACTGTGGCTTGGGCTCGTGTAGGAGGCTATTTGTAAAAAGTGATATGAAATGTTCCACCAGTGGCAGTATTCATTCTTTTAACGCTATAGAGTTGCATTCTAGTGGAGTATACAATGAGGAGGAGTATACAATGAGACCTACTGCTGCATCAGACAGTGATACTGGCACGAAGTCTCAAACTAGTGGTCAATGTTTCATAATTAACCCTAAGGGGAACAATATAAAGACACTTGTTTCAAATTATAAGAATATGAAAGTAGTGGAGAGGAGGTTGCCGATGCTACTAATACTTATGACCTAATTATGTTAATGATTTTGATTCAAAATATGTCCCTCCACACGTATCCCTTTCTTCTTCTGCTACAGATGAAGCAGAGATAGAAAAGAATTGTAACATGGCCAAAAATTACATCACAGAGGGAAAGGATCAATATCCCACCAATGTAAAGGAGCAATGTGCCTGTTTATTAACTTTTTAGGAGATCAATTGAAAAGCCTGTTAAAATAAACATAATTAAATTACACAGGCATCAACATTGTACACCATCTACCCAGTCACATTCACTGTTATTGACTAAGCAACAGATCTATCTCCCATAAGCGGAAATTTATAATATTGCACTGGAATTATCTCTGCCATAGAAAGCACAGGTTATGTATCCAGTGTTGAATTTTATCACCGTGCACCAGGGGATAATATATTATTACCCAATCAATGGTACCCATTTTATCGACCATGGAAGGATGAGGGGTTGAGCTGACCCTGCCAGGATTCAAACCTGCAACCTTGAGGTTTGAACAGGCTTACCATTGAGCAATCTCATGGTGTATAGAATGCTGCTGAGTAAGAGGAAAAGCTGACCCAAAGGAAGGGTACGGGGTAGGACTAAGTTTCCTTTCCAAAAGAGATGCTAGAGTTTGTGGCTTGAGTTTGAAGCTTGAGATAATAGCCAGCTGCTGCATCTGCCTTGCTGTAACCTTAGCCATGAATTACCAACCAATCCCTGGAACAGGTAAAAATGGTACTGCAAAACCAACGTCTGCCACTAGATGTAGCAGTAAGGCAGGATAACAAACAAGTTGCCAATGAAGAAAAGCTAGAAAAAGCTTCCGTAGCAATAGTAAGGAATTCAAAAAAATAAAATAGACAAGCAGCAGATGAACTGTTTAATCACAGATGGGAAAGAAAAGTAAGTAGAAATGCAGTGCCAAGTCAGGAGACACAAAGAATCATCAAAGGAAGCCAAAAGTCAGGGTGGACAGCACAGGATCAGAAGTGGTTTTACAAAGCAGTGGGTTAGCAACAGGCAGAACAGACAGGTGCAAGCTGGGTTAGGAATGGAGATCCACTGGAACAAGAGTTGAGTAGACCTGGTGGTACAAGTGAACACACACAAAAGCACCAAGAGCGTGGGGCTACAGTATAAAGGAGAAGAGGCAGGACACCCAGAAGAAGAAACCAGGGAGACCTACAAAACCTGAGTAGGCCTGAAAGACGGTTCTAACAGTATATCTAAACTCTGCAAAGACATTTGATACAGTGCTGCACAGGAGGCTGGCTTATAAAATAAGGACAGTGGGTCTTGGTTTGTAATTGGACAGAAAATTGGTTGTGGGCTAGGAAACAGTGTATTCAGTACAGTTAAAGTTAAAGCGGAACTTTCACCTCCGCATTATCATTCTTGTATGCCTTCATTTGTGTCCCCTCTGAACACTGCAGTGTTTCTTTTTGCTTAAAAATCTGTTTAAATGAAGCAAAAAGAAACTTTAATTTTGTACCTCATGACGTTAGCAGCCGCACAGCCGCGCACCGTATTGTGCAGAAGACACTCCCACAGCCTCAGCTACTTTCACTTGCCCCAGCATCCTCCGATGACGGAGGCGTTCTGTTAGTAAGCTGGAGAGAGATCTCATTGGCTAGATATCGATCTCTGCCAATGAGATCTCTCTCCAGCTTACTAACAGAACTCCTCCGTCATCGGAGGATGCTGGGGCAAGTGAAAGTAGCTGAGGCTGTGGGAGTGTCTTCTGCACAATACGGTGCGCGGCTGTGCGGCTGCTAACGTCATGAGGTACAAAATTAAAGTTTCTTTTTGCTTCATTTAAACAGATTTTTAAGCAAAAAGAAACACCGCAATGTTCAGAGGGGACACAAATGAAGGCATACAAGAATGATAATGCGGAGGTGAAAGTTCCGCTTTAAGAGTGCAGTACTTCAGGGTTCATGTTTATAATTAATTAGAAAGAAAAATGTCATACTTGCAGTTGATATTAAATTGCAGGGTAATAAATCCAGCCCAAGATGTTTGCTCTCTGCAGAGGGAGACAAGTGTAAAGTTATGCATTTGGGAAGGACAAATGCATACATGTTAATTATGAACTTAATAGGAACATTCTAGGAGACTCCTTGCTGCAAGAGAAATATTTCTGAGTACTGAAAACTGCAGACTTGGCAATAGTGATCAGTGTAAAACAGCAGTACAAAAACATATATAAAATGTGTACCAAAGCAAAAGGGAATAAAGTAATTCTGCCAATGTACTAATTGTTGGCGAGACCTCATTTGGAATATGCAGTGCAGTTTTGGGCACCAGAAAAATTTCACAGCTAACCAGTTTCCTACTTTTTCCACAAAAATTCCCACCCATAGAAAATACATAATTACATACATACATTTCTGTCTTTTTTTGCCAACGCCAATAAATTTCCTGCATGAACTTTGTCATTTTTTTCCCCTATGTTTTGTTAGGGGCCAGGGACCAGACAGACACAAAAACATAAAATGCAAAACACCTTTATTAAAGTAACCAAAAAACAAACAAAACAGAATCATGATCCAGGAGCATAAACCAAAAGGCGTCAGGAATGAAGATGGATACTGAGACAAGCAAAAGTCAGGAATATGGAGGTCAGCAATGTCAGGAACAAGCCAAGAGTCAGGAGACAGAAGAGACACCAGAGGAAGCCAGGTAATGCACAGATAATCAGCAACTCATGAGAATGCACCTGCAGCCAGTTTCAGACACGAGGGCAAGGAGGACGTGAGTCTAAGTGCTTTAAATACCCTGGAAGAGGTTGGCTGATAACAGTCAGGCAAGTAACCATAGAGACTGAGAGGTCAAAGCAGATTGTTAAGCATCAGCTGACTCATCCTGACCCAGGGAAGGGAAGACAGCAGCAATCAACAGCAGAGGTCTAGAGTAGTTCAGGCAGCAGTAATCAACAGCAGAGTAGAGCAGCTCAGCCAAACCTTGACATGTTTTCAATGACAACAAGATTTCCACTGCAATATTACTTCTTCTGAAGGCTGAAATGGAGAAATAAACAGCTAAAAGAAAAGGTTGTGAGTCCTACAGCAACATATGCCTTAAAAAGGTTGCAGGTTGATTGCCTTTGTCCTTCCGTAACTTCATGATAATGTAACATTGTTATAGCCATCCTTGAAAAATAACTGTTGCATGGGATTTTCCAGCTGGGTTTGAAAAACAGTTCTTTAAAGCCTCTGTTTTCAACAAAAGGAAAGGTCAGAATGTCAACAGTCAATATTTTGGCAAGCTTATTTTTCCACAGGTGTACTTTGGCATTATTCTTGTGCACATTTTGACTTCTTTCTAAGAACTTAGTAACTGTGGGATGTCAGTACGTAGTGGAAGAACTGTGTAACTTTGCTTTAACCCCTTAACAGCGCAGGACGTACATGTATCTAATGGGTGGATGTCCCTAAAGGACCCATGAAGTACATGTATGTTATCATTTTCAGGGTTCCCTGAGTGGCTGTATGCCATTCAGGGAGCCCTGAATTGGAATTTAAAAAATGAAAAAATAAATGTTCCGTGGTCCGTACGTTCCGGATGTGTGCGTGCACTCCTGTCGTTAAGGGGTTAACAACATGACTTGTGGATCTGGTGGGGGTGGTGGCAGTCTATGACTCTTGTCATCGCCGAAAAAAAACCTCAGAGTCATACTTCACTGCAAATGCTATCCATGTACCTTAGCTCTCACTCCAAATATAAAACCCAATATGGAAACAAGATAATATAAACAAAGTCATAGTATGTAATAACAGATCACATTCGATTATTATTAATAGTTCACTTGAATTCACTCGAGGTCATGTAGCTTGTCCAGAAATCTTTGGCTATTCCTCCACGTGTATGAAAATAAAAAGAACACAGACAGTGCGATCTTCTTATAAGTGTAATAAGTTGGAACATACATGCAATACATGAAAATCTTCCCTCTGCCTCCAAAATGGGTACTAAAAACGGATACTAAAATGGGTACCTAAAATGCTTCAAAGTAATCAACATTAACTGGGCCAGACCCTCAGTTCTGGTCAACCTTCACCATACGTCCTTCTCTCCTCCACCTGTTACCTCTCCTCTGACCTCACAATCATCTTCTTTGGTCTCACCATCTTGTCAATGTATCTGCCCGTTGTACTCAGGAGATCTTATTTTAATTATTTAGTATTATTTAGTCTTATTCTCACAAGGCTTATCTATTAAGGAACTACATTAAGTAGTTATGATAGTGAGGAAGGAACAAACCATGAAGGCAAGGCCAAGACCAGAAATATATGAAAATATACCAAATATATTTATTAATAAAATTGATACATGACCTTATTCAAAAGACCCCCTTGGGTGTGATGCGTACTCAAGTGTGCAGGGATCAGATTTTGTTGATGCCAACGGGATGATCCATAGATGTCTGGGCTAGGTATATACTCATGCTCTAACTGGTTACAGAAGTGTTTGCACTGATGTATGGTAATTAGAGGCATGGGAGTCGTGGGTCCGGTTTCTGGAAGAAAGAGAGTTAATGCTGTCTATTGCTGACAGAATGACTCGCAAGTGTTTGAGCTAAGCAAGCACTCATACTTTCAATGTGCCCAGTAACCAATGAAGTAGCCACAAAGTTGCTTTAAATTGCTGGTATCTTTTTCGAGTCTGCTATATACCAGAGCTTGATAAAGTGCTCGGTGGAGTGAAACGCATTGCATTGGTATTAACGCTGCACCCTGGCCATGAATACTAATAAACACACATTGCTGATACTGTTGCTATGTAAGTTTTCTCTCCAATATTTTATGCATAAGAATATTTTTAATTGAAGCATTTTGTCTATTTGTATATGTTAAGTGTGAACTGTGAGGCTTGAGATCCTGTGCATTTAAAAGCCCCTAAAATGTTTCACAGGTTTTTTTAAGTGTGTTATATGTTGTGCTATATTATTCTACTAGTTGAACAGCCCGTTACACGGGCCACAGTGGCTCTGGCAGCCGGTCGCGGGGCAGTTCGGAGCGCCCAGCTCTGTATCAGCCACGGCATGGGCAGTCTGTACTGCGCATGACTGCCGCACGCGCAGCAGTGTCTACTGCGCATGTCGGGCGTTACACACAACTTAATGAATTATTATATAGGATATGTTTATGGCTATTTAAACTGTTTTAATTAAAGGGATAGTAATACTTAAAATGTAAAAAAATATGTTGTAGGGTTTATCCCCCTGAGTAAAACAAGAGTACTCCCACTGCTGAGAGGTGTTTCATTCAAAAGTTATTAATTTTCAAAGTTGAATTTTTTAGGTGCAATATCACGGTGGCCTGAAATTGTACAGTGGCGCTGTTGCTACACCATCCTGTGGAGATTTATGGTCCCGGGACCAGAGCTGTCCATAGGATTGTGTAGCAACAGAGCCACTGTACAACATTTTTTTTTTACATTTTAAGTATTACTATCCCTTTAAGGGGTTGTTTATGATTATGTGAGTGAGCCATAACAGATTACAAAATAACATAGGAGGATGAAAAAAAGACATGCGTCCATCAAGTCCAGGCCATGTCAAAACACCCCTGTTGACCCAGAGGAAAGCAAAAAAAAGCCCTCTGAAGCTATTTCCAATTTAGATTCAAGTGGGTAAAAAAACTATTTCCTGACTCCAAATGGCAATAGATATTTCCCTGGATCAACATCCTATCTGCAGTGAAGGCATCTGTCATGATTCTCAGTATTGTTCTGTGCTAGATTAGCATCCATTGTTTTTTTTAAAGCAGTTGCACTATTTGCAAGTACAACATCTCCAGGCAAACAATGTCATACCTTTACCACCCTTACTGTAAATAATCCCTGCCTTTGAATAATTGCTCTGGCTATATATATATATATCCCCCAATTTAATGTATATGCTCCTATATGCTTTTATGTAATCTATATATTTGAAGTATTTTTGTGTATTTTTAATAAAAGTTACTACTTTGAGCAATCTGTAATCTATATTTTTATAGCTCTCTGCTGGTGGCCTCCAAGTCAGCACCAAATTCTGTTTGCCATATCTTTCATTTGGTTTCGGAGAGAGAGGTTGGTCTCTGCATGGAGTTGTGGCTGTGGAACAAAAGAAAGTGGAAACCCTGATAAATTAGAATTTCGGGTTGGGGGGTTCACTAAGCAGTGATGACTTCTCCAGTGATATCACTTCTCCAGTTCCTATGTTATTCTATGGAGCCTATGCAATAAGATCTTCAAAGCAGAAGACATATTAGTGAATAGGCTCCAAAGAATAACATAGGAACGGGAGAAGTGATGTCACTGGAGAAGTTATCTCCACTTTATCACCTCTTTATCACACCTTATTGAATCTCCCCCAGTGTATAATTACAAGGGATGACCAGATATAGCGCCTTCCATGTGAACAAAAATATATACTTCAAGAATCCGAATAATTAAACTACTATCTTTAACGCTTTACAGAGCATTGCAATAAGGACAAAACAAAGAATCACTATTTCATTAAATCATTTTGAGTCATTTTAAATAATGAAAAATAGGAATATGTTCAGCTTGGGACACCTGCACCGTAGCGGACAAATACATATTCACATTTATTTAAATGGGAGTTTTAACCCCTTGAATGCTTTAGAGGGCAACAATGAATTGGAAACCCTTCTAGCATAGCAAGGGTCAAAAGATCCATTAAAATTGATGAGCTTTGGGGGAATTTTTATTTGCACCCTACAGTGCAATTGGTTTTCTCCAGAATGACCTCCCCGTCTTCACTGTTGAAATGTCACCATCTATTTTGTGACTCTAGTGCTTGTGACATCAGAATGTCTCAACATTCTGCCCCTTTAAGAAAAAAATAAAACCTAAATACAATTAAACAAACCCCATAAGACAGTATAATCGTTTTTTTTTTTTTTGGGGGGGGGTTGTTGACTGAGATTAGGGGGACAGTTAATGAAAAATAAATAAATAAATAAATAAATAACATAGTAACATAGTAACTTAGTAATTTAGGTTGAAAAAAGACTTGCGTCCAGTTCAACCCTTTTCCTATTCCTGTTTACCATCGTTGATCCAAAAGAAGGCAACCCCCCCCCCTCAATACAGCAATTTCAAATTCTGCCCCGAATGGGGGGGGGGGGAGAATTTCCTCTTGATTCCAAATGGCAATCAGATTTCTCCCTGGATCAACAAGCCCTAAGTAAAATATTAATCCTAATACTAACGTACATAGCCCTCTATGTTATGCTCTTTAAAATAAGTATCCAGGCCCTTATTAAAGGCGTCTAATGTATTCGATAGCACCACCTCCTCAGGCAGTGAATTCCATACCTTTATTGTCCTTACAGTAAAGAAACCCTTCCGCTGTTGTAGATTAAATCTCCTTTCCTCAAGTCTAAGCAGGTGGCCCCTTGTCCTATGTACTGTTCTGTTAATGAAAAGGTCTTTGGAGAGCCCTTTGTATGGGCTCTGAACATATTTATATAGTGTTAATAAATAAATAAATAAACAAAATAAAAAATTGCCACACAACTTGATAGAGACAGTAACCCCACCCCCAACGTAAGCTGTGACTGGAGAAGACTTCTTGTTAGATGTGCAAGCACCAAAGAAACATTGATTTGTAGGACTTAGACTTGTTAGGCATTATGCCCTGAGGAAACATTGATTTACAAGACTTTGGCATGTTAGCTCCACAAGCCCTGAGGAACATTGACTTGTAGGATTCAGACTTCTTAGGCCCAAACCCTGTATTTTGCAAAAAACTTTGATACAGTGCCTCACAACAGGTTACTGCATAAATTAAAAGGCTTCGGTTTGGGCGGTGTTATCTGTACATGGATTGAGAACTGGTTAAATGATAGATGGCAGAGAGTTGTTATAAATGGAACTTTTTCAAATTGGTCTAAGGTAATAAGTGGGGTGCCGCAGGGTTCAGTCCTGGGCCCAATGCTTTTTAATTTGTTTATTAATGGAAGGCGCTATATCTGGTCATCCCTTGTAATTATACACTGGGGGAGATTCAATAAGGTGTGATAAAGAGGTGATAAAGTGGAGATAACTTCTCCAGTGACATCACTTCTCCCGTTCCTATGTTATTCTTTGGAGCCTATTCACTAATATGTCTTCTGCTTTGGAGATCTTAATGCATAGGCTCCATAGAATAACATAGGAACTGGAGAAGTGATATCACTGGAGAAGTCATCACTGCTTAGTGAACCCCCCAACCCGAAATTCTAATTTATCAGGGTTTCCACTTTCTTTTGTTCCACAGCCACAACTCCATGCAGAGACCAACCTCTCTCTCCGAAACCAAATGAAAGATATGGCAAACAGAATTTGGTGCTGACTTGGAGGCCGCCAGCAGAGAGCTATAAAAATATAGATTACAGATTGCTCAAAGTAGTAACTTTTATTAAAAATACACAAACATACTTCAAATATATAGATTACATAAAAGCATACAGGAGCATATACATTAAATTGGGATATATATATATATATATAGCCAGAGCAATTATTCAAAGGCAGGGATTATTTATAGTAAGGGTGGTAAAGGTATGACATTGTTTGCCTGGAGATGTTGTACTTTCAAATAGTGCAACTGCTTTCAAAAAAGCAATGGATGCCTATCTAGCACAGAACAATATTGATGTCATAATATTGACAATTATGACAGATGGCTTCAGTGCAGATAGGATGTTGATCCAGGGAAATATCTATTGCCATTTGGAGTCAGGAAATAATTTTTTTACCTACTTGAATCTAAATTGGAAATAGCTTCAGGGGGCTTTTTTTTGCTTTCCTCTGGGTCAACAGGGGTGTTTTGGCATGGGCTGGACTTGATGGACGCATGTCTTTTTTCATCCTCGTCAACTATGTTACTTTGTAATCTGTTATGGCTCACTCACATAATAATAAACAACCCCTTAATTAAAACAGTTTAAATAGTCATAAACATATAGAATAATATAGCACGGCATATAACACACTTAAAAAAACCTGTAAAACATTTTAGGAGCTTTTAAATGCACAGGATGTAGTATACTTGGATTTTGCAAAAGCCTTTGACACAGTGCCTCACAACAGGTTATTGCATAAATTAAAAGGCTGTGGTTTGGGCGGTGTTATCTGTACATGGATTGAGAACTGGTTAAATGATAGATGGCAGAGAGTTGTTGTAAATGGAACTTTCTCAAATTGGTCTAGGGTTATAAGTGGGGTGCCGCAGGGTTCAGTCCTGGGCCCAATGCTTTTTAATTTGTTTATTAATGATCTAGAAGTGGGAATTGAAAGTAGCATCTCAATCTTTGCTGATGACACTAAGCTATGTAAGGAAATACATACACAGCTGGATGTTTTTTCCCTACAGAAGGATTTAGATAAACTAAGTGAATGGGCAGAAAAGTGGCAGATGACATTTAATGTAGATAAATGTAAGGTTATGCATTTGGGTTGTAGAAACAAACTTGCTACATATACTCTAAATGGGAAACAACTTGGGAAATCCTCATTAGAGAAAGATTTAGGAGTACTGATAGACAATAGACTTCACAGCAGTGTGCAAAGTCACTCAGCTGCTGCAAGAGCAAATAGAGTACTAGCCTGCATAACAAGAGTTGTAGAAGCAAGGGATGCTAATATTATCCTACCTCTGTATAAATCCTTGGTTAGGCCTCATCTAGAATATGGAGTACAATTTTGGGCACCTGTTCTAAAAAAAGACATTACTGAACTGGAAAAGGTGCAGAGACATGCAACAAAACTGAAGGGATTGGAGGATCTGAGTTACAAAGAGAGACTAGCCAAACTGGGTTTGTTTACATTAGAGAAGAGACGTCTAAGGGGTGATATGATTACCATTTACAAATACATTCAAAGTCAATACAAAGAACTATCCAATGAATTATTTATGCAAAGAGCAGAGCTAAGAAAAAGAGGTCATCCATTAAGACTAGAGGAAAGGTACTTTTGACTAAAACAAAGGCAGGGATTCTTTACAGTAAGGGTGATAAGGCTAAGGAATTCTTTGCCTCTGGATGTTGTGCTTGCAGATAATGCAACTGCATTTAAAAAAGCAATGGATGCCTATCTAGCACAGAACAACACTGACAATTATGACAGATGGCTTCAAAGCAAATAGGATATTGATCCGGGGAACTATTTTGACTGCCAGTTGGAGTCAGGAAGGAATAATTCCCCCCCCCCCAACACACACACACACTAGATTGGTAATGGCTCCAGAGGGCTTTTTTCCTTCCTCTGTAACATTGATTTGTAGGACTTTGGCTTGTTAGCGTCATAAGCCCTGAGGAATTGCAATAGAGAAGATTTTTATCACTCAGGCTTGTTAGCGTCACAAGCCCTGATAAACCACATCAGAGAACATTTTCATCATGCAGGCTTGTTGGCATCACAAGCCCTGAGGAATCAGTGATTTGTAGGACTTAGGCTTGTTAGAAACAAGCTCCCCAAATGCCCCGGTGTCCTTATGGTATTTGCGTCTGCTGTTCTTGTGGCTGCTGCTTAGTTGTTTAAGCAGCAGGATATTTAGACAGCTCTAAGGAAATGGGATAAACAACAGCAGTTATATGGGTGACGATAATCATTGTTTGTCTTGCCACTAATAGCTCCAGTGATGCAACTGAGGCAATAGCAGCACCACAACTAGTCCCCACTGCTTCAGTAATATGTGGAGAAAAAGAAGATGGCCAATAGTGCCTCTCATCAGGAATTTAAATGTGCACATTGTGTGTGGTAAATAAGGGAAGGATTGGGAACACTGGGCATATCTGCATTCACATCAAACACCTGGCATAACTCTAACCAAACACAATGATGCTTATGGTAATGGGCACATTTAAGAGAAGATTAGATACATTTCTTTCAAAAGGAAACATACAGGGTTATACTGCAAGGTTAGGAAGGTCTGCTAAAGACTAACTTATTTTCTAACAGGAAAGCTATTTAATTCTAATTTCTATGGGTTATGAGGCAAGGGTTGGACTTAATGGACTTGTGTCTTTTTTCAACCTAATTTACTATTTCACTAAATGAGAAATCATCCCATCAGAATCCAAATACTGCTGCTGTCACTATGACCCTTGTCCACTCCCCATTAAGGACACTTGACCACTTACAGTTTTAATAATATGATGAATCCTCCCTGCCACCAGCTTAGCCTATTCTGCAAGATGGATGCCACTTGATGCACTGCTTGCTATTATCCTCCACCAGATTGCCATGTGTTGTCAGAACATCACACAGTGTCCACTGGGTGGACCGCGAACTGCCACATCCTGGCATTTACTGATCCATCTGACTGGTGGGGGAGTTAATGATGAAAGATGTGGATTGTCAGAAGATGTAGCTACTTCTTAATGTGGCTGGACCTTACTGCAAGAAGGTGGGATTCTCTATTCTTCCTCCTCTTTGACTTATACCTCACATCTTGTTGCCTTTGGGGAGAATCAGGGTGTTTAGCAACAGCAGTGCTGGATTTCTTTGGTGCAGGTTTGGCTTTAACATGCATCATTAGTATCACCCCTCCCTCACTCCTAACACTCTGAGTCTCTAGATGCTGGATCTTAGTAGTGGTAGTGGGACTGCTTGTGGATGTCAAGTGTGACTTAGAGTCCCCTGCAGTCATACTTGGCATCGTCTCCTCCTCCCCTGCCTCCTGAGAATCACAGAGCACAATGGCAGCACTAGCAGCAGGCATAGGTAGCTGGACTGTAATGCTTACACCACTACCATTTTCATCCTCTCCCTGTGAGACTGTTTTCCGCAAGATCCCTAGGGGTAATGTAAGGGGACTGACAATCATTGGGACTGGGGAATCAGGACATCCAGATCCTCCAAAGCTGGTAGAGGTCACTTCATCCTCCTTCCCAGACTCACTGTATTCAGAGCTGTCCTGTCAGCTCCACCTTTTAGTTGTATTCCAGATGCTCATAGTGATAGCAGTCACTATGAGCCTTTTCTGCCTACATTTCCCTAAATAACTCACAGTACAATACAGTACAGCCTAGTACTCTCTCTCTCTCTCTCTCTCTCTCTCTCTCTATATATATATATATATATATATATATATATATATATATATATATAGCGCTTTGTATTGTGTTTCACTTCCTGGAAACATCAAGTTTTTGGTGCGAAAATGCACAGTACATGTAAATAAAGGGGTGGAAATTTTGCAGCCTATCAAGATCTGGTGGAGGGGCTGCCACTAACGGTATCCTTTTGAAAGGTCACACGCAGAAGAGCTTGTGACCATTTAACTCTTTCACCATGTCACCTGGATAAAAATAGCGATGTGAGAATCTCGTTGTGTATGGCAACGTGAGATTGTCACATCGCCTAGTCAATGTCTGCGTTTACAGTAGCAATCGTCACATCCAGCATGGGGAGAGAGGTGCTAAGCCAGTAGAGAGCTCAAGGCTACACCGCTGGTGATCAGTCAGTGGAGGTTCACTTTTCAATGGTCGCAGAAGATAGTGCGACCATTTAACACGATGCAGTGCATGACAGCGCAAGATTGTCACATCGCCTAGACAATGGTTGCATTTAATAGTTATACAGCTGGTGATTCTCTTCAATCACCTTCTGTTTCTGCTTTAATAGTTTGACTTTTTTTTTGATTACCTTTGTGCTGGGCAGCATTCTTCCACAGCTTTATGTAGAGGCTATTATAACAAAACCCCTACACAAATAAGTATGTGAGCCGATCCTGCCTCTCCCCTTCTCTGCATGCAGAATGACAGGAAGGAGCAGAGCACACAGAGAAGGGGAGAGGCAGGATTGGCTCACATACTGATTATGTAGGGCTTTTGTTATAACAGCCTCTTCATAAAGCTGCAGAAGGAGGCTGCCCCAGCACAAAGATAACCAATAGTGTTGAGCGAGCATGCTCGACCGATGCTCGGATCGGCTCGAGCATCGCTCTGCTCGGCACATGGCGGTACTCGTACGAGTACCGCATGTGCTCGACCGCCATGTTTGGGTCTCCTCCCCGCACGTTTCGCAGCTGCTGCGCAGCCAATAAACGTGCAGGGAGGCTCTGACATCAGTGTAATGCCAGCAGCCATGTTGGCTGCTGGCATTACACTGATTGGCTGGCCAGAACCCGTGATCGGGTGCTGTATAGCACCTGACCAGCGAGTTCGGCTCAGTCTTAGCCAGGGAGAGATGAGGATAGGAAGGGAAAGTCAGTGTAGGGAGAAGAAAAGCAAATTTGTAAAAAAAAAGACCCAAAAGTCCTTTTTAGGACTACTGTGTGTGGGGGCAGCAGTTTATTTTGTGTGTGGGGAAAAAAAAAAAAAAAAAAAACTTCATATATTCTGTTTAGTGTGCAAAGTTGCAGATTAGAGCACATTCTGTTTAGTGTGCAAAGTTGCAGATTAGAGCACATTCTGTTCAGTGTGCAAAGTTGCAAATTAGCAGCACATTCTTTATAGTGTGCAAAGTTGCAGATTAGAGCACATTCTGTTTAGTGTGCAAAGTTGCAGATTAGAGCACATTCTGTTTAGTGTGCAAAGTTGCAGATTAGAGCACATTCTGTTAAGTCTTCAAACTGTAAAATATCAAAGTCACATATTCCATTCAGTGTGCGTCGCCGCAGTTTAGCAGCACATTCTGTGTACTGTGCACAGTTTCAGAATAGGAAAAAATACTGTTAAGTCTTCAAACTGTAAAATATCAAAGTCACATATTCCATTCAGTGTGTGTCGCCGCAGTTTAGCAGCACATTCTGTGTACTGTGCACAGTTTCAGAATAGGAAAAAATACTGTTAAGTCTTCAAACTGTAAAATATCAAAGTCACATATTCCATTCACTGTGCGTCGCCGCAGTTTAGCAGCACATTCTGTGTACTGTGCACAGTTTCAGAATAGGAAAAAATACTGTTAAGTCTTCAAACTGTAAAATATCAAAGTCACATATTCCATTCACTGTGCGTCGCCGCAGTTTAGCAGCACATTCTGTGTACTGTGCACAGTTTCAGAATAGGAAAAAATACTGTTAAGTCTTCAAACTGTAAAATATCAAAGTCACATATTCCATTCACTGTGCGTCGCCGCAGTTTAGCAGCACATTCTGTGTACTGTGCACAGTTTCAGAATAGGAAAAAATACTGTTAAGTCTTCAAACTGTAAAATATCAAAGTCACATATTCCATTCACTGTGCGTCGCCGCAGTTTAGCAGCACATTCTGTGTACTGTGCACAGTTTCAGAATAGGAAAAAATACTGTTAAGTCTTCAAACTGTAAAATATCAAAGTCACATATTCCATTCAGTGTGCGTCGCCGCAGTTTAGCAGCACATTCTGTGTACTGTGCACAGTTTCAGAATAGGAAAAAATACTGTTAAGTCTTCAAACTGTAAAATATCAAAGTCACATATTCCATTCAGTGTGCGTCGCCGCAGTTTAGCAGCACATTCTGTGTACTGTGCACAGTTTCAGAATAGGAAAAAATACTGTTAAGTCTTCAAACTGTAAAATATCAAAGTCACATATTCCATTCACTGTGCGTCGCCGCAGTTTAGCAACACATTCTGTGTACTGTGCACAGTTTCAGAATAGGAAAAAATACTGTTAAGTCTTCAAACTGTAAAATATCAAAGTCACATATTCCATTCACTGTGCGTCGCCGCAGTTTAGCAGCACATTCTGTGTACTGTACACAGTTTCAGAATAGGAAAAAATACTGTTAAGTCTTCAAACTGTAAAATATCAAAGTCACATATTCCATTCACTGTGCGTCGCCGCAGTTTAGCAGCACATTCTGTGTACTGTGCACAGTTTCAGAATAGGAAAAAATACTGTTAAGTCTTCAAACTGTAAAATATCAAAGTCACATATTCCATTCACTGTGCGTCGCCGCAGTTTAGCAGCACATTCTGTGTACTGTGCACAGTTTCAGAATAGGAAAAAATACTGTTAAGTCTTCAAACTGTAAAATATCAAAGTCACATATTCCATTCAGTGTGCGTCGCCGCAGTTTAGCAGCACATTCTGTGTACTGTGCACAGTTTCAGAATAGGAAAAAATACTGTTAAGTCTTCAAACTGTAAAATATCAAAGTCACATATTCCATTCAGTGTGCGTCGCCGCAGTTTAGCAGCACATTCTGTGTACTGTGCACAGTTTCAGAATAGGAAAAAATACTGTTAAGTCTTCAAACTGTAAAATATCAAAGTCACATATTCCATTCAGTGTGCGTCGCCGCAGTTTAGCAGCACATTCTGTGTACTGTGCACAGTTTCAGAATAGGAAAAAATACTGTTAAGTCTTCAAACTGTAAAATATCAAAGTCACATATTCCATTCACTGTGCGTCGCCGCAGTTTAGCAGCACATTCTGTGTACTGTGCACAGTTTCAGAATAGGAAAAAATACTGTTAAGTCTTCAAACTGTAAAATATCAAAGTCACATATTCCATTCACTGTGCGTCGCCGCAGTTTAGCAGCACATTCTGTGTACTGTGCACAGTTTCAGAATAGGAAAAAATACTGTTAAGTCTTCAAACTGTAAAATATCAAAGTCACATATTCCATTCACTGTGCGTCGCCGCAGTTTAGCAGCACATTCTGTGTACTGTGCACAGTTTCAGAATAGGAAAAAATACTGTTAAGTCTTCAAACTGTAAAATATCAAAGTCACATATTCCATTCAGTGTGCGTCGCCGCAGTTTAGCAGCACATTCTGTGTACTGTGCACAGTTTCAGAATAGGAAAAAATACTGTTAAGTCTTCAAACTGTAAAATATCAAAGTCACATATTCCATTCACTGTGCGTCGCCGCAGTTTAGCAGCACATTCTGTGTACTGTGCACAGTTTCAGAATAGGAAAAAATACTGTTAAGTCTTCAAACTGTAAAATATCAAAGTCACATATTCCATTCAGTGTGCGTCGCCGCAGTTTAGCAGCACATTCTGTGTACTGTGCACAGTTTCAGAATAGGAAAAAATACTGTTAAGTCTTCAAACTGTAAAATATCAAAGTCACATATTCCATTCAGTGTGCGTCGCCGCAGTTTAGCAGCACATTCTGTGTACTGTGCACAGTTTCAGAATAGGAAAAAATACTGTTAAGTCTTCAAACTGTAAAATATCAAAGTCACATATTCCATTCACTGTGCGTCGCCGCAGTTTAGCAACACATTCTGTGTACTGTGCACAGTTTCAGAATAGGAAAAAATACTGTTAAGTCTTCAAACTGTAAAATATCAAAGTCACATATTCCATTCACTGTGCGTCGCCGCAGTTTAGCAGCACATTCTGTGTACTGTGCACAGTTTCAGAATAGGAAAAAATACTGTTAAGTCTTCAAACTGTAAAATATCAAAGTCACATATTCCATTCACTGTGCGTCGCCGCAGTTTAGCAGCACATTCTGTGTACTGTGCACAGTTTCAGAATAGGAAAAAATACTGTTAAGTCTTCAAACTGTAAAATATCAAAGTCACATATTCCATTCAGTGTGCGTCGCCGCAGTTTAGCAGCACATTCTGTGTACTGTGCACAGTTCCAGAATAGGAAAAAATACTGTTAAGTCTTTAAACTGTAAAATATCAAAGTCACATATTCCATTCAGTGTGCGTCGCCGCAGTTTAGCAGCACATTCTGTGTACTGTGCACAGTTTCAGAATAGGAAAAAATACTGTTAAGTCTTCAAACTGTAAAATATCAAAGTCACATATTCCATTCACTGTGCGTCGCCGCAGTTTAGCAACACATTCTGTGTACTGTGCACAGTTTCAGAATAGGAAAAAATACTGTTAAGTCTTCAAACTGTAAAATATCAAAGTCACATATTCCATTCACTGTGCGTCGCCGCAGTTTAGCAGCACATTCTGTGTACTGTGCACAGTTTCAGAATAGGAAAAAATACTGTTAAGTCTTCAAACTGTAAAATATCAAAGTCACATATTCCATTCACTGTGCGTCGCCGCAGTTTAGCAGCACATTCTGTGTACTGTGCACAGTTTCAGAATAGGAAAAAATACTGTTAAGTCTTCAAACTGTAAAATATCAAAGTCACATATTCCATTCACTGTGCGTCGCCGCAGTTTAGCAGCACATTCTGTGTACTGTGCAAAGTTGCAGATTTGCAGCACATATTCCGTGTAATATGAAGAAGGCGGGTAAAAAGGGACGAGGAAGTGGACGTGATCCTGATAGTTCAGGGCGCGGGTCAGGACGCGTAGAAATTGCGCCTGGTGCCAGAGCACAAGACAGAAAGACATCCACCATACATAGCTTCATGTCTCATTTTACAGGGCGTCGCAGGACATCACTCTCGAGGTACGACCACTGCGAACAGGTGGTCGGTTGGATGTCAGCTGATACTGCTTCCAGTCGGTTAAGCACCACCCTGTCTTCCACCAAGTCCACTCTCAGTAGCCAAGAGTCTGGTCAACATAATCCTCACTCTGATCATCCTTCCTCCCACCATAGAGGGTCTGGTCAAAGAAGTGATCCCACACTGGGATATAGTGAGGAGCTCGTCTCATCACCAATCCTTCATTTGACCCTCTCTCCAAGCACGCTTGCAGAGGAACATGACATCTTGTGCCCTGATTCACAACCTCTAGAGGGTACCCAATCACAAGAAGATGACAGATGTGAACGGCATTTAAGGTCAAAGGAAGTAGTGGATGATGATGATGATGAGACACAGTTGCCATTACATCAACCACTATTACTGTCTCAAGACCTTGATGAGGAGGATGATTTACAGTTGTCAATGACTGAGTATGTGGTGGGATCAAGACATGAGGAGGATGATCAGAGTGAGGAAGTGGAGGAGGTCTTGGTGGACGATGAGGTGACTGACCCCACCTGGGAAGGTGTAGAGCCGAGCGATGACAGCAGTCCTGAGGGTGAGCCATCTGCAGCACCGCAACAGGCTGGAAGAGGCAGTGGTGTGGCTAAAGAAAGAAGGCGGACCGCACCAAACCGGCCCGCAAATGTTCCACGGAGCACTCCCTTGCGTAAATCTCCCTTGCCAAGGGGTAGGTGTTCCGCTGTATGGCGTTTATTTAAGGAAAGTGCGGACGACAAAAGAATTGTAGTTTGCAACCTGTGCCACACCAGAATGAGCCGAGGCATGAACACTAGAAACCTCACCACCACCAGCATGATCCGACACATGGCATCCAAGCACCGTAATAAGTGGGAGGAACGCCTGGATCGCCCATCTGTGTCTGCAGGCCACACCACTGCCTCCTCTTCCCCTGTTTTCGGTGCCGGCCAATCGCCTGTCGAAGGCGCAGGCCCGCATACCTCCCGCCCTGCACCTGTACCATCTGAAGCACCATCAGCGACCACATCCACTTCCCTGTCCCAGCACAGCGTCCAAATGTCGTTACCCCAGGCATTTGAGCGCAAGCGAAAATACCCAGCCACCCACCCACAGGCCATAGCACTAACCTCACACCTTTCCAAATTACTGGCCATCGAAATGCTGCCATTTAGGCTTGTGGACACTGAGTCCTTCCGCAGCCTGATGGCAGCAGCTGTCCCTCGGTACGCAGTCCCCAGCCGCCACTACTTTTCCCGGTGTGCCGTCCCTGCCTTACACCACCATGTGTCCCGTAACATCACCCGTGCCCTGACCAACGCAGTTACTGGGAAGGTCCACTTAACGACTGACACATGGACAAGTGCTTGTGGCCAGGGACGCTACATTTCCCTGACGGCACACTGGGTGAATGTCGTGGAGGCTGGGAGCGACTCGGACCCTGGGATGGCACAGGTGCTACCCACACCGAGGATTGCGGGCCCTACCTCCATCAGGGTTTCCGCCAGCACCTACGTTATTGGCTCCTCCTCCTCCGTTTCCACCTCCGAATTCTCTGCACGCAGCGCCACTCACCCATCAGCCGGTAGCTGGAAGCAGTGTAGCACTGCAGTGGGGAAGCGTCAACAGGCCGTGCTGAAGCTGATCTGCCTTGGGGACAAACAGCACACGGCCTCAGAGCTGTTGCAGGTGATTAGTCACCAGACCGAGCAGTGGCTCTCGCCACTCAACCTGCAACCAGGCATGGTTGTGTGTGATAATGGGCGTAACTTGGTGGCGGCTTTGGAGCTCGGCAAGCTCACACACGTACCATGCCTAGCGCATGTATTTAATTTAGTGGTTCAGCGATTTCTAAAAACCTACCCCAATTTGCATGATCTCTTGACCAAGGTGCGCCGCGTGTGTGCACATTTCCGTAAGTCATCTACAGCTTCAGCCGGCCTGTTGAAGCTGCAGCAGCGCTTACAATTGCCAGCTCACCGGCTGCTGTGTGACATGAGCACGCGCTGGAACTCCACCTTCCACATGTTGGCCCGGCTTTGTGAGCAGCAGAGGGCAGTAGTGGAGTACCAGCTGTTACACGGTCATCGCCTCTCCGTTCAACTTCCTGTAATCAGAAGTGAGGAGTGGGAATGGATGTCAGACCTCTGTGAGGTTTTATGCAATTTTGAGGAATCGACACAGATGGTGAGCAGCGATAACGCTATTATCAGTGTAACCATCCCACTTCTGTGTCTACTGAAACGCTCATGCTCACAATTAAAACTGACGCTTTGCATGTGGAAGAGGTGGAAATGCGGGAGGAAGAGCTTACACAAGGTGATAGCCAGAGCACCCTCACTTCATCTTCTCAGCGACAATTGGAGGAGGCGGAGGAGGAGGAGGAGGAGGAGGAGATTGAGAGTCATCCTCCTGGTGAGGACAGCGAAATCTTGCCTGTTGGTACTCTGGCACACATGGCTGACTTTATGTTAGGCTGCCTTTCCCGTGACCCACGAGTTACACGCATTTTAGACAACACGGATTACTGGGTGTTCACCCTTCTGGACCCCCGCTACAAAGAGAATTTCTCATCTCTCATTCCTCCGGTGGAGCGGACAAGCAAAATGGTTGGCCAACTGAGAAGGGGAGAAAAGGGGAGCACACAGCAGTTCCGACAAAGGCAGGGCAACACTCTCCAAGGCGTGGGACACCTTCATGACACCCCGCCAGCACCCTCACCCTGATGCGCAGCCTAGTGTCACAAGGAGGGAAAAGTTTTGGAAGATGGTGAAGGAGTACGTAGCAGACCGTGTCAGCGTCCTCAATGATCCCTCTGTGCCTTACAACTACTGGGTGTCCAAGCTGGACACGTGGTATGAACTGGCACTCTACGCCTTGGAGGTGCTGGCCTGCCCTGCCGCCAGCGTTCTTTCTGAGCGGGTATTTAGTGCTGCTGGTGGCATCATAACAGATAAGCGTATCCGCCTTTCCACCGACAATGCTGATAAGTTGACACTTATAAAAATGAACAAGGCCTGGATTTCCCCTGACTTCTCCACTCCACTGGAGGAAAGCCCCGGGGGAACATAAACTCACTTTATATATGTTGTTTACAATGATGGGAATACTCTGTATTCCCATTCACCCCTTCCACCCAAAAAACGGGTATATGGTTGACTCTTAATCTTCTCATCCTCCTCCTCCTCTTCCATATGCCCTGTGATATAATTTTTATATAGGACCAGCTCACCAGCGGGCCCTGTTTGACAATTTTTGTATAGGTCATCTCACCAGCGGGCCTTCTCATATAATGTTTTATTGTGTCAGCTCTCTAGCGGGCCCTCTCATATAATGTTTTATAGCGTCAGCTCACTAGCGGGCCTTCGCATATAATGTATAGGATGGTCAGCTCCGCAGCAGACCCTCACCCATAATGTTTTAGATGGTCGGCTCAGCGCACGTTTCCCTCTTAATCATGGCCTCAGTTCAGAAAAATCAAGGAAATTTTTGGGAGAATTTGCCTCTGCGCACGTTTCCCTCTTAATCATGGCCTCAGTTCAGAAAAATCAAGGAAATTTTTGGGAGAATTTGCCTCTGCGCACGTTTCCCTCTTAATCATGGCCTCAGTTCAGAAAAATCAAGGAAATTTTTGGGAGAATTTGCCTCTGCGCACGTTTCCCTCTTAATCATGGCCTCAGTTCAGAAAAATCGAGGAAATTTTTGGGAGAATTTGCAGATGATATACAAGTAAATATACAGCAAATACTGTTTGGTAACAATTTTTCGCCTAAAGTCGTTTTTATCTGCCTTTTTGTGTGTTTTACGGTCAGTCTGTAAAAATGGCGTACTACGGGCGAAAGATCGTTCCCAGCAGCGATGTTGGAGTCCAAGATGCATCCAGACATCCTCCCTATGCTGTCCCTGAACCATTTCTGTGGTGTTTCCATCCTTTTCTGCCCTTTTCCTATGGACCAGGCACCCTCCCCTCATCAGAGCAGGGGGTGCCTGGTGTAATGCTCGAGTCCTCCCATTGACTTCAATGGGGCTCGGGTGCTCGGCCGAGCACTCGAGCCTCCGGGGGCGCTCGTTCAGAACACCCGAACACCCGAGCATTGGGGTGCTCGCTCATCACTAATAACCAAAAAAAGAGCCAGATTGTTAAAGCTGAAATGGAAGGTGATTTGAAGACAATCACTGGCTGTATAACTATTAAACTTGACAACTGACTAGGTGACATGACAATCTCGCACTGTCATGCACTGCGAGATTGTCAGATCGCTATTTTTATCCAGGCGACAGGGTGAAAGAGTTAAATGGTTGCGACCATTCAAAAGTAAACCGCCACTGACTGATCACCAACAGCGTAGCCTTGAGCTCTCTACTGGCTTGGCACTGCTCTCCCCATGCTGGATGTATGTGGAATGTGGTGAGGAACCAAAAAAGTGCTATGACTTCACTCTCCCACCCCTCTTCCCCCATTTTGCCACTCTGCCACTCCTTCTATGTGATGATTGCTATTGTAAACACACACAAGAAAACAAGGGACAGTGTTAAAAAAAGTTTTGACTGATATGTGACAGACATACAGCAGATTCTAACTGTGCTTAGATTGAGAAGGACAGAGACAGATAATAGAAAAAGAGACATAACTCATACATTATTTTCAGACAGACAATAGGCAAGATATCACTCCACGCTCAGACAAGAAAAAGACAGACATATATTAAGACATTTAATAGGGACATTGAGGAATTTAAGAAAAGCTCACTCTATTTAAGGTCCAGAAGGACACCCTGTTTTTGTTTCCAAGAATGATCCCAATAGAGACTGACTCCTCTACTTCTGAACCAGAACAATTTGACTCAATTTGAGCAATATAATACTTATCCATTATGAACCCAACCTTTTTTAGTACAGAAGGAGAAGATTCAACAGGTCTCACAGAAACCCATGAGACCAACAAGGAGGGGACACAAGGGAATTGTTATGCTTGAGTTCCTCGGTGCTCTGATCTCATAGCCGATCCAATGGCCAGCTTGCGCATGCGCAGTTGCGGCACTTGTTACTTCCGGTGTTCACGGTGCCTTATGTTGTGACGTCAGGCATCTTGAGGTCTATAAAGCAAGCATTCGTACCAGCTCCAGTGTTCATTCGTCGGGGCCTTCTCCTAGAGTTTAGTACTCCTCTATCCTCCTACTTGTGATTTACTTTATCATTTTTTTTACTTCGGCTTGCCCCCTGAATTTGTCTCTCTCTCTCTCTCTCTCTCCAGTCCTGACCCTCTGGCTTTGGTTCATTCGATTTTGCTGCTTCACCACACACCCTGACCTTTGGTCTGTCCCTGGTTTCTCTTTTGTCTGTTCCTTTTTGGTACTTCTGTTTGAGGGGTCTTTTGCAGGTTTATTTCTCATCTTCTGCCATTTATATCAATTTAGCTGCTTGCTATACTCAGCATCTCTTCTCTGTGCTGAGCAAGTTTCCAAACAGCTTACAGGAATTAAGGGACCAGAACAAATGGGGTTTTCGAGAGAGAGGATGCAATTATTGGAGCAACTGGAATTAGTATAAATCATCAGTTTAATAGATTAAATAAGTTTGATGTACTTGTGGACCTGTCTACTTTTAATAGTAAATTGCTTCTGAACAAATTCTTTACTACACAAAGGATGATCAATGATGACATAATTAAAAGTGATTTAGAGTGGTGAGAGTGCAGATGAACCAATTAATGAACTTCTACAACTTATTCAGGAGGAAAACCAGGACAATACAATTTACCCTCTATACCTAAGAAAAAATCTACTCTTTACTCCATCTTTTGGCATCAGTCCAGCTGTACAGATTACAGTTTAACAATGCAGTTATGAAAGATGTTCTGCTGTTCCCGATCACATCATTTAAGAATCATAAGAATGTAACCACATGTGAATATCAGGCTCTCAGGGATATCTGGGGATGGGACACAAAGATGTAAAATGCAAAACACCTTTATTAAAATAACAAAAGCAAATAAACCAAAATCGTGATCCAGAGGTGCAAACCAAAAGACAAGCCGGGGTAAAGGAACCAAAACAGGTACTCAGCCAAGCCGGGGTCAGGAATACGGATATCAGCAATGTCAGGAACAAGCCAGGAGTCAGGAACCAGAAAGGACGTCAGAGAAAACCAGGTCATGCACAGGAAATCACAGTAATGAGTAGTAGTGTTTGTGTTCTACCTTTGGCCTCTGTAGTGAGGTAAGGAGAATAAGTTAGTTATCTTCCTGATTGGCCCATAGTTCTCTGGCTGGAGAATACTTAACTCTTGGTGATATACGAGAAAGGACGTTTCTATGGAGCCTTCGGCCTCTCCAAAGAGGTAAGGTCTGGTGAGAACAGTACTTAAACAGGTACAGTTGAACCTGTAGGAGTTGGATAAATACAATATAATCTGTGAAGGAGAAATATTTCTATACCTGGAGTGCATCAAATTCTTTGAGAGTAAGACCCTGTGATCAACCAGTCCAATACCTAAAGATTGGACTTAGCAAAAATGTCTGGTCCTAGACTTTAAGTGAGTGAAAAGGTTCCCTTGACCTGAATAGATCAAGGGAAGAGTGAAGTTTTGGTGGACTGTGAATAATCCTTCGGCCTTGAGGAAGGTAAGGAAATTATTCTTAACTGTAACATGATGGTGACCTTTGGCCTCTGTGAAGAGGTAAAGTATATGGAAGCTGAGCAACAAAAATTAATAGTTTATTTAATTGTTATGCTAATCTATGCCTTATATGTGCAGAATGGACCTAAATGGAGAGAATAAGATATGATGAGTTTGAGTCGAGGAGGACTTAAAACTGCTTCCAAGGTTTAGTGCCTTAGTGAAAGGGATATTACCCGGAGATAGGTAGATTGGATTAGGGTGAATTATTATGAGCTGAGTGATAGGACTAGTGACTCTGTGATATGGATATGACCCAGAGGTAAGGTTACAAAATGACTGAGGTGAAAAGCGTCACCCATCCCTAAACTGAAAATGGTAAAAATTGGCACTTTCCTCTTGGCAAAAAATTTCCTGCTGAAAGTGCAGATTTTCTGCTTTTTCCTGCTTTTTTCGCCTAGCTTATTCCATTGATATCAATGGGAACATTGAAGTTACATACAATACATATCAAATATTATTTTATTTCCCAAAGGCATAGTATAAAAAGGGCATGAGGGTGCTGCGTTGGTGGAGTGTGGGGAAATAATCAATTGAACAAGGAATTTTTTTGGTGGGGGTGTTTACTGAGTTGTTTTTTAAAATAAAAAAAAAACAACCCATAAGACATGGTATAAAAGGGGTCTGAGGATTGTGCCTGTGTTGGTGGGTGGAGTCCGGGGAATTAATCAGTTGAAAAGGAAATTTGTTTTGGGAGGTTTTTTGACTGGTATTGGGGCGACAGTTAATAAAAAAAAAAAAAAAAAGAAATTTATATGTAAAGTCATAGAGACCGGAACCCCCTGACATAAGCTGCCACTGGGGTGGACTGATACTTGATTTGATAGAGTATTTTGTAGAGTATTTATTTATTTATTTAGAAAATGTTTTACCAGGAAGAATACATTGAGATTTCTCTCGTTTCCATGTATGTCCTGGACAGTTTTCAGTAAAGGGTTACATATTTACACAAATTGAGAAACATTATATATTACATGTTATTGTTTATACATACACATATAAATATACATACGTATGGAATATTAAAATTATAAACAGTTACACTCTGTTTTTAGATATAGAGGAGCATTTACTTTTAAGGATTTTAGACTGGGAGCAGATCTGGTTATTTCAGGCAGATAGTTCCAGGCCTTTGGATCTCTGAAGGAGAAGGCAGATCTTCCTACTTCTTTATTGTATTGTGGTATACATAGAGAGTTGTTTGCAGTGGAGCGGAGGTTATACTTAGTATGGAGAGCAGGAGTGAGCATACTGCTCAGGTACTCTGGTAGAAGTGGTTGTGTACTAAGCAAGAAAGGTGAAGGGCACGTCTAGATTTGAGTGTTAACCAATTTAGTTCTTTTAGCATATCACAGCGATGAGTAGTGTAATTACATTTGAGGCTAAAGCGGCATATTGCATTATACAGGGTGTCAAGTTTACTAAGATGAATTTATGGCGCTGGAGCATAAACTACATCACCATAGTCTATGACAGGCAGCTACATCTGTTGCACAATACGTTTTCTAACCAGTTTTCTAATCTAGCACAGAACAATATTGAGAACTATGACAGATGGCTTCAAAGCAGATAGGTTGTCAATCTAGGGAAATATTTGACTGCAATTTGGAGTCAGGAAGGAATTTTTTTACCCACTTGGGGCTTAATTATAAATGGCTTCAGTGTTTTTCTTTTTGCCTTCCTCTAGATCAGTAGGCGTGTTTTGGCATGGACTGGAGGCACATATTTTTTCAGCCTCGTCAACTATGTATTATGTATGTTACTATGAGATGGTGGCTAAAGGGAGAGTTGGCATGGTTGGTCTGGCGTCTAATAGCATTTGTATTTCTTTTTAGGATACTGTGGCATGGTCATTTGGGATGGGTGAAAATTGGCACTTTCCACATGGAGAAAAGTTGAGATTTTCTGCTTTTTCCTGCTTTTTTCTCTTAGCTCAAAGGGAAATTTGAATTTACACACAACACATAATAAATGTTATTTTATTTCCCAAAGGCATAGTATAAAAGTGGCATGAGGGGGCCTGTGTTGGTGGGGTGTGAGGAAAGAATCATGTTTTTTTTACTGGGATTGGGAGACAGTTAATAAAAAAATAAATGCTAAATACAATTAAAAATAACTCATAAGACATGGTATAAAAGGAATCTGAGGAGGGTGTCTGTGTTGAATGAATCAATTGAACAGGAAATTTGTTTTGGGGGTTTCTTGACTGGTATTGGGGGGAACAGTTATTAAAATATAAAGTAATAAAATAAATTAAGAAATCTGTACGTAAAGTGATAGAGACAGAAACCCCCTGACATTAGCTGCCACTGGGGTGGACTGATACTTGACCTGATACAGTATTTTGTAGAGGACGATTTGTTAGATTTGTTGTTAGAGGCCCAAACGCTGAGGAAATATTGATTTGTAATTATTTTTTTTTTTGTAGCCCTTTTTTTTTGTTTTCGTGTTTTTTTTTAAAGCACAAGCCCTGAAACAAAATATGTCCTACTGGCCTAGTGCCAGCAGGTCATGTTGGCCATTGATCATTGGCCATTGTCAATTGTCCTCCTGAGTCCATAATTGTGGAATTTGCAACTTGCTGCTGCTGAGTTGTTTAAGCAGCAGGATGTTTAGGCAGCTGAAAGGGAAATGGGAGCAATAATAGCAGTAACATGGGTGATGGATGATGAAGGTTCCACTTGCCACGACTATCTACAGTGATGCACCTGAGGCAGTAGCAGCACAATAAGTAGCCTGCAGTCTATGTGGAGAAAAGAAGAAGTTGGCTAAAAATTCTTCTCTACCTGCTCCTCCTCCAAAATCATGGGTGTGTTGTTATTAGAATATACATGTTCACCTTAAGAGCAGGAACTGTGGCTCTCATCAGCAACTGCAATGTGCACAGTGTGTGTGGTAAGTAACATATGGGGGAACAACTGTATCCAAACACCATGACACCATGACCCAAGTACTGCCACTGTCACTATGTCCCTTATTCAGAACCCGTTCAGGACACATGACAACTTGCTGACAGTTTAATAGTAATGATGAACCCTCCATGCCAGCATCCTAGCATATTATGTAGGGTAGAATCACCTCAGATGCCACTTGATGACCTGGTATCGATTCTCCTCCACCACACTGGCATGTGTGGTCAGTGCACCACACCGTGTGCAATAGGAAGAGATGAACTGCCACATCCTAACATCAACACAGTGGCTATAATTTGGCGGGGGAGGTAATGATGATGGAGGTGGATTGGCAGAAGATGTAGTTTTTACCCAAGAGGAAGAAGGTGATGCTGATGGCAAGCTAGTTGTTTCGCTCGTCATAGAAATTCCACTCTGTCTGGATTTCTCTATTCTTCCTCCTCTTTGATCTCCACCTCACCTGGCCAGACCGTTATTTTTTATTTTCAAGGATTCTTTTAATTCAGGTATGGTGCCCACGGATTGGCGTAAAGCAGATGTGGTGCCCATATTTAAAAAAGGATCAAAATCACAGCCAGGAAATTACAAATCTGTAAGCTTGACATCTGTGGTAGGGAAGCTGTTTGAAGGGTTGCTAAGGGATTATATTCAAGAATTCAGCTTGAACAGGAATATCATTAGCAGGAGCCAACATGGCTTTGTGAAAGACAGGTCTTGTCAAACTAAATTGCTTGCATTTTATGAAAAAGTGTAACGGTTTTTAAGGACACTCAGACACAGAAGGTAATGGTAAAACACAGTTTTATTAATAGAACAAGGATAATGAGACCCACGCGGGTCCAGTACATACAATGACACAATACTGCCAGAAGTCAGGCTACAATAACGTATAGTAACCCACACAGGTCCAGTAAGTACAGATGTTACAATACTGACACAGGTCAGGTCACAGTTCATGTGAATCTGGAAGAGCAGACAAGCAGAGACACTACTAGGCCAAGGGGTGCCGGCAGGCCCTAGTAGTGCAGAGGTCAACTGAGACTCCCTACGCAGGAAGTGAGCCCAAATGATACGCCACAGAACAGCAACTGAGAGGAGGCCACTACTATCCCACAGGATAGAAAGAGAGAGACTAAGTAAGCGGAGCTCAATGAAGGCTCAGGATAGGAGATCAGCGGACAGATACCCTATCAGCCCTATCGGAGGCCACAGGCTGTAGGGTTCTGTTGGCAAAAATGATGGATCTGCCTGAGTAGTGAGGACACACGATACTGCCAGACAGAGTACTCAGGGAATATTCCAGACTGACAAGGAAGGCTGTGACCCTGAAGCACTATAGCACCAACCCCGATGGGTAAACGAACGCTCAGACCTGGACAGAACTGCCAAGCAGTAGAGACTGACCGAGGCACCCAGAGACAAACCCAACCTCGGAGGTAAGAGTGGACAGTTCAAGCATACCGGGTGCACCCAACAGATCCTAACACCAAAGTGAAAGGATAACAGCGCAAGGTGATGAGGCAGGGTCACAGAACAGCGCTGCAAGTGTAGTGCTAGGTAGAGGCAACCAGTGACTGTTAGTGACAGTAATCGACCATGGAGTAGAGACCCCCAAACGGGACACAGGTTGGACGGACAGTAGTACCAGGAGGTACACAGAGCAGGAACGCCCACCAGGCCGGGTAGATATACAGAGCAGGCACTACAGCCAATCCGGGTCAGTACACAGAGCAGGAACGTCAGCCAAGCCGGGTCGGTACACAGAGCAGGAACATCAGCCAAGCCGGGTCGGTACACAGAGCAGGAACGTCAGCCAAGCCGGGTTGGTACACAGAGCAGAAACATCAGCCAAGCTGGGTCGATACACAGAGCAGGATCGTCAGCCAAGCCGGGGCAGTACACAGAGCAGGAACAGATCAGGCAGAGTAGTCAGGCAGTCCGGGTCATACACAGGATTCACATGAATAACAGGAACAAGCACTGGCAACTGAAACACCACGAAAGGGCACCGCTGAAATGACAGGGCTCAGTATTTAAGGGCCAGAACTGGGTGGAGATAAAACCCAGTAGCCAATAAAAGGCAAGCAGGAAGTAACTCGGACATAATAATGTCGCCAGAGAAAGCACGGGCACCGTGATAAAAAGTGAGTAAAAATATAGATGTGGGAGCAGCAGTTGATGTGATCTATTTAGACTTTGCCAAGGCATTTGATACAGTTCCACACAAGAGGTTACTGTACAAATTTAATGAAATAGGCCTAGGGGCAAATGTTTGTGCGTGGGTTGGAAATTGGCTGAAAGATAGAATGCAAAGAGTGGTAGTAAATGGCAAGTTCTCCAGTTGGATAAACGTGATAAGTGGAGTACCTCAGGGATCTATCCTGGGTCCTTTTCTTTTTAATTTGTTTATCAATGACCTCCCAGAGGGCATAGGGAGCCATGTATCAGTGTTTGCCGATGACACAAAATTAAGTAAGGTAATAAAGTCTGAACTGGATGTGTCTTCATTACAAGAATATTTGGACAAATTGAGTAACTGGGCAGGCAAATGGCAAATGAGATTCAATATAGACAAGTGTAAAGTATGTATTTTGGGTATAATAATAAAAATGCAACATAAAGTTTAAATGGTGTTTCTCTGGGGAAATCTTCTAATGAAAAGGATTTAGGAGTAATGGTAGACAGACTTAGCAGTAGCATGCAGTGCCAGCTGGTAGCTGCAAAGGCCAATAAGATATTGGCATGTATTAAAAGGGGCATTGACTCAAGGGAGGAAGATATTATTATGCCTCTTTACAGGTCCATGGTAAGACCCCACCTAGAATATACTGTTCAATTCTGAGCGCCCTTTCTGAAAATGGACATTATGGAACTAGAGAAAGTGCAGAGGAGGGCTACAAAACTAGTAAGGGGTAGGGAAAGTTTTAGAAGAAAGGCTAGAAAAGTTAAACTTGTACACACTAGTGAAACGGAGTCTTATGATATAATAACATTACATAAATATGTTCAGGGCCCATACAAAGGGCTTTCCAAAGACCTGTTCATTAAAAGAAAAGTACAAAGGACAAGGGGCCACCCACTTAGACTTGAGGAAAGGAGATTTAAGTGGAAGGGTTTCTTTACGGTAAGGACAATAAAGGCATTGAATTCACTGTCTGAGGAGGTGCTGTTATCAAATACATTAGATGCCTTTAAAAAGGGAATAATTACTTAAGAGAACAGAACATAGAGGGCTATGTACGTTAGTACTGGGATTAATATTTAGTTAGTGCTTGTTGATCCAAGGAGAAATCTGATTGTCACTTGGAATCAAGAAGGAATTTTTTCCCCCCATTCAAGACAGAATTTAAAATTGCTGTATTGAGGGGGGGGGTTTGCCTTCTTTTGGATCAACAATGGTAAACAGGAATAGAAATAAGGTTGAACTAGATGGACGCAAGTATTTTTTCAACCTAAATTACTATATTACTATGTCTTTCTGTAAAGTCAGGGGGTACAGTAACAGCGGTGCTTGATTTCTGTGATGGGCGTTTGGATTTAACATGTTTGACATAAATGTCATGATGTCTGTGTTTCATGTGTGATATCAGGGAGGTTGTGCCAAGGTGTGTCCCCTCCTTTCCCCTTCTCACTGACTTGTCACAAATTGTGCACAGTGCTGTTGATAATGATAACTGCACTGTGCCTACCACAAGAAAAAAATAGTCCCACACCCATGACTTCAGGGGGGAGGGAACAGGTGGAGAAGAATGGGGTCTTTCTTCTTGTCCTCCACATTCCCCTTCACTGTCTGTGCTGCAGTGGATGATGTTGCTGCTACTGCTTCAAAATCAGCACTGCAACTAGGAGTATTACTGGAACTGTCAAGTGGAATCTGTCCTCGTCCCGCATCCCTGCTCCTTACCATCCTGCTGCCCTTGCAAATCAGCATCAGAAGGAATTAGAGCAGTTGCAAATTATGCAAAGCTCATTGCTAGTGGTGGTGGTGGTGGTGATGCCCATATTCATCCCTGTCTCCCATTCCTTCTCAGCTTCTGATAAAAAGGCCATCAATGTATCTTCCACCCCAGCTACTCTACCATCATCATCACCACCACCACCACCACTAGTCCTGCTCCCTACTATCACGGTGCCCGTGATTGGTGCTATACACTGTCTATCACCTGCAGGGGGCTCCCATTAGCTGCCTATTGTCTACCCACCTCTGATTGCTTATTTATACTCAGCTCGGGCACCCTTTGGTTGCCCTTTCGTGGTGTCTCTGACAGTACCATTTGTTCTTCGTGTCATGCTGTTTGGGCCTGTTCCAGAGTTCCAGAGTCCAGAGCTACAGAGTCTTGAGTTCCAGTGTTCCTGATTCCACCTGTTCCTGTTACCGGTCTGGTTGCCACCCCGGTTGGTTTCCTTCGTGACGGCTGACGCTCCGGTTGTTCCGTCCGGGTTAGTTCCGGTTGCCCGTCTGTTCAGCGGTGCTCGCTGTGCTCCACCTTCACTTGGTCTCAGTATTCCCATCCGGTAGTCGCTTGGCGACATTGCTCTCTCTATCGCTCCGGCGATATTCTCACTGTGTCGTTCCAGCGTGCGGATGCTGGTTTACTCCATTAACCTAGTGGCTGCCGATACTGTTGGTCCCAGCGTGCGGACGCTGGTTAACTCCATTAAACCTGGTGGCATATTAGACTGTTGGTCCCAGCGTGCAGACGCTGGTTTACTCCATTTACCTGGTGGCATATTATACTGTTGGTCCCAGCGTGCGGACGCTGGTTAACTCCATTAAACCTGGTGGCCTATTATACTGTTGGTTCCAGCGTGCGGACGCTGGTTTACTCCATTAACCTGGTGGCAGATTATACTGTTAGTTCCAACGTGCGGACGCTGGTTTGCTCCATACTACAGTCAAGTGCTGTTGGTCCGAGTTCCTATCATTGTCTCTTGATAACCATTGGCACCTGTTGGTCTGCTCCTTTGGGGCTGTCCTGCCCGGTATTGGTGAGGCCGGTAGAACCGGTACATTCCATCTCACGGTTGCCTTACCAGGTATTGGCAGGACCGGTAGAGCCTCTTCACAGTGTTCCTTAAGGCTGCCTTGCCCGGTATTGGTAGGTCCGGTAGAACCGGTACATTCCATCTCACGGTTGCCTTACCAGGTATTGGCAGGGCTGGCAGAGCCTACCCACAGCATTTCCTGAGGCTGCCTTGCCTGGTATTGGTAAGGCCGGTAGAACTGGTATATTCCATCTCACGGTTGCCTTACCCGGTATTGGCAAGGCCGGTAGAGCCTGCTATTGCTATTCCTTATAGCCGCCTGGGTTGCCTTGCCCGGTATTACTGGCAAGGCCGGTAGAACCTGTTCTATTTCTCTATTGCTATTATATTGTATGTATATGTATGTGAACCCTATGGGGATTGCCTTAACTTTCAATAAAGTTATGCTTTTACCTAAATCTTTTGTCTGAGCGTCTTAACAAACTGTGACACCTACGCGTTGCTGCTGCTTTATTACAGACATCTCACTGCTGCTTGGAGGAGGTGACAAGCAATGTGACGGAGAGTCCCCTAATGTCACACTTGGCTTTTCCTTTTGACCTGAAGAAGAAGGCAGACTGGCAGCAGTAGCACAGGCAGCTGATCTCTGCTCCTGCTGGTGGTGATGGTATTAATTCTGAGCCTGCTCTCCTCCCCCAACACCAGTTCTGGCCTCTTCAGGATCATGTTCCACTTGAACACTGTAGTGAAGGGAAGCAGAGGAGGACTCCCAGAGCCAGCGGAATTTTGTGGGCTTTCTTGACCGCTAGTCTGGATGCTCTAAAATGTTTCCACTACCACTCCGGCTGCTTCACCATTACTGCTACTACTACTAACACCAACCACATCAAGTTCAGCCCCAGAGTCTTCTTCCTCAGTCTCACAGTCACTAGTAATATGAGGATATTGATTACCCCCTCCTTCACTCCTAACACTAACAAGCTGCTGGACCTTCTTAGTACTAGCACTGGCAGGACTGCTTGGGGATGGCAAGTGTGACTTAGGGTCCCCTGCTGTCACACTTGGCATATTCTTCCCCCTGATCCTGAGTATTACAGGACACACTAGCAGCTTCAGAACTGGTGGCAGCAGCTTCTACACTGGCAGCAGGCACAGCACTGGTGGCACAGGAACAGGGGCAGCACATCTGACAGCAGGCATAGTATTGTTGGCAGCAAGTTCAGCACTGGTTTCTACAGGGGCAGCACGTCTGACTGTAGTGAAGGGAAGGAGAGGAGGACTCCCAGAACCAGAGGAATGGTGTGGGACAAATGCTGCCCCTACCACACCACTAGCACTAGTCCCGCCGACTGCTTCACCATCACTGTTACTATTACTATTAACACCATGCACATCAGGTTCAGCCCAAGAGTCTTCCTCTTCATAGTCACTAGTAATATGAGGATAATGATTACCCCCTCCTTCATTCATAACACTAACAAGCTGCTGGACCTTCTTAGTAGTAGTACTAGCACTGGCGGGACTGCTTGGGGATGGCAAGTGTGACTTAGGGTCCCCGGCTGTCACACTTGGCATCATCTTCTCTATTCTGCCCCCTCCTGAGTATTACAAGACACACTAGCAGCTTCAGCACTGGTGGCAGCAGCTTCAACACTGGCATCAGGCATGGTACTGGTGGCACTGGCAACAGGGGCAGCACATCTGACGGCAGGCACAGTATTGATGGCAGAAGGTTCAGCACTGGCAGCAGGCACAGCACTGGTTTCAACCGGGGCAGCAACGGTGGAAGCAGAGACAGCACGCCTAGCAGCAGGCACAGGAAGCTGACCTGTCTTTCTCTCACTAGTACTACCCTTTTCTCCCTCCCTTCTCATTTCCTTTCCTCCCTTCTTTCCCTTTCCCCCCTCCCTTCGCATTAATTTCCCCAAGATCTATGGTTCAGTAGTTCTCACTTCCTCTTCCTCCTCGACTCAGTGGACACATAAGGGTCCTTCCAGTTCCTCCTTTTACTATTTTTAAACCTGCTCATAGTGATAGGAGTCAGTATGAACCTCTCCTGCCTCTATTTTGCCAAAATATCACATCAGAAAAGCGCAGCACGTCTACCTCTCTCTGTATCTGCTTCTGTTGTGTTTGATTTCCACAAATACATCAAGTTTTTATAGCAAAAAGTCAAAAACAACGTAAATCAATGGATGGAAACTTTATAGCCATTGAAAAACTGTGAAAAATGCAAAAATTTTAATCCCTTGTTTTAATGCAGATTGTGAAAAAGAGAACAATAACATGATTTTCGTGGAATTTTCTGTGGGAACACGTTGAGAGATTTCCCCCATCCCTAGCTGTCTGTGTCTTCCAGTCATACGATAGTCTGGACTATTTGGGGTAAATGTCCTTTCTCCCTTTACACCCCCCCCCCAGTGTCCCCCAGGATTACCTAACAAAGAGAACACATTGTGCTGCTTTTTTTTTCTGTTTCTCACAAACACAGAATGAAATGCTGCAGGAACCTGACACTCCATTTATACTATGCCCATGGGAAAAGAAGGGAAACCTTACCAGGTGGATTGGAAATTCCATTTTACCACTGATTTCAATGGAATGAGCTAGATTGGGAAAATGAGGGAATTGACACTTTTCGAGGGATATGCCATGCTCAGTGGGAAATGCCATTTTTCCCCTGTATCTTTTTTGAGTGGAAAATTTCACCCATCCCCTCTACTATAACTGTTTCCTGGCTCAGAAAATTCCTTTAGCCTATAAAAAGCAAGAACAAAGCATTGTTAACCCTTTGGTTGCTAGAGAGATCTCCAATGCATTGCTCTGCAATGCATCTGGGCTTTCTTCAGCACGTAAGGGAGTAAATAATGGGTATAAACCTGGTGCAGGGACAATGAGCTTGCTTTGGCCACACCCACAATTCAGAATGTGGGTGTGGTCAGCACAGCTGAGATGTACCTGAAAACATGGACCTCTATGTAGTTTCCTATTCTGCCTATTGTGAAATCTGGCCCTGCAATCACTTATTGCTGTATGAATTGTAATACAATGAACAGTTAAGAATACCTAAATCTGCTATAGTTTATTTCTGATATCTGGTTATTCCCACCTGGAAAGATTCCAAACTTATTATAAAGTCATTATCATTTTATGCTCATTAGTTTTAACTGTGCAGAAAAAAAAATAATGAATCATAAACAATAACAGAAACAGAGGTACGCAAGGTATGATCCTGGGAATACCGTGCAGCCACCTCTAATGCACAGTACAATTGTTCCCAATTAACTGATTAAACGTAATGTAAATCTCATACAACACAAGTAATTATCTCTCCCACTGCCTCTCTAGTTATGTATTCCAGTGAGACTGGAGGACATGTGTCTAGAACACAGTTAGGGAAATCACATGAGATTGATAGATATGAGATACATAGATATGAGATAGATAGATAGATAGATAGATAGATAGATAGATAGATAGATAGATAGATAAATATGAGA
The DNA here is from genome assembly GCA_037306005.1 of Rhinophrynus dorsalis. Lineage (NCBI taxonomy): Eukaryota > Metazoa > Chordata > Amphibia > Anura > Rhinophrynidae > Rhinophrynus > Rhinophrynus dorsalis. The sequence goes on from CM074721.1 coordinate 552,203,916, forward strand.
TACATAGATATGAGATAGATAGATAGATAGATAGATAGATAGATAGATAGATAGATATGAGATAGATAGATAGATAGATAGATAGATAGATATGAGATAGATAGATAGATAGATAGATAGATAGATATGAGATAGATAGATATGAGATAGATAGATAGATAGATAGATATGATATAGATAGATAGATAGATAGATAGATAGATAGATAGATAGATAGATAGATAAATATGAGATACATAGATATGAGATAGATAGATATGATATGATATAGATAGATAGATAGATAGATAGATAGATAGATAGATAGATAGATAGATATGAGATAGGTAGATAAGATAGATAGATAGATAGATAGATAGATAGATAGATAGATAGATATGAGATAGATAGATAGATAGATAGATAGATAGATAGATAGATAGATATGAGATAGATAGATAGATAAATATGAGATACATAGATATGAGATAGATAGATAGATAGATAGATAGATAGATAGATAGATAGATAAATATTAGATACATAGATATGAGATAGATAGATAGATAGATAGATAGATAGATATGAGATACATAGATATGAGATAGATAGATAGATAGATAGATAGATAGATAGATAGATAGATAGACATGAGATAGGTAGATAAGATAGATAGATAGATAGATAGATAGATAGATAGATAGATAGATATGAGATAGATAGATAGATAGATAGATAGATAGATAGATAGATAGATAGATATGAGATAGATAGATAGATAGATAGATAGATAGATAGATAAATATGAGATACATAGATATGAGATAGATAGATAGATTGATAGATAGATAGATATTAGATACATAGATATGAGATAGATAGATAGATAGATAGATAGATAGATAGATAGATAGATAGATAAATATGAGATACATAGATATGAGATAGATAGATAGATAGATAGATAGATAGATAGATATTAGATACATAGATATGAGATAGATAGATAGATAGATAGATAGATAGATAGATAGATATGAGATACATAGATATGAGATAGATAGATAGATAGATAGATAGATAGATAGATAGATATGAGATACATAGATATGAGATAGATAGATAGATAGATAGATAGATAGATAGATAGATAGAATACACTATGAATATATAGTTTATAATAAAAGTTCACTGTTCCATTAAGTGGGACTTTAACCCCTTGAAGGCTAGAAAGCCTCAGCACATTAACCCTCTGAGTGCCAGAGGAGTACGCAAGCATTGCAGAGCAAATGCATTGCACACCCCTCTGGTACTCAAAGGGTTAATATGGGAATGGAGGGGTGAATAGCAGTGAAAGGGAGGGTGGTTTAAAGTTATAGTAATGAAGTTTGACAAAAAAACTCCAATTAATCTTCATACTATTTGGGCTATAGAGAGTATTATTTAATTACTGTCAGAGTTGTAGTACAAGAGTAATGGAATGATAAAGTATCCCCCTCCCGCCTCTTTTACCTAGTGTAACCTGCCTCCCCTCAGATGTGGAATCTGGTCTCTTGACCAGACAGGTCACAGCAAGGGACAATCTTCTTACTGTGATCATAAGGAAAACCCTGCCCCCCCCCTTGACAGGTTTTTCAGGTTTTTCCTTATGATCACTGAAGATTGTCCCTCTCTGTGATCCATCCGGACAGTCTTGCTGCTCTGAGGTGAGCAGTGTTACACTAGGTAAAAGGGCGGGAAGGGGATACTTTATCATTCAATTACTCTTGAACTACAACTCTGACACTATTGAAATAACACTCTCCATTGGAGCTGCTTTTATCACAAAACATTATTATCCCTTTAAAGCCTTTTTTTATTTTGCTTGTTATAGGCAATGGGTATTTTCTGTGCCAGGAAGTGGTGGATGGGTCTGAGAGTGGAACCATATAAACAAAGTGTCAGACTGAGCTGAAGGCACCTAGATTGCCTTACCTAGAGTCACCTAGGATGCAATTCATTTCTTTGTGAGTGTGTACTTACATGAAAGGCATGTTTTAAATAATTACGGTGCACGTATTGGGTCACCCGGCCTTACAAGTCACATTCAGAATAGTCAAGAAAAAGACTAATTTCTACTCTGCGGCCTTCCTTATTTCTACCCTTATGTCAGCCTCTACTTATTTAATACCACTCTACATTGGGGATACTGAGCATTCATAAATTTTTATTTAACTTTTATTTTATTAATGTACTAGCAGTGTGGGACTGCTTTGCCCACCTTTTTATTTTAAGCAATGCGTAACCCTTTGAGTGACAGAGAGATAGATAACACTTTGCAATGCATTGCGTACCATAACACTGAAAGGGTGCAGTCTGTGTCCTGCTGCACTTTGTGTATGTCTTTGATCTCTTGCAGTATCTGTCCACCTACGTGTGTGTATGTGATCTCCTGCAATGTCTGTCCTCCTGCACATGCGTGTGATCTCCTGCTGTATCTATCCTCTTGTGGGTGTGTATGATCTCCTACAGTATCTGTCCTCCTGTGTGTGTGTGATCTCTTGCAGTGTCTGTCCTTGTGTGTGTGTGTGTGTGTGTGTGTGTGATCTCCTGCAGTGTTTGTCTTCCTTTCCTGCAGTCTCTGTCCTCCTGTATGTGTGTGTTACAGCTTACCTTGTTTTCAGCGTCATCTGCAGGCACGAGGCTTCAAGCATGCAGCAGGCCTCTGTTTTATGTGCCATGCTTCCTGTAGTCCACTCCTACCTACTTCCTTCCTCTGAGCTGCTCCTCCTACCTACTTCCTGAGGAGGGATTTAAAGAGCAGTCTGAGTCCTGACTCAGTTGCCCTTGTGTTGTTGTTCATAGCAGTTCTATTATGTTGGACTCTGTGTATGACCTGGCTAGTTTTTCATCCAACCTGGTGCTGACCTGTGGCTCTGGCTGACTACCTGAACTGTGTATGACCTGGCTTGTCTGACTACCCCCTCTGGTACTGACTTGTGGCTCTTTCTGACTATTCTTAAGTTTGTTCCTTGTACCTAGCAGACACCCAATCTAGTGCAGACCTGGGGCTCTGGTACACTAGCTCTGATACTGACTGCAGGCGTGAGTCAGGTATCCCTTTCCTCATACTGACTGCAGACGTGAGTCATATATCGCTTCCTACTGACTGCAGGCATGAGTCAGTACTCTCGCTTCATCGGATCAAGATCCAGTGTTCCTGTTCCTGCTCCTGTTCCTGCATAGACTACCAGTGGCTGAGGCCTAGTCTCCAGCAGAGTGGTCAAGCTTGGCAGCCTACTATTCCTGATAGCAGTGCTCGCTGGCTTGTAACCCTCTGCTTGCTACTTGTGTATATAGTGTGCTCTACTTTTCTATTATTAATACATTTTGCATTTAACTATAATGGACTGACTCCTGAACGTTATTCTTATTCCGTGATAGTACGCAAGGGCTATGAGTTCAGACGGTGATAGTAATGCAGTCTTTCAAAACATCCTGAAAAGGATGGAGACACTGAGCCAACGACTTGATCAGTTGTCTTTGGCCATGCAGACAGTTTCGCAGTGCACTGCTAACCTCAAACAGATTTGTACCCAATTGGTGGCCCCCCCAGAGACCTCCCAGGCACCAGTGGTTCCAACCTCTCCTGACGCAGGCATGGTCAAGAGGTTGACGGGTTCTGCTCAGTTCCCACAGCATTATGGTGGGGATTCTGATAGTTGCCGTGGCTTTCTTAACCAGCTGGGCATATATTTAGAGTTAGTACCGGATGCCTCTCCTACTGAACACAGTAAATTTGGTTTCCTTATATCCCTACTCACGGGCAGGGTGCTGGTATGGGCCAATCCTATATGGGAGGCGAATAAACCCACTATTCACAATTTCTTGGAATTTGTGAAATCATTTAAACAAGTCTTTGATAGGCCAGGCTGCGTGGTCGTAGCATCCAAGCACCTTATGACCCTGCGGCAGGGTAGGCGCACGGTGGGCGACTATGCAATAGAGTTTCGTACCCAGACAGCCGAAGTAGACTGGAATAGCAAGGCCCTGATGGCCATTTTTTTCAAGGGCTCAGTGACACTATGAAAGATGAGATTGCGGCTTGCGATCTACCTAACGATTTCGACAGACTGATTGACTTTTGCTTTGTAATTGATACCAGAATCAGAGAACGACCCTCTTTTAAGGAGTACCTGCGGAGGTCCTCAAGTAAAGTACCTGCTCATTATTCTGGCCCACTCTATCCTCCTTCGCCTCCCATGCCTCCAGGGCTTGTTTCAAATGATGCAGAACCTATGCAAGTGTATGCCATAATCACGGTGCCCGTGCTATGCTGGCGACATTCTGTCAGTTTTGCGTCCTGCTGACACCTATTGGCTGAAGTGGCTTTGTCCCACCCAGTATTTGTCCTTAAATAATGGGCCTTGTCACTTCTCTGGTGCCCTTTTGTGGTGTTTCCGTTACCAGCGCTTGTTCCAGTTCTCGTGTGATCTTTGTGTACCGACCCGGACTGCCTGACTACTCTGCTGTATTCGTTCCTGCTCTGTGTACCGACCCGGGCTGCCTGACTAATCTGCTGTATCCGTTCCTGCACTGTGTACCGACTCGGATTGGCTGACATTCCTGCTCTGTGTACCGACCTGGCCCGGCTGACATTCTTGCTCTGTGTACCAACTCGGATTGGCTGACGTTCCTGCTCTGTGTACCAACCCGGCTGACGTTCCTGCTCTGCGTACCGACTTGGTTGGGCTCCATTATCTGTGTATCCCCATCCAGTCCTCGGTTTGGGGTTGTCATCTGGGCTCTTCTCTGTGTCCGGACAGAGTCACTGTTGCCTTATTGTCATTCCTAGCAGTCTAGTCTCGGTAATCTGTCCGTGTCACGCGGGCTACATTCCGGTGTGTATCATCCATCTGTGCACCACGGTACGTTTGACCCTTCTTCCTGCCATAAAGCTGAGGTTGGTCTTACTGCGCCTCAGGCGGTTCTCTCTATCGAGCAGTCAACATTGGTCTGAGCATTCATTAACCCCTTAGGGGAAGGTGCAATATTCCACCGGCTTTCTATCCGTGCAGTCTCCGTTGGGTGCCCTTCCGGGCATACAGTCGCAGTCCTCCGTTATTGCTACGGCAGTCCACAAGCTAGTCCTGGGCCTCTGTTTACTTCTGTGGCATTACTCACTGTTTGTGCACTCTCTGCAGATTGAGTCTTAAGGGCCTTGCGCTATTAGGGCCTGTCAGTCTTCCTGGCCTAATAGTAACCCATTATTTTCTGCGTCGTTTGAGTATCACATGAACTTTACCTGACCTGTGTCAGTATATTGTTGTTGCTGAATTGTACATATTCTGGACCCGTGTGGGTATATATTACTGTAACCTGTCCTGTGTCAGTACTATATTGTGTATATATATTACTGGACCCATGAGGGTTATTGTTATTCTGAGTTTGTTCAATAAAACTGTGTTTTACCTAATCTACTGTGTCTGAGTGTCAAATAAAACCGTTTCAGCCATAGTCAGGGGGAGACCCTCGGTAACTGAGAGCCTGCAGAGGCCTCAATGGGAGACATCTTCCCATATTCCCTCTCCTCCCTCTCCTCCCATGCCTCCTATGCCTCCTGATCTAGTTTCTGAGAGTGGCGAACCTAGGATGGTAAGTGTCACTCGGATTTCCAGGGAGGAGAGAGCCTTTCGGAGAAGGCCTGTGTCTTTACTGTGGGAGGGCCAGTCATTTGTTTGCGATCATGTCCAATTCGCCCTGAGCGATGAACGAATGCGAAGATGAGACAGATGATAGGGGGCATTTCATTGTCCTCATAAAATTTGTCGGATAAGCCTTTGCTAAAGGCCTGTATTTATTGGGCAAACAGTTCCAGCTTTGCTGGACACAGGGGCAGCTGGTTTCTTTATAGATGTGGAATTTGCAGCCATTGGCCGTAGAAGCCATTGATGGCAGACCATTACAGCCTTCACATATCACTCATGAGACCGCTCTGTTAACCCTGAGGGTGGGAGCCCTGCATACAGAAACCCGGAGGTTTCAGGTGATTAATTCTCCTCACCATGCCATGGTCCTGGGGTTTCCTTGGGTACAAAAACACAAGCCCAGGATAGATTGGCACACTTGTGATGTGGTGGCCTGGTCCCCACAAAGCGAAAAGTTTTGTTTATCATGTCCCGTGAGAGTCACTCAAGCCTCGACTCCACTCCTTCCAGAGGAGTATACGTCATTCATAAATGTCTGAGGTCCTTCCTCCTCACAGACCATATGATTGTGCATTGGAATTGTTGCCTGGTACTACATCTCCAAGGGGCCGTACTTACCCGTTGTCTGTGGAGGAGAATAAGGCCATGGAGGAATATGTGTCTGATCCACTGGCCAGAGGCATCATTAGTAAATCCACATCTCCTGCTGGTGCTGGATATTTGTTTGTCAAAAAGAAGGAAGGAGAATTACGTCCATGCATTGTCTTTCGTGGTCTAAACAAGATATTGGTAAAGAATTCATATCCTATTCCCCTTATCACTGAACTCTTTGACCGGGTCAAAGGGTCAAAGATATTTACAAATCTCGATCTGAGAGCCGCATACAACTTGGTACGAATTAAAGAAGGGCATGAATGGAAGACAGCGTTCAATACCCGGATTGGGCTCTATGAGTACTATGAGTACTTGGTCATGCCCTTCGGATTGTGTAACACCCCAGCTGTCTTCCAGGAGTTCATAAATGATGTGTTACAAGAACTCCTTCAAAGTTGCGTGGTTGTATAGTTGGATGACATCTTAATTCACTCCCCTACATTGGATACTCATCAGTCTGATATATCCAGAGTCCTGAGCCTATTACGCGATAAGTTGTTTTGTAAACTTGAAAACTGTGAATTCCACAGACCTCAAGTCACATTCCTGGGCTATATAATTTCCACTGCTGGGTTCAACATGGACCCTCAGAAATTGTCCGCTGTTGTGAATTGGCCACGTCTTAAGGGACTCAAAGCGATCCAAAGGTTTCTGGGTTCAGCAAATTATTACCAAAAATTCATTAAGAGTTTCTCTACCATTGTAAAACCTCTGACGGACATGACTTGTAAAGGGGCGAAAACCTTGGAGTGGTCACAACCGGCTATTCTGGCTTTTTAAAAACTCAAGGCAGCCTTCGCGGAAGGTCCCATATTGGCACATTCCAATCTCTACCTGCCCTTTACCCTGGAGGTGGATGCATCCTAGGTTGGAGTGGGAGCTTTGCTGTCCCAACGCTCAGCTCCTGGTGAGGCCCTACGTCCATGTGGGTTCTTTTCTAAGAAACTGTCCAAAGCTGAAATGCTTTATCATATTGGGACAGAGAAATACTGGCTATTGTTCTGGCCTTGAATGAATGGAGGCATCTGCTTGAAGGTACTAAAGCTCCTATCTTGATTTTAACCAACCACAAAAACCTAATTTACCTCTCTGAAGCCAAACGCTTGTCTCCCAGGCAGGCCAGATGGGCACTGTTTCTGTCCTGCTTTAATTTTGTGGTTTCCTATCTTCCTGGCTCTAAAAATGTACGGGCAGATGCATTATCCCGCCAGTTTTGTAGCCCATTCAGAGAAGAGGTTCCACCTTCTCCGATCATTGCGGCTGATTGTATTCTTGCTTCAATTCGTACCTGTATTTCTTCTCCTCTAGGAGAGGAGATTCTAGCAGCCCAAAACTCTGCTCCTTCTGATAAACCTGATGGTAGTTGCTTGTTCCTGCATAGTTGAGTATCAAGTTTTGGAGACATATCATTGCCTCTAAAGTTGCTGGTCACATTGGTTGAGACCAACTGATATGGTCTGTGTCACAAGTATTTTGGTGGTCTAGTCTTTGGGCCTACTGTACCGTTTTCATGGCTGCATGTACGACTTGTGCTCAAACCAAGTCTCCTAGACACCTACCAGTGGCCAATGGGGAACGCCCCTGGTCACATCAACCCATTGACTTTCTGGTCGAACTTCCAAGTTCCATGGGTTATACAGTCATTCTGTAGACAAGTTTTCTAAGATTGCCCACTTTGTGCCACTGAATGGGTTACCATCCGTGCAGGAATTGGCAGTGGTATTTGCTAGAGAGGTCTTCCGTCTCCATAGCATCCCCAAAGTAATTGTGCCCGATAGAAGAAGCCAGTTTGTGTCCCGGTTCTGGAAGTGCTTCTGTACGCAAATGGGTATTTAATTGGCATTCTCCTCCTCGTATCATCCGCAGTCCAACGGTGTGTCAGAGAGGTCTAATCATGCCTTGGAACAGTTTCTCTTGGAATAGTGCTGTTAACTCTTCCACTAAGAGTTCCCCGTTCTTGGTCAATTATGGGTTACAACCCTCGGCTCTCCCCGAGACCTTCCATGCACAAGAAATTCCAGCTCTGGACAAGCATTTAAGGGTGCTCCATTCCTCGTGGGTATGGGTACAGCATACCCTATGTGATTCTGTGCGGCATAAGAAAAGGCAGGCTGACCGTAGGCGACTGCCGGCACCTACTGTCCAAGTAGGAGACAAAGTGTTGTTGTCATCCCGCAACTTGCACCTCCAGGCCCCTTTTAGCAAACTGGCTCCTCGATTCATTGGTCCTTTCCATGTGTTGTGCAAAATTAACCCAGTGGCCTATACCTTGGAGATTCCTGCCAATATGCACGTTCATAATGTCTTCCATGTTTCTCTGTTAAAGCCCTTGGTCTGCAACTGGTATACCTCAGCTCCTGTCCATCCTGTTCCCATGAGAGTTGCAGATCACGAGGAGTATGAAGTACAAAATATTCTGGACTCCCGTTTGGTTCGAGGGCGCCTACAGTACTTTATTCACTGGAAGGGCTATGGTCCTAAGGAGCGCTCCTGGATACCTGCCAATGATGTCCACCCTCCTGTATTGGTACGCAGGTTTCATGCTTGATTCTCTGACAAACCCCAGCTGGCTCTGCGGAGGGGGGCCTTTGACGGGGGTACTGTTACAGCTTAACTTGTTTTCAGATTCATCTGCAGGCGAGAGGCTTCAAAAATGCAGCAGGCCTCTGTTTTATGTGCCACGCTTCCTTTAGTCCCCTCCTACCTACTTCCTTCCTCTGAGCTGCTCCTCCTACCTACTTTCTGAAGAGGGGTTTAAAGGGCAGTCTGAGTCCTGACTCAGTTGCCCTTGCGTTGTTGTTCATAGCAGTTCTATTACCTAGGACTCTGTGTATGACCTGGCTAGTCTTCCATCCACCCTGGTGCTGACATGTGGCTCTGTCTGACTATTCTTTTGTCTATCCCTATATTTTACACCCAACCTGGTTCTGATCTGTGGCTCTGGCTGGCTACCTGAACTGTATATGACCTGGCTTGTCTGACTACCACCTCTGGTGCTGACTAGTGGCTGTGTCTGACTATTCTTACCTTTGTTCCTTGTACCTAGCAGACACCCAATCTAGTGCGGACCTGGGGCTCTGGTAGACTAGCTCTGATACTGACTGCAGGCGTGAGTCAGGTATCCCTTTCCTCATACTGACTTCAGGAATGAGTCAGATATCACTCCCTACTGACTGCAGGCTTGAGTCAGTACTCAAGCTTCGTCAGATCAAGATCCAGTGTTCCTGTTCCTGCTCCTGTTCCTGCAGAGACTACCAGTGGCTGAGGCCTAGTCTCCAGCAGAGTGGCCAAGCTTGGCAGCCTACTATTCCTGATAGCAGTGCTCATTGGCTTGTAACCCTCTGCTTGCTACTTGTGTATATAGTGTGCTCTGCTTTTCTATTATTAATAAATTTTGCATTTAACTATACCGCAATGACTCCTGAATGTTATTGGTAAACCGTGACAGTGTGTGATCTCTCGCAGTGTCTGTCCTCCTGTGTCGGTGTGTGATCTCCTGCAGTGTCTGTCTTCCTGCATTTGTGCTCTCCTGCAGTCTCTGTTCTCCTGTATGTGTGTGATCTCTTGCACTTGATCCCCTGCAGTCTGTCCTCATGCAGTCTGTTTTCTCCTGTGTGTGATGTCCTGCAGTATGTGTCCTCCTGGATGTGATGTCCTGCAGTGTCTGTCCTCCAGCACATTATGTCCTGAAGTGTCTGTCCTTCTGTGTTTGATGTCCTGCAGTGTCTGTCCTCCTGTGTGTGATGTCCTGCAGTCTGTCCTCCTGTATTTGATGTCCTGCATTGTCTGTCCTCCTGTGTGTGATGTCCTGCAGTCTGCCCTTCTGTGTGTGATGTCCTGCAGTGTCTGTCCTCCTGTGCGTGATGTCTTGCAGTGTCTGTCCTTCTTTGTGTGATGTCCTGCAGTCTGTCCTCCTGTGTGTGATGTCCTGTAGTGTCTGTCCTCATGTGTGTGATCTCAAAGTATTCTTACTGGTAAAACATTTTCTAAATAAATAAATAAATACATTTCCTGCATTGTCTGTCCTTCTGTGTTTGATGTCTTGCAGTCTGCCCTACTGTGTGTGATGTCCTGCAGTCTGTCCTCCTGTCTGTGATGACCTGCAGTGTCTGTCCACATGTGTGTGATTTCCTGCATTGTCTGTCCTTCTGTGTTTGATGTCCTGCAGTCTGCCCTTCTGTGTGTGATGTCCTGCAGTGTCTGTCCTCCTGTCTGTGATGACCTGCAGTGTCTGTCTTCATGTGTGTGATGTCCTGCATTGTCTGTCCTTCTGTGTTTGATGTCCTGCAGTCTGCCCTACTGTGTGTGATGTCCTGCAGTCTGTCCTCCTGTCTGTGATGACCTGCAGTGTCTGTCCTCCTGTCTGTGATGTCCTGCAGTGTCTGCCTATCACGGTGCCCGTGATTGCTGCCTTTTCCTGTCAGTTACCTGAATGGGCTCTCCATTGGCTGCCTGTCTTCAGCCCGCCCAGTGTTGCCTATCTAGATTGGGCTTGGACACCCTTTGGTTGCTCTTTCATGGTGTCTCTATGTCGCTAGCACCTACACTGTATTCCTGAGCTTCCTGGGCCGTGACTGATTCTACTACTCTCCAGAGATCACCTGTGTACCTGCCTGACAGCTTTCTCGGTGTCTTGGTTCCTGTCTCCGTTCCTGATCCGGTTTCGGCTGTTGTTCCTGCTGCCATTCCTGATCCGGTTGGCTGCCGTTCCTGTTCCTGTTTCCTGTTCTGGCCTAGTTGTGTTCCTGCTCCTGGATCGCATGCAGAGTGTCTCTTCCTTCATGTCACCTTGGGCAACGTTCTTATCATTCAGTGTCTTGTGTAGTCCAGTACGCGGGTACTGGTTCGCTCCATATATAACCGGTTGCTTGCTGCGTTCCATACAGCACCGGTAGAGTCTCATGTAGTCCAGTACGCGGGTACTGGTTCGCTCCATATGTAACCGGTTGCTTGCTGCGTTCCATTCAGCACCGGTAGAGACCTGTGTAGTCCAGTACGCTGGTACTGATTCGCTCCATATGTAATCAGTTGCTTGCTGCGTACCATTCAGCACTGGTAGAGTCCTGTGTAGTCCCATACGCGGGTACTGGTTCGCTCCATATGTAACCGGTTGCTTGCTGCGTTCTATTCAGCACTGGTAGAGTCCTGTGTAGTCCAGTACGCAGGTACTGGTTCACTCCATATGTAACTGGTTGCTTGCTGCGTTCCATTCAGCACCGGTAGAGTCTGTGTAGTCCAGTACGCGGGTACTGGTTCGCTCCTTTTGTTACCGGTTGCTTGCTGCACTCCTTACAGCACCGGAATTGTCTTGTGTAGTCCAGTACGTGGGTACTGGTCCGCTCCACCTATCACCGATTGCTTGCTGAGCTCCTTACAGCACCAGTAGTGTCTTGTGTAAGTCCAGTACACAGGTACTGGTTTGCTCCTTGTCACCGGTAGCTTGCTACTATCCATATAGCACCGGCAGTGTCATAGCTGGTCCAGTACGCTGGTACTAATTTGCTCCATCTTTACCGGGTGCTCACTGCCCATCTACAGCCCCGGTAAGACCTCTGTGTGTCCAGTATAAGCGACTAGTTTACTCCATCTATAGTCTAGTCACTGAGGCCATTTCCGCTTATGCACCAGTACTTGCAGTTCTCTGGGCCTAGCGAGGCTGCCTTGCCCGGTATATTGGCAAGGCCGGTAGAGTCTCCTCTCTCATTGTGCCAGTCTCAAGGCTGTCTTGCCCGATATATTGGCAAGGCCGGTAGAGCCTCCTCTCTCGTTGTGCCAGTCTCAAGGCTGCCTTGCCGGTATATTGGCAGGGCCGGTAGAGCCTCCTCCTTCATTATGCATGTCTCAAGGCTGCTTTGCCTGGTATATTGGCAAGGCCGGTAAAGCCTCCTCTTTCGTTGTGCCAGTCTAAAGGCTGCCTTGCCCGGTATATTGGCAGGCCCGGTAGAGCCTCCTCTTTCGTTTTACAAGTCTCCAGGCTGCCTTGCCCGGTATATTGGTAAGGCCGGTAGAACCTATTTCCATATTGTGCCAGTCTTAAGGTTGCCTTACCCGGTATTGGCAAGGCCAGTAGAGCCTTACTATTATACACTGTACCACTATTCTACATTGCATTGTACAAATCACGTGTTGTTATATGTGTATGCCAAACCCGCGAGGCTTCTCTTTAAACTTTCAATAAAGTTGTGTTTTTATCTTAACTCTGTGTTTGAGAGTCAAAACAAACCGTGACACTGCCCTCCTGTATGTGATGTCTTGCAGTGTCTGTCCTTCTTTGTGTGATGTCCTGCAGTCTGTCCTCCTGTGTGTGATGTCCTGTAGTGTCTGTCCTCATGTGTGTGATCTCAAAGTATTCTTACTGGTAAAACATTTTCTAAATAAATAAATAAATACATTTCCTGCATTGTCTGTCCTTCTGTGTTTGATGTCTTGCAGTCTGCCCTACTGTGTGTGATGTCCTGCAGTCTGTCCTCCTGTCTGTGATGACCTGCAGTGTCTGTCCTCATGTGTGTGATGTCCTGCATTGTCTGTCCTTCTGTGTTTGATGTCCTGCAGTCTGCCCTTCTGTGTGTGATGTCCTGCAGTGTCTGTCCTCCTGTCTGTGATGACCTGCAGTGTCTGTCTTCATGTGTGTGATGTCCTGCATTGTCTGTCCTTCTGTGTCTGATGTCCTGCAGTCTGCCCTACTGTGTGTGATGTCCTGCAGTGTCTGTCCTCCTGTCTGTGATGTCCTGCAGTGTCTGCCCTACTGTGTGTGTGATGTTCTGCAGTGTATGCATCTCTGTGTGTTCTCTTGCAGTGTCTTGTCACACTTTGTGTAATGTCTTGAAGTCTGTCCCTGTTTGTGTGACATTTTGCAGTGTGTGCCTTCCTGTGTGTGATCTCTTGCAGTGTCTTTCCCATTGTGTTATGAGATCTCTTGCATTGTCTTTCCTGAGTTGTGTGTGTTGTCTTACAGTGTTTTTCCTGGTGTGCATGTGATCTGTTTTTGGAAATATGTCCATCACTTAGGTGTGCAATTAACAGGTGTATACCTACTCATAGATAGACTATATGCAAGTCATCTGTGTCTATAGAGCACAGTGTGCAATGCACAGTCTTGTTGTGGTTGTTGGACTACAGCTCCTCAAAGCGTCAGCTGCTGAGGCACATGGTTATTGCATTATTGTCACCTCTCTCTTAGGCTCATTGTGTAATTGTTAAATGAGTACAAGACGTGTGGTCAGTATTCAGTATGTGGTAGCCAGTATTGTAGTGTTGTTATCACAACTGTTAACCATACCTGGGAAGTTTCATATTTAGTCGCCCCGAAGGGGAGTCCTGTTGTGCAGCTGCGGGGATAAAAATTATGTGATTCACTTTAAAAAGGGGCATGGTTTATCTGTGACTGGGGGTGGGGCTTAACTGGCATTCAAAAAGTGGTAAAAATAGGCTGGGGAAGGAAAAGAATTGGGCAGGAGTGGGAGGAACAGACAGAGAAGTAGCAGAAGGGGGCAGAGTTTCAGTAGAAACTCCCCACATCCGGAGACTCAGCCTCTGCCAAGGCAGTTCCTAGCTATGCTGCTAACCCTTTGAGTGCCAGACAGGTATGCAACGCATTGCAAAACAATGTATTGCTTACCATGGTGGCAATGAAAGGGTTAAGAAAAAGAGAATCGGGGGCAAGGATTATTTCCCAGTAAGCACTTGGCAAAAGCAATTGTAAAAGTAATGCAGGTAGCAGATCATGGAGTAAAGGAACCCTTTGAGTGGCTGTGAGAAAGGGAGGTGGATTTTATACAGCAGAAAAGTGATGTAGAGAGGAAATGTGTGACAGAAGAAGGTTATGCACTGCAACCCCTCTGGCACCTCTGACGCCTGTCCTTGACATGATTGACGTGATGAGCGGCGCAACGATGTGTTGTGTTGCATTCTGGGACCACTGAGATGCTGTGTGTTGGAGCTGCTCAGCTCACTCAATGCGGCAGTTCCACGGGCCCCAGTCCATCTGTAACAAACATACTTCCAGTCTGACATATCTCGGGAGCCAATAGAACTTCTCCACTGTATTATAAATGTGAATTGGAGACATCACGTCGCTACTCTGGTGCACTCGGTCCGGGCCTCCGATTATCCACTCAATTAAAAGTATAAGGGCAAGCTACCCAAGGGGCTGGGGGGGGGCGTCTAAATGAAACCCCTGCTAGTGGAGCCCTGGTTTTAGGCAACCCCTGTCAAATTATCATTTGACCCCTGACGGGGTCGCAACCCACAGGTTGAGAACCGCTGCTCTATATATATAAAGCTCTAGCCTGCGAAGCTCCCTGTGTGCGCAACCCCACATACGCAGTATAGACACCCAGAACAATGCAGTCATACACAGTAGAGACTGGCTGAAAGCGGTGATCTGGAGCGGGGAGCTCCAAACGGCTCATCACCTGTCTGTGCTCCTAGCACCAGGGCAGCAGCCGAGGCCTCAGGGTGGGCTTCATACTAGGATAGATAGATAGATAGATAGATAGATAGATAGATAGATAGATATGAGATAGAGAGATAGATAGATAGATAGATAGATAGATAGATAGATAGATACATAGATAGATAGACAGATAGATAGATATGAGATAGATAGATAGATATGAGATAGATAGATAGATAGATAGATAGATAGATAGATAGATAGATAGATATGATATCAATATGAGATAGATAGATATGAGATAGCTAGAGAGATAGATATAAAGATAGATAGATAGATAGATAGATAGATAGATATGAGATAGATAGATAGATAGATAGATAGATATGAGATAGATAGATAGATAGATAGATAGATAGATAGATAGATAGATAGATAGATATAGATTGATATGAGATATATAGATATGAGATGGATAGATAGATAGATAGATAGATAGATAGATAGATAGATAGATAGATATGAGATAGATATATATGAGATAGATAGATAGATAGATAGATAGATAGATAGATAGATAGATTTGAGATAGATAGCTAGATAGATAGATAGATAGATATTAGATAGATAGATAGATAGATAGATAGATAGATAGATAGATATGATATCAATATGAAATAGATAGATATGAGATAGCTAGAGAGATAGATAGATAGATAGATAGATAGATAGATAGATAGATAGATAGGTAGATAATTAGATAGATATGAGATAGATAGATAGATAGATAGATAGATAGATAGATAGATAGATATTAGATAGATAGATAGATAGATAGATAGATAGATAGATAGATATGAGATAGATAGATAGATAGATAGATAGATAGATAGATAGATATGAGATAGATAGATATGAGATAGATAGATAGATAGATAGATAGATAGATAGATAGATAGATAGCTATGAGATAGATAGATAGATAGATAGATAGATAGATAGATAGATAGATAGATATGAGATAGATAGATAGATAGATAGATAGATAGATATGATATCAATATGAGATAGATAGATATGAGATAGCTAGAGAGATAGATATAAAGATAGATAGATAGATATGAGATAGATAGATAGATAGATAGATAGATATGAGATAGATAGATAGATAGATAGATAGATAGATAGATAGATAGATATGAGATAGATAGATAGATAGATAGATAGATAGATAGATAGATAGATAGATATAGATTGATATGAGATATATAGATATGAGATGGATAGATAGATAGATAGATAGATAGATAGATAGATAGATAGATAGATATGAGATAGATATATATGAGATAGATAGATAGATAGATAGATAGATAGATAGATAGATTTGAGATAGATAGATAGATAGATAGATAGATAGATAGATATTAGATAGATAGATAGATAGATAGATATTAGATAGATAGATAGATAGATAGATAGATAGATAGATATGATATCAATATGAGATAGATAGATATGAGATAGCTAGAGAGATAGATAGATAGATAGATAGATAGATAGATAGATAGATAGATAGATATTAGATAGATAGATAGATAGATAGATAGATAGATAGATAGATATGAGATAGATAGATAGATAGATAGATAGATAGATAGATATTAGATAGATATGAGATAGATAGATAGATAGATAGATAGATAGATAGATAGATAGATAGATAGATAGATATGAACCGTCTGGTTTTAACCCATTAAGTGCCAGTCATCTGTGTGTTCTGCACCTCTCTGGAGCTCAAAGTGTTAAGAAACAGTGAAGCCCTATATTTCATGTATTTATTTATTTATTTATTTGATTTAGAACATATTTTACCACGAAGATGATATTTTATTGTTATAAAAGCCAGCCACACTGCTGTGTTGTACAGACTCACCTCCTAGCCATCTGATCACAACATTATAAGAACAGTAATCCTTAATACTGAAAAAATATATATATTGCAGTGTTTAATTATCTGAATAAAACAAATGTGCTTCCATTGCTTAGAGACGCTTTATTCAAAAGTTGTTACAGATCATGAGATCATGTTTGCTTTTTTTTGGGTGCAGTACTCCTCCATGGCCTGTGATTTTAGAGTGGTGCTGTTTATGGAGAGTTATAGCCACAGATGTCCATACTCTGCTGTATGTGTGAATGCAGTTTTTGTACTGTGCAATTACTGTACTATTACTATTTCTGTAAAGCACTGTGTACATGTATGACTCCATAAAAATACAGATACATCCATACATACATAGCACAGACTGTGTTATGTACAAATGTATTTTTGTATTGTACTATTACAGTTTCTATATGTAACTTTGTATAAATAAAGTTACATGCATACAAACTGGCCAAAGCCATCTGCAGTAGCAACAGCACCACAATAACGTTTCAGGCCATGAAGGTACTGCACCTGAAAAATGCAAGTTTGAGCCACAAAAACAATTTGAATGAAACATTCCTCAGCAGTGGGTGCACCCATGTTTTACTTATTTACGTAAAACCTGCAATAAATATTTTTTCTCCATCAAGTGTTAATGTCCCCTTTAAGCTGGTTCCTTTCGGTAAAACTGGGATTGCTGGGAACTCAAATGAGCAACACCTGAAGCAGCAGGTTTCCAGCTAACTCCAGCATTAAAATGCCGCTGTTATGTACAAAAGCAAAAGTTGGGGGATTCTGGGTAAATCAATGATATCACAAGGAACACACACAGCCTGCATCAACTAAAATGGGACTTCACGAAGCATAGGAGACCGCTCTAACATTTAGTTCAATTTAAAGGGGAACTATCACCCCAAATAAAGTCCCCCAATAGTTAGCCATGTAATGATTACCTTGCCAACAGTACTATTATCCAGCCTAATTAAAGCATTAGTCAGAAATCCTACTCCTGCCGACACTGACGGCCAGGCAACAGCGTAGACATCTTTGCTTCCAGACATCTCTGCACCTGTGCTGTCAGTCCCGGTCTCCTCTAGGGGGAGTTGTATGGTACCTTAAGGGACTGAGGCGCAGGAACGCAGATGTCTCTAAAGCACAGTTGCCTGGGTAGATCTGACTTAACGACCAATGACATACTATGACCGTCATGGAATTCCCGGGGTCCTCCCGCGGCTGCACGCCATTTGGGGAGTCCAGAACCGGAAACAAAAAAAAAAGGAAAAAAATGCTCCATGGTCCTTAAGTGACCGCCGCTTGCGTGCGCGGCCGGTCCTTAAGGGGTTAATTTCTACCTACAAAGGTTGCAGTTTCTGACATTTTGCAGAAGGATTTCTTCAGAATGAAAACTCTGAGCCATGATCAGGGCATCATTTTCTGGGAAGAGAATTTTGGTCTTTGGCCCATTATGTGCTTGCTTTCTGTGAGATCAAGCTGTGCAATTAGGTAGGGGACTGGAGAACAGTTAGCACACAAAGCCTCTTAGGGCATCGGGCATGGGTAATGTGTTCTTTATAATGCCATTGGAGGGGATTTATACTTTTATATATTTTTATTTTTAAAATCATTTACTAAAACCGAAAATATCACAAGGAGTTATAATGAAAGTGATATGAAATGCCAAAAAATATTTTCTAAAGGAAGCACAAAGAAAATGTATAGGCCCTTGGCTCCTGGCTTGTTTAAGAATAAGTAAGACAAGGCTTTAAGATACTGGCAGAAATTCTCTCTTTAAAGGGATAGTAATACTTCATTTTAACTTTATTTTATTTTGTAGGCATTAAAAAAACATGAAGAATGATATAAGTCTTATCTCTCAAACCTTTATGGTTTGAGAGATATTCACAAGCAAAGTTTCCCCTCCCGCCCCTTTTACCTAGTGTAAGCCATCTCTTCTCAGATGTGGAATCCAGTCCATAGACCAGACGGATAACAGCAGGGGACAATCTTCTTCCTATGAGAACAATGAAAGCCCTTCCCCCCTTGACAAGTTTTTCAGGTTTTTCCCTTATCTTAATTGAAGATTGTCCCTCTCTGCAGTCTACCTGGGCACCTCCCTCCTGATCTGTCTGAACGGGGGGGGGGGGTACTTTGTTTGTGAATATCTCTTAAACCATAAAGGTTTGAGAGATAAGACTTATATCGTTCTTCATGTTTTTTTAATGCCTACAGAATAAAATAAAGATAAAACAAAGTATTACTATCCCTTTAAAACTGTTACTATTTGGAAGACTTTTTATATATTCTCTGTTGCAGAATATTCACCCCATCGGTATACCACTTCCTCAAAAACACAAGCACATGGCATTATCAGTTAGCAAACTGGCTCTAGTTTATATACACAGCAAATATTTGCATTATGACATTATTAACATCAATTTTTTCATAACACCATGTTTATACATATCCCCCCCATTGTTTCTATAACAGTCTTTCCCAGGAATGTTTTGATATCATTATCTATATTGCAAAAGTTCATTTTAGTGTTATCTGGTTGCTTGGCTGGGTACACCATAGGATGTGCATTTTACATTAACAAAAATGATAATTAATTTTAAAATCAGCTCAATTTTAAACCTATAATAATATAGTAATACTAGTTGAACAGCCCGTTACACGGGCCACAGTGTCACAGTCGTGGGGCAGTCACGCGCAGCAGAGACTGGCCGCACCACAGCTGATACAGAGCTGGAAGCTACTTCGGAGCACCCAGCTCTGTATCAACCGCTGAGCGGGCAGTCTCTACTGCTCATGACTGCAGCACGCACAGCAGTGTGTACTGCGCATGTCGCGGCGTTACACACGATTTAGCGAATTATTATATAAGGATAGTAAATTAGGTTGAAAAAAGACAAATCCATCAAGTTCAAACTTTGTCTCATAACCCAAAGACATCAGAATTACATAGCTTTCCTGCTGCCAAATTAAGTTAGTCTTTATCAGAATTTCCTGATCTGCCTACTAATACACAGTATAACCCTGTATGTTCCCTTTGGAAAGAAATTTATCTAATCTTCTCTTAAAGGGATAGTAATACTTGCAAATTACTAATCCCCATATTGTAGCCTTGTTAAAAAGAATGTTATTGCCCCCAGTGTCATCTCTCACACCCTTATGGTTTGAGACATGATAACGTTCAAATTTCCCCCTCCTTCCCCCTTCCCTGACTGAGCGCTGACTGCTGACTGCAGGGGAAGCTGTCATACGACAGTCTTATGTGCATCAGGAGGCTCTGCAGCTGAGCCGAGATCGCGTTTATAAAAAATAATTCATTCACTGAAAAGGTCTTCTACGTGTGATTGGTTTGCAGTGTGATTGGTTCGCTCTTGGTTTGCAAGCACACATAGAAGACTGTTTTAGTGAAAGATTTCTTTTTTATAAACGCGATCTCGGCAATGCTGCAGAGCCACCTGATGCAAGTAATACCGGATATCCCTGCAGTCAGCATTCAGTCAGGGAAGGGGGAGGGAGGGGGAACTTTGAGCGCTTTCATCTTTCAAACTATGAGGGTGTGAGAGATGACACTGGGGGCAATAGGTTTCTTTTTAACAAAGCTACAATATGGGGATTAGTAATTTGCAAGTATTTCTTTAAATATATCCATTGCATCTGCCATTACTACATCCTTGGTCAAGGAATTCCATAATTTAACAGACCTTACTGTAAAAAACCCATTCCTCTGCTGAAACCAAAACCTCCTTTCCTTTAATCTCAAGGGGTGCCCCCTGGTTATTTGATCAGGCCTTGGAATAAATAGCTCACCAAAGAGATCCTTGTATTGACCTAGGTATTGTTGGCATATTAATCACATAAGTAATGTTTATTTGGACATCGATCTGACTGGCATAATAATGTATGATATACAGTAATACAACTTAAAATTCCATCCTATATTGTACATTAAAGCGGAACTTTCAGATAATTGCCAGTCGTCATGCATTCATTAAATGCATGGCAACTAGCTTGAAAATGTATGTCTTACCAAAAAAAAATATGTGTGTCTAAAGTAATCCATCCCGTCTGGAGACCGGAACTGAGGCTAGAGAGCAGACATCTTGTCTGTGTGCATGCGCGGCCAGTCCCGGTCTCCATAAAGTAGATTGCTTTGCACCATATGGTCACTGGAAGGCAGGGGAGGGCTAGCCTGGGGGGCAGGGGGGCAATTGCCCCCTGGGCTCATCATAGGTTTGGGCTGGTAGGCCACTGCATCTCACTAAATCTCCTGATTGCTGCTGTATATGGAGCTACACTAGTGATACCACAGTATTACAATCCAAATAGAGCTACACTAGTGATACCACAGTATTACAATCCAAATAGAGCTACACTAGTGATACCACAGTATTACAATCCAAATGGAGCTACACTAGTGATACCACAGTATTACAATCCAAATGGAGCTACACTAGTGATACCACAGTATTACAATCCAAATGGAGCTACACTAGTGATACCACAGTATTACAATCCAAATAGAGCTACACTAGTGATACCACAGTATTACAATCCAAATGGAGCTACGCTAGTGATACCACAGTATTACAATCCAAATAGAGCTACACTAGTGATACCACAGTATTACAATCCAAATGGAGCTACGCTAGTGATTCCACAGTATTACAATCCAAATAGAGCTACACTAGTGATACCACAGTATTACAATCCAAATAGAGCTACACTAGTGATACCACAGTATTACAATCCAAATAGCGCTACACTAGTGATACCACAGTATTACAATCCAAATAGAGCTACACTAGTGATACCACAGTATTACAATCCAAATGGAGCTACACTAGTGATTCCACAGTATTACAATCCAAATAGAGCTACACTAGTGATACCACAGTATTACAATCCAAATGGAGCTACACTAGTGATACCACAGTATTACAATCCAAATAGAGCTACACTAGTGATACCACAGTATTACAATCCAAATAGAGCTACACTAGTGATACCACAGTATTACAATCCAAATGGAGCTACACTAGTGATACCACAGTATTACAATCCAAATGGAGCTACACTAGTGATACCACAGTATTACAATCCAAATGGAGCTACACTAGTGATACCACAGTATTACAATCCAAATGGAGCTACACTAGTGATACCACAGTATTACAATCCAAATGGAGCTACACTAGTGATACCACAGTATTACAATCCAAATGGAGCTACACTAGTGATACCACAGTATTACAATCCAAATAGAGCTACACTAGTGATACCACAGTATTACAATCCAAATGGAGCTACACTAGTGATACCACAGTATTACAATCCAAATGGAGCTACTCTAGTAACATAAACCATTTCCCTTGTAAGCTCTATAGTATCACTAGGTAAGCTTGACTTAAATTGTAAGCTTTGTAGTGGCGCACTAGTGTAGCCCCATTTCAACTGTAAGCTACGTGGTATCACATGACTTACGTCACAGCATTAGTGCCAATTTTAAAATTAATGAAAGGGGGTGGGCTGGAACAGTGGCCTGGAACGATAATAGAAATGGGCCACTTGAATGTATTTGCCCCCCTGGGCCACAAATTGCCGGCCCTCCCCTGCCGGAAGGGACTGACAGTACAGGCCGCACTAACCTGCCCATCATTCCTGAAACGGGATGGATTCCTTTACACACAAGTATTTTTTTTTTTTGGTAAGACATCTATTTTCCAGCTAGTCGCCATGCATTTAATGAATGCATGGCAACTGGCTATTATCTGAAAGTTCCGCTTTAACAAGCTAAAATTATGTTAGATTTACTAAGAATAATTAGAATTTGAATGATAGGTCTTCCAGCTGTCCACTACTACAATTCCCATCACCCCCAGCCAGCCAACGAACTGTAGTCCTGGACAGCTGGAGATCCTCAGGTTGCTCACCCTACTTTAATCATAACATACACTAACACTTTAAAGTTCTATATTTACACATTGTAAACAGATACATTCTCAGCATCATACTGTGAAACACAGAGGACAATTAAACACAGTGTTGTTTGAGCTTTGAGCTTTGAGAATTCCCAGTTCTCCCTTGTTAAGTCTTACAAAGTTTTAACAAAGACATAATTATCTCTAGCTCGTTAGCCGTGAAGTTTTTCTCATTGTAGAAGACGTCATTTACAATTAGAAATTGAAAGATCCCAAGAGGTGATCACTCTGTCTGTGAATTCTTCATGGTATTAAGTCATTAGAGATGGATATTGTTTAGCAATAATTCATTTAACTTACAGCATTGTGACAATTAGTTACACATACTGAACTATTTGAATTAAAAGATAACCAGGAAAAAATGGAAAAATAACAATTTCTGTGTTTTGATACCACTAGTTTTCAATGATATCATTACATTGCTGGTAGGTTTAAAGGATAGGTAATGCTGTCTAATAGTAAAAAGCTTAAAGGAGCAGTAAACTTTTTTTTTTATTAAAAAAAAAATATATATATATTGTAGGGATTTTACTATTGAGTAAAATAAGGGTACTCCCACTGCAGAAAGATTTATATTTCCAGAGTTATTACAGTTTAAACCCATGCTTTTTTACATTAGTAGTGCCCTCTAGTGGTCAAATTCTAATTTGATTTTCTTTAGATTCTAATGGAGAGGAAAGTCAGAAAAGTCAGAGACATACAGTTCTCCATAGAATGTGTTAGAAACTGCTGAGTCACTTCCTGTCAGTTAGAACTATCAGGAAGTAAACACAATAAATTCACTTCCTGTCAGTTAGAACAATCAGGAAGTAAACACAGTAAATTCACTTCCTGGTTATTTAAACTGCTTTAAATTTTGAATAAAACATCTGACAGCAATGGGAGTGACAGTGTTTTATTCAGCAGGAAATGCTCTGTAAAATATGTGTTTTCATAAAAAAAATGCTTACTGCTCCTTTAATGGCCACTATGAATTTTTTCCTTGTAAACATGACAGTGGGAGCAGGACCATAGGACCTCAAACTCTGCTAACTGCACATGGAAAATTTAAAATATGTCAAAGGATTTACCACCCTGGGTAAAACAAGGGCACTCTCACTACTGAAACATGTTTTATTCAAACGTGATTACAGCTCATACTTGATTTTTTTATGTAGTATCACAGGGGCCTGACATTGTACAGTGGCGCTGTTGTTACACCATCCTATGGAGATTTAGCTGTACATAAGATGGTGTAACAATAGCGTCACTGTACAACTGTCATGAATGCCAGGAAAATCTTTTTTTTCTTATAATAGATTTTATTATCAAGCCGCTCCAAACACATACATGAAGTAACATTGTTCACAACGCTATTAATAAGTACATTTGCATAAATCATCAATAACATAAACATGTGTTTGAGTTGTTCAGAGCTAGCCTGACGTTTTCTATGAATTTTTTTAATGAACCCCCAGTAACTCACAGAACTAACAGCTAAACTAAATTGACCCCTAACCCAAGTCCTCTCTCTCCTGAACCCGCAGCACCCCCACCGCCCGTACGCCCAACATCCAAAAGCAGCATCAAAAGGCCACAACGCTATATATTTTTTATTTTTAGTATCCCTACCATTAAGGCTCTCACAACATCTGCCCCACAAGCACGTGAGCCTTCTTAAACTCTGTCCTGTCACTCCCTTGGTGCCCTTACGTGGTGTTCTTGTGTCTGGCGTTATTCTGCTGTTGATTCCTGATCCGTGTATGACCCGGTTTTGCCTGACCTTGCTCCTGTCTCTTGCTCCGTGTTCTGTTGCCGATTAGGACTGGCTGACTACCAGCTACGTTTCTGACTAGGACTGGCTGACTACCTCTCTGTGTGCCGATTCTGGCTGTGGCTGACTACCCACTCTGTTGCTGACTAGGTTTGCTGACTACCGCTCCTAGTACTGACTCTGGCTGTGGCTTCCTCCAGTTCCACTCTGGCCTAGGGCCTTGCCGTATTGGCTGACTACCCGCTCCATTAGGACTGGCTGACTACCGCTCTGTGTACAGATTCTGACTGTGGCTATCACTGTTCCCGTGACTTCTTGTCACTCTCTGTTGTGGTGCTCTTCCATTGGCGGAGCTTGATTGGCCCGCCCAGGGGGTCCCTTTATATATTGGGCCTATGGCACCTGTCAGGGGCCCTTTTGTGGTGTTCCTGTTCCTGCGCCTTTGTTGCTGTGATCCTGTGTTCCTATGTACTGACTCGGCTCGTCTGACTACTCTGCTGTTCCTGCTCCGTGATTGACCCGGCTCTGGCTGACGTTCCTGCTCCGTGATTGATCCGGCTCTGGCTGACGTTCCTGCTCCGTGATTGTCCCGGTTCTGTCTGATGTTCCTGCTCCGTGTTGTTTCCAGTATTTCTGTGAACTTTGAGCTCTTGCCTGGCGACATTCTAAACTTGCTTGCAATGTTGCACTGACTGATCACGCCTCCTTCGTTTACTGTGGCCTCCGTTATTGAGCCTGTCTGTTGCCTCCGTTACCAAGCCTGTCTGTATACACTTGCCGAGCTTGCTGCCTTCGATCCTGAGCCGTTTAACACTTGTTGAGCTTGTTGCCTCCATCACCGAGCCTCTCAGTTTACACTGCAGAGCAGTACCTCTAACTAGGTGCTCGTTCCCTAAGAGTTGTCGCACCACGTGGTGCTATTGGGCATTCTGTTAGCTCTTGCAGTGTGTTGCTCCGTTCCTGCACCGGAAGGGTGCCTTGGCTCTGGTATCCTATTTCTCACAGTGTTGTTCCATCAGATCGCACCAGGAAGTGCGTTTGGCTCACGGTATATTGGCTTGTGCAGAGTCTCCCCCATGACTGCACCTAAGGGGTGCTCTTGGTTCCGGTCCCATTTGCATATGCAGTGTCTCCTCCGTTACCGCACCTAGGGGTGCTCCTGGCTCTGGCTCCTTTGCCTCTGGCAGTATCTCTCATCCGTTATTGCACCCAAGTGGGGGCATTGGCTCCAGCTCCAGTTGGTCCTTGCTATACTATTGGGCAGTACAATACAGCTATCTGGTTGTGATTCAGTTCAGTCGCACTGCTTGAGCTTGTTTTCTTCACTACTACTGGCACTGTTTATAGCACCGGGCGTTGGCTTAATCACCACAACAGAGACTGAATACTTGTATTGGGCATTAACCCTTTATCTTTTGATTCTGCTGTGTGCTACCTGCTCCTACTATATTTGGCTTGTATTTTACCCATTACTTGCCTTACTGTTATTACCTATTCTGGCCTCCAGGGGCACTGTTCCTTATTTTTACCTGAATAAAACTGTGTTTTATTTTTAACCTTGGTCTGAGCGTCGTAAAAACCGTAACAGTGGCTGACTACCTGCTCTGTTGCTGATTAGGACTGGCTGACTACCGCTCTGTGTACCGATTCTGGCTGTGGCTTACTACCCATTCAGTTGCTGACTAGGACTGGCTGACTACCGCTCTGTGTACCGATTCTGGCTGTGGCTGACTACCCGCTCCATTGCTGACTAGGTTTGCTGACTGCCGCTCCTAGTACTGACTCTAGCAGTGGCTTCCTCCCGTTCCACTCTGGCCTAGGGCCTTGTCGTATTGCTCTCCAGAGCCTGTCATTGTTGCCATGCCAGTACCTGCCAGAGTCACCCTATGAGGGCCTGTCTGTGTTGCCTTATCAAGGTCTGTCACTACTGTGGAGTTGGGGCCTGTCCGAAGTTCCCTACGAGGGCCTGTCAGTGTTGCCTATCTGGGCTTGTCAGTGTTGCCTTATCTGGGCTTGTCAGTGTTGCTGAGTCAGTGCCTGCCTGAGTTACCCTACGAGGGTCTGTCAGTGTTGCCTTACCAGAGCCTGTCAGAATTGCCGCACCAGTACCTGCCCGAGTTGCCCGATGAGGGTCTGTCAGTGTTGCCTTACCAGGGCCAGTCAGTGTTGCCGCACCAGTTCCTGCCGAGTTCCCTACGAGGGCCTGTCAGTGTTGCCTTACCAGGGCCTAGCAGTGCTGCCGCCCCTGTATCTGCCGAGTTGCTACTAGGCCTTCCAGTGTTGCCTTCCCAGGGCCTGTCAGTGTTACCGCACCAGTACCTGCCAAGTTGCCTACCAGGTCTTGTCTGTCTCGCTACGACAGTGCCTGGCCGAATTGCCCTAAAGGGCCTGTCTGTGTTGCCCCAGTTATTCCAAGCTCGAGGTGTGGAGACATACAATGAAATAAAAGCTTTTGGATATTTAGGCTTGTTACTTTAATTCCACAGAGTCTAAACAAAGTGGTGGATATATCTTGGTAACATAGGTTAGTTTTTTCTTTGAGTTTTAGTTTGATTAGTACCATGATTTATCATAGCCTAAAAGGCTCCTATGGTACAGACAGAGGATACTATGCCGCAGGCAACCTGTGGTACAGATAGGCGTAGTGTGGAATAAGCCAAGATCTAGATGCTAGAGTCCAACACATGGTCAATGGAATAGCTTGGGTCCAGGGATATAGAAGACAGTGTAGTTGATAAGCTGGCCAAGATCCAGGGGTAGAGAGTTCAAAAGGTCAGTAAACCAGCCAGGGGTCAGACAACAATATATGTATGTATATATCTGTATGTGGATAACATACAACAAGAACCAGAACTGCAGTAACTAGAAGCCAAAGTACTAGAGCAACAAGTATGGGAAAATGGCAAAAATAATCAAGACCTGAGCAAAAGAGCAGCCTGGGTTATATAGAGACGCTGTCAGCTTCCTGACATGCCTCCGCGAGTTTCACTTCTTTGGTTTGTTGACATATACAGAAAAAAATTCATGGGTTCTCGTTTCATAATTAACTTTCAGTGTTTACCACAAGTTAATTTATGTATATATTACCTATTCTTTCATATATGTTTATTCCATATCCATTCAACATAAGATTTAACAGCATATATCAAAAGATTCTATTATAAGCAGGGGTGGATTGTAGGGGAATACCAGCACGGGCATTTGTTTTTAAAGCAGCCCACTAGCTGCACCAACGTCCCTATCGACGCCCCCTTGTGGTCCCTGTGCGGCATGGGAGAGCAGGCGCCAGGATATTATGTCATATCTTGGCGCTCTGCATTAACCCTTTGAGTGCCCTCTGGCTCTCAAAGGATTAACAAGGAACGCAAAGGCTGTCTCAGAGAGTCCCTGTGGCCACACAGACCTCTCCTTCAAAATATTGTGGTACGGTGAGATCCTCTGATCTCCCCCACCGGTCCATGATCTAGCGGCCCCCCGGGGGATGCCCGATCCCCCGATAGGACAATCCGCCCATGATTATAGGCTTATATTATAATCTCATTACTCATCTAGTAATACCTTTATACACACACACACTATTAACATTATCCCTTGTTGAGATCTTTCATGCACATTTCCTCATGTAAATTTTTTACACTGCATATCACATTTATCCTGTTTATTTTTATTTTTGTTTGTTTATATAATGCATTTTTAAGCACATAGTCTTTATTTTAAAGTTTTGGGCAACGTATTAGTTCCATATATATATATATTCCTATATGTATATTATGCAGTTTATATTTACAATCAAGTATGTATACTTTATTGTTAAGAGGATAGTAATATTTCACAATAAAAGCAGCTCCAATTAATCTTCATAGTATTTGGGCCATGGAAAGTGTTATTGCAATACTGTCAGAGTTGTAGTTCAAGAGTAATTGAATGATAAAGTATCCCCCTCCCGCCCCTTTTACTGATGTAACACTGCTCACCTCAGAGCAGCAAGACTGTCCAGATGGATTGAAGAGAGGGACAATCTTCAATTAGTATAAGGGAAAAACCTGAAAAACCTGTCAAGAGGGCAGGGTTTTCCTTATGGTCACAGTAAGAAGATTGTCCCTTGCTGTGAGCTGTCCTGTTAAGAGACCTGATTCCACATCTGAGGGGAGGTGGCTTACACTAGGTAAAAGGGGTGGGAGGGGGAAACTTTATCACTCAATTACTCTTGAACTACAACTCTGATAGTATTGAAATAACATCCATGGCCCAAATACTATGAAGATTATTTGAAACAGCTTTTATTGTGATAGGTTTCATATACCTATCATCAAAGTACTAAGATTCCATTAGTAGAATTATATTAATCAGTGCTTGTTGTGAGTTACTAACTCTCATTTTGACATTCAGCACACATTGATAAGAAATATTAACGTGAGCAGTGCACTTTATAAATGATACTGTACATATTTAAAAATTATCCATACGTTATTAATGTTTTGTAGCCAAAACAGCCCTATTCAATCTTGCTCACAACATAATAATTATACTTGATTTTAACTTATAAGATCAATGATTGTGCATTTGATTTTCGATTCATTTTTGATTATGCATGATTTGTTTCGATTGCTTTCCATTCCAAGGAGATGGACCTGTCACGGTTTTTGATAAACACTCAGACAAGACTTGTATGGTTAAAATATCTTTATTGAAAATAAAGAATGAACAGCATAAACGTTCATACCCACACAGGGCCAGAATAAGATGGTACAAGTACTGTCTACAATACACAATGGTAGGAAGGATGTCAGCAAAGAACAAACAAGTGGCAGGTTCCCTACGAGCTAGGGTGAGGGAAAGGCAGCAACCTGCTGATGTTACACAGGACATTAGAACCCTAGAACTCTAGGGATGACTGGAAGCCCAAGACCAACAGATACTGGCAACTTAGCCCCTAGAATGCTAGGGTAACCACTGGCACACTGACCACGAGTACTGGCAGGAAGACCCTAGAACGCTAGGAGTCTCAAGGCTCTCAACTGGCGGCACGGACCCTAGAATGCTAGGAGTCCCAAGGCTCTCAACTGTGGACACAGATCCTAGAATGCTAGGGTTAATCGGAGGCTCAATTGCGGATGCTGGCGGCAAGGACCCTAGCGTACTAGGGTATAGTTAGGCCCAAGGCACCGCTACTGGTAGCAGAGACCTCAGCCAGATCAGTCAGCAACATAGCGGGTTCTCAGCCACATCAGTCAGCAACTGAGTGGGTTCTCAGCCAGATCAGTCAGCAATGGGTTCTCAGCCAGGTCAGTCGGAAACGGAATCGGAACAGATCAGGATACACAGGAACGTTGTCAGACAGGCCAGGTCATACACGAACAAAGCAGCATCAGGAACTAGCGTTAAGTACAGGTACACCACAAAAGGGCATTAGTCTATAGACATGACAAGGTATAAATAGGGTTGGCCCTGGGTGGAGTCAGTTACAATGACCAATAAGAAATGCGGCATTCAAACAAGGAAGTGAGAATGGCACCACCCGCAACCAGGAGCAAGGGGCACCATGATAGTATCCCCTTGTCAATGACCCCCTCCCCGCGGAGGAGGACAAGGCTTAGCAGGACATTTGGCATGAAACCTTCGTAATAGCAATGGGGCATGGATGTCAGAGTGTTTAACCCAAGAACGTTCCTCTGGGCCATAGCCCTTCCAATGTACTAAGTACTGAATTTGACCACGAACCTTACGTGAATCTAGGATACTCTGTACCTCATATTCATCGTGTTTCTGAACACGAACAGGACCGGGAACAACAGGAGTAGAGGTGTAGTGGTTACAAACCAGAGGCTTGAACAAACACACGTGAAACACATTGTGAATCTGCATACTTGCCGGAAGTTCTAAGGCATATGAAACAGGATTAACCCTGTGGAGGACTCGAAACAGTCCGACAAATCGAGGAGCAAACTTATTGCATGGGGTTTGCAAATTCAGATTTTTGGATGAAAGCCACACACGATCCCCAACCTGGAAAACAGGAGCTGGTAGTCTCCTGTTGTTGGCATGCCTTCGGTACAGCTGAAATGACTCCCATAGGGAGATTTGCACTTGCGCCCAAGTGGAGTGGAGCTGCCGAATATGTTCATCTAGGGCTGGAATCTGCTGCACCTGAAATGAATCTGGAAACAAACATGGTTGGAACCCATAGTTGACAAGAAAAGGTGAGCTCCTGGACGAGGTGTTAATGGCACAGTTTCTGGCAAATTCCACCCTAGGCAGCAAATCGGCCCAGTTATCATGATGATTGGACACAAAACAATAAATTAATTTCTCTAGCCCTTGGTTAGAGCGCTCAGAGGCCCCATTTGTCTGTGGGTGGTAAGCGGAGGAGTAAGACAATTGGATGCCCATTTGATTGCAAAACCCCCTCTGAAATCTAGAAACAAATTGACTGCCACGGTCGGAGACAAGTAAATATTACCGCCAGCTCCTTGGAAGAAGGCAGACCAGGGAGTGGCTCAAGATGAGCAATTTTAGAGAACCTGTCTATCACCATCAGTATATATGTTCAGCAGTTAGAGATAGGTAACTCTCCCAAAAAATTAATAGAGACGTGTGACCACGGACGATCACCATTCGGAACGGCCTGCAGAATCCCCACTGGCAAGTGCCTCAGAGACTTAGAACAATTGCACACAGTGCAGGCAGCAATGAAGTCAGCACAGTCAGTTCTTAGGGTAGGCCACCAGAACATGAGAGACAGAGACCAGAATAATTGATCTCTGCCCACATGTCCAGCAGCCCGTGAAGCATGGTATGTTTCTAGTAATCTGGTTCGAAATGGTTCAGCCACAAAACATTTTCCCATCAGTTTCTCTGTGGGAGCCTCAGCCTGGGTTGCCAAGATCTCCTGGCCTAGTGAAGATGTAATTCTGGTACGTAATGTAGCAGGAAGATAAGACATTATGAAATTGAAGCGAGAAAGAAAAAGTGCCCATCTAGCTTGTCTAGGCGACAATCTCTTAGCTTCAGAAAGATAGATCAGATTTATATGATCGGTAAGAATTAGAATCGGTGCCCTCCAACAAGTAGCACCATTCACGGAGGGCAAGATTCATGGCCGACAATTCTCAGTCGCCAATCTCATACACTGACTGCGCCTTGATCTATTTTTTAGAGAAAAACCTGCATGGTTTGAGTACTTGGCGAGGACCAGACCTTTGTGACAGCACAGCCCTAACCCCTGTATCCGAAGCGTCTACCTCCAGGGTATATGTTAGATCAGGTTTGGGGTGGGACAGAACCGGTGCAGAGGTAAATGCGACCTTTAATGTCTCGAAGGCACTTTCAGCTTCTTCCGACCACTCAGATGTTTTTGCCCCCTTATGCGTTAAATCAGTGAGAGGCTTAACAATCTTAGAAAAGTCACAAATAAACTTTTGATAATAATTGGCAAAGCCAAGGAATCTTTGGATGGCCTTGAGATCAGTGGGACGTGGTCACTGTAGCACAGCAGCAAGTTTCTCTTTATCTATCGCTATGCCATGTTTGGAAATGACATAACCCAAGAAAGGCACCATAGGCTTGTGGAATTCGCACTTTTCGATCTTACAGAACAGTTTGTTCTCTCTTAGCCTCTGAAGCACTGTAGCAACATGTATATGATGCAAATCCAAATCAGGGGAATTAATTAAATCTCATCCAGGTAGACCACTATGCAGTACTGCAACAAATCAAAGTATGCCATTTATTAGTTCTTGAAACACTGCTGGAGCTTTACAAAGCCCGAATGGCATTACCATATATTCGTATGCCCTGAGCGAGTATTAAAAATGGTTTTCCACAAATCACCTTCTTTGATACGAATGAGATTATATGCAGCTCTTAGATCCTACTTAGTAAATATGGTAGGTCCCTTAAGACGGTCAAACAATTCTGTGATGAGTGGAATAGGGTAGGCACTTTTGACCATTAACTTATTAAGGCCCCTATAATCAATACATGGCCTGAGTTCACCAGACTTCTTTTTTACAAAAAAAAATCCAGCCCCCGCGGGCGAGGATGATCTTCGAATGATGCCACGCTCCAAGGAATTTGAAATATATTCTTTCATAGCACGATTCTCCTTGCAGGAGAGATGGTACGTTCTGCCTCTCGGGGGCACAGACCCAGGCGCAATATCAATAGCACAATCATACTGTCAGTGCGGTGGCAATGTGCTAGCCTCTCCCTTACTAAACACATTGCTGAAAGACTGGTATTCGTGCGGTAGGGTGGGAGATGTACACAGGATTCTTTTTTTTTTTTTTTATTCTTTATTGGAAAATTGTAGTAAAGTTACAATGGTAAAGAAAACATGTACAGAATTCGAGTGTGTACAATGATCCAGATAAAAGTACATATAGGAAGGCATAGATAATGCAAGGCAACAAACTGTCATATAATAAATGGTCTGTGTGGAAAAGTGAAAGTAGAAACTTGAGCGGAGTGAAGCGGAGTATGAGACGAATGTGAGATATGTAGAGAAAAGGGTATGCAAAGTGGGCTTACTGAAAATTGAGAGAGCTACGTTATGAGAAAGAACGTATGATGTAGGGAGCAAGTGAAAGAAAAGGTAGGAGGGAAAAAATTATGACTGGGGGGTCTCCTCCCCCTTATGAGGGGAGGACAAATGCCAAAGGGTGAGTGTGATGACTTATCAAATAGCGTATTCAAGGGAGAGATGCAGATAGAGGGAACTAAACATTAGATTTATAGTTAAACCAGATTTGCCATGTAAGTTCAAAAGTATGGAGGGAATTCATAGCTATAACGTGACAGCGTTCCATGAGAAGCCAGGAATCAATCAGATTAAACCATTCTTGAACCGTAGGAGGGGAAGTTGATTTAAATTTAGTGGGTATGAGAGATTTAGCAAGATGTAAAAGTGAGTGTAAAATATTGCACTTGGATTGAGAACAGAGGCTAACACCATTGGTATCTAATAGGAACAGGAATAGAAGAGGATCTGGTCCAATATTAAATTGAAGAGCTGCATTAATGTGGAAGGATATTCCGGACCAATATGAAGTGAGGAGAGAACATGTCCACCACATATGAAAAAGTTTCCCTATATCCGATCGACATCTCCATCAAGAGTTGTCTAGATGTGGAAAAGCCAAAGAGAGGTTATACGGATTTTATACCAACAGGAAATGATCTTATAGTTTCGCTCTTTAAACTCTGCGCACCTGGGTAAACGACAGTTAAGTTTGAGAATCATTCTCCATTGAGTGGGAGTGATGATCATCTGTAGATCATTCTCCCAAAGAGTGAATAAGTAGGGTTTGATAGGAGGGGGGGGGAGGAAGAAAGAAGATTGTATAAAAAGGATAGGGGGCATTTAACACTCTGTTGACGAGATATAACTTTCTCAAAAATAGTGAAATGCCTGGGAAAGAAACCCTTCTTATATTCAACAAGAACCCAGTCTCGAAGTTGCCGAGCTGGAAGCCATGTTACCAAATCTGTAAGTAGAGGGTAAGCGGAGGAGGAAGTAGTGTGAGAATCTATTAGGGATGATAAATATCCCAGTGTATGGTTGTTTCCAAATGCAAGTCCCACGGAAGATTGGAGAAAGAGAAGCCCAGGTGGGAAGTCATAATTACAAAATAGCGAACGTAACGGAGGGGAGAGGGGTTAAATTATGCTGAGAGCTGCAGTTTTTCCATATTCTGCAGAGATGGTTAAGTATCGGGTGGTGTAAAATGGAAGGCGTGACAGTATCCAATGGGGACCAAATGTATTGTAGGAAATCAGTATTGTTCAACAATTTTGTGAGTGAGTCTATCCATCGAATCCTTAAGGGGGATGAAAAGTCCAACAATTTGGCTAGTGCTGCTGCACAGTAATACCTATGTAAGTCTGGTAGTCCTAGCCCTCCAACTTCCCAGGATCGAGATAAGATGCTCAAACAAATTCTGGGTTGTCGATTATGCCATATATAGTTGGAGAGAATAGAGTTAAGAGAAGTGAAGACGTGCAGGGGGATGGAAATCGGTAATGCGTTAAATAAATATATGAGACGTGGCAGTACCAACATTTTAATTTAAATAATTTTAATTCTGCCGATCCAAGAAACAAAGAGCTGAGACCATTTAAGAAGATCTACTTTAATTGAGGTTATCAATGGGGTAAAATTAATGTCAGGAAGAGAGGGTAGATCTGATGTGATGTTAATACCTAAATAAGTTATATGAGTGGTAGCCCATTTTAAAAGTATATAGAGAGTGCAACTTAAGCTTACAGTGTAAAGATAAATTAATGTTGAGTATTTCCGATTTCTCAAAATTAATCTTGGCTTGTGAATAAGAGAAATATTCCTCTAAAATCCTTAAAAGGGAAGGTATTGATTGTTCAGGACGTGTGATAATGTGTAGGATATCATCAGCGTACACTGATACTTTAAAAGAATCATTAGCCAATTTAAACCCAGCTATAGAAGGAGTATGTCTGACTAGATTCAGGAAGGGTTCTAAGGACAGAATGAAAAGAATGGGAGAAAGAGGGCATCCTTGTCTTGTCCCATTGGATATGGGAAAGAATTCAGAGAGAAATTCATTAACAGAGATTCTGGCAGAGGGGGCGGAGTAAAGATTCATGATACCATGAAGCATGTGGGGTCCTAATCCTATGTAACGTAGAAGTTCTTTCATATATGTCCATCGTACTCTATCTAAACCTTTTTCAGCATCGGTGCAAAGCATAATAGTAGGGGTTTTAGAGCGCTGAGCAAGGTGAATAATAGAAAGAACAGAGGCAGTATTATGTCTAGTTTCGCATCCTAGAACGAAACCACATTGATCTGGATAGATCAATAAATGTAGATGTGGGCGTAGTCGAGTGGCAAGGATTTTGACATATAGTTTAAAATCAATATTGATCAAAGAAATAGGTCTGTAGTTGCTGCATAATGTATGATCGTTATTAGGTTTAGGGATGACCGTTATGTGCGCTTCTAAAGATTGGGGAGGAATTGGACGGCCTTCCATTATATGATTGAAGACAGACAGTAAGTGTGTAGATAACGAATTTCGGAAAGTTCAATAATATTGAGACGTGTAGCCATCTGGGCTTGGGCTTTTCCCTAATTTCAGGGTTGAGATAACTGCATCTATTTCCATAAGTGTGATGGATCTACACTAATGTAGAAATGTCTGACTGGATTGTAGGCATGCAGGATTTAAGTAAGAATTGTCTGAGATTAAAGAGCCAGGAATCAGGTTTATCTAAATTGCCAGAGTCAATGTTATATAACTTCGAAAAAAACTCTTTAAAAGCTGAAGCAATTTGAGGGAAAGTGTGAACTAACTCTCCGGAGGCTGATTTAATATGGTGGACCTGGGATGAGAACCTTCTACCCTTGATTACTTTAGCAAGAGTTTTCCCGCAGAGATTGCCCGCGATGTAGTGTTGGTATTTGTGCCACATAAAGGATTTAGTGACAGCCTGCCGAAGAATAGAATTGTGTTCCTCCTTACATTCAAGTAAGAGCTTGAGCATGGAATCAGTGTGAGATTTTTTATGTTGCAATTCTAAAGAACGAAGAGTGTGCAGAAGTGAGTGAATGTGTTGACGTCTTTTCCTGTTTTTCTTAGAGCCCAACTTTATGAATATTACTCTTATATAGCATTTTTGGGCTTCCCAAACAAGGGCTGGAGAAGTCTCGGGGGTGAAATTTAATGAGAAAAATTATTTCATTTCTGTCTTTATGAGATCTGATGTGTCAGAGTATAAAAGATCGTTCAGCTTCCATGAGTGTGTAGGAAGATGCACGAAAAGGGTGGTATCAATCATCATGGTCAGACCATGAAATGGTCTCAATTTGAGATTCTGTTAGAAGATGTGTGAGTGCTTGGGAATGAAAATATAATCAATTCTAGAATATGTGGAGTGAACATGAAAAAAAAGTGAAGTCATTGTCGGAAGGGTGAAGTAAACGGCAGGCATCATACAGCCGTAAATCGTGGAGAGCTTGCCGAAGACGTGCTAAGTGGGAAAGTTTGAATGAGGAACGGCCAGTGGAGGAATCAAGAGAGGGAGAGAGAGCAACATTAAAATCACCGCTCAGAATCAATTGTCCGGAGGTTTTCTCTTCTAATATCCAGAGAAATTTAGATATAAAGGAGATCTGGTTAGTGTTAGGACTGTAGATAGTATCAAAGGTGTAAAAGAAGCTATAGAGAAGACCGCTTAATATTAAATAACTACTGTCATTGTCAGAGTGAGAGTTAGTGAGTTGCCAAGGAACCTTTTTACAAATAAGAATACATACACCCCTCTTTTTCTCAGATGCGGAAGAAAAGTATACGGTACTATACTGTCTGTCGAAGAAGCGTGGAGGTTTGTTAGAATCAAAGTGTGTTTCCTGAACAAAAACAATATCAGTTCGTAAACGGCGAAAGTCACGGAGGGCCAGTAAGTGTTTTTCAGGGGAGTTCAACCCTTTGGCATTAATTGTGATTACCTTAAGTTGAGCCACGGCACATCCATATTAGAAGGCAAACGGATAACCCAGAGTGGGGAAAAAAAACAAAAAAACAGAAAGGAAAGGAGCGCATGGATGAAAGATAGAGAAGATTAGTAAAAAGCAATGTGACTGAAAATGAAGTGTCGTGGAAAGGGGCCAGTGGATCATATGCCAGAGGCAGAGGGGGAGTCGAATGGATAACAGGATCGCAGTGACCAAAAGAGGGAATCCTCAGACGGACATGAAGTATCCATTGGTGCATAGAGGAGTGAGTCAATGGTATATAAGTGGTGAATGGGGTAGGTAAGTATTATTATTGTGTGTTCAAATGATAAAGGGAGGTGTAGTAAAAAGTATGCGAGTGGTCCCGGAACAGAAAAGTATGATAGAGGGTATGAAGCAACGGGAGTAGAGTGTAAAGAGGAGAGAAGAATGAACATATGCACAAATCAGAGCCTAAAGTGTCGTGGAAATAGATATGAAGACCTATGAGAAACATCTGGTGATGAGAGGTCTGAAAGACAAAGAAGATGTGTGGATGTATAGGGTATAAATAAATGTAGATGTACGTAAGACGTCTTTTTAAGAGACAAACGCAGAGTGATAATTAATATATGCCAAACAGAAAACAGTTCTTAATTAGAAACGTAAATACGAGATATACAACAAAAGCAACCCTGTAAGGTAATATACAGTAAGATGAAGTATGATATGCTTATAAGTATGTAAATTTAGGCCAACATAAATTCACTGAATGAGTTGCATAAGGAGTGAAGAGAAACAACCAAGGGCCAAAGAAGAGGGCTATGTAAAAGTTGTCTGTCCACCTCCACTCCCGAGACAAACAGGTATTAGCAAACTTATAAGATGGTGGAAACATGTGAGCAAATGACTGTTTAAACTGGTAGATTGGAGGTGTGACATCTTGCTATATGAGGAGAGAGAAGTGAAGAGAAATAGCTAGATGATATATATCAGGAATAAGTAAAATAGAGTATGTATATAAGTAAAATGAATAGACCAAACGTCGTTATACAAGGGAAGGAGGATGTTAGAGAAGGAGACAGGAGAAGAGGATCTAAAGGGGTGATTAGCCACAAGGTGGAGAAGGGGAGAAATAAAGGCAATAAAATCTTGAGAGAGTTTTCGATGATGGACCATCATGAAGTGTTGGAAGGAGTGCACATGTAAGATGCATTAGAAGAGAGGTAGTTGAGGAATCAATCCTCTGTCCTGGTCATGTGAAAACTTAAAAGTCGCTGGTACATGAAAATGTATGACATGTAAGTGTGCCAACTGTGAGAGATACATAGGATAAAATACAGCATTATACATTAGAAAAAATATAATGACTATAAGATAAAGGCATTAAAGAAGTGCAACCATATATTGAAATAGAGGAGGATATATCAGCATACCCTACTTATATTCCTAAGAATAGAACGGGTAGTGTTAAGTGTATGTAGAGAAAAGGTTCGATAAACAAAGTTGTTCACAAAGACCAATAGTCCATATGAATGTGTATAAATAACTAAGATACAGTTCACCTCATCTAGACGTTGACAAAATGTGATGCGGCCTGAGAGAACATTGCATCTGTTATGGTATCAGTTATGTCGTCTAAATAAAGACATGTTCAATAGATATATGCGTAAAAACAATCGCATAGCTGGAGAAAGTCTATTAAACTAACCATAACCGTTCAGGACCGGGAAGTAGAAGGGAGTGGAATCGGAAGGGATGATCCATTAATTCGCATCTGCTTGGTTTTCCTGGCGGGAGAGTCGGGAGACCATTCCAGCCTCTTCCGGTTTTGTGCGTTGTTGTTAGTGATGTTCCAGGAGTAGAAGGTAACGGAATACCTAGAGTGGATATGAAAGTCGGAATTTCTTCCACAGAACTTAGGATGGCATTCTTCCCTTTATGGGATGCAGACAATGAGAAGGAAAGTCCTCATCTGTCTTTAATCCCTTGATTCTGCAGATGATCTGTTAGGACTTTAACCAATCTCCTCAGTTGCAAAGTATGGGGAGAGAGATCATTGAATAGCAATATATCTGAGCCCTCATGAGATATTTTGGGGAGAGATCGTCTCTTCTTCATAATGAGATCTTTAATTTCAAACCTATTAAGACAAACTATGGCATCTCTGGGTGCCCTATTTTCTCTTGGTTTCAAGGCCCTGTGGGCTCTCTCAATATGTATGGGATCTGATTTAGAAGACCCCAAAATGGTGGAAAAGAGAGTATTCAATGAAGATCTAAGGTCCGAGGCTTGGACAGATTCGGATAGGTTTTTAATTCTGATGTTGTTTCTTCTACCTCTATTTTCGAGATTGCCTAGGTGTGAGGTAAGTAGCTGTATGATATCCTGTTGTTCATTAGTTGTTTGTTTTAGGGAGTAAATATGATCAGCTACTCTAAAGCTTTCTTCTTCCAGGGATGTAACTCATGTGGCTAACGTTGTAATTTCTTCTTTAATTGCCAAGAGTTCCATGTGTAAAGTCGATTGCACTTCAGCAACCGCATTTTTCTGATCTTCTTTAGATGGGATATTAGCCGCAAAGTTGGCAAATAATTCTGACATATCTTCTCTGGTCAGAGATGAAGACATGTCTGACTTTGTGATGTGAGTTGTATATATAGTGTCCTCAGTATCCGAGGATCTGCTATAGCTGTCTTGAGTATAACCAGATTTCGAGCCTGTTGAACGTGACGCAGCAACAGAATAGACGTCTACGTCGGATGATGGTATCAGGTAACAGGCGATCTTGTTTGTAGTGCCCTCGAGCCGTTTTTTTTTAACTGGCATCAGGTACTTGGAAAATGTAATAGAAGACAGTGTTGATTTCTATGATTATCTTACACCAAATTTAGCTGTCAGGTGCTAAATGTCCATCAGAGTGGAGGAGCCCTGTTAAGGTGCGACTGCCATCTTGAGACGTCAAACCACGCCTGGTATATATATATATATATATATATATATATATATATATATACAGGATTCTAATATGCTGCCGTAAACAATTAATCATACAGTAATCCGACCAAGCCAATATGTAACAGGATCTCCAATCAAACCTGGGATTGTGTGTCCGCAACCATGGGAACCCCAAAATGACCATATAATGTGGGGATTGAATGATCTGGAAGGATACTGTTTCAACATGCAGTGCTCCAGTCTGCACGGATAGTGGGCAAGTCTCCTGGGTAACTTGAGGAGGCACCAATGGAATGTTGTGAAGGGCGGCAAACTCCTTGTCCATGAAGTACCCTGCTGCTCCCGAATCTATCAGTGCAGATGTAGTAAAAGTGGAGCTAGACCAGGAAACCAGCACCTCTAATACTGGTTTAGACTGCACAACTTCTGGGGACTGTTGAACACCACCTATGACCTGTCCCCTGCGGGTACCTAGGTGGGTGCATTTTCCGGTCGCTCAGGACAATTGCATAAATGGTGACCATCTTTGCCACAGTAGAGACACAAGCTGTTCCTGTGGCGGAAGGACCATTCCTCGTTTGTCAGCCTAGTGAATCCCACCTGCATAGGTTCCACTAAGTCGGTGTGACCAGGCAGCAAGGGAGGAGAGGGAGGCAAGGGTGGGACTTCACTCTTGTGTCACTGCCCAATGGAGGGCTTTGGTTTAAGGTCTTTGTACTGCATCCTTTCTCTGATACGTGTGTCAATTAGATTGACAAACTCAATGAATTTATCCAGGGCTTCTGGCAATTCGCGGACAGCAATCTCATCTTTGATTCTATCACTGAGACCTTGAGCAAAGGCTGCCACAAGAGCCTCATCAATCCATCCAACCTCGGCTGCTAGTGTGTGGAATTCGATGGAGTAGTCCGAGACTGTTCGGTTACCCTGACGGATACTCATAATTTGTTTAGCAGCCGAGATGCTATGCCCAAGAACCTCAAAAACACTGCGAAAGGCCATTACGAATTCGGTAAAATTGGAGGTAATGGGTTCACCCAGTATCACGGTGCCCATGTTCCTGTCCTGACGGCGACATTGTTATTTTGCCTAATTTCAATTCTGCCTTCTTATTGGCCCGACATCCTTGCTCCACCCAGAGCTTGCCTTTATATATCCTGTCATGTCTATTCCAAGGTGCCCTTTTGTGGTGTATCTGATCCTGACGTTTGTTACTGTGTTGCTGTTATCGTGTATGACCCATCCTGCCTGACGATGTTCCTGTGTTTCCTGTGTACTGCTCTGTTACTGGCTGATCAGGCTGATCGAGAACCCACTCTGTTGCTGAACTGCTCTGGCTGAGAACCCGCTCCGTTGCTGAACTGATCTGGCTGAGAACCTGCTCCATTACCGACTGCTCTGGCTGAGAACACGCTCCATTACTGACTGATCTAACTGAGAACCCACTCTGTTGCTGAACTGCTCTGGCTGAGAACCCACTCTGTTGCTGAACTGATCTGGCTGAGAACCCGCTCCGTTACCAAATGATCTGGCTGAGAACCCGCTCCGTTACCGACTGATCTGGCTGTGAACCTGCTCAGTTTCTGAATTGATCTGACTGAGAACCCACTCCCTTACCAACTGAGCTGGCTGAGTACCCTCTCTGTTGCTAGCCTGTCTGGCTATTGAACCGTTCCATCGCTCCTGTCCAGTCTGTGCTTCCGTTCGTTTGTAAACCTCTCCTGGCTGAGCCATTGTCCCGTTGCCATCCATGCATGACTGTGTTTCCTCTGTTGTCCTAGTCTGGCCAGCATTACAATCGACGGATTCCAGTTGCCTTGTGGGGGTGCGCCGTGTGGCACTATTCTTATCTTGTCGACCGTAGGCATAGCATTCGTGCTATAGCTACTTACTCTAACCGCCGTGGCGGTGTGCACACGTGAAGTACCAGTACAGTGTTATCAAGTGCTGACTGAGTTACTCAGATCTATCTTTGTCTCCCTCTGCGCTATTGCTGGGCTCACTCCCTGTGGGAGTTCCTGTATACCTCTGGGCATCTCCTGTTAACTTGTTCAGTGCCTAGACTGTCTAGGCAATCCCGGTGCACCTTCGCTGCTGCAGTGCCTGGGCTAGGGCCAGCACTTGCATTATTACACACTCTGTAGTGTGTGGAGACACTGAGCTCTATTCCTTGTCTAGTGGCCGTCAGGCCTAGAGCCAGCAATTGCGCTTTATTCCACTTTCATATGAGGGAACACTTGTGGCCTTCCAGTTGTCCACCTATGATCCACCCCTAGCGCTCTAGGGTTTACCATCTGTAAGTGGTGGCCTCGGTCACCCTGGGACCCCTGTCCCTTGGTCAGTGTTGCCTCGCTGTCAATTTGGGTTCTGTGCCACCCAGGCATCTGGGTCTCGTACCAATTACCATCTCCAGGACTTCCTGCCATCCTCTGTCCTACTGTCAGTCCGGGGTCCAGTAGCCTGATCTTTCCAGGTTCTCTAGAGGAAGGTTGCCTGCCTTAGATACCACCTGTTTCCTGTATACTATCTCAGTCATTCTGATTACAGTCATTGCCTCATTGACTACTATATATATATGTTTGTTCGTATTGTGGGCCTGTGGCCTTATTCCTTGTATGCACTTTACTCAATAAAGTCATTTTAACCTTACTGATCTATCTGAGTGTTCATCAAAAACCATGAAACCCAGGCTAGGGCTCTACTCATCAACAAAGAAATCAAGAACCCAATTTTACTTCTTTCCGTAGGAAAGGCTTGTAGAGCAAGTTAAAAAAAAATTTGAGCTGTTTCAGAAATCCCCGGCATAGGGTTGCCTCCCATCGTATCTTAGAGGGAGTGGTGCAGTAGCGGATAACCCTTTACCTGGGAGATTCACATCCAAAGCTTGGGCCGTCGGTGCTTGAGCTGGGGTAGCCACCAAGGCCTGAGCTGGTTTGTCAAGATGCGCAGTTTTCTCTAATATTGTTTGCACGGCCACTGACAACTGATCGAAGCGTTGTTCGTACATATCCATCCTCCACTGGATATTCACGGAGCTACCTTCACCCGAATTGTCTGTGGTCATTGGCCCTTTCGTACTGTCACGTTTTTTGATGTACACT
Source organism: Rhinophrynus dorsalis (assembly GCA_037306005.1). Classification (NCBI taxonomy): domain Eukaryota; kingdom Metazoa; phylum Chordata; class Amphibia; order Anura; family Rhinophrynidae; genus Rhinophrynus; species Rhinophrynus dorsalis. The sequence goes on from CM074721.1 coordinate 552,246,829, forward strand.
CAGACAAGACTTGTAAGGTTAAAATATCTTTATTGAAAATAAAGAATGAACAGCATAAATGTTCATACCCACACAGGGCCAGAATAAGACAGTACAAGTACTGTCTAAAATACACAATGGTAGGAAGGTACAGGATGTCAAGAAAAGAACAAACAAGTGGAAGGTTCCCTAGCGAGCTAGGGTGAGGGAAAGGCAACAACCTGCTGATGTTACACAGACCCTTAGAACCCTAGAACTCTAGGGATGACTGGAAGCCCAAGACCAACAGATACTGGCAACTTAGCCCCTAGAATGCTAGGGTAACCACTGGGACACTGACCACGAGTGCTGGCAGAAGGACCCTAGAATGCTAGGAGTCTCAAGGCTCTCAACTGGCGACACGTACCCTAGAACGCTAGGAGTCCCAGTCTTTCAACTGGCGGCACGGACCCTAGAGCGATAGGAGTCCCAACTGGCAACACGTACCCTAGAACGCTAGGAGTCCCAAGCTTTCAACTGGAGACACAGACCCTAGTACGCTAGGGTTAAATGGAGGCTCATTTGCAGATGCTGGTGGCAAGGACCCTAGCGTACTAGGGTCTAGGGAGGCCCAAGACACAGCTACTGGTAGCTGAGACCCTAGAGTGCTAAGGGGGAAACAGAGGCAACAGAACATGGAAGGCCACTGGTGTCCAGGTACGAGGGTACAGAGGCAGTTACACCACCCTTCAGCTGGCTCTTTAGCCCAAAGGCTACAGCAGATGTAAAGGCTGGACAAGAAGTGAACCAGGCCTAGGGATACCTAGGTACCGTAAGGTTCACAGATGGTATGCGCCCAGAGAACAGCCTGTAACTCCCCACAGGGAGTGAGCCCAGCTTAAGGAAGTGGTATATGGACATGTATAGAGTAGTGAGTAACACGGCCAAACTAAAGATAGCCCGAGATCCGGTACTCCATGCGTGCATACCCCCATAGGAGGTAGATACCAGAATGAACGGCTGAAGCAGCGAGTGTTCAGCTCAACAGTTGGCAACGTAACGGGTTAGCACAGCACAGCAAGCCACAACCGCTGTGTCAGCAGTGGATGCTGATACTCAGCCAGTCGGGGCAGCAACGTAATGAGTACACAGCCAGAGCAGTTGGCAACGTATTAGGATCTCAGCCAGATCAGTCAGCAATGGAGCGGGTTCTCAGCCAGTTCAGTCAGCAACGTAGCGGGTTCTCAGTCAGATCGGCCAGCAACGGAGCGGGTTCTCAGCCAGATCGGTCAGCAACGGAGCGGGTTCTTGGCCAGGTCAGTCAGCAACGGAGCGGGTACTCAACCAGTCCAGTTGGTAATGGAATCGGAACAGATCAGGATACACAGGAACGTTGTCAGACAGGCCAGGTCATACATGAACAAAGCAGCATCAGGAACTAGCACTAAGTACAGGTACACCACGAAAGGCCGTTAGTCTATAGACATGACAGGGTATAATTAGGGTTGGCCCTGGGTGGATTCAATTACAATGACCAATAAGAAATGCGGCGTTCAAACAAGGAAGTGAGAACGTCACCGTCCGCAACCAGGAGCACAGGGCACCGTGATAGGACCTGTCCGATCCTGTCTGGGGAGGAGATAATTAAGGGTTATATTGGACACATTTTCTCGCATTGATCAGAAAAGTGATTCTTGAGAACACAGCATAGTTCCAGTTTTAATATATAATACATATAGAAATATTGCTATATTAATACATTACATTTGGAATATTTGGGAGAAGCAGTGTTTGTCTGTGGATTTTCCCTGAACAGAGATGGGGTATTTGGTGTGCTGGATGGTTATTTTAACATCAGGTATAAGTCTGCGTTAGACAATTAAAAAGTGCATTCATTATTTAATCATTTGTCTTTTTATCTGTGTTATAAGACTCTGTTTGTGAGCCCTCAGTTTCTTTTTTGTCTATGTTCTACTTTTCTATGTATGAGCTGAATGGGGCTGCGAACTATGAAGGTGGAATTGGGAGACCAGAAATGCTGGACATACCACTTTCTTTATGGCTATTCAAACACTCAATTTACGACAGATCTGGGTGACTTATTTATTTATTTTTTTTTGTAATTAGTCTTTATTGGAACCAGGTGTACAGCAAATCAAATACATCGTGTATATTGTATACAATCAAGTATATACAAAAACAGACAATTTGAATGGTTCAGATACAATAACATATTGCAATCTTGTATCATAAAAAGCAAGTATTCAAAAATGTTTTGGTAAGGTCTAGGGGGCCCCAATTCCATTTTTCCAAAAACCGAAACGAGAAGAGAGGAAGTAGCCTGAAAGAAAAGGAAAGATAAGAAAAGCTTAAGTATACGAAAGGCAGAAGGCGGAAAGTGAAGCAAGTAAAGGAAAGAAGGAAGACGAGAGAAAGAGAAGAATAGAAAAAGATAAACGTTGGGCACCCCGGGGCAGACCCCACAAGGCTCACCAGTACCCCCAATCTACACTAAGAGCTTCCCAGGCGGAAAAAGCAGTGGTCTCCAATAGGGGGATCTGGGTGACTTATATGTGTTATTACCAGACACTGGCTGTGTGAGCTGTATTTTCCTGCTGGTGTTGGTGACAGATTTCTACCATTGATATTATACTATAAACACCACCTTTTTTGTTATCTTTTGTTTTATTATTACTGTTGACTTCAACTGTTATTTGTGTGTGGATCTAAGATCTGCAGATATGCTAATAAGATCTAGGGGAATTGTGGAGTAATCCATCTGCACCATAAAAGAGAAATGACAAATTTAACAGATTTCCAATTATTTAAAGGGATAGTAATAGTTGAAAATAATTTTATTTTATATTGTAGCCCTTAAAAAAACATTAAAAATAATATAAGTCTTATCTCCCAAACCTTTATGGTTTGGGAGATATTAGCAAGGAAAGTAAAGTTCCCTTTTCCTGGCTGTTTTAGCCAAGTCTGCCATCTAGTGGACAGATTTGGAATCCGGTCCACAGATCAACCGGCAGCTCTTTAGCAGAGGCGAGATCACAATCTTTAAAAAGAACTACTTCATTGGAACTGTTTACAAAGTGTGCCTGGTTTGCAAGCACATTTTGTACACCATTCCAATGAAGAAATTCTTTTTAAAGATCGTGATCTCGGCACTTCTGGAGAGCCGCAGCCGGTCTATGGATCGGAATCCAAATCCAAAACAGCTAGAGCAGTGATGTCACTACAGGGGAAATTTTACTTGCTAATATCTCCCAAACCATAAAGATTTGGGAGATAAGACATATCATTTTTTATATTTTTAAGGGCTACAATATAAAATAAAATTATTTTCAACTATTACTATCCCTTTAAATGGGATACCCTTTGGGTGCCAGTGTGGTATTCATTGCAATGCAGCATAATGCATTGGGTACGTCTTTGGCCTTTATGGAGCCATTGACTTACGTCCATTTACAAGGCACTAAGTTTCATAGCGTGAATAGTTTAACATACAGATTTGATTTAGTTTAGCTTTGACAATTCCCAGTTTCCCAATGCTGTTTTCCAGAACTGAAACAGAGTAATTACCAATAATTATCTTCAGGTCTTTAGTAGCAACATTTACTTTTTCAGAAGAAACATAATTAGACAGAAGACGGTCCCACGATGATCTCTGTGCTGGAGAAATCCTTCTGGTGTTCATTAATTAGACTTGTTTATGGAACGAATGTCTTTGTTTAGCAGTAATTCATGATAATTAAAGCTAATAATACAGAGAGATGTAAATATGATCTGTTAATTATAAGATGACCACATGAAACACAATAGATGTAAAAATGTCTGATTTTAATGCAATTGTTGCATAATATTACCGTGCTATTAAAACATTATTAATACTTTTGGTTTTATGAATTTCTTCCCCAATCCAATATTCAACTAAATAAAGGAACATTTTCACAGACCATTTCATTTTATTTTGTTTATATGTTAGAATACAAATCACGTGTCTGAACTTCCTGGTATGTACTGGATTGTATGATCAATATGGTACACGATGGCATACATATCACAGAGTAACATAGTAAATTAGGTTGAATAAAGACTCAAGTCCATCAAGTTCAATCATTGCCTCATACTCTAGTGACATGAGAACTGTATAGCTTTCCTGCTACCAAATAAGTCTTTATCAGACCTTCCTGATTTCCCTACTAATATACTGTATAACCCTCTATGTTCCCTTTTGAAAGAAATGTATCTAATCTTCTCTTGAATGTATCCATTGTATCTGTCATAACCCCCTCCTTGGGCAAGGAATTACACAATTTAACAGACCTTACTGTAAAATAGCCCTTCCTCTGCTGAAGTTTAAACCTCTTTTCATCTAATGCCTTGATCACCTGATCAGGCCTTGGGATGAATAGCTCACCACAGAGATTATTGTATTGACCTCTCATATACTTGTACAATGTGATAAGATCTCCTGTTATTCTCTAGAGTAAATAAATCAAGTTTGTCTAGTCGTTACTTATACTCCAAGTCCTTCACTCTGTACTCTGTATATCTCCCATTACCACTTTAGATTGTAAGCTTTCAGACAGGGACCTCCAACCCAGAGTTTCACTTTGCAAAGCACTTGTAAACCCTGTATTATTTAAACCCTTAAATTGTAAAGTGCTGCTTACACTTGTAGCGCTTTATAAATAAACATATTAAAGGGATAGTAATACTTGAAAATAATTTTATTTTATATTGTAGCCCTTAAAAAAACATTAAAAATGATGTAAGTCTTGTCTCCCAAATCTTTATGGTTTGGGAGATATTCACAAGTAAAATAAAGTTCCCATTTACTGGCTGTTTAAGACCGTGATCTTGGAACTGCTGGAGAGCCGTGGCCGGTCTGGTGACCAGATTCCAAATCTGAGAGCTAGAACAGTGACATCACTCAGGGGGAAACTTTGCTTGTGAATATCTCCCAAACCATAAAGGTTTGGGAGATAAGACTTATATTGTTCTTCGTGTTTTTTTTAATGCCTACAAACTAAAATAAAGATAAAACAAAGTATTACTATCCCTTTAATTCATTCTTCTGTATGTAACTTTACATTCCATCAAGACCAATGGATTGGTGGAAGAAGCACAAGTCAATACATTAAGTAGTGACTGCCATAATGAACCATGACTATGGCCACTGTATTTTGTATTATGCACAAAGAGTTCGATAGAAAGACACTATAGTAATAAACCGCTGCTTGGTTTAGACGTCAATCTGAAGTTCAAAGATATTGTGGAAAAAAAAAACATTATGCAAATATCTGACCATGATATAGCACACACCTGTGTTATCAAGTTGTTCAAAACTGGAGAAGGGTTGTGAGCTGTGAGCTAAGAAGACAGAGACAGGTTAAATGTAGCAAACCACTTCTCAGCTGTGCCAATGAAACCCCTTCCCCAGTTACCCACATTTACTTACACTGCAGTAACAGGGCCGGATTTTGAATTAGGCAGAGTAGGCATCTGCCTACAGGCGCACCCAACAAAGCGGCGCCCGTCACTCCCAGCCCAGCGCCGTGAAGACAGGTCTGTGCCTCCTCCTTTGGCACAGACCTGTAGCTGCTGCGCTCCCTCATCTGCTTTTTAGTAATACAGAGCGCTGAAGAGAAGACCTGCAGAAGGAGGAGGCACAGACCTCTCCTGCCGCTGAACCACCAGGGAAGAGGTAGGAAACTGACACTGGGGCAATGTGAGGTTAATATGGAGATTATGGGGGGGGCAATATGGAGCTGATGGGGCAATGTGGGGGCAATGTGGAGCTGAAGGGGGCAATACGGAGCTGATGGGGGACATTGTGAGGGCAAAATGGAGCTGATGGGGACAATATGGAGCTGATGGGGTGCAATGTGAGGGCAATATGGTATATGGAGATGATGGGGGCAATATGGCGCTGATGGGGGGCAATGTGAGGGCAATATGGTATATGGAGATGATGGGGGCAATATGGAGATGATGGGGGCAATATGGAGCTGATGGGGGGCAATGTGAGGGCAATATGGTATATGGAGATGATGGGGGCAATGTGAGGGCAATATGGAGATGATGGGGGCAAAGTGGAGATTAAGAGCATTGTGGAGAAGGCCCATGAGGGGGGCACTTCAGAATCCTGTGCCTACAGGGTCCTGAGATGTAAATCCAGCCCTGCCATCCACCCAGTATAACAATACTAACATGAACCAAGTCTGCACTCAAAACCAAAATACAAAACATGCTGTAAGACAATTTATAGGATCCAGATGAGAGCAAATTACAAATAACTTACATAAAGGGGAAAGGTGACAAGTGTAGTCACTAACGCGTTTCACACTTAACAAAACCATCTCTTCATGTCCATGTGAAAGAACACTGCCCCATATTTATAAACTGCAGTTATTCAGGAGTAAACCAATTAAGCAAATCAAAATGAATTTTGCATTTAATTGTTTTTTTTTTGCCCCCTTGAATGCTAGAGAGTTTTCCAATGCATTTCAGGGGTTAAAAAGCACATGGGAGTTTAGGAATTTGTATTTGTCCCCTGTGATGCGTTTGGTTTGCGCCAGAATTACTCCAGTTTTAGAAATATGGACCATTGGGTCTTATGTACTAAAGAAAAGAGAAGCAATTGTGGTGGAAACCAGTTGCCCCTTCGAGGACAAACAGCTTTTTTAACCCTTTGAGTGCCATGGGGTGGGCAACGGATTGCCCAGCAATGCTATGCATGCCCCTCTTGCACTCAAAGGGTTAACCAACTTGATAATAGAGACGTTTCCAATGCATTGTATGGACATTTGAGGAAGTTTTATGGTGCAGCCCCCCATTTCTTTGTGTATGTGGCCCATAGTGCAGTATATTATTCAAGGTGCTAATGCCTTCTTGTATCGTGAAGAGGACAAGATTATGATAGGGAGCTGTAGACTGGCACAAGCCGGAGGGTATCACCTTGTCCACCCCTTATTAAAGGGATAGTAATACATCAATTTAAGTAAACTGAATATTTGAGCTATCAAAAAAATGAATATATCTCTCAAAACATGTATGGTTTGAGAGATATACGAATATAATGTTTCCCCCTTCCTTGCCCTTTCTTATACGTCACGCTCTATCTTGCAGAAGGAGACCCTGGTCCCAGGACCAGCAGCGGCTCTTCAGCAGAGCCGAGATCGCAAGATCTAAATACAAATACTTGTTTGGAACGGTCTACAAAGTATGCCTGTCAAGCCAAAATTTTATATTTTAATAAACATATATTTTTATATTGAACACCCCTCCTTGTGATCTTGAAATATCCAGAGTTTTACTCGAAGGAATCCGTGAGTAACCTGAACGGAGACGGGTGAAATCTCTCCGTATGTGTGATTGTCAGTGGAGGCCGGTATCGGTTCGCTGACCAAGATTTATGTGAGTGTGATTTCAATGGATTATATCTAACATAGTTTGCTATATACATACTGTACCATGTGGCGCTCTCTTATTGTTATTTGAGGTTTGATCGTTATTATACCGCTGGGGGATAAGCGTGTTTTGGAGAGCTGCCTGGAGTTGTTTTTGGAGATTGTTGTACTCCTCCATATGCCTAATCAGTCAGTTCGGTGTACACCGTTTCTGACACATATCACATTGTGAGTGTGCACCTTAGGGTGTTTTTGGTGGGGGTCAATTATAAATTATTGATACACACAGGGGCGCCCTGTCTTTCTTCTCTTTTTCTCTATTTTTTTACATTAGAGCTGCAAACCTGGAACACTTTGTAGTCCATTCCTGAGAAGTATTCCTTTCTAGATAGTGCTATTTCGGCTCTGCTGAAGAGCCGCCTGCTGGTCCTGGGACCAGGGTCTCCTTCTGCAAGATAGAGCGTGACATATGAGAGAGGGGCGGGAGCGGGGAACTTTATATTCGTATATCTCTCAAACCATACACGTTTAGAGAGGTCGGGTTAGAATTTATTTATTTTACTAATATCTACAATATTACATTTTGTAAAAATTATACAATACTATTCCTTTAAGAGCTGAAGTACTTCTGAAGCAAACCAAGTGCATCAATGGGTGGAAGTGAGGAATATACATTTCCCCAATGTCCATTGACTGAAACTTTGCTTTTAACTCTAACAGTGCTAGAGAGTTCTACAATGCATTGATTCTCAAAGAACTCAATACCTCTCTAGCATTCAGATTCCCCATATAAATCAAAGGGGGGTATTTATTTGCCCCTATGGTTGGTTTGCCCCAGAATGACTCCATTTTTCTTGATAAAATATGGCACAAAGAGGGTTTTTTTATTGCCCAGACATTTTGAAGGAATACAGATTCTTGTGATCCCTAAAGTGTTAATCACTGTTTGTTATAGGATTGTTTGTTCTGTTTTTCTTTTCCCTTCACGCTTGTATGCTATAAATATTGCTTTAACCCCTTGAGTGCCAGAGAGGTGCACGCTGCATTGCTTTTACAATACAGTATTTGTCCCCTCTGGCACACAGAGGGTCAATTCTTTATTCTAAATCCTATATAATAATTTGCTAATGTAGGTTTGTCAGAAGCTGTCATGCGCAGTACAGACAGCAGTGGTGCAATCGTGAGCAGTACAGACTGACCGCACCGCAGATGATAATGGAGCGGGGCTTCCCGAATTCAGACCATAGTCCTCTCTGCTCACCAAAGGTGCACAGAGAGAGCGCCCTGCTCCATTATCAGCCGCGGCACGGTCAGTATCTACTGTGCATGACTGCACCACGGCCACTGCTGCCTGGCACTGTGGCCTGTGTACATGGGCTGTTCAACTAGTGATATATAATTGAACCCCCCAAGTTCCATAGATTCAACTCCTATACGCACCACCTCTTGAGCTATGCACTATGGATGGTTAATAATACTTTGAAATGACACCATTAGTCACCATTGGCCCAATGTAGGGTTAACTCCCCAAATGGAGAATCCTAACTGTGCCATCTACTACCTATGCTTTCAAAGAATGGAGAGGTCAATACATAAAATTAGGTCAGTACACTCCAGTAAATCCAAAGTAGGGAAATGGCCCAATGAAGGACCTCAGGATCTCCCCTCTACTTACAATCCCTTACACTGAACAAAGCAAATGCATATTTTAAAAATGGAGCTTTGTGCCTTAAAGGGATATAAATCACATCAACTTTTCTAAAGATATATGAATTCTTGGGGCTCCTCAATCCACAGAGCAAGTGTTAAGGGTCAGAGTGTTGTCACTGACCCCATCTTGACCTGTGATCCCAACTTTAAAGGAATAGTAATGTTTCACAATAAAAGCAGCTCCAATTAATCTTCATATTATTTGGGCCATGGAGAGTGTAGTATAATATTAATTGGATGATAAAGTATCCCCCTCCAGCCCCTTTTACTGATGTAACACTGCTCACCTCAGAGCAGCAAGACTGTCTGGATGGATCGCAGAGAGGGACAATCTTCACTGAGGAAAAACTTGAAAAACCTGTCAAGGGGGCAGTGTTTTCCTTATGATCACAGTAAGAAGATTGTGCCTTGCTGTGAGCTGTCCAGTCAGGCGACCAGATTCCACATCTGAAGGGAGGTGGCTTACACTAGGTAAAAGGGGCGGAAGAGGGATACTTTATCATTCAGTTACTCTTGAACTACAACACTGACAGCATTGAAATAACCCTCTCCACGGCCCAAATACTATGAAGATTAATTGGAGCTGCTTTTATTTTGAAACATTACTATCACATTGAAGGTAGGATAATAGGTCAAGATGGGGTCAGTAACAACACTCTCACACTTGCTCTGTGGACTGAGGAGCCCCAAACAAAATCCAAGAATTCCTGAATCTTTAGAAAAGTTGATGTGATATGTTGATCTAGTAAATGCCCCCAACTGTAACTTTTTAGGAAAATTAGTAGACCATACATCCCAAATGTCCCTCTTTAGGAAATATTAGGGGTCATACCTCCCAAGTGTATGTCATTAGGAAATGTTAGGGGTTCATACCTCCAAAGTGTCCCTCTTTAGGAGATATTAGGGTCCATACCTCCTAAGTGTGCCTCTTTAGGAGATATTAGCGATCCATATCTCCCAAGTGTCCCTCTTTAGGAGGGACAGTCCCTCTTTGAGACCCAAATCCCTCTGTCCTTCTTTCCCTCTCTGATGTCCCTGTGATTAAGAGATCAGACTGTGTGGTGTGTATTTAAGTGTATCATATTGATCCAAAGCAATACAACGTACATTAATGCTTGTTTAAACTTCAGTGTATGTCTGTTTGTGTAAATAAAATAATTTGGTCTTGCTGTAAATAATTTATTCCGTTACACAAAGAGGTGTCAATGGGCCATTGAATTAATTTGGATTTATATACAGAGTTTTGGGACTAATATGAATAACACCAAAATATATATAAATATATGTATTAAATTTTACCAACCCTATTATATATTTTGAACCAAAGAATCAATAATGAATAAAAAAAGCAGAAAATAAGAAATGTATGGGTTATCACACAAGTCCAGAAACATAGGCTTCAAAAAATGCTACAGCGTCAACTAAGGGGTAATGTAGCAATTTTGCTACAATGTATATGTATGTATATATAAAAAATGTCCAATTCTTATTGTGAACATTGTAAAATATTAATGATTATACTGCATTTTGGTGTTATTCATATTAGTCCCAAAACTCTGTATATGTCACGATTACCTAGAGAAGCTCAGGAGTCAGTAAGGTTTAGTTAATGCAGTTTATTAACAAATGACATAAAGAGGATATATACAACATATACAATAGGAATAAGCACAGGGTAATAGCCAGCAAGCCTGCTATCAGAAATCCACTGTGCTGGAGACTAGGCCTTAGCCACTGGAAGTCTCAGCTGGAACCAGGAACAGGAACTGGAACAGGAACCCAGGATCTTGATCCAATGAGGAATGAGGTCTGACTCAGCCTGCAGTAAGAAGGAAATATCACTGACTCACACCTGGAGCCAGTAAGGGTGAATACTGACTCACGCCTGCAGTCAGTAGAAGTAAGGTGAAAACTGACTCACGCCTGCAGTCAGCTATGCAAGTCTACCAGAACCCCAGGCCCGCACTATATTGAGTGTCTGATCACCAGGGGAAAAGACAAAAGAATAGTCATACAGAGCCACAAGTCAGCACCAGAGGGGGTAGTCAGACAAGCTGGATTATACACAGTTCAGGTAGTCAGCCAGAGCCACAAGTCTGCACCAGATTGGATGTCCACTATTAGGGGTTAGGCAAAATAATAGTCAGACAGAGCCACAGGTCAGCACTAGAATGGATGGAAGACTAGCCAGGTCATATATGGAGCCCAAGGTAACAGAACTGCTGTAACAGTACCCCCCTTCAAAGGCCCGCCTCCGTGGAGCCGGCCGGGGTTTGTCAGGGAATCGAGCATGAAATCTGTGTACCAGTAAAGGAGCGTGGACATCACTGTAAGGAATCCAGGAGCGCTCCTCAGGACCATAGCCCTTCCAATGAATAAAATATTGTAAGCGCCCTGTACTCACACGGGAGTCCAAAATGGTTTGTACTTCATATTCCTCGTGATCTGCAACTCTCACTGAGGGAGACGGGCAGGAGCTGAAGTATACTGGTTGCAGACCAAGGGTTTCAACAGGGAAACATGGAACACATTATGGATGTGCATAGTGGCTGGAAGTTCCAACACAAAAGCCACTGGGTTAATCTTGAGCAACACATGGAAAGGTCTAATGAACAGAGGAGGCAATTTGTCACAAGGAACCTGGAAGTGCAAGTTACGGGAAGACAACCACACTCTGTCCCCTACTTGAAAGTTAGGTGCCAGCAGTCGCCTACGGTCAGCCTGCCTTTTATGTCGCTGCACAGAATCACCTAGGGTATGCTGTACCCGTACCCATGAGGAATGGAGTGCCCTTAAATGCTCATCCAGAGCCAGAATTTCTTGTGCTTGGAAGGTCTGGGGGAGAGACAAGGGTTGGAACCCATAATTTACCAAGAACGGGGAAGTCTTAGTGGAAGAGTTAACAGCACTATTCCATGCAAACTCCGCCCAAGGTAACAGGGTAGCCCAGTTATCGTGATGGTCAGAGATATAGCAGCGGAGAAACTGTTCCAAGGCTTGATTAGACATCGCTGCCGCATCATTGGACTGTGGATGATACGAGGAGGAGAATGCCAATTGAATACCCATTTGCATACAAAAGCACCTCCAGAAACGGGACACAAACTGGCTTCCTCTATCGGACAAAATTACTTTACGAATGCCATGGAGATGGGAGACCTCTCTAGCAAGTACCACTGCCCTTTACTGCATGGATGGTAACCCTTTCAGTAGCACAAAGTGGGCCATCTTAGAAAACTTATCTACAATCATTAGAATGACTGTATAACCCATGGAACTTGGAAGTTCGACCATAAAGTCAATGGATAGATGTGACCAGGTGCGTTCCCCACTGGCTGAAGCAAGCCCACTGGCAGGTGTCTAGGAGACTTGGTTTGAGCACAAGTCGTACATGCAACCGTGAATTCGGTACAGTTGGCCCGAAGACTAGGCCGCCAAAATACTCAAGACACGGACCATATCAAGTGATCTCAACCAATGTGACCCGCAACATTAGAGGCATGATATGTCTCCAACAACTTGATGCTCAACTGTGCAGGAACAAAGAAATGACCATCAGGTTTATCAGGAGGAGCAGAGTCTTGGACTGCTAGAATCTCCTCTCCTAGAGGAGAAGAAATACAGGTATGAATCGTAGCAAGAATACAATCAGTCGTAATGATCGGAGAAGGTGGAACCTCTTCTCTGGATGGGCTACAAAACCGGCAGGATAATGCATCTGCCCGTACATTTTTAGAGCCAGGAAGATAGGAAACCACAAAATTAAAGCAGGACAGAAACAGTGCCCATCTGGCCTGCCTGGAAGACAAGCATTTGGCTTTAGAGAGGTAAATTAGGTTTTTGTGGTTGGTTAAAATCAAGATAGGAGCTTTAGTACCTTCAAGTGGATGCCTCCACTCTTTCAAGGCCAGGACAATAGCCAGTAATTCTCTGTACCCAATCTGGTAAAGCATTTCAGCTTTGGACAGCTTCTTAGAAAAGAACCCACATGGACGTAGGGCCTCACCAGGAGCTGAGCGTTGGGACAGCAAAGCTCCCACTCCAACCTAGGATGCATCCACCTCCAGGGTAAAGGGCAGGGAGGGATTGGGATGCGCCAATATGGGACCTGCCGCGAAGGCTGCCTTGAGTTTTTCAAAAGCCAGAATAGCCGGTTGTGACCACTCTGAGGTTTTTGCCCCTTTACAAGTCATGTCCGTCAGGGTTCTTAAAATGTTAGAGAAATTCTTAATGAATTTTCGGTAATAATTCGCGAAACCCCGAAACCTTTGGATCACTTTGAGTCCCTTAGGACGTGGCCAATTCACAACAGCGGACAATTTCTGAGGGTCCATGGAGAACCCGTCAGCGGAAATTACATAGCCCAGGAATGTGACTTGAGGTCTGTGGAATTCACATTTTTCAAGTTTACAAAACAACTTGTTCTCACATAATAGGCTCAGGACTCTGAATACATTAGACTGATGAGTCTCCAATGTAGGAGAGTGAATTAGGATGTCATCCAAATATACAACCACACAACTTTGAAGGAGTTCTCGTAACACATTATTTATGAACTCCTGAAAGACAGCTGGGGTGTTACACAATCCGAAGGGCATGACCAAGTACTCATAGTACTCATAGTGCCCACTCCGGGTATTGAACACTGTCTTCCATTCATGCCCTTCTTTAATTCGTACCAAGTTGTATGCGGCTCTCAGATCGAGTTTCGTAAATATCTTTGACCCTTTGACCCGGTCAAAGAGTTCAGTGATCAGGTGAATAGGATATGCATTCTTTACCAATATCTTGTTTAGACCATGAAAGTCAATGCATGGACGTAATTCTCTGTCCTTCTTTTTGACAAAAAAAATCCAGCACCAGCAGGAGATGTGGAATTACGAATGATGCCTCTGGCCAGCACATCAAACACGTATTCCTCCATGGCCTTATTCTCCTCCACAGACAAGTGGTAAGTACGGCTTCTTGGAGGTGTAGTACCAGGCAACAATTCCAATGTGCAATCATATGGTCTGTGAGGAGGAAGGACCTCAGCCTGACTTTCGCTGAAAACGTCTATGAATGACGTATACTCCTCCGGAAGGAGTGGAGTCGAGGCTTGAGTAGCTGTCATGGAGCAAGACAGACTTTCAGCATTGTGGAGACTAGCCCTAAACATCACAAGTTTGCCAATCTATCCTGGGGTAATGTTTTTGTACACAAGGGAACCCCAGGACCATGGCATGATGCGCAGAGTTAATAATCTGAAATTTCAGGGTTTCAGTATGCCGGGCTCCCACCCTCAGGGTTAAAAAGGCGGTCTCATGCGTAATATGTGAGTGCTGTAATGGTCTACCATCAATGGCTTCTACAGCCAGAGGGGAAGCAAGAGGCAACAATGGGATAATGTTACTGGCTGCAAATTCCACATCCATAAAGCAGCCAGCAGCCCCTGTGTCCAGTAGCGCTGGGACTGAGGCAGATTTATTTGCCCAATAAATACAGGTCTTCAACATGGGCTTATCCAAAACTTTTTTGGGGAAAATGAAATACCACCAGTCACTTGTCCCTGACAGGATCTTGAGTTCGTGCATCTCTCAGGACGAATAGGGCAGAACCGCAACAGATGTCCTGCCTTACCACAGTAAAGACAGTCCTTCCCTCCTCCTAAAGGCTCTCTCCTCCCTTGAAAGCCAAGTCACACCCACCATCCTAGGTTCGCCACTCTGAGAGACAAGATCAGGAGGCATGGAAGGTGAGGGAGGATAGGGTGGGTCAGAATCCTGAGGAGATGTCTCCCCTTGAGGCCACTGCAGGAGTTCAGCAACTGATGGTCTCCCCCTGACTATGGCATCTACCTGCATAGGTTGGGTATCCTCTGACATAAGGCCAGGAGGCATAGGAGGCGAGGGAGGATAGGGTGGGCCAGAATAATGAGAAGACATTCTGTTTGAGCACCTCCTGTTACGGTTTTCTGACACTCAGACCAAGGTTAGAAATAAAACACAGTTTTATTAAAATAAAATAAGGAACAGTGCACCTGGGGGCCAGAATCGGTATTACAGTGATGTAAGTAATGGATTATGTACAGGCTCAATATAGCAGGAGCAGGCAGAATATAGCATAAACACAGGTAAGGGTTAATGCTCAAAAAGGTAGTCAGTCTCTGTGGTGGTGATTAGCCAACGCCTGGTGCATAAACAGTCCCAGTAGCAGTAGTGCAGCTAGCAAGCTCAAGCAGTGCGACTGAACTGAATCACAACCAGATAGTTGTATCGAAATGCCCAATAGTATAGCAATGACCAACTGGAGCTGGAGCCAATACCCCTACTTGGGTGTAGTAACGAAGGAGAGATACTGCCAGAGCCAGTGGAGCCAGATACAGAAGCACCGCTAGGTGCGGTAACGGAGGAACACTGCGTGTGCAAATGGGACCGGACCCAAAAGCACCCCTTAGGTGCTATAACGGAGGAAACACTGCCCAAGCCAATATACTGTGAGCCAAACACACTTCCAGGTGCGATTTGATGGAACAACACTGTGAGCGAGAGTGGACCAGAGCCAAGGCACCCTTCCGGTGCCAAAACGGAGCACACACTGACAGAGTACCGGAATGCCCTATAGCACCACGCGGTGCGACAACTCCTGGGAAATGAGCACCTAACGAAAGGTACAGCTCTGCAGTGGTAACAGATAGGCTCGGTGTAGGAGGCAACAGCTCAACAAGTGTTAATATGGCTCAGGATGGGAGGCAACAAGCTTGGCAGGTGTAAACAGACAGGCTCGGTAACGGAGGCAACCAGCACAGCAAGTGTTCTCAAACAGACTCGGTAACAACGGCAATAGCTCAGCAGTACTCTCTGACAGGCTCGGTAAGAGGCAACAAACGGGCTCAGTATCGGAGGCCACAGTAACACAGGAGGCATGATCAGTCAGTGCAAGATGCGAGCAGGCTCAGAATGTCGCCAGGCCGGAACGTCAGGCAGAACCGGATGAATCACGGAGCAGGAACGTCAGGCAGAACCGGGTCAATCACAGAGCAGGAACATCAGCCAGAACCGGGTCAATCACGTAGCAGGAAGTCAGCCAAAGCCGGGTTAATCACGGAGCAGGAACGTCAGCCAGAACCGGGTCAATCACGGAGCAGGAAGTCAGCCAGAGCTGGGTCAATCATGGAGCAGGAACAGCAGAGTAGTCAGACGAGCCGAGTCGGTACACAGGAATACAGGATCACAGCAACAAAAGCGCAGGAACAGGAACACCATGAAAGGGCACCTGACAGGTGCCATAGGCCCAGTATATAAAGGGACACCCAGGGCGGGCCAATCAAGCTCCGCCAATGGAAGAGCACCACCACAAAGAGTGACAGGGAATCACAGGGGCCGTGATACCTGCGCAGGTACTCTTTAAATGAAGGTCTCTGATTCTGGTATCCATCAGAATACAAAAGTCAATCAGCCTGTCCAAATCATTAGGTAGATCGCGAGCAGCAATTTCATCTTTCATTGTGTCACAGAGCCCTTGGAAAAACACAGCCATCAGAGCTTTGTTATTCCAGTCTACCTCTGCTGCTTGGGTATGGGACTCTATAGCATAATCGGGTCATAAGGTGCTTGGATGCCAAGGCCATGCGGCCTGGCGTATCAAAGACTTGCTTAAACGATCTCAGAAATTCCGTAAAATTGTGAACAATAGGTTTGTTCATTTCCCATAACGGATTGGCCCATGCCAGCGCCCTGCACATCAGAAGGGCTATATGGAAACCGACCTTACTGCGCTCATTAGGAAAGGCATACGGTACCAACTCGAAATATATGCCCAGCTGGATAAGAAAGCCACGGCAACCATCCGGATCCCCACCATACCGCTGTGGGAGCTGAGCGGAACCTGTCAACCTCTTGACCATGCCTGCATCAGGAGAGGTGGGAACTACTGGTGCCTGGGAGGGCTCGGGAGGGGCCACCAGTTGATTACAGATTTGTTCAAGGCTCACAGTGCACTGTGAAACCATTTGCATGGCTAAAGACAACTGATCCAGTTGCTGACTCAGTGTCTCCATCCTTTTTAGGATGCTTTGAAAAACTGCATTACTATCACCGTCTGAACTCATGGCCCTTGCATACTGTCACAGTTACCCAGAGAAGTTAAGGAGTCAGTACGGTTTAGTTATTGCAGTTTATTAACAAATGACATAAAGAGGATATATACAACATATACAATAGGCAGCAAGCCTGCTATCAGAAATAATAGGTTGCAATTAGTGTTGAGCGAGCATGCTCGGCCGATGCTCGGATCGGCTCGAGCATCGCTCTGCTCGGCACATGGCGGTACTCGTACGAGTACCGCATGTGCTCGCCCGCCATGTTCGGGTCTCCTCCCCGCACGTTTTGCGGCTGCTGCGCAGCCAATAAACGTGCAGGGAGGCTCTGACATCGGTGTAATGCCAGCAGCCATGTTGGCTGCTGGCATTACACTGATTGGCTGGCCAGAACCCGTGGTCAGGTGCTGTATAGCACCTGACCAGCGAGTTCGGCTCAGTCTGAGCCAGGGAGAGCTGAGGATAGGAAGGGAAAGGCAGTGTAGGGAGGAAAAAAACAAAAATTGTGAAAAAAAAAGAACCAAAAGTCCTTTTTAGGACTACTGTGTGTGGGGGCAGCAGGTTATTTGGTGTGGGGGGAAAAAAACAAAAAAAAAAAAAAAAAAATATATATATTCTGTTTAGTGTGCAAAGTTGCAGATTAGAGCACATTCTGTTTAGTGTGCACAGTTGCAGATTAGAGCACATTCTGTTTAGTGTGCAAAGTTGCAGATTAGAGCACATTCTGTTTAGTGTGCAAAGTTGCAGATTAGAGCACATTCTGTTTAGTGTGCAAAGTTGCAGATTAGAGCACATTCTGTTAAGTCTTCAAACTAAAATATCAAAGTCACGTATTCCATTCAGTGTGCGTCGCCGCAGTTTAGCAGCACATTCTGAGTACTGTGCAGAGTTGCAGAATAGGAAGAAATACTGTTAAGTCTTCAAACTAAAATATCAAAGTCACATATTCCATTCAGTGTGCTTCGCCGCAGTTTAGCAGCACATTCTGTGTACTGTGCAGAGTTGCAGAATAGGAAGAAATACTGTTAAGTCTTCAAACTCAAATATCAAAGTCACATATTCCATTCAGTGTGCTTCGCCGCAGTGTAGCAGCACATTCTGTGTACTGTGCAGAGTTGCAGAATAGGAAGAAATACTGTTAAGTCTTCAAACTCAAATATCAAAGTCACATATTCCATTCAGTGTGCTTCGCCGCAGTGTAGCAGCACATTCTGTGTACTGTGCAGAGTTGCAGAATAGGAAGAAATACTGTTAAGTCTTCAAACTCAAATATCAAAGTCACATATTCCATTCAGTGTGCTTCGCCGCAGTTTAGCAGCACATTCTGTGTACTGTGCAGAGTTGCAGAATAGGAAGAAATACTGTTAAGTCTTCAAACTAAAATATCAAAGTCACATATTCCATTCAGTGTGCTTCGCCGCAGTGTAGCAGCACATTCTGTGTACTGTGCAGAGTTGCAGAATAGGAAGAAATACTGTTAAGTCTTCAAACTCAAATATCAAAGTCACATATTCCATTCAGTGTGCTTCGCCGCAGTTTAGCAGCACATTCTGTGTACTGTGCAGAGTTGCAGAATAGGAAGAAATACTGTTAAGTTTTCAAACTCAAATATTAAAGTCACATATTCCATTCAGTGTGTTTCAACGCCGTTTAACAGCCTATTCTGTGTACTCTGCAGAGTTGCAGAATAGTAAGAAATACTGTTAATTTTTCAAACTCAAATATTAAAGTCACATATTCCATTCAGTGTCTTTCACCGCCGTTTAACAGCCTATTCTGTGTACTCTGTACAGTTCCAGAATTATAAGAAATACTGTTAAGTTTTCAAACTCAAATATTAAAGTCACATATTCCATTCAGTGTGTTTCAACGCCGTTTAACAGCCTATTCTGTGTACTCTGCAGAGTTGCAGAATAGTAAGAAATACTGTTAATTTTTCAAACTCAAATATTAAAGTCACATATTCCATTCAGTGTCTTTCACCGCCGTTTAACAGCCTATTCTGTGTACTCTGTACAGTTCCAGAATTATAAGAAATACTGTTAAGTTTTCAAACTCAAATATTAAAGTCACATATTCCATTCAGTGTCTTTCACCGCCGTTTAACAGCCTATTCTGTGTACTCTGTACAGTTCCAGAATTATAAGAAATACTGTTAAGTTTTCAAACTCAAATATTAAAGTCACATATTCCATTCAGTGTGTTTCAACGCCGTTTAACAGCCTATTCTGTGTACTCTGCAGAGTTGCAGAATAGTAAGAAATACTGTTAAGTTTTCAAACTCAAATATTAAAGTCACATATTCCATTCAGTGTCTTTCACCGCCGTTTAACAGCCTATTCTGTGTACTCTGTACAGTTCCAGAATTATAAGAAATACTGTTAAGTTTTCAAACTCAAATATTAAAGTCACATATTCCATTCAGTGTCTTTCACCGCCGTTTAACAGCCTATTCTGTGTACTCTGTACAGTTCCAGAATTATAAGAAATACTGTTAAGTTTTCAAACTCAAATATTAAAGTCACATATTCCATTCAGTGTGTTTCAACGCCGTTTAACAGCCTATTCTGTGTACTCTGCAGAGTTGCAGAATAGTAAGAAATACTGTTAATTTTTCAAACTCAAATATTAAAGTCACATATTCCATTCAGTGTCTTTCACCGCCGTTTAACAGCCTATTCTGTGTACTCTGTACAGTTCCAGAATTATAAGAAATACTGTTAAGTTTTCAAACTCAAATATTAAAGTCACATATTCCATTCAGTGTCTTTCACCGCCGTTTAACAGCCTATTCTGTGTACTCTGTACAGTTCCAGAATTATAAGAAATACTGTTAAGTTTTCAAACTCAAATATTAAAGTCACATATTCCATTCAGTGTGTTTCAACGCCGTTTAACAGCCTATTCTGTGTACTCTGCAGAGTTGCAGAATAGTAAGAAATACTGTTAATTTTTCAAACTCAAATATTAAAGTCACATATTCCATTCAGTGTCTTTCACCGCCGTTTAACAGCCTATTCTGTGTACTCTGTACAGTTCCAGAATTATAAGAAATACTGTTAAGTTTTCAAACTCAAATATTAAAGTCACATATTCCATTCAGTGTGTTTCAACGCCGTTTAACAGCCTATTCTGTGTACTCTGCAGAGTTGCAGAATAGTAAGAAATACTGTTAATTTTTCAAACTCAAATATTAAAGTCACATATTCCATTCAGTGTCTTTCACCGCCGTTTAACAGCCTATTCTGTGTACTCTGTACAGTTCCAGAATTATAAGAAATACTGTTAAGTTTTCAAACTCAAATATTAAAGTCACATATTCCATTCAGTGTCTTTCACCGCCGTTTAACAGCCTATTCTGTGTACTCTGTACAGTTCCAGAATTATAAGAAATACTGTTAAGTTTTCAAACTCAAATATTAAAGTCACATATTCCATTCAGTGTCTTTCACCGCCGTTTAACAGCCTATTCTGTGTACTCTGCAGAGTTGCAGAATAGTAAGAAATACTGTTAATTTTTCAAACTCAAATATTAAAGTCACATATTCCATTCAGTGTGTATCACCGCCGTTTAGCAGCCTATTCTGTGTACTCTGAACAGTTGCAGAATAGTAAGAAATACTGTTAAGTTTTCAAACTCAAATATTAAAGTCACATATTCCATTCAGTGTCTTTCACCGCCGTTTAGCAGCCTATTCTGTGTACTCTGCAGAGTTGCAGAATAGTAAGAAATACTGTTAAGTTTTCAAACTCATATATATTAAAGTCATATATATCGTGTAAGATGAAGAAGGCGGGTAAAAAGGGACGGGGAAGTGGACGTGATCCTGAAAGTTCAGGGCGCGGGTCAGGACGCGGAGAAACTGTGCCTGGTGCCAGAGCACAAGAAAGAAAGACATCCACCATACCTAGCTTCATGTCTGATTTCACAGGGCGTCGCAGGACATCACTCTCGAGGTCCGACCAGTGCGAACAGGTGGTCGGTTGGATGACAGCTGATACTGCTTCCAGTCGGTTAAGCACCACCCTGTCTTCCACCAAGTCCACTCTCAGTAGCCAAGAGTCTGGTCAACATAATCCTCACTCTGATCATCCTTCCTCCCACCATACACGGTCTGGTCAAAGAAGTGATCCCACACTGGGATATAGTGATGAGCTCGTCTCATCACCAATCCTTCATTTGACCCTCTCTCCAAGCACGCTTGCAGAGGAACATGACATCTTGTGCCCTGATTCACAACCTCTAGAGGCTACCCAATCACAAGAAGATGACAGATGTGAACGGCATTTAAGGTCAAAGGAAGTAGTGGATGATGATGATGATGATGAGACACAGTTGCCATTAAATCAACCACTATTTCCTTCTCAAGACCTTGTTGAGGAGAATGTTATACAGTTGTCAATGACCGAGTATGTGGTGGGATCAAGACTTGAGGAGGATGATCAGAGTGAGGAAGTGGAGGAGGACTTGGTGGACGATGAGGTGACTGACCCCACCTGGGAAGGTGTAGAGCCGAGCGATGACAGCAGTCCTGAGGGTGAGCCATCTGCAGCACCGCAACAGGCTGGAAGAGGCAGTGGTGTGGCTACAGAAAGAAGGCGGACCGCACCAAACCGGCCCGCAAATGTTCCACGGAGCACCCCCTTGCGTAAATCTACCTTGCCAAGGGGTAGGTGTTCCGCGGTATGGCGTTTTTTTAAGGAAAGTGCGGACGACAAAAGATTTGTAGTTTGCAACCTGTGTCACACCAGAATGAGCCGAGGCATGAACACTAGAAACCTCACCACCACCAGCATGATCCGACACATGGCATCCAAGCACCGTAGTAAGTGGGAGGAACGCCTGGATCGCCCATCTGTGTCTGCAGGCCACACCACTGCCTCCTCTTCCCCTGTTTTCGGTGCCGGCCAATCGCCTGTCGAAGGCGCAGGCCCGCATACCTCCCGCCCTGCACCTGTAGCATCTGAAGCACCATCAGCGACCACATCCACTTCCCTGTCCCAGCACAGCGTCCAAATGTCGTTACCCCAGGCATTTGAGCGCAAGAGAAAATACCCAGCCACCCACCCACAGGCCATAGCACTAACCTCACACCTTTCAAAATTACTGGCCATCGAAATGCTGCCATTTAGGCTTGTGGACACTGAGTCCTTCCGCAGCCTGATGGCAGCAGCTGTCCCTCGGTACGCGGTCCCCAGCCGCCACTACTTTTCCCGGTGTGCCATCCCCGCATTACACCACCATGTGTCCCGTAACATCACCCGTGCCCTGACCAACGCAGTTACTGGGAAGGTCCACTTAACGACTGACACATGGACAAGTGCTTGTGGCCAGGGACGCTACATTTCCCTGACGGCACACTGGGTGAATGTCGTGGAGGCTGGGAGCGACTCGGACCCTGGGATGGCACGGGTGCTACCCACGCCGAGGATTGCGGGCCCTACCTCCATCAGGGTTTCCACCAGCACCTACGTTATTGGCTCCTCCTCCTCCGTTTCCACCTCCGAATTCTCTACACACACCGCCACTCCCCCATCAGCCAGTAGCTGGAAGCAGTGTAG
The DNA here is from genome assembly GCA_037306005.1 of Rhinophrynus dorsalis. Lineage (NCBI taxonomy): Eukaryota > Metazoa > Chordata > Amphibia > Anura > Rhinophrynidae > Rhinophrynus > Rhinophrynus dorsalis. The sequence continues at coordinate 552,269,554 of CM074721.1, forward strand.
CACTGCAGTGGGGAAGCGTCAACAGGCCGTGCTGAAGCTGATCTGCCTTGGGGACAAACAGCACACGGCCTCAGAGCTGTTGCAGGGGATTAGTCACCAGACCGAGCAGTGGCTCTCGCCACTCAACCTGCAAGCAGGCATGGTTGTGTGTGATAATGGGCGTAACTTGGTGGCGGCTTTGGAGCTCGGCAAGCTCACACACGTACCATGCCTAGCGCATGTATTTAATTTAGTGGTGCAGCGATTTCTAAAAACCTACCCCAATGTGCATGATCTCTTGACCAAGGTGCGCCGCGTGTGTGCACATTTCCGTAAGTCATCTACAGCTTCGGCCGGCCTGTTGAAGCTGCAGCAGCGCTTACAATTGCCAGCTCACCGGCTGCTGTGTGACGTGAGCACGCGCTGGAACTCCACCTTCCACATGTTGGCCCGGCTTTGTGAGCAGCAGAGGGCAGTAGTGGAGTACCAGCTGTTACACGGTCGTCGCCTCTCCGTTCAACTTCCTGTAATCAGAAGTGAGGAGTGGGAATGGATGTCAGACCTCTGCGAGGTTTTACGCAATTTTGAGGAATCGACACAGATGGTGAGCGGCGATAACGCTATTATCAGTGTAACCATCCCACTTCTGTGTCTACTGAAACGCTCGCTGCTCACAATTAAAACCGACGCTTTGCATGTGGAAGAGGTGGAAATGGGGGAGGAAGAGCTTACACAAGGTGATAGCCAGAGCACCCTCACTTCGTCTTCTCAGCGACAATTGGAGGAGGCGGAGGAGGAGGAGGAGGAGGAGGAGGAGGAGGAAGACACGGTTGCCTCCGCTACAGAGGGTAGCCATGGAACTTTAGTTCCATCTCTTCAGCGTGGGTGGGCAGAAGAGGAGGAAGAGGATGAGGATATTGAGAGTCAGCCTCCTGGTGAGGACAGCGAAATCTTGACTGTTGGTACTCTGGCACACATGGCTGACTTTATGTTAGGCTGCCTTTCCCGTGACCCACGCGTTGTACGCATTTTAGACAACACGGATTACTGGGTGTTCACCCTTCTGGACCCCCGCTACAAAGAGAATTTCTCATCTCTCATTCCTCCGGTGGAGAGGACAAGCAAAATGGTGCAATACCAGAAGGTTCTTGTTGAAAAATTGCTCCAAAATTTTCCATCTGACAACGCTGGCGGCAGAGTACGTGCTACCTTGGCCAACCGAGAAGGGGAGAAAAGGGGAGCACACAGCAGTTCCGAGAAAGGCAGGGCAACACTCTCCAAGGCGTGGGACACCTTCATGACACCCCGCCAGCACCCTCACCCTGATGCGCAGCCTAGTGTCACAAGGAGGGAAAAGTTTTGGAAGATGGTGAAGGAGTACGTAGCAGACCGTGTCAGCGTCCTCAATGATCCCTCTGTGCCTTACAACTACTGGGTGTCCAAGCTGGACACGTGGTATGAACTGGCACTCTACGCCTTGGAGGTGCTGGCCTGCCCTGCCGCCAGCGTTCTGTCTGAGCGGGTATTTAGTGCTGCTGGTGGCATCATAACAGATAAGCGTATCCGCCTTTCCACCGACAATGCTGATAGGTTGACACTTATAAAAATGAACAAGGCCTGGATTTCCCCTGACTTCTCCACTCCACTGGAGGAAAGCCCCGGGGGAACATAAACTCACTTTATATATGTTATTTACAATGATGGGAATACTCTGTATTCCCATTCACCCCTTCCACCCCAAAAACGGGTATATGGTTGACTCTTAATGTTCTCATCCTCCTCCTCCTCTTCCATATGCCCTGGGATATAATTTTTATATAGGGCCAGCTCACCAGCGTGCCCTGGGATATAATTTTTATATAGGGCCAGCTCACCAGCGGGCCCTGTGATATAATTTTTATATAGGGCCAGCTCACCAGCGGGCCCTGTTTGCCAATTTTTATATAGGTCAGCTCACCAGCGGGCCTTCTCATATAATGTTTTATTGGGTCAGCTCTCTAGCGGGCCCTCTCATATAATGTTTTATAGCGTCAGCTCACTAGCGGGCCTTCGCATATAATGTTTAGGATGGTCAGCTCTGCAGCAGACCCTCACCCATAATGTTTTAGATGGTCAGCTCAGCGCACGTTTCCCTCTTAATCATGGCCTCAGTTCTGAAAATCAAGGAAATTTTTGGGAGAATTTGCCTCTGCGCACGTTTCCCTCTTAATCATGGCCTCAGTTCTGAAAATCAAGGAAATTTTTGGGATAATTTGCCTCTGCGCACGTTTCCCTCTTAATCATGGCCTCACTTCAGAAAATCGATGAAATTTTTGGGAGAATTTGCAGATGATATACAAGTAAATATACAGCAAATACTGTTTGGTAACAATTTTTCGCCTAAAGTCGTTTTTATTTTCCTTTTTGTGTGTTTTACGGTCAGTCTGTAAAAATGGCGTACTACGGGCGAAAGATCGTTCCCAGCAGCGATGTTGGAGTCCAAGGTGCATCCAGACATCCTCCCTATGCTGTCCCTGAACCATTTCTGTAGTGTTTCCATCTTTTTCTGCCCTTTTCCTATGGACCAGGCACCCTCCCCTCATCAGAGCAGGGGGTGCCTGGTGTAATGCTCGAGTCCTCCCATTGACTTCAATGGGGCTCGGGTGTTCGGCCGAGCACTCGAGCCTCAGGGGGTGCTCGGTCAGAGCACCCGAACATCCGAGCATTGGGGTGCTCGCTCATCACTAGTTGCAATGCTAAACCACTGTGCTGGAGACAAGGCCGTAGCCACTGGAAGTGTCCGCTGGAACCAGGAACAGGAACTGAAACAGGAACCCAGGATCTTGATCCAATGAGGAATGAGGTCTGACTCAGCCTGCAGTCAGAAGGAAATATCACTGACTCACACCTGGAGACAGTAAGGGTGAATACTAACTCAAGCCTGCAGTTAGTAGGAGCAAATACTGACTTATGCCTGCAGTCAGTAGGAGCGAATACTGACTCACGCCTGCAGTCAGTAGAAGTAAGGTGAAAACTGACTCACGCCTGCAGTCACGTATACAAGTCTACCAGAGCCCCAGGCCCGCACTGTATTGGATGTCTGATCACCAGGGGAAAAGATGAAAGAATAGTCAGACAGTGCCACAAGTCAGCACCAGAGGGGGTAGTCAGACAAGCTGGGTCATACACAGATCAGGTAGTCAGCCAGAGCCACAAGTCTGCACCAGATTGGATGTCCACTATTAGGGGTTAGGCAAAAGAATAGTCAGACAGAGCCACAGGTCAGCAATAGAATGGATGGAAGATTTGCCAGGTCATACACGGAGCCCAAGGTAACAGAACTGCTATGAACAACAACACAAGGGCAACTAAGCAGGCCTCAGTCTGCCTTTTAAACCCCTCCACAGGAAGTAGGAGGAAGAAGGAAGTAGGTAGGAGGAGACTACAGGAAGCAAACAAATAAAACAGAGACCTGCAGCATGCTTGAAGCCTCGTGCCTGCAGATGATGCTGAAGTCAAGGTAAGCTGTAACAGTATATTTATCACAATCATGACAATTATTTTTTACTTCATTTCAGTTTTAACATCAGATGTAAGAATTGCCTTGCTACTAAGACACAACCAGGAATACAACACCCATATTACAATTTGATTGTCATATACGGACAATAAAAATAGGTCAAGTAAAACTGGCCAATCATATACTCTCTGAGGAAGGCACAAAGGAAGCACCAAAATGCGTTATCATTTCAGCTGCCCTCACACGTGGGACATCTAGATGCAGGGACCTGCATCTATAGATGAAACAGAGCAAGAGAGAAGGAGAGAGGAACGAAAAAAGACTGTGGAGATTTCCGGGAAATCTCCTGAGCTCTGCATCACCTGCATCACTATGTTCACCTTCCAGTAAGTGGCCATCTTGTCTTTTTTAACATCTATAATGTAGAATACTGACTCACTGATTTGCTCCCAGGGAACATCCCATCCATCTCCATAATACACTTATTCTCTCCCATATACCCTTCTGCTTTTATTGGTCCTAACAGGTCTTTTTTGTCATCCCAAGATCTTCCATCATTGGGTATATCTCGTAAAATACCCAGATTGCTCTTGTGATATTAGGAGTCTGTCTACTACTTTGTATTGAAGTTCTGGCATTGTTTATATATGTTTTACATTTCACACATTATTTACACAATTTTGTGTTATTTTTATGATGTATACATTTTCTTAATTTTTATTTTTTATATATCTTCTTTTTATCATTTATTTGGTGTTTTTATATGTATGTTTATACTGTGATTAAATATAATCCTACTACACTTAGATTTTAAGTTGTCTCTTCCCTATCCCTATATAAGCTGTGATTGGGGCAAACTGATACTTAACGGGATAGAGTATTTCGTAGATGATGATTTGTAGGACTTAGAGTTGTTTGGCACAAGCCCCAAGGAAACATTGATTTGTTGTAGGACTTAGACATGCGTTAGTCCCAAGTCTTGAGGAAACACTAATTTGTAGGACTTACACTTGTTTGGCCCAAGCCCTGAGGAAACATTGGTTTGTAGAACTTAGAATTATTTGTCACAAACCATGAGGAAACACTGATTTGTTGAATTTAGTCTTATTAGGCCCAAGCCCTGAGGAAACATTGATGTGTAGGACTTACACTTGTTTGGCACAAGCACTTAGGACACATTGATTTGTACTACTTTGACTTGTTAGCGTCATAAATCCTGAGTAGTCTGTGATAATTCTTTGCACTCAGGCTTGTTAGCATCACATCAGCAAACTGGACAAGGGATTTTCTGTCGATGTAGAATTCTTTAATTTTGTAAACTTCTGTAAATTGTGTCTCGCTGCAGGTTACCACATAAATTAAAATGCTTTGGCTTGTGAAGTGATATCTATGCATGGATAGAGAACTAGCTAAATGATAAAATGTTGTTGTAAACTGAACCTTTTAAAGTTGGTCTTAATTTCAAAGTAGAATGCCTCAGGGCTCAGTCCTCAGCCCGAAGACTCCAAAGAGCTGTTGTGGCTATGGCAGGAATGTCCAAAGGTGGGTGATTCCACCAGAAGCCATATAAGCCTAGATGCCCTATTGAAGTCTTCCCCTGTCGACGAGTAACAAGTTCTGGCAACAAAGAAAGGGAGCCTGACTGCCACAGCCAAAAGGAAGCTCGAGGTTTAAATATGGGTCCACAGTAATTAAAATCATTAACCGCCTTTGTTTTTTCTCCCTTCCAGAGTTCTAAGTCAAACCAGAACTCAACTCCAAGTTTCAAGGTTATGTCTAGGTCAATAGATCACCTTGATAGTGACTAGCCTACGAGGATTGGTAATGTGGAGCTCATGGACACTGTGGTAATATGGTTAGTGAAGAGTTCCACTCTTAGGTCTGTAGGATGCTCTTTGTCATTCATAACAACAGATGGCAGAAAAATGAAGATTATTATTATTATTCTTTATTTATATAGCGCCAACTAATTCCGCAGCACTGTACAATTGGGACTAGACATATAGTGGTATTAAATAGTACAATCAGATGTGGAGAACAGGAGTATAAGATGAGGGATAAGGTTAGAGGAAGATGAGGGCTTGGAGTATTTATGGTTTATAGATCGATAGATAGATAGATAGATAGATAGATAGATAGATAGATAGATAGATAGATTAATGAGGCTGGTTATAGATATTTTATAGCGCCTAACTATAGGATCTCTCACCTCCCAATACTAACCTCCAATTTACCTTCCTAGGTCCACAAAATCCTAATGGAACCAATTCATTTTCCCTGGCTCCTCGGTTTGATGGAAAATCTTCAATAAATCCTGGATATCATGTCTATGGAGGTGAACTTGAGAGCTGCTAGTTGGGCCACAGGACACAGACTTCACCAACATGATAACCTTAACTCTTTTATGACCAGACTGTTGTGAAATGCATTGCACATCCCTCTTGTCCTTAAAGAGTTAAGTAAGCTTGTGCATTTGACCTGCTTCAATCTGAAAAACTGCCAGCAACTGTCATGTCTACTTCCTTAAACCTGGCATCCGGGACTGACTGAAGACGCTATTGCTTGTCCTTTAAAATCAGTGAAAACAAGACATTACTTGTCAGGCTATTGCTGTGGGTTTGTTCATGGTGAATGATGCAGTAGGGGAGCAAGATACATGAGGCATCAAGCAAGGGTGGAGTTGTATGAATCCACGATAGAAGTTATGTAGGAACTGACGTCTAAGGGGTGATATGATTACCATTTACACATATATTCCAGGACAATACAAAACACTATCCAATGAATTATTTACACAAAGAGCTGAGCTATGAACGAGAGGTCATCCATTAACACTAGAGGAAAGGCAAATTTGACTAAGGCAAAGGCAGGAATTTTTTACAGTAAGTGCACTAAAGCTATTAAGTTCTTTGCCTCTGATGTTGTATTTGTTTTGAAAAAAAGCAATGGATGCCTATCTAGCACAGAACATTATAGAAAATGATGACAGATGGCTTCAGTGCAGATAGGGTGTTGATCCAGGGAACTATCTGATGCCATTGGACTCAGGAAGGAATTTTCTTTTACCCAGTTGGGGATAAATTGGAAATGGCTCCAGTTTTTTTTTTTTTTTGCCTTCCCCTGGATCAACAGGGGTGCTTTTGGCATTTGCTGGACTTGATGGACACATGTCTTTTTTCAGTCTCACCACTATGTTACTATTTAAGAGAGCAATGGTGGTTTGTTTTTTCTTTTATCACTCCCTCCTCTCTACTCCCTCACTCCCACACCTCGGGGACAGTATCCTGGTTGGTCAGGGATTGTTTGCGTAGGAGGAAGGAGAACTCGCTCTGTTGAGGGGGGGTCTATGGGATCTTGCTGCGTGTGATGTATGCATGTCTGTGGGGGGTTGGTGTGGGATGGCTTGGGGCCCCCCTGGGGGCCAAAAATAAACTGGCCACCCCGAGAAGGGCCCCAACCCACCCCATCCCAACCCCCCCACAGACGTGCACACATCACACGCAGCAAGATCCCATAGACCACCCCTCAACAGGGCCCTGGGTGCTCCACATCATGGTTCCTACATATTTTGATGATTCCTGCAGCTGGGTGTGTGGGGGGTGGGGGATAATAAGAGAAAGGGTAGAGAAGGGCACCATATATGTTGTTTAATGCATGTTGTTTAATAATTACTATATTTCAATACACTGTGTTATGTATGCTACTGCAGACAGGATTGTTTGATGGCCAACTATTTTCTTGCTACAATGTTGCTTTTTAGAAGGGGGAGGGTCTGTCTCACTAGTGAGATATTTGATTTAGTCATGTTAGGGGTTAAAATCTGTCAGGTTGTGGAGGATGGAGGTAGGAAGGGAAGGCTGTTTGTGGGGGGTTCTAGGTAGCTTGTGCTCCCTTGGCCTCCGGGGGGAAAATATGAGAACGTGGGATTTTCTCCTTGGTCATGACTCAGGATAATCTTCTTTTCCTTTCATGAAACGTCCAGGGATTGAATGATCAGATTAAGTGGTCCTTGATACTCACACATTAAAAAAGTCCTGATGTGGTACTATTGCAAGAAACGCACTTACAGCGTGCGGAAACATTGGCTTTGAAAAAACCTTTGGTGGGACACCACTATCATGCTACTTTTTCATCACATTCTGGGGGGGGGGTTCAGTTCTGATCAGAAAACCGCTCAAATATGAATTAATAGACTTAAAAACGGACCACTGGGGTTGCTAGGTCTTTCTGATACGTAAGATACAGTAGATCCTATATATACTAATCAATATCTGTCATGTGCTTCTGGTCAGGAAGAGGTGCTGACCACAGCAGCAAACGTAAATGAACTGGAACCCAGCAAGCAAGAAAACCAGTACACACACAACTTAAAGGGAAAACTGATGTATTACATATATATGCAAGGAACATGAAATAATATTGCACAACAGTAACACTAAATATAAACAACAGAAAGAGGGCATCTGGGTACAGGGAGCAGGGCCTCTGGGTACAGGGATGAAGCTTGCTCAGGAACACAGGACGGAGGCACAGGAATGCAGCTAGCTCAGGAACACAGGTGGGCAGCTAGCTCAAGAAACTCAGGAGAGCAGCCAGCTCAGAAACACAGGAAAACAGCCAGCTCAGGAACACAGGAAAATAGCCAGCTCAGGAACACAGGAAAATAGCCAGCTCAGGAACACAGGAAAACAGTCAGCTCAGGAAAACAGGAGGGCAGCCAGCTCACGAACACAGGAGGGAAGCCAGCTCAGGAATACAGGAAAACAGCCAGCTTAGGAACACAAGAGGGCAGCGAGCTCAGTTACACAGGAAAACATCCAGCTCAGAAACACAGGAAAACATCCAGTTCAGGAACAAAGGAGGGCAGCCAGGTAGCTCAAGGAACTCAGGGGTGCAGCTAGTTCAAGGAACTCAGGGGTGCAGCTAGCTCAAGGAACTCAGGGTGCAGCTGCCTCAAGGAACACAGATTCCAGGCCCAAAAGCAACAATATGAAATTAAACTGATCTGAAACAGTATAAACTGGCCCAGAGGAAGAGGAGAGACTAAACTAAATAGGGAGGAGGTGATTGCAAGGTAGGGACAGCTGGGAACAGATTCAGATTTTTTTCTGTTTAAGTGCAGCAGCCTACAACAGCACCAAGGGTAGGTAGTGGCACTGTGAGGTACTGCACCGTACTGATGAGAGAACAGAATTGTGACAATATCTATGTGCCACCACCTATCTCACCAGCTGTGTTGAGAGAGGCTCTGCAATATACACCTTCTAGAGACGATCACATGACAGTTAAAACTAACTTAGATATGATGACTTCCTCCGCTGCTGAGGCCCCAACTTCTCCATCCTGGAGAGAGAGTCTTCTTGTGCTTCTCTTCCACCCATAAGACCCTGTCTAGAATAGATTATGCCTTTGGATCTGGGGGTGAGTGGTCAAAGACTGTAAGCTGCGCAGTGCTGCCAAGGGTGGCATCGGATCACTCCCCAATAGTATTGGACATCAGGGTCAAAAATGTCTGGCGTGACTGTCTGTGTAGACTGCACCCATTGTGGATTTCTGTGACTCAGGTGTCAGAGCATCACAGACTTGATTTGGAGGATTACTTCCGGAGGAATGTTGTGACTGCCCCGTCTGACATAGTCTGGGAAGTGGCAAAGGCTACTGCCAGAGGCTTGCTTATTCCTCACATTACATCATATAGGAAAAACATGACACTGAATATAGTGAAACTTGAGGATGAACTGAGACAGGAGGAGACTAAAGATGTTAAGATGGGGGATGAAGATACCTATTGTGGGTTCCAGTCGGCATCCTCCTCTTATACGTTGGCACTCTCAGATCAAAATGCCAGACATGTTTTCTTTAAACAACCAAACCTTTTTGAAAATGGAGACAAAACAGGCAGATTATTGGCTAGATTGGTTAAGGGGGAAGAAGCCAGTGCAATATTACATCACTGTATGATGAGGGAGGAGACTTGATGTTTGCGGAAAGAGCTATTAATGCGGAATTTGCAATCTTCTACAGAACACTGTATGATTCTACAGAGGTCACAGGAAAGTATTGAGGACTATCTCTCAGGCTGCGGTGTCCCAACACTCTTGGTTGACAGTAGACATGTGCGAATTCATTCGGAGACTGTCACGGTTTATTATGACTCTTTGACGTAAGGTTAGGTAAAAACACAACTTTATTGAAAAGTTTAAAATTAATCCCATAGGATTGCATACACGTACATACAATACATATAATGGTAAGTAGAGTAGTAGTAAGAAATCAGACTCTACCGGCCCTGCCAATATACCGGGCAAGGCAGTCTGGACAGGTAATGGAAAATATGGCTCTACCGGCCCTGCCAATATACCGGGTAAGGCAGCCTAAGGACGGTCAGGATATACAGGCTCTACCGGCCCTGCCAATATACCGGGCAAGGCAGCCTAACGATAGTCCGGGTATACAGGCTCTACCGGCCCTGCCAATATACTGGGCAAGGCAGCCCAAAGGAACACAGATAGGTTAGGTTCTACCGGCCTTACCAATATACCGGGCAGGGCAACCCAAGGAAAAGGTGGTAATCAGAGTGGCTCAAATTACTGTCAGATGATAAAGACAGTCAAAGTTGTAAATAAGTGCGCGGCCCAATCTACCAGATAGTATGTCACCCAACGTCTGGATAAAGAAGTAAAAGGCTGTCTAGGACTGGACAGCTCAAGAAGGACCAGCAATATTACTGGGTAAAGAGCCACAAGGTGTGGAGCAAACCAGCGTCTGCACGCTGGGAACCAACAAATCTCAATATGTAGGAATAGCTATATGTCAATGGAGCGAACCAGCGCCCGCGCGCTGGGAACTTACAACTTGTATAATGTAGCTGTAAGGCTTGAGAGTGAACCAGCGTCCGCACGCTGGAAACCAACAGATCTCAATATGTTTGTGGTAATGTAAGGAGCGAACCAGCGCCCGCGCGCTGGGAACCAACAGCTTGTAAGATGTGAGAGCAAGGCTTGAGAGTGAACCAGCGTCCGCACGCTGTGAACCAACAGATCTCAATATGTTTGTGGTAATATAAGGAGCGAGCCAGCGCCCGCGCGCTGGGAACCAACAGCTTGTATAATGTGACTGCAAGGCTTGAGAGCGAACCAGCGTCCGCACGCTGGGAACCAACAGATCTCAATATGTTTGTGGTAATGTAAGGAGTGAACCAGCGCCCGCGCGCTGGGAACCAACAGCTTGTAAGATGTGAGAGCAAGGCTTGAGAGTGAACCAGCGTCCGCACGCTGCGAACCAACAGATCTCAATATGTTTGTGGTAATGTAAGGAGCGAACCAGCGCCCGCGCGCTGGGAACCAACAGCTTGTAAGATGTGAGAGCAAGGCTTGAGAGTGAACCAGCGTCCGCACGCTGCGAACCAACAGATCTCAATATGTTTGTGGTAATATAAGGAGCGAGCCAGCGCCCGCGCGCTGGGAACCAACAGCTTGTATAATGTGACTGCAAGGCTTGAAAGGGAACCAGCGTCCGCACGCTGGGAACCAACAGATCTCAATATGTTTGTGGTAATGTAAGGAGCGAACCAGCGCCCGCGAGCTGGGAACCAACAGCTTGTAAGATGTGAGAGCAAGGCTTGAGAGTGAACCAGCGTCCGCACGCTGCGAACCAACAGATCTCAATATGTTTGTGGTAATATAAGGAGCGAACCAGCGCCCGCGTGCTGGGAACCAACAGCTTGTATAATGTGACTGCAAGGCTTGAGAGCGAACCAGCGTCCGCATGCTGGGAACCAACTTGATCTCAATAAGTTTGTTGTAATAAAAGGAGCGAACCAGCGCCCGCACGCTGGAAACCAACAACTAGCTGAAATGTCGCCAAGCGACCGAAGAGGAATGTCGCCACCGTCTTAGGAACAAGGCACAGGAGGAGACAGGAACCCGCAAGGACATCCCACAGGATCAGGAACGGAACAGAGATCAACAGCAGGAAACAAGACTACAGGAACTCGACCGGAACCGGACTGGAACCGACAGCAAACAGCAGCACTGGAACAGCACGACTGAAAAACGCAGGAACACAGGTACTCAGGATCAGCAGACAAGTCAATAAAGCTTCTGTTGCATGGTGGTTAGGAAAGACTCAGAGACACCACGAAAGGGCAACTAAAGGGTGCCCAAGCTAGGTTTAAATAGGCAATATGAGGCGGGCCAAAGGCGAGCAGCCAATGGGGTCCCTCACAGATGACAGACACAGCAAAGCAGCAATCACGGGCACCGTGATAGTACCCCCCTTTCAAAGACCCCCTCTCCTAGAATAGGGTCTGGGTTTCTGAGGAAATTTGGAGTGAAAAATCTCTGTAATTTGGGTGCATGAAGGTCCTTACTATCCACCCAAGATCGATCTTCAGGACCATAACCCTTCCAATGCACCAAGTACTGTACCCTTCCTCTAAGCCTGCGGGAATCAATAATACTCTGTACTTCGTACTCCTCCTGACCCTCAACCTCGATAGGCCCTGGCACCACAGGGTTGGTAGTATAACAGTTACATATGAGAGGTTTTAAGAGAGATACATGGAACACATTATGAATGCGCATAGATGCAGGTATGTCCAAAGCATAGGAAACTGGATAATTCTATATGGGCCAATGAACCTAGGAGCCAACTTATTGGAAGGAACTTGAAGCTTCAGGTTCTTAGAGGAAAGCCACACTCTATCCCCAACTTGAAAGGAGAGCGCTGGGAGCCTTCTGCGATTAGCATGGCGCTGATGATGCTGAAATGACTGACTGAGCGCCCTCTGAACTTGTGCCCATGTGGAACGGAGTTGCTCGATATGCTCATCCAGAGCTGGAATCTGTTGCGTCTGAAAGGAATCCGGGAGCAAACAGGGCTGAAACCCGTAGTTAATCAGAAACGGAGAGCTCCCGGATGAAGAGTTAACCGCACAGTTCCTGGCGAACTCTGCCCAAGGCAACAAGTCAGCCCAATTGTCATGATGGTCAGTGATGAAACAGCGCAAACACTATTCCAAACCTTGGTTGGCACGCTCAGCAGCTCCATTAGTCTGGGGATGGTAGGCAGAAGAAAATGATAGCTGTATGCCCATTTGTTCGCAAAATGCCCTCCAGAACCTAGACACAAACTGGCTCCCCCTGTCGGACACCAGTACTCTGGGAACTCCATGCAACCAGAATACTTCCTTGGCAAACACCATTGCCAATTCTTTAGCCGAGGGAAGGCCACGGAGGGGCACAAAATGAGCCATTTTAGAAAACCTGTCCACCACCATCATTATAAAGGAATACCCTCTAGACATAGGCAACTCTCCCATAAAATCAATAGACACGAGACCAAGGACGTTCACAATTGGGCACCGGCTGAAGCAAGCCCACAGGGAGACTTCTAGGGGTTTTTGCATGGGCACAGGTGGTACAGGCATTAGTAAAATCGGCACAATCTGCTCTCATAGAAGGCCACCAAAATATCTGAGAAAGAGACCACAACAACTGGTCTCTGCCAATGTGTCCCATGGCCTTAGAGGAATGGTAAGTTTCAAGTAGCCGAGTACGAAATGGCTCAGCAACATAACACTTGCCCACCGGAGTTTCATGGGGAGCTGCAGCCTGAGAGGCCAAAATCTCTTCCCCTAGTGGAGAAGTGATACTAGTATGTATAGTAGCCAATATTCGATCAGGTTGAATGATAGGTACTGGTGCCTCCTCTCTGTCAACTTCGGCCTCAAATTGTCTTGACAATGCATCAGCCCTGACATTCTTAGATCCCGGCAAGTAGGATACAATGAAGTTGAATCGGGACAAAAATAATGCCCATCTGGCCTGGCGAGAGGACAGTCACTTGGCCTCAGAGAGGTAAGTCAAATTTTTATGATCAGTCAGGATCAAAACAGGTTTCTTTGTACCTTCAAGTAAATGACGCCATTCGTTAAGGGCGAGGATAATGGCTAATAATTCTCTGTCCCCAATTTCATAATGGCTTTGAGCTCCGGTCAGTTTTTTGGAAAAAAACCCACAGGGTCTAAGTGTTCCACCCTTAACTGGACATTGAGAAAGCACTGCCCCAACCCCAATATCTGAGGCATCAACCTCCAAGGTAAACGGGAGTAATGGGTTGGGGTGGGATAACACAGGAGCATTGGCAAAAGCGGATTTCAGGTTGTCAAAGGCCTCCTCTGCAACTGCTGGCCAAAGGGATGGATTTGCGCCCTTGTGTGTAAGGTCAGACAATGGTTTAACAATGGAAGAAAAATTCTTAATAAATTTCCTATAATAGTTAGCGAAGCCCAAAATCGCTGAATAGCTTTGAGACTCTTAGGTCGAGGCCATTGTAAGACTGCACACAACTTTTCTTTGTCCATGGCAATGCCTTCTTTGCCAATAATGAAACCCAAGAATGGCACACTGGTTCTGTGAAACTCACATTTCTCCAATTTACAGTACAATTTGTTTTTACGTAACCGTCTCAGTACTTCAAACACATCTTTAATGTGCTGGGATAAATCATTGGAGTGAATGAGTATATAGTCAAGGTACACCACGACACAGGACTGTAACATATCTCTGAGAATATCATTGATCAATTCCTGAAATACTGCTGGTGCATTACACAGACCAAATGGCATGACTAGATATTCATAGTGCCCAGATCTTGTGTTAAAAGCAGTTTTCCACTCATCACCGGCTCTGATACGAATCAAGTTGTAAGCAGCCCTTAGGTCTAATTTGGTGAAAATCGAGGAACCTTTGAGTCTATCAAAAAGCTCAGTGATGAGTGGTATCGGGTAGGCATTCTTAGCCATAAGTTTATTTAACCCACGATAGTCAATGCATGGTTTCAATTCGCCATTTTTCTTTTTTACAAAAAAGAACCCGGCCCCGGCCGGAGAGGTAGATTTCCTTATGATTCCTCTAGCAAGGGCATCAGAAATATATTCTTCCATAGCTTGATTCTCCTCACAAGACAATGGATACGTGCGACCCCTAGGAGGCACCACTCCAGCAGGTAAATCAATGCTACAATCATATGGTCTGTGCTGAGGTAAAGTGCCAGCCTCTCCCTTACTTATTCTGGTCACTCAGGCCCTGAGCAAAGGCTGCCAACAATGCCTCATTATTCCACCCTACCTCTTCTGCCAAGGCGCGAAAATCAATGGCATAGTCGCCCACCGTACGCCTGCCCTGGAACCAATAACTAGCTGAAATGTCGCCAAGCGACCGAAGAAGAATGTCGCCACCGTCGTAGGAACCAGGCACAGGAGGAGACAGGAACCCGCAAGGACATCCCACCGGATCAGGAACAGAACGGAGATCAACAGCAGGAAACAGGACTACAGGAACTCGACCGGTACCGGACTGGAACCGACAGCAAACAGCAGCACTGGAACAGCACGACTCAGGAACGCAGGAACACAGGTACTCAGGATCAGCAGACAAGTCAATAAAGCTTCTGTTGCATGGTGGTTAGGAAAGACTCAGAGACACCACGAAAGGGCAACTAAAGGGTGCCCAAGCTAGATTTAAATAGGCAATATGAGGCGAGCCAAAGGCGAGCAGCCAATGGGGTCCATTACAGATGACAGACACAGCAAAGCAGCAATCATGGGCACCGTGATAGAGACATTCGGATTCAGTCGAAAATGGGGTCATTCGGAGACATTCGGCCAATCCGAAACTCAAGGGTCATTCGGAAAAAATGATCCGACTCCGAACAGCCCAGGACCGAAATTTGTCGAAACTTTCGGAAGTTTCGGCAATCGACAAATTTCCAAAAGTTTTGACTTTCGACCAGGACTTTTTTGTACTTCCTGTGCGCGCTCAATTACTTTCCCTCCATAATTTTCCCTCCATGTCTCTAGTCCAATTCCATTCTCCGTTTCATGCACTACTTCCCTCTTTTGTCTGTATTCCAATAGCCTTCTTCGTTTCATGATGGGGGTTGGACTAATGACACAGTCACACAGACAGACAGCCTGCATTTCCTCATTGGGTTGTTGGAGCTCAGAGAGAGAAGAGATTAGAGAGTGTACAGTTGTTGTGTAGGCAGGCAGGTAGCATTAGGCTAGGCATAGGTAGGCAGCCAGCATTAGTTCCAGTTATTGCCACTGCAAGAGAGAGTAATATTTGTTCCTGTGCAAAATATAAAAAAATATTAGCTATTTGTTCGAATACAGGGCCGGCCCTTACATGGGTCCCAGTGGGTCCATGGACCCAGGCGGCACTTTGACAGGGGCGGCAATTTGCCGTCCCATAGCATGTTTATTTTGTGTGCTTCCGCCAGTTCTGTGTTGCAGGGTGTCCCATCAGTGTGACTGTCAGCAGCCGGGCAGCCCTATGCTCACTCAGTGGCGATGCCTGCTGGCTGCTTCAGTGACGTGAATTATGTGATAGTGAAACATTAAGCCTATTTTGTATTGTTTATTGCCCACCTAAAGTCAAGACTTGAGTAAATAGGTCTACCATCCCAGATTTGCTAGAGAGGTTTTACAAATACAGGAGGGTGCCCCCTGTACGAAATGAGTCTGAACATTTGGGATCCCTAGCATGAGTGCACGACAGTGCATGATGTGTCCTGAACAGGATTGCTGTGAGGCGTCTCCACCCGGAAGGTGCTGGCCGGGCTGAGCTTCAACATTGTGACGAGTGACCAACTAAGAGCACCGTGCCAGACTTAATCTGCAGCCATAGCATCACCCCCTCCTACTCTCCGGGTCCCGCTGACTGGCAATAACAGGTGAGTCACTAAGAGATCTGAAGCCTTTCTGGAAGTCCTTTCTCTTGGAAAGGGGCTAGGTATTACTTGGGGGAGTTGCCTCGTGTGTAAATAATTTCTAGGTGGGAGATGAATGTGCATCACTAAAAGTAGTTAGAATACAACTCCCATCATCCCCTGATTATGACGTTGGGAAATGCCCAGCAATTACTGTAGAGCCCTGTATTGCACACTCACGGAAAACGGTGATATTGCTATACTAAGACAATGCTGTGGACCCCTCTTCAGTATAGATGTCAAGCATTTTTTTTTATTTCTCTCCTGTGTTGCAGTTCGTTCACAACAGAATGTCTCAATTTTTCTTTTTAACACATTACATCTATCACATTACAATCATTGATGTTTATTCTTGATGTAGTATGAAACACTACAATGTATATACACATAGACTTATCTGATATGAGGGGAAATCAGGATAGGAAAACGAGAGAGAAGAATTTGGGTACTAAAGAGGGACAGTAGGGTAGGAGGCTGGTACCAGAAAATGAAACCTTAATCTTTACCCATGTACTAACATAGAATGTGACATGTAGTTTGTCCATGTTCGAGTCGACCACTTATGTTGAGTAGGATGTGACAGGCATGGGTTTTCGATGTTTGAGCATATGCTAAATTGAATGACAGGCATGGGTTTTCGATGTTCGAGCATATGCTATATTGAAGGACAGGCATGGAGTTTCGATGTTCGAACATATGCTAACTTGAATGACAGGCATAGGTTCTCAATGTTCGACGTTTGCATTGTGACTGGCATCCCATGCTGGAGTAGAGGTGACATGCACAGACTGGCAATGTACGACAATGTCCGTTTTTGGGATGGATCTTTTTCTAAATACATACCCTGTCTGCAAAGAATGATAGCAGCGTGCACGGAGGCGCACTGCTATAATTTAACCCATGTTAAATTCGGCCGAATAATTCGGGATGGATCAGAATTTTGTTCCAATCGAATAGGCCCGGTCCGAAATTAGGATCATCTGAATTAGAAAAAAAAAATTTGTCCAAATTCAAATTTTATCGAAAATTTTGCCCGTGCACAAGTCTAGTTGACAATAAACATATGTTAGATGAGCCGATTATGCTAGGTGAGATTATTAAAGCTATTGATGGCCTTCCCAATGGTAAGGCTCCCAGCAGCGATGTTCTTCCATCTGAGTGCTATTTTACCATTCACTCACTGTCATGTACATTTTCCAACAATGTCATTGGTTTTCATGTTCTGTAAATGTGAATTTTACTTGAACTGTATTCCATGCTTGTTTTCTTTTAATAAAAATCTATAAAAAAAGAGAGCAATGGTGAGTAGAATACAAATCACAGATGATATTCTAAGGTAAAGTGATGCAAATCTAATGCAAACCAAGGGCAACATAAAGAATAGAGAATACACCCTAAAACTAGAGGGTGGAAAAATAAGAGGAAATGTAAGAAAAAAATACTTTACAGAAAGAGAGATGGGTATATGGAAGAGAAGTTATTTTTTTAATCAATTATTCTACTGATCACTTTGGTCTAGACTCCATTTGTAATGAACATATTTACTGATTTGCTACTTGCTAAATCAGTATTAGTGATGGGGGAAAATGTTCACCTCAAACCAAAATAGGCAAAAAATGACAGTTCCCACCTAGCAGAAAATTTCCCATGAAAAGTGCAGTATTTATGCTTTTTATGCCTCATTGCATTGAAATCAATGGGAACATTGAATTTATATACAACACATAGAGGATTTGATTTTATTGGAAAATATTCAGTTGAACAGGGATTTTTTTTGGTGGGGGGTTGTTGACTGGGATTGGGGGGACAGTTAATTAAAATAAAATCCTATATAATAATTCTCTAAAACGTGTGTAATGCTGCAGTCATGCGCAGTAGAGACTACTGAGCGTGCTGCAGTCATGCGCAGTAGAGACTGCCCCACGACCGGCTGGCAATGGCACTGTGGCCCATGTAACTGGCTCTTCAACTAGTAAAACAATAAATAACAAATAAATTGGATTCCCTGATGAAAGCTATGCCTGTGGCAGATTGATTCTTGATCAGACAGAGTATTTTGTACAAGACAATTTGTAGGACTTAGATGTTGTTAGAGGCCCAAACCCTGAGGTAACACTGATTTGTAGTACTTACACTTGTTTGGCACAAGCCCTAAGGAAACATTGATTTATAGGACGTACACTTGTTATGTCCAAGCTCTCGGAAAATATTGATTTGTAGGACTTTGGCTTGTTAGAGGCACAAGCTCTGAGGAATCAGTTATGATTGGTTGGACTCAGGATTGTTAGAGTCACAAGTAGGGGTGGGCAAAAAGTGAGAAAAATTTCCTGTATGAATTTTTGTGAAAACTGGCTGATTTTCTCTTTTTTTGTCGAAAGTTTTCACCTTTTCACTAGTGATGAGCGAGCATGCTCGGCCGAAGCTCGGTTCGGCTCGAGCATCGCTCTGCTCGGCACATGGCGGTACTCGTACGAGTACCGCATGTGCTCGCCCGCCATGTTCGGGTCTCCTCCCCGCACGTTTCGCGGCTGCTGCGCAGCCAATAAACGTGCGGGGAGGCTCTGACATCAGTGTAATGTCAGCAGCCATGTTGGCTGCTGGCATTACACTGATTGGCTGGCCAGAACCCGTGATCGGGTGCTGTATAGCACCTGACCAGCGAGTTCGGCTCAGTCTTAGCCAGGGAGAGATGAGGATAGGAAGGGAAAATCAGTGTAGGGAGAAGAAAAGTGCGTTTGAACAACAAAAAGACCCAAAAGTCCTTTTTAGGACTATTGTGTGTGGGGGCAGCAGATATATTTTGTTTTGGGGGGCAGAGTTTAAAAAAAAAACGTCACATATTCCGTTCACTGTGCCTAGCCGCAGATTAGCAGCACATTCTGTTTAGTGTGCAAAGTTGCAGATTAGCAGCACATTCTGTTTAGTGTGCAAAGTTGCAGATTAGCAGCACATTCTGTTTAGTGTGCAAAGTTGCAGATTAGCAGCACATTCTGTTTAGTGTGCAAAGTTGCAGATTAGCAGCACATTCTTTTTAGTGTGCAAAGTGTTAAAAATAAAAGTCACATATTCTGTTCACTGTGCCTAGCCGCAGATAAGCAGCACATTCTGTTTAGTGTGCAAAGTTGCAGATTAGCAGCACATTCTGTTGAGTGTGCAAAGTGTTAAAAATAAAAGTCACATATTCTGTTCACTGTGCCTAGCCGCAGATTAGCAGCACATTCTTTTTAGTGTGCAAAGTGTTAAAAATAAACGTCACATATTCCGTTCACTGTGCCTAGCCGCAGATTAGCAGCACATTCTTTTTAGTGTGCAAAGTGTTAAAAATAAAAGTCACATATTCTGTTCACTGTGCCTAGCCGCAGATAAGCAGCACATTCTTTTTAGTGTGCAAAGTGTTAAAAATAAACGTCACATATTCCGTTCACTGTGCCTAGCCGCAGATTAGCGTCAAATACTGTTTGGTAACAATTTTTCGCCTAAAGTCGTTTTTATCTTCCTTTTTGTGTGTTTTACGGTCAGTCTGTAAAAATGGCGTACTACGGGCGAAAGATCGTTCCCAGCAGCGATGTTGGAGTCCAAGATGCATCCAGACATCCTCCCTATGCTGTCCCTGAACCATTTCTGTGGTGTTTCCATCATTTTCTGCCCTTTTCCTATGGACCAGGCACCCTCCCCTCATCAGAGCAGGGGGTGCCTGGTGTAATGCTCGAGTCCTCCCATTGACTTCAATGGGGCTCGGGTGCTCGGCCGAGCACTCGAGCCTCCGGGGGCGCTCGGCCAGAGCACCCGAACACCCGAGCATTGGGGTGCTCGATCATCACTACTTTTCACCAATGCAAAAGTTTCCTCCTTTTCACCTATTTTAACACATTTTTTGCATATATTTCCTAAGGACATAATATTTCACATGGTAATATTAATTCTTCTGAGGGCTGTAGTGGAGAAATAAGTAGCTGAAACAGCAACCTATGCCTTGAAAAATGTGTTATCATGCAGAGTGCCTTTGTCCTTTTCCCGGCCGGGTAAAGGCGGGTGCGTGCATTTCCCGGCCGGGTTGGACAATTGCACAACAAATGACCTCCTTTGTCACAGTACAGACACAGGCCATTCTTACGGCAAAATGACCTCTCTTCCTTAGTAAGTCTTAGTAACCGGCTCAGCAAGTGTAGCAGAAGATCAGGGCAATTGCTCTGCAAGTGTTAATGGAGGCTCAGTAAATGGAGACAGCAGCTCTGCAAGTGTACTGGAGACTCAATGAACGGAGACAACAGCTCTGCAAGTGTTAACGGAGGCTATGACACTATCAGCCCTGCCACAAGCACAGCGGAAGTCAGAATGTCACCTAGGCGACACCAAGCAGCAGCGGCAGGAACGGAGGCAGGGTCAGCAGCGAGCCGGTTCAGGTCACGGAGCAGGAAGTCAGCCAAGCCGGGTCAGATCACGGAGCAGGATTCCCAGACAAGCCAGATCAGATCACAAGCAGGAACGTCAGCCAGGCCGGGTCAGATCACGGAGCAGGATTCTCAGACAAGCCAGATCAGGTCACAAGCAGGAACGTCAGCCAGGTTGGGTCAGATCACAGAGCAGGATTCTCAGACAAGCCAGATCAGGTCACAAGCAGGAACGTCAGTCAGGCCGGGTCAGATCATGAAGCAGGAAACAAGGAGCGTCGTCAGACAGGCCAAATCGGTACACAGAAAGTAGGAACACTGGAACACAGCAAAAGCAACACTGGCTCAGGAACACCACGAAAGGGCACCTGACAGGTGCCAAAGGCCAGGTATAAAAAGGCCACAATGGGCGGGCCAAACAAGCTCAGCCAATGGGAGCGCTCACAACAAAGAGTGACAGACAAGGATCACGGGCACCGTGATAGGATCCTGCCCGGCTGGGCTGCTGTGGGGCCGTGCCTCCTCTGCACGCCCTGACCCGTCTCCAGTTAGGGTAGTGTCAGTCCTTCGCTGTCTCCGCACAGCTCTGCAGATTGGTCTCAGTTGCCTCCGTGTCGCCCAGGTGACATTCCTATTTGTCTGCCCTCTGTGCAGTTCCTGGTTGGGTGCCTCTCAGGGCGAGTTTCTCAGTTTCCGTTACTCTACGGCAGTGCTCACGTTGATCAGATTCCATTACTGCTACAGCAGTGCTCAAGTTGCTCAGTCTCCGTTACTGCTACGGCAGTGCCCAGTTGCTCAGTCTCCGTTACTGCTACTGCAGTGTTCAAGTTGCCCAGTTTCCGTTACTGCTACGGTAGTGCTCAAGTTGCTCAGTCTCCGTTACTTCTACGGCAGTGCTCAAGTTGCTCAGCCTCCATTACTGCTACAGCAGTCCACAATTGTCTGGTCTCCATTATCTTGGGCGTTACTCGAGTTGAAGCTCTCACCTTTGTTTGAGCTTCTTAAAGGCCCTTGCACTATTAGGGCCTGTCAACATTCTCTGCCTAATATTAACCCATTCAGTGCTGATAAACTGAGACTCACACAAGAACTGCCTGACCTGTGTCAGTATATTGATCTCTGGACTATCTACGTACACTGGACCTGTGTGGGCCTACCTCTGTATAACCTGTCTTGTATCTGTACTATATTAAATATATATTACAGGACCCGTGAGGGTTATTGTGTTCTTTATTGTTCAATAAAATTGTGTTTTATCCAAACCTACTGTGTGCCAAACAAACCGTTACAGTTTGCTTATGAGAGTTGCCTCGGTCTATCGGTATCCAGTGCCAGGGTCAGTGTTGCCTCGCTCCTCTGGGTTCTGTGCCTCCGAGGCATCTGGGTTGTGCCAATAGTGTTGCCTCGTTCCTCAGGGTTCTGTGCCTCCGAGGCATCTGGGTTGTGCCAGTGGTCTCCTCCTGGACCATCTGTCACCAAGGTCCTATGGTCAGTTCCCGGACTGCGTTGCCTGCTGCCTGTCCAGTTTAAGCCAGAAGCTCGGTTGCCAATGATTATTTTCATTGAAGCATACATTTCTATTACTGGCTTGCTATTACTGTATATACCTGTATATATTTATGTTCTGTTTGTGTGGGCCCAAGGGCCTAACTACGTGTGTGATCTTTATCTTAATAAAGTCATTTTAACCTTAACAATCTGATCTGTTTATCAAAAATAACGTGACAAAGCCTAAGTCCTACAAATCACTGTTCCTGAGTCCAAAAAACATCATTACTGATTCCTAATGGCTTGTGACCCTAAACTGATTCCTCAGGGCTTCTGACTAGGGACTAAAGCCAAAATCGGCAAATAATAGCACTTTTATATATATACTAGCATTTTGGAACGGCGTTGCCCGTCATGTGATGCAGGAATTTTTTTTATTTTTAATAAATGTTATGATAGTGAAATATGGGTAGGGGGTACCTGTCAGAAAGTTACACACAGTGATACACAGACACATGTGCAAACACACACATATACAGGGGGGACACAGTGAAAGAGACGCATGCAATACACATACATACACATACACACATGCACTGACATACACAAACAGTGACACACAGATGCAAAGCAGAACATACATACATACAGTGTGAGCAGTGTAAGCAACATATCTCCCAACATTTCATATGGTCAAAGAGGGACACTTGTGTTTTAGGTGGTGTTACTGGGGGTGTGGCTGGTGGTGTATTTTAGAGAATTTTTAACCCTTTGAGTGCCATAGGGTAAGCAATTCATTGCATACCCCTCTGGTATTGAAATGGTTAAGTTACTCTTTCTGTAAGTGAATGATTTAGAAGAAGATGAAAGTATTTTTTTACACCAATTTAACAGATATATACAGAAGTTTATACCCACATTACTGTGGGTTTTATTGATGTGGAGCAATCTGATACACTGGTATATAAACCACACAGTGTGATGTCCTAAATTAGGGTGCCCAGACCTCACCTTTAACCAGGGAAAGATATGAAGAATGCATACTGCAGGGCTGCTTTGATTTCAGTGCAGTCTGAAATATGCCTATTTTCTATGTGTCACCGGTTAAAGGTGAGGTCTGGTCAGTCTATCCTAAATAAAGGAGCAGAGGGATTTGGGTGTCAAACAGGGACTGTCCCTCCTATACTGTATAGTGCCAGTCCTTATACACAGACACATGCAGACTGTATACTATACAGCAGAGGTTCTCAACCCGTGCCCTCAGTGGCCACTAACAGTCCAGGACTTAGGAATTTCCCTGCTAGAACACAAGTGTGTTGATCAGAGGCTCAGTCGTATTGATTAACTCACCTGTGCTCTTAAAAGGAAATTCTAAAATCCTGAGAGCACAGGTTGAGAACCACTGCTATACAGTGCCAGACCATTGTAGAAAATGTTTAACCCTTTGAGTGCCAGGGGGTAAGCAATGTATTGCATCCCCTCTGGTACTGAAATGGTTAAGTTACTCTTTCTGTAAGTGAATGATTTAGAAGAAGATGGAAGTATTTTTTACACAGACTAATCTAACAGATATATACAGAAGTTTATACTCACATTACTGTGGGTTTTATTGATGTGAAGCAATCTGATACACTGGTATATACACCACACAGTGTGATCTCCTAAATAGAGGAGCAGAGGGGTTTGGGTCTCAAACAGGGACTGTCCCTCCTATACTGTATAGTGCCAGTCCTTATACACAGACTGTATACTATACAGTGCCAGACCATATATAAATAGTTTGTCATACATGCTATACAGTGAGCTATGTACAGCATGGAGATGATTGCAGGAACTGGCACCTCTACTTACAGACAGACTGACAAACAATCTGCTCTCTTTCTCTCTCTTTGTGCAATATATAAATACAGTCACACCCATGTCTCTGTCACTTACCAGCTCAGCTGAAGCTCTGCTCTGCTCTGCCTGATCATGTCTCTGCCATTGTTCCACTTTCCCAGCTTCTCTGTAGCAAGTCAGCTCCCCACATCCTGCCTGCTGATTGTTTAGAAATCAGCTCACTTGTAGTAATTGGCAGGGCTGTGCAGGCTCACAGACAGGGAATGAAGAAGCTGCATAATACAGATTGGACCATGGCATTTCAGCTGTAGTTTGAACATAGTTTCCATCATACTCAGCTGCTCAGCGTGCATGTGTGTGTCTCTGTATGAGTGTGTGTGTATGTGTCTGCCAGTGTGTGGGGGGCATGTGTGTGTGTGTCTGTAGTGTAGGAGTGGGTGGCAGCCATTTTTTTTTCAGCCTTAGATAGTGGCGGCAGGCTGGATAGTGGGGGCGGGCCATTGAATCACCCAATGGGAGCAGTAATTCTCTTTACTGCCGCCCCTGGGTGTGTTTTGCCAGGCACAAAGTCTTCTTTTCTATATATAGATATGAACAAAGAAAATATATACATATACACAGACAAAGGCAAAGGGTTAAAGCCAGCCACCCTGCTATCACAAATAATAGGATGCGAGGCTAAACCACAATGCTAGAGACTAGGTCTTAGCCACTGGTAGTCTTAGTAGGAACCAGGAACAGAAGCAGGAACACAAGATCTTGATCCAACAGGGTGGACTTACCGACTCAAGCCTGCAGTCAGTAGGGAGCAATATCTGACTCAATCCTGCAGTCAGAATGGAGCGATATCTGACTCACTCCTGCAGTCAATATGAGGAAATGGATAACTGACTCACGCTTTAGTCAGTAGGGAGTGATATCTGACTCACTCCTGCAGTCAGTATGAGGAAATGGATAACTGACTCATGCCTGCAGTCAGTAGGGGGCGATATCTGACTCACGCCTGCAGTCAGTATGAGGAAATGGATAACTGACTCACTCATGCAGTCAGTATAAGGAAATGAATACCTGACTCACATCTGCAGTCAGTATTGGAGCTAGTCTACCAGAGCCCAAGGTCCGCACTAGATTGGGTGTCTGCTAGGTACAAGGAACAAATGTAAGAAAAGTCAGACAGAGCCACAAGTCAGCACCAGAGGGGGTAGTCAGACAAGCCAGGTCATACACAATTCAGGTAGCCAGCCAGTGCCACAGGTCTGCACCAGGTTGGGTGTCCACTATAATGGGATAAGGCAGGAGAATAGTCAGACAGAGCCGCAGGTCAGCACTAGATTGGATGGTCAGACAAGCCAGGTCATATACAGTTCAGGTCGTCATCCAGAGCCACAGGTCATCACCAGGTTGGGTGTCCACTATAGGGATTAGCAAAAGAATAGTCAGACAGAGCCACAGGTCAGCACCAGATTGGATGGAAGACTAGCCAGGTCATACACAGAAACCAAGGCAATAGAACTGCTATGAACAACAATGCAAGGGCAACTGAGTTAGGACTCAGACTGCCCTTTAAACCCCTGCACAGGAAGTAGGCAGGAGGAGCAGCTCAGAGGGAGGAAGTAGGTAGGAGGAGACTACATGAAGCAAACACATAAAACAGAGGCCTGCTGCATGCTAGAAGCCTCGTGCCTGTGGGTGATGCTGAAAAAAGGGTAAGCTGTAACACCCATCTCCTCTTAGGACTGAGAGAGGGAAGTGTCGCTTATCTCTTTATTGGCCATTAATATGGGGTAGCATCAGTAGGGTGAATGTAAGGAAGGTTTTTTGGTGATGTGTGGGGCATAGGGTCACAGCCTTTTGCATCTGGTTATGCTATTTTTTTAAGTCAATAGCCCTGAGATGCTAAGGCAGTAAAGGTTTACTAGGTCCCAAAAAGAGACTTTGGAAAAGCAATTTGAATCTAATTTAATGGTCCAAATGGCTGTTTCCAAATGCCAAGTTTTTGTTGAATTTGCGGTGTATCCTGGATCCGACCATATGGGACACATAGTAAGCGGTATATGATAGCAGGAGTTGCAAAAAAGGCTATTAAGTAGCCATGTTTGTGAATTTTTTACACTGAAGACACACTCCCATGTAATGGAATTGAGGCCTTCATTTGCTAGACAAATTGAGGTTGCCAGTAGTTTAACCCCTTGATGCATTGTGTACATTTCTGGGGTTCAAAGGCTTTATATATGTATAGATGTGCGGGTCAGTAAACTAAAAAAATGTCACATGTCTTCTATATATTTACCCCTTTATCATATCCCCATGATATTAGAACATTAGTGATTGGTGAAGTTTTTTTTTCCTCCTCCACCGTTGTGCATGGACTTGGTGTTGTTGGCGGCGGAGAAAGGTAGAAAATTCACATACCCCCAATACCTTCTGGCCCGATGCCCTTTCCACATTGAGGGAATCTGTAATGGTTTTCAGACACTCAGACAGCAGGTTTGGATAAAACACAATTTTATTAAAGCAAAAAAATAATGAACAAAGTCGCCCTCAATAGGCCACGCAGTATATAGCAAGAGATAGACACAGAGACCTTCACAGGACCAGTATACAGGACACAGATGATACATATACTGTCACAGGACAGGCTCAAAATAATAGTATGCAATCAACAGTTAACACATAGAACTCGTCAGTCTCTGTTGTGGTGTTTGGTATGCCCAAGGTGAGGAAAAGGCAGCAATAGGTGTGAGATAGCACAGCACTCTCAGTCCACTGATGTAGTAAGCTGCTTGGATAATGCAGAGACTGACCCAGAACGCTTTAGAGCAGTAGCGAATAGCCCCCACGGGCATATAACGGAGACCACTTGTAATGCTGAAGCGTGAATCGCTAGCCCCCACTGGCGTGTAAACGAGGCCAACCGTACAGTGATAGCTAGAGCCGAGTAGCCCCCACGGGCGTATGATAAGACACTTTGCACTGCAAGATCGTGACTCGCTAGCCCCCACGGGCATAAAGGAAACCAACCGTACAGTGATTGCTTGAGCCAATAGCCCCTCCGGGCGTATAACGGAACC
Organism: Rhinophrynus dorsalis; assembly: GCA_037306005.1. Classification (NCBI taxonomy): domain Eukaryota; kingdom Metazoa; phylum Chordata; class Amphibia; order Anura; family Rhinophrynidae; genus Rhinophrynus; species Rhinophrynus dorsalis. Next base: position 552,296,595 of record CM074721.1, read on the forward strand.
ACCGGTGCGAAGGTGCAAGAGCCAAGAGACCAAACTGGCACATAACCGGATACCGACTACTCTGCTTATGGGAATGACAATATGAGCCGCCATCTACAAAGGCCCAAACGCGGCCAGCTCAGCAGGAGTAGCGGGAGCGTCACGGCTCTGCAAGAGTTAACCACAGCACCCGGTTGGAATTAGAGCACAGCAAGTAATCGAAGGCTCAGCGTATCGGTATCGCCCTGCAAGTGCCACGGCAGACTCAGCTTTTGGGTAGTACAGCTCTACAAGCGTAAATGGAAACTCAGCTTAGTAGTATAGCTCTGCAAGCGTAACTGGCAACTCAGCAGCACAAGGGTTAACAGGTGCAGTCTCAAACAAACAGACGCGACTCAGCAGGAATCAGAATGTCGCCCAAGTGACAACAGCAGCAGGAACGTAGCCAGGCCGGGTCACATCACAGTGGAGATTCTCAGACAAGCCAGATCAGCAACGAGCAGGAACATCAGCCAGGTAGGGTCAGATCATGGAGGAGATTCGCAGACAAGCCAGTTCAGCAATGAGCAGGAACACAGGAGAGTCGTCAGTACAGGCCAAATCGGTACACCGGAAATCAGGAACACGGGAACTCAGCAAACAGCAACACTGGCTCTGGAACACCACGAAAGGGCACCTGACAGGTGCCATAGTCAGGTATAAAAAGGGTCACCAGGGGCGGGCCAAACAAGCTCAACCAATTAGGGAGCAGCACAAGAGAGAGTGACAGAGGGAGATCACGGGGACCGTGATAGAATCTGAACAGAAACTGCCTTTATATATGGACAGTCTCTGTTCAAATTCCCTCACAGCCAATGGCTGGGATGTGTGCTTACATACATACCAGCCAATCAGCTTCAAACAGGTTCCTCTAAACCCCATCTTGATGCTGACTAGCTGGGATGTACGCACGCCTCCCAGCCAATGGCTGCGAGACAGTTTGAAAAGAGACTGCCTATACAGTTTCTGTTCAAATTCCCTCATTGTGAAAAGGCATAGGGCCTGAAGATACTGGTGTGTGTGATTTTTCCGCCTTTCTCCCCCACCGCTGACACCAAGGCCGCACACAGCAGTGGAGAAAGAGAAATATAACATATATTTGCATTTCAAATATAATTAACTAATGTTATAACGATCATTGGGATATGCTTAAGAGGAAAGTATTAAGACTTGTGCCATGTTTTAGTTTACTGGCCCGCCCTTCTATACATATGTTAACCCTTTGAGCCCCAGTGAGGAAAACGACACATTGCTCTGCGTTGCATAGCATACCACTCTTGCACTCAATGGGTAAAAGTATGCATACATGTGTGGGTGCTTTTTTAGACAACATATATTACTATAGGAACAACTTGTGAAGACAGAAGACAGAAAGAACAGAGGAAAAAAGAAGATGGAAGAAAGAAGTAGAAGAAGAAGATGGACAGTAGCTGACCAGGGTGCTGAGGACTCCACTGGACATCAGGATTACTGGTAAGTGTTTATTTGTAGGGGCTCTTGCTTTGATATTTAGACTAACCCTATGAGTGCAGGTGGGGTAATTATACCCCACTTGCACTCATATGGTTCATTCTTCTAACACTGGACACTTTTGGTACTTTGGATGTATTGGTTATTGAATCGAGCCCTACATGTGTTGAATATACAATATTTTAGAAGAATAGTATGAAGTATTTGTTATAAAAGCTAATGGGTCTTCAAGGAATTGTCTTCATAATTAATCTAGCAATGTCCTTGCTCCCAGATGAGTATTGCAATTAATTTTAGATTATTTATTGGACATAAAGATGCTACCCATCTCACAATAACCAAAATCCACTGAACAAAAGCAAGATCCGTCATCTTTTTTTTTTTCTTTTTTTTTAGGCTTTCTGATTAGAAACATTTCCAAATATTTTAATTTTCATTCAGTAGATCTATTAAGTCCAATTTTGTGTCGATATGAATGTTAGATTGCACATCAATTATAGAATGAAATAATGTTTTTATAATGCATAATACAAATCTGTACTTCGTCTCATAACCTAGATCCTACAACCTAATTTCAGAAGAAGCCAAAAGAACAAGAAATTTATATATATTGTTTGAAGAAGCTGAGTCACAACTTGTTTATTAAGATAATTAAGCTGATTTTACCATCTTACAAATTCACTGCATAGGTAACATTGAAAGGTAAGGTTGCATTTGTTATTGCTGTAATGAGTTTCTCTTCGGTATAGCATAATAAGTTGTTAAAAAATAATGTTAAGTTATGTTACAAGGGCTTTTACTCATGAGTAAAACAAGGGTCATCCCACAGTTAACAGTTGTTTAATTCAAAAGTTCTAATGGTATCCTTCTGACTAGGCTATAAGCAAAGTCAGAAGGATAGCCAAGGTCATACAGAGTTCATCAAGCTTACTAGGGTGTACTATAGGATAGCCAAGGTCATACACAGTTCATCAAGTTTACTAGAGTGTACTATAGGATAGCCAAGGTTATACACAGTTCATCAAGCTTACTAGGATGTACTATAGGATAGCCAAGATTATACACAGTTCATCAAGCTTACTAGGGTGTACTATAACATAGCCAAGGTCATACAGAGTTCATCAACCTTACTAGGATGTACTATAGGATAGACAAGGTTCTACACAGTTCATCAGGCTTACTAGGATGTACTATAGGATAGCCAAGGTTATACACAGTTCATCAGGCTTACTAGGATGTACTATAGGATAGCCAAGGTTATACACAGTTCATCAAGCTTACTAGGGTGTACTATAGCATAGCCAAGGTTATACACAGTTCATCAGGCTTACTAGGATGTATTATAGGATAGCCAAGGTTAAACACAATTCATCAAGCTTACTAGGGTGTACTATAGCATAGCCGAGGTTATACACAGTTCATCAAGCTTACTAGGGTGTACTATAGGATAGCCAAGGTTATACACAGTTCATCAAGCTTACTAGGGTGTACTATAGCATAGCCAAGGTTATACACAGTTCATCAAGCTTACTAGGGTGTACTATAGCATAGCCAAGGTTATACACAGTTCATCAAGCTTACTAGGGTGTACTATAGGATAGCCAAGGTTATACACAATTCATCAAGCTTACTAGGGTGTACTATAGCATAGCAAAGGTTATACACAGTACATCAAGCTTACTAGGTTGTACTATAGGATAGCCAAGGTTATACACAGTCCATCAAGCTTACTAGGATGTACTATAGCATAGCCAAGGTTATACACAGTTCATCAGGCTTACTAGGATGTACTATAGGATAGCCAAGGTCATGCACAGTCCATCAAGCTTACTAGGATGTACTATAGGATAGCCAAGGTCATACACAGTTCATCAGGCTTACTAGGGTGTACTATAGGATAGCCAAGGTCATACAGAGTTCATCAGGCTTACTAGGGTGTACTATAGGATAGCCAAGGTTATACACAGTTCATCAGGCTTACTAGGATGTACTATAGGATAGCCAAGGTTATACACAATTCATCAAGCTTACTAGGATGTACTATAGGATAGCCAAGGTTATACACAGTTCATCAGGCTTACTAGGATGTACTATAGGATAGCCAAGGTTATACACAATTCATCAAGCTTACTAGGATGTACTATAGGATAGCCAAGGTTATACACAATTCATCAGGTTTACTAGGATGTACTATAGATAGCCAAGGTTATACACAGTTCATCAAGCTTACTAGGGTGTACTATAACATAGCCGAGGTCATGCACAGTTCATCAAGCTTACTAGGATGTACTATAGGATAGCCAAGGTTATACACAATTCATCAAGCTTACTAGGGTGTACTATAGGATAGCCAAGGTTATACACAATTCATCAAGCTTACTAGGATGTACTATAGGATAGCCAAGGTTATACACAGTTCATCAAGCTTACTAGGGTGTACTATAGCATAGCCAAGGTTATACACAGTTCATCAAGCTTACTAGGGTGTACTATAGGATAGCCAAGGTTATACAGAGTTCATCAAGCTTATTAGGGTGTACTATAGCATAGCCAAGGTTATACACAGTTCATCAAGCTTACTAGGGTGTACTATAGGATAGCCAAGGTTATACACAGTTCATCAAGCTTACTAGGGTGTACTATAGCATAGCCAATGTTATACACAGTTCATCAAGCTTACTAGGGTGTACTATAGAATAGCCAAGGTTATACACAGTTCATCAAGCTTACTAGGGTGTACTATAGCATAGCCAAGGTTATACACAGTTCATCAGGCTTACTAGGATATACTATAGGATATCCAAGGTTATACACAGTTCATCAAGCTTACTAGGATGTACTATAGCATAGCCAAGGTTATACACAGTTCATCAACCTTACTAGGGTGTACTATAGCATAGCCAAGGTTATACACAGTTCATCAACCTTACTAGAGTGTACTATAGCATAGCCAAGGTTATACACAGTTCATCAAGCTTACTAGGGTGTACTATAACATAGCCAAGGTTATACACAGTTCATCAAGCTTACTAGGATATACTATAGCATAGCCAAGGTTATACACAGTTCATCAAGCTTACTAGGGTGTACTATAGCATAGCCAAGGTCATGCACAGTCCATCAAGCTTACTAGGGTGTACTATAGGATAGCCAAGGTTATACACAGTTCATCAGGCTTACTAGGGTGTACTATAGGATAGCCAAGGTTATACACAGTTCATCAAGCTTACTAGGGTGTACTATAGGATAGCCAAGGTCATGCACAGTCCATCAAGCTTACTAGGATGTACTATAGGATAGCCAAGGTTATACACAGTTCATCAGGCTTACTAGGGTGTACTATAGCATAGCCAAGGTTATACACAGTCCATCAAGCTTACTTGGGTGTACTATAGGATAGCCAAGGTTATACACAGTTCATCAAGCTTACTAGGGTGTACTATAGCATAGCCAAGGTTATACACAGTTCATCAGGCTTACTAGGGTGTACTATAGGATAGCCAAGGTTATACACAGTTCATCAAGCTTACTAGGGTGTACTATAGCATAGCCAAGGTTATACACAGTTCATCAGGCTTACTAGGGTGTACTATAGCATAGCCAAGGTCATACACAGTTCATCAAGCTTACTAGGGTGTACTATAGGATAGCCAAGGTCATGCACAGTCCATCAAGCTTACTAGGGTGTACTATAGGATAGCCAAGGTTATACACCGTTCATCAAGCTTACTAGGGTGTACTATAGCATAGCCAAGGTTATACACAGTTCATCAAGCTTACTAGGATGTACTATAGGATAGCCAAGGTTATACACAGTTCATCAGGCTTACTAGGATGTACTATAGGATAGCCAAGGTTATACACAGTTCATCAGGCTTACTAGGATGTACTATAGGATAGCCAAGGTTATACACAATTCATCAAACTTACTAGGGTGTACTATAGCATAGCAAAGGTTATACACAGTGCATCAAGCTTACTAGGTTGTACTATAGGATAGCCAAGGTTATACACAGTCCATCAAGATTAATAGGATGTACTATAGGATAGCCAAGGTTATACACAGTTCATCAAGCTTACTAGGGTGTACTATAGGATAGCCAAGGTCATGCACAGTCCATCAAGCTTACTAGGGTGTACTATAGGATAGCCAAGGTTATACACAGTTCATCAAGCTTACTAGGGTGTACTATAGCATAGCCAAGGATATACACAGTTCATCAAGCTTACTAGGATGTACTATAGGATAGCCAAGGTTATACACAGTTCATCAGGCTTACTAGGATGTACTATAGGATAGCCAAGGTTATACACAGTTCATCAGGCTTACTAGGATGTACTATAGGATAGCCAAGGTTATACACAATTCATCAAACTTACTAGGGTGTACTATAGCATAGCAAAGGTTATACACAGTGCATCAAGCTTACTAGGTTGTACTATAGGATAGCCAAGGTTATACACAGTCCATCAAGCTTACTAGGATGTACTATAGCATAGCCAAGGTTATACACAGTTCATCAGGCTTACTAGGATGTACTATAGGATAGCCAAGGTTATACACAATTCATCAAGCTTACTAGGATGTACTATAGGATAGCCAAGGTTATACACAGTTCATCAGGCTTACTAGGGTGTACTATAACATAGCCGAGGTCATGCACAGTTCATCAAGCTTACTAGGATGTACTATAGGATAGCCAAGGTCATGCACAGTCCATCAAGCTTACTAGGGTGTACTATAGGATAGCCAAGGTTATACACAGTTCATCAAGCTTACTAGGGTGTACTATAGCATAGCCAAGGTCATACACAGTTCATCAGGCTTACTAGGATGTACTATAGTATAGCCAAGGTTATACACAATTCATCAAGCTTACTAGGATGTACTATAGTATAGCCAAGGTTATACACAATTCATCAAGCTTACTAGGATGTACTATAGGATAGCCAAGGTTATACACAGTTCATCAGGCTTACTAGGATGTACTATAGGATAGCCAAGGTTATACACAATTCATCAAGCTTACTAGGATGTACTATAGGATAGCCAAGGTTATACACAATTCATCAGGCTTACTAGGATGTACTATAGGATAGCCAAGGTTATACACAGTTCATCAAGCTTACTAGGGTGTACTATAACATAGCCGAGGTCATGCACAGTTCATCAAGCTTACTAGAATGTACTATAGGATAGCCAAGGTTATACACAATTCATCAAGCTTACTAGGGTGTACTATAGGATAGCCAAGGTTATACACAATTCATCAAGCTTACTAGGATGTACTATAGGATAGCCAAGGTTATACACAGTTCATCAAGCTTACTAGGGTGTACTATAGCATAGCTGAGGTTATACACAGTTCATCAAGCTTAATAGGGTGTACTATAGGATAGCCAAGGTTATACACAGTTCATCAAGCTTACTAGGGTGTACTATAGCATAGCCAAGGTTATACACAGTTCATCAAGCTTACTAGGGTGTACTATAGCATAGCCAAGGTTATACACAGTTCATCAAGCTTACTAGGGTGTACTATAACATAGCCAAGGTTATACACAGTTCATCAGGCTTTCTAGGATATACTATAGGATATCCAAGGTTATACACATTTCATCAAGCTTACTAGGATGTACTATAGCATAGCCAAGGTTATACACAGTTCATCAAGCTTACTAGGGTGTACTATAACATAGCCAAGGTTATACACAGTTCATCAAGCTTACTAGGGTGTACTATAACATAGCCAAGGTCATGCACAGTCCATCAAGCTTACTAGGGTGTACTATAGGATAGCCAAGGTTATACACAGTTCATCAGGCTTACTAGGGTGTACTATAGGATAGCCAAGGTCATGCAGAGTCCATCAAGCTTACTAGGGTGTACTATAGGATAGCCAAGGTTATACACAGTTCATCAAGCTTACTAGGGTGTACTATAGGATAGCCAAGGTTATACACAGTTCATCAGGCTTACTAGGATGTACTATAGGATAGCCAAGGTTATACACAATTCATCAAGCTTACTAGGATGTACTATAGGATAGCCAAGGTTATACACAGTCCATCAAGCTTACTAGGGTGTACTATAGGATAGCCAAGGTTATACACAGTTCATCAAGCTTACTAGGGTGTACTATAGGATAGCCAAGGTTATACACAATTCATCAAGCTTACTAGGGTGTACTATAGGATAGCCAAGGTGATGCACAGTCCATCAAGCTTACTAGGGTGTACTATATGATAGCCAAGGTTATACACAGTTCATCAAGCTTACTAGGGTGTACTATAACATAGCCGAGGTCATGCACAGTTCATCAAGCTTACTAGGATGTACTATAGGATAGCCAAGGTTATACACAATTCATCAAGCTTACTAGGGTGTACAATAGGATAGCCAAGGTTATACACAATTCATCAAGCTTACTAGGATGTACTATAGGATAGCCAAGGTTATACACAGTTCATCAAGCTTACTAGGGTGTACTATAGCATAGCCAAGGTTATACACAGTTCATCAGGCTTACTAGGATATACTATAGGATATCCAAGGTTATACACAGTTCATCAAGCTTACTAGGATGTACTATAGCATAGCCAAGGTTATACACAGTTCATCAACCTTACTAGGGTGTACTATAGCATAGCCAAGGTTATACACAGTTCATCAACCTTACTAGGGTGTACTATAGCATAGCCAAGGTTATACACAGTTCATCAACCTTACTACGGTGTACTATAGGATAGCCAAGGTTATACACAGTCCATCAAGATTACTAGGGTGTACTTTAGGATAGCCAAGGTCATACACAGTTCATCAAGGATACTAGAGTGTACTTTAGGATAGCCAAGGTTATACACAGTTCATCAACCTTACTAGAATGTACTATAGCATAGCCAAGGTTATACACAGTTCATCAACCTTACTAGGATATACTATAGCATAGCCAAGGTTATACACAGTTCATCAAGCTTACTAGGGTGTACTTTAGGATAGCCAAGTTTATACACAGTTCATCAAGCTTATTAGGGTGTACTTTAGGATAGCCAAGTTTATACACAGTTCATCAACCTTACTAGGATGTACTATAGCATAGCCAAGTTTATACACAGTTCATCAACCTTACTAGGATGTACTATAGCATAGCCAAGGTTATACACAGTTCATCAAGCTTACTAGGGTGTACTTTAGGATAGCCAAGTTTATACACAGTTCATCAAGCTTACTAGGGTGTACTATAGCATAGCCAAGGTCATACACAGTCCATCAAGCTTACTAGGGTGTACTATAGCATAGCCAAGGTTATACACAATTCGTCAATGGAATCACATTCACCCCTTTGTCATCCATTTAATGTTATACATCAGGACAAATTCATAACCATCTCCCCCCTATGCACTTTCATCTCATTAACCATTATATTGGGGTAATATAATCTTATACATTGTCATGAAAAGTAGCAACACATAATATCCATTGGATATTATGGAAAATTATCTCTATCTATCTATCTATCTATCTATCTATCTATCTATCTATCTATCTATCTATCCAATATTTCAATGTCTTGATTGCTACCTCTTCTTCTTCTCCCACACACCTCTCTTTTGGGTGCCTCAGGGTTCTGTCCTAGGACTACTCTGTTCTCTCTTTAAAAGCTAACACAGGTTTCAAATATCATCTATATGCAGACGACACACAGTTTTATTTATCCATACCTCAAATGATTCCTGACTCCTGAGTCACAGATTGCCTCTGCTATTTCACTTTGGATGGCCCATAGGCATGTCAAGTTCAACTCGTCTAAAACCGAGCTAATCAACAATCCACACAGACCTGGCCCAGTAGTTCCATTGCAGGTCGTATTTAATGGCAACAACACAAACGCATTCTCTGCTGTCTGCTGCCTATCAGTGATCACTGGTTCTGCTTTCCCATTCCATTCTCATATTCATGCTAGTACCACCAAATATTTCAATTATTTCCTACATAACAGTGGACAATACATCACTTCATCTTTTCTCCATAACTAAAATATTTATGTAAGCACTTGCATGGACTACTGTGGCCCTTTTCTCTTGTGATATTGCTTTTTAACGAAATACATTTCAATCCTTACTGAAAGCTGGAGCCCAAGCCACCTTACTCCCATCTAGGTTTGTCTCTGCCCCTCTCCTCCTCCAATGTCTGCAGTGGTTGCCCATCAAACTCCATTTATCATACAACATCCTGCTTCTCTCATTCATGACCTTTCCATCTACTCCATCTCCACTTTGATCTCCGGCTACACCCATCTCCTCCCTTGTGATTAGCAAAAGACACACTCCACACAGCTCTGTTTGTGTCTGACATATACTCTCTCTCTCATATAAAACCATTTAACATCATTACTCTTACGTGTGGAATGCTTTATCTCTCAGCCGGTGTCAGTGCTTTTCTCTCATTGCTCCTTATATGTGAAATGCTTTACTTGAAAGCCTGTGCCAGTGGACTGCACTCCCTATTGTCAAGGCTACTTAAAGGGATAGTAATATTTCATAATAAAAGCAGCTCTAATTAATCATCATACAGTTTGGACTTTGGTGAGTGTTATTTCAATTCTGTCAGAGTTGTAGTTCAAGAGTAATTGAATGACAAAGTATCCCCCTCCCGCCCCTTTTACCTAGTGTAATACTGCTCAGCCAGAGCAGAATGGAGGTGCCCAGGTAGATTGCAGAGAGGGACAATCTTCAATTAAGATAAGGGAAAAACCTGAAAAATGTGTCAAGGGGGGCAGGGCTTTCATTGTTCTCATAGGAAGAAGATTGTCCCCTGCTGTTATCTGTCTGGTCTATGGACTGGATTCCACATCTGAGAAGAGATGGCTTACACTAGGTAAAAGGGGCGGGAGGGGAAACTTTTCTTGTGAATATCTCTCAAACCATAAAGGTTTGAGAGATAAGACATATCATTCTTCATGTTTTTTTAATGCCTACAAAATAAAATAAAGATTAAACGAAGTATTACTATCCCTTTAAAATCACATCTTCTCTATAAATTTCAACAAAAAAGATGCACTGCTAATCTGCATACATCAAAGGCATTTACAATTTGTGTTTAAACCTAACCCGATGCAAATGGCAACCTCTTATTCTGCTCTTTTTATTTTAAATCACTTTTATTAGACAATATAAAATAAATGATTGCAATCATTTTGCGTTACATGTAAACACAATAACACCTCAAAAATAAGCCACAGGAAATGGCCAAATAGTAAAACTTTATCTACTCCATATATCTCCATTATTCGCTTTAGATACTAATGTTTAGAGCAGGGACAACTCTCCTATTTTCCACTCTGTAAGTTACTTGTGTAACCCTGTACCCTTATAAGTGCTATGCATATTGTTGGAACTATATAAACATTAAAGCGGAACTACCACCCTACAAAATCTTTAGCTTAACTATGTCCCCATCTGGTGACTAGCTGCTTAGTAGCGCTAGTCACCAAAAGTATTACCTTTAGAGATGCACCGATACCAATTTTTGAAGACCGAGTACGAGTACCGATACTTTTTTCAAGTACTCACCGGTACCAATTACCGATACTTTTTTTTGCGGTCATTTGCCAGTTTTCCAAGTACCTATATGCTTTAGGTACTTGGAAAACTGGGAAATGACCGCAAAAAAAGTATAGGTAATTGGTATCAGTGAGTACTTGAAATACACACACACACACACACACACACATACACACACCACCTCTTGACTCTTGATTCTCCCTTTTTGACTCTTTCTCCCCCTCTTGATTCCCACCTTTTGCTTCAATCTCCCCCTCTTGAGCCCCCTTCTTTTGCCTTGGCTTTTTCTCTCTGTTTTGCCTCTCTCTCTCTCCTGATCCCCCCTCCTTTTGCCTCTTCTTGTCCCCCCCTCCTTCTGTCTCCTGATCCTTCCTCTTTTTGCCTCTTTTTCTCCCTCTTGACCCCACTCTCTGCCTCTTTCACCACCCGCTGCCACATCTATCTTGCCTCCCTTACCCTCCTCTGCCGGGTGCTCACTGTTCTCTCGCGAGCCCCGGCAGAGGTCAGCGTTGGAGCGTTGCCATGGTAACCCGCGGCAACGCTCTAATGCTTCAGGAAGGAGAGAGGTGACCGGGGAGCATTATAAGCAGCTCCCCAGGCTCCCTCTCTGCAGCACCGACCCTGACACAGGGTATCGGTGCTGGCATCGGCCGCATTTGCGCGAGTACAAGTACTCGCGCAAATGCTGGTATCGGTACCGATACCAGTATCGGTATCGGTGCAACCCTAATTACCTTATTTAATAGATTTCTGCTCTCTTCTATGGCTGACAGTGGCATGGAGCGTGGACATCTTGCCATTGTGACGTCTGCGTGCCTGCGCTTTCAGTCCCTTTTGGAGCCAGCCAGCTCCTAGCAATGCCTCCTAGACCCAGCTGGGACTGACAGCGCAGGCGCACTGACGTCACAATGGCAAGATGTCCGCGCTCCGTGCTACTGTCAGCCATAGAAGAAAGCATAAATCTATTAAATAAGGTAATAGTTCTGGTGACTAGCGCTACTAAGCAGCTAGTCGCCAGACTGGAACTTAGTTAAGCTAAATATTTTGTAGGGTGGTAGTTCCGCTTTAATTATTTCATTCAAATTACCTAAATTTTCAAAGAGATCGTATAATGTAGAGCCCATATATGGTAGATATAAGGTGTTCCCTAATGCAAGTGGAAATATACTCACAAATACAGTAGAAAAATCAGCATAGCAAAAGAGTATTCCATGATCCACATGATATCCTGAGATAAATGTATCATGACAATGAATTGAGTCCAGATAGTACAATACTAATCATGCTATTGCAGTCAACAATTCCTTTGTTGGATTTGCCACCTCCCTGATTACACAAAACAAAAGTAATGTGGAAGCAGAGCATTGAGCAGTCACTGTCATCTTCCCCTTGGTAAAATCAATGCTACCGGTTCAGATCCTACTTATCAGACAGAATGCAATATGTGTCTACTGTTGACAATATTTCCCTTACGCTCAGAGTAACAAGTGGGCTTCCCCAAGGCTCCATTCTTGCTCTTTTTTTAATTTACCTATTTATAAATTGCCTGTCCACTGTTTGCACTTCTGTGCGCATATATGCAGATGACACTATAATCTAAAAATTCAAATGTATCTCAGATTGAGGCAGCTTTACAGGATGATTTCTCTGAAACTAAACATGGATAACTAAAACAAACTGTTCTTAAAGTGTTAGTAATGTCTTAAAAAATTTTTTTACATTTAGAAAAGCTTAAAAAGCTGATCTAAATACAAAAAACCGTATCTCTCAAACCGTTATGGTTTAAGAGATACGGGCATTTAAAGTTTGCTGTTTCCTACTGACAGGAGATCCGTGTCGGTCGACACTGAGGCGCTTGAGAAGTGCCGAGATCTTGTTACTTACACGGAATCCCTTCATTGGAATGGTCTAAAATGTGTGCCTGGTGTTCATATATCTATCTATCTATCTATCTATCTATCTATCTATCTATCTATCTGTCTGTCTATCTATCTCATATCTATCTATCTATCTATCTATCTATCTATCTATCTATCTATCTATCTATCAATCTCATATCTATATCTATCTCATATCTATCTATCTATCTGCCTATCAATCTCATATCTATCTATCTCTCTTGTCTAAGAGTCAAAGGGGGGATCAGCAGTCAAGAGAGGGAGAGAGTCAAAGGGGGGGAGTCACATATAGAGAATATACACTCTGTCACACTGATACACATATAGAGAAGCACACACACATACTTACACACTGATATCCTCACAGAGACTCACACACACTGACACACTTATATACATATAGGGAACACACACTGACACACTTATATACATATAGGAAACACACACTGAACCACATATACAACTGGGAACACATACTGACACACACACACACACACACACACACACACACATATAGAGAACACACAAACTGACACATATAGGGAACACACAAACACACTGACACTTAAACACATACAGAGGCAGGGCATAAATGGGTAGGGCACAAGCGGTGGAGCCAAGGGGCGGCAAAATTAGGTTTTGCCTAGGATGGCAAAAATCCTTTCACCAGCCCTGGGTAGAAAGACAGTAGATAGATAGATAGATAGATAGATAGATAGATAGATAGATAGATAGATATGAAATAGATAGATAGATATGAAATAGATAGATAGATAGATAGATAGATAGATAGATAGATAGATAGATAGATATGTGATAGATAGATAGATAGATAGATAGATAGATAGATAGATAGATAGATATGAGATAGATAGATAGATAGATAGATAGATAGATAGATAGATATGAGATAGATAGATAGATAGATAGATAGATAGATAGATATTAGATAGATAGATAGATAGATAGATAGATAGATAGATAGATATGTGATAGATAGATAGATAGATAGATAGATAGATAGATATGAGATAGATAGATAGATAGATAGATAGATAGATAGATAGATAGATAGATATGAGATAGATAGATAGATAGATAGATAGATATGAGATAGATAGATAGATAGATAGATATGAGATAGATAGATAGATAGATAGATAGATAGATAGATAGATAGATATGAGATAGATAGATAGATAGATAGATAGATAGATAGATAGATAGATATGTGATAGATAGATAGATATGAGATAGATAGATATGAAATAGATATTAGATATATAGATAGATAGATACAGATAGATAGATATTGTGCACTTGATTTTTTATTTTCACAATATTCCTATGAAACCTGCTCACTGAGATGTTTTTTCTAGGATTACACAGAATGAATGAAACAATAGTAAAGGAGTTTCTTCTTGTGGGTTTTGAAGTTCACCAGAACATTAAGGTTCTGCTCTTCATTCTCTTCCTTATGGTATATGTGACAACAGTGACTGGGAACCTTCTTATTATGTCCGTAATCTATACACATCAACATCTACATTCTCCTATGTACACGTTTCTAGGTAACCTCTCCCTATGTGAAATTATTTTTACTTCTAATATTGTTCCTAACATGCTTTCTGTCATACTGAGAGGAAGAAGGACAATATCTTTCAACGGTTGTATCTCCCAGTTTTACTTTTATGCCTTTGTAGGAAGTACAGAATGTTTTCTTCTCACAGTGATGTCCTATGATCGGTACTTGGCCATCTGTCAACCCTTGCACTATAATTTTATCATGGACATTAGAATGCAAAAATGTCTTATTGTTTTGTCATGGCTGCCTATTTCCCTGGTAACCCTAGCACGCTTTATTCTAATACACCAGTTACATTTTTGCGGTCCCAATGTTATAGACCACATATTTTGTGATCTTGATCCGATCTTGGAACTTTCCTGCTCAGACACATCCATCATTGAAACAGAAGTCCTTGTAGCTTCAGTCAATGTGATCCTTCTCCCATTTCTATTCATCATTTCGACTTATGTCCGTATCATTTTAGCCATCCTGCGGATTCAGTCCACTCAAGGAAGACAGAAAACATTCTCCACCTGCAGCTCCCACCTGATCATTGTGTCCACTTATTTTGTAACTCTACTTACAGTTTATGGCATTCCTTCAAAAGCACATTCCTCAACTGCCACCAAAATCCGATCATTGCTGTACATTGTGGGGACCCCACTTTTCAACCCCATTATATACAGTCTGAGGAACAAGGAGATCCGTGGAGTCCTTCATAAACTGGGCAATGAGATTAAAAGGAAGACTGGATCAGGAAAAAATTAGATAGTTTAGAGAAGCTAAAGATTATTATTATTATGTTATTATATTATTATATTATTATTATTATTATGAAAACTGTGTTATAAGAGTAGAACAAGGCTACTGCCACTAATTAATTCTAAATTAGTACAGGATAAACATATTTAGTTTAATCAACAGAACAGCTAGTGTGCAAATTGCATTTTTATAATGTACTCAATGGGATAGCGTCATTCACCGATGACTAGAGATCACAATAGAGAAATGCAACAAATTGAACTATAATCATTTTTTAAAGCGGTACTACCACCGCTTAGCATCATTGTTTCTAATAATTCACCTATCTGGTGACTAGCTGCTTAGTAGCGCTAGTTGCCAGAATTATTACCTGGTTATGGAGAAATATGCATTAATCCTCAGCTGACAGGCTAGACGAAGTGCAGACATCTTGCCCTAGTGACGCCTGCGCTGTCAGTTCCAGATGGCTGTAGGAGGCGTTGATAGGAGCCATTCGGCTCTGGAAGGGAAGGACAGCGCAGACGTCACTAGGACAAGATGTACGCGCTCTATCCTGCCTGTCACCCAAGGATGAATGCATATTTCTCCATAACCAGGTAATAATTCTGGTGACTAGCGCTACTAAGCAGCTAGTCACCAGATAGGCAATTATTAGAAACAAAGTTGCTTAGCGGTGGTAGTTCCGCTTTAACTAAATGACTCCCCACAATTATAATAGCTTTGTATAACTCAGTAGGAAAGCCCTGTAAAATATATATATATTTTCTTATAAAGATAAAGGGCCAGATGTTCAAAGAAGTAGTGGAATAGCTTTTGTTGTTTGTAACGACATTTCAAAGTACACTGTTATTGGGCTCATTTATATAGTGTTGGTTGTGATTGGAAATAAGTTGTTTTGACTTTGGAATTGTCGTGTGTACAAACAAAAATGTTGTCATGTAGGTATGCATGTACTGTGCTTCTATTTTCTTCAATAATTATAGGTTTCTCACATTCTGTTAACTGCCTGAATACTGGCTTTGTGATGAATGAAACGGTACGGAAGACAGTAGTCAGCTGGTTTATATGTATATAGAAGATCCTGAATAACTCAGTAGGGCAGAGACTCCAAAAGGAGTTCCGAAACATGGCAAATATGAAAAGGAGAGTAAAAAAAAAAAAAAGAGTAGTCAAAGGGCAGGCTGGAGGTCAGGGTAGGCGGAGCAGAAGCACAGCTTTAAGACGGACCGAGGAGGCAGACAGCGTGGGTGCATAGGTGGAGGAACAAGCTGAAGGTCTGAGCAGGCTGAAAACAGGCAAAATTATATCTACAGGCCAAGAGTAAAAAAACAGCAATGGAAATACAATAACTGCGAAGTAACTATATAGAGCGCAAGCCTGACAAGAGAGCGGCGAGAATAGAGAGGCAGGGTCTTATATATGCCTCAATAGCATCTGAAGTCATTGCACACAACATCAGAGGCCCTGAAAAAACAGCTGAGAACCAGGTCCGTCCATACGCGAGTCGGCGGCTGCACAGGAGAGTGGTCAGATCACAACACATTCAGAACGTCACATTTCCTCTACTTTTTTTCTTAAAGGGATAGTAACACTTCGTTTTAACTTTATTTTATTTTGTAGGCATTAAAAAAACATGAAGAATGATATAAGTCTTATCTCTCAAACCTTTATGGTTTATGAGATATTCACAAGCAAAGTTCCCCTCCCCGCCCCTTTTTCCTAGTGTAAGCCATCTCTTCTCAGATGTGAATCTGGTTGTATGACAGTACAGATAACAGAAGGGGACAATTTTCTTTGTATGAAAACAATGAAAACCCTTCCCCCCTTGACAAGTTTTTCAGCTTTTTCCATTATCTTAATTGAAGATTGTCCCTCTCTGCAGTCTACCTGGGCACCTCCCTTCTGATCTGGTTGAACAGGGGGGGGATACTTTGTTTGTGAATATCTCTTAAACCATAAAGGTTTCAGAGATAAGACTTATATCATTCTTCATGTTTTTTTAATGCCTACAAAATAAAATAAAGTTAAAATGAAGTATTACTATCCCTTTAATGTACAAATTGTGTTTTTTACATGACTTTTTTTGTCGTTGTTTAAAATAAATTTTCTTTTGCTCTATACAATGCTGGTGGATAATTTAGCCACTACCTTGCCCCACCCCTTTGCCCAGAAATTCTGGCGTTGTTTCCTATACGACAGACATTACTAGTTTTTTATTGTATAATAGTGTAAAAGCCCCTATACACTGGCCACGGTCCGGTAAGGTAAAGAGGCCGCTCCTGCTCTGCATGCTGCCGCTGCCTCACTGGCAGAGCACACAATGTAGTCATGCGCAGTAGAGACTGCCCGTCGGGCAGCCTCTTTTGCACATGACTGCATCGGACAAACATTCTGGCCTCTTATATTATAGGATTGTAAAGAAAATATGTTGTTCTTTCATACAATTACCTATATTTGTTGTTCATACAACTTTTTTTGTTGTTATCCCTTTGAACATGCAGCCCAAAGTGTACTAGTCCTTTAACCCCTTAACGACCCTTGATGGTCATAGTACATGGGGAGTCCAGAACCGGAAATAGAAAAAAAAATGCTCCGTGGTCCTTAAGCGGCCTCGATGAGCCGATCAGCCGGTCGTTAAGGAGTTAACTAGTAGATTTCATATAATCAATTAAAGGGCTTGTACAGAAAGCAAAAGATGAGTAATTCTGGGGAGTGACAACTGAACCAAAAAAGGGGGAAATTAAAATGACCATTTGCTGATGTGGGGCTTTTAACCCTTTGAGTGTCAGAGGTACCCAAAGCATTGCATTGCACACCTCTCTGGCACTCAAAGGGTTAACCTTCTGAATGCTATAGATGTCTCCAATGCAATGTAGAGCAATGAGCTGGAGACCACTCCTTTGTTCAGTGGGTTACAAGACCCATTTAAAGGGAATTTGGGGAATAATAATGTAACACCTATGGCGCAGTTGGTATTGTCCAAAATTGCCCTGGTTTGCTTTTTGGCAATAATCTCATTATTTTTGTATCTAAAGTACGTGTCAACCCTTTGAGTGCCAGTGAGGTATCAACGCATTGCAACAGAAAGCATTGGCACTCAAAGAGTCAAACTCCATGGATGCTTGCAATTCAGGATGGGCTAAAGTTGTCGCCGTGTTCCAGTGAGAAATTCTGTGAAAACCACATTATTATCCGCTTTTTCATGAGAAATTCCGCTTTTAAAACAGTGAGTAAAATTTCTGCGTTTTACACCCATTAGCCAAAATTCCCCGATGATTTTTCAGTGGCTAGAAAGTTTCCGCCCATTGATTTACGTTGTTTTCGCATTTCCGCTGTGAAAACGTGACATTTTCACTGAAGGCAGACACAATAGAAGCAGCTACAGTGCGAGATAGACATGCTGTGCTGTTCTCTTGTGATATTTTGCAAAAAGTGAGGCAGGAGAGGCTCATAGTGACTCCTATCACAATGAACAGTAAAAAGAGGAACTGGAAGGACCCTTATTATGTGTCCACTGAGTCTGAGGAGGAGGAAGTGACTACTGAACCAATGCTGTCCAGTCCCCCTAAATCACCCCAAGGGATCTTGGGGAATTAATGGAAAGGGAGGGAGAAAAGGGAATGTGAAGGGAGGAGAAAAGAGTAGTACTAGTGAGAGCAGGACAGGTCAGCTGCCTGTGCCTGCTGCAAGATGTGCTGCCTCTGCTGCCAGTGTCACCATTGCTGTACCTGCTTCCAGATGTGCTGCCCCTGATGCCTTTAGTGCTGTACCTGCTGCCAGTGCTGAACCTGCTGCCAGCAATACTTTGCCTGCTGCTAATGTGCCTTATAGCACTCAGGAGGGAGAGAAAATGATACCATGTGTGACAGCAAGGGACCCTAAGTCACACTTGCCATCCCCAAGTGATCCTGCCACTGCTAGTACTACTGCTACTAAGGTCCAGCAACTTGTTAGCCTTAGGAGTGTAGGAGTGGGTAATCAACAACAATAACCTCATATTACTAGTAACTGTGAGACTTAGAAGGAAGACTCTACAGCTGAACTTGATGTGGTTGGTGTTAGTAGTAGTAATGATGAAGCAGCCAGAGTGGTAGGAGAAACATTTGAGAGCATCCAGACTAGCACTCAAGGGAGCCCACACCATTCCTCTGACCCAGGGAGTCCTCCCTTTCCTTCACTAAAGTGTCAAAATGGAACAGGATACTGAAGACTAAGAGGCCAGAAACGTTGTTGGGGGAGAACAGGCGCACACTTAATACCACCACCAGCAGGAGCACAGATCAGCTGCTTGTCCCTACTGCTACTGCTACCGCTGCCAGTCTGCCTTCTTCACGTCACCAAGAAATGGCAAGTGTTACATTAGGGGACCCTCTGTCACATTGTTTGTCACCTCCTCCAAGCAGCAGTGAGATGTCTGTAATAGAGCATCAGCAGCACATAGGGGCTAGTGGTGGTGGTGATGATGATGCTGGAGAAGCTGGGGTGGAAGAGACATTGATGGCCTTTTTAGCAGAAACTGAGAAGGAATGGGACACAGGGATGAGGATGGGCATCACCACCACCACCACTAGCAGTGAGATTTTGGAATTAGAGGACTTTGCAACTGCTCTAATTCCTTCTGATGCTGAGATGCAAGGGCAGCAGGATGCTGAGGAGCAGGCTAGTGTGCCACAGACCACAGTAGACACAATGGGAATGGGGTCAACAAATGATGTGGGACTAGGACAGTTTCATTTGCCAGTGCCAGCAATACTCCTGGTCATAGTTTCAGTGCTGAATCTGAGGCAGTAGCAGCAACGGTAGTAACATCATCCACTGCAGTTATGGGTGTGGGATTAGTTTTCTGTTGGGGCAAGCACAGTGCAGTCATCAGCAATGGCACTGTGCACAATTTGTGACAAGTAAGTGAGAAGAGGAAAGGAGGTAGCACACCTTGGCACAAACTCTCTGATATCACACATGAAACACAGACACCATGACATTTATATCAAACATGTTAACTCCAAACAACCACCACAGAAATCAAGCACCTCTGTTGCTGTCCCTGACTCTCCAGAAAGGTAACAAGAGGTGAGGCAGAGATCAAAGAGGAGGAAGAATAGAGCAACCCAGGCAGAGACTGGAAGTTCCATGATGAGTGAAACAACTAGCTCGCCATCACCTTCTAGGGTAACTACATCTTCTGCCAATCCACCTCTTTCATTGTTACCTCCCCCACCAAATGATAGCCACTCTGTTGATGCTAGGATTTGGCAGTTCTTCTCTACCCACACATGCCAGTGTAGTGGATGAGAATCGCAATCAGTGCATCAAGTGACATATGAGGAGATTCTATCCCGCGGAATATGCTAAGATGGTGGCAGGGAGGGTTCATCATTACTATTAAACTGTCAGCAAGTTGTCATGTGTCCTTAGCTGGGTCTGGACAAGGGATATAGCAGTACTTGGTTTCAGGTGTCATGGCGTTTGGATACAGTTGTGCCCCCAGATGTTATTTACCACACACACAGACACACACTCACACACACACACTGTGCATATTGCAGTTGCTGATGAGAGCCACAGTTCCTGCTCTCAAGGGAAAAAAAAATCTATTCTAATAACAACACACCCATGATTTTGGATTTGGGACAGGTTGTGAAGAATTAAAGGCCAACTTCTTCTTTTCTCCGCATAGACTGGGGGTTATTTATTGTGTTGCTACTGCCTCAGGTTCATCACTAGAGCTAGTCGTGGCAAGTGGAACTTTCATCATCAATCAGCCAGTCTATTCATCCTGCTGCTTAAACAACTCAGCAGCAGTAGTAAGAACAGCAGTTGCAAATTTCACAATTATGGACTCAGGAGGAGATTTGACAATGGCCAGTGAACACTGGCCAACATGACCTGCAGGCACTAGGCATGTAGGGCATTTTTATTTTTTACTGAAGACTTGAGCTTTGGAAAAAAAAATAAGTTAAAAAAACCAAAAAAAAACATTGTCCTATAAAAAAATAAACCGTTTTTGAGGGGTTTGTTTCTAACAAGCCTTATCTTACAAAATCAATGTTTCCTCAGGGCTTGGGCCTCTAACAGCAAATCTAAGAAATCATTCTCTAGAAAATACTCCATCAAGTCAAGTAATCAGTCCACCCCAGTGACAGCTTATGTCAGGGGATTCCTGTCCCTATCACTTTACATACAAATTTCTTATTTTATTTTATTAACTGTCCCCCCAATACCAGTCAAGAACCCAAACCACAAAACATCCACCTCCATGGACATAACATCCACCTCAATGGACATAACATACACTTCCATGGACACAACATGCACCTCCAACATAACATTCACCTCCATGAACATAACATACACCTCCATGGACATAACATCCACCTCCATGGACATAACATCCACCTCCAACATAACATCTACCACCATGGACATAACATCCACCACCATGGACATAACATCCACTTCCATGGACATAACATCCACCTCCAACATAACATCCACCTCCATGGATATAACATCCACCACCATGTACATAACATCCACCTCCAACATAACATCCACCTCCATGGACATAACATCCACCACCATGGACCTAACATCCACCACCATGGACATAACATCTACCTCCATGGACATAACATCCACCTCCATGGACCTAACATCCACCACCATGGACATAACATCCACCTCCATGGATATAACATCTACCTCCATGGACATAACATCCACCTCCAAGGACATAACATCCATCACCATGGACATAACATTCACCTCCAACATAAAATCCACCTCCATGGACATAACATCCACCTTTATGGACATAACATTCACCTCCAACATAACATCCACCTCCATGGACATAATATCCACCTCCATAGACATAACATCCACCACCATGGACATAACATCTACCACCATGGACATAACATCCACCTCCATGGACATAACATCCACCTCCATGGACATAACATCCACCTTCATGGACATAACATTCACCTCCAACATAACATCCACCTCCATGGACATAATATCCACCTCCATAGACATAACATCCACCACCATGGACATAACATCTACCACCATGGACATAACATCCACCTCCATGGACATAACATCCACCTCCATGGACATAACATCCACCACCATGGACATAACATTCACCTCCAACATAACATCCATCACCATGGACATAACATTCACCTCCAACATAACATCCACCTTCATGGACATAACATCCACCACCATGGACATAACATTCACCTCCAACATAACCTTCACCTCCATGGATACAACATCCACCACCATTGACATAACATCCACCTCCATTGACATAACATCCACCTCCATGGACATATCCACCACCATGGACATAACATCCACCACCATGGACATAACATCTACCTCCATGGATATAACATCCACCTCCAAGGACATAACATCCATCACCATGGACATAACATCCACCTTCATGGATATAACATTCACCTCCAACATAGCATTAACCTCCATGGACATAACATCCACCACCATGGACATAACATCCACCTCCAAGGACATAACATCCACCACCATGGACATAACATCCACCTCCAAGGACATAACATCCATCACCATGGACATAACATTCACCTCCAACATAACATCGACCTCCATGGACATAACATCCACCTTTATGGACATAACATTCACCTCCAACATAACATCCACCTCCATGGACATAACATCCACCTCCATGGACATAACATCCACCACCATGGACATAACATCTACCACCATGGACATAACATCCACCTCCAACATAACATCCACCTCCATGGACATAACATCCACCTTCATGGACATAACATTCACCTCCAACATAACATCCACCATCATGGACATAACATCCACCTCCATGGACATAACATCCACCATCATGGACATAACATCCACCTCCATGGACATAACATCCACCTCCAACATAACATCCACCTCCATGGACATAACATCCACCACCATGGACATAACATCCACCACCATGGACATAACATTCACCTCCAACATAACATCCACCTCCATAGACAAAACATCCACCACCATGGACATAACATCCACCTCCAACATAACATCCACCTCCATGGACATAACATCCACCTTCATGGACATAACATTCACCTCCAACATAACATCCACCTCCAACATAACATTCACCACCATGGACATAACATCCCCCTCCATGGACATAACATCCACCACCATGGACATAACATCCACCTCCAACATAACATCCACCTCCATGGACATAACATTCACCTCCAACATAACATCCACCTCCATGGACATAACATCCACCACCATGGACATAACATCCACCACCATGGACATAACATTCACCTCCAACATAACATCCACCTCCATGGACAAAACATTCACCTCCCACATAACATTCACCTCCATGGATATAACATCCACCACCATGGACATAACATCCACCACCATGGACATAACATCCAACACCATGGACATAACATCCACCACCATGGACATAACATTCACCTCCAACATAACATCTACCTCCATGGACATAACATCCACCTCCCACATAAAATTTACCTCCATGGATATAACATTCACCACCATGGACATAACATCCACCTCCATGGACATATCCACCACCATGGACATAACATCCACCACCATGGACATAACATCTACCTCCATGGATATAACATCCACCTCCAAGGACATAACATCCATCACCATGGACATAACATTCACCTTCATGGACATAACATTCACATCCAACATAACATCCACCTTTATGGACATAACATTCACCTCCATGGACATAACATCCACCACCATGTACATAACATCCACCTCCAACATAACATCCACCTCCATGGACATAACATCCACCACCATGGACATAACATCTACCCCATGGACATAACATCCACCTCCATGGACCTAACATCCACCTCCATGGACATAAATCCACCTCCTTGGACATAACATCTACCTCCATGGACATAACATCCACCTCCAAGGACATAACATCCATCACCATGGACATAACATTCACCTCCAACATAACATCCACCTCCATGGACATAACATCCACCTTTATGGACATAATATTCACCTCCAACATAACATCCACCTCCATGGACATAACATCCACCTCCATGGACAAAACATCCACCACCATGGACATAACATCTACCACCATGGACATAACATCCACCCCCATGGACATAACATCCACCTCCATGGACATAACATCCACCACCATGGACATAACATCTACCTCCATGGACATAACATTCACCTCCAACATAACATCCACCTCCATGGACCTAACATCCACCACCATGGACATAACATCCACCTCCATGGATATAACATCTACCTCCATGGACATAACATCCACCTCCAAGGACATAACATCCATCACCATGGACATAACATTCACCTCCAACATAACATCCACCTCCATGGACATAACATACACCTTTATGGACATAACATTCACCTCCAACATAACATCCACCTCCATGGACATAACATCCACCTCCATGGACAAAACATCCACCACCATGGACATAACATCTACCTCCATGGACATAACATCCACCTCCATGGACCTAACATCCACCACCATGGATATAACATCTACCTCCATGGACATAACATTCACCTCCAACATAACATCCACCACCATGGACATAACATTCACCTCCAACATAACATCCACCTCCATGGACATAACATCCACCACCATGGACATAACATTCACCTCCAACATAACCTTCACCTCCATGGATATAACATCCACCACTATGGACATAACATCCACCTCCATTGACATAACATCCACCTCCATGGACATATCCACCACCATGGACATAACATCCACCACCATGGACATAACATCTACCTCCATGGATATAACATCCACCTCCAAGGACATAACATCCATCACCATGGACATAACATCCACCTTCATGGATATAACATTCACCTCCAACATAGCATTAACCTCCATGGACATAACATCCATCACCATGGACATAACATCCACCTCCAAGGACATAACATCCATCACCATGGACATAATATTTACCTCCAACATAACATCCACCTCCATGGAAATAACATCCACCTCCATGGACATAACATCCACCACCATGGACATAACATCTACCACCATGGACATAACATCCACCTCCATGGACATAACATCCACCTTCATGGACATAACATTCACCTCCAACATAACATCCACCTCCATGGACATAACATCCACGTCCATGGACATAACATCCACCTCCAATATAACATCCACCTCACACATAACATCCACCTCCATGGACATAACATCCACCTCCAACATAACATTCACCACCATGGACATACCATCCACCTCCATAGACATAACATCCACCACCATGGACATAACATCCACCTCCATGGACATAACATCCACCACCATGGACATAACATCCACCTCCAACATAACATCCACCTCCATGGACATAACATCCACCACCATGGACATAACATTCACCTCCAACATAACATCCACCTCCATGGACATAACATCCACCACCATGGACATAACATCCACCTCCAACATAACATCCACCACCATGGACATAACATCCACCACCATGGACATAACATTCACCTCCAACATAACATCCACCTCCATGGACATAACATCCACCACCATGGACATAACATTCACCTCCAACATAACATTCACCTCCATGGACATAACATCCACCACCATGGACATAACATCCACCTCCATGGGCATAACATCCACCTCCATGGACATATCCACCACCATGGACATAACCTCCACCACCATGTACATAACATCCACCACCATGGACATATCATCCACCACCATGGACATATCCACCACCATGGACATAACATCCACTTCCATGGACATAACATCCTCCTTCAACATAACATCCACCACCATGGACATAACATCCACCACCATGGACATAACATCTACCACCATGGACATAATATCCACCTCCATGGAGATAACATTCACCTCCAACATAACATCCACCTCCATGGACATAACATCTACCACCATGGACATAACATCCACCACCATGGACATAACATCCACCACCATGGACATATCCACCACCATGGACATAACATCCACTTCCATGGACATAACATCCTCCTTCAACATAACATCCACTACCATGGACATAACATCCACCTCCATGGACATAACATCCACCACCATGGACATAACATCTACCACCATGGACATAATATCCACCTCCAACATAACATCCACCTCCATGGACATAATATCCACCTCCATAGACATAACATCCACCACCATGGACATAACATCTACCACCATGGACATAACATCCACCTCCATGGACATAACATCCACCATCATGGACATAACATCCACCTCCATGGACATAACATCCACCTCCAACATAACATCCACCTCCATGGACATAACATCCACCACCATGGACATAACATCCACCACCATGGACATAACATTCACCTCCAACATAACATCCACCTCCATGGACAAAACATCCACCACCATGGACATAACATCCACCTCCAACATAACATCCACCTCCATGGACATAACATCCACCTTCATGGACATAACATTCACCTCCAACATAACATCCACCTCCAACATAACATTCACCACCATGGACATAACATCCCCCTCCATGGACATAACATCCACCACCATGGACATAACATCCACCTCCAACATAACATCCACCTCCATGGACATAACATTCACCTCCAACATAACATCCACCTCCATGGACATAACATCCACCACCATGGACATAACATCCACCACCATGGACATAAAATTCACCTCCAACATAACATCCACGTCCATGGACAAAACATTCACCTCCCACATAACATTCACCTCCATGGATATAACATCCACCACCATGGACATAACATCCACCACCATGGACATAACATCCAACACCATGGACATAACATCCACCACCATGGACATAACATTAACCTCCAACATAACATCTACCTCCATGGACATAACATCCACCTCCCACATAAAATTCACCTCCATGGATATAACATCCACCACCATGGACATAACATCCACCTCCATGGACATATCCACCACCATGGACATAACATCCACCACCATGGACATAACATCTACCTCCATGGATATAACATCCACCTCCAAGGACATAACATCCATCACCATGGACATAACATTCACCTTCATGGACATAACATTCACCTCCAACATAACATCCACCTTTATGGACATAACATTCACCTCCATGGACATAACATCCACCACCATGTACATAACATCCACCTCCAACATAACATCCACCTCCATGGACATAACATCCACCACCATGGACATAACATCTACCCCATGGACATAACATCCACCTCCATGGACCTAACATCCACCTCCATGGACATAAATCCACCTCCATGGACATAACATCTACCTCCATGGACATAACATCCACCTCCAAGGACATAACATCCATCACCATGGACATAACATTCACCTCCAACATAACATCCACCTCCATGGACATAACATCCACCTTTATGGACATAATATTCACCTCCAACATAACATCCACCTCCATGGACATAACATCCACCTCCATGGACAAAACATCCACCACCATGGACATAACATCTACCACCATGGACATAACATCCACCTCCATGGACATAACATCCACCACCATGGACATAACATCTACCTCCATGGACATAACATTCACCTCCAACATAACATCCACCTCCATGGACCTAACATCCACCACCATGGACATAACATCCACCTCCATGGATATAACATCTACCTCCATGGACATAACATCCACCTCCAAGGACATAACATCCATCACCATGGACATAACATTCACCTCCAACATAACATCCACCTCCATGGACATAACATCCACCTTTATGGACATAACATTCACCTCCAACATAACATCCACCTCCATGGACAAAACATCCACCACCATGGACATAACATCTACCTCCATGGACATAACATCCACCTCCATGGACCTAACATCCACCACCATGGATATAACATCTACCTCCATGGACATAACATTCACCTCCAACATAACATCCACCACCGTGGACATAACATTCACCTCCAACATAACATCCACCTCCATGGACATAACATCCACCACCATGGACATAACATTCACCTCCAACATAACCTTCACCTCCATGGATATAACATCCACCACTATGGACATAACATCCACCTCCATTGACATAACATCCACCTCCATGGACATATCCACCACCATGGATATAACATCCACCACCATGGACATAACATCTACCTCCATGGATATAACATCCACCTCCAAGGACATAACATCCATCACCATGGACATAACATCCACCTTCATGGATATAACATTCACCTCCAACATAGCATTAACCTCCATGGACATAACATCCATCACCATGGACATAACATCCACCTCCAAGGACATAACATCCATCACCATGGACATAACATTCACCTCCAACATAACATCGACCTCCATGGACATAACATCCACTTTTATGGACATAATATTTACCTCCAACATAACATCCACCTCCATGGAAATAACATCCACCTCCATGGACATAACATCCACCACCATGGACATAACATCTACCACCATGGACATAACATCCACCTCCATGGACATAACATCCACCTTCATGGACATAACATTCACCTCCAACATAACATCCACCTCCATGGACATAACATCCACCTCCATGGACATAACATCCACCTCCAATATAACATCCACCTCACACATAACATCCACCTCCATGGACATAACATCCACCTCCAACATAACATTCACCACCATGGACATACCATCCACCTCCATAGACATAACATCCACCACCATGGACATAACATCCACCTCCATGGACATAACATCCACCACCATGGACATAACATCCACCTCCAACATAACATCCACCTCCATGGACATAACATCCACCACCATGGACATAACATTCACCTCCAACATAACATCCACCTCCATGGACATAACATCCACCACCATGGACATAACATCCACCTCCAACATAACATCCATCACCATGGACATAACATCCACCACCATGGACATAACATTCACCTCCAACATAACATCCACCTCCATGGACATAACATCCACCACCATGGACATAACATTCACCTCCAACATAACATTCACCTCCATGGACATAACATCCACCACCATGGACATAACATCCACCTCCATGGACATAACATCCACCTCCATGGACATATCCACCACCATGGACATAACCTCCACCACCATGTACATAACATCCACCACCATGGACATAACATCCACCACCATGGACATATCCACCACCATGGACATAACATCCACTTCCATGGACATAACATCCTCCTTCAACATAACATCCACCACCATGGACATAACATCCACCACCATGGACATAACATCTACCACCATGGACATAATATCCACCTCCATGGACATAACATTCACCTCCAACATAACATCCACCTCCATGGACATAACATCTACCACCATGGACATAACATCCACCACCATGGACATAACATCCACCACCATGGACATATCCACCACCATGGACATAACATCCACTTCCATGGACATAACATCCTCCTTCAACATAACATCCACTACCATGGACATAACATCCACCTCCATGGACATAACATCCACCACCACGGACATAACATCTACCACCATGGACATAATATCCACCTCCATGGACATAACATTCACCTCCAACATAACATCCACCTCCATGGACATAACACCCACCTCCATGGACATAACATCCACCACCATGGACATAACATCTACCACCATGGACATAACATCCACCACTATGGACATAACATCCACCACCATGTACATAACATCCACCTTCATGGACATAACATTCACCTCCAACATAACATCCACCTCCATGAAAATAACATCCACCTCAATGGACATAACATCCATGGACATAACATCCACCACCATGGACATAACATTCACATCCATGGACATAACAACTGTCACCATGGACATAACATCCACCTCCATGGACATAACATCCACCTCCATGGACATAACATCCACCTCCAACATAACATCTACCTACATGGACATAACATCCACCTCCAACATAACATCTACCTCCATGGATATAACATCCTCCTTCAACATAACATCCACCTCCATGAAAATAACATCCACCTCAATGGACATAACATCCATGGACATAACATCCACCACCATGGACATAACATTCACATCCATATCCATGGACATAACATCTATCACCATGGACATAACATCCACCTCCATGGACATAACATCCACCTCCAACATAACATCTACCTCCATGGACATAACATCCTCCTTCAACATAACATCCACCACCATGGACATAACATCCACCTCCATGGACATAACATCCACCACCATGGACATAACATCTACCACCATGGACATAATATCCACCTCCATGGACATAACATTCACCTCCAGCATAACATCCACCTCCATGGACATAACATCTACCACCATGGACATAACATCCACCACCATGGACATAACATCCACCTCCAACATAACATCCACCACCATGGACATAACATCCACTTCCATGGACATAACATCCTCCTTCAACATAACATCCACCTTCATGGACATAACATCCACCACCATGGACATAACATCTACCCCATGGACATAACATCCACCTCCATGGACCTAACATCCACCACCATGGACATAACATCCACCTCCATGGACATAACATCTACCTCCAACATAACATCCTCCTCCATGTACATAACATCCACCTCCAACATAACATCCACCTCCATGGACATAACATCTACCTCCATGGACATAACATCCACCTCCAAGGACATAACATCCATCACCATGGACATAACATTCACCTCCAACATAACATCCACCTCCATGGACATAACATCCACCACCATGGACATAACATCCACCTCCAACATAACATTCACCACCAGGGACATACAATCCACCACGTTGGACATAACATCCACCTCCATGGACATAACATCCACCTTTATGAACATAACATTCACCTCCAACATAACATCCACCTCCATGGACATAACATCCACCTCCATGGACAAAACATCCACCACCATGGACATAACATCTACCACCATAGACATAACATCCACCCCCATGGACATAACATCCACCTTCATGGACATAACATTCACCTCCAACATAACATCCACCTCCATGGACATAACATCCACCTCCATGGACATAACATCCACCTGCAACATAACATTCACCACCATGGACATAACATCCACCTCCATAGACTTAACATCCACCAACATGGACATAACATCCACCACCATGGACATAACATCCACCTCCAACATAACATCCACCTCCATGGACATAACATCCACCACCATGGACATAACATTCACCTCCAACATAACATCCACCTCCATGGACATAACATCCACCACCATGGACATAACATCACCTCCAACATAAAATCCACCACCATGGACATAACATCCACCACCATGGACATAACATCCACCACCATGGACATAACATTCACCTCCAACATAACCTTCACCTCCATGGATATAACATCCACCACCATGGACATAACATCCACCTCCATTGACATAACATCCACCTCCATGGACATATCCACCACCATGGACATAACATCCACCACCATGGACATAACATCTACCTCCATGGATATAACATCCACCTCCAAGGACATAACATCCATCACCATGGACATAACATCCACCTTCATGGATATAACATTCACCTCCAACATAGCATTAACCTCCATGGACATAACATCCATCACCATGGACATAACATCCACCTCCAAGGACATAACATCCATCACCATGGACATAACATTCACCTCCAACATAACATCGACCTCCATGGACATAACATCCACTTTTATGGACATAACATTTACCTCCAACATAACATCCACCTCCATGGAAATAACATCCACCTCCATGGACATAACATCCACCACCATGGACATAACATCTACCACCATGGACATAACATCCACCTCCATGGACATAACATCCACCTTCATGGACATAACATTCACCTCCAACATAACATCCACCTCCATGGACATAACATCCACCTCCATGGACATAACATCCACCTCCAATATAACATCCACCTCACACATAACATCCACCTCCATGGACATAACATCCACCTCCAACATAACATTCACCACCATGGACATAACATCCACCTCCATAGACATAACATCCACCACCACGGACATAACATCCACCTCCATGGACATAACATCCACCACCATGGACATAACATCCACCTCCAACATAACATCCACCTCCATGGACATAACATCCACCACCATGGACATAACATTCACCTCCAACATAACATCCACCTCCATGGACATAACATCCACCACCATGGACATAACATCCACCTCCAACATAACATCCACCACCATGGACATAACATCCACCACCATGGACATAACATTCACCTCCAACATAACATCCACCTACATGGACATAACATCCACCACCATGGACATAACATTCACCTCCAACATAACATTCACCTCCATGGACATAACATCCACCACCATGGACATAACATCCACCTCCATGGACATAACATCCACCTCCATGGACATATCCACCACCATGGACATAACCTCCACCACCATGTACATAACATCCACCACCATGGACATAACATCCACCACCATGGACATATCCACCACCATGGACATAACATCCACTTCCATGGACATAACATCCTCCTTCAACATAACATCCACCACCATGGACATAACATCCACCACCATGGACATAACATCTACCACCATGGACATAATATCCACCTCCATGGACATAACATTCACCTCCAACATAACATCCACCTCCATGGACATAACATCTACCACCATGGACATAACATCCACCACCATGGACATAACATCCACCACCATGGACATATCCACCACCATGGACATAACATCCACTTCCATGGACATAACATCCTCCTTCAACATAACATTCACTACCATGGACATAACATCCACCTCCATGGACATAACATCCACCACCATGGACATAACATCTACCACCATGGACATAATATCCACCTCCATGGACATAACATTCACCTCCAACATAACATCCACCTCCATGGACATAACACCCACCTCCATGGACATAACATCCACCACCATGGACATAACATCTACCACCATGGACATAACATCCACCACTATGGACATAACATCCACCACCATGGACATAACATCCACCTTCATGGACATAACATTCACCTCCAACATAACATCCACCTCCATGAAAATAACATCCACCTCAATGGACATAACATCCATGGACATAACATCCACCACCATGGACATAACATTCACATCCATGGACATAACATCTATCACCATGGACATAACATCCACCTCCATGGACATAACATCCACCTCCATGGACATAACATCCACCTCCAACATAACATCTACCTACATGGACATAACATCCACCTCCAACATAACATCTACCTCCATGGATATAACATCCTCCTTCAACATAACATCCACCTCCATGAAAATAACATCCACCTCAATGGACATAACATCCATGGACATAACATCCACCACCATGGACATAACATTCACATCCATGGACATAACATCTATCACCATGGACATAACATCCACCTCCATGGACATAACATCCACCTCCAACATAACATCTACCTCCATGGACATAACATCCTCCTTCAACATAACATCCACCACCATGGACATAACATCCACCTCCATGGACATAACATCCACCACCATGGACATAACATCTACCACCATGGACATAATATCCACCTCCATGGACATAACATTCACCTCCAACATAACATCCACCTCCATGGACATAACACCCACCTCCATGGACATAACATCCACCACCATGGACATAACATCTACCACCATGGACATAACATCTACCACTATGGACATAACATCCACCACCATGGACATAACATCTACCTCCAACATAACATCTACCTCCATGGACATAACATCCACCTCCAACATAACATCCACCTCCATGAAAATAACATCCACCTCAATGGACATAACATCCATGGACATAACATCCACCACCATGGACATAACATTCACATCCATGGACATAACATCTATCACCATGGACATAACATCCACCTCCATGTACATAACATCCACCTCCATGGACATAACATCCACCTCCAACATAACATCTACCTCCATGGACATAACATCCACCTCCAACATAACATCTTCCTCCATGAAAATAACATCCACCTCAATGAACATAACATCCATGGACATAACATACACCACCATGGACATAACATTCACATCCATGGACATAACATCTATCACCATGGACATAACATCCACCTCCATGGACATAACATCCACCTCCAACATAACATCTATCACCATGGACATAACATCCACCTCCATGGACATAACATCCACTACAACATAACATCCACCTCCATGGACATAACATTCACCTCCAACATAACATCCACTTCCATGGACATAACATCCACCTCCAACATAACATCCACCACCATGGACATAACATCTACCACCATGGACATAATATCCACCTCCATGGACATAACATTCACCTCCAACATAACATCCACTTCCATGGACATAACATCCACCTCCAACATAACATCTACCACCATGGACATAACATCCACCACCATGGACATAACATCCACCACCATGGACATATCCACCACCATGGACATAACATCCACTTCCATGGACATAACATCCTCCTTCAACATAACATCCACCTTCATGGACATAACATCCACTTCCATGGACATAACATCCTCCTTCAACATAACATCCACCACCATGGACATAACATCCACCTCCATGGACATAACATCCACCACCATGGACATAACATCTACCACCATGGACATAATATCCACCTCCATGGACATAACATTCACCTCCAACATAACATCCACCTCCATGGACATAACACCCACCTCCATGGACATAACATCCACCACCATGGACATAACATCTACCACCATGGACATAACATCCACCACCATGGACATAACATCCATCTCCAACATAACATCCACCTCCATGAAAATAACATCCACCTCAATGGACATAACATCCATGGACATAACATACACCACCATGGACATAACATTCACATCCATGGACATAACATCTATCACCATGGACATAACATCCACCTCCATGGACATAACATCCACCTCCAACATAACATCTACCTCCATGGACATAACATCCTCCTTCAACATAACATCCACCACCATGGACATAACATCCACCTCCATGGACATAACATCCACCTCCAACATAACATCCACCTCCATGGACATAACATTCACCTCCATGGATATAACATTCACCTCCAACATAACATCCTCCTCCATGGACATAACATCCACCTCCAACATAACATCCACCTCCATGGACATAACATCTACCACCATGGACATAACATCCATCTCCAACATAACATCCACCTCCATGAAAATAACATCCACCTCAATGGACATAACATCCATGGAAATAACATACACCACCATGGACATAACATTCACATCCATGGACATAACATCTATCACCATGGACATAACATCCACCTCCATGGACATAACATCCACCTCCAACATAACATCTACCTCCATGGACATAACATCCTCCTTCAACATAACATCCACCACCATGGACATAACATCCACCTCCATGGACATAACATCCACCTCCAACATAACATCCACCTCCATGGACATAACATTCACCTCCATGGATATAACATTCACCTCCAACATAACATCCTCCTCCATGGACATAACATCCACCTCCAACATAACATCCACCTCCATGGACATAACATCTACCACCATGGACATAACATCCACCTTCATGGACATAACATCCACCACCATGGACATAACATCCACCACCATGGACATAATATCCACTTCCATGGACATAACATCCTCCTTCAACATAACATCCACCACCATGGACATAACATCCACCTCCATGGACATAATATCCACCTCCATGGACATAACATTCACCTCCAACATAACATCCACCTCCATGGACATAACATCTACCTCCATGGACATAACATCCACCTCCATGGACATAACATCCACCACCATGGACGTAACATCCACCACTATGGACATAACATCCACCACCATGGACATAACATCTACCTCCATGGACATAACATCTACCTCCATGGATATAACATCCATCTCCAACATAACATCCACCTCCATGGACATAACACCCACCTCCATGGACATAACATCCACCACCATGGACATAACATCTACCACCATGGACATAACATCCACCACTATGGACATAACATCCACCACCATGGACATAACATCTACCTCCAACATAACATCTACCTCCATGGACATAACATCCACCTCCAACATAACATCCACCTCCATGAAAATAACATCCACCTCAATGGACATAACATCCATGGACATAACATCCACCACCATGGACATAACATTCACATCCATGGACATAACATCTATCACCATGGACATAACATCCACCTCCATGTACATAACATCCACCTCCATGGACATAACATCCACCTCCAACATAACATCTACCTCCATGGACATAACATCCACCTCCAACATCACATCTTCCTCCATGAAAATAACATCCACCTCAATGGACATAACATCCATGGACATAACATACACCACCATGGACATAACATTCACATCCATGGACATAACATCTATCACCATGGACATAACATCCACCTCCATGGACATAACATCCACCTCCAACATAACATCTATCACCATGGACATAACATCCACCTCCATGGACATAACATCCACCTACAACATAACATCCACCTCCATGGACATAACATCCACCTCCATGGACATAACATTCACCTCCAACATAACATCCACCTCCATGGACATAACATCCACCACCATGGACATAACATCCACCTCCAACATAACATCCACCACCATGGACATAACATCTACCACCATGGACATAATATCCACCTCCATGGACATAACATTCACCTCCAACATAACATCCACCTCCATGGACATAACATCTACCACCATGGACATAACATCCACCACCATGGACATAACATCCACCACCATGGACATATCCACCACCATGGACATAACATCCACTTCCATGGACATAACATCCTCCTTCAACATAACATCCACCTTCATGGACATAACATCCACTTCCATGGACATAACATCCACCACCATGGACATATCCACCTTCATGGACATAACATCCACTTCCATGGACATAACATCCTCCTTCAACATAACATCCACCACCATGGACATAACATCCACCTCCATGGACATAACATCCACCACCATGGACATAACATCTACCACCATGGACATAATATCCACCTCCATGGACATAACATTCACCTCCAACATAACATCCACCTCCATGGACATAACACCCACCTCCATGGACATAACATCCACCACCATGGACATAACATCTACCACCATGGACATAACATCTACCACTATGGACATAACATCCACCA
This sequence comes from Rhinophrynus dorsalis, assembly GCA_037306005.1. Lineage (NCBI taxonomy): Eukaryota > Metazoa > Chordata > Amphibia > Anura > Rhinophrynidae > Rhinophrynus > Rhinophrynus dorsalis. The sequence continues at coordinate 552,334,657 of CM074721.1, forward strand.
CCATGGACATAACATCTACCTCCAACATAACATCTACCTCCATGGACATAACATCCACCTCCAACATAACATCCACCTCCATGAAAATAACATCCACCTCAATGGACATAACATCCATGGACATAACATCCACCACCATGGACATAACATTCACATCCATGGACATAACATCTATCACCATGGACATAACATCCACCTCCATGTACATAACATCCACCTCCATGGACATAACATCCACCTCCAACATAACATCTACCTCCATGGACATAACATCCACCTCCAACATAACATCTTCCTCCATGAAAATAACATCCACCTCAATGGACATAACATCCATGGACATAACATACACCACCATGGACATAACATTCACATCCATGGACATAACATCTATCACCATGGACATAACATCCACCTCCATGGACATAACATCCACCTCCAACATAACATCTATCACCATGGACATAACATCCACCTCCATGGACATAACATCCACTACAACATAACATCCACCTCCATGGACATAACATTCACCTCCAACATAACATCCACTTCCATGGACATAACATCCACCTCCAACATAACATCCACCACCATGGACATAACATCTACCACCATGGACATAATATCCACCTCCATGGACATAACATTCACCTCCAACATAACATCCACTTCCATGGACATAACATCCACCTCCAACATAACATCTACCACCATGGACATAACATCCACCACCATGGACATAACATCCACCACCATGGACATATCCACCACCATGGACATAACATCCACTTCCATGGACATAACATCCTCCTTCAACATAACATCCACCTTCATGGACATAACATCCACTTCCATGGACATAACATCCTCCTTCAACATAACATCCACCACCATGGACATAACATCCACCTCCATGGACATAACATCCACCACCATGGACATAACATCTACCACCATGGACATAATATCCACCTCCATGGACATAACATTCACCTCCAACATAACATCCACCTCCATGGACATAACACCCACCTCCATGGACATAACATCCACCACCATGGACATAACATCTACCACCATGGACATAACATCCACCACCATGGACATAACATCCATCTCCAACATAACATCCACCTCCATGAAAATAACATCCACCTCAATGGACATAACATCCATGGACATAACATACACCACCATGGACATAACATTCACATCCATGGACATAACATCTATCATCATGGACATAACATCCACCTCCATGGACATAACATCCACCTCCAACATAACATCTACCTCCATGGACATAACATCCTCCTTCAACATAACATCCACCACCATGGACATAACATCCACCTCCATGGACATAACATCCACCTCCAACATAACATCCACCTCCATGGACATAACATTCACCTCCATGGATATAACATTCAACTCCAACATAACATCCTCCTCCATGGACATAACATCCACCTCCAACATAACATCCACCTCCATGGACATAACATCTACCACCATGGACATAACATCCATCTCCAACATAACATCCACCTCCATGAAAATAACATCCACCTCAATGGACATAACATCCATGGACATAACATACACCACCATGGACATAACATTCACATCCATGGACATAACATCTATCACCATGAACATAACATCCACCTCCATGGACATAACATCCACCTCCAACATAACATCTACCTCCATGGACATAACATCCTCCTTCAACATAACATCCACCACCATGGACATAACATCCACCTCCATGGACATAACATCCACCTCCAACATAACATCCACCTCCATGGACATAACATTCACCTCCATGGATATAACATTCACCTCCAACATAACATCCTCCTCCATGGACATAACATCCACCTCCAACATAACATCCACCTCCATGGACATAACATCTACCACCATGGACATAACATCCACCTTCATGGACATAACATCCACCACCATGGACATAACATCCACCACCATGGACATAATATCCACTTCCATGGACATAACATCCTCCTTCAACATAACATCCACCACCATGGACATAATATCCACCTCCATGGACATAACATTCACCTCCAACATAACATCCACCTCCATGGACATAACATCTACCTCCATGGACATAACATCCACCTCCATGGACATAACATCCACCACCATGGACGTAACATCCACCACTATGGACATAACATCCACCACCATGGACATAACATCTACCTCCATGGACATAACATCTACCTCCATGGATATAACATCCATCTCCAACATAACATCCACCTCCATGGACATAACATCCATGGACATAACATCCACCTCAATGGACATAACATCCATGGACATAACATCCACCACCATGGACATAACATTCACATCCATGGACATAACATCTATCACCATGGACATAACATCCACCTCCATGGACATAACATCCACCTCCATGGACATAACATCCACCTCCAACATAACATCTACCTACATGGACATAACATCCACCTCCAACATAACATCTACCTCCATGGATATAACATCCTCCTTCAACATAACATCCACCTCCATGAAAATAACATCCACCTCAATGGACATAACATCCATGGACATAACATCCACCACCATGGACATAACATTCACATCCATGGACATAACATCTATCACCATGGACATAACATCCACCTCCATGGACATAACATCCACCTCCAACATAACATCTACCTCCATGGACATAACATCCTCCTTCAACATAACATCCACCACCATGGACATAACATCCACCTCAATGGACATAACATCCACCACCATGGACATAACATCTACCACCATGGACATAACATCCACCACCATGGACATAACATCCACCTCCAACATAACATCCACCACCATGGACATAACATCTACCACCATGGACATAATATCCACCTCCATGGACATAACATTCACCTCCAACATAACATCCACCTCCATGGACATAACATCTACCACCATGGACATAACATCCACCACCATGGACATAACATCCACCACCATGGACATATCCACCACCATGGACATAACATCCACTTCCATAGACATAACATCCTCCTTCAACATAACATCCACCTTCATGGACATAACATCCACTTCCATGGACATAACATTCACCACCATGGACATATCCACCTTCATGGACATAACATCCACTTCCATGGACATAACATCCTCCTTCAACATAACATCCACCACCATGGACATAACATCCACCTCCATGGACATAACATCCACCACCATGGACATAACATCTACCACCATGGACATAATATCCACCTCCATGGACATAACATTCACCTCCAACATAACATCCACCTCCATGGACATAACACCCACCTCCATGGACATAACATCCACCACCATGGACATAACATCTACCACCATGGACATAACATCTACCACTATGGACATAACATCCACCACCATGGACATAACATCTACCTCCAACATAACATCTACCTCCATGGACATAACATCCACCTTCAACATAACATCCACCTCCATGAAAATAACATCCACCTCAATGGACATAACATCCATGGACATAACATCCACCACCATGGACATAACATTCACATCCATGGACATAACATCTATCACCATGGACATAACATCCACCTCCATGGACATAACATCCACCTCCATGGACATAACATCCACCTCCAACATAACATCTACCTCCATGGACATAACATCCACCTCCAACATAACATCTTCCTCCATGAAAATAACATCCACCTCAATGGACATAACATCCATGGACATAACATACACCACCATGGACATAACATTCACATCCATGGACATAACATCTATCACCATGGACATAACATCCACCTCCATGGACATAACATCCACCTCCAACATAACATCTATCACCATGGACATAACATCCACCTCCATGGACATAACATCCACCTACAACATAACATCCACCTCCATGGACATAACATCCACCTCCATGGACATAACATTCACCTCCAACATAACATCCACTTCCATGGACATAACATCCACCTCCAACATAACATCCACCACCATGGACATAACATCTACCACCATGGACATAATATCCACCTCCATGGACATAACATTCACCTCCAACATAACATCCACTTCCATGGACATAACATCCACCTCCAACATAACATCTACCACCATGGACATAACATCCACCACCATGGACATAACATCCACCACCATGGACATATCCACCACCATGGACATAACATCCACTTCCATGGACATAACATCCTCCTTCAACATAACATCCACCTTCATGGACATAACATCCACTTCCATGGACATAACATCCTCCTTCAACATAACATCCACCACCATGGACATAACATCCACCTCCATGGACATAACATCCACCACCATGGACATAACATCTACCACCATGGACATAATATCCACCTCCATGGACATAACATTCACCTCCAACATAACATCCACCTCCATGGACATAACACCCACCTCCATGGACATAACATCCACCACCATGGACATAACATCTACCACCATGGACATAACATCCACCACTATGGACATAACATCCACCACCATGGACATAACATCCATCTCCTACATAACATCCACCTCCATGAAAATAACATCCACCTCAATGGACATAACATCCATGGACATAACATACACCACCATGGACATAACATTCACATCCATGGACATAACATCTATCACCATGGACATAACATCCACCTCCATGGACATAACATCCACCTCCAACATAACATCTACCTCCATGGACATAACATCCTCCTTCAACATAACATCCACCACCATGGACATAACATCCACCTCCATGGACATAACATCCACCTCCAACATAACATCCACCTCCATGGACATAACATTCACCTCCATGGATATAACATTCACCTCCAACATAACATCCTCCTCCATGGACATAACATCCACCTCCAACATAACATCCACCTCCATGGACATAACATTTACCACCATGGACATAACATCCACCTTCATGGACATAACATCCACCACCATGGACATAACATCCACCACCATGGACATAATATCCACTTCCATGGACATAACATCCTCCTTCAACATAACATCCACCACCATGGACATAACATCCACCTCCATGGACATAATATCCACCTCCATGGACATAACATTCACGTCCAACATAACATCCACCTCCATGGACATAACATCTACCTCCATGGACATAACATCCTCCTCCATGGACATAACATCCACCACCATGGACGTAACATCCACCACTATGGACATAACATCCACCACCATGGACATAACATCTACCTCCATGGACATAACATCTACCTCCATGGATATAACATCCATCTCCAACATAACATCCACCTCCATGGACATAACATCCATGGACATAACATCCACCTCAATGGACATAACATCCATGGACATAACATCCACCACCATGGACATAACATTCACATCCATGGACATAACATCTATCACCATGGACATAACATCCACCTCCATGGACATAACATCCACCTCCATGGACATAACATCCACCTCCAACATAACATCTACCTACATGGACATAACATCCACCTCCAACATAACATCTACCTCCATGGATATAACATCCTCCTTCAACATAACATCCACCTCCATGAAAATAACATCCACCTCAATGGACATAACATCCATGGACATAACATCCACCACCATGGACATAACATTCACATCCATGGACATAACATCTATCACCATGGACATAACATCCACCTCCATGGACATAACATCCACCTCCAACATAACATCTACCTCCATGGACATAACATCCTCCTTCAACATAACATCCACCACCATGGACATAACATCCACCTCCATGGACATAACATCCACCACCATGGACATAACATCTACCACCATGGACATAATATCCACCTCCATGGACATAACATTCACCTCCAACATAACATCCACCTCCATGGACATAACATCTACCACCATGGACATAACATCCACCACCATGGACATAACATCCACCTCCAACATAACATCCACCACCATGGACATAACATCCACTTCCATGGACATAACATCCTCCTTCAACATAACATCCACCTTCATGGACATAACATCCACCACCATGGACATAACATCTACCCCATGGACATAACATCCACCTCCATGGACCTAACATCCACCACCATGGACATAACATCCACCTCCATGGACATAACATCTACCTCCAACATAACATCCACCTCCATGTACATAACATCCACCTCCAACATAACATCCACCTCCATGGACATAACATCTACCTCCATGGACATAACATCCACCTCCAAGGACATAACATCCATCACCATGGACATAACATTCACCTCCAACATAACATCCACCTCCATGGACATAACATCCACCACCATGGACATAACATCCACCTCCAACATAACATTCACCACCAGGGACATAACATCCACCACCATGGACATAACATCCACCTCCATGGACATAACATCCACCTTTATGAACATAACATTCACCTCCAACATAACATCCACCTCCATGGACATAACATCCACCTCCATGTACAAAACATCCACCACCATGGACATAACATCTACCACCATAGACATAACATCCACCCCCATGGACATAACATCCACCTCCATGGACATAACATCCACCTTCATGGACATAACATTCACCTCCAACATAACATCCACCTCCATGAACATAACATCCACCTCCATGGACATAACATCCACCTCCAACATAACATTCACCACCATGGACATAACATCCACCTCCATAGACTTAACATCCACCAACATGGACATAACATCCACCACCATGGACATAACATCCACCTCCAACATAACATCCACCTCCATGGACATAACATCCACCACCATGGACATAACATTCACCTCCAACATAACATCCACCTCCATGGACATAACATCCACCACCATGGACATAACATCACCTCCAACATAAAATCCACCACCATGGACATAACATCCACCACCATGGACATAACATTCACCTCCAACATAACATCCACCTCCATGGACATAACATCCACCACCATGGACATAATATTCACCTCCAACATAACATTCACCTCCATGGACATAGCATCCACCACCATGGACATAACATCCACCTCCATGGACATAACATCCACCTCCATGGACATAACCTCCACCACCATGTACATAACATCCACCACCATGGACATAACATCTACCACCATGGACATAATATCCACCTCCATGGACATAACATCCACCACCATGGACATAACATTCACCTCCAACATAACATCCACCTCCATGGACATAACATCCACCACCATGGACATAACATCCTCCTTCAACATAACATCCACCACCATGGACATAACATCCACTTCCATGGACATAACATCCTCCTTCAACATAACATCCACCACCATGGACATAACATCCACCTCCATGGACATAACATCCACCACCATGGACATAACATCTACCACCATGGACATAATATCCACCTCCATGGACATAACATTCACCTCCAACATAACATCCACCTCCATGGACATAACACCCACCTCCATGGACATAACATCCACCACCATGGACATAACATCTACCACCATGGACATAACATCCACCACTATGGACATAACATCCACCACCATGGACATAACATCTACCTCCAACATAACATCTACCTCCATGGACATAACATCCACCTCCAACATAACATCCACCTCCATGAAAATAACATCCACCTCAATGGACATAACATCCATGGACATAACATCCACCACCATGGACATAACATTCACATCCATGGACATAACATCTATCACCATGGACATAACATCCACCTCCATGTACATAACATCCACCTCCATGGACATAACATCCACCTCCAACATAACATCTACCTCCATGGACATAACATCCACCTCCAACATAACATCTTCCTCCATGAAAATAACATCCACCTCAATGGACATAACATCCATGGACATAACATACACCACCATGGACATAACATTCACATCCATGGACATAACATCTATCACCATGGACATAACATCCACCTCGATGGACATAACATCCACCTCCAACATAACATCTATCACCATGGACATAACATCCACCTCCATGGACATAACATCCACCTACAACATAACATCCACCTCCATGGACATAACATCCACCTCCATGGACATAACATTCACCTCCAACATAACATCCACCTCCATGGACATAACATCCACCTCCAACATAACATCCACCACCATGGACATAACATCTACCACCATGGACATAATATCCACCTCCATGGACATAACATTCACCTCCAACATAATATCCACCTCCATGGACATAACATCTACCACCATGGACATAACATCCACCACCATTGACATATCCACCACCATGGACATAACATCCACTTCCATGGACATAACATCCTCCTTCAACATAACATCCACCTTCATGGACATAACATCCACTTCCATGGACATAACATCCTCCTTCAACATAACATCCACCACCATGGACATAACATCCACCTCCATGGACATAACATCCACCACCATGGACATAACATCTACCACCATGGACATAATATCCACCTCCATGGACATAACATTCACCTCCAACATAACATCCACCTCCATGGACATAACACCCACCTCCATGGACATAACATCCACCACCATGGACATAACATCTACCACCATGGACATAACATCCACCACTATGGACATAACATCCACCACCATGGACATAACATCCATCTCCAACATAACATCCACCTCCATGAAAATAACATCCACCTCAATGGACATAACATCCATGGACATAACATACACCACCATGGACATAACATTCACATCCATGGACATAACATCTATCACCATGTACATAACATCCACCTCCATGGACATAACATCCACCTCCAACATAACATCTACCTCCATGGACATAACATCCTCCTTCAACATAACATCCACCACCATGGACATAACATCCACCTCCATGGACATAACATCCACCTCCAACATAACATCTACCTCCATGGACATAACATCCTCCTTCAACATAACATCCACCACCATGGACATAACATCCACCACCATGGACATAACATCCACCTTCATGGACATAACATCCACCACCATGGACATAACATCCACCACCATGGACATAATATCCACCACCATGGACATAACATCCTCCTTCAACATAACATCCACCACCATGGACATAACATCCACCTCCATGGACATAATATCCACCTCCATGGACATAACATTCACCTCCAACATAACATCCACCTCCATGGACATAACATCTACCTCCATGGACATAACATCCACCTCTATGGACATAACATCCACCACCATGGACGTAACATCCACCACTATGGACATAACATCCACCACCATGGACATAACATCTACCTCCATGGACATAACATCTACCTCCATGGATATAACATCCATCTCCAACATAACATCCACCTCCATGGACATAACATCCATGGACATAACATCCACCTCAATGGACATAACATCCATGGACATAACATCCACCACCATGGACATAACATTCACATCCATGGACATAACATCCACCTCCATGGACATAACATCCATCACCATGGACATAACATCCACCTCCAACATAACATCCACCTCCATGGACATAACATTCACATCCATGGACATAACATCTATCACCATGGACATAACATCCACCACCATGGACATAACATTCACCTCCAACATAACATCCAGCTCCATGGACATAACATCCACCTCCATGGACATAACATCCACCTCCAACATAACATCCACCTCCATGGACATAACATTCACATCCATGGACATAACATCTATCACCATGGACATAACATCCACCTCCATGGACATAACATCCACCTCCAACATAACATCTACCTCCATGGACATAACATTCACATCCATGGACATAACATCTATCACCATGGACATAACATCCACCTCCATGGACATAACATCCACCTCCATGGACATAACATTCACCTCCAACATAACATCCAGCTCCATGGACATAACATCCACCTCCATGGACATAACATTCACCTCCAACATAACATCCAGCTCCATGGACATAACATCCACCTCCATGGACATAACATTCACCTCCAACATGACATCCACCTCCATGGACATAACATCCACCTCCAACATAACATCCACCTCCAAGGACATAACATTCACATCCATGGACATAACATCTATCACCATGGACATAACATTCACATCCATGGACATAACATCTATCACCATGGACATAACATCCACCTCCATGGACATAACATCCACCTCCAACATAACATCCAGCTTCATGGACATAACATCCACCTCCATGGACATAACATTCACCTCCAACATGACATCCACCTCCATGGACATAACATCCACCTCCAACATAACATCCACCTCCATGGACATAACATTCACATCCATGGACATAACATCTATCACCATGGACATAACATTCACATCCATGGACATAACATCTATCACCATGGACATAACATCCATCACCATGGACATAACATCCATCTCCAACATAACATCCACCTCCATGAAAATAACATCCACCTCAATGGACATAACATCCATGGACATAACATACACCACCATGGACATAACATTCACATCCATGGACATAACATCTATCACCATGTACATAACATCCACCTCCATGGACATAACATCCACCTCCAACATAACATCTACCTCCATGGACATAACATCCTCCTTCAACATAACATCCACCACCATGGACATAACATCCACCTCCATGGACATAACATCCACCTCCAACATAACATCTACCTCCATGGACATAACATCCTCCTTCAACATAACATCCACCACCATGGACATAACATCCACCACCATGGACATAACATCCACCTTCATGGACATAACATCCACCACCATGGACATAACATCCACCACCATGGACATAATATCCACCACCATGGACATAACATCCTCCTTCAACATAACATCCACCACCATGGACATAACATCCACCTCCATGGACATAATATCCACCTCCATGGACATAACATTCACCTCCAACATAACATCTACCTCCATGGACATAACATCTACCTCCATGGACATAACATCCACCTCTATGGACATAACATCCACCACCATGGACGTAACATCCACCACTATGGACATAACATCCACCACCATGGACATAACATCTACCTCCATGGACATAACATCTACCTCCATGGATATAACATCCATCTCCAACATAACATCCACCTCCATGGACATAACATCCATGGACATAACATCCACCTCAATGGACATAACATCCATGGACATAACATCCACCACCATGGACATAACATTCACATCCATGGACATAACATCCACCTCCATGGACATAACATCCATCACCATGGACATAACATCCACCTCCAACATAACATCCACCTCCATGGACATAACATTCACATCCATGGACATAACATCTATCACCATGGACATAACATCCACCACCATGGACATAACATTCACCTCCAACATAACATCCAGCTCCATGGACATATCATCCACCTCCATGGACATAACATCCACCTCCAACATAACATCCACCTCCATGGACATAACATTCACATCCATGGACATAACATCTATCACCATGGACATAACATCCACCTCCATGGACATAACATCCACCTCCAACATAACATCTACCTCCATGGACATAACATTCACATCCATGGACATAACATCTATCACCATGGACATAACATCCACCTCCATGGACATAACATCCACCTCCATGGACATAACATTCACCTCCAACATAACATCCAGCTCCATGGACATAACATCCACCTCCATGGACATAACATTCACCTCCAACATAACATCCAGCTCCATGGACATAACATCCACCTCCATGGACATAACATTCACCTCCAACATGACATCCACCTCCATGGACATAACATCCACCTCCAACATAACATCCACCTCCAAGGACATAACATTCACATCCATGGACATAACATCTATCACCATGGACATAACATTCACATCCATGGACATAACATCTATCACCATGGACATAACATCCACCTCCATGGACATAACATCCACCTCCAACATAACATCCAGCTTCATGGACATAACATCCACCTCCATGGACATAACATTCACCTCCAACATGACATCCACCTCCATGGACATAACATCCACCTCCAACATAACATCCACCTCCATGGACATAACATTCACATCCATGGACATAACATCTATCACCATGGACATAACATTCACATCCATGGACATAACATCTATCACCATGGACATAACATCCATCACCATGGACATAACATCCACCTCCAACATAACATCTACCTCCATGGACATAACATTCACATCCATGGACATAACATCTATCACCATGGACATAACATCCACCTCCAACATAACATCCAGCTCCATGGACATAACATCCACCTCCATGGACATAACATTCACCTCCAACATAACATCCACCTCCATGGACATAACATCCACCTCCATGGACATAACATCCACCCCCATGGACATAACATCCACCTCCCTGGACATAACATTCACCTCCATGGACATAACATCCATCAATGATTGAAGATGTTATCTTTTGAATGACAACACAAGGCTAAATTCTTGGGGGGGTGTTCGGATTTTCCAGCCATAGGAAGGTAAGTGGGGGGATACTATTAGTTTTCTTTTCAGTAAAAATGTTTTATTAAAAAAAAAATATGTATGATAGGTATTTTCCTGCTGAGTAAAACAAGCCACCCACACAGTACTGAGAAATGTTTTATTAAAATGCTGTAGAGATCAAACATATTTTGCTTTCTTCTTCTTATATAAAACTGCAATTTTCTGTTGTTGTCACCAGGCAGCGCTGTTTCTATCACTTACATTAGAGAGCAATAGACTATGACTCAAGCTTCCTTATAGAGTGAATCATAAAAAGAATATGTCTTTTGGACACTAGTTGGTGCTGTTGCTTGTTGTTTGATTTGAAATAAAGAAGTCTGAGTTGTAATAACTGTTGAAAGGGAAATCTCCCACTCTGCATAAGACCCTAAGATAAAAGATAAACAATAATGGAACAAACGAAATGCATGATGGGGAAGAAAATTCCCAGAATTCCTATTGATTTCAGTTGGATTTTGAATGCCTTGAATGCTAGCGAAGTCGTCAAAGAATTACTTCACATTGCATTATAGAACTCTCTGTGGTGCTACAAGACACATTTAAATTAGTGAATAATTTACTTCCCCCATTAACCCCTTAAGAACCAAGGACATTCATATACGTCATGGGGTGAACATGCCTAAAGGACCCATGACGTTCACCTTTGAGTGTGATAATAATACTACAGCACGAGTGATGTGCACAGCAAAATGAAAAAAACATCATCTTTCAGTAACCCTCTGGCATTCAAAGGGTTAAAACAAATGTTATTGCTTTCTGTAGCAACTGAATGAACTAAAATAATTTCTGTGATAGATAATTGGTCTTTACGGACTCGGTCTACAATTAATCCCTCAATGAATTTGGTAAAAAAAATATATATATATATATAAGGCTGAGTTGACTCATTCGTCTTAAACCAAACTGAAATTTAATAAGCAGTGAGTATGATGCATCTAGCTTCAATGTGAGTTAATAATAACCTAAATTATTTTGTATTGATGTATTCTGTGCCAGTGTTAATACACACTGTTCTCTATATCTTTCTGCTTGTATTCAATGTCTGTGGAGTAGGGGTGAGCAGTAGTGACCACGTCCCCCCATTGTACTACAATATCCATTATACTCATTGCCATGCAGTACCATAGGTTTTATCAACTTTATTCATTTTAAGTTTTCAAGAAAGACACACCTCTTCAAATAATCCTTTTCTCAGACTCCTTAGTTTCTTAACATTCTTCAAAGTGCAATTGTGAGTCTGTTTCTGCTTTCCCCATGTGATGGGGGTACAGGGGTTACTGCTTGGTAGACCGCAGGTTAAGCGATTTATCCAGCATGACAAAAAGATAATAAATTGCATTTATTAGAGAGGTCACGGCACACAAACATAGGACAACAATTACAAGAAAACAAAACATGGGTAAAACATAAAAACTAAACACTTCTGCTGTTCTCTTCTTGGTGTGTCAGTAAAGTTGCACAGCTTGCCAGGGGGTTACATATAATACTCACAGTCCATTTTAGCTTAAGCTGGAGCTTACTCATAGTGCCACTAGAGGCAAGAGTGGGCGCTCTGTCCACTGCCTCTGGTGCTGGATTGCATGACATTTCCCTGTATCTCTTAGTCCTGACAGAGGAGTTGGGGGAGACATCCTAAGATCCTTGTGGTGGGAACATCAGGGTACTCTCTGTGGCTGAAGCTGCCTTGACTTACAGCCCACAACCAAAAAGGGCACCTGGCCCTACAGTGCCCAGTCATTCTAACTCTTCCAGTGAGGGCACTCGCCAGTCCCAGTTTTTCCAGTACTCCTTTAGAATGCCCATGGACCTAGGCCTCCCACCATTATGGCGAGGCCTTTTCTCCTGGTCCTACATTTTTCAACTCTGTCTCCTCTCTCTCTCTCTTCCTAGCCTTTTTCTACCCACCCCCTATAGGATCTGATGTCACAGGTACTATCTACCAGGTCTTTTTCTGCTTAGCCTGATGTGAGGAGGAAGATACACACATTCCACACACAGATTTGCCCTACCCTCCTCTATCTGACCAACACTGGCTATCTCATAACACAATCTCTGTAGTCAGCTAGACTGGATGACACCATCCCTCTGTACATCATACACACTAACCAACCCATTCAATACTGGTAAATGGGCAACACTCTCTAATGCATGCACACACAGGGGACATTAATGTTTCAAGAATGGGAACACATGTTAAGACAATGGCAATCATTGAAAACAGAAACATTTCATTCTCTGGGTGACAACCATTCCATCACACCCCACCACCATGATTAATCTCATTCTACAACCTTCTCAACAGTTTTTTCATATTCCCCACCTCATTTTATGTATTTTTATTTTTTTGTTTTTATCTTTGTCTCTTGTTTTCTCCCTCCTTGTAACCTGTGAGCTCTCTCCACGGGACCGTCACTATCATTTATTACAATTTGTTTATGTATCTCATTGTACTTTGTTCTTTCCCTCATTTTGTGAAGATGTATTGTATGTACTCTTTAGATGGCTTGTGATGGGTAGTCCTGCAAAAACAATGGGAGAGCTGCTGACAATCATCCCTGTCACAGACCTTACAATAGAAGTATGTGGGTTCCACAGAATAGTTCTAATATTGAGGAATGATATTCAGCACAGCTTTTGTTTTATTTTAATGTTATAATATACAATTCTTCTGTTCAAACCTTAGAATTATACAGATCCAAGAGCTGTTTTATGAAAATGGCACTAGCATGAGGTCTCCATTAAAACCAGAAACAAAACATTTACCATCTAAGCCTGTACATACACTCAGCCCTGTTCAACCACCAACTGCTGACCACAAATGGTAGTTCCAAATCTTGGTGACTGGATAGCATCATTAGGCTTGACCCTACACTTAATTAGTGTGTGCAAGATGGCTTACATCTCCTCCATAAGAGTGCGGTCACCTTTCCAATTGATTGAGAATTATAGTTCTTACACTTAGTGATTATAGTCTTCAGATTTTGAGCAGAATTGACGCTTGGTAAAGCACTCAGTAAGATATATATTATGGTAATATCAATATATAATGACATTCTCAAGGCAGACAAATTGTTTTTGTTGAAGAGATATACTATTACAAAAAGACACAAAATTCGGAACATTTAACAATATTGAATATGTTACAATAAAATGAAAGTTACATGCACGGGGCAATCAGTATCTACAAATTTAAGATTACTTTAAATTTTAGGGTATGTTTATTTTTCTTTAAGTGGTATCAAAAAACATTAGACTGAAATCACAATAAGTACCATCATGTACATAGGTGAGGTGGTCGAGGAAAGAAAAGTACATCAGGTTATGATTTTGTCCCAAACTGAGACATATTCTTCCCAGCTCCAAAATGATTGGATTTCCCCTTCGGTCAACAAACGGTTATGATTCTTAATATTGTTCTAAGCAAAAATGTATTCTTATTATCTATAGGTAGATTTTAATTACCCAGAAACTTACATGAGTAATCGGGCAAGCTTTTTGGTGAGAGGACTAGTTCTTTACTGAATGGCAACACATTTTAGAGTCAGAAAACAGTAAAAAATATGAAATTTACTGCTGTGAAAGGTAATGTTGGCACTTTAAATAATCATGGAAGGCTTTGACTCCATGTTTAAGAGTCTCCTAGAAAGTCCTTTGTATTGACCTTGAATATTTTGTTATATTAATAATAATGCCCCCTGTTTGACACCTCTTCTCTAATGCAAACATCACTATGACTAGTCTTTTGCAATAACTAATATAATCTGCTCCCTTTTCATTTTTATTGCACATATCTATACTTTTTCCATTATAATAATGATGATGGTATTTAAACTATGCTCCAAATTCCAGGTGAGGGCATCTGTATTAAATGTCATCTTCTCTTTATCATCCCATTCATACACCTCAGCAATTCAGACAATTAGTCAGCATCTTTGCATAAAGTATATGACTATATTGCTGTCAAATTGTTCTTCAATCCTCAAATAAATTGCAATTGTCGGTATCTACCAATCATTTAGTGCCCTGGCACAGTCCTTCTCTCAAATAGCCCACCTCCTTAATGAGATTGCCACTCAAAGCAATAAAAGTTAGTTGTTGTTTTGGATACTTTAATGTTAATTGGATGGATCCAAGTAACAACAGATTCTGTTCATTGTTTTCACACATGAAACTTATCACAACTAATCTCCTCCCTGACTTATATAAATCAAAAAACATCCAACCATCCTGGACGGGATCCTTTCATCCTTTCCAAGTGGAATCCAAGATTCAGGAGTACTAGTAAATGTGTTTAGCAATCACTTCATCGTCTACTGTGTTTTGAAAAATTAAGGCAATCAAATCTTGTTCCAAAGTAATAGTTGTATGTATGTATATATGTATATCTTTATTTATGTGGTGCCACACAGTGCATGCAGCACCTTACAGCTGTAGAATATTACAATAAATAAATGGGGATTAAATAAGTGTTCACATCATAGAAACAAAAAGAGAGAGGCCCCTGACCCATGAAGCTTCCAGTCAAAATGGGTAATGGGAGACAGACAGAAAGGTTTGAGGGTGTCAAAAGTGCTGATTTTGCCAATAGGTGCTGCATGGTGCTAGTGCTCAAGAAGATATGATTTTAGGGTACACTTAAAGACAGAGAGGTTAAGAATAGCGCAACTATACCCTACCTCTAGGGTATACAAAAGGCAAAGTAAACGGCACCTAAAACGCTAGGTGAGGCAACAGCCCAACCGGATCTAGACCCCAGGAGGTCAGTGACACGGACTGACCGACAAGCACTGCTACAGGGGTAGCGAGTGTGGTGAAAATGGTAGGCCCAGGCAACAAAGATATCAATAGCCGGGGCTGGGTAGCCGAGGCTGGTAGTAACAAGCCAGAGCACAAGAGAGGGAGCGTAGTGCGAAGAAGCCAGGGGTCAGAGCCGTGTGTAAGGGGTTGCAGCAGTGTGGTATAAAGGTAAAAATAAAGATTTCTTTTAAGTGATACATTGCTGAATAGTTAGCCATGTGAGATGTCTAAAAGTGATGTGAGCAGGTTCGGTTTTTGGGGAGAGTGTAGCTGAGCTTAAGAGAGAGATTGCCTAGGGGAAAGATGGGAAGCCAGTAGGCCACTTAGTATTATATTGCAATTGTCAAAGTGGGACAGACTGGGGGGCATGTGCACAAGTTTTAGTTATTATTTTGGGACGAGAAGCGGTGGATTTTAATGATGTTGCAGAGGAAGAAGAGGTAGGTTCTAGCCAAGGAGTTAGTGTAAGAGGAGAAGGAAAGGGAATAATCAAATATGGCCCCTAGGCAGGTTGTTGAGCTGACTGAATAATTGTTACTAGATCACTTAAGGAATTTAAATTACAGTCTTCCCTTAATAATATAAGAAATTGCCTGTGGTATAAAATAAAATGAGTACCTGACCTAGAATCATCAAATGAACAAATCTTTCAGTCAGTTCTTGCAGGTTTGTAATATCCATACTCCACTAAGTCTCCTCTGACCTACCTGAATTCTATAGTTTCAGAGATGCGTTATGGACAAAATATAAACAAAGTGACACTGGTTATGAGCACACTGCTTAACCCCTTAAGGACCCATGATGGTCCTGGACCATCATGGGTTGTTATACCCTTAATGACCCATGACGGTCCTGGACCGTCATGGAATTCCGGGCTCCTCTCGTGACTGCGCGCCGTTCAGGGAGTCTGGAATCGTATCGCACAAAAAAAAAAAAAATGCTCCATGGTCCTTAAGTGACTGCAAAGTACATGCGCGGCCGGTCCTTAAGGGGTTAAAGACAATTGTAGACTACCTGCACAAGACAAACAAAACTAACTAAAGCTCAATATTTTACAGACAACTTTAAAGGGATAGTAATACTTAAAATGTAAAAAAAATATGTTGTAGAGTTTATCCCCCTGAGTAAAACAAGGGCACTCCCACTGCTGAAAGGTGTTTCATTCAAAAGTTATTAATTTTCAAAGTTTAATTTTTTTAGGTGCAATATCACAGTGGCCTGAAATTGTACAGTGGTGCTGTTGCTACACCATCCTATGGAGATTTATGGTCAACTGACCAGAGCTGTCCATAGGATCGTGTAGCAACAGCGCCACTGTACAATTTCAGACCACTGTGATATTGCACCTCAAAAATTCAACTTTGAAAATTAATAACTTTTGAATCAAACACCTTTCAGCAGTGGGAGTACCCTTGTTTTACTCAGGGGGAAAAACCCTACAACATATTTTTTTCTACATTTTAAGTATTAATATCCCTTTAACAATAATATATAAAAACTGGTGAACTTTTGAAAAGTTATTAAAAATATCTTTAATTCTCCACCCCAACCGTTCTTACCTCTCAGCTATAAAATAGGTAATAAAACAATACAATGCCCCATATCAATAGCTCATGCATTCAAATCACAACCTGGACCTGACTAACTGCTGGCAATGATACTCTCACTGCCTCATTCACTGCCCATCCCATTGCATCTCTAATAAATGCCTCCTTGTCATTCAGATATATGCCCAAAGCCTGGAAATTGGCAATAGTTTTGCCTATTCACAAAGTGTGTATAAATTGTGTTATCCAATTAAAGACCCATATCCTTACTCCCCCACATTGTCTAAAGTCCTGGGAAAAAAATGTGTACACATGCAAATATTGCCAAAATAAAACCTTTCCTCTGCATGTCAACTGCAAAAACTCCCGCTCAGGTCCTCATTCTCTCTAGACTTGATTATCCCAACATTCACGTCTCTGGTCTCCCTGCCTCTCTTCTTTCTCTACTTTAGTCTGTTCTCATTTCAGCTGTAAGAATAATTACCCTTGATCATAGATACTTTCACTGTCCTCTGCACCTGAATCCCTCTCTTGGCTACCCTTAAGGTTGTGTATTTCCTGCAATATTCTTCTTCTCTTCTTTAAAGGGATAGTAATACTTCGTTTTATCTTTATTTTATTTTGTAGGCATTAAAAAAACATGAAGAACGATATAAGTCTTATCTCTCAAACCTTTATGGTTTAAGAGATATTCACAAGCAAAGTTTCCCCTCCCGCTCCTTTTACCTAGTGTAAGCCATCTCTTCTCAGATGTGGAATCCAGTCCATAGACCAGACAGATTACAGAAGGGGACAATCTTCTTCCTATGAGAACAATGAAAGCTCTGCCCCCCTTTTACCTAGTGTAAGTCATCTCTTCTCAGATGTGGATCAGGTTGTATGACCAGACAGATAACAGCAGGGGACAATCTTCTTTGTATGAAAACAATGAAAGCCCTTCCCCCCTTGACAAGTTTTTCAGCTTTTTCCCTTATCTTAATTGAAGATTGTCCCTCTCTGCAGTCTACCTGGCACCTCCCTTCTGATCTGGCTGAACGGGGGGGGGGGGTACTTTGCTTGTGAATATCTCTTAAACGATAAAGGTTTGAGAGATAAGACTTATATCGTTCTTCATGTTTTTTTAATGCCTACAAAATAAAATAAAGATAAAACGAAGTATTACTATCCTTTTAAGTCACTTTCTTCTTCAATACCCAGTTACATATATGTTCTTATCTTTCGCTACACCCCTTCCCATCACCTGCGTTCTTCTCAGGGGTTCTTTCTGTCCTTTCCCTACACAACTCGAGCCATCTCTCAACTGCGATCATTTTCACTGGCTGCCCCTTGACTTTAGAATGTCCTCCCTATCACCGTTCACCAGTCATCATCACCATTTCCTAAAAACCCACCTGCTCAAGGAGGCATCTCAGTAACAATATTCTCTTTGTGCACACTAACAGCCACATTAGAATAAATCTGCACTTCCCTTACTGAAGCCTTGTACTTGCACTTTAGATTCTCTTCCTACTGTCTCTGTTATCTTGATTACTAAATAGGTTGCTACACCATCCTATGGACTGTTCTGGTCTATAGACCATAAATCTCCATAGGATGGTGTAGCAACAGTGCCACTGTAAATTTTCAGGCCACTGTGATATTGCACCTAAAAAATTCAAGTTTGAGCTGTTATAATTTTTTTTTATAAAATATCTCTCAGCAGTGGAAGTACCCTTGTTTTATTTGGGGACATAAACCCTACAACATATATTTTTTACATCTTAAGTATTACTATCCTTTTAATATAAACTCTACTCCACTGCCAGCAACTTACTGACTATTCCACACTACAAGAAAAAAGCCTGTCAATCTGCTGTCTCCTTCAGAGCTCTGAAAGCCTTGAATAACCTTCACAAAAAAAATATATATATTTTCCCAGTCTAAAATCCCTAAAAATAATTGCTTCTTTGGATGTAAAAACAACATGTAAATGTATATAATTTTTTAATTTAGATTTGTGTATGAGTGTAGAGTATATACAGTACTGTTTTTCAGTTTGTGTAAATGTGAAACTTTTTACTGTAAAAGATCTACAGGATATACTTGAAAAGAAAATAAATCTCTATGTATTTTCCTGGTAAAACATTTTCTAAATAAATATGCTGCACATAATACACTACACTAGGTAACATGGTTTATTCCTGGTTGTCCAAACAGAAGCAGTAGATTGGAAACAGTGACCAGTGTCAAACAGCAGTAGCAAAGGCAAACAAAATCCTGTCTTGCATAAAAAGAGGTATCGAAGCAAGAGTGGATAACATTATTTTGCCATTATACAAATCATTGGTAAGTTTTCATCTTGAGTATGCAGTGCAATTTTGGGCACCAGTTCTGAAAAAGGATACACTAGAACTAGAATACAGTGAAGAGCCACAAAATTAATTAAGGGAATGGAGGATTTGACATATGAGGAACGACTAGACAAACTTGGTTTATTTACTCAAGAGAAAAAGATGACTAAGAGGAGACCTTATCACATTGTACAAGTATATGAGAGGTCAATACAAGGATCTCTGTGGTGAGCTATTCATTCCAAGGCCTGATCAGGTGACCAGGGGACACCCCTTGAGATTAGAGGAAAGGAGGTTTAGACTTCAGCAGAGGAAGGTTTTTTTTACATTAAGGTCTGTTAAGCTGTGGAATTCATTGGCCAGGGAGGTGGTTATGGCAGATACAATGGATACATTTAAAAGAAGATTAGATATATTTCTTTCAAAAGGGAACATATAGAGTTATACTGTTTATCAGTAAGTAGATCAGGAAGGTCTGATAAAGACTAACTTATTTGGTAAGAGGAAAGCTATACAATTCTCAGTTATTGGGGTATGAGGCAATGGTTGAACTTGATGGACTTGTGTCTTTATTCAACCTAATTTACTGTTACTATGTTACTATGCATTTTTATAAAAAATTAAATTATGCCTTTCTATTACAGGTACATGTAAAGTTACCTCAATACATGTATTTGCAAAGCACCATGATTTAATACCATATTAATTCATATTACCCTGTAGACCATCTCCACTTTTTTTTATCAAGTAGTTAAATATGACAAACCAGACAACAGTCAAGAACTTTATTCTCCTGGGCTTTAAAGTTCACCATCATTTGAAAGGTCTGCTTTTTCTTCTGTTTCTTGGGATACACTTGATAACAGTAGCGGGAAACCTTTTTATCATTGCCTTGATCTATATGAATAAGAATCTTCATTCCCCC
This sequence comes from Rhinophrynus dorsalis, assembly GCA_037306005.1. Classification (NCBI taxonomy): domain Eukaryota; kingdom Metazoa; phylum Chordata; class Amphibia; order Anura; family Rhinophrynidae; genus Rhinophrynus; species Rhinophrynus dorsalis. Next base: position 552,357,100 of record CM074721.1, read on the forward strand.
ATGTACATTTTTCTGAGTAATCTCTCTTTAACTGACATTATGTTTACTTCTAATATTGTTCCTAACATGCTTTCCATGATACTGAAAGGAGAAGGAACCATTCCTGTCAATGGATGCATCTACCAATTTTTCTTCTACGGATATTTAGGAAGTACGGAATGTTTCCTTCTTACAGTGATGTCCTATGATCGGTACCTAGCAATCTGTCACCCACTGTATTATAACTCCATTATGAGCAGTAGCCTTCAAAAGAATCTCATTGTTTGTTCTTGGGTGCCAAGTTTTATTGTGACCCTGTTACCTATTATACTATTACACCAGCTATATTTTTGTGGACCAAACATAATAGATCACTTCTTCTGTGACCTTGCTCCAATCTTAGAACTTTCCTGCACAGACACATCCATCATTAAAATAGAAACCCTTTCTTCCTCACTCTTTGTGGTTCTATTTCCATTTGTATTCATCATTTCAACTTATGTCCGTATCATCTTCACTATTGTGCATATTCCATCCACCCACGGAAGACAGAAAACTTTCTCTACCTGCAGTTCTCATCTGGTTATGGTCTGCTGTTATTTCCTAACGATCATTACTGTTTATAGCATTCCCTCAAAAGCACGTTCATCAAGTGCCAGCAAAATAAGATCTTTGTTATACATTGTGGTGACGCCATTATTCAACCCCATTGTATACAGCCTGAGAAACAAAGAAATAAAGGAAGCTCTTCATAGACTGAATATGTCAATGAAAATAAAGATAAAATATTAGAGAAAATACAATGTTATTACTGTCTGTGCTTATCATAATTATTAGATTTTCATTTAGGAAAAAAAAAGAAAATACAATGTTATTACTGTCTGTGCTTATCATAATTATTAGATTTTCATTTAGGAAAAAAAATGTAGATATCCTATATAATAATTCGCTAAAACGTGTGTAACGACAAAGTAATGCGCAGTACAGACTGCTGCGCGTGTGTCACGGAATTGAAGACTCTCAGACTTAAGGTTTGGTAAAACATACAGAACAATACAACAGTAATAGCAAATACAAGGTTCTACCGGCTTTGCCTAAATACCGGGCAAGGCAACCCAAGTGACAGTAAAATGACAGGCTCTACCGACCTTGCCTATACCGGGTAAGGCAACCGTGAGATGACATATACCGGTTCTACCGGCCTTACCAATACCGGGCAAGGCAGCCCAAGGAATGCGTAATGGAGGCTCTACCGGCCCTGCCAATACTGGGTAAGGCAACCTTAAAGATGGTGATGTACAAGGTTCTACCTTCCTTACCAACACCGGGCAAGGCAGCCCAAAGGAGTACTGTAGTAGGCTCTACCGGCCCTGCCAATACCGGGTAAGGCAACCTTAAGGATGGTAATGTACAAGGTTCTACCGGCCTTACCAATACTGGGCAGGGCAGCCTGAGCGAGTAGACCCGCTGTCAGATGACTAAGACAGCAGAGAGAAATAGGAATAACGGTCTTACGCAGCAGAAGTCTATTGCCAGGAATAATCAGACGACTGCATAGGAGTGGACAGCAACCTGGCCAAAGTACTGGATCATTCAGGAGCAAACCAACGTCCGCATGTTGGGACCAACAGTAAATAACGCCACCAGGTTAATGGAGTAAACCAGCGTCCGCACGCTGGGACCAATAATAGATGTCGCCACCAGGTTTAATGGAGTAAACCAGCGTCCGCACGCTGGAACCAACAATGTATATCGCAACCAGGTTTAGTGGAGTAAACCAGCGTCCGCACGCTGGAACCAACAATGTATATCGCAGCCAGGTTTAGTGGAGTAAACCAGCGTCCGCACGCTGGAACCAACAATGTATATCGCAACCAGGTTTAGTGGAGTAAACCAGCGTCCGCACGCTGGAACCAACAATGTATATCGCAACCAGGTTTAGTGGAGTAAACCAGCGTCCGCACGCTGGGACCAACAATGTATGATCAGCAGCGAGAAGAACAATGTCGCCGGAGCGACGGCTGGAGCAGGAGATTCAGGAACTCAGTAAGATTAACCCACGAGGTGCTGGAACACAGGAACACTAGAATACAGGCACCCAGGAACACTGGAACACTGGAACACTAGCATACAGGAACACTGGAACTCTGGAACACAGGAACACTAGCATACAGGAACACTGGAACACTGGAACACAGGAACACTAGCATACAGGAACACTGGAACACTGGAACACAGGATCAGCAAGTAAAGCAGGAACAGCAGGAACAGGCCCAGAAGCCTGACAAGCAGGTCAGGCAGAGTGAAGTCAGAAACAACACGAAAGGGCAACCTGGAAGTGCTCAGCCTGGGTTTAAAAAGGCTGTGTGAGGAGGCTAATCACAGACAGCCAATCATGATACTCAGCAAGTGACAGACACTGAACAGCACGAATCATGGGCACCATGATAGCGTGCTGCAGTCATGCGCAGTAGAGACCTTCTGTGCCGCGGCTGATACAGAGCTGGGCACTCCTTTGGAGCGTCCAGCTCTGTATCAGCCATGACGCGGGCAGTCTCTACTGCACATGACTTCCCCCTGACTGGCTGGCAGTGGCACTGTGGCCCGTGTAACGGGCTCTTGAACTAGATTACTATAAATGAACAGCTCTGGGTTTAGATGTTTTGTGTGTGTTAACTAGTAAAATAGCAAAGGGCAACCTTAATAGAATATAATTGAGGGAGGGGATAAAAGGGGGGGCTCGTGATGATGACAAAAGACAAAACAAGTTATATAAAGAATTGTTCTGGACATGTTGTTCACAAATTTCAATGTCACAAGGTTGATATCATTTACTTAATTAGCTCTTATCAAAACTATAACTGTTAGAGCAAACCATAGCTAGAAATATTATATTTTAGCAGAGCATAGCCAATGCGCATCTGTAGGCCTTGCAGAAGCAAAATATTTTACCCTTTCACACACACACCTGTTTTGAGTACCCAGCAACAGCAACACAGGTTATTAACATCCACAGTGTTAGATATGATGAGTACCTCTGTTGTTGTAAGTGCTGCACCTTTGGCACCTAGTAGTAGTGGCAGTAGAATTGCATCAACATCTAGCCCCAGTAGTAGTTATATTGGCAGTGACTGCAGGACATGTCTATCAAGCAGCAATGTTGGGAGACTAACATTCTTGAAAATGAACCAACATCTCATACCATCTGAGTATCAGGTAACAGAAACCACACATGACAGAAAAAGCCAGGACAAATATATTAACAGCAACACAGATGAGGAGGTGGAGGACGGATGTGAAGAAGGGTTGCCACCATCTACCCCAAATGGGACCATTGCTATAACCTATAAGTAAAGTGTGTCAATAATCCCCTCCTCCACCACTACAATACACATCTGCAACATTGTAGGTTATACTTTTATTTATTTCTTGATATCATGATGAGTACGTGCCAGTGTCACTTTAGCAGGAAGTTAGTGTTATGCTCTTCAGCATCCTACTGCTCTTTCAACTCAGCAGCAGGAATTAGAGCAGTTGCAAATTCCGCAAATTTCCAAATGCTCACTGCTGGTTGGAGGAGGTGACGAGCAATGTGACAAAAGGTCCCCTAATGTCACACTTGCCATTTCTTTGTGACCTGAAGAAGGTCAGACTGGCAGCACTAGCAACAGGCACAAGCAGCTGATCTGTGCTCCTGCTGCTGGTGGTGGTATTAATGCGGTGATGACAATTCTGCATTCTTCATGATCATTTTCCACAAGGACAATGCCGTGGGGGAAGGGGGCTCCCAAGGTCAGAAGAAATGTGTGGGTTCCTTTGACTGCTAGCCTGGATGCTCTCAATTGCTTCCCCTACCACTCTCCTAACACTAGTCCCATCAGCTGCTTCACATCACTGTTACTACTACTACTACTAACATCAACCACATCAGTTTCAGCCCCTGAGTTTTCTTCCTCACAGTCACTACTGATAGGAGGATACTGATTACCCCTCCTTCAGTCCTAATGATAACAAACTGCTGGACCTTAGTAGTAATAGTAGTACTAGCACTTGGAGATGGCAAGTGTGACTTAGGGTCCCCTGCTGTCATATTTGGTATCCTCTTCTCCATCCCCTCTGAGTATTACAAGACAGACGAGCAGCAGGTTCAGCACTGGTGGCAACAGGTTCAGCACTGGCAGCAGGCACAGCACTGGTGGAAGCAAAGGCAGTACTGGCAGCAGGCACAGCACTGGTGGTGGCACTGATAGCAGGGGCAGAACATCTGACAGCAGGCAAAGCACATCTTGCAGCAGGCAAAGCACATCTTGCAGCAGGCACAGGCAGCTCTCTCACTAAGAGTACTACCCTTTTGTTCCTTCCTTGACAGTAATTTCCACAAAAACCCTAGGGTTGATTAAGGGGGACTGGCCAACGTTGCTTCTGTAGTGCTCACTTACTCCTCAGACTCAGACTCAGTGGACACATAATGGTCCTTCCAGTTCTTCCTTTTATTATTTTAATCCTACTCATAAAGATAGCAGTCACTATGAGCTTCCTCTGTCTCAATTTTGCCTCATAATCACAGCAGAACAGCACAGCACGTCTACCTCCCTCTGTAGCTGCTTCTATTGCGTTTCACTTGCCGGAATATGTCATGTTTTTATAGTGAAAAGGCAAAAACCACATAAATCAATGGGCGGAAACTGTCAAGCCATCGAAAAAAATGGTGAAAAATTTTGACAAATGGGGCAAAATTCTAAAATTTTAATAGCTAGTTTTAAACTGATTTTTCTACCGAAAAAATGGACAACAATGTGGTTTTTGCGGAATTTCCTGAGGGAACATGGAAAGAGATTTTGCCCACCCCTACAGTATTAATATGATTTTGCACTAAAATAGTTGTAGGAATATTTTTTCTGTTGTTCCTGTCTGATGCCTATTTACCAAGACAATTGATTCCAAAAATGGTCCTCCTTTTGTTGTTTGCTACAAAGGGAAATCAGAAAAGGATGGTTTTGGGCAGTTGTCTCTCCATGTACTAACAGACAGAAGAAATTGTCTATTTTTCAGCTTTCCTGCTCATTATATAAGGGTAATGGTGGAGTCTGGGGATTACTTGTTTACCAATTTGCATACAGAATTTTTCAGGCACACTTAGGGCTCAATCCAAATGTTGGCATTGGCAGAAAAAGTGACAACGGTGGTTTTTTAAGTCAAGTATGCAATGCAAATGTTCCCACAAGTAAGAAATAACGGCAGTTTTGAAAACACGATGCTCGTTGCCAAAAAATCAAAATATCTCCCATTGAGAACAATGTAAAAGCTAACCCCAGAGCCATTCAAATGTTTGCGGTAGGGACAACGAGAGCTAAATTGCAACATTTTCTTCCAGAAATCTAACACCCATTTTCTTAGCCGTACACTACAAAACTCAGAGTAAAAACCACCGTTGAGGAAAACAAAACAGGAGTTAAATTGCAACATTTACCTCCAGAAATCTGACTGAACTTGATTCTTTGGGGTGCTGTGATTGGCTGTGGTGCTAGGTAACGTTTTTATTGTGTGTATTTAGGTAAGATTTTCTATGCGATGCACGTTCAAGGTGAATGTGTATTTTGTTGGTGGTCGCTCGTTAGCCTTTCTGGGTAAGGAAGATTTGAATCTCACGTTACCCGGTCTTGATTAACTCATAAAGGCAGTTTTTTTCTTCACGTTGGTTTTAACTCCAACATTTGGATCGAGTCCTAAGTCCCTACCCTATAGAGCACACAATGTAAGTTTTTACTGCTTGAGGCACAGGGAGATTAAGTTGTTTGCCTAAAGTCATGACTCACAAGGAGCAACAACAAACAAACTACCTTCTGGTCCCTATTGGACAGATTAATTGAATCAAAAATCACGATCAATCACCAATCATGATCAGTCTCAATGTTTGAATCTGTCCAATAGCGACCAGAAGGTATTTTATTTATTATCTGTATGTACGACTGCTGTAATTCTTGTTTGTTGGCTTGTTTGTGTTTTGTTAAAGCAGCAGTTTTGCTGCGAAATGCATAAGCGTTTAAGCCCACAATTTTTAACTAATTTGTATAACAAATTAAAGTTTTATCCATTTTGGAAGGAGCCGTCCTGTTTCTCTGTCGATATGTATGTTTAGAGTTGTGTTCCTGCTGATCTCCAGCCCTCCAAGTGGAGACGGAGGTTATCTCTCCACACGCATTGTTGTCAGATTGGCTGATATCAGCTTTCTGACCACTACCAAATGTGAGTGCAATATATTATTTATATAATTCATGGTTGTAGTGATTATATTACACTATTGGGCGCTCTCCTTTTCTTTTTATGTTGCCTTTGGGATTCTAAACCGCTTTGGGGGAGTGTGTCAGTGATAGCAGCCTAATATCCAGTGGAGTACCATTATTGATCCTCAGTTGTTATTTTGCTGGAATTGGTGTATGCCACTGTCCAGCAACGATTCTTAAGAGTACATACCTTTAGGTGTTAGTGGTGGCCATTTGATTCCTGATTGATCCTGCACAGGGGCGCTTGTGGTCTTCTTCCTTCCCCCTCTTCTCTTTTTTTGCTACAGTTAAAGAAATAGGACATTTTATTTGTCTGTTTGATGTGGTTTGCCGCAATGGCAATGCGCATATTAAAATACAAATAATATGACAATGTGGATAGTTACATTAGATGTAATGTAAGACAGGTTTACTTCTCTGAGATGGTGGTAGATAAGTGTAACAGCAGAAGTGGTAGATAAGTGGAATAGCATACCAGCAAATTGGAATAGCCTACCAGTAGAAGTGGTAGATAAGTGGAATAGCCTTCCAGCAGAAGTGGTAGAGGTTAATACAGTGAGGGGATGTAAGCAAGCATGGGATAAGCATAAGGCTGTCCTGAACATAAGACAAGACCAAGGGCCAAATAAGGTTTGAGGTTTTTACAGTAGGAAAATGGGCATATTACTGGTCAGAATGGTTCTTATCTGCCGTCAAATTCTATGTTTCTATAGATACAGCTGCATATAATATGGATAAGCAAATATACCAGATAGTGTCATTTTTACTTAACCCCTTAAGGACCAGTGATCCTGTGGTGTCTGGTCCTTTAAGGACCAGATAGGTGAGTTCAACGTGCCACCCCACGTGACTGATCATGTGTGCCAGCACGTCGAACGAGGGACTGAAAGAGATCGCTCCGGTCTTGGAGCGATCAGCTTCAGTCCCCGGTATTACTCACGTACCAGGACCGTCACTGGTCCTTAAGTGACGGACCAGCGTGATGGTCCGGGTATGTCACCAGACGTGAAGGGGTTGATAAACTAATACCCTCCTAAAAAGATAACAAAATAATACACTACTCCCCCACCCACCAACTAACAGCCTAACCCACCCCCTTGCAGGCTGAGCACTTCCCCCCTGCACCTCTCAAATTCTGCTTATCACTATTGTTGTTCTCATGTAAATACAGTACATTTACCTCGCCACAATTAAATAATTAGTTGTTTTCTAATGGTTAAAGACCAGCAGGTTGTGAAATGTACTGCTTTTCAAAGTATTACTCAAGTGTCTGAGCCTCAAAGGGCTGAACATGGGTTTTACAGAGATTTTTCTCAATGCAGTGACTTGCACCTTTGTTATTCTACTGACAACAGAGAATTCTTATTTAGATTTTTGAGCTAATACTTATTAAACTCAAGGGACAGCCATGAAACTCACTGAAAAAACAGAATTCCCTGGGGAGTTCTGTTCCTGTGTTGGATGCCCTATATATAACTGTCACAATAGCTGATAATGATGAATCGCTGGCAGCCTCAGTGTTCTGTGTGTGTCTGCAACATTTCACTACAACTATAACAAAGCAAATACGTCTGGAATTCTATACAAACAGAAGTGATACAAGAGACTTATTGTAAGTAACAAAAATGTCATTATTTTACTTATCGGTGTTAGTAGAAAGCCAGTTTATTATGATAAGAAAGCATCGGTATTGAAATGAGAACTAACACCTGCTATTATTAACTTTCAATTTCACTACAGCTAGGGCCGCTTAACCTTTTGTGTGTCAGAGAGTTAGCTAACACATTGGCTACCTCTCTGGCACTCAAAAGGTTAATGGTCCCTACAAATTTGGCTCTTCTGCCTTTGTTCAAGAGTGATGGCTTGCTCATTCAGTTCCAGATGTGATGTCCATGGAAGCGGACATCACAGTTGCTGGCATTTCTTTTTTTTCCAAACTGAAGCAGACAAGAGTGTGTTGACCACCCCTTTCTGGTTTTTAAAGGATTAAGATTACCATGTGCAGCGAACTGAGTTTGAGGTCCTGTGGCCATGCAAGAAACGTTCATGTCCGCCTCCATGAAGATGTTATGTCTTCAAGTCACAAGGGAAAAATTCATTGGGGCCGTTAGAATTATACGGCCACGGTAAGGTAAGCAAGAGGGTTATTATTCAGGCAGGACACATATTATTATTTATTATTATTCTATATTTATATAGCACCAACTAATTCAACAGTGTTGTACAAAAAGGAATAGACACATAGATATTAAATATTATAAATCAAATGTGGAGAACAGAAGGATCAGAGCCCCCTGCTGGTGAGATCTTACAGTCTAGAGGAAGGTAGGATGTACACAGAAGGAGTAAGTGCTATTGGGTGTAAGTGCCTCCTGCCACATGAACTGCCGGTCAGTGGGTGGGAGTGAGAAGTGCTTTTGAATGCAGTGGTCCAGGCAAGGGGTGATTCTTGGTGATAATATTTATGGAGGCAGTTGATAGACTTCCCTGAAGAGGTGAGTTTTCAGGGAGCGTCTGAAGATCTGAAGGCTGGTGGGGAGTCTGATACAACAGGGGACACTTTTGAAAATGTCATTCTTCAGGTAGCCACAGAAATCCCTGCAGTGTGTGTGTGTTTCCATAAGTATCCTGAATTAAAGGGCATATCTCTTAATATTAGTGCGATTGTCAGCTTCCTTACCTACGTAAGAAGTTAACACAGGTTCGATATATTGAGTAACAGGCCTTATATACACTTACAAAGCCATAAGCTAACATTGGTTTCTAAGTAGATTATCAAACCTTCTAATCATAGCTTCAGGCAAGATAATGCATCATTATCTCAGCCTATTAAATGATACTAAAAACAAGTTATCACAAATCCCCTAATTCAGCAAATTACGACAGCTGTCTGTAAGTTATTTTTAAAACATTTTCCTACAAATAACAGAATGTAGAATCACAAGTCAAAAAGCACTGTAAATTCAGCAGCTGTGGTCAGAGCACGAGTGTAAAGTCACGTACACACACAGAGAGACTAACAAGACAAACAACATGGAGTTAGTGAGACAAAGGGGGTTATGCACTAATGAGTGATAAAAAGGTGATAACGTGGAGATAACTTCTCCAGTAAAATCACTTCTCCAGTTCCTATGTTATTCTATAGAGTTTATGCAAGATCTCCAGAGCTGGCTCCATAGAACAACATAGGAACTTTAGAAGAGATAAGTCATCTTAACTTTATCACCTCTTTATCACGCCTTAGTGCATAAACCCCAAAATGTCCATGAAACAACCCCGAGGCCCCTCTAGTCCATTTTGTGTTAGTAATTCCTTAAGTAGGGGCATCATTTCACAGCGGCAATTACAACTTTCAAAAAAATGTCACTGAAATAAATCTAGTGAGTAGTGATATATCCAGTGAATTTCAAGGCAATGCATTTGGTAATGTGGCCAGATTTCCCTTTAAATGAAGAATGCTTAGGAAGAACACATATTGCAGGGCTGCACTGATCCCTGTGAATTACTGTACAATGAACGATTCATAAGCACCATGCGTTTAAAGGGATATGGAATCAAATTATGCACTGGCGACATTTAAATCAATCTTCTGTGGTATATCTGGTCTTCTCCAGAATTATTCAGAATCTCCTTAGTAAATGAGCCCCTGTATCCAGATCGATAAGCAGAATTGTGGGACTAGTAGGCATAGAAAATAAGGAAGCAACTCTCTGTGATAAAGCAACATGATGTAACTGGTACAGATGGCAGGCGAGGATTAGATTTTAATTACATTTTACTGAGGATTTTTACAATCCATGACCATATGTTATCTCACAAGACGGAAGTTTCATTGTTATATTTTACAATAAACAAAGGATTTATAGATTTTTTTATAGCAGATGAGTAACTAGCTAATTTCGTTTGACCGTTTTCCTTAACTACATATAAATGTAATTATACAAAGGTTTTGTGTGTGATCACGGAGCCCAACCGTTAATATTACCTCCAAATACAATATATAGTGTACAATGTTGTTACTATCGCTGGGCTTGTTAGTGGTACAAGCCCCAGACAAAAATATGCAAAGAGAAAACGGGAGAGCACTATAATACACTATAGTAATAAACACATTTATTGATATAACATATTAATAATCAGTACAAAATACATACATACATATCACGAATAAAAATATAACTATAAATAAATGATAAAGCTCCGGAGCATATATTGTGCACGATAATAAAACAATCCGTATTCAACTAATAAGATATCCGCAATTGCAAATGTGATGATCTGATTAAAGTTGTAGAAACCCAGCTGAAAGGTATATTAGGCTGACAGAGATTAATCACAGCCTTATATATAGATCTTATAATATAGATATTGCATCCAGCGGTCAATACTTTCAATGCTGGCAGGTATATGCGACTGAGTAAAAGACACAATGATTAACATCTGGAGTGTCCTTAAAGTCCTCCCCCATCCATATATCTGAGCCCCTAGATGTCCAAACAGTATATATTACCTGGGGCTTCAAACCTCCTGAAGAAGTACCAAGAATAGTATGAAACGATTTGGAGGACTCTGCCTTAGGATATATTCATATATATGCGATTACTTTTATCCGATTGCGATTATTGTTTTTTAATGAGGAAGTAGCACGTTCTGATGATAACCTAATCTAATAACCTAAGATTTTAGTGTAGGTAGAGATTGTGCCCTGTGGTCTTGCCAGCAGATATCATGACTGACATGGTATCCGGTATGGACTGATGATATCTTGATATACTAAATTAAACCTGATGAATACTTTCCCAGTAAAATATCTCATTAGGGAATATTCAGAGGTGGGGTACCAGGATGCAATTGAATATACTAAGATAAGAGAAAAATCATCCCACAAAGAACTCACTGCCACTTGTTTTTCGTATATGGACACTATAAATTTGAACAAAATATAAAATTTATCAGTACAAGTGAAAATAAATCCAATTAACCCTTTGAGTGCCAGAGGGGTACGCAACGCATTGCTTTGCAATGCGTTGCGTACCCCTCTGGCACTCAAAGGTTTAAAAAGAAGGGAAGGAGAGGTGCTAAAATGAATATATATTGGTGAACCAGAAAACACCTTGAGGCAGTTACTTCTTCCACCAGCTGACCATGTGTAATATAACAATTATGAAGTAGATGTGAAACAATAAGCAGATCATACTCTGTTTACCATATGAATGTGTTTGGTTACAGTCTCTGCCACTTAGTAAAAGATTGTGACACTTGAATTATAATGAACATAAAGTTCAGTCATATACATTGGTTCATAATATATTGAAAACGTATTTCAAGATGCTTCTGAAGACGCACTTCTGTGAGAAGAAACTTCTAAGGCATTTGTGCCCACTTATTTGTAATAATTTGCACAGTCCTCAAATATTACACTTCCTTAAACATCTGGGTCCTGCACCCCCTTTCTTCTGTCTGACTGTGCAGACATCATGAGGATCCAGTGGGCGAGAGTCCACTTGGTGCATTCATGGTTGACGGATTCTTAATAAGGCTATATTATATCTTTCTACAGTACTTTGACAAACATAGACCTTAAAGGCAGGGCTTATAATTTGAAGTCCTTTGCTACTAGCCAGACCTGAAAAGTTACTCGCCACTGCAAGCCATAACATACCCACCAGGGCTGAATTTCTACTCGCCAGGGCTAAATTTTCACTCGCCATTGGCTAGTGGCGAGTGGAAATTTTGAGCCCTGTAAAGGGATAGTAATGTTTCATAATAAAAGCAGCTCAAATTAATCATCATAGTATTTGGACTTTGAAGAGTGTTATTTCAATTCTGTCAGAGTTGTAGTACAGGAGTAATTCAATAACAAAGTATCCCCCTTCTGCCCCTTTTACTGATGTAACACTGCTCAGCCAGAGCAGAAGGGAGGTGCCCATGTAGATTGCAGAGAGGGACAATCTTCAATAAGATAAGGGAAAAACCTGAAAAACTTGTCAAGGGGGGCAGGGCTTTCATTGTTCTCATAGGAAGAAGATTGTCCCCTTCTGTTATCTGTCTGGTCTATGGACTGCATTCCACATCTGAGAAGAGATGGCTTACACTAGGTAAAAGGGGCGGGAGGGGAAACTTTGCTTGTGAATATCTCTCAAACCATAAAGGTTTGAGAGATAAGACTTATATCGTTCTTCATGTCTACAAAATAAAATAAAGATAAAACGAAGTATTACTATCCCTTTAACAAATTAAGGAAAATAAGTATTGTGGTTCTGTGTAACCACCTGAATTCTTAAGTAAAATAATTAGGAGCTTAAGTAATAACAATCCCTCTAATTTTGCTTGATTTATTACCAGTTCATTGGTGCAAAAACACTCATTATAATACCAATATGGTGAATGTATGATAACACTACATAGTCCTGACTCACTGATACAGTTAGTAAAATTATCATTCACTTGCTCCACACTGTCCTCCTGTCTGTTACTTCTGTAAACTGGACATGCAATGTGATCCTGGTATACCAAAGGGTGTTATACCTATAATATTGAAAGTATACAATCAGAGCTTTTGGAGTGTGTTACTAATAGATCTGTTTTAATAAACATATCAGTATTAATATGACAGATATAATTATGTTACATGGTCCTGATTCACTTATACAATCACATACACCAATATGATCCTATTATTATATGTGAAAACAGACCACACAATGTGATACTGAAGAACTGAGAAAGTTATCCTGACAGTACTGAAAATACACACTATACGGTTTTGGAGAGGGGAATAGCACAAGATACTTTAGCAAACACACCAATTTCATGGTGAGAAACACTAAGATATCAAGATGCTATTGGATAAATGTTATACTTGGTTGAGAATATCAAAAGGTTACTGGAGATTATATTCAGTTTGCTGCACAGTTTATTGTTGCTCAGACCCACATGCTTAAATAAACACCGATCAGTGATGCACCAGTATCTGTGGATTAATGGATGTGATTCAGTTATATTATGGTTCATTAGAATTTAAATACCACAAAGTGCCATTTGTATCTATCTATCTATCTATCTATCTATCTATCTATCTATCTATCTATTTATCTATATATCTCGTATATATCGGGCTATCTATCTATCTATTTCCTATCTATCTATCTATCTATCTATCTATCTATCTATCTATCTATTTCATATCTATCTATCTATCTATCTATCTATCTATCTATCTATCTATCTATCATCTAGCTATCTCATATCTATCTATCTCATATCTATCTATCTATCTATCTATCTATCTATCTATCTATCTATCTAGCTATCTATCTATCTATCTCATACCTATGTATCTCATATCTATCTATCTATCTATCTATCTATCTATCTATCTATCTATCTCATATCTATGTATCTCATATCTATGTTTTTCACATCTATCTATCTATCTATCTATCTATCTATCTATCTATCTATCTATTTCATATCTATCTATCTATCAATCTATCTCATATCTATCTATCTATCTATCTATCTATCTATCTATCTATCTATCTCATATATATTGCGCTATCTATCTATTTCTCTATCTGTTTATCTATCTATCTATCTATCTATCTATCTATCTATCTATCTATCTATCTATCTCATACATATCGGTCTATCTATCTATCTATCTATCTATCTATCTATCTATCTATCTTTCTATCTCTATCTATCTCATATATATTGGTCTATCTATCTATCTATCTATCTATCTATCTATCTATCTATCTATCTATCTATCTAGGTTTGTTCCAGAAAATCTTCAGTTTCTCAGTCCATCATCCTCAGTAAGTCATAACACCCTGTAAGAAAAATTTATAGAGAAATTCACACCTGTTTACAACAGACAATGGTCTTCATGAGTGGAAAAAGTTGTTACCAGATTGTAAAGGGAAAAACTGTGCAATACACTACAACAGAGATCAGAATGAAAACAAACCAAAAAATCTGTTGAAACAGTATTACTAACTGCTTATAAATAACACCTACCTAGGAAAGCAATTACATAGATATAACTTACTGGTATATGATGGACACCTACCTAGGTAAGTCTATCTGTAACACAAGATAATTATACAGATATAACTGGCTTTTTTATGATGCACTCCTACGTAGGTAAATCCTTCTGTTACACACAGTAATTATGAAGATATACCTGACTGCTGTGTGATGGATTCCTACCTAGGTAAGTGTTTCTGTTACACACAGTAATTATATAGATACACCTGACTGCTGTGTGATGAACTCCTACATAGGTAAGTGCTTCTGTTACACACAGTAATTATATAGATACACATGACTGCTGTATAGTGGACTCCTACCTAGGTAAGTGCTTCTGTTACACACAGTAATTATATAGATATACACCTGACTGCTGTATGATGGACTCCTACCTAGGTAAGTGCTTCTGTTACACACAGTAATTATTCAGATACACCTCACTGCTGTATGATGTACTCCTACCTAGGTAAGTGCTTCTGTTACACACAGTAAATATATTGATACACCTGACTGCTGTGTGATGGACTCCTACCTAGGTAAGTGCTTCTGTTACACACAGTAATTATTCAGATACACCTCACTGCTGTATGATGTACTCCTACCTAGGTAAGTGCTTCTGTTACACACAGTAAATATATAGATACACCTGACTGCTGTGTGATGGACTCCTACCTAGGTAAGTCCTCCTGTTACACACAGTAATGATATAGATACGCCTGACTGCTGTATGATGGACTCCTACCTAGGTAAGTGCTTCTGTTACACACAGTAATTATATAGATACACCTGACTGCTGTGTGATGGACTCCTACCTAGGTAAGTGCTTCTGTTGCACACAGTAATTATGTAGATATACCTCATTGCTGAATGATGGATTCCTACCTAGGTAAGTGATTCTGTCACACACAGTAATTATATAGATACACCTGACTGCTGTTTGATGGACTCCTAACTACGTAAGTGCTTCTGTTACACACAGTAGTTATATAGATACACCTGACAGCTGTGTGATGGACTCCTACATAGGTAAGTGTTTCTGTCACACACAGTACTTATATAGATACACATGACTGCTGTATGATAGACTCCTACCTAGGTAAGTCCTCCTGTTACACACAGTAATTATATAGATACACCTGACTGCTGTGTGATGTACTCCTACCTAGGTAAGTGCTTCTGTTACACACAGTAATTATATAGATACACCTGACTGCTGTATGATGGACTTCTACCTAGGTAAGTGCTCCTGTTACACACAGTAATTATATAGATACACCTGACTGCTTTTTGATGGACTCCTACCTAGGTAAGTGTTTCTGTTACACACAGTACTTATATAGATACACCTGACTGCTGTATGATAGACTCCTACCTAGGTAAGTGCTTCTGTTACACACAGTAATTATATAGATACACCTGACTGCTGTTTGATGGACTCCTACCTAGGTAAGTCCTCCTGTTACACACAGTAATTATGTAGATACACCTGACTGCTGTGTGATGGACTCCTACCTAGGTAAGTGTTTCTGTTACACACAGTACTTATATAGATACACCTGACTGCTGTATGATAGACTACTACCTAGGTAAGTCCTCATGTTAAACACAGTAATTATAAAGATACACCTGACTGCTGTGTGATGGACTCCTACCTAGGTAAGTCCTCCTGTTACACACAGTAATTATATAGATACACCTGACTGCTGTGTGATGTACTCCTACCTAGGTAAGTCCTCCTGTTACACACAGTAATTATATAGATACACCTGACAGCTGTGTGATGGACTCCTACCTAGGGAAGTCCTCCTGTTACACACAGTAATTATATAGATACACCTGACTGCTGTATGATGGACTCCTACCTAGGTAAGTGCTTCTGTTACACACAGTAATTATAGAGATACACTTGACTGCTCTATGATGGACCCCTACCTAGGTAAGTGCTTCTGTTACACACAGTAATTATAGAGATACATCTGACTGCTGTGTGATGGACTCATACCTAGGTAAGTGCTTCTGTTACAAACAGTAATTATAGAGATACACCTGACTGCTGTGTGATGGACTCCTACCTAGGTAAATGCTTCTGTTACACACAGTATTTATATAGATACACCTGACTGCTGTATGATGGACTCCTACCTAGGTAAGTGCTTCTGTTACACACAGTAATTATACAGATACACCTGACTGCTGTATGATGTACTCCTACCTAAGTAAGTCCTTCTGTTACACATAGTAATTATTCAGATACACCTCACTGCTGTATGATGGACTCCTACCTAGGTAAGTGCTTCTGTTACACACAGTAAATATATAGATACACCTGACTGCTGTATGATGTACTCCTACCTAAGTAAGTCCTTCTGTTACACATAGTAATTATTCAGATACACCTCACTGCTGTATGATGGACTCCTAACCAGTCAAGACTTTCTGTTAAATGCCATAATTATGTATCTATACCTGATCGCTACGTAGGAATGTCTTCTTATTGAACAAATGCATTTATTCCCATAGTAAGTTTTAACTATGTGACCAGATCACCATTTTAATGCCAGAATGCTATGAAAATCACACACTGAAGGGTGGCACTCGTTCCTTTGGATTCATACAGAATAATTTCTTCATTAGCATCCTGCACTAATTTGGTGACATCAACTTTAACTTTACACTGTGAGTCCTGTGTAATCCTTTGAGGACCAGAGGTTTGTACAATACATGGTGAAGCAATGTGTTGCCCAAGTTTCATGATTATTAATGGACACTTTATGGCACTGTTTCAAGTCATACACACATATATAATGAACAATATGCCTGCTGAATATTCCATCCAATAAAGACTTCTTTAAGACAGATGTACTGAGAGCAACTCGATGATAAATTACAGAGTGGCTTTTAAATGGCAGTTTCCAATAATCCTATATAATAATTCACTAGGATGTTTGTCACGATGTAGTGATGGGCAGTCTCTACTGCACATGATTGCATCGCGTGAGTGAGGCGAGGCAAGACATTGCGTGGATCAGTGAGGTAGCGGACTCTTAACCCGGCCCTTGCCTGTGTACACGGGCTTTTAGACTAGTATGATATAATAGATTATTGTGGAGCTCAAATTAGCATTTTCAATAGTATTCAAATAGTTACATATTAGTGTGTAGTCAGGTGACTGCAGGAACTATATATTGGCTTCATATAGGGTATTGTGTCTCTTTGGGCTCTAGCATTCTAGATCATCTCGCTCTTGCTGACCCTAGCGTCCAAGGGTAGAGATCGACCTTGCCACCCTTCTACATCTCGGGTGGTTCCCAGTACCATGGGCTAGGTTCTCTGCCGAGTTCCTGGTTCCTGTCTTTGGGCTAGGTTCAGTGTCAGCTCCTGGGTAGTGGACTGTAGGTTGGGGAAGTGCTTATTTGCTATCATTGTATTATACTTTCAATACAGTGGTGTTGATTTTAACTGTACCTGTCAGAGTCTTCTTTGTCTGAGCTACCGTGACAGTTTATCTATAGTAAGTTACAGGTTATTGATTGGCAATGGTCAGAATTCAATACAAATACTTCTTTTTGTCTATCAGTAATGTGACAATGTGGGATGCTAATGAAACACACACACTGTAGAATTGCACTGGTTATTAGACAGAACTGTAGAATGCACAACATGTTACACAACAGTTTGTTTTTGCAAGGCACTGGGAGCACCTCTGACAGTCAAAGAGTTAAATTTAAAAGCTTGCCTTTGCCCTTTACGGGAGGAAATGATTTGGCCCTGCTCTGTGTGTGTGTTGTATGGATGTGTTCTAGTGGAACAGTCTCCAGGAATCCATTTGCCCTTCTAATCTTATCTACAAAGACTAGTGTAAAAGACCGTGTACACGAGCCAAGGTCCGAGTAATGTTAAGAGGCTGCTACCTCACCGCTCCACGTGATGCAGTCTTGTGTTGCCTCACTCATGCGATGCAATCATGAGCAGTAGAGATTGCCTGAATGCAGTCAGTCTCTACTGCGCATGACTGCATCATGACAAACATCCTAGAGAATTATTATATAGGATATATTAAATTGTATCTCTCATGGTATTGTGCTTCACCCTTTGGTTACTGTGTACATTTTATGTCGCTTATATTGTTCTACTCATTTCATGTAATACTCTGCTTGTACCATGTAATGGTATTAAACAAGCCAGACAATACACAACTACATCAGATCTACAGGACAATACATAAATGGATACCTACATGCGATTTCTCAATAAATAATTACAGGACTCGTTCATTGTCCTCAATGGTGGCCTTACCTTTGGGTTCTTCTTTTATCTCTGAATCACGGAGACAGGCTTTCTCTGCAGGCATCCATAGTATATCCAGGACAATGATCCAGCTGGACTATCTTGTACATCTAGATGGGAGGCTGTCATTGATGACATGATGGCCACAACAGGATGAACAAGAATGAATATTAATAATAAATGTTTATTTATATAGTGCCACAAATTTACACATTGCTTTACAATTTAAGGGTTTGGACAATACAGGGTGACAAGTTCTTAGGAAAATAGGGTCCCTGCTCAAAAGCTTACAATGTAAATTGGTAAAGGGAGACTAACAGAGAACATAAGGATTAAGAATACTTGTTTCCAGTACAGCAGTCCCCAAACGAGAGTGATACACCCAACATTATATATCTATTGCACATAAAGAAGATTTCAGGATGGGAAAGGGGTCTCTGTAACAATATAGGGCTTTAACCAATAAACTGAATAGAATTAAATCTGCACTAAAGATGTTAAAAGCCACATTTAAATCTATATCCCCTACGAATGCTTTGCTCCAGAATTGCACCTCTCTATCTGATTGAATATGGGCCCATAGTTCCCTTTCAAAGGACTTTTTGGAATTGGCAATTACTGAGAGGGTAGTAGATAAGTGGAATAGCCTACCAGCAGAAGTGGTAGATGTAAGGGGATGTAAGCATGCATTGCATAGGCATAAGGCTGTCCTGAACATAAGACAAGACCAAGGACCAGATAAGGTTTGAGGTCTTTACAGTAGGAAAATAGGCCAACTAGATGGGCCGAATGGTTCTTATGTGCCATCAGAGTCTATGTTTCTATGTTTATAGTACACATGTTCTTCTTCACCAACATGATCCATTAAACAGGGAATACTCTTCTGTTAGGTGGTCGGTGTACCTATGCATAGACATGGAATGATACCATAATATAAAGAAGGCTGATAATATAAACACAGAAAACAAAATTGTTTATTTGGATTGATTGAATTATTTGCTCATATATGCATAGTCATGTGCCACTTTTCTTCTTTTTAATAATAAATCCTCTAGTTCTTATAAAACATATATCTTAAAAGATCTTCCAAAATTTCCATTACAGAATGTGTTCTTCCAGCTCTTACTCTGATTAGGAAATGTGTGAGGACAACCAGACTCAAGTCACAGAGGTGCTTCTCCTGGGATTTCAGGGTCTAAACACCATCCAAGCTCCACTTTTCATCCTCTTCCTATTAATCTACATTGTTATATTAAGTGGAAACATCCTTATCATCTTTTTGGTGACAACTAGTGAACATCTTAAAATTCCGATGTTCTACTTTCTCCAACATTTAGGTTTAGCTGATGTCCTACACACCACCAATATTGTTCCACTGATGCTAGAGGTTATAGTACATAATGAAATAACAATTTCTTTAGTTGCTTGTATATCTCAACTCTATATTTTTGGTGTTTCTGGATTTGTGCAATGCTTTCTTCTTGCAGTGATGTCCTACGACAGATATCTGGCCATCTGCAACCCTTTGCATTACGTTTCCATTATGGATCCCAGTGTTTGCCTCCGACTGGTTATTGGGTCTTGGTTGTTAGTATTTATTCTAATATCCAGTGAAATAATTGTGGTGTGCCAACTACACTTCTGTGGTCTCAATTATATTGACCATTTTTTCTGTGATTTTGGTCCAGTTGTGGCACTATCTACTTCAGAAACCTCAGCTTTGATGCTACAAGACTTTATCATCAGTATACCTATGGTTTATGTGCCATTTGTTTTTATCATTTTAACGTATGTTGGTATCTTGATCACCATTGTCAGGTTCCCTTCCAATATTGGCAGGAAGAAGTCCTTCTCCACCTGCAGCTCCCACCTTATAGTTGTGTGCATATATTATGGGTCATTAATTATAGTTGCCCTGGCTTCCTCAACTGAAAACCCTCTCAACATAAACAAGTTCCTATCTCTGTTTTATGTTGTGGTTACTCCATTTATGAATCCCATCATTTACAGCCTGAGGAATAAAGAGAT
Source organism: Rhinophrynus dorsalis (assembly GCA_037306005.1). Lineage (NCBI taxonomy): Eukaryota > Metazoa > Chordata > Amphibia > Anura > Rhinophrynidae > Rhinophrynus > Rhinophrynus dorsalis. The sequence continues at coordinate 552,377,712 of CM074721.1, forward strand.
CAGGAGAGCTCTGAAGAAATACCATAAGAAGACTGGACATTAAATTAGACTGTATAATAAACAATGTTGTAGCTATATCAAGATTAAAATTGACAGATATGCATCAATGAAAGAAATACATTAATTAATCCATTAATCTTCAAGATGGAAAATTCTTCATTAAGGCAATATTACGAATAGCATTTTCTGTCACATATTTTTTAAAAATCAAATCACTATTTACATTTTTCTCTGCCCGTATACAATTATCCAGGTGGGCAGTAGTTACTATAAAAGAAGAATATATTGATTTGTTACAAGGCTATCTTAAATATATTAAAATAAAATACATTTTATATTAAAATATAAAAATTAAATATAATTAATCTAACTGTTTATAAGCATGCCAAATCATGTCCTGCGCTACGCTTCACAATTATCTAAATAACACTGTGTACTGTAAAAATGAAACAATATATAATACTTTAAGAAAAAAATAAAATAAAATTTGTCATGTAAGAACAGTCTGTCAATCTGGGACCATTTAAGTGTTGAGGGAACTGCACAATTTCATTATAAGATATATGCACTGCCTGACACCACATTCTTGTTTGATTGTACCACAAGAAGTGACAGAATGACACAAACACTGTGTTGCATCTCAGCCTTGTTCCATTGTCCACTGGTATTCGCAGACCCACATCAACACTGTGCGACACTCCAGCTTGTTACACTGTCCAATGGTAGTTTCAGACACACATATTTAATCTGTGACACCACAGCCTTGTTCTTCTGTCCCACTGGTAGCCACAGATACACTCTCTGACACCCCATTGTTTTCCCACTGTCTACTGGTAACCACAGAACACTCTTTCACACCCCTGCACATTCAGATAGAAGCCCCATTTTTGCCTCTTCACTGCATGCAGAGGGAGGCTACTTACTGTAACAGGGGCAAGGAGGGAGTGGAAGAAGGGTAAAATGCGGATTGTGCAGGGTGCAATTACATTTTCATGTGTGTTTGTTTGTGCACACTAGTGGGCGCTTTATTCAAATGAGTATACTAGTACTGTGTGTTTTACTCAAATACTTGTAGAGGTACACTCGTGGGTGCTTTAAATATGCAATGTGTACCGTATGCCTATATACTATTATTCATGGATGCTTTATACAAATACACAACACATATCATTTTATACAAAAACACAATGTGTACCATATGCTAGTATGTGTACCCTAGTAGGCACTTTATACAAATACATAACATGTAACGTGCTTGTATGTGTACAGTGATAGATGCTTTATACAACTACATAAAGTACTGTGCTCTTGTATGTGTACAGTGATAGATGCTTTATACAGCTACATAAAGTACTGTGCTCTTGTATGTGTACAGTGATAGATGCTTTATACAGCTACATAAAGTACTGTGCTCTTGTATGTGTACAGTGATAGATGCTTTATACAGCTACATAAAGTACTGTGCCCTTGTATGTGTACAGTGATAGATGCTTTATACAACGACATAAAGTACTGTGCCCTTGTATGTGTACAGTGATAGATGCTTTATACAACTACATAAAGTACTGTGCCCTTGTATGTGTACAGTGATAGATGCTTTATACAACTACATAAAGTACTGTGCCCTTGTATGAGTACAGTGATAGATGCTTTATACAGCTACATAAAGTACTGTGCCCTTGTATGAGTACAGTGATAGATGCTTTATACAGCTACATAAAGTACTGTGCCCTTGTATGTGTACACGAGTGGGTGTTTTATACAAATGCACATGGGAGTGTTATACAATTACACAACATGTACAGTGTGCTTGTAGGTACACTAGTGGGTACTTTTATGTGTATACTAGTGGGTGTGTGTATGTGTACACTAGTGAGCTCTTTATATTAACACACAACATCTACTATGTGAATCAAACATACATTGTGTACTCACACTGATAGTTCTATCACTCAGACTGATGTCATTAAAAGGGAATAGAAGTCCTTTGATCTGAATGTGTATTCTCATCTCAAGTACATAATATATAAATTCACACTGCCTAGACTTATTAGTATTTTTTTATCTTCACCCCTTTTTTTTACACTTTTATGCCCCAGACAGTGAGCTTCCTGGATGTCTGTTTCCAGAGAGTTTTCTGGTCAGATGGCCAGTGACTCAGGAGTGTGATACAATGTAACATTATCCCTGCAGCACTGAGTGCTCTGTATGCTTCATGCTACCCTTTTTACACTCAATCTTTTTTACATTGTATCGCTATGCTCAGTTACACAGTCACCAGAAATAAATCCAGGGAGCTTAATGGATGTAAAAGTGCAAAAAAAAGAAATAAACATGAAAAAAAAATAGCAATAATAAAAAAGTATAAACAATTTGACTTTACAGAACACGCACTTGCAAAATGAATGTGAATTCCGATTGTTGGTTTACTAATCCCTTCAAACAATTCTGGAGCAAAAGAAAATGGAGTATTGATTTAAATGAGATGTTTAACCCCTTAAATATGGAATGGTGGCATTTTTTGTCTCAAAAGTGAAACAGACAAAAAAATGGCCATTCCTGCCTAGCAGTAAAATTTACTCGAAAAGTGACCATTTTCTGCTCTTTAAAAGAGCAGTAAACTTTTTTTATGAAAACCTACATGTTATAGGACTTTTCCTGCTGAGTAAAACAAGGTCACTCCCACCGCTGTCAGTTGTTTTATTCAAAATTTATAACAGTTCAAGTAACCAGGAAGTGAATTTACTGTGTTTACTTCCTGATAGTTCTAACTGACAGGAAGTGAGTTTACTGTGTTTACTTCCTGATTGTCCTAACTGACAGGAAGTGACTCAGCAGTTTCTATCACGTTCTGTGGAGAATTGTAAGTCACCGACTTAGAATGTAACAGAATAACTAATTAGAATTTGACCACTAGAGGGCACTACTGATATTAAAAAAACATGGGTTTAAACAGCAATAACTCTGGAAATATGCATTTCTTAGCAATTGGAGTACCCTTATTTTACTCAACATGAAACGTCATACAATATATATTGCTTCATAAAACACGTTTACTGCTCCTTTAAAGGGATAGTAATATTTCACAAAACAGCATTTCTGATTAATCTTCATAGTATTTGGGCCATGGAATAAAGTCAATGTCCTTGGGGAAAAGTCCAGGGCCAGATGGGTTTTCTTTAATATATTACAGGAAATTTTCACAGACCTTGCTTTCCAAAATGAGAGACACATTCAATGCAATTCTGTATGGCTCAGCAGTTCCAAGTCAAGCTCTGGAGTGCCACATTGTGGTTCTCCCAAAACCAGTATCACAGTATCCCTAGGTTGCTTAGTGCTCCTGTGCTTCTTTGGTGATCACGGTCGGCCAGCATGGACGCTGGTTACTTTGCATTCCTGACGTTCACTAGTGCGGGTTCAGTGACGTGCGCTTGTTTACTGGTGTCTGTCCTTCTCTGTCTTGGTTACCGTGACAACCAGAAAAGGATCATACCTTATGTAGTAACTTCTGTCCTATTTCCCTTTTAAATGTGGACCTCAAAATATTTGCAAGAATTTTGGCCAACAGCCTCAAACAGGTCATTGTTGACATTATTCATCTGGATCAATGCGGCTTCATTCTGGGCAGACAAGCCAGATTTAACACCACTACTGCTGTCTCTCTAATGCACTTGGTCACTCAAAAAGATATCCCTACCATATTTCTCTCAAAAGATTGTGAAAAGGCATTTGATAGAGTGAGATGGGATTATATTAGGGCTGTGGTACACCATATAGGCATTGGGCCTCGTTTCTTCACAGGCATAATGAGTTTATGTTTCAAACCTTTGGCCAAAATCCCAGTAAATGGCATTCTATCGAATCCGTTTATAATTTCTAATGGGACCAGGCAAGGATGCCCCCTTTAATTTTACCTATAAACTTGCCGCATACACAGACAGCATATTTTTCTTCCTTACTAAACTGGATCCCTCTTTACCTTCTCTAGTCAATATATTAAATTAATATAGTTATATCTTGCAGGCTCTAGTCAATTGTGAGAAATCAGAAGTGCTTAATGTCTCACTCTCCCCACGTGCCTTTGCCTCTCTTAAGCACCAACACAAATTTAAATGGACCTCAGACTCCATTAAATATCTTGGGATTATTCTATCTCCTAACATCACATTATTATCTGATTTCAATCTCTCCCCTCTCCTGAAATCAATTGAAGATGACCTTCTTTTGTGGCCCTCCCTATCACTTTCCTGGACAGGCAGTATAAACATGATAAAGTTGAAGGTTCTCCCTAAAATATTACGTATTTTCAATACATTGCCCATTGCTTTCCCTAAAAACCTGATAGATTCTCTATAAAAATTAATCCCATTTGTCTGTGCTAACAAAAAACCCAGTTTACTGTTCAACATTCTTACAAACAGTACTGATAGGGGTGGTTTAGGGCTTCCTGATGTTTGGAAATATTACCAAGCTTTGGCGAAATTCGGTCTCTGCTTGCAGACGGGTAGCCTTCTGCTCCCTGGTGGATGGTACTTCATATTAAGCATTGGTCCTCTACAGGGACCTTTCTTCCTTTGAGAGAACCTTAACCTCTAATCATCTTAACCATCGCCCCCTCTCTTTTTGTTACAACGTATTGAATACTACAGACTCTAAGGTTACATTTTATTTTCTCCTGCAATGGGAATCGGAATTGGCTAAAACCCTGGATCTTTCTGATTGGTTTTATATTTTTCGTGAACTTAATAAGTGATCCAGGGATTCCAACACCAAACTTATGAATTATAAACTCCTAACACAATGGTACTTTACTCCAGAGAGAATATCCTCCTTTTCCTCCTCCGTTTCTCCAATTTGCTGGAGATGTCAACAGGGGATTAGATCTATGTTCCATATTTGGTGGCAATGTCCCATAATTACTACATTCTGGAAGATGATTATTACTATGGTCAATCAAGCCTATCTTGTATTGTTGCCTGTAGATCCTCTCCTGTGCTTATTATTTTATTCTGATTCCTCTCAACTTCCTTTAATGCCCTCCCACCCCATTGTTTGTGGTTTTTATTAAACTCTGCAAAATGTATGATCCCACTCCATTGGAATAAAGTAGATTACCCCTCCATGAAATCCTGGCTAACAAAGGTAGATTATTATGTTGATATGGAGAGTTTACACACAATTTCTTCAGACTCCCTTTCTTCGTACTCATCAAAATGGTACATATGGTTAAGATTTAGATCCAAGATATCTTTAGTCTAGCCTGCTCACTTCCCTCTTTGATCTCATTTAACCTTCTGGTTTTGGGATCCTCTTTGAGCGTATAACTCTCCTTCACTTTAAACAAATCTATTTACAATCTAAAAGCAGTTTTTAGAATCTTGTTGGTTACGCCGAGCGATATAGTCTCACATGAGTAGTCCGGAGATTAGATGACCCATGTCCTTTACCTCTCCTCTCCCCTTATTTTTTTTTTCTCCCTCGTTTCTTTTCTTTTGTCTTTACTGTCCTTTTGTACCCTTAAGATAATCCAACACAAGTTTAGCTATTTCGCTACACTTTGGTATTGCTCATGTTTCAAGTGATATAAGTTCTCTCTCTTGTAATGTCTGTTTTCCGTTTGTAATGTAATTTCCTAGTTGTAATTTTGTACATTTTCTTGGATTTGTTTTCTTCTCATTTACTGTATTGGATGACAGATTATATTTCAATAAAGCTGTTAAAAAAAAAAAACTCAGCAGCAGGAACAACAGTTGTAAATGACACAGTGGTATTTGCCAATGGCCAGAGACCACTGGCCACCCTGACATGACCTACTGGCACTAGGTCAGTAAGAAATATTTTTTGTGACGATAACAAGCCTGAGTGACAAAATGTTGTAACTGATTCGTCAGGACTTGTGATGCTAACAAACCTGAGTGCCAAAAAAATATAACTGATTCCTCAGGGCTTGTGTTTCTAACAAACCTGAGTGCAAAAAGTTATCCTTGATTCCTCAGGGTTTGTGACGTTAACAATCCAAAGTTCTACACATCAATGTCTCCTCAGGGCTTGGGCCTAACAAGACTAAGATCCACAAATCAATGTTTTCTCAGGGCTTGGGCCTAATTCTAAGTCCTACACAGCAATGTTTCCTCAGGGCTTGAACCTAACAAGACTAAGTCCTACAAATCAGTGTTTCCTCGGGCTTGTGCCTAACTCAAGTCTAAGTCCTACAACATATCAATGTTTCCTTAGGGTTTGTGCCAAACAAGTGTAAGTCCTAAAATCAATGTTTCCTCAGGGCTTGTGCCCCTAATAATAAGAAGTCTAAATTCTACAAATCAGTGTTTCCTTAGGGTTTTGGCCTAAGTCTATGTCCCACAAGTCAATGTTTCCTTGAACCTAACAAGACTGTCATACAAAGTAATGTTTTCTTAGGGCTTGTGCCAAACAAGTGTAAGTTCTACAAATCAATGTTTCCTCAGGGCTTGTGCCTAAGTCTAAGTCCTGCACATCAATGTTTCCTCAGGGCTTGGGCCTAAGAAGAGTAAGTCATACAAACCAATGTTTCCTCAAGGCTTGGGCCTGACTGAGGCCTAACACACATCTAAGTCCTACAAATCATTCTCTACACAATACTATATGCCATTAAGTATCAGTCTGCCCCATGTCTCTGTTATGTAACAATTTCTTATTTAGTTTTTTTATTTCATTTTATTAATAACTGTCCCCCCAATCCCAGTCAACAAACGTCCCAAAACAATTCCCCATTCAACCGATTCTTTCAACACAGGCACCCTCCTCAGATCCCTTTTGTACCATGTCTTTAAAAAAATGTTATTTATGTATTCATTTTTTACTGCCCTGCCAATAACAGTCAACAAACCCCCCCTCCGAAAAAAAAAATCCCTGTCCAACTGAATGTTTCAGGCACCAACACCAACATGGACACCCTCATATCCCTTTTATACTATACCTCTGGGAAATAAAATAACATTTACTATGTTTTTGTGTAAATTCAGTCTTCCCACTGATTTTAATGAAATAAGATACACGAAAAATGTGGAAAAACAGCATGTTTTGATGGAATTTTTTCACCAGGCTGGAAGTGCCATTATTAACCGATTTTGGTTTGAGGTTAACATTTTCAGTGATCCTTATCCATGATTACACTGTGCCCCTTTGTAACGCAAATCGTGTCATTTATATCCCCCAGTGGCACCACACACTCACCTTCCAGGGACTCAAGAAAACAAAGTACCCAGGTACTGCCATAAATACGAGTAAAACCAGATTTTGCCCATTTATGGGATCACCATTTTTTTCAGTTGTGGACTACCTAGTCATTTGAGGGCCCTGCTGAAACATATTTTTCTGAGCTATATACAGAAATGCTTATCTACTACCTATTGCACTGCTGGGAAGATGGGCCCTTATACACTTGGTCCCAGCCTGGCTGTCCCCTGTGTATCCCTGTACTTACATCTCTGGACTCACTGCAGATTGTAGACAACATAATGAATACAGAAATAAGACTAAACATAAACTGGAGTATTTCTACTATAAACCCAAATAGACAAATGCAATTCACCAAAATTCCCATTAATTTAAAAAGGACGTTTAACCCACTGAATGATAGAGAGGTCTTTAATGTTGGAGACCTCTTTAGCATTCAAAATATTAAAGGGACAGTAATGTTTCACAAAAACATCAGCTCCGATTAATCTTCATAGCATATGGGCCATAGAGAGTGTTATTTCAATACTGTCAGATTTGTAGCTCAAAAGTAATTGAATGATAAATTATTCCCCTCCCGCCCCTTTTACCTAGTGTAACACTGCTCCCCTCAGATGTGGAATCTGGTCTCTTGACCGAACAGGTCACAGTAAGGGACACTCTTCTTACTGTGATCATAAGGAAAACCCTGCCCCACCCCCTTGACAGGTTTTTCAGGTTTTTCCTTAGGATCACTGAAGATTGTCCCTCTCTGTGATCCATCTGGACAGTCTTGCTGCTCTGAGGTGAACAGTGTTACATCAGTAAAAGGCACAGGAGGGGGATACTTTATCATTTAATTACTCTTGAACTACAACTCTGACAGTATTGAAATAACACTCTCCATGGTCCAAATACTATGAAGATTAATTGGAGCTGCTTTTATTGTGAAACATTACAGTCCACTTAAAAATCTAAATGAAAACACAAGGTCATATTATTTGCAGATGGTTTGCCACCAGATCGTATCAGTTCTATATAATACTACGTTTTTTTTCTTGAATATACAGTACAATTACCTCTGCAATTCACATTTGATCAATGACTTGCTTTCTTATAATCTGAAGACTGCATTGCAAGGTTTTATTCACTGATCGCAAGGGTTTAAACATGGGTGTTACAGATATTTCTCTCAGTGACTTGCACCTCCAGACGATGTTCTATTGAGGACAGATAATTCTTATTAAGCCTTTGTGTTAATACATATTATACACAAGGGATAGCCATGAAACTCACTGAAATAGACAGTATTCTCTATGGAGCTGCGTCCCTGTGTTGGGTGCCCTATATAACTGATAGAACAGCTGATAATGATGAATCGCTGGCAGCCTCAGTGTTCTGTGTGTGTCTGCAACATTTCACTACAACTATAACAGTGTAAGTACTTCTGGAATTCTATACAAACAGGAGACATACAAGAGACTTATTGTAAGTAAAAAATGTCATTAATTTGCTGATTGGCTTTAGTAGAAAGTCAACTTTTTATGGTAAGAAAGCATCTAAATTAACATCTCCTAATAATTTCTTCCCACTTATGTTTTTAGAACACCTTAACCCTTTGAGTGCCAACACAATGCATTGCAATGCATGGGATACATCTCTGGCAATCAATGGGTTAATGGTCTCTACAAATTTTGGACCTCTGCCTTTGTTCAAGAGGGATAACCTTCCACCATTCAGCCCAGATGCCATGTGTATGGAGAAAGGTAGGATAGTTGCTGGCAGTTTTTTCAAATTGAAGCAGGTTGAGTGAGTTGTGCATTCTCCTGGTGCTTTAACCCTTTGAGTGACAGAGGGGTACGCAACGCATTGCTTTACAATGTATTGTGTACCCCTCTGGCACTCAAAGGGTTAAGAGTTCAGATTACCAGGTGGATTGAGCAGAGTTTTGGGTCCTGTTGTCCTGCTAACACCTCCATGGTCATGACATCAATGGCTGTTTGAAGATGTTCTCATAAACAAAGGCACAAGGACAAAATTCATAGGGGTCATTAGGATTCTATGGCAATAGTAAGAAAAGTGAGAGGATTATTATTAGGAGGTGCTTGCTAAAGTGTCATGATCTCCACTGCAAAGGGATATCAACATTTAATATGTAAAAAACATAAGTATTGTGGGTTTATCTTCCTGTTTAAAACAAGGCTACTTCCACTGATGAGAGGTGTTTTATTAAAACGCTATTGCCACTCAAATTGAATTTGTTAGGTTCAATATCTCAATAGCCTGAAATGTTACAGTGGTGCTCCCTAAGGAAATCTCTGCTTAATCGTCCTTAAGTCTCCTTAGGATGGTATGAGATAAACCCTACAATTATATTTTAATGTATATTAAGTGACTGTATATCTTATAGGCAGGACACTTTGGAAACCATAACCATCCTGCATTAAAAAGGAAGCCTCAAAACTTTAGTAATTTCATAAGTAGAGACAACAGGGAGTAGAGGACTAATTAGACACAATTGCTTTAATATAATAGAGGAATGTTACTGTATCATACATGAATGTAAAAACAACCTGTACCATAGGGGACAATTAAAACATTCATAAAGTCCCTCTAACTTAACCTTTTGCATGCTAGAGAGATATCTCCAGTGAAATGTGACTAGATACCTCTTTAACGGTATAGTAATGTTTTATAATAAAAGCAGCTCTAATTAATCATCATAGTATTTGGACTTTGGAGAGTGTTATTTCAATTCTGTCAGAGTTGTAGTACAAGAGTAATTCAATGACAAAGTATCCCCCTCCCGCCCCTTTTACTGATGTAACACTGCTCAGCCAGATCAGAAGGGAGGTGCCCAGGTAGACTGCAGAGAGGGACAATCTTCAATTAAGATAAGGGAAAAACCTGAAAAACTTGTCAAGGGGGGCAGGGCTTTCATTGTTCTCATAGGAAGAAGATTGTCCCCTGCTGTTATCTGTCTGGTCTATGGACTGCATTCCACATCTGATAAGAGATGGCTTACACTAGGTAAAAGTGGTGGGAGGGGGAAACATTATCATTCAATCACTCTTGAACCACAACTTTGACAGTATTGAAATAACACTCTCTATGGGTCAAATACTATGAAGATTAATTGGAGATGCTATTTTTGTGAAACATTACTATCCCTTTAAATGAAGAATGTTTAGGAAAAACACACATTGCAGGGCTGCACTGATTTCTGTGTGATCCAACAGAACAAACAATTCAAATACCTCCTGTATTTAAAGGAATATCTGATCACTGTATACACTGGAGAGTGGAGACATCACTAACATCTAAGTAATTAAATAGGCAGGTACAGTGCATGTGCCTACTAAACTATTTTAGGAAATAAAATCTTAATCTTATAACGATTAGCGCTCTGTAGTGCAATATTTTCCATCTACAAAGTTTACTGGATGCAAAAACCCTGTTTCAAGGGACATTCACAACTCAGCATAACGTAGCTTAGTATTAAAACACATAGAAGACCTCCTAAAAATTACCATCACTTACATTCGTATGACAAGATAATTCTAATAGCCCCTATGAATGCGGATGTAATGTTCATAGAAGTAGACAAGATGTTTGCTGGCTGTTTTCCAGACTGAATCAGGCAGAATGCTGGATTCTGTGTAACTATGTAGGCACCAGAGGGGTGTGTAACACATTGCTAAGCAATTTGTTGTTTACCTCTTGTCCTCACAATGTTCAGTGTGAAGAATCTGTGTCCTGTGATCCTATAAGCAATTAACCGTGCACATGATATCTAGTACAGACTGACAATATTAAATCTTAAAATAATAAATTAACCAATATAGCAGTTAACCACCTCATTATCGGATATCCAGAAGTAGAGGTACCAGGATTCAATTGAATAAACTAAGATGACGAGAGAAAACGTGTCACACTAGGCACTCACAGCCACTTGGAGGGTTATGCACTAAGGTGTGATAAAGAGGTGATAAATTGGAGATGACTTCTCCAGTGGTATCAATTCTCCAGTTCCTATGTTATTCTTTAGAGCCTATTCACTAAGATCTCTAAAGTTGTAGAAATCTTAGTGCATTGACCTGATAGAATAACATAGGAACTAGGGAGTTTATCACATTGGGGAAGTCATCTCAACTTTATCACCTCTTACTCACACCTTAATGGATTTCCCTCTTGGTGTATTTTCGGCATTATAAATGTGAATAGAATATAACCTTTATTAGTAAAAAAAAAAACAGGGGCAGCTAAAATAAAATGAAGGGAAGAAGATGTGATAAAATTAATATATACTGGTGAACCAGAAATCTATTTCATGCGGTTACTTCTTCACCAACTGTCCACGCGTAGTATAATGCAGATGAACGAGGTGTGAAACAATAAATGGACTATATTCTCTTTACCATATTAATGTGTTTGGTTACTAAAAATTGTAATTTCTTTACGAACAGATAATACATTATTTTGACACTTGAATTATAATGAACAGTAATGAAGTTGAGTCACATTAGTCCATAATATATTGGGAAATTATTTACATATGCTTCTGAAGATGCCTTTCAGTGTTGATAAACATGTAAAGATTTTGTGTCCACTCAACACTTGCCTAAATACCATTTCTAATAATGTATATGATCCTCAAATATTAGTAACATAGTAGCATAGTAAATTAGGTTGAATAAAGACACAAGTCCATCAAGTTCAACCTTCTCCTCATACCCCAGCTTATGGATCCAACACCTACTTTTGACTGACTGTGTAGACAACTTGAAGATCCAATGAGTAAGATCCAAAATTTGTACTTTAAGAAAGGTGCATTCATGGTTGGTGGCTTCTTAATATGGCTGTATTGTGCATTTCAACTATACTTTGATTAGTATAAGCTTAACAAATGAAGGGACCTACAGTAAGTATTGCCTATATTCTTAAGTAAGATAATTAGAACCTTAAGTAATAACAAAAATTCCTCTAATCTTGAGGAATTGCTTATAGCGGCTTGATTTATTACCAGTTTAGTGGTTCAAAAAAGATAACATTATAATCCCATTATGGTGAATGTATGATAAACCTACATAGTCCTGATTCACTGACTCAGTAAGATTATCACTAAAATTGCTCCACTTCCATCTACCTGAACACACTAATAATACTATGACAAACACAATTATATTACACGGTCATGATTCAATTGATAAGAGGATCAGTCAGCTACACCAATTTGATCCAGCTGTTATCCGTGAAAACAGACCACACAATGTGATACTGGTGTACCGAGGGAGTTATCCTGTTAGTACTGAAAATGCACACTATACAGCTTTGGAGAGGGGCAACTACACAATCTACTTTAACAAACACAAGAAGATTATGGTGAGAAAAACTCAAATACCAAGCTGCTATTGGATAAACTTTATACTTGGTTGAGAATGTCTAATCATCCTACAAAGTGATGGAGAGAATTCAGTTTTCTGTCCAACTTACTGTTTGCTCTGACCCACATGCTCAAATAAACATTTGTAGCTATGTGCTGATATACAAAGGATGTGACTCGTTTGTATTATGGTTCATTATCAATCAAGGACTGCAATCATTTACTATATAAGTGCCAAATGTAGTTAAATTCATGAACATTTTAAGTGAGACTGTAAACACACATTAGTATGGTAATAATACACTTATTATGGCACAGTTATTTTGTAAATGTTGTGCATGGACAGTTACTGATAAACCAGGCCACTGGTTCATCAATATTCATCAATATACATTTATTTTATCACGTGTCCTTCCAATCTTTTTAATTTAATCACCATTTTTAATAATTTTTCTAATAAATGTTATGTCTTATTCACATTTATAGGGTACAAAATACACCAGGTAATTGTGATTGTCTAATATTCAATGTGATTGTCAAGAATATTCAGTTACATCATGGGACCGTCTCTCTGAATATCTATAATGAGATGATTAATAGTTTTACTGGGGACATGCTGTATCAGGGTTCTTGGATAATACAGTCTATCAAGAGATAATATTGGCAATCAGTCCGGAATGACCACATGACAATTGCATGCAGGACAGGAAACACTTTATACACATGGCAACCATAATCAAGTAAAAATATGGCCCCATTAGGATCTGTTTATAGAAAGTAACTGAGTGGTTATTATTAATAATTGTTGTTTCTTTAAGTGTTTACAGAATTTGGAGAAAAACAACAGGAAAATGGAAAAGAACAACTTAATTCGCAAAAAAAATTCAAAACATAAAAAGAAAGAAAAGTTAAATCATAATATAGTTTTAATTATGGGCTTTCATTTTAGTGCTGTGTCAACCAATATTTATCTATCACATATCTATCTATCTATCTATCTATCTATCTATCTATCTATCTATCTATCTATTTATCTAATATATATCTAACATCTATCAAACTCTCTATCTAATATCTATCTATCTATCTATCTATCTATCTATCTTATATCTATCTATATCATATATATCTATCTAACATCTATCAATCTCTCTATCTAATATGAATCTATCTATCTATCTATCTATCTATCTATCTATCTTATATGGATCTATCTATCTATCTATCTATCTATCTATCTATCAATATATCAATCTATTTCATATCTATGTATGTGTCTCATATCTATCTATCTATCTATCTATCTATCTATCTATCTATCTATCTAATATCTAACATCTATCAATCTCTCTATCTAATATGAATCTATCTATCAATATATCAATCTATTTCATATCTATCTATGTGTCTCATATCTATCTATCACATATCTATCTATCTATCTATCTATCTAATATGAATCTATCTATCTATCTATCTATCTATCTATCTATCTATCTATCAATATATCAATCTATTTCATATCTATCTATGTGTCTCATATCTATCTATCTATCTATCTATCTATCTATCTATCTATCTATCTAATATCTATCTCATATCTATCTATCTATCTATCTATCTCATATCTATCTATCTATCTATCTATCTATCTATCTATCTATCTAATATGAATCTATCTATCTATCTATCTATCTATCTATCTATCAATATATCAATCTATTTCATATCTATCTATGTGTCTCATATCTATCTATCTATCTATCTATCTATCTCATATCTATCAATCAATCTATCTATCTATCTAATATCTATCTCATATCTATCTATCTATCTATCTATCTATCTATCTATCTATTTATCTATCTAATATCTATCTCATATCTATCTATCTATCTATCTATCTACTTACAGAGTGTATTAGGGATGACAAATGTTTTCTCCTCAAAAGCGAACAGGAGAAAAATGGCACTTTTTACTGATTGGCAAATTTTTCTCAAAAAGTGAGGTTTTTACACCTTTTTCACCTAGCACATTGTATTGAAATCATTTACTGCAGGCATACTATTAAATGGCTGTCATGCTCCCACAGCATGCCATTTTGCTTTTGTGAGCAGCATATTTTTGAGCTAGAGAAGAGAAGCTAACACAAATAAGTTGAAGTTTAGTTTAGGGAGTCTTGTTGATAGGAAATGTGTTCTCTGTGTCAGGGAAGTCTGGGGGCACTCTGGGGGACTGGAAGGGAGAAAGGAGGTTGACTCCAAATACCCCAAAATTGTTTTGTGACTGACTGATTGGAAAGGCTCAGGCAGCCGTGATACAAGTTCCTTACTGATGTGGCTATTATTATCTCTGTGCTGGGAAATTCAGGGGGTGTAAGACGGGAGCAAAGGAGATTTACCCCAAATACACCAACATTCTGTTGTGATCCAAGTTCCTTCCCAGTCTGTTATTATCTCTGTGTTAGACGTGCCTGGGGGAGAAGGGAGCAATGGAGGTTGACTGAAAATACCCCAACCTTTTGTGTGACGTTTTGGAAAGACACAGGCAGTTGTGGTCCAAGTTCCTTGCTGAGCTGGCTCCTGTTATCTGTATGATAAACATGTTTGAGCATGTGAGATGATCACAAAGGAGGTTTACCCACAAATACCCGAACATTGTGTGTGACTGATTGGAAAGTCACAGGCAGTTGTGATCCAAGTACTTCTTGATCTGGCTGTGTCACGGTTTATTATGACTCTCAGACACAAGTTTTAGGTAAAAAAAATCAATTTTATTGAAATAATAAATGATAACTTAGGATGGCAATAACATACATATATATATATACAGAATACAGCACAGACAGAAGGCAGACTCTACCGGTCCTGTCAATATACCGGACAGGACAGTCTTTAGGCTCTACCGGCCTTGCCAATACCGGGTAAGGCAACCTGCAGATGGAATAGCATAACGGTTTTACCGGCCTTACCAAATTACCGGGCAAGGCAGCCTCAATAGATACACAATGTAGGCTCTACCGGCCCTGCCAATACCGGGTAAGGCAACCTCAGATGGAATGTGGCAAAAGGTTCTACCGGCCTTACCAATACCGGGCAGGGCAGCCCAGAGATAATAGCAGCAGTCAGATGGAACTGGCAAATTAGCAGAATCATTAAGCAGCAAGGCTTTGGAGCAAACCAGCGTCCGCACGCTGGAAACAACACTGAATAGTATAGCCGTTAGGCTTAGCGAGCAAACCAGTGACCGCACACTGGAGTAACAGGCGAGGAGTATAGCCGCAAGGCTTAGGAGCAAACCAGCGTCCGCACGCTGGGACCAACACAAAATTGTATAGCCGATAGGCTTTGGAGCAAACCAGTGACCGCACACTGGTGTAACAAGTGAGTTTGTATAGCCGCAAGGCTTAGGAGCAAACCAGCGTCCGCACGCTGGGGCCAACACAGATTTGTAGAGCTGATAGGCTTTGGAGCAAACCAGTGACCGCACACTGGTGTAACAAGTGAGTTTGTATAGCCGCAAGGCTTAGGAGCAAACCAGCGTCCGCACGCTGGGACCAACACAGATTTGTATAGCTGAAAGGCTTTGGAGCAAACCAGTGACCGCACACTGGTGTAACAAGTGAGTTTGTATAGCCGCAAGGCTTAGGAGCAAACCAGCGTCCGCACGCTGGGACCAACACAGATTTGTATAGCTGATAGGCTTTGGAGCAAACCAGTGACCGCACACTGGTGTAACAAGCGAGTTTGTATAGCCGCAAGGCTTAGGAGCAAACCAGCGTCCGCACGCTTGGACCAACACAGATTTGTATAGCTGATAGGCTTTGGAGCAAACCAGTGACCGCACACTGGTGTAACAAGCGAGTTTGTATAGCCGCAAGGCTTAGGAGCAAACCAACGTCCGCACGCTGGGACCAACACGGAATTGTAGCAATGTCACCAACGCGACCAGGCAGAAGGTCGCCAGGATACTGAAGACAGGTGATGAGATGACAGGAACCAGCAACGATCAGTCAGGTCAGAAAACAGCAGAGAAGTTCAGCAGGAACTGCAACACCAGAGACTAGGCCGGAACCAGGACTGGAAGTACTTCAGCATGCAGGAAACACTGGAACAGTAGAGATCAGGAACTCAGGAACACATGAGATCAGGAACTCAGGAACACTGGAACAGAGGCCCAGCTATCACTAGCATAGTGATAGCAAGAAGGTCAGAAACAACACGAAAGGGCACTCAAAGGGTGCCCAATCCAGGTTTAAATAGTCAATAAGAGGCGGGCTATCTGCAGACAGCCAATAGAAGCCCCCTACTGGTGACAGACAAGTAACTGCAGCAAATCACGGGCACCGTGATAGTACCCCCCTTTCAAAGACCCCCTCTCCGGCCCTTTCGTACTGTCACGGTTTATTATGACTCTCAGACACAAGTTTTAGGTAAAAAAAATCAATTTTATTGAAATAATAAATGATAACTTAGGATGGCAATAACATACATATATATATATACAGAATATAGCACAGACAGAAGGCAGACTCTACCGGTCCTGTCAATATACCGGACAGGACAGTCTTTAGGCTCTACCGGCCTTGCCAATACCGGGTAAGACAACCTGCAGATAGAAAAGCATAACGGTTTTACCGGCCTTACCAAATTACCGGGCAAGGCAGCCTCAATAGATACACAATGTAGGCTCTACCGGCCCTGCCAATACCGGGTAAGGCAACCTCAGATGGAATGTGGCAAAAGGTTCTACCGGCCTTACCAATACCGGGCAGGGCAGCCCAGAGATAATAGCAGCAGTCAGATGGAACTGGCAAATTAGCAGAATCATTAAGCAGCAAGGCTTTGGAGCAAACCAGCGTCCGCACGCTGGAAACAACACTGAATAGTATAGCCGTTAGGCTTAGCGAGCAAACCAGTGACCGCACACTGGAGTAACAAGCGAGGAGTATAGCCGCAAGGCTTAGGAGCAAACCAGCGTCCGCACGCTGGGACCAACACAAAATTGTATAGCCGATAGGCTTTGGAGCAAACCAGTGACCGCACACTGGTGTAACAAGTGAGTTTGTATAGCCGCAAGGCTTAGGAGCAAACCAGCGTCCGCACGCTGGGGCCAACACAGATTTGTAGAGCTGATAGGCTTTGGAGCAAACCAGTGACCGCACACTGGTGTAACAAGTGAGTTTTTATAGCCGCAAGGCTTAGGAGCAAACCAGCGTCCGCACGCTGGGACCAACACAGATTTGTATAGCTGAAAGGCTTTGGAGCAAACCAGTGACCGCACACTGGTGTAACAAGTGAGTTTGTATAGCCGCAAGGCTTAGGAGCAAACCAGCGTCCGCACGCTGGGACCAACACAGATTTGTATAGCTGATAGGCTTTGGAGCAAACCAGTGACCGCACACTGGTGTAACAAGCGAGTTTGTATAGCCGCAAGGCTTAGGAGCAAACCAGCGTCCGCACGCTTGGACCAACACAGATTTGTATAGCTGATAGGCTTTGGAGCAAACCAGTGACCGCACACTGGTATAACAAGCGAGTTTGTATAGCCGCAAGGCTTAGGAGCAAACCAGCGTCCGCACGCTGGGACCAACACGGAATTGTAGCAATGTCACCAACGCGACCAGGCAGAAGGTCGCCAGGATACTGAAGACAGGTGATGAGATGACAGGAACCAGCAACGATCAGTCAGGTCAGAAAACAGCAGAGAAGTTCAGCAGGAACTGCAACACCAGAGACTAGGCCGGAACCAGGACTGGAAGTACTTCAGCATGCAGGAAACACTGGAACAGTAGAGATCAGGAACTCAGGAACACATGAGATCAGGAACTCAGGAACACTGGAACAGAGGCCCAGCTATCACTAGCATAGTGATAGCAAGAAGGTCAGAAACAACACGAAAGGGCACTCAAAGGGTGCCCAATCCAGGTTTAAATAGTCAATAAGAGGCGGGCTATCTGCAGACAGCCAATAGAAGCCCCCTACTGGTGACAGACAAGTAACTGCAGCAAATCACGGGCACCGTGATAGGCTGTTAGTGTCTCTGTGTTAGACATGTCTGGGCATATAAGAAGGGAGCTAGGAAGGTTTACCCCCAAATACCCCCAATATTTTGCGTGACTGATTGGAAAAACATAGGCAGCTGTGATGCAAGTTCCTTCCTGATATGTCTGTTATTATGTCTGTGTTATATGTGTATAGGGGTTTGAGAAGGGATCAAGGGAGGCTGACCCCAAATATCCCAACATTTGGTGTGATCTAATTTCCTTCCTGATCTAGCTGTTAGTATCTATGTATTTACTGTGTCTAAGGGGTGTGAGATGGGAGAAAAAATTATTGTAACTGATTTGAAAGACACAGGCAGCTGTGATCCAAGCTACTTCCTGATCTGGCCGTTATCTCTGTGCTGTGGAGCAAGAATATGGAAGACAAATAGTTAAAGTAAATATGTAAGTAACATAAAAGAATTACATAGTAACATAGTAATTTAGGTTGAAAAAAGACTTGCGTCCATCTAGTTCAACCCTTTTCCAATATAGGACAGGGGCCATGACGTGAGCTGTGTGACTGAGGCAGATGGATACTAAACAAGATTTTTTATTTTGTAGAGGGCTAAGGTAAGACATCACACTCTATCAGCTCTATTGTGTACTTTACAGTAAACACACAGTAATTAATGTTAAGCAAACGCACAAGGGGCAGGGAGAAGGGGAATGGAGTAGGAGCAGTGCAGGGTCGTGCAAGTAAAGTTGTAGTCCAAAAACTGACTGAAGCCATGATAGCTGCAGAGTGTGCAATAACTGCAATAACTCCAATTTTAATTTATTTACCTAACTAGCTCAAAAATGTGCTGCTTTTTCTTCCTCTCACAAATACAGAATGGCATGCTATGGATACCCCTTTATCCTACGCTTGCCGTGTGGGGAAATTCAGTCGTATCATTGATTTCAATGCAGTAAGAAAGGCTGGAAAAATTATACAATCAAAACTTTTCACAAAAAATGTTCAGCTCAGATGGAAGTGCCATTTTCCTCCATTTTTACTTAAAGCTGAACTACCATGTCACAAAATGTTTAGCTTAAATAAGTCCCCTTCTGATGACTAGCTGCTTAGTAATACTTGTCACCAGAATTATTACCTGATTTAATAGATATATGCGTTATTCCCCAGCTGTCAGTAGCACGGAGCATGGACATCTTGCCAGAATGACGTCCGCACGCCTGCGCTGTCAGTCCCAGTTGGCTCTAGGAGGAGTTGCTAGGAGCCGGCGGCTCTGGCTGCAACTGACAGCGCAGGTGCACGGACATCATTCTGGCAAGCTGTCCACGGTCCGTGCTACTGACAGCGTGGGAATAAAGCATATATCTATTAAATCAGGTAATAATTCTGGCGACTAGCGCTACTAAGCAGCTAGTCGCCAGAAGGGGACTTAGTTAAGCTAAACATTTTGTGACATGGTAGTTCCACTTTAAGAGGCAAAAACTTTTGCCCATTGTTAGTTCTTCTGTAGTCTTGTAGTAACCAAATAAAAGTGTGACTCCAACATGCCTTGCCTATAGCATATAATGCAGATTTCAGGAGGGGAAGGGAGGTTCTGTAAGGATATTGGGCCATAATCAATAAATTCTAGAGCTAGCTTACTATCCCATATGGGACAAATAAAAATGACCAATAAATGAAATGGACTATTAAACCCCTTGAGAAGCAATGTGCTGGAGAACTCTCATATTCAAGGGGTTAAAATTAAAGCCCAGTTAAAATCATTGAGAAGTTTTAATTCTCCCCTTTGATTCAATTGGTTTGCTTGATAAGTGCACCTCTGTATTTTGGGGATTAGCAATAACAGTGCACATGTTCTCCTTCACTAATATGATCCATTAAACATGGTACATGGTTGGTGTACCTGTGCATAAATATTCACTTATAAAGTCTATCAACACAAAAACTGTCAAAACAAATATATTTGGATTGAGTTTTTATTTTTCTTATTTTAGTAATAAATGATCTAGTTGTCATGAGACACATATATTGAAAGTTGTTTCAAAATTTTCTTTACAGAATATGTTCTTCAAGCTCTTACAGTGATCAGGCAATGTGTGAGGACAACCAGACTCAAGTCACAGAGATTCTACTCTTGGGTTTCCAAGCTTTAAACAACATCCAAACTCCACTCTTCATGCTCTTCCTATTAATCTACATTGTGATATTAAGTGGAAACTGTCTCATCATCTTTTTAGTGACAATGAGTGAACATCTTAAAACTCCAATGTATTACTTTCTCAAACATTTAGGATTTGCTGATGTCCTTGTCACCACCAATATAGTACCTATGATGCTAGACATCATATTACATGAAAATATAAAAATTTCTCTAGCTGGCTGTATATCCCAACTATATATTGCTGGTTTTTCTGGACTTGTGCAATGCTTTCTTCTTGCAGTGATGTCGTATGACAGATATCTGGCCATCTGCAATCCTTTGCATTACATTTCCATTATGGAGCCTAGTGTTTGCCTCCAACTGGTTATTGGGTCTTGGTTGTTAGTATTTATTCTAATATCCAGTGAAATGATTGTGGTGTGCCAACTACACTTCTGTGGTCTCAATTATGTTGACCATTTTTTCTGTGATTTTGGTCCATTTGTGGCACTCTCTACTTCAGACACCTCAGTACTGATGTTACAAGACTTAATAATCTCCATACCTATGGTTTTTGTGCCGTTCATTTTCATCATTCTAAGCTACATCAGTATCTTCATCACCATTCTAAGGTTGCCTTCCAATACTGGAAGGAAGAAGTCCTTCTCCATCTGCAGCTCCCACCTAACAGTGGTGTGCATATATTATGGGTCATTACTTATAGTTTCCCTGGGTTCCTCCATTATAAACTCTCTCAATCTCAACAAGTTCCTAGCTCTGTTTTATGTTGTGCTTACACCAATTATGAATCCTATTATTTACAGCCTGAGAAACAAAGAGATCAAAGGAGCTCTGAAGAAATACATTGAGATGATTGGACGGTAAAATTGCAACACTGAAGGAAATTCACTAATTAATCCATTAATGTTAAAAATGTTTGTTTTTTTAAATATATTTTATTATCAGATCACTCCATACACATACAAAGAAAAAAAAGGTGCATGTAATATCTGTCAAGTACAGCAAGAGTATGCAAACATTCATAACAGATGAAAGGAATAGATACATATTAATAGGGCGTACAGAGTCAACCCAAGGTTTTTGCAGAAATTCAACCCAAACTCCAAACATCTAACCAAACTAAGCTAAATCTATACCCCTAGATCCCAGTTCCTCTCTCCCCCGAGCCTCCAGCACCCCCAAACCCCCACCCACCAGCCAGTGTCACCACAAGATCCCATCATAGATAGGTGTCAGTCACAAAGGTGTACAACAAGCACATGCCACAAACATCTACATGGCAAGTAGAGATGAATTCATTCAATCAGCTCCAAAATGTTACACATCGCCGGGAGCTACAGTAGTGTTTGCACTAGCTGTCCACCAGGCCTGCCACCATCCCCAGATCTTATCAAACTTAGCCGGAGTACCTCGGTGTAAATAAACCAATTTATAATGTGAAAAACACTGTGAAACCAGGTTTATCCATGCTCTACAATTGGGAGCTCTGTTTGACATCCAGTTCAAGGCCACCACCTTTCTCGCCATCACCAAGAGTTCATGCAGGAGAGATTTGTCATTAGCATCCTCAATCTCATCAGGGAAGATAGACAATAAACAAATCTTTGGAGTCTCAGGAACAGGTCTTCCCAACACCAGGAATGTTCAAAATGTTTTAATTGACTCATTGTTAAGCATTTTCTGAGTTCAGAATTTTAACAACTAAAATAATTACTTCTCATTTACATTTGTCACTGCTAATACATTATTGCCTAGGTGAGCAGTAGTGTCCTAAAATATGAAGATAACCTAGATTTATTTATAATATTCATATATATAACTACATAATGCATCTGCAATTTTGATTTGCACATAATTAAACTCTAAGACTGCATAACAATTTATATGTTGTGATTTATCTAAATAACAATGGGTAAAAATGATCAGTAAGAAAAAAGAATCTGATGATAGAATAAAAGAAAAACAGGATAAATACCATTTAAGCACTGAGGGGTAGGGATGGGCGAAAAGTTTCGCCTCAAACTGAAATCGGCAAATAATGGCACTTTCCGCTTGGCCAAAAATTTCCCGCAAAAAGTGCAGTTTTTTCGCTTTTTTCTGCTTTTTCCTCCCACTGAAATCAATGGGAAGAAAAATATTTCTACACCACACAAAAGTTTTCTACAGGCATATAAAAGGGTGCCAGGTCTCACAGCAGCCATTTTGTGTACAGCCATATAAAAGGGTGTCAGGTCTCACAGCAGCCATTTTGTGTACAGCCATATAAAAGGGTGTCGGTGTCACAGCAGCCATTCTGTGTTTGTGAGAGGAGAGAGCAGCATGTTTTTTAGCTAGAGAAGATAGGCAAACAAAGGGGAATTGAAGCTTAGTTTAGGGAGTCATTTAGGTAGGACATTTGTTCTCTGTATTAGGGGAGTCTCGGGGCACTCTAGGGGATAAGAAGGAAGGAAGGAGGTTGTCCCCCAAATACTCCAAAATTCCATTTGACTGACAGGCAATCTATTTGCTTGCTGATCTTGCTGTTATTGTCCCTGTGCTGGGTGGGGAAGTCTGGGGAAAAACGTTGTTGATTTTCGTTTTCAGTTTTCATTTTTTTTTGGACTGACTGTGATAAGACAACAGGGTGGACAACTTAAAAAAAATAAAAAAATAAAAAAAATAAAAAAACAAAATAAAAAATGAACATTTGACAGACAGCTGACTGGGCTTAGGCAAGTCATCACACAGCTCCATCAGTGTTGTGCACTGTACAGTAAAAAAACACAGTGTAGTTGCAGAATGTCCAGCAAATACACAAGGGGAAGGGGGAGGGGTGGAGCAGTGAAGGGACGTAAGAGTAAAGTAGTAGTCCAAAAACCTGCTGCAGCAATGGTTGTTGCATCGTGTGCAATCAATGATGATGATCCTTTACTCCAAGGGAGAATGCAGTTTGTTAAGGTCCCAGCAAAACTAGGTCCAGCACCACCAGTGCCAGTAGAAATATAGAACCATATAAGAAGAACACTGAAGACGACAACAAGTCACATTCAAGTGCTGATGATGCTGGCAACAGCATAATAGCGGAAGGTGTAGCAGCTGAACCGCCTGCTGCATCAGACAGTGAGACACCAAAACACCTGTCCTCAAAGTAGCAGTGAATTTTGTTATAGTAAAAGTAAAAAGAAATTGTTTGAGACATCCAAAAGCTTAGAGGAATATAAGGGTAGTAGTGGGTAAGAGCTGTCAGGTGATGCTGATGCTGCTGAGGATGACCTAATGATGACTGATGATGATGCAGATCTGGAATATATCCCTCCAGTATATTTCTCTTTTTCAGATACATATGAAGTTGAGAGTGATGATGATGATAGGGCTATAAGGTTAGCAGAAAGTGAAAGGTTGTATCTTCCGACACTTTTAAGGAGTACTGTGCCTGTCTATAAACTGTTTGAGAAAACCATTGGAAAGTCTGACCCTGGAGAAGCACAGATGTCAAAAAGCACACAGTCACCCTATCAGTCATCATCAGCATCATCGCATCTTCAAAGTCCCACTCAGCCACACACACCTTTTTTGAGTACCCAGCAACAGCAACACAGGATAACATCCACAGTGTTAGATATGAAGAGTACCTCTGCTGCTGCTGCTGTAAGTGCTGCACCTTTGACATCTTGTAGTAGTGGGAGTAGAATTACATCAACATCTAGCCCCAGTAGTAGTAGTAGTAGCACCATCACCTCAGGAACCCCTCATTCCATGAAGTCCACAATATGGAGATACTTCACTCACGATCCTCAAGCTAAGCATGTGAAATTTCTGTTGTCTGTGCAAAAAGAAAGTGAGCTGGGGAAGACAGGCTCACACCTAGGCACATCCTCTGAGATCCCACCTGAAGCACAATCATAGGTCTGACTGGGAGACACACTATCAGCAGGCCAATTGTGCCACCACTAGCAGCAGCAGAAACAATTTAAAATGTTCCCGGGGCTCTAAGACAGAAAAAAGAAGTAGTGAAGTTATTTATGTGTCAGAGAGTGTGCTACTGCCATTGCCAACAGTTAGTTCACTCCAAATAACACCTATGGCTCCTGCTGCAGAGGAGTATGATGAATCTAGCTTTGCTGTAGAAGATGGCAAGAGTCATAGACTGCCCATACATGCTGCATCTACTGCCACCACTTCCTCTAGTCATGTTGTTAAAGCAATAAAGTTCCAGGCTTCTTCTGTCCTGCCTGTGACTGCTCACTGGGTTTCCCTCCAGCACCAACAGTGGACAACACTAGCTTACAGCATCAGGTGAAAGCCAGTAATCATGCTTCTGGTTGTGGCAGAGTGATTAAAAGGCTGCAGCAGCAGGATAGCCATTGTCATGCCACCTTGTGCATGCAGAGTCCCACAAAGCTGTAGATGTGCTGAGTAAGTTAGAGTAAGTTAGTGCTGAGTAAGTTAGAGCAGGTGATTCCAGGATTGTTGTGATCAGATTCCTGGAAGAATCGGAAACCCTCAAAGTGATGCTTACTATTGCCCACTTTAGTCACTCCTACAGTACACACAATACTCTATATTCCATACAAGAACGTAACAACCTGCCCCATCACCAGCTGAAAATGGAGTTCCCTACCAGGTGGAATTCTACCATGTACATGATAAAGCGGTGTACAAGCAGAATAAGGCCATTAGTGAGTTTACCATGCAAAACTGTAAGGTTTTGGAGGGAGCCTCTTTGTCCCCTGGCCAGTGGCAACTAATGTGAGATGTATGTGAGCTGCTGAAACCCTTTGAGAAGGCAACCATGCTGGTGAGTCGCAATGGGGCAGGAATTAGTGAAATTCTACCACTGATATATTTATTGCAGAAAAAATCATTGGTAAGAGAAAAATTTCCCACATAGGTGGGATATATTAGGGGTCCATACCTCCCAAGTGTCCCTCTTTAGGAGATATTAGGGGTCCATATTACGTGTGCCGGATTGTTACTGTTACGTGTGCCAGATTGTTACGTTGTTCAGGAGAGTGGGGTCATTACAGCAGTGACATTTTGCCTGTGAAATAGGGTTCGGAAACATCCCATGTCCTGGACAGATACTTTTTCCTGCTAAAGAGTGACATTCACTAGCCCAACACCCGGCGAACGGGACTATACTGAGCCACCTGGGTTTAGATGTTGGTCACTCGCTGATTGGTTACCAGGGTTTAAAGGGCCTGCATTGATTTAACATGGGAGAAAGTAGGCTCTTCTCCCATTGGTCAACTGCTTAAATGACAAGGCTGTGGGGAAACTGTCACCCACACCCTGATTGGCCACCGACTCGGAGAGGAGTTAAAGGGACTCCATACAGTTAACATGAAGAAATGTTGTCGGTCCCTGGATTGGTTGGTTCGGTGCGGTAGCTCGGTCACTCATTGGTGAAGAGCCCGAAGCCGGCAAGGACCAAGAAGCTCCACCGAGTCTACTGCCCCATTGTTTGAATGTTTACCACTGCCCATTGTATTCCGGCTCAGCCTGTTTGTCACCATTGTGTATCCCCAATCAGTTCCTTTGTCCTCCTAATGTAATTAGGTCTCCTCCAATGTATAACGCATTAACCAAGTGTTTCAGCCCTTTGTGTGTATTTTATATCCCAGCACGGCTGATAAGGTTAACATGGTATAAAAGTTTGGAGGTTTGTGCAATAAAGTGTTCATCCTTTTTACCCTCAATGCTGGTCCTGTCTAGTCATTGGGGGGAAGTCAGAGAGACAAACAATCAAGTTTGGGAGGTTGACCCAGAAGAAGAAATAACCTGCCGGAGGTTCTGGCCTACTGTACCAGTACTTACGTTACAGTCTATATCTCCCAAGTGTCCCTCTTCAGGATATATTAGGACTCCTTACCTCCCAAGTGTCCCTTTTTAGGATATATTAGCACTCCTTATCTCCCAAGTGTCCCTCATCAGGATATATTAGGGGTCCATACCTCCCAAGTGTCTCTCTTTAGGAGATATTAGGGGTCCATACCTCCCAAGTTTTCCTTTTTAGGAGACATTAGGGCTCCATACTTCCCAAGTGTCCCTATTTAGGAGATATTAGGGTCTGTACCTCCCAAGTGTCCCTTTTTAGGAAATATTAGGGCTCCGTATCTCCTAAGTGCCCCTCTTTAGGAGATATTAGGTTTCCGTACGTCCCAAGTGTCCCTCTTTAGGAGATATTAGGGGTCTATACCTCCCAAGTGTCCCTCTTTAGGATATATTAGGGGTCCATATCTCCCAACTGTCCCTCTTTAGGAGATATTAGGGTCCATATCTCCCAAGTGTCCCTCTTCAGGATATATTAGCACCCCTCACTTCCTAAGTGTCCCTCTTTAGGATATATTAGGACTCCTTACCTCCCAAGTGTACCTCTTTAGGATATAGTAGCACTCCTTACCTCCCAAGTGTCCCTCTTCAGGATATATTAAGGGTCCATACCTCCCAAGTGTCTCTCTTTAGGAGATATTAGGGGTCAATACCGCTCAAGTTTTCCTCTTTAGGTGATATTTAGAGTGCATACCTCCCAAATGTCCCTATTTAGGAGATATTATGGTCTGTACCTCCCAAGTGTCCCTCTTTAGGAGATATTAGGGGTTCGTACCTCTCAAGTGTCCCTCTTTAGGAGATATTAGGGGTTCGTACCTCTCAAGTGTCCATCTTTCGGAGATATTAGGGGTCCATACCTCCCAAGTGTCTGTCACGGTTTGTTTTGACTCTCAGACACAGAGTAAGATAAAAATCAAACTTTAGTGAAAAGTTTAATGGGAACCCTCATGGGTCCTAATCATACACGTAAATCACATATACACAATGGGTACAAACAGTAGTTATTGCAAGATACACAAGGGAGGCTCTACCGGCCTTGCCAATATACCGGGCAGGGCAGCCTGGAGATTTACACGACAAGCTGGTTGTGGCTCTACCGGCCTTGCCAAATTACCGGGCAAGGCAGCCAAGTGGACAGAGGAACAGCTCCACTAATGCTGCATAGATGGAGCAACAGCAAAAGATGGAACAAACCAGTCTCCCAACCAAGGAGACCCAACCGGTTAGCAACGGAGACAACAACCGGTGGATGTACAGTAACCCAGTGCCATGTAAAGAAGAACAATATAGCCCACCCGGTTCTACACATCCACAACCGGTGGATGTGGAGTAAACCAGCAAAGCGTACTGGACAAACAAGTGCTTAACTGGCTCTATACAGCGGAATCAGCAGCCGGTGGATGGTGGAGTAAACCTGCACTGATGCTGGTCAACAATAACGCTCACACAGCTCTAAATTAGCGGAATCAGCCGCCGGTGCATGGTGGAGTAAACCAGTACCGCGTACTGGATAAACGAAATGCCCAACCGGTACTAAACAAGCGGAAGTAGCTACCGGTGAAATGGAGTAAACCAGTACTGTGTACTGGATTAGCGAAAGCCCAACCGGTTCTATACAAGCAAATCAGCAACCGGTGAGAGTGGAGTAAACCAGTACCGCGTACTGGATAAGCGAAAGCCCAACCGGTTCTATACAATCAAAACAGCAACTGGTGAGAGTGGAGTAAACCAATACCGCGTACTGGATAAGCGAATGCCCAACTGGTTCTATACAAGCAAATCAGCAACCAGTGAGAGTGGAGTAAACCAATACCGCGTACTGGATAAGCGAATGCCCAACTGGTTCTATACAAGCAAATCAGCAACCGGTGAGAGTGGAGTAAACCAGTACCGCATACTGGATAAGCAAATGCCCAACTGGTTCTATACAAACAAATCAGCAACCGGGGAGATTGGAGTAAACCAGTACCGCGTACTGGATAAGTGAATGCCCAACCGGTTCTATACAAGCAAATCAGCAACCGGTGAGATAGGAGTAAACCAGTACCGCGTACTGGATAAGCGAATGCCCAACCGGTTCTATACAAGCAAATCAGCAACCGGTGAGAGTGGAGTAAACAGAGATCAGAATGTTGCCATAGCGACTTCAGCAGCCAAATGGATAACCAGCAGCAGCGACAGCAGACAAGCCAGGACCACACAGGAATGATAGCACCACCAACTGGGTCAGGAACGGAACAGCAACACAGCAGCACAGGATTAGGAACGGAAACAGGAACGACAGCACCGCCAACCGGGTCAGGAACGGAGCAGGAACAATGCAGGAGAGGCACTGGCTAACAGGAGCAACGCTGGTACTGGTAGCAAGCGAAACAGGCCCAGGGAACCTGTACAAGGCAGGTGACTGCTGACATAGAGACACCACGAAAGGGTCAGTCTACAAAGGCAATCATGGGCGGGCAAAAGACAGGTGGCCAATGGAGAGTACACACACCTGACTGACAGCACAAGTAAGCAATCAGGGGTACCGTGATGGTGTCCCTATTTAGGAGATATTAGGGTCTGTACCTCCCAAGTGTCCCTCTTTAGGAAATATTAGGGCTCCGTATCTCCCGAGTGTCCCTCTTTAAGAGATATTAGGGTTCTGTACCTCCCAAGTGTCCCTCTTTAGGAGATATTAGGGATTCATGTTACGTGTGCTGGATTGTTACTGTTACGTGTGCCAGATTGTTACGTTGTTCAGGAGAGTGGGGTCCTTACAACAGTGACATTTTGCCTGTTCATTGGGGAAGAGCCCGAAATGGGCAAGGACCCAGAGGCTCCACCAAGTCTACTGCCCCATTGTTTGAATGGTTACCACTGCTCATTGTATTCCAGCTCAGCCCATTTATCACCATTGTGTATCCCCAATCAGTTCCTTTGTCCTCCTAACGTAATTAGGTCTCCTCCAATGTGTAACGCATTAACCAAGTGTTTCAGCCCTTTGTGTGTATTTTATATTCCGGCACGGCTGATAAGGTTAACATGGTATAAAAGTTCGGAGGTTTGTGCAATAAAGTGTTCATCCTTTTTACCCTCAATGCTGGTCCTGTCTAGTCATTGGGGGGAAGTCAGAGAGACAAGCAATCAAGTTTGGGAGGTCGACCCAGAAGAAGAAATAACCTGATGGTGGTTCTGGCCTACTGTACCGGGACTCACCGGGACTCACGTTACAGTCCATATCTCCCAAGTGTCCCTCTTCAGGATATATTAGGACTCCTTACCTCCAAAGTGTCCCTCTTTAGGATATATTAGGACTCCTTACCTCCCAAGTGTCCCTCTTTAGGATATATTAGCACTCCTTACCTCCTTACAGATATTAGAGTCTGTACCTCCCAAGTTTCCCTCTTTAGGAGATATTAGGGTCCATACTTTCCAACTGTCCCTCTTTAGGAGATATTAGCAGTCTGTACCTCCCAAGTGTCCCTCCTTAGGAGACATTAGGGGACTGTACCTCCCAATTGTCCCTCTTTAGGAGACATTAGGGCTCTGTACCTCCTAAGTATCCGTCTTTAGGAGCTATTAGGGGTTCATACTTGAGATGGATGGGTTAAAGGGGGGGATATGGGTGGGGTTAAAGGACAGCAATATGGGTGGGGCTAGGCATGGAAACTGATAGCAAATAACTTTTCAGGCCTGGCTAGCAGCTCTGGACTTGAAATTTTGAGCCATATAATATACATATATATATATATATATATATATATATATATATATATATATATATATATATATATGATTTTAGCAAAAAATTGGATGTTTTTTGGACATAAGTGCATTGTTTAACCCAATGTGTTGCATACCCCTCTGGCACGCAAAGGTTTAAAGTAAGCACACATTTCCAAGTTATGTTTTTGGCCAATTTTAATAATTATATTTTTTATCTTTTTTTCTGGAATATGATTGAAACAAGGAAGAGAAGGAGCCTGAAGAACAGAAGACAGACGATGGAAAGAGAGAGAGGAAAAAAAGAAGAAGATGACAGAAGGTGACAGACAGTGGATGATAGGTAAGTGCTATACAGTACTGAGTGTTAGGTTAATGTTAGGACTAGTATTGTTGCACATAGGGGTTTGGGAGGGTGACGGTGTGTTTGAACTCACACATGGTGCTTGACAGTGTATCAGGCCCCGATCATTAGATTTTTCCTTTGATGCTCCCATTACTCAGGTTATTTCGAGTGAGTTTTGGAAACTAAAAACACAAAACATACATTTGCCATAATTCAGATTCTTTGGCCCAGCATCTCTTGTGGTTTCAGTTGTTAGGACAATTGAATACCGACTTCGGCATTTTGTTTTGGTCAGTCAGTCATTACCCATTTTATACCAGACTCAATTGAATTGGGCCCCTACACCGACCACACTTACTGACCTCTAAGCACAGGCTTGTGGTATCCATACAAACACAAATACTGACCCTGAACCTCTGCAGGATAACTCAGGTATAGAAGGATGCCAGCAGAGTTTTTGGGTTAACAAAAGCTAGACACTTTATTGAGGCTTTTGTACACAGGGGAAAAGTGTCAGATTGAGTGTTTTCTATAAGTAAAAAACAACTGGACCTGTTGACCTTGGATTTGTACTCTGGATTTGTATCCAATTCGACTAATGAGCTCCCTTCTCCAGTGACCAATTAACCCCTTAGCGACCCTTGACGTACCAGGACCGTCAAGGGTAAATGTGACCGAACGACCCTTGACGGTCCTGGTACGTCAAGGGTTAAACTCTTCCATCGCGGCCGCACGGAGCGATGGAAGAGTTCAAGCCGCTTGTTACTAAGTGTCCCGGTATCGGGACACTTAGTAACAAGCGGCTGAAACATTGTTGCAACATGCGATTCGCTTCAAAAGCGAATCACATGTTGCAAAACCTGAATGACTGGGACAGCATTTGTAAATACTGTCCCTGTCAGATCTCTCTGCCTCCCTCCACCTTGCTAAGGTGGAGAGAGACAGAGGGAGATGGTGTTCCAGTGTGCCTGTAAAAAAAAAATAAAAAAAAAAAGTTTAAATAAAGAAAATTAACCCTTTGATCACTGTTCTGCAGTGATCAATAAGTGCCCCCCCATCTGATCACTCTTGGAGTGATCAATTTGCTGCAGATCAGTGTTTTCTGATCTGTGGGACACCCCCCATCCCCCTTGAATTTTTTTAGATTTTTTTAAAAATTTTTAAAAATTTTTTAAAATTTTTTTAACATTTTTTTTTTTTTTTTTATATTAAATATAGTTTAGGTATTTTGGTAGGTAGTTGGGTAGGTTTAGTTTAGACGTGTGTTAGGGAAAGTTTTAGGGATAGATTTAGGTTTAGGGGGAAACCCCCCCCCCCAAAAAAAAAATATCCTATATAATAATTCGCTAAATCGTGTGTAACGCCTCGACATGCGCGGTACACACTGCTGTGCGTGCTGCAGTCATGCGCAGTAGAGACTGCCCGCGCCGCAGCTGATACAGAGCTGGGTGCTCCGAAGGAGCGTCCAGCTCTGTATCAGCTGTGGCGCGGGCATCTGTACTGCGCGTGACTGCCCTGCGACCAGGTGGCAGTGGCACTGTGGCCCGTGTAACGGGCTGTTCAACTAGTATATATATATATATCAAGCGCAGTTTAGATAGGTAGTTCAATTGGGTTAGGTAGGTTCAGGATATACGTAGGTTAGGGTAAGTTTTAGGGTTAGATTTAGGTTTAGGGATAGCGTAAGAAAAATAAAAAACCCAAAAAACCCCAAACCCCCCCCCAAAAAAAAAAAAAAAATATATATATAATAAGTGCAGTTTAGATAGGCAGTTCACTTGGGTTAGGTAGGTTCAGGATATATGTAGGTTAGGGTAAGTTTTAGGGTTAGATTTAGGTTTAGGGATAGCGTAAGAAAAAAAAAAAACCCAAAAAACCCCAACCCCCCCCCCCAAAAAAAATATATATAATAAGTGCAGTTTAGATAGGTAGTTCACTTGGGTTAGGTAGGTTCAGGATATACGTAGGCTAGGGTAAGTTTTAGGGTTAGATTTAGGTTTAGGGATAGCGTAAGAAAAAAAAAAAGTTTTTTTAGTGGGCAAAATGCAGCGCAGGTACAGCGTTGAAGAGGCATATGCCTTTTTGGCGTCTGACTCTGAGGTGTCGGGCTATTTATATGAAGGTATCCAAAGGGTTAAACAGAGAACCACTCAGGTTGGATTTCTTCACTTAAATAGACAAATGACAATATAAAATAATTCGAGAACTTTATCTTTAATATGTATTGACACGCTACTTCACAGTAACGAATTGATCACAAGAATCAATCCTTCATATTTGTGCAAAAATATATCTATTTTATTAAAATACAATGTATATATAAATATCAGCAACAATGAACTATATAAGTGATTAGCGATACTAATAGGTATACAAAATCAAAACCACACTATTTATCATAAAGATTACCAGCGGTGCAAGGGTTAAGCACCTATAGGTATATCCAGAGGTATAATAACAATAATTGCATTCAGCAGCATAGAATAGGTTAATTGATTGTTACAATTAATATAATACAGTTGGCTGCAGGGTCTCTTAATACCTCTGCCCCAGAAACTGTATAGACTATGCCAATTATGATGTAAGGGTTAATGTGAGATGAATTAAATAATTCCTCTAACAATTCCTTGTATCATATATCAATAATAACTAAATTTAGCGAATAGCTGGAATAAAATCCCAGATTTAAATCACTATAATTTAATTATCTACTGAATTCAATATTGAATACCTCTGAATAAAATATATAAATTACAATTAATATAGTCAAACCAAATCACACAAATAATCTACTTAGAATTACTTCATGCAACATTTATCATAATTTTGACTACATCAACCTATATATAAAACCTATAGGCACTCCAAGGGTTAATCCATACATTTAAAACAGATGCCACACCCAGCAGTTATTTTGTCTATTGAGTTAATACTTTCAAATTACAAAATATAAGCCTAGCACATACACAGAGAATTCCAAAGAAAACACCACTAACAGCAGACAAATAGCGGTTAAAGGGTTAATAGCTGGATTCAAAGAATACCCTGTATCAAATATTAACTATTATAATCTTCCCAGAACCACAAAATATTACTCTAGGAATACCAAGATTAATATTAGCTAATATAAATAACCCACGCTATATACTGTATTACACTGATTGGCAATTTATAACATTTCCCAATAATTATATATAGATTCTATTATTTCCAGAATATAATAGCTAAATCTAGCTTATTATAAATTATCCCAAATGGTTGGCCAGTCCACTTAAGACAACTATAAAACTAAGTTCTTCAAACAGAAGAAAAATTATAAAATTCTGGATTAAATGAATCTAAATGAATAAATGATATAGTTACCAATCAAGTTTCTTTGTATTTCTCTGTGAGATGGCAGGATCAGCAAAGCTAAGACTTCTTTTGTCAGGATTCACCCAGGATTTCTTATTCAGGAAGTCACCCAAGAGACCTTTTCTGTTTCAGACAGTTAAGTTTAGTCAAAGACCCTTCTTTTAGGAAGTCAAAAAAAAGACCCTTAACTAAAAGTAATTGGGCATTATATTTGCAATTTTTGCCTTATCAGTAATCCCCACCTTTGTCTGATGATTGGACAAAGAGCCATCTCATTATACCGTGACATCACCGGTCTGCCCTGATTGGATATTAATATATCGCTAATTATTCAAGGAATGCGGATATCCCAGTCATAATGCTCTCAAGACTCTAGGTGGAGCTCTTACTCTACTTTAGAATTTTACCTATAATCAGTTTTATGTCAGATCATGTGGCTTTCGTCAAAACTGAGAAAGGTCAAAAGGGTTATCAAAAACCTCCTAAATATGTCATTTTGCTATGTCTTACACATAAGGGAGTCCGTCTCTCTCAGCCACCTTGTCTCCAACTGACTATCCATCTGCCATTAAACTGACATTGTTATTTTTACTCCCTACCTTGGACTAATGGCTCATTGTTCAAAGATGAGGTAATTTGAACATCTCCTCAACATAATTTCAGTTACATTCTAGTATTAGAATTAACCCTGTATGCTCCCCCAGGACAAAGTCTCTGACAGAGGCAACAGACACTGCGTCAGATTTTGACATAGCGCAGTTTTCAGAAAGTGAGAGCAGCTCTAGTGATGACACTGGGCCTTCTGTCAAGAAAAGACGCACTGCCCCACGAGCTGCTCTGGCAACTGCCCCAGCACCTGCCAAAAGAACTGCCCAAAGACCTACCAAAATACCTGCCCAAAGAAATGCCCCAAGTGCTGCCCCAAGAGCTGCCCTGGCAACTGCCCCAGCACCTGCCAAAAGATCTGCCCAAAGACCTACCAAAGAAATGCCCCAAGTGCTGCCCCAAGCGCTGCCCTGGCAACTGCCCCAGCACCTGCCAAAAGATCTGCCCAAAGACCTGCCAAAAGACCTGCCCAAAGAAATGCCCCAACACCTGCCACTCCGGATCCTAATGAATGGGTATCAATTTATGCCCACAAATCTCAGAATTCACAGGCAACCCAGGGATTCAAATTGATGTGGAAGGATTTATCCATGATCATTTTTTTGATTTGTTTTTGGGGGAAGACATTTTAGGTGAAATTGTTTCCCAAACCAATTTGTATGCAGCCCAGTATACTGCCGCCAACCCTAAGTGTGAAAAACGCTGTTTTTTTTTTTTTTTTTTACTTACATCATGGTTTACGAGGGATTGGTGGTAAAATGGCTGTGAAGAAGGAGCTGAACACTATTCAATTCAGTTTATAAAATCTTCACCTATTCTGTGCTTGAAATTCACATCAAAATTGAAGGCAAAGTGTGAAAAATGCTGAATTTTTTTTACTTACGTCAAATTTTCACAGGATTGGTGGTAA
Organism: Rhinophrynus dorsalis; assembly: GCA_037306005.1. Lineage (NCBI taxonomy): Eukaryota > Metazoa > Chordata > Amphibia > Anura > Rhinophrynidae > Rhinophrynus > Rhinophrynus dorsalis. The sequence goes on from CM074721.1 coordinate 552,413,181, forward strand.
AATGGCTGTGTATAAAATTGGAAAACACACCTAAAACGAGAGCCTAGGGTGTCTACTTTCCAAAAATATACACTTTTGGGGGGAAATCTTAAAAAAAGAGCACTGTTACACAGCCCCAAATGAGACATGGCACCAGTAACGCAAGCTGTGAAGATTCAAAGTGTGAACCTGGAAACGCGCATGTTCCAATTTGGCCCCCGTAGCTCCCCCAAACTATGAGAAAGCTATGCATATGGGGTATTGCCGTACTCAGAAGAAGGAGCTGAACACTATTCAATTCAGTTTATAAAATCTTCACCTATTCTGTGCTTGAAATTCACATCAAAATTGAAGGCAAAGTGTGAAAAATGCTGAATTTTTTTTACTTACGTCAAATTTTCACAGGATTGGTGGTAAAATGGCAGTGTATAAAATTGGAAAACACACCTAAAACGAGAGCCTGGGGTGTCTACTTTCCAAAAATATACACTTTTGGGGGGAAATCTTAAAAAAAGAGCACTGTTACACAGCCCCAAATGAGACATGGCACCAGTAACGCAAGCTGTGAAGATTCAAAGTGTGAACCTGGAAACGCGCATGTTCCAATTTGGACCCCGTAGCTCCCCCAAACCATGAGAAAGCTATGCATATGGGGTATTGCCGTACTCAGAAGAAGGAGCTGAACACTATTCAATTCAGTTTATAAAATCTTCACCTATTCTGTGCTTGAAATTCACATCAACATTGAAGGCAAAGTGTGAAAAACGCTGTTTTTTTACTTACGTCAAGTTTATGAGAAAGTGGTGGTAAAATGGCCGTGTAAAAAATTTGAAAACACACCTAAAATGAAAGCTGGGGGTGTCTACATTCCAAAAATATACACTTTTGGGGGGAAATTCTAAAGTGCAGCACTGGAACATAGCCCAAAATGAGCATCAGTTAACCAAGATGTGAAAATTCAATATTTGTTCAAAATTGGGCCCCGTAGCTCCCCCAAACCTTGAGAAACCTATGCATATGGGGTATTGCCGTACTCAGAAGAAGGAGCTGAACACTAAACAATGCATTTTTAAAAATCTTCACCTATCATGTGCTTGAAATTCACATCAACATTGAAGTGCAAGTGTGAAAAACGCTGTTTTTTTAACTTACGTCAAGATTTACGAGCGATTGGTGGTAAAATGGCTGCGTAAAAAAATTGAAAACACACATAAAATGAAAGCCTGGGGTGTCTACTTTCCAAAAATATATACTTTTGGGGGGAAATCTTAGAGTGGAGCACTGTTACACAGCCCCAAATGAGACATGGCACCAGTGATGCAAGCTGTGAAAATTCAAAGTGTGAAACTGGAAACGCGCATGTTCCAATTTGGGCCCCGTAGCTCTCCCAAACCTTGAGAAACCTATGCATATGGGGTATTGCCGTACTCAGAAGAAGGAGCTGAACACTAAACAATGCATTTTTAAAAATCTTCACCTATAATGTGCTTGAAATTCACATCAACATTGAAGTGCAAGTGTGAAAAACGCTGTTTTTTTAACTTACGTCAAGATTTACGAGCGATTGGTGGTAAAATGGCTGCGTAAAAAAATTGAAAACATACATAAAATGAAAGCCTGGGGTGTCTACTTTCCAAAAATATATACTTTTGGGGGGAAATCTTAGAGTGGAGCACTGTTACACAGCCCCAAATGAGACATGGCACCAGTGATGCAAGCTGTGAAAATTCAAAGTGTGAAACTGGAAACGCGCATGTTCCAATTTGGGCCCCGTAGCTCTCCCAAACCTTGAGAAACCTATGCATATGGGGTATTGCCGTACTCAGAAGAAGGAGCTGAGCACTAAACAATGCATTTTTAAAAATCTTCACCTATCATGTGCTTGATATCAACAGTAGTATTGAAATGTAAGTGTGAAAACTGCAAAAAAACAAAATATTACCACAATTTTGAAATTTTTTTCTGGAAAAATAGCTGCATGAAAAACTCCAAAATTCTCCTGATTATTTACCTTATGTTGTGTCGTTTTCAGAAACATATATCTTTGTGGGACATTTTTGGTTCTGGCACCGTCAGCTAAGCTATGATGCTCACATGCCAATTGTTGAGAAATCACAAGTTGGAAATAATGGCATCCATCTTGTAATATTTACCTTGTAAATGTGAGGAAGTGATTGAAATACTAGGCATATGGGGTATTCTTATATTCAGGAGAAGCAAATGAATATATTTAGGGGTATTTTTTGTCATAAACTAATTGTATGCAAATCCTGACACGAAAATATAAGCAAAATGTTGTTTTTTTTTTCAATTTTTTTCCTCTTTTTTTCTATTTTAATCAAATTAAACAATGAGGTATTCATATAATTGTGGTATCAAAAGAAAGCCCTACTTGTGCTTAAAAAAACAGTATATAATTTATGTGGGTGCACAAAAGGAATTAAAGAGAAAATATGGTTGAACAAAGACATAGTCAAAAAAGTAAAAATTGCTCCGGTCCTTAAGTCAAATCAAACTCAGATTTTCCCGGTCCTTAAGGGGTTAAACAAATAATTAATATTTTTATCTTTGTACTAAAATGTATTACACTCATGGGATAGCGATGGAATTCTCTAAATAAGCAGAATTCTCAGTGGCTCTCTCTTTCTTTACTGTGAGTCCTATAAATGTGTCATGAGAGCTAATAGGACTGAAACAACAGCAGCCTTAGCTTTCGGTACATATCTCTGTGTACATTAGATACTCTGTCTACTGTGATAACAGCATAAATATTATTGGAATGCCATCTGATCACATTCGCAATAAGAAGACAAATTTTGTGAGTACAATGTCCCTTGTTTTGAATATTGGTGTTAATAGCAGGGCTTATAAATTTAAGTCCTTTGCTGCTAGCCAGACCTGAAAATTTACTCACCACTGCAAGCCATAACATACCCACCAGGGCTGAATTTCTACTCGCCAGGGCTAAATTTTCACTCGCCATTGGCTAGTGGCGAGTGGAAATTTTGAGCCCTGTTAATAGAAAGTCAAACTATGGCTATATATGATAGAAACATTAAAATACGTGAAGAAATTCAACAAAGTGTAGAAGGGAAGTACATTTTAAAGGACTAAAATGTTAGGACAAGAAGCCATAGTCTAAAACTAGTGGGACACAGGTTTAGAAAGTTTTACTTCACTGAGAGGGTAGTAGATAAGTTTAATATCCTTCCAGAAGAAGTGGTAGAGGTTAATACAGTGAGGGGATGTAAGCATAAATGGAATAGGCATAAGGAAGTCTGTTCCGAACATAAGACAAGACCAAGGACCAAATAAGTTTTGAGGTTTTTACAGTAGGAAAATGGGCAGATTCAGTGTTTCTGTGTAACAGAGCCTTTGAATTCTACAAGTAGATGTGTCATTTGAGAGGGTACATATATAATTGGATGATATACACAAAATAAATTGGAGTAATTATGTATACAATCATGTGGACACAACATACTTTAGACTGATTAATATGCAGCATTGGGATAAGAGATAGCGTCTGGAAGGAAGGAAACAATCAACTGTTTATGTGACCAAGTTCTGACATCTGACTGCTGGAAGAGGGAGAATTTGTTTTTAAAGTGACAGTCAACCTCCGTTTTGATTTTGCATCTTCTGCAACTCAAATTGCTTATACAATTCATTATTATATTTTTCATCTTCACTTATTTTTTTTCACACTTCTATGTCCCAGACAGGGAGCTCGTGGATTTTCTGTTCCCAGAGAGCATTCTGACAGACACTTGGAAAACAGGGAGATTGATGCATTTTATCAAAATTCTTGCTTTCACAGTCCTGGCACAAAGCTCTCTGTGAACAGAAATGCAGTGAGCTCCATGTCAGAATTATAAAGGTGTAAGAAAAAGATAGCTGAAGGTGCAAAGAATTATGGGAAATTTAACTTTACATATTATCTACCTGCAGACTATGTAATGTAAAGTTAAACAGGAGGTTTTACAGTTTACATAAATAATACTACCTCATAGAGACACATTTGTTGTAATTTGGAAACCCTGGACAAATGACATGTTTTGTTGATTTATTTTGTAAGTGTAAAGATGTCAACATTACATCTGAAGTGAACAGATTTAAATTTGATGTATTTCTGAAAATATTAATACACAATTGCTGAGAGCAAATCACATGGTGTTGTGCTTTCTCCTGTCTGAACTCTAACCTGAATTTTCCTGCTTTCGCTCAGAGAACGTTTATGTAAATGTTAATGGATGACTTTTGTCTATGAATTTCTGCTTATTGTGTGTAAGTTCTTTGCAGATTTTAAAACACAAATACACAGGAAAACACTTACCTGGACAACAAACACTCTCCCATTGGTCATCACTCACCTCATGACCACACCTGGACAACTCCCCGACATGCTCTTAAAGGGATAGCCTACCATACTCACATGTGGCTTGTTTTCTACTCAGGGAGGGAGAGAGAGAGATAGAGAGATAGAGAGAGGGAGAGACAGAGATACTCCAATAAGTATGTCTGCATACCTATTGATGCGAAGACTGTGGAGAAGGCATGCAAGGGTGAGGGCTAGAGAACACCAGCAAACCCCAGGCACACCTGATCAACAGCCTTCACCTGCTGCAAGTGAGGAGGCTCAAGAGCCACACAGAAGCTCATCACCACCTGGAGGACAGCACCCGCCTGCAGAACCACAGCTGCTGCAACAGGATGCTCCACAGCAACAGGATGCTCCCCAGCTGCCACAGGGAGCCCTGGAGCAGCGGAGGATGTAAAGATGGCCACCAATGCCCAGGGTATACCGTCCAAGGGTCATGCTCCTGGAAATGACCAATGACAAGGTGATAGATCTCTACAGGTTGAGGCCGCACAGCATCATCGCCCTATATGAGATCATCAAGGATCAGGTGGATCCTATTTACATCAACAACAATGCCCTATCTGGCCTGGAAAACCTCCTGTGTGCCATACACTTCATGGCAAGTGGTGTCTTCCAGTCGACTGAATGTTACACATCTGGCATGTCACAGGCCACATTCTCCAGGGTGCTGGCCCAGGTCTTGCCAGCCCTCAAAAGCAAGGCCAGTAGCTATATAAATTACCCCACCACCGACATGGAGTGGACACATTTTATGCAGGGCTTTTACACAAGGGGAGGCATGACCAGGGTCATGGGTGCAGTAGATTGCACCCATGTCCGTATCAAAGCTCCAACATGTGAGGGACATATCGTCATTAACTGCAAGAACTTTCACTCCATGAACGTGCAGATGGTGTGTGACAGCAACATGAGGATCATGAATGTCTGTGCGAAATATCCAGGGAGCTGTCATGATTATATACTCAGAAACTCATCTGTACACAGAGACTTCGAAAAAATGGAACCTATACTGGGGGATGGCTTCTGGGTGAGTTAACAATACTAAATCACACCACATCCACACTTGCAAACACAGCACTGCTCAGCATGCTCTTTATTCATATCTAGTACATCCACTCCATCAGTCACACAACATGTGTTTCCTGTCTAACCATGTCACTCACTGTCCACAGGTGATTCAGGCTATAGCTGCAAATCCTGGCTACTGACCCCAGTCACAAATCCCCAAACCGATGCCCAAAAGCAATACAGTCAGGCTCATAGCAGAACAAGAAATGTCATTGAGTGAACTTTCAGGCTTCTAAAATCACGCTTCAGGTGTCTGGATCAATCGGGGGGAGCACTGCAGTATGCACCAGGCAAAGTCTGCAACATCATTATGGCATGCGCTATATTACACAACATCACGTTGGACACAAGAATTGTGGACGATGTCCAGCCCCCACCCATACTTCATGACCCTCTGGACATTGTCAAGGGTGAAGAAAGCCTAAAAGGGATGCAGATAAGAGACACATTGATCAGGGAACACTTCAGCTGTGAGTATAATACATGCATACACACAATCCAAGCATACACACTCACCACAACACACATGTTCTGTTTTACCCTACAGGATCAGTGACACAACCCTGACACTGGCTGCAGTATGGACCACCAACATCAACCATTCCATGGACAAGTCATATTGGGGCTGGGGATTCCTATAATATCTGCCACCCTGTAGTCCATGTTGATACTGCTACCGCAAGGATATCATGCATTCCCCCTGGAAACCAAGGTACAACACTTTAACCATGTTCAGCATATCCGAGGGATCCACAGGCACCAACTAAAGTGTTTTGCTATGAGCATAGCCATAGCAACCATAGTACCCCTGTAGCGAAAGAGTCTTATCCAGTGCAATATACTCTGTCACATCAGTGGTTAAGGAGACATTGGAGTGAACAGGAGACCTGCAGTTTGCTAGAGCTGAAAAGAGTAGCAGAGGGATGGATTTGCAGTGATATTGTGTTATACAACATAGAGGTCATGTAAGGTGGATCAGATCTCAAGGGGCACCATGCTGACCTGTGTGTGCAGCACTCTGACAGTGGCAGCCCACATCTATCTGTTTCATGGAGCTACCAGGACATATTTGTTGATGTCTGGATGTATGTCAGGGGCACATATACCTAGGGCTGGTTGACATCCCCTTAGTTCCCCAAATAATGGGTTACAGACGAGTACACAGCACATTACAAAGCAATGGGTTGTGTAATCCCCTGTAACAAATAAAAGACTCATGGGATAGTGATGTTGGAGCTGTTTCATGATGATTAGTTCAAGGGTGCTGTTCCAAATCCTGTTGTGCTTTGCCACAGGCATCCATGCTTGATCTATACTGGAACAAAGGAGTTTCCATGTGACTGGACTGAAGCCATGATAACACCTCCATGAAGCTCACCCCTTGATGATTTCAAGTGCTTGTGTTGGTGTTGCATTGTATAACCTGATGTTCCCAGCAACCTCTACTGGAACATCCACATATACACAGAATACCCATATTTATGTGTTTCCTAACATCCAGGTATCAAACCAGAACAGTAGGAATGCTCATCTGCAGAGTTACAATACCTTGTGAACAACAAATGAGCAGTACATTTGTGTTTTCTCAGGATCCTTTTTGAAGTTTTCATGTATCTTTTGTGTGCTCATACAAGTGTTCAATGCATATAGTAAATATACCCAAAAAACACGTGTCTTTTAATGTAGTGTGAGACACAATAAAGGAGAACCATCACTAATTAGTTATGTTTCTCTTAAATTAAATGTGGGATTAGACATGTCCCAATGTTCAACCACACCCATGGCTATAATATACCTCATGCATTAGAAGGCATGACTTACATCACAGTAGTCCACTAGTTGTTTGACCAGGAGTAGACTTTGTGATGTATTCATGCAAAGAGATGATGCCAGTGATACACTAATGTGTGTTGTGAGTGATAAAGAGGTGACACAGGGGACACACTTCAACAGTGATCTCATGTCCACAGTTTATATGTTGATCAATGTAATCAATGTTCTGAGATTGCTTTGGTTTGACATCTCTCATTACATGGACATTAACAAACAAGCAAACAAACCAATGGCAATGTGATATCACTGTTGACGTCTGTTTCATCCTTAGAAAAACCTTAACACAACTTACTGCATAACCCAATACATACCTTAGGGTTTCAATGTGTAGCAGACACATTGAAACCTTAGGGTGATCATTTGGTTACCAGTAAGTTATTTTCACAATCAGAGTGTGAATCACAGTTATTTGGCTGCATGTTCTATCTATCCTGCCTTTTAGTTCTTAGCTGAGTCAAATAGTTTGGTTAACCCCTTTAAATCACAACGATTGATGTAAATTAATGTTCACAGTGTTGCACCAGTTGTTATACTAAGGGGTAGGTATCTGTTGTTCAAATCCAAACCACATCATGGTCACATAACACTGTCATGTTATTTGGCTCCAGTGGTGGATTGCAAGTTGAATTTGGACAACATGTAACCTGGGCAGAAGTTGTGTTCACTGCATTGCTTTGCAATGCATTGGAGACATCTTTACCACCTAATCTATCAGTGAACACAAACCATATCAGACAGGATTCAAATGCAAAAATGTTTTTGTTTTATTTAGGGGGACATGAACAAGTTGGACTGTTTATTTTTTTTGAGGGGCGGGGGCTTGGCCTGGGTGCCAGACTTGGATGCCCTGGTTGACTGCCCGGTCAGCCTTTGTACCCTAGGTGTGGTTTTAGGGGTTACACTTGAGGGAGGGGTGGGCTCAATGGAACCCGCTGTTGACTGCTGCTCCCTCTCCGCATGCAGATTCTCCCTGCGGTTTTGGTTTCTGACCTCCACCAGCAGCTGCAGCAGCTCACCGGTATTGACAGAACTCAGCAGTCAGCACCTTGTGTTGGACCTCCAGGGCATGAATGCTGGCCTCAGGTCTGGCTGTGTTCCTATCACGGTTCCCGTGATCTCTCTGTCACTCTCACTTGTGCTGCTCCCTTATTGGTTGAGCTGTGTTGGCCCGCCCCTGGTGACCTTTTTATTCTGGCAATTGGCACCTGTCAGGTTCCCTTTCGTGGTGTTCCAGAGCCTGTGCTGCTGTTGCTGTGTTCCAGTGTTCCTGATCTCCTGTGTACCGATTTGACCCGTACTGACTACGCTCCTGTGTTCCTGTCCCGTGATCTGACCCGGCCTGGCTGACGTTCCTGCTCGTTGCTGATCTGGCTTGTCTACGAATCCCCTCCGTGATCTGACCCGGCCTGGCTGATGTTCCTGCTCATTGCTGATCCGGCTTGTCTGCGAATCTCCTCCGTGATTTGACCCAGCCTGGCTGACTTCCTGCTCCTGGACCTGTTCTGGATTTCTACTGCTCCAGTCTACAGCTCCTGTTGTTGATCGCTGCAGCGTGTGGGTCTGAGCCTTTCGAGATTGCTGTATTAACTCCTGCTGAGCCGTGTCTCCTGAGCTGAGCCTTCCGTTCTCTGTGCATTGTATCAAGTATAGATGAGTCTCATTGGCACTTGCTGTGCTGTATCGCTACTCTATGAGCCTCCGATCACGTGTGTGTTTCCTTCTACCTCGCTGCCACTGTTAACCCTTGCTGAGCCGTTCCCATATACACTGCTTCTGCTGAGTCGGCCGCATTGTGGGCCTCTGTTGTTGGCGGCTCAATTGTTATCTGCAGAGCAGTAGTTCTCCGTTAACGCGCCTGTGGAAGGTGCTATTGGCTCAAGCAGTGCAGCAACCGGTGGTCTCCGTTACGCCCATGGGGACTATTGGCTCAAGCGATTATACTACTGTTGGTCTCCCGTATATGCCCGTGGGGGCTATTGACTCAAGCTATCACGATACTGTTGGTCTCCGTTACGCCCGTTGGGGCTATTGGCTCAAGCAATTCCAATACTGTTGGTCTCCGTTACGCCCGTGGGGGCTATTGGCTCAAGCAATCCCGATACTGTTGGTCAGTTACGCCCGTGGGGGCTATTGGCTCAAGCGATCCCAATACTGTTGGTCTCCGTTATACGCCCGTGGGGGCTATCAAACAACTACCCTGCAGCTTCAGTCTCTGTCGCAGCTCTTTCAGCAGCTCTATACATTTATGGACTTAAGGTGTTGTGTGATCTAGCACCTATTGCTGCCTTTGTTCACCTAGGGCGTGCCTACACAACATTTGAGACTGATTATCATTTGTACTTAACCATTCATTGCCAGTCGCTGTTTTGCCTATTCTGTGACTGTACTAAAATATATATTATCCCTATTCTGTATCCTGGTCTTGAGAAGGCCTATATAGCCTATATTCTGCTATTCACAGTACTGCCTGTAGAAGGCAATCTTGTTATTGTTTTTTTTTCTAATAAAACTGTGTTTTATTTTAATCCTCTGTATGAGTGTCTGAAAAACCATTACAGTTCCTCAGCGAATCCCTTTGGAGCCTTTGGATGTACCTGTTGGTCCTCTGGGATTCCCTGATATGGTTTCTTAGTAGCACTAGGCACTCCGCCTCCACCTCCCCTGCTGCGTAGACTGCTGGAGGTGGATATGCCTGGTGAGTCTGCTGGTGAGACTTGTGCGGGTGGAGAGGCTTGTGCTGATGGAGAGGCTGCTGAAGTGGATGTCCTTGTGCCCACCAGGTCCAGGGATCTGAGCTGCCCACTGATCTCGGTGGTGGTGGTGGAGTAAACTCACCCCTTGGTTGAGGTTGCTGGGGCTCCCCAATCAGGCCCAGGTGTTTGTAATCCACTGGCCATGGGTCATACCTCCTCTGTGGGCTCCTGATGTGCTGTGCTGGAGGCCCATAAGCTATGTGGGTAAATGAGATGGTGTGATTAGTAAACGTAGCAATGACAGGATTAAAGGCATAGTAATGGATGGTGTCACCTTGAAGTAATATTGTAGGCATTATAAAAAGATGTTGAACGATGTATGTCCTATCTCTCAAACCATTATGGTTTGAGAGATATTAAAGTTAACTCTTCCTGTCTGGTTTAGTCAAATCAGCGCTCTATGGGACAGCTGCAGATTCCAGTCATTTGTCCAGACTGAGGCTCTTCAGCAGAGTCACAGAGAGCAATAGAGTGCTGATTTGACTAAAACAGACAGGAAGAGTTAACTTTAACAAGCAATATATCTCAAACCATAATGGTTTGAGAGATAGAACTTACATCAATCAACATCTGTTTATAATGCCTATAATATTACATCAAGGTGACATCAACCACTACTATCCCAAAAAATACAAGATTTTTAAGTAGTTGACATGTGAATCTCTGGTAGTCATGATGGTATCCTATGCATTGTGTTGCGATGCATGGGACACCACCATGGCAATCACAGATTGATGAACTTGACAAGATCCTGTCCATGAGGTCTGTCCCAGTTCAATCCTGAAGGCCAACAATCAGGCCAGCGGTGAAGGATATATTTGATTAAGGCCTGTTGTTTTTCTGGACACGATGATCCATCCTTTCTGAGTGAGCCAGATGTGCTCAGTCAGAGATATACATCATTCATGGTCTGGTAGGGAACAAACTACAGTGGTTAATATTTGGTTCCCATGTGTATCCTGCAAATAGTGGCTGATCTATGTGTTAAATAGGAGAATAATGTGTTAGAATAGGAGAATAATGTGTTGGAGTAGACGAAAAGGAGGAAAATTTTGCACTGGAGAAAAAGAGAAAACTTTTGCAAAAAAAGGGAAAAATCAGCATTTTTCTCAAAAAGTCATACGGAAATTTTTCCCACTTTTCACCCACCCCTAAATATAAACTTAATGCGCCACACTAGAGTGCAAAAAATATCACCACCCTATTTTAGAATAAATATTAATAAAATATTAAATCAAAGGGCAGCAACAGAATATAAACTAACGCCACCACCACTCTATGTGCTATAAAAGTAAATAAATTGAAACTCGATATTTCCGCATCCTAAAATAATAATTGATATTATGATTCAGTTGCTGCACATTTAGGGCTCGTTCCAAATGTTGGTGGTAAGGCAAAATGGGTACCGACAGACAAAAAGACATTGTTTTGGTCTGTATTCAAATGTCCTAGCGGCTAAAAGCACAATGGACGTTAACCCACTAAAATTTTCTTGTGGCCAAATGTCCATTTTGTGTGTTAAGTTCCCAACGGCAATATTTGGAATTTCTCTTCTTTATTTGATTCCTACTTTCTTCTGTATGTGAAATAAAACAACAGTATTAATACAAAGCATTAACATAGTAACATAGTAAATTTGGTTGAAAAAAGACACAAGTCCATCAAGTTCAACCTTCGCCTCATACCTCAGTAACTGAGATTTTTTAGCTTTCCTGCTACCAATTAAATTAGTCTTTATCAGACCTTCCTGATCAGCCTACTGATAAACAGTATAACTCTGTATGCTCCCTTTTGAAAGAAATGTATCTAATCTTCTCTTAAATGTATCCATTGTATCTGCCATAACTACCTCCCTGGGCAATGAATTCCACAATTTGACAGACCTTACCGTAAAAAAACCCTTCCTCTGCTGAAGTTTAAACCTCCTTTCCTCTAATCTCAAGGGGTGTCCCCTGGTCACCTGATCGTGCCTTGGAATAAATAGCTCACCGCAGAGATCCTTGTATTGATCTCTCATATACTTGTACAATGTGATAAGTTCTCCTCTTAGTCGTCTTTTCTCTAGAGTAAATAAACCAAGCTTGTTTAGTCGTTCCTCATATGTCAAGCCCTCCATTCCCTTAATTAATTTTGTTGCTCTCCGCTGTACCCTCTCTAGTTCTAGTATATCCTTTTTCAGAACCGGTGCCCAAAATTGCACTGCATACTCAAGGTGAGGTCTTACCAATGATTTGTATAATGGCAAAATAATGTTATCCACTCTTGCTTCAATACCTCTTTTTATGCAAGACAGGACTTTGTTTGCCTTTGCTACTGCTGTTTGACACTGGTCACTGTTTCCAAGTTTGTAGTTGACAAGGATACCCAGGTCTTTTTCTAGCAACGAATCACCTAAAATGATTCCATTAAGTTTATAAGTAGCCTTGGGATTGTTTCCTCCCAAATGCATGACTTTACACTTCCCCACATTAAACTTCATATTCCACATGTTTGCCCAATCTGACATTGTATGTAAGTCCCTCTGTAGAGAGAAAATATCCTGTTTATCCATTTGAGTGGCAGAGAGGTAGCAAAGAATTGCAAAGCAATGCATTGCGTACCTCACGGGCACTCAGAGGTTTAAAATACTATTGTGCCATGAATATTTCTTAAAGTAAATGCCTCCATTTAATTCCAAAGTACGTAAAATTGACCAGGAAGCTAAGGACTCCACTGGACATCAGGATTAATGATGTTACTTTTAATAGGTTTTTTTTTTTAACTTGGTCAGGTTAACCCTATGAATCCCGATGGGGTAATTATACCTCACTGACACTCATATGGTTAATCCTACTAACGTCTGACACATTTTATATACATTGGATGTATTGATATGGGGCTTAGAGCTCAATATCAATACATACACTGAGGACTTAGGTTTTTTAAAAAAAAAACTTTTTTCATTGAAGTGTCTGTGTCGGCTGTTTAAAGAGCTGATACGGGACTAAAGTGAAAAAAAAAAAGTAGGTCTTAACTTTCCTGTGATAACTTGAGTCCCTTATCGGGTTTTTATGGCTAACGCAGACATTTGAATTGATAATTACAGCATTTTTATAATTTTCAATGGATGAAAACACCTCATAACTTTATCACACAACGGCTCCTTTTTTTGCCGGTATTTTTTCACAGCACAGACATTTGCATAACTTACGGTGCTTGAAAAATGCAGTCGGCAGAAAAAACAGCCATCTCCAATATTTGGTTCGAGCCTATAATCTTTTAACAGTTTTCATACGGACATTTAAATTTATGTGTTGTCCCTCACTGGGCTGAATTGTGAGCTCAAAGTGTAACTATTGCAAGACAAGAGATACATAAGCTGTGATATATCCTATTCTGAGGAGTTATAATTGGAATCTAAGCATATCTACCCGTGGGAGGGTATTCCACTAACATCAGAGACCATCGAAAGTATGAGATAGCATGCAATAATACTTGTAAGTCCAAGTGAAGATGGTGGTGTTAAGTGTTTTGCAGATAACTGCATAATCATCTGGGTTAACATCATTAAACATAACCAGAGGATTCTGCAGCCTCTTCCAATGCCGTCTCTGACATTTCTGCCAGTCATGCATGCGCGCTCCCTTCTGCAACTATTTCCGGGTGTGATGACATCACAGGTTGTGACATCAGTAGCATTGGAGGCCTATATAAACCGGCAACACACAGATCACCGCTCCCCCTTGTTGGGCTTCCAGTGTGTTAGCTTCCTAGTTAACTCATGTCTTGCTACCATTATTGAGGATCAGGTTTTGACCCCGGCTTCATTTCTCAGCTCCTCCCTAGTCTTCAGCCTGCCCCTGACCTTGGCTTACCCTTAATCCACTCTAGAACCTCCTCTGCCAGCCCTGACCTCGTTCTTCCTTCTAACTTCATTTGCTCGCTGCCTGTCCTTTGGCCTCAGCTATCTATTGACCATTCTTTTCGGTTTCCCTTTTTGGTTCTCTCACTTGCAGTATTGTTCAGGGCTCTGTGGCCTGCTGTCTTTCTCAACATCTTCATTTTTCATAATAACCAGCTGTTTGCCAATCTTTGTGTTGTACCATTCTACACAGAGCCAGCTTACAGACAGCTAACAATGTGGGAGTAATGTACTTTATAACAGTTCATATATTCTATGTTAGGGAATATATTTTTAATAAATTGTGATTTTCTATTTTTGATATTATTGAAGTGTGTTATCTGACTCATATTTCGTATAGCTTTAGTATAGATCTGATGTTTTGTAGGAATTGTTTGGTGGCTTGTCCCTATATTTTTTGACCATGTTTCTGGTTATTAGATCCGGTTCGCATTGAGGGGACCACTTACTTTAACAACCCTTTTCAATAGTTACCTCTGTTTTTTTGGTGGGTTTTTATATTGTTACTTTCGGTGTGTGTACGTCTGTTGTGTTTTCCTTTAAATTGCAGCTTTCCAGGCTGCTTGTTTCATCTGTGTGACCTGGATGGTCGCATGAGGAAATATGCATAGTTGTTCAACATTAAGGATACATTTGTGGTCGAAGCTTACAGTGCTGTAGAAATGTCTGTGAGTTGTGCCATAAATCCCTCGTCCCGCATGAGCAGGTAGGGTGTAAAGTCAGCAAACCTGAAATGAGAGTTCCACGAAGCTATATGACCCAAAAGAGGGATGGGGAACTGGGTGGGGTCTGACCCGCTCGAGAGAATGTGGGAGAAGTCAGGAGGGTTTAAGTAGTCCTCCAGCTACTCCCACGATCTCAGACACTGCCTTACATTTGTGGTCAAAGCTTACAGTGCTGTTGAAATGTCTGTGAGTTGTGTCATAAATCCCTTGTCCTGCATGAGCAGGTAGGGTGTAAAGTCAGCAAACCTGAAATGAGGCAAAAGAGCAAGCAGAAGAGCATAAATTTTATTTCAACATTAAGGTACATGGAATTATTTTAATAATGAACATTGAGCCATTTTCATTTCTTGAACTGGATTATAAATATATTTGGAGAAGCAATTGGACTTCTACCTGCCTAATCGTTGAATACTATGAGGTAGAATCTGTTGTTTGGAAGCTGTAGTAGCAGCACCTATACGGAAGGAATGACCTGAATAAAGGGCACTATTTATACCCAGCCGGGACAACAGCCACCGAACGTGTTGAGTGAATACTGAGGTAGACAATGGATTCCCATGCATAGGTAAAAGAGGAAGACTAGCGGGTTTGTCGTGTAATATAGAGAAGAGAGATCTGATGGCCGAAACCGGGCACCAATCGTCGTGTGTAGCGTGATACGTGATAAAAGTGTCTTGTGCTATCTGGTACGTTTTAGAGTGTGGGAGGAAAAGAGTGAAAGAGTCTTCGTAAAAAGCGATGTGAACCAAGATTGGGTAAGAGGAATGTAACCCTGAAACAGTGAATTCACTAGGTCTGAGGAATCCAAGAAAGCCAGTTGCATAGCTACTAGGATGACGTGGTTAGTGAGAAAATTGAAAGGTTGTAATAGTATCAGGTTAACCAGTTGCCTAAAAAGAGAACCGTCAATCGGCAAGCGGGTGTGAAGAGAAGATTTGTTAGTTTTAGCCAGACCTTTGAGAAAGAGTTTTATCTTGTTGTAGGAAAAGATAGATGGGTGTGACGGGAAAAGGAGGCTAAGATGGTGTTGTATACCGGCTAGGTATAACCTGATAGTCGGGGTAGACAACCTCAAGTCGGAATAACAGAATGAAGCAAATGCCAGAATATTAGTAATGCTGTACGGTAGAATAGGTTTGAATGATGAATTGAAATGATTAAAAGACTTCCATGCTTTTCCGTAGTTCCTGATGGTGTTTGGTGCGAGTGCTTGTTTAATGATTTCTTCCGATCTTTGAATATGAATGTTCAGTGAATTATGAGTGCTGAGAAGACAGGTGGAGTGCGCCTGGTGAATGGGGTTTGCGGATGTAGTCAGAAGAACTGCTGAAATTTAAAACGTGGAAGGAGATCAGCATCTTTGTTATGTGCTCCTGGAATGAATGAACATTTGAAATTGAAACTATATGTGAGTGCAGTGAAAACAAGTCTTCTGAGAAACATCATGATGTGACTATTGAGTGACCTGCTTTTGGCTATGACATGAGAAAGTGCTTGATTATCTGTGTGAAAGTGAACTGAACGGCCAGTCTATTTATGGCCCCATGTAAGAGCTGCTGCCACTATTGGATAGATCTCAAATAAAGTGGAAGTAGAAAAGAACTCGGGAATGTCCCGCACCTCAGCAGGCCATCCTTCCGCAAGCCACTCTGATTCAGAAATGGCCGCAAAACCATGACCAGCCGAAGCATTATTGAAGACCAAAATAGGGTTGGAGTCTAACGGGGGAAACAAGGATCGGCCATTCCAATGTTCCAGAAAAGAGCCCTACATGACTATGTCCTATCTGGCTGCTTGGTCAATGACTATGTATTGTCTTTGGGAATTGCCTGATAACAGTTGAAGGAGGTGTGATGTGAAGGGGCAGCCTTGAGGGAGGATTCTGGTGGCAAAATTTAAATGTCCAAGGAAAGACTGAAGCTCGGAGATGTGGCAAGAGTGTTTGAGGCTGAACTCATGAACCAAGTTCCTGAGTCTGCTAAGTTTATCCTCGAGAAGTGTGGCCTCCATAATGATTGTATCTAAGGTGATCCCTAGGAAATCTATGACCTGTGTAGGTCCGATAGTTTTGTGCACCGCCGTTGGGATGTTGAGATCTTGAAAAAGGGTTAGAACTTTTTTCAAACTAGATGAGTTCTAGTGAGGAGGTTCAATGAATAGGAAATTGTCTAGATAATGTATAGCCGTAGGGCATCTACAGGTATTTAGAATTATCCAATTCAAGAGGTCGGCAAAGTACTCGAATATTTTTGGGCTACTTCTGGACCCAAAAACCAGCCTTGTAGTGAAATAGTATAGATTCTTCCAGCGTATACCATGTAGATGTCATAGGGAGTGGTCAATGGGAAGACGTTTGAAAGCATCAGAGATGTCGGTTTTAGATAACCAGCAACCCTGACCATATTGTAGTATATGAAGGATGGCGTCATCTGCTCTTTAGTATTCCACTGACATTTCTGTAGAGGGAATGTGGGAATTAATGCTGGGTTGGGTGTAACCATGGGGAGCGGATAGAGCAATGATTAATCTATGTTTGTGGGGACTGGATTTTTTAGTGACAATACCTATTGGGTTCACCCTCCAAACAGGGAATGGGTGAGAGGCAAAGGGGCCAATAAAGTATCCTTTTATTAATTCCTGGTTGAGCAGATCGTCCACTATGTCTGGCGCTGACATGGCTGATCTTAAGTTTGGACATTCTAAGGACATATCTGAGCAGGAAATAATGCCTGTATGGAACCCGGTCGTGAAACCTGTCATGATGAAGTTGGTGAGAGCTGTATCTGGATGGAGTGAAAGAAGAGATTGCAATTTTTTGGTATTGATACAACTTAGTCATTTATTAGAAGAGAAATTCTTTGGGCAAATAATCCTAGAGTGTTACTTATGGCATAATATGCATTGGTGAAGCATCTTACAGGCACTGTAAAAGCACCCTTTTGAATTAAAATTATTGCAAATGGTAGAATTCCCGATGTAATATATCGTTCTACCCAGTTTATCTTTGGTTGGTCTCATTGGTTGTGTAGGAGTGGACATGAATGTTTGGCTGTTGCTAGTTGAAGGGAGCTCATTACTGCCTGAATCGCTTAAGTTGGGGTATAGTTGAGAAGCGTGAGAATTAGATTGGCAATGATTACAATTAGGAATCTTAATACCGGCAAAGTGTCTACAGAACAGTTCATTATCTAGAAGGCTCCAATCTAAGTTGTAATTGAACTGAGCCATAGCTGCGGCAGATTTTGCAGCGAATGACTTATGGTAATCATAAAATGCTGAGCCACCATATTTATATCCCAAGTCAACCAATGTATACAGGTAATTGTCTAATTCTTGTCGCCGGTGTGGGAAAGAAGAGCAAATGATGTCCCTATATATGCTAAAGGCTAAAACAAACTCCGGGATGGACAGCTTACACGCCAGCCTGGAGTCTTTTGATTTTAAAGTGATGGAGTCCTCTCCGCAATTAACTGTTTTGTGTTTTGTAACATCCTGGGAAGCCAGTAGGAGAGCCGCAATATTCACCTCCTTTCCCTCCAGGATATCCCTGCGCAAATGCTGCGGGATCATATGTGCTGGTGTGATCCTAGGTGGAAAAGAATCATAACCTGTAAAATCTATAGGAGGGGCCCCCAACTGCTGGTTGGACTGGTTATTAGC
Organism: Rhinophrynus dorsalis; assembly: GCA_037306005.1. Classification (NCBI taxonomy): domain Eukaryota; kingdom Metazoa; phylum Chordata; class Amphibia; order Anura; family Rhinophrynidae; genus Rhinophrynus; species Rhinophrynus dorsalis. The sequence continues at coordinate 552,431,484 of CM074721.1, forward strand.
CTTAGATTCTAAGCTGGAAAGTCTGGACTGAATGATAGAGACTGCAGAAGTCAAGTCAGTAAGCATTTTAATCACTTGGTTGGGCTGTTCTTGGGATTGAATTGAGGAACTTGGAGAAGTGGCCTGAAAAAGCAGGGGGGGGGGCCGCTTTAGAAAACCCTGGAGAAGAAGGAACCGGAGAAGTGATTGAGTTATCACAGAGTAATCGGTAAAGTTCAGCTTTTCTAGCTGATGCGGGATAAGGAATACCCCTTCTGGTAAGTTCATTAGACAATTTGGCCACTATCCAAGACCTGAAGACTGAACCTTTCATACTGGAGGAGTGTTTCTTTTGTATCGTGGGGACCACGCTTGGAATGTTCATGCCAGAGGGTCCCCGAGCTGTCACATCTTCCATATTAAGCAGAACTCTAAAAGATATGAATGCCATAGTTAACGAGGGTGGTGCTAATAGGATAGTGGTAAGTACACATAAAGAATGCCTGGGAGCATGCGGCTAAAACATGGCACTGAACGGGCCAGTGAATAGAATAGCTCATCATGAATCTTAGGCAGGAACTTTTTTTTTTTTTGGTTATAAGCTGATTCAAGTCAGCCCCCGCAAGCGAGGCTGCTAACCTGAACAACCGTATGAGGTGGAAGGCACCAGGCCCAAGAACCTCAGGAACTTTTTTTTTTTCCTCTTCTTCTTTTCCTTCTTCAGGGGAAGGAAAAGGCCCCAAACCTGCCGAAGAGTAAGAACCACCAAGTTCGCAAGACTGGGAGCCATAACCTTATGACTCGCAGAAGTGAAGAAAGCCAGAAGTGGATATGAGAAGAAGACCCCTTAATGTTGAAGAGAAGTGCTTACCCGATCATGAGGAGATAAGGAAAAAGGTAAGGTGAGAGGTGAGGTGAGAGTGACCTTAGGTCTCCAATAAGAGATAAGGTGAATATGACCTTTGGCCTCCAAAACGAGGTAAGGTGAACGTGGTCTTCTACCGCCACAGAAAGGTAAGGAGAACGTGACCTTCGGCCTCCGAAGAGGTAAGGAAAAACATAATCTAAGTGCCCCAAAAGAGGTAAGGACAAACATAACCTTCTGCCCCCATAAGGAGGCAAGGAGAGCGTGACCTTCAGCCCCTGCTGGGAGGTAGGTGTGAGTGACCTTTGGCCTCCTCTAAGAGGTAAGGTGTGAGTGACCTTAGGCCTCCACTATGAGGTAAGGTGCGCGTGATCTTCAACATCCGGTAAGAGTTAAGGTGTGAGTGATAAACAAACTCCACTGTGAGGAAAGGAGTGAGAGACTATGGCCTCCCCCAGGAGGTAAAGTGTGGGTGACCTTCGGCCTCCACATAAAGGTAAGGCGTGAGTGACCTTCGGCCTCCACATGGAGGTAAGGTGTGAATTACCTTTGGCCCCCACGAGGAGGTAAGGTGTGAGTGACCTTCGGACCCCACGAGGAGGTAAGGTGTGAACGTGACCTTTGGCTTCCACGAGGAGGTAAGGTGTGAACGTGACCTTCGGCCTCCACGAGGAGGTAAGGTGTGGGGAAAGGGACAGGTGTGAGATTACCTACTAGGGTATCTGGTGGAAGTATGACAAGAAATTCGCACCCTATGGAATAGAACCATATTTGATATTATTACATTTTTTTTTTTTAAGAAAACCACAATACTGTGCAGACGAAAACATGAGAAAAGTGAACTGATCTGTATGTGACGTATAACAGAACATCCTTGTAATGAGGACATGGCAAACGATTGTATGTGTATTTATATATAAATAAAGGCTGCATATGGTAAAAATACTTAAGTATGTATATTAAGGGTAAGCCTAGTAGAATATACATCATGATACCATACACTGCCTATGGTTGAAAGAACTGAGAATGATGCGTGTATAAGCATAACCCAGCTACGCAGGATCTCAAGCTGCAAATGAATATTTGAATGTTGTATTTCTACCTCTGATAAACACATATTGCAGACAGATCAATTATAATAATTGGAGCAATCCAACACAGGTGACAAATACCCATTCCCATGTGAGCATTTATTATAAATCTGAGCTTCCTGCAGTGTTCAACACTCAACTACAGATTACAAGTTCCCTGAATTCAGAATGTGTGGTAACAAGGATGTGCGGAGACCCGACCAACCCTGACAACTGGAGGCTTGTGTGTTAGATTTGCAATTGTACTAAATTGAATATTGTAACTGGGGTAAAAAATGTCCAATATTACTAACCATAATATTATAATTAGCATGGGTTGCCATCTAGCAGGTCAAGAGAAGCCATTAATATATAAAGCAATCCTGCTGTGTCTTACACAGCAGAATTGATACTAACCTGAAAGCAAAATATGAGTCCGACAGCGTGCTGCCTTGCCTTTAGCAATATGATAACTTATAATGGCAAAGGAGCTTGTGGTGCTAAATGGATGTAAGCCTATGGCTGTGATGCAGTGATGACAACCCGTGGCCCGCCAGCCGCTGCAAGACGTAAAACCCTGCTCCCCTTCAGCTGACCTGTGGATAACGGGAGACCCCGTGAACACTTATAGAATATTTTACCCAAGTGACTCTAGTGCTTGTTACAATAGACGATAATCGGGCCTGTACTGTGGAATACGGAAGACATACCTGGTTAATTTACGCCAGAAGCACAAGGAAGATAGATGACTGGAAGTGACATCACTTCCGTATGCACCGAAATCTGGAAGACGTAGTGTAGCGAAAGATGAACTTACAGGTGGGACAGCGATACTAACGTGGTGTGTATCGAGTAAGTTGTAAACAGAAATTTACGTTTGTTGAGAGTTAATCTGGAGCGCTAGTTGTTCCGGAAGTGTCGGAATGTATTACTCACGTGATCTCGTCTGACCCACTCGAGAGACCGTGGGAGAAGACAGGAGGGTTTAAGTAGTCCTCCAGCTCCTCCCACAATCTCAGGCACTGCCTTACATTTGTGCGCACTAGTTTGCAGCAACAAATACATTGTATCATATTTACAGTTTGATATTTTTGTATTACCTGCATTTGTTCCCTAGTTCTTCAGTTTTTTTAATCTGCAGGTGAGAAACTCGCAGCGCAGTGTGTGGTGGGGTGGTGAGGTCGTCTCCCAATTTGTTTCGGGGTTCTGCTGATACTTTATCATTCAATTACTCCTGAACTGCAACTCTGACAGTTTTAAAATAACAGTCTCCATGGCCCAAATACTATGAAGATTAATTGGAGCTGCTGTTTTTATGAAAAATTACTATGCCTTTAAGCTCAAATAATATGAATACATGTAGGTGTATAATATCATGATCCCTTTTATGGAGGCAACATGATGTAGTTCTAACAGAACCGCTTTGGTTAAGGAGTAAATTATTACATCACAAGAAAGAAATAAAATATAGATGGATTTAAATGGGGTTTTAACCCCTTGAATGCTAGAGAGGTCTCTAAGCATTCCTTTGAAATGCATTGGATACCCCACTAGCATTCAAGGACTTAAAGGGATAGTAATGTTTCATAATAAAAGCAGCTCTAATTAATCATCATAGAATTAGTACTTTGGAGAGTGTTATTTCAATTCTGTCAGAGTTGTAGTTCAAGACTAACTCAATGACAAAGTATGCAACCTCCTGTCCCTTCTACTGATGTAACACTGCTCAGCCAGATAAGAAGGGAGGTGCCCAGGTAGATTGCAGAGAGGGACAATCTTCAATTAAGATAAGGGAAAAACCTGAAAAACCTGTCAAGGGGGGAAGGGCTTTCATTGTTCTCACAGTAAGAATATTAACCCTTGCTGTGATCTGTCTGGTCTATGGACTGGATTCCACATCTGAGGTGAGCAGTGTTACACTAGGTAAAAGGGGCGGGAGGGGAAACTTTATCATTCAATTACTCTTGTACTACAACTCTGACAGTATTGATATAACACTCTCCATGGCTCAAATACCATGAAGATTAATTGGAGCTACTGTTTTTGTGAAACATTACTATCACTTTAAAATCCCCATTTCAATCATTTGGAACCTTTGGAATTTTCTCTTATCCCTATTAGTGCATTTGGTTTATTCCACATTAGCCTTAGGGCTAATATATTCATCTGAATACAGGTTAATTGCCATGCAGCTAGGATGAGTGCAGGATGGTGGACCTATATTGTCTAAAATCACACTATATAATGATCATATTTTTTTTTTGTAAGTTTTATTGAAAGTTTTCAATAATTACAAACAATATATTACATAGAAGGTGCAAAAAGAAAAAATTACAATGACCTTATTTTGAACAATACATACAGTAGACATCTTTTTCACCAGCATTTATAATGTAGAACAATAATTATCTTGAAGTACAATGACACAAGTATCTGGATTCTTTTTCTCTCTGAATCAAAGTGATGAGTTTCTCTCATGCATGGTCATGCACAGTATACCAAGATCAAGTGTCCAGATGAAGAACACATTTGGAAAGGGTCATGGCCTCAATTTGGTAGGAGAAGAAGAATCCTGCATCATGAGCATGGAGGACATGAATGGTACAGTGAAGCTCAAGTAGAGTTTCCATAACAGAAGATATAGATCTCCAGGAAAACCCTACCCATGGTACACTGATTTGAGCGCCAGCGACGTATCCAAAGCATTGTATCACTCAAAAGATATATAAGGTGATATTTAGAAGGAGGTATAGTTCTCAGACAAAGTAAATTAGACTTAGTAGTACCTATGCTTTCCCCACATAAATGGTGGCATAAAGTTGGCACTGTTTTGACCTGTTATTGGTGCACCTCTGTACAGACATTGCATAACAGCATCTATAAAGGATAATTTTATTCTTGATATTAATGTCTTATTCAATGATATGAAACACAAATATTTAACTATCTTGTTCACTATTTACTACAGGTATTAAGATCCTCTTGTGGTTTTCAGGAAGTAATGCTGCTTAGGCAATGTGTGATGCCAACCAAACTCAAGTCACAGAGATCCGTCTCCTGGGTTTTCATGCTTTAATAAAATTGAAAATTCCACTCTTCTTGCTCTTCCTATTAATCTACATTGTTATACTAAGTGGAAACTTCCTCGTCATCTTTTTGGTGACAACTAATGAACATCTTAAGATTCCAATGTTCTACTTCCTCAAACATTTAGGTTTAGCTGATGTCCTTGTCACCACGGATATTGTTCCACTGATGCTGCATACCATATTAAACGAAGGAAAAACTATTTCTCTAGTTGCCTGTATAGCCCAGCTATATATTGCTGGTGTTTCTGGGCTTGTGCAATGCTTTCTTCTTGCAGTGATGTCGTATGACAGATATCTGGCCATCTGCAACCCTTTGCATTACATTTCCATTATGGAGCCCAATGTTTGCCTCAGAATGGTTATTGGGTCTTGGTTATTAGTATTTGTTCTCGTATTCTGTGAATTGGTTTTGGTGGGACAATTACATTTCTGTGGTCTCAATTATATTGATCATTTTTTTTGTGATTTTGGTCCACTTGTGGCACTGTCTACATCAGACACCTCAGTAGTGATCTTGCAAGACTATTTACTATGCATTCCTTTGCTCTTTGTGCCATTCGTTTTCATCATTATAACCTATGTCTGTATCCTCATCACTGTCCTCAGTTTCTCCTCCAGTACTGGAAGGAAGAAGTCCTTCTCCACCTGCAGCTCCCACCTTACAGTTGTTTGCACTTATTATGGATCATTGTTTATAGTTTACACAGGTTCAACCACTGAAAACTCACTCAACATAAATAAGCTCCTGTCTCTGTTTTATATTGTGGTTAATCCATTTCTGAATCCCATCATTTACAGCTTGAGGAATAAGGAGATCAGAGGTACTCTGAAGAAATTCCTTATGATGATTAAAGGGACAGTAAATTAATTTATGATGGAAACTTATAAAAATATAACGAGATTAAATTTGTCAGATCTGTAACAGAGAAATAATTTAATTGAAAAAAAATCTTTAAAATAAAATTCAAGAACTTCACCTACTAATCTGCTGCCATCCAGATTTATTCTTTGACTTTGTGCCTCTCTGGTCTGCAAATCTATCTCCCCTGCATCTTGTGCTTTCTGGAGATACTTCTGCAAGGGATTTACATCTTTGGTGGCCACTCCGTCCTGGCGGGGGCCTAGGCCACAAGGCCACGGCCTCGGGTGCCAGTTCCATCTGCCACTGTGGCATGCCTTTGACCCTCTGTGATCCTCTCAACGGAGTTCCACGACACGGAGGTTGCGGTCGGGAGACCCTCCCTATTTATATTGCTGTGGTGGTGCAGCTTGATGCTGGGGGATGCCTGGATGAGGCTGGGCCTGGTGGTGCTGCCTGGGCCTTGACTGAGTTTCCGCTCCTCTTCATCCTGTTGTGTCTGGGCCCGCATCTCTGGGTTACTGCTGCATCACTGCCTAAGTGGTCGGACATCCCTGCATCACCTGACCACCGACCTGTAGATCTTGCTGCGCCCCTTCCACACTCGGCTCCTGCCATCGATGCACAATCAACAGACATGTGAGTGGCCTCTGTCAGGGGCTTGATCTGGCTTGGTTGGTGGCTGAGGGGACACTGGTTGCTGTCACTCTACCTGCTCTCTTTTGGGTGTCCTGCTGCCTAACTATAGCCTGCCACCCTACTCTCTGTTGCAGGGATCCTACCCTGCCTACTCAGCTAAGGCCCGCTCCTCTGCATCCCCCTACTTTTTAGCTCTCCATCCATTTATTGTTTTTTCTCCCAGTACCCTGTTCCCTCCCATAGGCTCTTCTTCTGTCTGCCACATATTCCTTCTGAGATTCCTCCTGTAAGGGGGTCTGTACCAACTCATGGGGGATGGCTACATACTCCGGCATCTACTTGCCTCTATAAGCACTACGTTAGCCCCCCATAGCGAATCTGGATACTGCACATACTAGTCTTGAGGACACACCAGCTGTTACCCATCTCTACCTGCTGCATTGCTCCTCTGTGAACTTTGGGCTCATTTGATACTCAGGCCTCTGCTCTTTAGCGCCTTGCCGGGTAAGGTGCTTATCAACTACACTCTACTGCTAGCTACTGTCGGCTGAGCTGTATTAACCTCCACTGTTGCCTGCTCCCCCCTGCAGCTATCAACTAGTGTGCCTGCTGCCACTACCAGGACTGATGACCTCATCCTTGACCACCTCACCCTCTGAAGCCTCTCCTGTGTTTATGTGCATGATTCTGACCTGTGCCTGAATCTACGCTTCATTCCATATTGTTTCATGGAGATCGACTGCGTGCTCCTAACCTATTCATCCCCATGTTTGTTATTTTCTAGTGTTGAGCGAGCACCCCGATGCTCGGGTGCTCGGGTGCTCTGACCGAGCACCCCCTGAGGCTCGAGTGCTCGGCCGAGCACCCGAGCCCCATTGAAATGCATGGGGCGACACGAGCATTACACCAGGCACCCCCTGCTCTGATGAGGGGAGGGTGCCTGGTCAATGCCCCCCTTCATCTCCGCTATGCCCCCTTCATCTCCGAATGCCCCCTTCATCTCCGCAATGTCCCCCTTCATCTCCGCTATGCCCCCTTCATCTCTGCTATGCCCCTCTTCCACAATGTCCCCCTTCATCTCCGCTATGCCCCTCTTCCACAATGTCCCCCTTCATCTCCTCTATGCCATAGAGGAGATGAAGGGGGACATTGTGGAAGAGGGGCATAGCGGAGATGAAGGGGGACATTGTGGAAGAGGGGCATAGAGGAGATGAAGGGGGACATTGTGGAAGAGGGGCATAGCGGAGATGAAGGGGGACATTGTGGAAGAGGGGCATAGACTCTATGCCCCTCTTCCACAATGTCCCCCTTCATCTCCGCAATGCCCCCTTCATCTCCGCAATGCCCCCGTACCTCCAGTCCCTGGTGGTCCAGCGGAGCGTCTTCTGATCTGTGCCTCTTCCGGCACAGATCCCCGCCACCCGAACATGGCGGGCGAGCACATGGCGGTACTCGACGATTACCGCCATGTGCCGAGCAGAGCGATGCTCGAGCCGATCCGAGCATCGGCCGAGCACGCTCGCTCAACACTATTATTTTCCCTTATTTGTACCCCACATCTGCCCCGGGTATTATTATGGCCCTGTAAGGCTTTCTTCTGATACAACGCCATTTTTGTACTTGCTATTTCACACATTCTTAGTTGCTTGTGACGCTACTACTGTCCTTGAATCATCGCCCTGTTTGTTATTTTTCCTTTTTTTGTGTCCCCCTACCTCTGCCATGACATGTAAACTGTCATTGTATCTTGTGGACTTCCTAGTCCCTTGTTTGTGGTGTGTAGACATGTGATACTTCTGCTCTGTGTCCTCCCAGCCTCCTTCTCCAACTGTGAAATTCATCCTTGTTTCCTCAGGCACTTTGCTCAAGTATTTTGCTTTATTGCTGCTATCATGGAGTGTTTTGTACAGCCGGACAGGGAATTTCTCTACAGATAGAGTGAATAGAAGACTGGAGTATTTTGGGATGTGGGGGACACTGATCGAATGGGTACTTTCTGAAGTGGTTACATGTCTACCATTGTTGATGGGTGGGGATGTTTTTTGTGACTGCTGATTTGTGGGCTCCCCTTAACTGTTTGTTGAATGAGCTCCCTTATGGGGGGGTGCAGTACCATGGCGGGGATCGATTCTGTTGTCTATGTTGACACTGGGCTCCCTGGTTTGTTACAATGCCACTACTATCATTTTCTTTACATTACTCAATCTGGGATATAGTCCACAGGTTCATAAGAACCTACCATCTCTGAAGCTCCTTCCTTCAATCCCTTGCAACGCTTTATGGATCAGGTCCCTCTTACTGACATTTGGTGCCTTACTCATCCTACGGACCAATAGTATAGCTTCTTCTCTCATCCCCACAATACTATTATGAGGCTAAATTATTTCTTAGGTTCCATGGCTATTCTCCTTTTGATTACTGCTTGTCAAGTTCACGATATCCTTATCTTGGACCACGTGCCTGTTACCCTACATATGTCCTTTTGTCCTCCTGTGCATTCCTCCTTTTCTTGGCGTATGCCATCCTTTCTCGCCCAATCCCCTGATTTCTGTCCTAGTCTTTGGAACGCATGGCTTGTATTCCAATCTGATAATGCTCTTCACTCTTCTGACCCACCTCTATTCTGGCCGGCGGCTAAGGCTACTTTGACCAATCATATCATCTTTTATGTTACAAAGCTTCGGAAGCAAACGGCAAATAAACTTACGCAGCTATAGCATACGCTCACCGCTCCTTACTCTGTTTACCTTGCTGTGGACTCGGCTTTAAACTGCTCTAAATATCTCTATGCAAAACGCCATTTGAAGCGGTATTGTCTATCACTGCGCAATTGCAATTGTCTGAACATTCAGCACATTCAACACATCGCAATGTGTCACAGCACCTTGTTTCCAGCGCCGCCGCTTCAGCGACACTCGGCATCTTTCCACGCATCATCTGCAGGCAAGAGGCTTCAAGCATGCTGCAGGCCTGTTTTATGTGTGTTTGTTTCCTGTAGTCTCCTCCTACCTACTTCCTCCCTCTAGCTGCTCCTCCTACCTACTTCCTGTGGAGGGGTTTAAAGGGCAGACTGAGTCCTGACTCAGTCACCCTTACGTTGTTGTTCTGAGCAGTTCAGTTTCTGGTATTCCTGATTCCTGTGTATGATCCGGCTTGTCTGTCCATCCATTCTGGTGTTGACCTATGGCTGTATCTGACTATTCTCCTTGGTATTCCGATTTGGCTCAGATATCCTTTCTGGTACAAACCTGTGGCTCTGGCTGACTACCCGCTCCGTGTATGACCTAAGCTTGTCTGACTACCCACTCTGGTGTTGACCTGGGGCTCTATCCACTGCACATCCAGCATTCTATCTCTTCAGTGGATATCCTTTCTGGTGCAAACCTGTGGCTCTGGCTGACTACCCGCTCCTTGTATGACTTAGGCTCGTCTGACTATCCTATCTGGTGCTTACTAGAAGGCCCTGTCTGTTTGCTCAGTTTGTTGGTTCCATTATTCAGACATCCTTCCTAGTATTGACCAGGAGCTCTAGCAGACTCCTAGCTACTGACTGCAGGCTTAGTCAGTATCTCTTGGGCGTTACCTTACCACAAGACTCCAGTGGGCTGAGGCCTAATCTCGGACAGTGTGGTGCAGAGATTGGGAGACTGCTATTCCTGATACAGTGCTCGCCGATTCAATCACCCACTGTGTGTTTATTAATATATTGCATTACTGTTATTGTTCTCATAATAAAGGTTCTATTAGCTATACTGACTCCTGGTTTTTCTTGCCAGCCGTAACACAATACTAACTTGCAAGGTAGGCTGTTAGCTCACCTGACTAAGCTTACATGTGACCCTAATATTATTCATTCTATACAGTCGTGCAACCTAACGGTCACAACTGACCTGGTGGATATTAATGCGGCTTTTGTTACGTACTTCTCCAAACTATAGGGTTCTGAAACGGATGACCTTTCTGCTCAATCTGATGTTTTGCAGCACTTGTCTTTACCTATACTCACGTATGACTAACGCTCGCTTTTGAAGGAGCCTATCACTGCTAAGGAGCTAGAGCTGGTGCTTAAATCCTTACATAATGCCAAATCACCAGGGCCAGATGGTCTTCCGGCTGAGTTTTACAAAATCTTGCGGAAGGACATTTCTCCCACATTATTATGTCTTTATAATAATATATTTGATACACGTCGTGCCTTCTTTTTTCACTCTTGCTAGGATTATCCTACTGCCTAAGCCTGGGAAGGATCCTAACCAGGTTGAATCTTATCGGCCGATATCACTTTTGAATATGGATTATAAGATCTTTAGTAAAGTTATGGAGAATAGACTCAGTCGACTTCTACCTCAGCTCATTATGCCGGAACAGACGGGCTTTATTCCGGGTCGGTACTCGGTGACTAGTATTCGTACTGCGATTGCGGCTATTATTAAATCTTGGGACTTTCCTTGTAACAATAAACTACTTGTAAATCTTGATGCCGAAAAGGCTTTTAACAAAATATTCTGGCCTTATCCATTCGAGGTTTTAGAAATCCAGGGCTTTGGTCCGCTGTTCCGTGCACTAATTGAACAGTTTTATACTAAGCCCCAAGCCACAATTTCCACTAACTCTCTTAACTCCTCTTTCAACTTTTCAGGGGTACCAGACAGGGTTGTCCCCTCTCTCCACTTCTCTTTAATCTAGAGCTGGACCCCCTTCTTCGTACATTATCGGCCTTACCGGATTTTCAGGGCATTAGGGTAAGAACTGTGGAAAACAAACTTGCGGCATTTGCAGATGATCTACTGCTATTTATCCATAATCCTCAATCTGCTCTTTCTTCCATTATGCAGGTTTTTGAGAGCTTTCGGAGTGTGGTGGGTTTTACAATTAACTTCGGCAAGTCTGAGGCAATGTGGCTTTTTCCGTGACCCCCGCCTTCCCTACCCTTTTCCTGTCCATAACAATGGTCCACTCGTCATCTCAAGTTTTTGGGTATCCTTTTACCTAGGGCTATCTCTACGCTTCACCAGACCAATTTTAATCCCTTGCTACATAGGCTGACATTGGATTTTCTTGCCTGGAAGGCATTGCCCCAGACATTCATCGGTCGTATTAATTTAATTAAAATGAAAGTCTTTTGGTGCATCTTATATTTACTGCACATGCCACCATTACATATTTCAGCAACAGACATTCAATCACTTAACCATCGCTTCCAGGGGTTTATATGGAGTGGCAAACGCCCCAAGATGAGTTTGGCCACATTAACCCAACCTAAACGGTCTGGCGGTTTTAACTTTCCACATCTATGATTTTATAATGTAGCCCGCCTTCTCCGGTATGCGAATGACTGTCTGGATGGCACCATGGTTTATATAGACCCTGATAAAGACCAGTGTTTTTGTCCGTCATTGAGTCTTTCTTATATTTTGCATACTCCCTTACCTGCTCTGCCCCCTTCTTTTGTGGCTAATCCTTTCTGGTATCTACTGTGAAGGGTTGGTAGTACATACGATATCACCTTTTCAAGTCACGTTATGCTTCGGATTTTCTACCCTTTACTGACGTCCAGTTTCTTCAATGGGTCTCTCGGGGTATAACATTGGTGGATCTCTTGCTTGATCCTGTCACTCAACAGATGTATTCTTTCCCAGATTTTACATCCAAATATATTCTACCGTCTAATAATCTTTTTGCTTTTTACAGGCCAAGCATTACGTTCAGTCTCTTCTACTGCTTTTTTTATTTACGGATAATCCGCTGGATTGTTTAATTAAAAAGCTTTCGGCAGTGTCTTTCAAAACTTCCCGTACTTATAGAACTATTTTTTCAATGGTTCATATGAATTTGAACCCTCTGAGAGTATCAGGTTGGCTGACGGATATACCAACGCTAATGGTGGACCAGCTGGAGTCCAGCTTTTTGCGTAGATTGCTTCTCTCCTTCTGCTGACTTTCATGACCTCTCTTAAAGATTATTGCACAGGATATATGTGACTCCTTTGGTAGCCCACCTCATTGGTTTTGCCTCAGTTTCTTCTTGTCCTAATGTCAAACTCTCAGTGCAGCGTTATTCCATATGAAATATACATGCCCACATGTCTATTCTTTTAGACCAAGGTCTTCTTTTACATCACAAATAAAATTGGGTTTCCTATTGATTTAGTTTCTACAGCTTTTATCCTTGGGATCTATACTTCTTCCTCCCAGTTAACGACCTATAAAACTAAGTTAATTGATTTTAGTGTCATGGTAGCGTTAAAATTTGGCACTTTGGTTATTGCCCCAGCTCCCCCTGCTTTGCCAATGGATGTTGTTTCACGTCACTAGATTACATTAGACGCTTGCCCTATCCGATAAGCAGATTTTCCACTCGGGTCATTATTTACCGGAATAACTTCGCTGGGTACCCTGGTGGATGCAGCATTCCACTCAATTAGCACTGTTGTTATCCCCTTTACTATATGCTCTTCCCAGTTTTATTATGAGTTTTATTCGATTGGTCAGTAGTATTAGACATTGTTTTTCAATTGTGGGAAGAGATTTCCTTGCTGTATACCTAACACGCTGGTGTTGGGTTCTTCTTTTAAACAAATATTATCCGAAATGTCCCATGTCTACATCTTTCATGTAAGGTTTGTTTGTAATTTGAAAAATTCAATAAAAAAAGTTTAATAAAAAAAATAAAATTCAAAATGGGAGGCAATTCTATAAATCACACACTTCTACATATAATTATTAAAACACTACTTTCTACTTAAAATTTACTCTATTCACATAGAAATTCAGCCCTTTTTATTGAAGAGAATTTCCCTCATGTTCTGTAAATTTCTGTGTTAAGCTGACCCGGCTGGTAGTAGTTTCTTATAACAATTAGGTTAAATGAGATGTTGCAGATGTAGGTATGAGAACATTACAATTAAATATTGCATTTAAAGTGGAAGTTTCAGATAATAGCCAGTCGCCATGCATTCATTAAATGCAAGACAAATAGCTTGAAAATATATGTCTTACCAAAAAAATACTTGTGTGTAAAGGAATCTGTCCCGTTTCAGGACTGACGGGCAGGTTAGTGCTGAGATTGAAAAAAGTTCCATTTTGTTCTTGTAAGAAACTTTGTGAAAACCATGAATTTTTCAACTTTTTTCACTAGATATTTCATCCATGGCGAGACCAATAGATTTTCCGCCATTTTGCTTAGACAAAAAAAAAAAAATTAATTAATGAAAATAATTTTCCGAAATGTGAAATCTGTATAAACCATATACCATACCTGTTTGAATACATTTGCAAACAATGAGGGATTTGTTGCATAATTTGGTCAAAGTATGTTTAAAGTCGCTTACCTCATCAAGGTACCCCATTTCAAGACCTATCTAATACACTTTACCATCCCTATCTACATTTAAAATTACTCCTGAAGAATTCTTGTGAGGAAACACCTTGCACATTTGGGGTTGTGCTGTTTCTCTTGTGCAGAGAGGCCCAAGAAGACCGGAGTTCCATCAGTCCCCTTTATAGGTCTTTTTCACCCACTACTACAAGCAGCATGAGTTTGTAAATTAACTGTCCAATACATATAGGCCAAGCAAGCCAAACAAAAGGCTACATACTATGCCTTTAAAGGGATAGTAATGTTAGCAATAAAGTAGACCGCTGAGTCTTCTTTATAATAAATGCATCTCCCCAAGAAATCAAATCACAATGACTTTTGTCTACTCTGCAAAGAACACGTGACAACAGGAAGATTTCGTAAAAATAATTATGTAGAAATATATTATAAGGGACTCTATTTGCATAGAGGCACCCCGAATAAATTCAGCTTGATTTGGGGCTCCTGGAATTCTTATTGCAATGCTAGAACTCTTTACTAGTAGTCATTATGGAAGTGTTACTTATGATTCTCTGAGCCGTGGGTGGTATCCTGGAGATTCTAGTTATCTATACTTGTATAGTTACCAACTAATTCATGCCTACGTTCTTATTTACTATGCCTAACAATAATTACTGTGGGAAGGATTGTGCTCATCTCCCAGGGAGGGTTGGTGGGTGGGATGGGTTTTAGTAGGGATATGGTGGGGGTTATAGTTGGGTGAGGTGAGTTTTGATTTTTTTTTTTTTTTTTTTACAATAAAAAAATAAAAAATGGGACAGCTGTATCTTTATGTTATATTTACCTGTTGTCTTACAGCATATATCTTACTTGCCTACTTTGGGTATTATTTGTGACTTTGTAATGTTTTATTACTGTCCTCTCAATAAAAACATCAAAAAAAAAAAATTATGTAGAAACATCCCCCTCCAGCCTCTTCTGGCCGCATCAAGCTACCTCTCTGTCTGTCCCTCGCTGCATCCACCCAGTCCCGGGAACAGATTGCAGTTTCATTGGGAGGAGACCAACAGGGACAGGAGGGGGATCTTTCTACATTTAATATCTTTTGAACTAAAGAATAAGTTACTGAACATTGCGCAATGTATTATATTTACTATAAAGAAGACTCTGACCTATTTTATTTTTAACATTACTATTCCTTTAAAAACCTACTTCTAAATAATAACAAAGGTGCAGATTTAAGACATGGTGAAAGAAGCAGCTAGAATGAAGATGGATCCATTTTTCTCTTATGCCTTTCAATGGGTGACCGTTATTCTATAACAATCCCAGATTTACCCAGATTTACGCTCAACATGCTGTAAATAGGAAAAAAGTAGAAGGACATAGACAGAAATAGAGAGAGAGGGAAAAAATGAAATAAAAAGCAAATTATAAAACAAAATAATGTTATTACAGGTTCATATGCTGGCTGACACTGTGAACAACAGTAATAAAAAAGAGAAGCTGGCAGGACCCTGAAGAAGACAGATCTGGCTATCAGTATTAGCAGCAGCACATGTTAAATGCCTGTACCTGCTGCTAGTGCTGCCAGTGTGCCTTCTTCATTTGAAGAAATGGCAAGTTTGACAGCAAGGGATCTGCTGTCACATTTGTCATCACAAACCAGTCCCATTCCATTACAGCAGCAAGAAACATGAAATGGTGCTGGTGATGAGAATGAGAGTGGTGGTGGAGCTGCTGGTGTGGAGGATAGAATAAGCGCCTTTTTAGCTGAAAATGACAGGGAATGGGAGGCAGAGATGCAAATGGGGATGGGCATCACCACCCTCCATCACTAGCACAAGCAGCAGTGACATTATGGAATTTACTGCTGCTGTAATTAATAATGCTGAATCACCAGGGCCAGATGTTCCTCAGCATAATGATAAGCAGGCTAGTGTGCCACAGATCGCCATGGCCACCATGGGGCTGGGTCCCTCCACTAATGATTTTGGAATAGGACACTTGCCACCAATTATCCTGGTCCTAGTTCTAGTGATGATTCTGAAGTAGCAGCATTACCTGCCCAAGCCAGTGAAGGGAATTATGGAGAAGAAGAAGAGCACCATTCTTCTCCACTCATCCCATTACTGAAACCATGAGTGTGGGAATATTTTGCTCTTGAGTCAGGCACAGTGAAGTCCTCAGTGACTGCACTGTGTGCTATGTGTGAAGAGGTAGTATAAAGGGGAAAATGGAGACGCACTTTGGAACAACCACCCTTATAGAGCATATGATACACATGTTATGTTAAGCATGTGAAAGCCAAAGCCACCAAAAAAAATTCCATGATGTTGATGTTGAAATTAATTACTTACTATAGTCATCAGGATATCATTTGTGAAGCTTACAATTTTTGCCTTCCAATCACTGATGGGGAGGCCATAAATGTCATGATTATTGTGAATCAAGTTGAGGAGGGGTCCACGTGAAAGAATAAAGAGAACTGGGGGAAGATTCACTAAGCGGTGATAAACAGGTGATAAAGTGGAGATGATTTCTCCAGTGATATCACTTCTCCAATTCCTTTGTTATTCTATGGAGCATATGCACTAAAATTTCTTCAACTTTGGAGATCTTAGTGAATAGGCTCCATAGAACAACACAGGAACAGGAGAAGTGATAAACTGGAGAAGTCATCTCCACTGTATAGAAACATAGTAATATAGCTGACGAGGCTGAAAAAAGACATGCGTCCATCAAGTCCAGCTCATGCCAAAAACACCCCTGTTGATCCAGAGGAAGGCGAAAAAAAAGCCCTCTGGAGCAATTTATAATTTAGCCTCAAGTGGGTAAAGAAATTCCTTCTTGACTCCAAATGGCAGTCAGATATTTCCTTGGATCAACATCCTATCTGCTTTGTAGTCATCTGTCATAATTTTCATTATTGTTCTGTGCTAGATAGGCATCCATTGCTTTTTTGAAAGCAGTTGCATTATCTGCAAGTACAACATGCCGAGGCAAAGATTTCCATAGTTTTACCACCCTTACTGTAAAGAATCCCTTCATTTGTTTTAGTCGAAAGCGCCTTTCCTCTAGTCTTAATGGATGACCTCTTGTTCTTAGCTCAGCTCTTTGTGTAAATAATTAATTGGATAGTTCTTTGTATTGACCTTGAATGTAATTGTAAATGGTAATCATATCACCCCTTAGACATCTCTTCTCTAATGTAAACAAACCCAGTCTGGCTAGTCTCTCTTTATAACTCAGATCCTCCAATCCCTTTATCAGTTTTGTTGCACTGTTTTAACTTGCACCCAAAATAAATGTACTCCATATTCTAGATGAGGCCTAACCAAGGATCTTGGATAGTTTATTTAGTTCTAGTGCAAAAAAAACACAATCAACTCAATGGGAACTTTTATTTGTCCCGTATGGCACAGCTGGTTTACACAGGACTTTTCCAGTTCTAATTAGCAGATCAGCCTATTTACATGTATATAGATTTACCTCTCAAGCACACTAGATTAAA
Organism: Rhinophrynus dorsalis; assembly: GCA_037306005.1. Taxonomy (NCBI): domain Eukaryota; kingdom Metazoa; phylum Chordata; class Amphibia; order Anura; family Rhinophrynidae; genus Rhinophrynus; species Rhinophrynus dorsalis. Next base: position 552,448,816 of record CM074721.1, read on the forward strand.
GAATTACTTTCTTTCAAAAGAGAAAAGTGTGAAAAAAGCAAATTTTCCCACGAAAAATTCACCCCTGATACTGAACATCCCAACCTATTCCCACTGCACTGGTAGCCACAGACTCATATATACTGTCCATGGCTGTCTTATCCAACAGTAGCCAAAGAACCACATCTACTGACACGCAGCCTTGTCCCACTGCACTGGTAGCGATAGAACCACCCATAATGATCTCCAGCCTTGTACCACTGCACTAGTAGTCATAGAACCACACTGACCCTAGCAGCCTTGTCTCATGGTAGCCATAGAACTACATATACTGACGCTAGAACCCTTGTCCCAACACACTGGTAGCCATAGACCTACACATACCGACCCTAGCAGCCTTGTACCACAGTAGCCATAGAATCACGCCCCCAGCCTTGTCCCACTGTACTGGTAGCATAGAACCACCCATAATGATCTCCAGTCTATTACAACTGTACTAGTAGCCATAGAACCACATATACTGACCCTAGCAGCCTTGTCTCACAGTAGCCAGAGAACTAAACATACTGCCCCTAGCACCCTTGTCCCACAGTAGCTATAGAATCACAAGTACTGACACACCCAGCCTTTTCCCACTAAACTGGTGGCCATAGAACCATACATAATGATCTTCAGCCTTAGTCCACTATACAAGTAGCCATAGAACTACACACACACCTTATCAGCTTTTTCTCACAGTAGCATAGAACTACACAAGCTGACCCTTGCACCCTTGTCCCACTGCTTTAGTAGCCATAGACCACAAATACCAACCTCAGCTGCCGTGTCTTACAGCAGCCATAGAACCACACATACTGACCTCTAAGCCCAGCCTTGCCCAACTGCACTGGTAGCCACAGAACTACAAATATGGACTCTGAACCTTGGCAGGATGTCTCAGGTGTAGGTGGAAACCAGCAAAGTTCCTGCAGTAAATTTTGGTGGGTTATCAAAAAGGTGGACAATTCAAGGGGGTTTCTATGCACAGGAATTTCTGGGGGTAAAGTGGCAAATTGAGTGTTTTCTGCAACAATTCCTGGGAGAAAAAAACAGTGACTTGTGCATCTGGAAGCTGATCAGTTCGTCTCATGAGCTCTCTGCTGCAACAACCAATTAAACAAATAATTCATATTTTCATATTTGCAATAAAATAGATTATACTCATGGGATTCTCTGAATACACTGGAGTCTCAGTGGATATCTCTTCCTTTACTGTGAGTCCTATAAAAGTCTCACAAGAACTGATAGGACTGAATCAGACGCTTTCTGTACATATCTCTGTATATATTAGATTGTTTATCTACAGTGATAAGAGCATAAATATTATTGAAATCCCCTCTTCTCAAATTTGCAATAAGAAGACTTATTTGTAAGTAAAATATTCTTTGTTTTGATTATTGGTGTTAATAGAAAGTCACATATGACAATAACAATCCTTTGAATTCTACAAGCAGATGTGTCATTTGAGTGGGTAAAAAATTTAATAGATAATATACACAAAGAGAGGTAGAGTAATTATGGGGCAAATTGATTCTAAGAAGTAAATATTTCTAAAATTCCCATTGATTTAAATGGGGCTTTAACTCTCTTGAATGCTAGAGATGTGTCAGCACTATCATTCATTGAATTAACAGCTCCATTTACATCAATGAACCTTGATTAATAGCCTATAGTGCAAGTGGTTGTCCAAGAATTATTCCGCTTTCATTTTGCGCCTCAGGTCCTAAATCAATAGCTGTTTTAGTGTAGCTGTAAAAATAAAAAATAAACATATTCTGCAAGTGCATAAAATGTCATCTTGGATTTTCTGTTCCCAGAGAGCGTTCTGTCAGAGACTGGGAAAACGGGAAGATTGATGCATTTTTTCAAAATTCCTGATTTCACCATCCTGGCACAAAGCTCTCTGGGAACAGAATTGCAGTGAGCTCCATGTCAGTACTATAGAAGTGTAAGAAAAAAGATAGTTGTAGGTGCAGAGAATTATGGGAAACATAACTTTACATATTATATACTTGTAGACTATGTAATGTAAAGTCAAACAGGAGGTCTTACATTTCACATAAACAACACTACCTCACGGAGATACATCCTATATAATAATTCGCTAAAACGTGTGTAATGACATAGTCATGCGCAGTAGAGACTGACCACGCCACGTCTCCGAAGGAGCCAAAGTCAGCACTCAGCGTTCAGTCAGGGAAGGGGGAGGGAGGGGGAACTTTGAGCGCTATCATCTCTCAAACCATAAGGGTTTGAGAGATGACAATGGGGGCAATAAGTTTCTTTTTATCAAAGCTACAATATGAGGATTAGTAATTTGCAAGTATTACTATCCCTTTAAGCTTTCATTTCTTTAGTAGTTCATGGTTTATTTTAAGGTACGTTTTAGATTATTGTCTTGTATTATGTAACCTATTTTCAGATTCAGGTTCTTCACTGACTGTGGAACATTATTTTTGTGGGTGTGTTGATACTTAGTAGAATCCAGTCTTCCATCTATCTGCACATTGTTTCCTGTGCCACTGGGTGACACACAACCCCAAAGCATAACAGATCCACCCCCGTGCTTAACCCTTTGAATGCCAGAGGGGTTCGCAGCACATTGGATTGCAATGCGTTGCATACCCCTCTGGCACTCAAAGGGTTAACAGTTGGCACGGTGTTTTATTCAGATAATGCTGCACAGTGGATTTGTGCACCACTACGCCCACGCCAGCTACACTTTCCTGCAGATTCTTTGTGGTGATATGGGGGTTTTGCTTTGCATTCTGGACCAGTTTATGATCAGTTCAGTCTGAAATTCTTCTTGGTTTTCCATATCAACAGTTCTCATTTACTTCTTAATTACTTTTTGAACAGTGGAAATTACTAGCAGCAAGCATTTATATATCTTTTATAAACCCTTTACTTGGAATTATCGATTATCTTTATTTTCTGATCCTCATTCAGCTGCTTACAGGAGTTTAAGCACAGCACCCTGAGAGGTTTGAAGAGTCAGGCAATTAAATTCTACACTAGCGGTCATAGGTTTTGGGACACCTCAATTTTTGCTACTTTTAGTAATTGCCATATAACTTGACAAAAACATTAGAAAACCATATAAACATTGGGTATTTCTAAAATCAAGACAAAAATGATAATCTATTTAACAGTTTTTGTTTTTAGTATTTGTAGATTTGTAAAAGATTTTTAGCGCCAAAGTTTAAAAAATGCAGTTGTTACATCATATTTTATAAATTGTTTTGCAGGAAATTTGATGAAAATAATGGCATCTTCTTTCATGGCTGTTTTAACACTTCTGGACCATGGCTGTTTTAACACTTCTACTGTGTTTGTGTTTAGCTGTAATTTTCCTCTTACGCATTTAATGTACCCACATATATTATATACTGTTTTTCTTGACATAAGATGGGCTTTCTAAAGATACCATTATTGTTATCAAATTTCCTGTAAAACAATTTATAAAATATGATGAAACAAATGCACTTTATTTTAACTTTGGCACTAAAAATCTTTTACACATCTACAAACCCCCCCCAAAAAATGCTAAATAGAATTTAATATTTGTCTTGATTTTAGAAATACCCAATGTTTATGTGTTTTTCTAATGTTTTTGTCAAGATATATGGCAATAACTAAAAGTAGCAAAAATGAGGTTTTCTCAAATGTTTGACCGCTAGTGTAGAATCGTCACCACCTAACTTAGATTAAGGCCTTACGAGTCATTTAAATTCTGAGACCTTGGAAAAAAATTATTAGTGAAATCAAATGAAATTGTACTTGTGACGGTACCAGCGGACACCCAGTCTTGGTGTCCCCATCAATGGTCAATTCTTCTGCTACGAGCTGGATGGACATCCAACAGCGTACCGCAATATACCCCAAACCTAGACAAAACTAGTATCAGTGTAACCAGAAGCACACTCTGGATACATCAAGCTTACCCCACCAGACAACACCAGTGTAGGTAAGACAAGAACTCACTTTACTGGAACAAACCACACATATTTATACTCAAACCTTACATTGAAATACCTGGGCCAACCAGATACAATAGGGACATAATTCAATCACAACATATAAGACAAAGGACCAGTAGCAGATGGTCTAGCAAATACAATGACTCAGACATGATTTCATTTCACACACAAAAGGATTTGTGAACTCAGACAGTGGATACAAAGACTTGAGGGCTTGAATGAATTAACACACAGCAGGGGGTCTCAGTACAGTTCACAATACACTGGCTTGAGTGGCTACAATACACATTGAAAGTAACTTTAGATAAACTCAAATAATTAACCCTTACTGTCCATTGCCTTGGAAGCAAGCCAGCAGTCCATGGTTGTCAATCTTTTTGGGCCCAGAAATATCCAGAGTCTCTGGGGTTCTTGGGATAACAGTTCCAGGCCCAGACAAGGGCTCCAGTAACGGACTATGATCTATTACAGGATCCTCCATGGCAAGGGGAAAACAGGGCAGAGATTAGTTTAAGGAGAGGCCATACCCTGTTCCAGGGCTAGGTCCATAGTCTGTGGGCAGGAGGCTGGTCCTCAGGCCCCTCAAGGAGCCAGTGGCCCAGTGGTTCCTGTGACAGTACCCAAACCTTTGCACGTACCATGTTATCTGTTTTATCTGTAACATTTCATCTAGGATGATAAACAATGGTGTAATTGAATGATGTTACTTCTGAGACATCATTTATATTAGGTGTTTAATTGCATATTCATTTCTTCTATATTTATAACATCTTGTTGATTTTAAACTTGTAAATATTTTTCTAATTGTTTACCTTATTGTAAACAAGAAGAATATTTATTATAAGGATGAAGAGATTATTGCTGATCATAATTATAATTGAATCTTTTCCCTTTTTTTGGTTGCTAAAATTAGGTATTTTATAATGGATTTAAATGAATGGGTTCACAAATGGCTCATGTGGGGTTAAACTTGTCCCTGGTCAATAACCCTGCATATACAGTAGAAGGGATAGTCATTGCAACATTGTAGCCAAGAGCAATCATTTTGAGTGTTCTGATTGGATTAGAGGCAATGATCTCTTCTATTTAACGTTTGATTGGCGACTTAGTTTAATTTAGTCTATGAATAAGCACTTTTTTGTGGGAAAATAGTTAGATTTGTTTGTGTTTAGTGTACCTGTGCTAATCTCCAATAAAGACGTGTTTTTATATTTTATACATCATTGGACATGAGTGTGGCTCATCCCTATGTTGTTCAAAGTGAACCTGTCATACCTAATATAGTGTGCTACTTTTAGTGAAGATGATATACAAAGCCTGTTAAACATGAGCGGTGCTATTTTAATGCAATACATAGTATTATCACCTTTGCTACCTCCTCCTTCTGTCCACAAGAGCAGACATTTTCATACTTTATTTGGCTGGGCTTCCTTACTTACCACTTCTTGTCTCCGTATCCAGACTTTTTTTCTCTCCCTCAGTCAGCCAGCTAGGCAACTCTGGTTACTCAACATCCTACAGCTTCCCACTACCGGGAGAGTGGTCACTCTTACCCTTAACTCCATCCCTGGACATGCCCCCACCCTTGAACCCTTTGTTAAAATAATATTAAAAACTGCAAATATATTACTTTATATACTATTTGTCTGTCCATTTACTTCATTCTCACATACTTTTCAGAAATACATATAAAGATCTGTTATTGATGAAGGTGAGAAATTAAATGCCGCACTCCATGTTAATCTTTTGCCATCAGTACCACAGATATAGCTGTCATAATAACAGATGATCATGAGAATAAGGATAACGTTATTATTTACAATACAAACATGGCGGCGCTAAATTGTAAATGGCAAATGGATATATATAATACGTGCTCCCAGCAGCTCAGACCAGAACTCTCCACTCACTGGATCACACAAAACATACAGGAATAGCAAAAAAAGGACTCAGGAAAAAGTATATAAATTCAAAGAAGTGGATATTTTAAATCCAGTTTTTTAGAACTCAATAAAAACAATTACATAAAAATATACACTATTTACTGAATTTGTTGACAAAAAAAAGAATAATATACTACCAAGCAAGAAGAGACATACAGTTATATGTGTCAGCCTGGTCCTCTTCACACAACTCCAAAATATACCCATATGGGAAAAAATCAAACAGTATAAAAAGATTGGTGTACAACCAGTGAAGATCTCCAAAGGTCATCAAAAACAAGACCAGTGCCACACAAAATATGGTGCACAGACACAACGTGAATATCAACATATCCACATATCAATATCTAGCGGTGTGAAGAGACCAACGTATCTTGCATATGCATAATAGTTTGTAAGTACAATATACACTCAGACCAATGTATCACACATATGCATGATCGTTTTTAAGTGCAATATATACTCTGACATCCACAAAACCCACTAACTTTTGCCAGTAACACCAACAGAGAAAAAATTAAGAGCTCTATGTGTTGCTAGCAAACCAATATATGGGAAAGTCACATATCAAACATTCCAAAATAACCCCCAAAAAAATAGAAACAAAAAATTATAAAAAATAAAAGTTATAAAATAAAATGTATACAAAAATCGTATATGGACATAAATATATACAATGGAAAAATTATATATAATAAAGTGACACGTGATCTTGGATTACAGTTCCATCCAATAGTATCCAATAGTATCAAACATATAACAGTCAAAGTATCAGAAATCTTGATCAAAGAGATTGTAGACTACAACAGATTCACGGTTTTATGATTTTCATCTGTGGCACATGAACTCCATTATTCATAATGTGAAGCATAGGTCAGGCTTGCAAATGAAATACCTTTATGTATGATGGCTTGTAAATCTTCGCTGGCCACTCTCCTTAAATATTGTAGGGGCTCAGATGATCATCCTTTCCTTCTGTGCATCTGTACATATAATGGGCCAATTCAAATGGCAATGCTGCTTCAACTCTCTGGCCTAGATGTACTAAAGTTGAAAGAGGGCTACAAATGTCGATGTTCTGTCGGAGCAGTGTCGTAGACAATTGACAATCATTCAACACTCCTTCACCATGTCTACGAATTTTTATTCTTCGAATCGACAATTGCTTATTTCCATATGGAAATGAAGCATAATCAGATACATTCGTATGCAAGGAGGTGTGTTGATATTATAATGTGACACTTTGATTCATTCGGTAAACTCCGATAACAGCCTCTGCTGTCGGAGTTCACAGTCTCCACTTCACCTAACTCAGGCTGTCATAGCTGGGATCTCCCCTGTACTTTCCTATGTACTTTCCTATGGAGCAGGGACAGCTACGACATTCTGAACAGCATTCTTTGTGCTTCCCTACCCAGCCAGTAGGGAAACACAGAGAAGGCTTTCTGCACGATGGATAGCATTTAATACCATAGGGATGTGCATTGCTCACCCCTGTGGCATTCAGAGGGTTACAATAAACAAAACTAGTACACCAAGCACTACACAATGTCCACCCCTTCGACACCCCCCCCTTTTAATATGTCGACATATATTCCATATATTAGACATACTAACTCCATCAGACTTTCACCTCAGGGACTGCCATTTAGTTGCTGAACCTGTCTTTTATTTGAAACTTAACCCTTTGAGTATCAGAGCGGTAGGAAGGCATTGCTTAGTATGTGTTTCCTACCCCTCTGGTACACAAAAGGGTTAATAGGCAAGGCATGGACTGCATACCTTGCCTGTATATGTGTTTGTGATAAATTTATTTTTATTAAAATATGTGTTGAAATGTATTAATGCAAACATTAGACCTCAAGGGGGGTATCATGAGCCCTCATGACACCCCTCTAACACGAGGCCGACAAATGCCCTTTCATTACATCAATCGTATATATATCCTATGTGATACATAGGTTATAGGCCAGTTTTATCATCAAAGTAAATGATCAGACCTCAAAGGGGTCACCAGGATGACTCCTGATAGCCCTGCTATCATGGATCATGGGGGTGAACCCAAAGGCATTTACTGCCGCATGCAGCATCAAGCACTTGAAGAATGAAGGAACCCTGTCACTGGGTTCATTCTACATAAGCAGAGTGCTGTAATCATTGAATTAATCACCAGGGTCAAACCCATTGACTGATTCAATGATCGGAGTGCAGGGCTTCTTTCTAAGAATGAGCCCGGTGACAGGGTTCATTCATTGACGGCATCGCTTCTAATAGATGTGGCTTTAACATCCATTTTGAATAAAAATTAAGTTCTATGATAACTAATTAGAGCTAGTTAGACTTTTCAACACCAAACTGGTCTCTGATGCCCAGTGCTATATGTGAATTGAAACATTGAATGGGCAGATACCTCTACACAGTGCTGGTACAATTTTCTTGTTTTTTCTACATACTTGTTTGTTTGTTTGTTTTTGTTTTGGGCATCACTTTTCCTGCAATTTGAATAATATATCAAATAAGAAATGAAACACCTGTTTCACAAGATTTGGTTTGTCACTCATGGAACAACATGTTTTTTGTATGAATATCCAACTTATAGAATCATTTTGTTCATTTCTAGATGTGAGTAGTCATTTGTAATCAGCTTGCTATATAATAAAATGTTTCTGTTATTACAGTTTCAATTTAATTCATTCAATAATCTACCAAAGCTCCAACTAACTGTTAGTTTATATACTAAGTACAAAATAACAGATGAGAGTTGGTACCGTGTTAGCCGTATAAATACAGGAGGCAAATATAGTTTTTGATACCTTTTATTGGCTAACTAAGCAGATTTAAATGCAAGCTTTCAAGACCTTAGGTCTCTTCCTCAGGCATGTTATACAGATAAATATGAAAACATCTCTCTTAAATACAAGTACACATCACATTGTTTAGCATGGAAATCAGATAACAGAATGCAGTCCAGATCCAGATATCTTTGATCAGTCAATGGTAAATTGCACTCTTCCTCTGAGGCTTTAGAGGTATTTACGATGCTCTTGGGTCTGTGGAAAGGTCAGTCAACTACCAGGTGCTGTAGGCTTTTGCTTAGAAATTATATTTTGTCATAAATTCCTTATCCCTGTTCAACCCACTACAAATTGCATTAAATTTTAACATTAATTTTACCTCCCATACCTTTCTGTCCCTCTGAGTGCGAAACAGTCCCATCAATACAGTTAATTTAATATCCTTGACACTGTGCCCATTTTGGCAAAAATGTTCTCCCACTGGTGTCTCTGTCTTTTTGTTATTAACACTGGATCTGTGGGAATTAAATCTCCTATGTAGTGCTTGTCCAGTTTCTCCCACATACAGAGCTGTTGGGCATTTTGCACACATGATAAGGTATATTACATTGGATGATTTACAGGTGAAGGTACCATTGATCTTATGGTGTAACTGGGTGTTTGGAATTGGTATGTTGTCCGTGGTGTAAATGTGTGCACACGTTTCACATCTCTTTTGTAGGCAGGGAGATGTGCCATTTTTTGTATTTTTACTCAGGGCTCTCCTCACCATCAGTTGTTTCAAATTTGGAGGCTGTCTGAATGAGAGTAAGGGAGGCTGTGGGAATATGTTCTTGAGTCTTTCATCTGTATGTAATTTCTTTTGAAGTTCTCTTGAAATTTTGAGAATTACAATACATTCCACCCCAATATCAACCTAACACTCAGTCACTCACGCACAAGCATTAACTTCCTTGACACAACTATCAGTATTCAGAAAAACTCCATCCACACATCCCTATACCGCAAACCAACAGACAGACCAACATACCTGAAAAGCAATAGCTTCCATCCAAAACACACAAAGAACTCCATCATATACAACCAGGCCATCAGATACCACCGCATCTGTTCTGACAGGATGGACCGTGACAAGCACCTCCAGGAACTCAGAGGAGACTTTATAAAACACGGTTACAGCGCAAGTATTATTGACAGTCAGATACAGAAGGCTACCCAAATACCAAGAAAAAATCTGTTACACTACAAAGAACAACATAAGGGAAACCGGGTGCCACTGGTGGTCACTTACCACCCCCAGGTTGAAGTGCTACGCAAAATTTCAAGAGAACTTCAAAAGAAATTACATACAGATGAAAGACTCAAGAACATATTCCCACAGCCTCCCTTACTCTCATTCAGACAGCCTCCAAATTTGAAACAACTGATGGTGAGGAGAGCCCTGAGTAAAAATACAAAAAATGGCACATCTCCCTGCCTACAAAAGAGATGTGAAACGTGTGCACACATTTACACCACGGACAACATACCAATTCCAAACACCCAGTTACACCATAAGATCAATGGTACCTTCACCTGTAAATCATCCAATGTAATATACCTTATCATGTGTGCAAAATGCCCAACAGCTCTGTATGTGGGAGAAACTGGACAAGCACTACATAGGAGATTTAATTCCCACAGATCCAGTGTTAATAACAAAAAGACAGAGACACCAGTGGGAGAACATTTTTGCCAAAATGGACACAGTGTCAAGGATATTAAATTAACTGTATTGATGGGACTGTTTCGCACTCAGAGGGACAGAAAGGTATGGGAGGTAAAATTAATGTTAAAATTTAATGCAATTTGTAGTGGGTTGAACAGGGATAAGGAATTTATGACAAAATATAATTTCTAAGCAAAAGCCTACAGCACCTGGTAGTTGACTGACCTTTCCACAGACCCAAGAGCATCGTGAATACCTCTAAAGCCTCAGAGGAAGAGTGCAATTTACCACTGACTGATCAAAGATATCTGGATCTGGACTGCATTCTGTTATCTGATTTCCATGCTAAACAATGTGATGTGTACTTGTATTTAAGAGAGATGTTTTCATATTTATCTGTATAACATGCCTGAGGAAGAGACCTAAGGTCTTGAAAGCTTGCATTTAAATCTGCTTAGTTAGCCAATAAAAGGTATCAAAAACTATAAGTACAAAATAAGGTATCATTCTGATCATTATAATTTCAATAATTGGAAAATGTTCAGTCTGTTTTTCTTTTCATCTGTCACATTTTATTTCAACTAGTGTAAAAGCCTGTGAGGTCCAGTGAGGTAAAGTTGCCAGTCCTGCTCTGTGTACTGCTGCCGCCTCCCTGGCAGCGCACGCGATGCAGTCATATACAATAGAGACTGCCCGAATGCACAGAATGCTCCCAGCAGAGAACTCCCTGCATTCAGTGCTCCCAGCATTCTGTGCTCCCAGCATTCCGTGTGTTCAGGCAGTCTCCACTGTGCATGACTGCATCGGACAAACATTCTGGCCTTTTATATTATACTAGTAGAAGAGCCCGTGTACACGGGCCACAGTGGCGGGCGGTCACGGTGCAGTCATGCCCAGTAGAGACTGCCCGCACCATGGCTGGTACAGAGCTGGACGCTCCGAAGTCAGAGCCCAGCTCCGTATCAGCATCGTCATGGGCAGTCTCTACTGCACATGACTGTGTCGTTACAAACTTTGTAGCAAATTATTATATAGGATGATGATTATGTTCAAAACAAGAGAAACATTCCATTACATTAATCTTTATAATACCCTGCCAGCATCCAATTTTAAATCTAGTATTAAAACGTTACCTCAGCTCACCACTTCATTAAATAATTCTGGTGCTGGAGAACCCGATGGGTCAATGCCTCAATTTGACCCGTTGTCAATAAGTATAGATAAAAGATGATTCTCGCACACAGGATTCAGTTGATCAAAAATGTTAATATATTCTTTTATTTTTGTTCATCACCATTGCACAACGTTTCGGGGAAACATCCCTTCGTCAGGTGCTAGTAAACCATACACACCATCACCGTTTAAATACAAAAAAAGCGCCAAAATTCAAACATAATTACCTGTCTAATTAAAGAATACAATTAGACCGTTACAATTAACCCTATAGTATCTAATACATCTAGAGTGTTAGATAAGTTTAATCTATCAACAGAAAGTATAAATCATAAAGTCAATGTAATTAGAAATAAACCAAAATTCAAAACGAACTGAAAGTAAATCATATTACATATTTAATAATGTGTGTAATATGATTTACTTTCAGTTCGTTTTGAATTTTGGTTTATTTCTAATTACATTGACTTTATGATTTATACTTTCTGTTGATAGATTAAACTTATCTAACACTCTAGATGTATTAGATACTATAGGGTTAATTGTAACGGTCTAATTGTATTCTTTAATTAGACAGGTAATTATGTTTGAATTTTGGCGCTTTTTTTGTATTTAAACGGTGAACTGAATCCTGTGTGCGAGAATCATCTTTTATCCAATTTTAAATCCACCAACATCATTCATAATAATTGTTGTTGTTGTAATTGTCATCATAATTACATTTCTCCAGTGTGTCTGGTAGTGGGTAACAGAGTGAATACCATAGTACATAGCTTGAAACAGAAAAGATGATTTAATGTCAACAGAAGTCCAGGAGATTTTTCAGTACAAGAACAAAAAAGCCACTTGCATTTAGCCCAAGTTAGAATGTCACATAGTAGCAAAACGTTATTCTTATATATTTTTCTTTTTTAATCTGCCCACTCTCAGTACATGTCTAGATTACATTTGACTAACTGGCCAACAAACTGACAGTCCTACTTGGCCTGGGGGCCTTGATCTTAGGTTCCTGCATCAATTACCCTTCATCATTTCGTTATCTTACAATCACATTTATTCCACCCAACACTATCCTCAAACATTTCAGTCCCATTGTCACAATACCATTCAACTCAGTGCATCACTCAGTGGGATATAAAGTGATATTTGGAAGGAGGTGTGGTTCTCTTTGAGAAAGGACAAAGTGAATTAGACCTAACAGTACCTATGTTTTCCTCCACATAAAAGGTGGCATAAATATGGCAAACTGTTTTGACCTGTTAATGGTGCACCTATATATGGACATTACATAACAGCATCTTATATAAACAATAACTCCATTTTTTTCTTTAAATTAATATATTTTATAATGATATTAAACAGAAATATTAATCCCTCTTCTTCAATGTTCAATACAGGTATTAAGACCCTCTTGTGGTCTGCAGGTAGTAACGCTGCTTAGGAAATGTGTGATGCCAACCAGACTCAAGTCACAGAGATCCTTCTCCTGGGTTTCCATGATTTAATCAACTTGAAAATTCCACTCTTCTTGCTCTTCCTATTAATCTACATTGTTATACTAAGTGGAAACTTTCTCATCATCATTTTGGTGACAACTAGTGAGCATCTTAAGATTCCAATGTTCTATTTTCTCAAACATTTAGGTTTAGCCGATGTCCTTGTCACCACCAATATTGTTCCACTGATGCTACATGCAATATTAAATGATGAAATAACAATTTCTCTAGTTGCCTGTATAGCCCAACTATTTGTTTTTGGTGTTTCTGGATTTGTGCAATGCTTTCTTCTTGCAGTGATGTCCTATGACAGATATTTGGCCATCTGCAACCCTTTGCATTACATTTCTATTATGGAGCCCAGTGTTTGCCTCCGACTCGTTACTGGGTCTTGGTTATTAGTATTTGTTCTCTTATTCACTGAAATGGTTATGGTGGGACAATTAAATTTCTGTGGTCTCAATTCTATTGACCATTTTTTTTGTGATTTTGGTCCACTTATGGCACTGTCTACCTCAGACACCTCAGTATTGATCTTGCTAGACTTTATTCTCTCCATTCCTTTGATTTTTGTGCCATTTGTTTTCATCATTATATCCTATGTCTGTATCTTCATCACTGTCCTCAGGTTCTCCACCAGTACTGGAGGGAAGAAGGTCTACTCCACCTGCAGTGCTCACCTTACAGTTGTGTGCACTTATTATGGGACATTGATTATAGTTTACATGGGTTCGTTCATTGAAAACTCACTCAACATAAACAAGCTCCTGTCTCTGTTTTACATTGTGGTTACTCCATTTCTGAATCCCATCATTTACAGCTTGAGGAATAAGGAGATCAGAGGCGCTCTGGAGAAATACCTTACGACGATTAGAGGGACAGTAAATTATAATTTATGATGAAAAATTATAGAAATATAACTAGATTACATTTGTCATATCTATAACAGAAATCATTTTATTAATTGACAAAGAACATCTTTAAAATAAAAATCATAATATGAGGACATTTTGCTATAAATCACACAGTTGTACATGTAATTATTAAAACACTACTTTCTATTAAAAATTTTCAATATCCATAAGAGAATTCCCTCACTCTCTGTAAATTTCTGTGTTAAAGGAATAGTAATACTTTGTTTTATCTTTATTTTATTTTGTAGGCATGAAAAAAACATGAAGAATGATATAAGTCTTATCTCTTAAACCTTTATGGTTTATGAGATATTCACAAGCAGTTTCCCCTCCCGCCCCTTTTACCTAGTGTAAGCCATCTCTTCTCAGATGTGGAATCTAGTTGTAAGACCAGACAGATAACAGAAGGGGACAATCTTCTTCCTATGAGAACAATGAAAACCCTGCCCCCCTTGACAAGTTTTTCAGCTTTTTCCCTTATCTTAATTGAAGATTGTCCCTCTCTGCAGTCTACCTGGGCACCTCCCTTCTGATCTGGCTGAACGGGGGGGGGGGGTACTTTGTTTGTGAATATCTCTTAAACCATAAAAGTTTGAGAGATAAAATTTATATCGTTCTTCATGTTTTTTTAATGCCTACAAAATAAAATAAAGATAAAACGAAGTATTACTATCCCTTTAAGCAAACAAGGATCCCCATTCAAGTCGATGGAAGTTGCTTATTAGATAAATATGGCTTAACTCAGAAAATTTGACTATATGGACATCTGGATCTGTATCTTTGATCAGGTTGGAAGTGGTTCCCTATAACAATAAGGATAAATGAGATGTTGCTGATGTATGTATGAGAACATTAAAATTAAATAATGCGTTTAAAAATAAGATTTCAACATAATGCATTTAACCCTGAATATCACTCAAAAAATGAAGATGCTTAGATTTCTATATACCCAAATAACAATGTGTGTTGAGAAACTGGAAAACAATTGTGATTAATCAAATTATTAATCTGCAGGTGATCATTTCAGTCCCACTACTGGACCTTTATCAAAGTCATGATAAAGACTTTAAGAAATGGGCTGAAATATTAACCTGCATAAATTAAGTACTTGGGAATACAGAAAAGTCACTTGAGAATGTTATCCATACTATAAAGCAGAAGTAAAATTGAAAATACAGAGAATTTCTGCCGTTTCATGAATTCCACTGATTTTCCAGCAAGAACTTTCTGCCATTGCTTTCTATGACCGCCAATTTTCCTGCTGTCACTATAATAAAATTCAGAAATTCCCACTGTGCTGTGTGGTTGAACATTAGTAATAGACACAGGCAGAAGAAAGAGGAAAAATAAGGACTGAGTACTGTTGTAACTTGCTTGCTGGAGAGAAATCCACAAGTAGCAGCAGACACAGGAACCCGCTCAACTTGTAGTGCTGCCATCTCCATAATATTTGCAGTGACCCGGGATAATTGCATGCAGAAGCAGCATAGTGCAGTTGCCTGTGCCTGAGCCTTCTGCAACTGTGTCTGTGATAATGAAAGTGTGACTTCAGGGGTCCGTACTCCACACTTGTCACCTCCAAAAGAAAAAGAAGAGACTGGTGGTGGTGTCTCTCAGGGTGGTGAAGAAGAAGACAGTAAGAGAGCTTTATTGGTTTAAACCAATAAAGAGATAGAGAGAGAAAGAGAGAGAGACAAAGATGGGAATGGGTATTGCCACCATCAGCATTGACATTATGGTGTTGGCCAATTCTCTTCCTACTGCTGAATCATCTGTGTCTGAGCATCATATGCCACAGCAAGATAATCAGGCTGGTGTGTCTACCCTGCCAGTGTGTATGAGTAGTGTTGGTGGAATTAGTAATGATGGTGATATGGAACAGGTAGTGGCGGAAGTGGTTCCTAGTAATCCTACTACTACTAGTGTTGAAACAGTAACAGTAAACCACAAGCCATGCAGGTGCATATGGTGAACAAAATTCTTCTCCAGCCCCCCCCCCCACCAAAAAAATTATGGGTGTGGGACTTTTATAAGGGTCATAGACTGTGCAATTGCCAACAACTGCAATGTGTGCACTGTTAGACAAGTTTGAAAAGAGGTGGAAGGAGGGGTCACACCTTGGCACATATGCCCTAGGAAGGCATATGCACTATAACCACCCTGTATGTTAAACATGTTGAACAACCTCCCTCCCCCAATAAAAAACAAAAATATAAAAAATAAATGAATAAATAAACAGATGCTCTTTACCTGTGCCCCCTGTGTCAATTCCAAATGACAAAAACAACTTAGGCCATAATCCCACACAAGAGTATTTGAGGCAAGGGCAACTCCTACCAGCCAACAACAAGAACACCTTCATTGAAACTGTCTTGCATATGGTCTGGAGCAGAGATAATATCTCTCTTGTCCCCCTGGTACATGCAGCATCCTGCTCAGCATTGCCACTGTAGCCACCATCAGACACTGAATCTGCATATACAAGGATCTGGCAATACACCTCCACATATTGCACATTGTGAAGTGCAATGTTCCAGACATAGCAATGTTGTGGAGACCAATGGGGTGCAGGGAATAAGAGAAAATCTGCAGACTTTCCATCCTGCAGCATACACCATCCTAATAACAGGGAGGGCAAATTATTTTTATTGACCCAAGGGAAGTGTCTGTCACCAACCACTACAACCCAGTGACTTGCATTTTGTGGAAAGGACAAAGGCCACAGTGAATGACAGAACCTGATTTCTTGGGGTACAATTTAACATTTTCGACATAAACCTCAAGGTGATAGTTATGTTGGTTGTTTATATATGTGATCCCAGTCATTCCTCTCTTTCGCAACATATTTACACATTGTTATTATTTTAGTTATTGATAACTGCAAAGTTCCTTACTGAACCCAAGGGACATATTCTAACAAACATAATTTTAAAGGGATAGTAATACTTAAAATGTAAAAAAAAATATGTTGTAGGGTTTATCCCCCTGATTAAAAAAAGAGTTACTCATTTTCAAAGTTGAATTTTTTAGGTGCAATATCACAGTGGCCTGAAATTGTACAGTGGAGCTGTTGCTACACCATCCTATGAAGATTTATGGTCCCGGGACCAGCGCTGTCCATAGGATCGTGTAGCAACAGCGCCACTGTACAATTTCAGGCCACTGTGATATTGCACCTAAAAAATTCAAATTTGAAAATTAATAACTTTTGAATGAAACACCTTTCGGCAGTGTGGGTACTCTTGTTTTACTCAGGGGGATAAACCCTACAACATATTTTTTTTTACATTTTAAGTATTACTATCCCTTTAAAGGAGATGTAGGAGAAGTATTATTGTGACTGGACAACCTCCCTATCTGTGCCTGGAGTAGTTGTGG
This sequence comes from Rhinophrynus dorsalis, assembly GCA_037306005.1. Lineage (NCBI taxonomy): Eukaryota > Metazoa > Chordata > Amphibia > Anura > Rhinophrynidae > Rhinophrynus > Rhinophrynus dorsalis. The sequence continues at coordinate 552,466,221 of CM074721.1, forward strand.
CTTGTTGCAGTGCTGCTTCTACCTCACCACTAGGGATAGTAGGAACCATGTAACTGCTGCTGTTTCCAGCCCTACAGTGTGTGGGAATAATTCCACATTGTTCATGATAAAACATTTGTATGAGCAGAACAAGGCCATTATTGAATATATAATGCATAACTTGCAGGCTTTGGAGGGGGACTTTTTGTTACCTGGTCAATGTCAGCTAGTGTGTGATTTATGTGAACTTCTGCTGAAGCTTTGGAGGAGGTCACCTTGCTGGTTATTCGTGCTGGTGGAGGAACCAGTGATATACTTACACTAATATATTTACTACAGAAAGAGCATGTCCAACAATTCTTACAATAATGACTAAATAGATATGAGCCAGCTGGAGAATAACATGTTAGCATACTTTGGGAATGATCCTCACATAGTCCACATTAAAAGCAATGAGGATTGCTGGGCTCCCACTTTAAACATAACATTTCTGAATTTGTGAAAGATATGAGCAGCAGATCTCTGTGTATCAGATTATGTGAAAGTATACACTGGAACATCTGTATGGGACGTGTTGTTAGAACAGTAGTAGGCAACTAATACACATGAATGCTGACTGTCGCAAAAATGTGCATACCTGAAGGCAGTGGCTGGCTGACCAATAGCCCACTGCCTCACTTCATCGTCTGCTTTCTGCTGTAAAGCATGGGGAGGTGTGCATGAGGAGCGCTAGCCCAACACTAAATCAGGCTGCTCATCAGAATGGCAGGTTGGCCAACAATCCAGTTGATGGAATGTTTGAATTTTCATCCTGTGTCATTACTTGCCTCTCCATCCTTCAAGGATCTGCCAGGTCCAATTTATATACAATTAGAGAGAGAGGGAAGATGGATCATAACTTGGAATTTTCAAAAGGAGTTCACCCTGAGAACTTTGAAATATTAACCCTTAATGTATCAATATTGCAGCTCGTTTTCAATTGTAAGCTCTGTGGTATCACTAGTGTTACATTTCAAATGACACAACACTAGTGATACAACAGAGATTACACTTGAAATGGAACACCATTAGTGATACCAGACAGTTTACAATTTAAATTGAGCTACACTAGTGATACAACAGAGATTACACTTGAAATGGAACACCACTAGTGATACCAGAGAGTTTAAAATTTAAATTGAGCTACACTAGTGATACACAGAGATTTCCATTGAAATGGATCTACACTAGTAATGCAGTTCCATCTCAGTTGAAAGCTGTGTGCATCATTACTGTATCTCCATTTCAGTTGTAAGCTCTGTGTAATACTAGTGTAGCTCAATTTCAGTCGTAAGCTCTGTGGTATCACTAATGAAACAGAGAAGCTCCATTTCAGTTGAAAGCTCTGTGTATCACTACTGTGTAACAACTTGTGTCAGATGCCCTTTTTGGTGAAAGAGACCAGCATCATCCAGTTGTGTCCACTTCCATTAGCGCCACAATGGTAGCACCAGCTACCAGTACTCTGCGTCAGAAGCACTGGATCAAGAGATATGGGACCCCAAACTGGTACCTTGCCTAGGGCCCAATGGAGCCTTAATCTGTCTCTGGCCATTGGCCACCATAAAATGACCTGCTGACACTAGGTCTGTAAGGCATACATTTTTTTTTTGTCTCAAGGCTTATTCTTGGCAAGCCAAAGGCCACTAGAAACCAATGTATTTATTTATTTATTTTGGGGGTGGGGGCTTATGATCAACAAGCCTAAGTCCTACAAATCAATTGTTCCTCAGGACTTGCTCCTAACAAGTCTATGTCCTTCAAATTCATTTCTTCTCAGGACTTGTGTTTGTTTAATCTGAGTCCTGCACAGTGCACACACAAATATTATTCAGCCTTTTTGTAAGTCTTCTGCTACGGTGCCTAGCCATTGTTTATCAAGAGAAAAAAATAATAACTACCTTTCAAAAATGGTTGGTAAAATCCAAAATTAATGCAGCACATGTATATGGTTATGGTGGACTTATGATGTGTGATTGATGTATATCTCTTTCCCTGTCATGTATGGTTTTGTCCACTTCTGCTACCTGCAACTCAGATGGTATTAGATGTTGGTTCATTTTTAAGAATTCTAGTCTCCCAACACTGCTGCTTGTCCTACTGTCATTTACAGTATGACCAGCTGCACCAAAAACACAGTCAGACTCAACACCTGCTGGAGGGCATCTAACGGTTTATTGTCATGCTAGAGGTACCAAAGACTGAGACTCCTCCAACAAAGGCAATCATGGTGAGAAGCTAGAGAGTGTAGCTAGGAATCGTAGGCCATCCTCAGTGGGGTGTGCTGTGGATGAAACTGTATAAAGGTGCTAGCCGCAAAGCTAGATAGCCCCCTTCGGTTGAGCATAAGGTGACCCGGGACCCACCACGGTTGGACTATACCCCAATGACCCCAGGGAGGAATATACTCCACAATGAAAGTTCAGGAACACTTACCAGGAGGGTACACAGCAGGCCACAGAAACAGTTGACTAGGACACAGAACAGGAAACAAGACCCGCAGGCAAAGGTCAGGAACAGAAGGACAGGATTGGTCAAAAACAGGCAGAAGAATGGTCAAACAAGCCAGTCAGCAATGGTGTATCACAACCAGAACAGAAGCAGCAGGCAGGAGAAATGTCAGACAAGCCGGTCAGCAACTGTGGATCAGACTGGAACAGGAGCAGCAGACAGAAGATTGGTCAGATAAGCCGGTCAGCAATGGTGTAATCAAACAGGAGCAGCAAGCAGGAGAATGGTCAGACAAGCCGGTCAGCAACGGTGGATCAGACTAGAACAGGAAAAATATAGACAGACTAAGGCAAGGTCAGGAATGTTGGGTCAGAAACAAGGGAATACACTAGATGCTGTGACAACGCATCGAGCGTAGCGCGGCTACATCTTATACAGTAAGGATCCCAAATGGAGGCGTGGAAGGAAGGACTGCACATGTGTGCAAACAACCCGGAAGGATCCCGGCACATCAATGACACTCGAAAGAAGAGGACACTGCCGGACGAATCCAGGCACAGCAGTGACATTCCCACTACGTTATGTGTCAGTACTGGCCACACACATTTTTTTATTACCAGTAGTCCATGAGGTTAGTGTTTCTGCTATCCCGCAAGTATGCTGAAACCATCTCACATGCAGTGGAACCACTCCTAGGATCTACAGGGCATTACTGTTTGTACGTTACCCACTCATACTCAGGAATCAAATCCCAAAGAAATGTGCCAAAACCACAAATGTTGGATATTTGCCGTCCCTGAGACCCATGAATAAACTTGTGTTCAGAATGGGAATGGGATGTTCTGGTTGATGTAGCTGTAAACCCTTTGCTGTCTGCCTTTTCACTATGTTTTCTACCAGCTTTTTTTTTTGGCCTTAACGTTCTCCCTCTCATCCTCCATAATGAAACCCTCCACTTGATATTTCTTGATAGAATCTGATTCCTTGGAGAGATGCTACTGATCATCATGATTCCTTGATGTGACACACTGATCACGCTTTGGAAGAAATTCTGAAATTTTGTGCTTAAAGAGGGGGTCCAACAAAGTGGCAAGAATGTATTCCTCATTGCTTTTAATGGACACTATATGAGGATCATGCTTGAAGCATGCTAACATGTCCTTGACCAGCTGGTGCATGTCTGTGTTGTCATTATGGTAAGATTTCTCAACCATAGTCCTCAGTTTTTTCTGCAATAAATATACGAGTGGAAGAATTTCACTAATTCCTGCCCCTACATGACTAACCAGAATTGTTGCCCCCACAAAATGTTTCAGCAGCTCATATACATCACCCATTAGTTGCCATTGCCAAGGTGACAAAGAGGCTCCCTCCAAAGCCTTCCAGTTTTGCATGGTGTACTTGCTAATGGACCTTTTATGCTTATATAAATGTTGCAGCATGTACAGTGTGGAATTCAACCTGGAAGGGTCCTCCTCCGGTGATGGGGCAGGTTGTTACACTCTTGTATGGATTTGCATCTCTCTGAGGGTTTCGGGTTCTGTCAAGAATCTGGTCACAAATAGATTTAGCACATTGGCAAAGCAGGGCACATGTGCCATAATCACCCATTCTCAAAGCAGCAATTATTTTGAACAATTTCAGCAGACACAAAACCAGATTTCAAGGAGTGGGGTACAAGCCATTCCTCTATCCCCTGCACACGTATTCTTAATACTATCTATGGTTCTCTCAAAATTCTGCATGCACAAGGTGGTATGGGCTATCCTTCTGCTGCCTTGTAATCACACTGCCAGGACCAGAGGTAAGATTACTGGCTGTCACCTGATGCTGTAAGCTAGTGATGCCCACTGGTGGTGGTGGAAGGGAAACCTAGTGAGCAGTCACAGTGTGCTCTGCCCACTTGTCCACATATCTGTTGCAGCATGGATTTTCATGCCATATGAGCTTTCCAGCCCTTTGCCCACCACACTAATCACCTGCTTGTACAATTCTGGCACAGCCACCCTTGAAAAATAATTGCATCTGCTACACCTTCTTCCGCTATGACATCAACATTAACTATGACTTGTTGTTGTCTACAGTGTTTGTAGACTGTTGTTTAATAATGCTGCTGCTATGACACTATGGTTGTTTTATGGTTGTTTAATAATACTGCTGCTATGGAACCTTTGGTGGGAGTTTGACAAACTGTGTCCACCTCAGTAGGAGGAGAGAAATCACCACTATCATTTATTGTAAACACAGTAAAAAAAGTAACACAGCTGACAAGGTTGAAAAAAGACAAGCATCCATCAAGTCCAGCCCATGTCAAAAACATCCCTGTTGATCCAGAAGATGGAAGAAAAAAAAAAAACTGAAGCCATTCCCGATTTAGCCCTAAGTGGTTAAAAAAAAAAATCCTTCCTGACAAATTGCAGTCATATTTTTCCCTGGATCAACAACCTGTCTACCTTGAAGCCATCTGTCATCATTTTCAATATTGTTCTGTGCTAGATAGGCATCCATTGGTTTTTTGAAAGCAGTTACATTATCTGCAAGTACAACATTCTGAGGCAAAGAATTCCATAGCAACCATGGCTACAGTTAGTTTTTGGACTACCACTTTACTCACATGTTCCTGCACTGCTCCTTCTATTCCTTTAACCCCAGCCACCACCTCTTGTGCATTTTCTTTTCATTTCTCAAGTACTGTGTGTGTTTTTACTGCAAAGTAAATAATATAACTGATTGTTATATCTTTCCTTGGCCTTTTACAAAATACTATATCTCATCAAGTATCAGTCTGACAGTCACAGCTTAAATCAGGGTCCCTGTCTCCTATATTTTTTTTTAAACTTTTTTTATTAACTCTCCCCTCCTATCCATGTCAACAAAAAATGAAAAAGCTAATTCTCTGTTAAACTACATCTTTCCCCAGACTCCCCTAGCACAGAGATAACGGCCAAATCAGGAATGAACTTGGATCACCTCTCCCTGTGTGTTCCCAGTCAGTAACTGTCAGTCTCTGAGATGGACAAACACAGAAGTAGTTCGAGACAGGACAGGATGGCCTAGTCGAAGGCTTTCGAGACAGTTCAATATTAAAGAGAAATAGCGGGTCAAAACAGGGAGGTTTGAAGACTTAGAAAATCTAGTGGGATGAAGATGACGTAGACTTTGAGTCAAGAGGCAGAGAGTAGAGGTCGTCAACTACGAGTCGAAAGTGGGAGAGACAGGCCTTCATTAGATAGGGTAGTCGACTTGGCAGGAAGGTCGACGTACTACAACTATCACTGCCCTCAACTGGTCTGAGGTTTTAGGAGGAGTCGACCAGATGTCGGGTATGACCCCATCAACTAATTGGACAGGCGAGAGGCAGGGAGATGTCAAGCACCTACACCATCAACTGGCCGGGGCAGTCACCGGAGCAACTGGTGATGGCAACCCAACTGGAGAGCCTTAGGTGTAGGGTAGAGCAGACTGGAGTCGGACAATAAACTGAGAAGCCTGAGAGTCAGATCCAGATGATTAGATCAGTCTGAGTCGGAACTTGGGAACAGGTAAAGGGACTCCTGTTGCTCAACAAGAAGGAGTTGTAAGGAAAAAGTGTGCTTAAGGATAGCGAGGTCAAGCCAATATGGCGACAAGAAGCAAGGGGGTCAGATGGTGACGTAGTCAGGTGGGAAGCTGGGTCAAGATATAAGACAAAAGGCAAGAGACAAGGTTGAAAATCAAGGCAATGGTACGGAACACGGATTCAGGAACTCTGGAACTCTGCGACAAACAGTCTCAGGATTTTGGTGCTAAAATCGAGCAAGATTTGGAGGTTGATCCAGGTAGATAAAGCCTGCAGCAGCCAATAGGGATGATGGTAGCAGGAGAGATCCGAATAAGCATGATAGTAACAGAGAATTTTGTGGTAATTCTCTTTTGCTCCCTGTTCACACCCTCAGACTCCCCTGACCAAGAGCTGACTGTGACTTTCAAATCAAATCAGTCAGACAGAATGTTAGGGTATTTGGGGTAATTTCCCTTTGCTCCCTTCTCACACCCCCAGACTTCCCTGTCCCTGACACAAAGATAACTTCCAGATCAAGAAGGAACTTGGATCTCAGCTGTCTGTGTCTTCCCAGTCAGTCACACAAGATTTTGGGGTATTTGGAGTAAATCTCCTTTACTCCCATCTCATTCCCACAGACCCCCCCCAACACAGATATAACAGCCAGATCAGAAATTAACTTGGATCACGGCTACCTGTGTCTTCCCATTCAGTAACACAGAAGTTTTGGATATTTGAGGTTAACTGTCTTTTGCCTTTCCTGTTCTCCACAGTGCCCCCAGAGTTCTCAATGAAGAGAACAAATGTCCTGCTTGAAAGACTCCATAAAGTAAGCTTCAACTCCACTTTATTAGCCTGTCTTCTCTAGCACAAAAATTAGCTGCTTTCATTTACTCTCACAAAAACAGAATGGCTGTGGGAATGTGACACCTGTCTGATACTGTGCCATCACGAAAAGAAAGTAAACTTGCCACATGGTAGGTAGAAATTCAGTCTTCCCAGTGATTTTAATGAAATGAGTTAGGCAAAAAAACTCAGAAAAACTGCACTTTTCGTGGAAAATTTCCCACTAGACGTAAGTGCCATTTGTATCCTATTTTTCAGGTGAAAAGTTTTGCCCATCCCTAGTCATTAAGTGCCAGGTATATAGGGTCTTATATATCTTTATAATCTTCATTCTGAATCAACAACTCAGACTCACTGGGCCTTCCCTCCTGAGGTCCTGGGTGTGGGACTATTTTTCTTTTGGAGCTGGTACAGTTCAGTCATCAGCGACGGCACTGTGCACAATTTGTGACAACTCAGTGAAAAGGGGAAAGGAGGGAAGCACCTTGGCACAACTGCCCTGATAACACACATGAAACACAGATATCATGTTATTTAAGTGAAACACGTTAAAGCCAAACACCCACCAAAGAAATCTGGCACCATTTTGCTGTACCCCCTGACTTTCCCCAAAGGCAATAAGAGGCGAAGTAAAAATCAAAAAGGAGGAAGAACAGAAAAACCCAGCAAGAGCCTGAAATTTAGATGGCTAACCAAACACCTAGCTCACCATCACCTTCTTGCTCTAGGATAAATACATCTTCTGGCAATCCACCTCATCCATCTTTACCTCCCCACCAGCTGATAGCCATACAGTAGATGTCAGGATGTGACAGTTAGTGTCCACCCATTGCACACTGTGTGGTGCACTGACCACACATGGCAGTGTGGTGGAGGATAATCGCAACCACTGCATAAAACTGCATCTGAGGAGATTCTATCCCACAGAATATGCTAAGCTGGTGGCAGGGAGAGTTCATCATTATTAAGCTGTCTGCAAGTTATCATGTGTCCTTAGCAGGGAGTGAACAAAGGGCATAATGACTAGGGTGGATAAAATCTCTCTCCGTGTTCTTGCGAGGAAATCCACTTTAAAACTAGTGTAATGAACCATAGGCCGTTACAAAGGGCTCCTTTAAGAGGCATAGAAATACACAAAAGCAGACTGGAAGGCACAAAATACAGCTAGTCATACTAAATTCCACACCATCCATGTGGAAATGTAGGCAGCGGCCTGATCAGCTGCCTACCATTCTATGTTTAATGTGTTGTCATGTACTGTAATCCAAGCTTGACCCCTGTTTTACTTGTTGGCCTACAATCTTACATGGGCCTGAAGGGGTTAAACTGTGGGATGTTTGCAAAGCCAGCCAAATGGTAGAGGTGTCCCACTCTGGTCCAGATGTGGATTAGGTTTTCACAGTACTAACCCCCTCACCTCTGTTGTGTACACGCTACTGTCTTCTGTGTGATAGGATTAGTCTGGTGTCGTGATTGTCTCTATTGTAATGCTTTGTTGATTGTATCAATCCCGCTGTATTGTTCCTTTGTTCATGTGTGTAAAGTAGCCCCAGGGGTCCCATTGTATTGCAAGCACTTCCACATACAGTCTATTGTACCCATTGTTTGCAGTCCCATTGTGTATTATGTTGCCATTGTTTCCATTGTGGGAAATTCCCAAAATACTGTATAAAAAAAGTTTTGTTGAATAAAAATGCTAGTCGTTTGGAACTGCAGCAGTGTCCCGTGTCTTCATTCCTGAAAGGTTTAAAGAGTCCCCTTTGATTCCCATTCAGGAGCCCTATGTTCCAGTGTTCCAGCCAGTCATCCAGCTTCACTGGGCCAGCTACCCCTTTGTAGCCGCTTGAAGGAGCGAGGACCCTGGAACAACCAGTTACAACTAGCGATTAAAATTTTCACATTTTTCACCCATTGGCCAAAATTTTTCACCATTTTTTCAATGGATATACAGTTTGCGCCCATTGATTTACATTGTTTTCACCTTTTCACTATAAAAACGTGATGTATTTGCAGAAATCAAACACAATAGAAGCAGCTACCGAGCGAGGTAGACGTGCTGTGCTGTTCTGCTGTGATTTTGATGCAAAATTGAGGCAGGAGAAGCTCATAGTGACTGCTATCATTATAAGCAGGATTAAAAATAATAAGTGGAGGAGCTGGAGGGACCCTTATGTGTCCACTGAGTCTGATGAGGAGGAGGAAGTAAGCACTACTGATCCAATGCTGTCCAGTCCCCCTAAATCACCTCAAGGGATCTTGGGGAATTTAATGGGATAGAAGGGACAAAAGGAAATGGGAAGGGAGGGAGAAAAGGGTAGTAATAGTGAGAGCAGGACTACTAGTAGTGCTGCACCTGCTGTCATCATTGCTGCCCCTGCTGTCAGAGGTGCTGCCCCTGTTGCAACCAGTGCTGTGCCTGCTGCCAGTGTTGAACCTTCTGCTACCAATACTGTGCCTGCTGCCAGAAGTGCTGCCACTGTTGCCAGTGCCACCAGTGCTGTGCCTGCTGCCAGTGTTGAACCTTCTGCTACCAATACTATGCCTGCTGCCAGAAGTGCTGCCACTGTTGCCAGTGCCACCAGTGCTGTGCCTGCTGCCAGTGTTGAAGCTGCTGCCACCAGGGCTGAAACTGCTGTTAGTGTATATGCAATACTCAGGAGGAAGAAAGGAGAAGATGATGCCAAGTGTGACAGCAGGGGACCCTGAGTCACACTTGCCATCCCCAAACAGTCCCGCCAGTTATAGTACTACTACTACTACTAAGAAGGTCCAGCAGCTTGTTAGTGTTAGGAATGAAAGAGGGGGTAATCAACATATTAAAATCCCCCCAAAAAAATATTCCCTGTTCAACTGATTGTTTCCCCACACCCCATCAACACAGGTACCCTCATGCCCCTTTTATACTATAATATTTGCTATGTGTTTTGTGTAATATCAATGTTCTCATTGATTTCAATGGAGGCGTAAAAAGCGGAAAATCTGCACTTTTGCAGGAAATTATTCGTCAAGTGGAAAGTGCCATTTTTCGGCAATTTCAGTTTGAGGTGAAAATGTTTACCCATCCCTAATAATGACAGCAGCAGTACTTGGTTTCTGGTGGGAGGATTTCACTTTGGGGACCCTGAGCTTCATGGTGTTTGGTTACAGTTGTGCCAGGTGTTTGATGTGAGTCCAGATGTGCCCATTGTTCCCAGTCCTTCCCTTATTTATCACACACACACTCACTGTGTACATTGTAGTTGCTGATGAGAGGCACAGTTCCTGCTCTGAGGGGAAAGATTTCTATTTAACAAATTCTAACAACACACCCATGATTTTGGAGGAGGGGCAGGTGAAGAAGCATTACTGGACAAATTCTTTTCTCCACATACACCTGAAGTGGTGGAGGCTAGATATGGTGCTGCAATTGCCTCAGGCGCATCACTGGAGCTATTAGTGGCAAATGAAACCTTCATCATCCATCAACCTTGTTACTGCTGTTGTTGATCCCATTTCCTTTGAGCTGCCTAGTCATCCTGCTGTTTAATACCTTAAAGGGATAGTAATACTTTGTTTTAAGTTTATTTTATTTTGTAGGCATTAAAAAAACATGACGAATGATATAAGTCTTATCTCTCAAACCTTTATGGTTTATGAGATATTCACAAGCAAAGTTTCCCCCTCCTGCCCCTTTTTCCTAGTGTAAACCATCTCTTCTCAGATGTGAGTCTGGTTGCAAGACCAGACAGATAACAGCAGGGGACAATCTTCTTCCTATGAGAACAATGAAAGCCCTTCCCCCCTTGACAAGTGTTTCAGCTTTTCCCCTTATCTTAATTGAAGATTGTCCCTCTCTGCAGTCTACCTGGGCACCTCCCTTCTGATGTGGCTGAACGGGGGGGGGGTACTTTGCTTATGAATATCTCTTAAACCATAAAGGTTTGAGAGATAAGACTTAAATTGTTCTTCATGTTTTTTTAATGCCTACAAAATAAAATAAAGATAAAACGAAGTATTACTATCCCTTTAAGGACCAGTGGTCCTGGGATGTGTGGTCTTTTAAGGACCAGACTGAAAACTTTGACGTGCTGCTCCACATGACTGATCACGTGTGCTGGCATGCCGAATGGGGGACTGAAAGAGATCGCTCTGGGCATTGAGCAATCAATTTCAGTCCCCGCTATTACTCACAGCGCTCCTGCAGGAGCGCTCTTAGTAAAAAGTATGTGACGTTTCACAACCGTCACTGGTCCTTAAGTGCCAGACAGCCGTGACGGTCCTGGCACGTCAGTGGATGGGAAGGGGTTAAACAACTAAGCAGCAGCAAGAACAGCAGTCACCAATTCCGCAATTACAAAGGGGCATTTGACAAAGTCCACTGGTCAACACAGCATTACCTGCTGGCACTAGGCCGGTAGGGCATTTTTTTTTTCTTCTCAGAGGCCAACAAAAAAAAAATTATAATTATGGGGGGATTGTTTCTATCATGCCTAAGTCCTCCAAATCAATGTTTCACTCAGAGCTTGGGCCTAACACAAGTCTAATTTCCTACTACTAATCAATGTTTCATCAGGACTTGTGCCTCTAATAAGTCTAAGTCCTACAAATCATTGCTTTCTCAGGGCTTTGGCCTAACACAAGTCTAATTTCCTACAACTAAACAATGTTTCCTCAGGACTTGTGCCTCTAATAAGTGTAAGTCCTACAAATCAATGTTTTCTTCTCCTCTAACAACAAGTCTAACAAATCATCGTCTACAAAATACTCTATCAAGTCAAGTATCAGTCCACCCCAGTGGCAGCTTATGTCAGGAGGTTTCTGTCTCTATCATTTTACATACAAATTTCTTTTTTTTTATTAACTTTCCCCCAACAGCAGTCAGGAACCCCCCAAAACAAATTCCCTGTTCAACTGATTCATTCCTCAGACTCCACCCACCAACACAAGCACCCTCCTCTAACCCCGTTTTATACCATGTCTTATGGGGTATTTTATTTGTGTTTAGGATTTATTTTTTTTATTAACTACCCCAATCCCAGTTAACAACCCCCCCAAAAATCATCACCTGTTCAACTGATTCTTTCCCTGCACCCCACCAACACAGGCACCCTCATGCCCCTTTTATACTATGCCTTTGGGAAATAAAAAATATTTGCTATGTGCTGTATAGAAATTCAATGTTCCCATTGATTTCAATGGAATGAGCTAGACGAAAAAAAGCTGAAAATCGGAACTTTTCACAGGAAATTATTCGCCAAGTGGGAAGTGCCATTATTCGCCAATTTTAGTTTGAGGTGAAAATTTTCGCCCATCCCTACATCTGGCTTGTTCTGTGACCTTGCTTGTTCTTCCAATTTGGCACACAAGTATACACCCATTTCAGTCTGTAAGATACGTGTATCAGTTGCTTTACTTTAATTACTTTTAATTTTATACTTAATGTCAATTTTAAAATTAAGAAAAGGGGGTGGCTTGGGACAGTGGGCTGTAACGATAGTCAATATGGGACACTTGATTGTATTTGGCCGCCCTCACCTGGGTCCACCTCTTGAAGCAGTGCCATCTTTTCTTATGCTATTTCTTCTCACGGTCACTTCTTACAGTGGTATATCTGGTCTTCTCTGAAATGGATATCCCCCTCTTTCTCTCTCTACTCATTTCCCTTCTCTTTTTCTCCCTTACTCTCTCTCCTTCTTCTCTTTCATCTTTTTATCTCTCCTATTTTCTCTCACACTCCTCCTTCTTTCTCTCTCACTTACAGGGGAGGACTGGCAACTTGTGGCCTGGAGGGCAACAACAATCAAGAGGCCCAATTCTACTATCATTCCAGCCCACTGTCCCAGCCCACCCCCTTTTATTAAATTTTAAAATTGCTATTAACCCTTTGAGTGCCAGAGGGGTATGTCTGTGAAGCAATGAGTGGCATACCCCTCTGGCACTCAAATGGTTAGTGTTGTGAAGTAAGGCAATACCTCGAAGCTTACAACTGAAATGGGGTTACACTGGTGCAACTACAGAGCTTACAATTTCAGTGAAGCTGCACTAGTGATACCATAGAGCTTATAATTTAAGTAAAGCTGCACTAGTGATACCATAGAGCTTACAATTTAAGTAAAGCTGCACTAGTGATACCATAGAGCTTACAATTTAAGTAAAGCTGCACTAGTGATCCCATAGAGCTTACAAGAGAAATTGTTTATGTTACTAGTGTAGCTTCACCTGGATTGTAGCTCCATTTGAATTGTAAGCTCTGTGGTATCACTAGTATAGCTACATTTGCAGCAACAAGTGGGAGTGGCCCACCAGCCCAGACATATAACTGACCCAGGGGGCAATTGCCCCCTGCCCCCCAGGCCAGACCTCCCCTGCTCACTTAGCCTCCTTCTTTCTCTCATTCTCTCTCTCTTTTTTTCTGTGAGGACAGTTGGGGGAAGCTGGTTAGGATTTCTCTGTCTGACAGACCCTAACTTCATCTCCAGAGTGTCCTGTCCTGATTCCTCTTTGGCTCATGTGGGAAGAAATAAACTGATCTTGCAGTCAGTATCTATAACCTAGTTCTGGCTGCAGTAAGGGTCCCTCTGGTTATTGAACCTGATCCCAAACACGCTCCATAGCATCACTTGCCAGCATTTATCTGGCAGGGGTCTGGCAGACAGGTCAAGTTGCTGCACCATAGGGGCATTTAAACACCCCTTGATTTAGTTGGACACATCTCTGGCACACAATGGGTTAACCCTTTGAATTCTAGCTTTCAAATGATTGATTCATTGGTAATATTTATTTGTTCTCTATGGTGCAGCCTGTTTGCCCAGGACTTGTTCCAGTTTCTCTAAAGAAATCAGATTTTTAACATGTAAATAGATTTACCTCTTATTTCCATTGGATTATGGAATTATTTTCTAATTATTTTACACATGGGTTCTACAGATTTATTTATTGATGCATCGGGAAGCTGTTCTATTAGTCTCATGAGCTCTTTACTCCAACTACCAATTAAGAAGAGAATTCATATTGTCGTCCTTGTACTAATACTTATTACACTCATGGGGTAGCCATGGAATTCTCTAAATAAACAGAATTCTCAGTGGGTTTCTCTTCCCTTATTGTGATCCTATAAATGTGTCATCAGAAGAGCTGACAGGACTGAAACCCCAGCAGCCTTAGCTTTGTGTGCAGATCTCTGAATATACTAGAACATTTGTCTATAGAACATAAAGACTGCTGGGATCCCATCTGGTCACCTCTGCAATAAGAAGACAACTACTGTAAGTAAAATGGTCCTTGTTTTGATTATTGGTGTTAATAGAAAGTCATATTAAAATGGTAACAAATCTGTTGAATTAACGAAGTAGTTACGTCGTTTGAGTGGGGAAAATATGCCATAAAAAGGGCAACAAACACAAAAGGAAGAAGGAGTAATTATGAGGCAAGCTGATTGCAGTGTAGGGAAGAAGTAAATATTTGATTGTAATGAGGCTTTAACTCCCTTGAATGCTACAGACGTGTCCAAGATTCTTCTAAACACAGTGGAGATCTCTCTATCATTCATTGACTGAAAAGCTCAATTTAAATCAATGGGCACCTTTATGTATTGTCTATAGTGCAGGTGCTTGCCCCAGAACTATTCCGCTTTCCTTTTGTGCATAAGGACCTTTAACCCTCCGAGTGCCGTAGAGCTATCTCTATGGCACTCAAAGGGTTAATAATGACAGTTGTTTAAGTGTCGCTGTTAAAATAAACAATAAATAGATCCTGTATAGAATCATGTGGACACAACATTCTGTATACTGATCAACATGCAGCGCTGGGATAAGAGATAGGGTCTGGAAGGTAGGAGACAATCGGCTGTTCTGTGGCCAAGCGCTGACAACTGACCGCTGGAAGAGGGAGCTGGCTGGTGAGAATTTGTTTTTAACCTCTTGATTGCCAGAGCGAGGTTCAAAACATTGTTCTGCAATGCATTCCCAGCCTCCTTGCATTGAAAGGGTTAAGGACAGGCAACCAACCTGCAAGTGCATAATATGTAAAGTCAAATTACATATACTATATTATATACACTATATTTTTGTACACTTTTATATCCCTGACAGGGAGCTCACTGAATTACTGTTCCAGAGAGCTTTCCTTCATGAACTACAGGAGTAGTGATAAACTGTTATACTATCTCTGCAGTAGAAAAGCCTGTCCCCAGTACAGCATATAGAGCACTCAGTGCTACAGAAACAGGGTTACATTGTATCATTACCCCCTGATTTCACAGTGCCTGACAGAAAACTGCCTGGAAACTGAAATGGATGAAGATGAAAAATAAATAAATGAATAGATAAATAAAAAGCTAGGGAAATGTAACTTTACATACCTTGTATTTGCAGAATAAGAATAAGCCAAAGGGAGGCTGACTACCACATTTTTATTGATTATTCTTACAAACTGTGATCATAGCGCTGCCTCAGAATACATTCACCTGAGCATTTTCATCACATCAGAAGCACAGATCTCCTCTTCTTTCTTTCTTTCTTTCTTTCTTTCTTTCTTTCTTTCTTTCTTTCTTTCTTTCTTTCTTTCTTTCTTTCTTTCTTTCTTTTTCTTTCTTTTTTGCTCTATCTCTCTCACTCTCTCTCTCACTTTCTATCTCTCTCACCCCCATATCTCACTACCTCTCTCTCTTTTCTCTCTCCCTCTGTCTCTCTCTATTTCTCCCTTCCCCTCTATCTCTATTCCCTCTCTCTCTCTCTTTCCTCTTCTCTCTCTCTTCTCTTTATCTCTCTCTTTTCTCTCTCCCTCTGTCTCTCTATTTCTCTCTTCCCCTCTGTCTCCACTCCCTCTCTACCCCTCTCTCTCCTCTTCTCTTTCTCTTTCTCTCTCTCTCTCTCTCTCCTCTTCTCTTTCTCTCTCTCTCTCTCTCTTTCTCTCTTTTCTCTCTCTCTCTCTCTCTCTTTTCTCTCTCTTTCTCTTTCTTTCTCTCCCTCTCTCTTTCTTTCTCTCTCTCTTCTCTCTTTCTCTCTTCTCTTTCTCTATCTCTTTCTCTCTTTTCTCTCTCTCTCGTTTCTCTCTCTCTCGTTTCTCTCTTTTCTCTCTCTCTCTTTTCTCTCTCCCTCTGTCTCTCTCTATTTCTCCCTTCCCCTCTGTCTCCACTCCCTCTCTACCCCTCTCTCTCCTCTTCTCTCTCTCTCTCTCTCTCCCCCATGTTGTCTCCCTTCCCTTTGTCTTTTTATAATGACATGGAGGAAATTACTTTCAAAATCACCTGTTTTTATCTTGGTCATGTTGTGTTTAATACTGTAGTTTATGAAATATTTAGCTTTATTTATATGAGATATTTAGCTTTATTTACTTTTTAGATTAACAGATTAGCAGTACTTCCTGGTAGGAATTGGCATTTGGGAAGGAGAGAGGAATGTTAGTATTTCATATAAAAGACTGTGTCAGTCAGTACTGGATAATGTGCATAAACTGGAAGTAAGGAATATCTAACCTAGACATATGTATAAAAAATCATCAAAAGTCATTATAGGTAAAGGGTAACATGATGATAACATAGTAACATAGTTAATGAGGCTGAGAAATGGTATGTATCGTTCAAGCTCATGTCATATCACCCTTGTTGATCCAAAAAACAAACCACTGAAGTAATTTCCAATTAAAGCCACAAGTGTGTGAAAAAAATTCCTCCCTGTCTCAATATAGCAGTCAGATATTTCCCTTGATTAACATCCTATCTGCTTTGAAACAGACTGTCACTATTCTCAATAATGTTCTGAGCTAGAAAAGTATTAATTGATTTTTGGAAAATAACTACAGTATCTGTAAGCACAGCATCACAAGGCAAATAATTCTTTACTGCCCTTACTATAAATCCCTGTCTTTGTTTGAGTGTAAAGCACCTTTCCTCTAGTCTTAATAGATGACCTCTTGTTTTTAGCTCAGCTCTTTGGTGGTACCATGTTAGCAGCGGCTAAAGCAGGAGACTAGTAGGGTAAAAGTGATATCGTTATTGGCTAACTAGTTTCAGAGTGGAAGATTCATACAGTTTATTCACTCTAAGAGCTCCAGTGTTGGAGTTACATTTTTCGAACTGTACAAAAGGTTATACTCATGCCTTCAGAGTATATGAGGGCAAGGACTACCACCCTGATCCAAAGGCACGGGAAACAAGAGCTCAAAACTAGATCCACCTTTGCAGAGAAGCCAGCCAACCAAATAGAATAAGATATTGGCATGAATTAAAAGGGGTATTGACTCAAGGGAGGAAGATATTATTATGCCTCTTTACAGGTCCATGGTAAGACCCCACCTAGAATATGCTGTTCAATTCTGGGCGCCCTTTCTGAAAAAGGACATTATGGAACTAGAGAGAGTGCAGAGGAGGGCTACAGAACTAGTAAGGAGAATGGAAAGTTTTAGTTATGAAGAGAGGCTAGAAAAGTTAAACTTGTATACACTAGAGAAACGGCGTCTTAGAGGGGATATGATAACACTATATAAGTATGTTCAGGGCCCATACAAAGGGCTCTCCAAAGACCTGTTCATTAACAGAACAGTACACAGGACAATAGGCCACCCGCTTAGACTTGAGGAAAGGAGATTTCATCTACAGCAGTGGAAGGGATTCTTTACTGTAAGGACAATAAAGGTATGGAATTCACTGCCTGAGGAGGTGGTGCTATCAAATACATTAGATGCCTTTAAAAAGGGCCTGGATACTTATTTAAAAGAGCATGACATAGAGGGCTATATAAATTAGTATTGGGATTAATATTTAGTTAGGGCTTGTTGAGCCAAGGAGAAATCTGATTGCCATTTGGAATCAAGAAGGATTTTTTTCCCCCCATTCAGGGTAGAATTTGAAATTGCTATATTGAGGGGTTTTTTTTGCCTTCTTTTGGATCAACGATGGTAAACAGGAATAGGAAAAGGGTTGAACTAGATGGATGCAAGTCTTTTTTCAACCTAAATTACGATGTTACTAACTATGTTAATATGTAACAAAAATCTCTGTCTTTATAAATTAAAAACAGCTCCAACAGAAGGTATATCAGGGTAATACATGGAAACCAAAAACACACATGACCCACCTTTGTGAGTGTATCACTTACTCCGTCTGGTTGCCCAGACTTTGTGGGAACCAGTGTAAAGATAGACTGGGACCTTATTAACCCCTTACTAAATAAAGGGTTCCATTTATACATTGATCATTTTCAGACCAGCCCCATTTTATTTAATTACTTTTTTGTTTGCATACAGTGGCCTGTGGCACATTTATAAAAAAATTTAACCCCTTAAGGACCGGCGGTCCTGGGACATTTCCGTCCCATAATGACCGCATAGGAGCACTTGGACGCGCCGGTACACGTGACCTGTCGCGTGTATCGGCGCGTCATTATGGGGCCTGATAGAGATCGCTCCAATCTTGGAGCGGTCAATTTCAGGCCCTATTTTTACTTATAGCGCTCCCGGTAGAGCGCTGTAAGTAAAAAGTACGTGATGTACTATGACCGTCATCGGTCCTTGAGTATTTCAAGGACCGTGACGGTCATAGTACGTCACATGTCGTTAAGGGGTTAAAGATTTCCCCAAACAATTATAGCTTTCAGACTGAAATGGGAAGGGGGGGGTGTCCGTAGCTTTGCATCAAGAGGAACTGTTAGCAATGAAGTTTAAAGACAAAAAAAGATGTTTACATACTAAGCACCATCTATGATAACAGCATGGCAAATCTCCTGTACTTAGAAAATCACTCTGAATCAAGGTCAACAACAGGAACATGGGGGAAGGGGTGTTAGCAGATCAACTTATGCAGCCTTACCTCATTATGAGGAAACGTAAGGCCTGTTATAAAAAGTCTGACATTTATATGATACAGATTGCCATTCACAATGCATATTTAAAATTTAAAAAGGCAAAGCTCACGCCACATTTTTACATTTTTTCGCTGTACATTTTTACCGTACCAACTCCAACTAATTATGAGATTTTTATGTTATCGGACTCTTGGTACTACAGCACTATCTGGGGAACTGAGACCTGGTCCAGCATGCTTTCCTTTCAAAATTCCCCCAACCCACAATAAAGGTGCAGAGTGTGCTACAGCAACAGGAAAAGGACAGAAACTACATCTTGAAAGGAAAACCCTGCCTCATTGACAAAGGAGGGCAAGTTTTTCCTAATGCTGACATAAGATTGTCCCTTGTTGAGGGCAATGAGAGATTTGTTAGTTTAATGAGGAATAGAGGGATAGGTGAAACAGCACTGGATGGATTAGACAGTTTAGAAGAGGACATTGAACAGGGGAGGGGTGACAACTTGTGGTCTGGGGGGTAAATACAATCTAGTGGCCCATTTCTTCAGTCATTCCAGCCCAGTGTCCCAGCCCATCCCCTTTAGTTACTTTAATATTGGCATTAATGCTGTTAAGAAAGGCAAATGACACCACACAGCTTACAATTGAAATTCAGATACTCTAGTGATACCATAGACCTTACAATTTAAGTACAGCTATATGATTGAACCATGGAGCTTACAAGGGAAATGGGTTATGCTGCTAGTGTAGTTCTTTTTGGATTGTAGCTCTGTAGTATCATTAGTGTAGCTCCATTTCAGTTGTAAGCTCTGTGTTATCACTAGTGTAGCTCCATTTCACTTGTAGGCTCTGTGGTATCATTAGTGTAGCTCCATTTCAGTTGTAAGCTCTGTGGTATCATTAGTGTAGCTCCATTTCAGTTGTAAGCTCTGTGGTAACACTGATGTAGCTCCATTTCAATTGTAAACTCTATGGTATCACTAGTGTAGCTCCATTTCAGTTGTAAGCTCTGTGTTATCTCTAGTGTCGATCCATTTCAGTTGTAAGCTCTGTGTTATCACTAGTGTAGCTCCATTTCTGTTGTAAGCTCTGTGGTATCACTAGTGTAGCTCCATTTCAGTTGTAAGCTCTGTGTTATCACTAGTGTAGCTCCATTTCTGTTGTAAGCTCTGTGGTATCACTAGTGTAGCTCCATTTACAGCAGCAATTGGGAGATTGAGTGAGGCAGTGGCAAACTGGCTCAAACATGTGACCAGCCCAGCGGGCAATTGCCCCTCAGACCCCTAGGCCAGCCCTCCCCTAACATTGAATTATAGAATGGGCATTAGGGTGGAGAGAGGACAGTCTAGTTCCTCTAATAGGGAGATGCCCATGCTACAGTCTGATAAAAAACAAATAAGTAAAAAAAAAAAAAAAAAAAAAAAAAAAAAAAATATATATATATATATATATATATATATATATATATATATAAAAAATACAAGTGATTTGTTTGAATAATCTTCAGCGTCACACTGCCAGTGTCACAGTTGTATAGGCAGACAGGGTGCCACCGCAAGGCAGTCACCTGTGTTTGTTTTCTTAAAATGATTCATAATACAAAAAAAAAAAAAAACAACAAATAAGTATTTCAAAGCGTACACCTCTTCAGAATATCAGTAATATAACAGGTATGCTTGCAAATGCTCATGGTCTGACTGCTAAGATGATGGAATCGGAATTGATTGCTGTGAATGAGCAGTATGATCTTATAAGGGTTGCTGAAACCTGGTTGGATGATACAAATGACTGCGCAATCAATCTAGAGGCATATTCACTTTTAATGCGGGTTAAGATTAGTAAATAAAGTGAGGGTATATGTCTTAAAATCTAATATAAGGGAACATATTAATGAAGGGCCCATAGAAAATGTATAGGCCTTGTGGGTTGATATGCACGCTGGAGGCATATATAATAAACATATGTTGAAGGGAATTTGCCTAATATTGGGGAGTTTTAAGAATCTGCTACTTAAAAAGGCTTCTCAGTTAATGTAATCATAATGGGAGATTTTAACAATTGATTGGAGAAATAAGACTTACAGAACAACAAAGGGAAATAATTAAGGGATCACTTAAGCAGCTGGAGCCTGTGATCACAATATGGTGTCCTTTAAAACTTGTTATAAGAAATCCATTAAGAATGGTCTAACCAAAACATTAAACTTTAAAAAAGATAATTTTTCAAAGGTAAAAGCAGTATTGGAGGACATTTAGGGGGATGTAATATTCATATATAAAAGGGTGGTATTTTCAAAATGTTCCTGGAAGAATATACGTGTCAATATATACCACTGGGGAATAAATACAGGAGGAGCAAATTAAGACCAATGTGGCTTAACCACTAGGTGATGAGGGGTTTTTTTACTCTAGAGGACAAGAGCAGTTTTAGCATTTTTAGTATGCCTTTTTTCAACTATGTTTTTCCACTAATTAATTTAGTACACCCACACAAATTATATGCCTTTTTATAAGGATACGTGGGGCTTTCTTTTGATGCCATACTTGTATTTATAACCCATCATTTTGATCAATAATATTACTAATAATATAAAAGTGAAAGAATAAAAAACCGCAATATTTTTTGTAGGGTTTCCTATTATTATTTGAGGTCAATTAGTGCATTTTTAACAAGAATTGGATAAAAGATTTGAATAATTGCACGTACCTCCCAACTGTTCTTTTGTAGGATGAAAATTCCTACCATGATGTACCTCTTTTAGGAGATCAGACTGTGTGGTGTGTATATGAGTGTATAACATTGTTCCAGCAATAAAATGCACAGTAATGTTTGTTAAAACCTCAGTATATATCTATAAATTAGTCTGTATAAATACAATATTTTTATCTGGCTCTAAATAATTTATTCAGCTAAGCACAGAGCTGTCAACAGGTCATGAAACTACCTACACATGTTAATTGCTTTGCTCGCCAGTCCTGCCAAAACAGCACCACCACCTAAAACAAGTGTTCCTCCCGCTTTGCCATTTGAAGCACTGGGTGGTGTGTTCCCTCCATCTCTCTGATTCACAATCAGAGTGGCAGTGAACAGAGACAAAGGCTCTTTGTCTCCATTTGCACATGTGATTGCTGTAGCAGCGATCACGTGTAAGGAGCCACAGGGTAATGGCTTGAACTGACTGCTCCAGTTCTGGAGTAGTCATTTACCTGCTCCCTGCCATGATAACAATATGTCCTGAGGCAAACTGTGATCATTAACCCTTGATGTTCCAGGACTGTCATCAGTCCACAAAGGAAGGAATTGTGTGAAGGTCCTGGCATGTCATTTGGCATTAATAGATTATAATAAAGTTTGCAGAGAAATGGGGAATAAGAACCAGGCTTCACAATTATTTAATAAAAAAAAATTTGAGATTCTCTGAGTACGAACATAAAGCACTTGCCCATAATTTTGGAACTGGACTGCCCTTTTGGGAGGGATTAGTCTAAAATGTACGTGGAAATGTTTCCCCCGTAATGGCACTACAGAGCTAAAATGTGATCCTGTTGAGCGGTGACTAGCCGTAGCCATTGTGCTTTATGTTATTCAGCAGAGCCTCTCACAATTTTGCATGTATTTTGAATACTCTTTAGGGGTCTCCCTAATAGTGAAAGGAAATCCAGCTGCACCTCACTGATGAGGTACAAGAAGGCTGAAACATACTTCTGGGGTTAGCTGAGGAGAACTGACCGTCATTTTGGAACTGGACCGCCCACACAGCCTCTCACAATTTTGCATGTATTTTGAATACTCTTTAGGGGTCTCCATAATAGTGAAAGGAAATCCAGCTGCACCTCACTGATGAGGTACAAGAAGGCTAAAACATACTTCTGGGGTTAGCTGAGGAGAACTGACCGTCATTTTGGAACTGGACCGCCCACACAGCCTCTCACAATTTTGTATGTATTTTGAATACTGTTTAAGTGTGAAGGGCAATCCAGATATGGACCTCTTGCTCTCAATGACAGCCATTTTGGAACTGGACCACCCTTTTAGGCGGAATTAGTCTAATATATACGTGGAAATTTCACCTCTGTAATGGCACTAGACAGCTAAAACGTGATGTTGCTGAGCGGTGACTAGCTATAGAACAAGCCATAGTGCTTTATATTTGTCCTCAAAACCTCTCACAATTTTGGATGTATTTTCAATTATTTAAGTCAGGGCTATCCAAGTTCAGTCCTCAAAGGACACCAATATGCCAGGATTTAAGGATTTCCCTGATTAAGCACAGGTGAGTTAATCAGTGGATCATTCATTTTGACTGACTACCCTGTGCTTAAGCAGGAAAATCTGTAAATCCTGGCTTGTTGGTAGAGGTTGAGGACTGAACTTGGACAGCTCTGATTTAAGTCATAAATATCATTTAAAAATGCAATATAATCTAAAAATAAGCAATTATTCTAGATAAAATTGAAAATGAAAAAATATTTTTTGAGGTCAGTCAATGACTGGGTAACGGTACTGCACTAGATATACAGTAGTTTACTTGGAGTTTGCAAAAGCGATAGATAATGTACCTCTGGACAGGTTCCTGAATAAATTAAAAGGATTTGAAAAGGGAATGATATGTGTACGTGCATAGAGAAGTGATTATTTGATAGAATACAGGGAGTTGTTGCAAATATAACTTTTTCAAGTTGGTGTAAGGTAAGTGGAGTGTAAAAGAGTCAGTCCTGGACCCAATGCTTTCTAATTTGTTTATTAATGATCTTGAAGTGGGTATGGAAAGTAGGTAGTGTCTTAATCAATATTTTCAAGGTCAACATAAAGACATTTCTGAGGAACTATTTACCCAAAGAGCTGAACCAAAAAACAAATGGTCATACATTAAGACTAGAGAAAATATGCTTTTTTACAAAAACAAGGGTAAGGATTTTTTATAATTAGAACAGTAAGGTTGTGGAATTCTTCAAGAAGCTGTGTCTGCAGAACCTATAGATGTTTTCAAAAAAGTATTGGATACCTTTCTAGTTCAGAAAACGTATAGAGAATTATGACATTTAGTTTCAAAGCATAGAGGACATTGTTCCAGGGAAACAGTTGACTACCTTTTGAAGTCAGGAAGGAATTTTATTGGAGATGGCTTCAATGGTTTCTTTAGCCTTCCTCTGGATCAACAAAGGTAATATAGCAAGGGCTGAACTTGATGGAAGCATGTCTTTTTTATCCTCATCAATTATGCTACTATGTTATAGTTACAATATTACAACATAGAACACTATGGGAGTAAATATCAGAACTCACAAAGTCATAAGCACCAATACTATAAAGGTTCTGGATTCTTCTGTAATAATCAATGATGACTGTCTGCTCATGCATGTCATGGATAGTACATAGAGTTCAAGTAACCAGATGAAGTACAAATGTGGGAAAGGGCATGACCTCAGTTTGGTGGGCCAAAATTTCCAGAAGCATGGTAACCATGGAGGGCTCTTCTCCACATAAATGATAGCATGAATAGAGCACACTATTGTGCACTGTTATCATCAATAATATCATCTTATACAGCTGCTAACTAAATTTTTTTCTTCATTTTAATAGATCATCTATTGATTAGAAGCATACATATGAAACTAAATCTTCTTGAATGTTAATTACAGGTACTAATACTCTCCTGTGGCCTTCAGGTATTTACTCTGATTAGGCAATGTGTGATGACAACCAGACTCAAGTCACAGAGATTCTACTCCTGGGATTCCAAGGTTCCATCAGTTTCAAAATTCCACTCTTTACAGTCTTCCTATTAATCTACATTGTGATACTAAGTGGAAACTTTCTTATTATCTGTTTAGTGACAACTAGTGAACATCTTAAAACTCCAATGTACTACTTTCTCAAACATTTAGGTTTTGCTGATGTCTTTGTCACCACCAGTATTGTTCCAATGATGCTAGACATCATATTACATGGTAAAATGACAGTTTCTCTAGTTGCTTGTATAGCACAATTATATATTTTCGCTGTTTCTGGAGTTGTGCAATGCTTTCTTCTTGCAGTGATGTCATATGACAGATATCTGGCCATCTGCAACCCTTTGCATTACATTTCCATTATGGAGCCAAGTGTTTGCCTCAGACTGGTTATTGGGTCTTGGTTGTTAGTATTTATTCCAGCACCTACTGGAATAACTCTGATGAGCCAACTACACTTCTGTGGTCTCAATTATATTGACCATTTCTTCTGTGATTTTGGACCACTTGTGGCATTGTCTATTTCAGACACATCAGTACTGATCTTGCAAGACTTTATATTTTACGTAGCCATGATTTTTGTGCCATTTGCCTTCATCATTATATCCTATGTCTGTATCTTCATCACGATTCTCAGGTTCCCGTCCAGTATTGGAAGAAAGAAGTTTTTCTCCACCTGCAGCGCTCACCTTACAGTTGTGTGCACATATTATGGAACATTGAGCATAGTTTACATGGGTTCGTACATCGAACAGTCTTTTAACATAAACAAGCTTCTATCTCTGTTTTACACTGTGATTACACCATTTCTGAATCCCATCATTTACAGCTTGAGGAACAAGGAGATCAGAGGAGCTCTGGAGAAATACATTAAGAAGGTTAGATGGACAGTAAATTATAATTTATGATATGTAACACAAAAATAATTAAATAAATAAATAAATATTTAAAATAAAAAAATCATAACTTGAGTCACTTTAATTCTAAATCAAATTTTTTTTAATTATAATTACTAAAACATAATTACTAAAACACTGCTTGTCATTTAAGATGTTCTCTATCCATATACAGATGAAACAAAGCTTATCAGCTCAAGATTGCTGTCAGTAGTTCCTTATAATACATGTAACTGAGATGTTGTAGTGATACTACCATTCAAAAGTTTGGGGTCACTTAGAAACGTTCTTGTTTCTGTTATGGGAGCAGCTTGACCGTATGGTACGTAAGCAGTGCCCATCACACCAATCCAAATTGTGGGAGGTGCTTCAGGAAGCATGAGGTGAACTTTCTTCGCATTGCCTCAACAAATGCCAAAGAATGTCAAAGAACTGCAAGGCTGTAATTGCCGCAAATGGAGGATTCTTCGACAAAAGCAAAGTTTGAAGGACACATTTATTATTTAAATTAAAAACCATTATTTCTAACCTTGTCAGCATCCTGACTCTATTTCCTATTCATTCTGCAACTCATTTAATGGAAAACAAGGACATTTCTAAGTGACCCCAAACTTTTGAACTGTAGTGTATATGTTTGAAAAAATTAAATAATGCATTTGAAAAGAAGATTTTTACATTATGCATGTATCTCTATAGCTCACACAAACAATTAATATGCATAGAAGAAGGCAGAATGAGAGTTTTATTAGTTCAAAACAGTAAAGAGTGGGATATGAAGATGGAAACCAATATCATCATCACTACTATTATGGTCATATGAGTCTAAATCTCATTTATCACAGCAAGATCATAAAAATGGTGCATCCACTCTGCACATTAGTAGTGTTAATGGGGGTATCAGTGACAGTTATATGGGACAGGAAGTGGTGGACTTAGTTCCTAGTCGTAGCTCCCCCCACCCTGAAATCATGGGTGAGGGATTATTTTTCATTTGGGACTGTACATCTGTCATCAGTTGCAATTTTCACACAATATGACAAGTTTGTGAAGAGAGAGAAGGAGGGATCACATTTTGGCACATCTCTGCAAATCTCCCCTAATAAAGAACATGCAGTATAACAGCACTAGATGTATGTTAGACATGTTGAACACCACAAGCACAAAGAAAAAAAATCATGTGCTGCTGTCACAGAAACACTGTGATCCAAAACTGTACACAAAGGTGCGTGAGGCAAGTGCAACCCCCCACTATAAGCCAGGATAATATCACTGTTGTTCCCCCCGGTGCCCTCAGGGTCCTTCTCTACACTGCGGATTTTGCCAGTAGTACCAGCAGCAGACAGAAAATCTGCATATGTGAGGATCTAGTAACGTCTCCAGACATAGCACATTGTATGGTGAGAGGACCACACATGTCAGTGTGGAGCAAGGGAGAATGTGATGACTTTTTACCCTGTACAATATATCAAACTTATAGTAGGGATGGTAAATTATTTATTATTTATTATGACCATTTGGACTTGGCCACATTGACTGGCATCATCTGATTTCTTGGGTAATGGTTTAACATTGTCAACAAAAACTTCAATTTGGTGGTTGTGTCTGCAAACAAGTGTGATCCCTGTCCTTCCCCTGTTTCATAACACATCCACACACTGTGCACTTTGCAGTTGTAGATAACTGATCATTCCTTTCCTGCTCCAAAGAAAAATATTGCATCCACCTTGATTTTAGAGGAGGTGGAGAGGAGAAGTATTATGGTGACTGGAATACCACTGGAATTCGATTTAACTGGTGGTGGCTGTTTGTGGTGCTGTTGATTCTGCCTCAGCACTGGGGCTAGTAAAAAGCATCACCACTACATGTCCCATGTCACTGCTGCCGCTATATCCACCACCCAGTCTGTGGTGGTGATGATCCAAGTCCCACTCACATCACCATTACTATTGTCCTGTGCATGGTGGATAATCATATGACATTTTATGTTCAGATGATTCAACAACAGGCACTAAATTAGCAAACACCATGATGTCACTGGTGTGTGAGTGGCTGGCATTAGGGATGGGTGAAATGTCCTGTCTCAAAAGTAAAACAAGGGAAACTGGCACTTCTTGCTGAGCTGGAACTTTCCTGCAAAAGGGCAAATTTTCTACTTTTTATGGTCTAAGTATTGCACTAAAGTCAATGGTAAAGCTAAATTTCATCCCAAAACTATGAGTATTACCATGGTGCTAGTATAAAAGGTATCAATGACCCATAGGTTTTCAGTCTGTACTTGGGAATTAGAAATAAATTAGTATATTGTGATTTCTAGTGATTTTATCCACAAAAAACATATAAAATACACTTTTTTTTAAAGGTGTTAGAGTTTTGTTGGAAATAGACACTGGCAGTTGTTTTCTGGGTGTGAGTGTGAAGAAAGTAGAGTTAATCACCTCCAAAACATGTATGTTAGAGAAAGTGATAAGCCAGCCAGCCTGAAACTAATTGACCCAACATTGACAGGTACCAGATACCAACACATCTGACTAATGCGGCAATCAAGACAAATCTATACAAGGGGTACAACTTGATATACTGTGTGTACCATCCATAAAACAGCCACACTCCAATACATCCACAAGAACTAAAGAGACAAGGAAGGGAAGGATATACTGAGGTGTGGTACTGCACTGGTGTACCAATGATGCCTGAGTACTGTATTATTTAACTGTGAGCTTTACAGACAGTGTTTTCTGAAGTCAAGTCAACTCTGTTCTGTAGAATACTGTAAAATACCACTGCAGTAGTTCTTGTGAGAGAAAAATAATTGTGACACTATCCAGTAGTGTAGAGACAGAAATGGTGGAGCGAGTTGCTTGCAAGTGTAGTGAGTGTGGGCGTCTGAGTGTTAGTGACTTGTATACAGTGACTGTGACAGAAAGGGACAATTTCCCAATCTGAAACAACTGATGGTAAGGAGTGCCCTGAATAAAAATACAAAAAATGGCACATTTCCCTACCTGCAAAAGAGATGTGAAAGCTGTGCACACATTTACACCATGGACAAGATACCAATTCCAAACACACAGTTACACTATAAGATCAATGGTACCTTCACCTGTAAATCATCCAATGTAATATACCTCATCATGTGTGCAAAATGTCCTACAGCTCTGTATGTGGGTGAAACTGGACAGCCATTACATAAGAGTTTTAATTCCCACAGATCCCATGTTAACAACAAAAAGACAGAGACACCAGTGGGAGAACATTTTTGCCAAAATGGACACAGTGTCAGAGACATCAAATTTTCTTTATTAATGGGACTGTTCCGCACTCAGAGAGAGAGAAAAATATGGGAGGTAAAATTAATTATCCAATTTGGAGCTTTGAGTTATGGTTTGAATAAAGACAGAGAATTCCTGACACATTATCACTTTGGATAAACCTTTATGACAGCCCCCTGGGAGCTTAAAGGGATAGTAATACTTCGTTTTAACTTTTTTATTTTGTAGGCATTAAAAAAACATGAAGAACGATATAAGTCTTATCTCTCAAACCTTTATGGTTTAAGAGATATTCACAAACAAAGTATTCCCCCCCTGTTCAACCAGATCAGAAGGGAGGTGTCCAGGTAGACTGCAGAGAGGGACAATCTTCAATTAAGATAAGGGAAAAAGCTGAAAAACTTGTCAAGGGGGGAAGGGCTTTCATTGTTTTTATACAAAGAAGATTGTCCCCTTCTGTTATCTGTCTGGTCTTACAACCAGATTCACATCTGAGAAGAGATGACTTACACTAGGAAAAAGGGGCGGGAGGGGAAAACTTTGCTTGTGAATATCTCATAAACCATAAAGGTTTGAGAGGTAAGACTTATATCATTCTTCATGGTTTTTTAATGCCTACAAAATAAAATAAAGTTAAAGCAAAGTATTACTATCCCTTTAAATACCTTGGACCACTCAGAGAGAAGACTGCAATTTACAGCACTCTCCTCTACCATTGACTGATCAATGAACCAGAGTCTGAACTAAAGTTCCTTATCTGATTTCCATTCCCTGCATTGTACACACTTACTGCTCTGCTCGCTGTGGTCTTTCCCCTCCCCTTGGGTGTATAATGTAACCTGTTGGCTGCTTCACCGCAGCTGCGGCCTGAAGATTATACGGCACCGCACCTTGCTCTGAAGGGGGTCACTTGCCGATGCAGTTCTGCCTGCCTTTACTTACCTGCGCACCCAGATCTACTACCTTTGGCTCTGGCCCCGGTGTGTTGCCGTCAGCTTCTTGTATACTTGTGGAGTCCGCGGCTGGAGAGATGCTGTGGAGGCGGACCGTGGCTGTGTCTGGGTGATCCTGTTGGGAGCTACTAGAGTTGTGTGAATGCACTGCGCTGCTGGATGCCTGCACTCCTGCTTGTGGAACGGATCCTTCTTCAATTGTTGATTCCTATGAGTTGCCTGGCTGGGGAGGCCTCATATAGCGCCGCTGCTGCTTCCCCCCCCCCCCCTTACTAGTGCACCATCCTATTTGTTGTTTTATCTATCCCTGTTCCCCTTCCCTCCCAATAGGTACACAGGCTGCTGAGTCTATCTCTGGAGACTCTGGATGGAATTGATCCTGCCCTACTGCTGGGACTCTGGGGTACACCTCAGCTACTATCTACTACAGCTCTTACTCCTGCTTGACATCTCACCCCCTGTTTGTTACACTACCCTCTTTTTGGAACCCCTCCTATCCCATGTATGATTAAACTTCAGGTGCTCCACTGCTGAGTTTTTCTCCCTGTGGAATCTGAATGCAGCTGTCTTCTCTTGGAGTCAATTATCCTGGATGTATGTAGTGGAGATAACACTTCATTAAGAACTTCCTGATGTTGTCCATATCCTGTGAATCATTGTTTATACTATGGGAGCTATTTCTGTATACTCCATCCCTGTCTGTCGCCTCACCTTATTTGTGTAACCCCTTCTGCCCCATGTAATATAGAGTCCTTTTGGTGTTCTGGTTCTGCTTCTTCTCAATTTACTTTTCATATCATGCACTTGGACATCATGGTTCCTGTGGTATAATTTTCTTCAGATTTCCTGGGGTGTCTGATCTCTCGCTGCATGGCCTCGATTCACTACAGCATTCTTCTTTGTGTTGCTCCTCACCAGCTATTTGATATGATGGGCAAAAAGTCTAAATCAGGTGAAATCTAAAATAGACTCAGCCAATTCGCCAGGAGGCAGATGGAGGAGGGTGAAGTCCAAGCTATCATGGAACACTCTTCTGCTCCGTCATCACCCTCACATTCAACTGATAATGGTTATACCGCTGAGTCACATTTTGCGGAACTGATGGCTGCCATTTCTAATTGTCAAAATATTCTGACCACTAAGATCGATTCAGTGCAGATGGAATTGAATTTGCTGCGGGCAGGGATGCGATCCTGAGAATGGTTCACCTTAATAGTCCTATTATGTGCAGTGATGCTCGCATTTCCATTTACCCTGATTTCTCAATGGAGGTACAGCACCAAAGAATGAAGTTTCAGGAGGTGAAATGCAAATTATGCGAGAAGGAGATCAAATACGCTATGCTTTACCTAGCTAAGCTGCGTGTAATTCACAGTGGAAGCACATCCTTCTTCTCGTCCGAGGTTGAGTCTATGAACTGGCTCGAGGCTTTGTAGTTGGGAGAGATATGTATGCCTGGCGGCTTGCACTTCATATTATTGATTGTGTATGATAATAATGCTTGCATTACTGAGTAATTTACCCTAAGGCTGAGAGGGGTGGGTGGTATACGAAAGTTATCCTATTGGTGTCATAAGTAGGTAGCTTGGGTACATGACTGACGATATATATGCGGATGTGCTACGGCATGTGTGCCCCCCTTTGGGTGGACATGCATCTCGTGGGACAATAGGTATATCTGCATATGTTATAGGTACTTTGTTTTGGGGGTTTCTAGCTAGGTTACATAATTACCAACATGTGTGGGGATGTGTTGCGGCATGCGTGCCCCCTGTTTTTGGGTGGGTATGCATCTCGTGGGACAATAGATGTGCCTATATATGTTATAGCTACTTTGTTTTGCAGATTTATGGCTTGGCTACACGAGGGGATATGCGTCTCACGGAGAAATATGTGTCCAATATATGTGGGGATGTGCTGCGGTGTATGTGTTCCTTCGGGGGGACATGCGTCTCACGGAGAAATATGTGTGCCTTTATATGCATGCTATCCTACTCATAGGTACTTCGATGATTAACATATCACACAATTGACAGGTTATCTGTCTTATATTTGACATTGATTATGTTTATGCTTTATATGGGCTCTCTCTCTCTTATTTGACATTGTAGTTTCAGTTACCGATGGTTATGTGCTATGGGTTCTTGGGCTGGCTGTGCTGGTGGGTCGCCTAGCAGTGCCTGTTGGTGCCGGGCGGCGCGGCTGCATAGCTGGTGTGAGCCTCCGTGGACACCCTTGGGACCATCTTAAATGTTTTGTAACTGTTGTACTTTTCATTTGTTTGGGTTGTGAGGTTTACTATGTGGGGGGCGTCCTGGGTCCGGCTTGGGATTTCCCTAGGGGTAATTTTTTGGGTATGGGTCCTCTTCCGGTTGGGGTTGGATGGGGACGGGGTGGTGGGTTTAGTTTTCCTTGTGGGACTGGGAGTTAGAATAGGAGATTTTTGTAATGGGTTTTGCTCTTTGGGAGACGGGCAGGAATCATTTACTTACTCCAATGGTTATGGCTAATAAATTGATTTCTATCATTTCCTGGAATGTTCGGGGACAGAATGATAGCATTAAACGCTCTCTAGTTCTGAATTATGCCAGGAAACACAGATTGGATATTTTACTTCTCCAGGAGACCCACTTACAAGGTGGAAAAATCTTGGCTCTTAAGAGACCATGGGTGGGGCGTCACTATCATGCAAATTTCTCTACTCATGCAAGGGGAGTCTCTATTTTGGTCAGTAAGTCCCTACAATATGAACTGGTGGATTTGAAAACTGATCCATTAGGTAGATACATTTTTTTGGACTGCTTGGTCTCTGACATCCCAATGCGCCTACGTCTCCACGTGGGTAGGGATTTTTCAACTAACAGTTGGCGATTTCAACCATATTGACAGAGGTGATGATGTTTCCTATGACTCCTTTTTACTTGCCTCTTCTACCTATAATACTGCACTAATGGAGCAAAATGTAAATTTAATGATGTTTCAGAAATAGAAATTATTTGAGAATGGGTATAGAGCAGGGAAACGTATGTCCCACTTAATAGGAGCCAGGGAGGGAAGACGTTCCATAACATCTATATACAACAATGCTGGAAACCTTGTGCATGATGAAATGGACGTCAATGCTGTGTTTGCAGGCTTCTATTCCGATTTATACACAAAACAAATTGTTTCCACTTGTCGGCAGATAGAGGTGTACCTGGAAGGGATTTCTCTGCCGTCCTTGTCTCTTGATTAGAGACAAATGCTGGGCTCCCCCATCTTGCTGCGTGAGGTTGTAGCGGCTATTAATTTGCTTCCTGCGGGTAAGTCTCCTGGAGGTGACGGGTTGCCGGCTGAGTGGTATAAGGGGTACGCTGACACGCTGGCTCCACAATTGCTTAATACTTTCTATGATGCCTTGGTGGTGGGCAGATTGCCGACATCTCTTACTGAAGCAACGATAGTGGTGCTTCCTAAGCCGGGTAAAGATCTGACCAAATGTGACTCATATTGGCCTATCTCTTTGCTTATATTGGATGCTAAAATTCTCGCCAAGGTACTGGTGGCTAGACTCAGCCTGTTGATCTCTAATCTTATTCATTCAGACAAGGCGGGATTTATGCCCGGGAAGTCTACGTTTCATAATCTTAGGAGATTATTAACTCACTTGCATTTGAACCACCACAGAGTAGTGGTCTCACTGGATGCATCCAAGGCATTTGATTCTGTGGAGTGGACTATCTTTGGTGTACACTCCGCGGGTTTGGATTTGGGCCAATTTTTTGGAAGTGGGTTCGACTTCTTAACACGGACCCGTCTGCTAGGGTTCTGACTGGGTCAGTCCAGTGCGGGCCTTTTGGGCTCGGAAGAGGTACGCGACAGGGATGTCCATTGTCGCCGGCTCTGTTTGCACTGGCTATTGAGCCATTGGCCAGATTGATTTGTAGCGATCCGATGGTGGAGGGGTTTCGGATGGGTAATAGGGAGGAAAAATTGGCATTGTACTCCGATGATATATTATTGTTATTGGGAGACTCCCCCAGGTCTCTTCCACGTATTCTAGCTTTGGTGAATACGTAAGACAATTACTCAGGATTGCGAATCAATTGGGCTAAATCTTCCATGCTGCCTGTGGACCCGGTTGTAGATGGGAATCCTGGATTATCAATACCTTTAAGATATGAGTAATAGGTGAAGTATCTTGGACTTTTGGTAACTGCTTCAGTGAGTAGCTATCTGAGGGATAACTGGGAACCTCTAATTGACCATTTTAAATGTAAAACTATGTCTTGGATTTCACTCCCGTTGAACGTTATTGGTCTTTCTAACCTAATTAAAATGATATTTCTTCCAAGGTTCTTATATGTATTTCATGGTTCTCCCGTTCTTATGCCTAGAAGATACTTTACGGTAATTGATAAGATAATTAGGTACTTTTTCTGGTCAGGTGGCCCATCTAGGGTCAGGCTATCCTCCCTTAAATGTCCGGTGAGTGAGGGTAGAATTGTCCTCCCTGATTTCTACAAATACTATCTGGCTGCGCAGGGACAATTTTCATTAGCATATATACTACCAGATACCCTACATACTTTCCATAAAATTGATGAGTCTTTACTTAAACCAGGCTATTATTTGCCACATATTCCTGTATTGGGTCCAGATACACTTAAGGATTCACCTATCACATCTAGGACTACCTGTGCCGTATGGTCCCTTATTCAATCTGCTTCGAATTATGAAGCAAAGGATCCTGATGTTCCCTTTTGGGGTTCAGGGGGATTGGTATAGCTTTGACACTTAGATTTTGGACGGCTTTGGTTGACATATGGTATTTCTACACTCAGTCATCTAAACCAGGGCAATGTCCTGAAAATGTTTGAGCAGTAGCGTCTGGAGTTTTCCTAACCTACTACTTTTTTTTACTCCTATTTATGATTGAGGCATGCTCTGGAGGCTCTATGGGGTGCTAAGGCACCGTGTTTGAAGGAATTCCTTCAAACACGGGCTAAGAGAAGGTGGGCGCTTCGGCCTGTTTCGTTAGTATATGCGTGGCTAGAAAAGTGTTCTTTGGGTGAGAATGATGGGCTTAGGTCTAGATGGGAGATGGATGTGGGTACCCTTGAGGATTACGAGTGGGAAACGGCCTTGCGTAGTCCTGCAGCAGTGGCTTCCATGGCTAGACATCAGCTAATTCAGCTTAAAATTCTGTAGAGGTCTTATTACACTCCTGTGCATATTTTCAGGATGGGTAAGTTGGATGAGGACCGGTGCAGAAGGTGTGGGGAGGCAGGCACCGCTTTCTTGCACCTTCTGTGGGAATGTCCCCTGGTTCGTAGCTTTTGGGAGGACGTGATACGCACTGTGTTAGCTGTGGTACAGTGGGACCTATTGCTTTCTCAGAAGGTATGCATATTTGCTATTCTACCTGATCAACTTCACACTAATTTTCATAACGTATTGATTAGGGAACTGTTGGTTAAGCACAGAAGGTGGTGGCACAGTCGTGGATGTCAGAGCACCCCCCTAAACATTTCCATTGGATGGCCCTAGTGGCTAATAATCTCCCTCATTATAAGGGACTCTATTTGCATAGAGGCACCCCAAATAAATTCAACTTGATTTGGGGCTCCTGGACTTCTTATTGCAATGCTAGAACTCTTTACTAGTAGTCATTATGGAAGTGTTACTTATGGTTCTCTGAGCCGTGGGTGGTATCCTGGAGATTCTAGTTATCTATACTTGTATGGTTACCAACTAATTCATGCCTACGTTCTTATTTACTATTCCTAACAATAATTACTGCAGGAAGGATTGTGCTCGTCTCCTAGGGATGGTGGGTGGGTGTTATTGGGTTTTAGTACGGATATGGCGGGGGTTATAGTTTTATTCTATTCTATAGTTATATTCTATTATTAGGAAGACAGACAGGGTAATCTGTCACCAAGATCGCCACAATCGTACAGTTTGCTGTCTCCCGGGAGCTCGGGTTCGACATGTGGCTGATCGGGTTGATAGATTGTTGGGAGGGGCTGGGCATGACCCGGCTGTCATGGTACATGTTGGTACTAATGACAAAGTCAGTGGAAAATGGAGGTCCGTTAAGAATGATTTCAGGGACCTAGGATATAAGCTTAAGCAGAGGACCTCTAAGGTAGTATTTTCTGAAATTCTACCTGTGCCACGCGCTACATTAGAAAGGCAATGGGAGATTAGGGAGTTAAATGCGTGGATAAAGACTTGGTGTAAGCAGGAGGGGTTTGGGTTCCTAGAGCACTGGTCAGTCTTTTCCCTTGGGAGCAATCTTTATAGTAGTGATGGATTGCACCTTAGTGGAAGGGGGGCCACGGTGCTGGGTGATAGGATGGTTAGAAGGCTGGAGGAGACTTTAAACTAGAAAGGGGGGGGAGGGAGCTGCAACACAGGCTGGGGAAGATAGTATAATTGAGGGAATGGGATTAGAGAAGGGTCATGGGGGTGGAGAGGGGGAATGGGCTAGTTCAGCTAATAGGGAGTTGCCATTGTTACAGCCTGATAAAAGACAAATACATCTGAAAAAGAATGAAATCTTTAAGAATGGCAAAAAGATAAAATGTATGCATGCAAATGCTCGCAGTCTGGCTGGTAAGATGGGGGAACTAGAAATGATTGCAGTTCATGAGCAGTATGATCTGATTGGAGTGTCTGAAACCTGGTTAGATGATACGTATGACTTGGCAATCAATCTAGAGGGTTATTCACTTTTTAGGAGGGACAGGGTTAATAAAAGGGGAGGAGGGGTATGCCTATATGTAAAGCAGGCCTTAAAACCTAGTTTAAGGGAAGATATAAATGAAGGGTCCAATGAAAAGGTAGAGGCCTTGTGGGTTGAAATACACACTGGGGGCAGACATAATAAAAAGATATTGGTGGGGGTTTGCTACAAGCCACCTAATGTTGGGGAGTTGGAGGAAGCCCAGCTTTTACTGCAAATGGAAAAGGCTGCTAGGTCAGCAAAGGTAATTATAATGGGAGATTTCAACTACCCTGAGATTGACTGGAGCAATATGACTTCAGGCACAACAAAGGGAAATATTTTTCTAAGTATGATAAATGATAATTTTATGTCCCAACTAGTAGAGGAGCCAACTAGAAAAGAGGCCTTACTTGACCTAGTGCTCTCAAACGATTCTGACATTGTAAACAGTGTGCAGGTAAGGGAACATTTGGGCAGCAGTGACCATAATATTGTATCCTTTGAAGTTTGTTATGAGAAACCCAATAGCAAGAGTTTAACCAAAACATTCAATTTCAAAAAGGCTAATTTTACAAAGTTAAAAGAAGCTTTAAAGGATATCCAGTGGGATGTAATTTTCAAAGATAAAAATGCACAAGAGTCATGGAATGTATTTAAAATGCTCTTGGGCAAATATACATGTCAATATATACCATTGGGGAATAAGCACAAGAGAAGTAAAGCAAAACCAATGTGGATTAATAATGTGGTTAGCAGGGAAATGAGAAATAAAAAGCAGGCTTTTAAGGTGTTTAAGTCAAATGGGTCAGATGCATCATTTAAAAAATATAAAGAATGTAATAAAATCTGCAAACAAGCAATTAAGCTAGCTAAAATAGAAAATGAGCGAAACATTGCAAACGAGAGCAAGAATAACCCTAAACAATTCTACAAGTATATTAACAACAAAAAAGTTAAGGTTGATATTGGTCCTCTTAGGACTGAAACAGGTGAATTGATTAGTGAGGATAAAGCTATGGCTGAGACCCTAAATACGTTCTTTGCTTCAGTATATACAAAGGAAGCAGAAATGTCAAGCTATGGGCAAACAGACAAAACCATGGAATTTCCTCCAACATCTACATGGCTTACTGAGGACAAGGTCCAAAAGAGACTGGAAAGGGTTATAGTGAATAAAGCGCCTGGACCGGACGGTATACACCCAAGGGTACTTAAGGAACGTAGTTCAGTAATAGCAAAACCATTATACTTAATATTTATTGATTCGCTTTCATCAGGCATAGTGCCCTGTGATTGGAGGAAAGCTGATGTAGTTCCATTGTTTAAAAAGGGAGCAAGATCCAAACCAGGAAATTATAGACCTGTGAGCTTGACTTCCATAGTGGGTAAGATACTAGAAGGGTTATTAACTGATAGTATTCAGAACTATGGGAAGACAAACAATATCATTAGTAGGAATCAGCATGGTTTCATGAAGAACAGATCATGTCAGACTAATTTACTTGCATTTTATGAAAGAGTGAGTAGTAATTTGGACAGGGGAATTGCTGTTGATGTAGTGTACTTGGATTTTGCAAAAGCCTTTGACACAGTGCCTCACAACAGGTTACTGCATAAATTAAAAGGCTTCGGTTTGGGTGGTGGTATCTGTACATGGATTGAGAACTGGTTAAATGATAGATGGCAGAGAGTTGTTGTAAATGGAACTTTTTCAAATTGGTCTAGGGTTATAAGTGGGGTACCGCAGGGTTCAGTCCTGGGCCCAATGCTTTTTAATTTGTTTATTAATGATCTAGAAGTGGGAATTGAAAGTAGCATCTCAATCTTTGCTGATGACACTAAGCTATGTAAGGAAATAAATACAGAGCTCGATGTTTTTTCCCTACAGAAGGATTTAGATAAACTAAGTGAATGGGCAGAAAAGTGGCAGATGTCATTTAATGTAGATAAATGTAAGGTTATGCATTTGGGTTGTAGAAACAAACTTGCTACATATACTCTAAATGGGAAACAACTTGGGAAATCCTCATTAGAGAAAGATTTAGGTGTACTGATAGACAATATTCTTCACAGCAGTGTGCAGAGTCACTCAGCTGCTGCAAGAGCAAATAGAGTACTAGCCTGCATAAAAAGAGGTGTAGAAGCAAGGGATGCTAATATTATCCTACCTCTGTATAAATCCTTGGTTAGGCCTCATCTAGAATATGGAGTACAATTTTGGGCGCCTGTTCTAAAAAAAGACATTACTGAACTGGAAAAGGTGCAGAGACGTGCAACAAAACTGATAAAGGGATTGGAGGATCTGAGTTACAAAGAGAGACTAGCCAAACTGGGTTTGTTTACATTAGAAAAGAGACGTCTAAGGGGTGATATGATTACCATTTACAAATACATTCAAGGCCAATACAAAGAACTATCCAATGAATTATTTATGCAAAGAGCTGAGCTAAGAACAAGAGGTCATCCATTAAGACTTGAGGAAAGGCGCTTTCGACTAAAACACAGGCAGGGATTCTTTACAGTAAGGGCGGTAAGGCTATGGAATTCTTTGCCTCGGGATGCTGAGCTTGCAGATAATGTAACTGCATTCAAAAAAGCAATGGATGCCTATCTAGCACCGAACAATATTGACAGTTATGACAGATGGCTTCAAAGCAAATAGGATATTGAGCCGGGGAACTATTTGACACACTCACACACACACCTACATTGGAAATTGCTCCAGAGGGCTTTTTTGTTGCCTTCCTCTGGATCAACAGGGGTGTTATTGGCATGGGCTGGACTTGATGGACGCATGTCTTTTTTCAGCCTTATCTACTATGTTACTATGTTACTATGTTACTATGTAAAAATAAAAAATGGGACAGCTGTATCTTTAAGTTATGATATTTACTTGTTGTCTTACAGAATACATCTCACTTGCCTACTTTGTGTATTATTTGTGACTTTGTAATGTTTTATTACTGTCCTCTCAATAAAAATGTTTAAAAAAAAAAACAAAAAAAAACAACAACAACTCTATTTGCCTCCTGTATTACCTGGAGTACAACCACTTTCAGATTAGAAGGAACACCAGAAGAACATAAAAGGGGCCACGACTTGTAACAACATAAGGACTACTAAAAGTGGAAGGCACTGGGGGAAGAGTCAAAGAGTGCCCTTTGCTGTCACCCCCACCACCATAACACTCCCACAATCATCTTGTAGCTAAAACAATGATGTTAAGAAGTCCTTCTAAGTGCAGCCAACATACAAATACCAATTTCATAGAAAAAAACAAAAATTGGACAAAATTTATCTTAAAGTTTGCTCTTGGAATTGCAAACTTCCACTATATTAGCAGCTGACATGCTGCCCTACTCATTTGTTGAGAAGAATAGTTTTAAAGAAGTGATGTCATGTGGTGCACCCAGTTGGCATACAAGCTGCAAGGCTGCAATTATTATTGTAGGACAGCTGTGCCAGAGTTGTACAAGCTAGTGGTTAGTCTGGTGGACAAAGGTCTAGGAACATCTTATTCAATAAAGTTCACCCACAGATATGTGGACAAGTGGGCAAGGTAAAGAATACAATATTGTGAATGTTTACTGAGTGTCTTTCCCATCAGCAGGCAGAAGCAAGCAGCAGCAGGTCACCACAATGATTGCCAACACCTCTGTCAGTAGTAGCCAAGTCCAGCTGTATAGTAGAGCATAACTAGGGTCAGGGCAAAAAAGTGAGAAACATTTTCTGCATGACTTTATGCGGAAAAAAAACAGATGAGTTTTCTCTTTTTCTCTCCAATGCTAAATTTTCCTTCTTTTCACTTATTCCAGCAAATTTTTACTACTCCAACGCATTTTTGTCCTATTCTAACACATTTTTCTCCTATGTTTCCTATGTTGCAACATTTCCCAGCACAATATTACTTCTCCCGAAGGCTGTAGTGGAGAGATAAGTAGGTGAAAGTCAAAGTTGTGAGTCCTACAGCAACATATACCTTGAAAAATGTGTTATCATGCAGAGTGCATTTGTCCTTTGCCCACAACACTTACTTCCTGCTTAAGTGACACTGGCACATATTCATGATGATATCAAGTGATTAAAAAAGTAAAGTACATCCTACAATGTGGCAGATGTGTATGGTAGTGGTGGTGGGGGACTAGAATGGTTCGATTGGTGGGACCTTGACAAACTGCATCCACTCCAAGAGGAGAAGGACCATCATCATTTATTGCAACTGCTGCAGTGACCATTGCTGCAGTCAGTTTTTATACTAACACTTTACTCCCACGTCCCTGCACTTCCACCACCTTTCCCCTTCCCCTTGTGTATTTGCTGGACATTACTCAACTACTGTGTGTTTTTACTCTCTACAGTACACAACTGATGGAGTGAGATGTCTTGCCTTGGCCCTCAACAAAATTCTCAATGTCGTCTGTTGTCTATCAAGTCTGCCTCAGTCACAGAGCTCCCATCAGGCTCCCAGTCAACTGTCACCTAATATATTTATTTGTTTATTTATTTATGTATTCATTTTTTGATTTTTATTTTTCTTAACACAGACAGTCCAAAAATATATATAACTAAACTTCTTTGCCCAGACTTCCCCAGCACAGAGACAATAAAAGCAAAAGTAATCTGGACACCAGCTGCTTGTGTCTTGCCAGTCAGTCACACTGAATTTTAGGATATTTGGGGTCAACCGCCTTCCTCCCTTCTTCTTCTCAGACTCCCCTAATACAGTGAACAAATATGCTAAAACTAAGCTTTAATTGCCTTTTATTTGCTTATCTACTTTAGCTAAAAAGCATGCCATTTTACCTATCACAAACACAGAATGTTTTCACAACACCCCACCAACACAGGTACCCTCATACCCTCTTTATACTATGCTTTTGGGAAATAAACTAATATTTGTTATGTGTTTTGTGTAACAATGAAAAATAGAGAAAACTTTCATGTGATGGGGAAAAATGTCCCTTCACATTGATTTCAATGCAATTAGCTAGGTGAAAAAAGCCAGAAAATGCACTTTTCTTTGGAAAGTTTTTGCCAAATGAAAAGTGCCATTTTTTGCTAATTTTGGTTTGGTTTTCCCCCAACCCTAAGCATAACATCAACATGCAGATTTATGAATGGAGACCTCTGAGAGGCAGTCCAAAAAAACTGTAGATGTCATAAATAGGGATGGGCGAACATTTTCGCCTCAAACTGAAATCAGCGAATAATGGCACTTTCCGCTTAGCGAATAATTTCCTGCGAAAAGTGCTGATTTTCCTTTTTTCCTGCTCGCCTAGCTCATTGCATTGAAATCAATGGGAAGGAAAATTTTTCCCCACCACAGGAAAGTTTTCTCTATTTTTCATTGTTACACAAAACACATAACAAATATTAGTTTATTTCCCAAAGGCATAGTATAAAAGGGGTATGAGGGTGCCTGTGTTGGTGGGGTGTGGGGAAAGAATCAGTTGAACAGGGAATGTTTTTTTGGGGGGGTTATTTACTGGTAATGGCGGGAGGTAGTTAATACAAAATTAATCCTAAATACAAATAAACCCCCCGTAAGACAAGGTATAAAAGGGGTCTGAGGATGGTGCTTGTGTTGGTGGGTGGAGTTTGGGGAATGAATCAGTTGAACAGGGAATTTGTTTTGGGGGGTTTCTTGACTGATATTGGAGGGACAGTTAATAAAAAAATAAAACAATAAAACAGAATGTGAAATTTGTATGTAAAGTGATAGAGACAGGAACCCCCTGACATAAGCTGCCACTAGGGTGGACTGATTCTTGACTTGATAGAGCATTTTGTAGAGGATGATTTGTTAGATTTGATGTTACAGGCCTTTGTAGAACTTACACTTATTAGAGGCCCAAGCCCTGAAGAAACATTGATTTGTAGGACTTAGGCTTGTTAGAAACAAACCCCACCCCCCAAAAAAAAAAGTTTATGTTTTTGTAGGTCTATGAGTTTTTTTGCATTTTTTTGAAAGCACAAGCCTTAAGAAAAAAAATTAAATTCCCTACTGGACTGGTGCCAGTAGGTGACCTGTGGACCAGTGGCCACTGGCCATTGTCAAATGCCCTGATGTAGATGCAGAATTTGCAACTGCTGTTCTTGCTGCTGCTGAGTTGTTTAAGCAGCAGGATTATTAGGCAGCTGAAAGGGAATGGGATCAACAATAGCAGTAACATGGGTGATGGATGATGAAGGTTCCACTTGCCATGAATACCTCCAGTGATGCACCTGAGGAAGTAGCAGCACCATAACTAGCCCCAACCACATCTGGTATACGTGTTGCTGCTGGAAGTGGAACCTTTCCTTGTCCCAGATCACTTGTTGACCCCATTTCCAGTGTGTCCATTGTGGTCTGTGGCACACTAGCCTGCTCCTCAGCATCCTGTTGCCCTTGCACCTCAGCAGCAGAAGGAATTAGAACAGTTGCAAATTCTGCAAATTTCCAAATGCTCATTGCTTAATGGAGGAGATGACAAGAAATGTGACAGCGGATCCCCCAATGTCACACTTGCCATTTTTTGGTGAACCGAAGAAGGCAGACTGGTAGCACTAGCAGCAGGCACAGGCAGGTGATCTGTGCTCCTGCTGTTGATGGTGGAATTAGTGCGTTGGTGACAGTTCTGCCTTCTTCAGGATCATGTACCACAAGGACAATGCCGTGGGGGGAAGGGGGCTCCCAGGGTAAGGGGAATGGTGCGGGCTCCCTTGACTGCTAGTTTGGACACTTTAAATTCTTCCCCTCTACCACTCTCCTAACACTAGTTCATTTCAGCTGCTTCACCAGAACAGTTACTACTACTATCACCACACACACCAAGTTCAGCCCCTGAGTCTTCGTTACTATTAATTTGAGGATACTGATTATCCTTTAAACTCCTAATGCTAACAAGCTGCTGGACCTTAGTAGTAGTAGTAGTATCACTGGCAGGATGGTAAGTGTGACTTAGGGTCTCCTGCTCTCACACTTGGTATCATCTTCTCCTTCCTCCCCTCCTGAGAATTACAAGACACACTAACTGCAGCTTCAGCGCTGGTGGCAAAAGGTTCAGCACTTGTGGCAGTTTCTGCACTGGTGGCAGCAGGGGCAGTACATCTGACAGCAGGCACAGCACTGGTGGCAGCAGTGGCAGTACTTGCAGCAGGCACAGCATATATTAAAGCAGGTGCAGCATGTCTTGCACCAGGCACAGGCAGCTGACCTGTCCTGCTCTCACTACTACTATCTCCCTTTTGTTCCTCCCTTGACAGTAATTTCCCCAAAAACCCTAGGGGTGATTTAGGGGGACTGGCCAACATTGCTTCTGTAGTGTTCACTTCCTCCTCAGACTCAGACTCAGTGGACACATAATGTTCCTTCCAGTTCCTCCTTTTATTATTTTTAATCCTTCTCATCTATGAGCTTCCTCTGCCTCAATTTTGCCTCAGAATCACAGCAGAACAGCACAGCACGTCTACCTCACTCTGTAGCTGCTTCTATTGTGTTTCACTTCTTGGAATACGTCCCAGTTTTATAGAGAAAAGGCGAAAAACATGTAAAAATTTCTAGCCATTGAAAAAAAGGCAAAACATTTTGGACATTGGGTAAAAAATGTGAACATTTTAAACGTTAGTTTCAAAGCAGATTTTTCCAAGAAAAGGTGGACAACAAAGTGGTTTTCGCTGAATTTCCCATGATGG
Source organism: Rhinophrynus dorsalis (assembly GCA_037306005.1). Classification (NCBI taxonomy): domain Eukaryota; kingdom Metazoa; phylum Chordata; class Amphibia; order Anura; family Rhinophrynidae; genus Rhinophrynus; species Rhinophrynus dorsalis. The sequence continues at coordinate 552,510,092 of CM074721.1, forward strand.
AGAGAGATTTTGCCCACCCCTTGTCATAAAGAAACTGCAGCGATGGACTAATGGCTTGTACCCCACTGTATGAAAGCTGGCTTTGTGTCTGCTGACACTTGATCTAACATCATAGCTGCCCTGGGAATGGCAGATATGGTGTATATACCCTGCTTCACCCAAGTTCTCAACACGTATCAGTTCAACGAGTTTCTGAGCTCTATTGCTCTGTTTTCAGGAACTCAGTGAACATGTAAACCAAGCTATACTAAACTACCGCTTTAAAGGGATAGTAATACTTAAAATGTAAAAAAAAGTTGAATTTTTTAGGTGCGATATCACAGTGGCCTGAAATTGTACAGTGATGCTGTTGCTACACCATCCTATGAAGATTTATGGTCCCGGGTCAAGAGCTGTCCATAGGATTGTGTAGCAACAGCGCCATTGTACAGTTTCAGGCCACTGTGATATTGCACCTAAAACATTCAACTTTGAAAATTAATAACTTTTGAATGAAACACCTTTCAGCAGTGGGAGTACTCATGTTTTACTCAGGGGGATAAACCCTACAAGATATTTTTTTTTACATTTTAAGTATTACTATCACTTTAAATACCTGTCAAGGTTTGGCTAAGCGTGACTCTGATAATGCTGGAATGAAGCACTGAGGGTCCTTTGTACCTGGGCCCAAGTGGAGCAGAGTTGATCGATATGCTCATCCACAGCTGGAATTTGCTGCGTCTGGAATGAGTCCGGGAGCAAACATGACTGGAACCCATAATTGATGAGAAATGGGGAGATCCCGGATGATGAATTACCTGCACAATTCCTGGCGAATTCTGCCCACGGCAACAGGTCATCCCAATTATCATGATGATCGGACACAAAACATTGTAGAAATTGTTCCAATCCTTGATTGTCACGCTTGGTGGCCTTGTTGGTCTGGGGATGGTAGGCATAAGAAAAGGATAACCATATGCCCATCTGATCACAGAATGGCCTCCAAAACCTGGACACAAATTGGCTCCCTCGGTCCGACACCAGCACCCTGGGTACGCCATGCAACCGAAATACTTCTCTGGCAAAGACAACAGCCAACTCCTGGGTGGAGGGAAGGCCAGGAAGGGGCTCAAAGTGTGCCATCTTAGAAAATCTGTTGACCACCATCAGAATGAATGAACACCCCCTAGACAATGGCAATCATCCCAAGAAATCAATAGAGACATGGGACCAAGGACACTCACCATTCGACACTTTTTGAAGCAAGCCAACAGGGAGATGTCTAGGGGACTTGGCATGGACACAAGTGGTGCATGCTGCCGTGAAAGTGGTACAATAAACACGTAAGGAAGGCCACCAGAATAACTGTGAAAGAGACCAGATCAATTGGTCCCTGCCAACATGCCCTGCTGCTCAAAATACAATCTGGCTGAATAATGGGTACCAGAGTCTCGTCTTTTTTCCATCTCAAGACCAAATTTCCTGGACAGGGCATCTGCCCTAACATTCTCGGAACCGGGCAGGTATGATACAAAAGAATTAAAACAAGACAGAAACAAAGCCTATCTGGCCTGTCGAGAGGACAATCTCTTAGCCTCAAAAAGGTAGGTTAGGTTTTTATGATCTGTCAAGATCAACACCGGAGTTCTAGTACCTTCAAGTAGGTGACGCCATTCTTTAAGTGCTAGAATAATTGCCAAGAGTTCTCTGTCCCCAATTTCGTAATTACTCTGAGCACTAGACAATTTCTTTGAAAAAAAACCACAGGGCTTTAGCATACTACCCGGTTCCAAGCGCTGTAACAATACTGCCCCGACCCCAGTTTCAGAGGCATCAACCTCCAAGGTAAATGGAATGTAGGGGTTGGGGTGGGAAAGCACAGGAGCAGAAGCAAATGCAGATTTCAGAGTCAAAAAGGCTTGTTCAGCTTCCTGAGACCATTGGGAGGGGTTAGCACCCTTGTGCTTGAGGTCGGACAGTGGCTTTACAATCATGGAAAAGTCTTTAATGGATTTTCTATAATAATTGGCAAAGCAAAGAAAACGTTGGATAGCCTTGAGACCCTTTGGACGTGGCCATTGCAGAACTGCTGCGAGCTTCTATTTGTCCATTGCAATGCCATCTTTAGATATCACAAAGCCCAGACAAGGCACCATGGACTTGTGGAACTCGCATTTCTCAGTCTTGCAGTAGAGTTTGTTCTCACAGAGTCTAAGCAAAACTGCGGTCACATCCTTAATGTGTTGCGACAAGGTGGTTGAATAAATGAGTATATCATCTAGATACACTACTACACAAGACTGGAGCATGTCACGGAGGATGTCATTGATAAACTTCTGGAACACTGCGGGAGCGTTACATAGCCCAAAAGGCATTACTAGATATTAATAGTGTCCAGACCTAGTATTGAATGCCGTTTTCCACTCGTCACCGGCTCTTATTCTGATTAAATTTTAAGCTGCACGTAAGTCTAATTTAGTGAAAATGGAAGAGTATCACGGTGCCCGTGCTATGATGGTGATATTCTGTCAGTCTCTAACTACTGCTGACGCTTATTAGCTGTAGTAACTTGGTTCTGCCCAGTATTTGCCCTTAAAGGGATAGTAATACTTCGTTTTAAACTTTATTTTATTTTGTAGGCATTAAAAAAACATGAAGAATGATATAAGTCTTATCTCTCAAACCTTTATGGTTTATGAGATATTCATAAGCAAAGTTTCCCCTCCCGCCCCTTTTTCCTAGTGTAAGCCATCTCTTCTCAGATGTGGATCAGGTTGTATGACCAGACAGATAACAGAAGGGGACAATTTTCTTTGTATGAAAACAATGAAAGCCCTTCCCCCTTGACAAGTTTTTCAGCTTTTTCCCTTATCTTAATTGAAGATTGTCCCTCTCTGCAGTCTACCTGGGCACCTCCCTTCTGATCTGGTTGAACGGGGGGGGGATACTTTCTTTGTGAATATCTCTTAAACCATAAAGGTTTGAGAGATAAGACGTATATCATTCTTCATGTTTTTTTAATGCCTACAAAATAAAATAAAGTTAAAACGATGTATTACTATCCCTTTAAATACTGGGCCTTGTCACCTCTCAGGTGCCCTTTCGTGGTGTTTCCGTTACCAGCGCTTGTTCCAGTTTTCGTGTGATCTCTGTGTACCGATCCGGACTGCCTGACTACTCTGCTGTATCTGTTCCTGCCTGTACACTGATCCGGACTGCCTGACTACTCTGCTGATGTTCCTGCTCTGTGTACCGACTCGGATTGGCTGACGTTCCTGCTCTGTGTACCGACCCGGCCCAGCTGACGTTCCTGCTCTGTGTACTGACTCGGATTGGCTGTTTCTGCTCTGTGTACCGACCCGGCCTGGCTGACATTCCTGCTCTGTGTACCGACTCAGATTGGCTGACGTTCTTGCTCTGTGTACCGACCCGGCCCGGCTGATGTTCCTGCTCTGTGTACCGACTCGGATTGACTACTTTCCTGCTCTTTTTACCAGCCCGGTAGGGCTACTTCTCCTGTCTATAAGTGCTGCCTGCGGTCCCCTTCCAGTCCTTGGTTTGGGGTCCTCCTCCGGGCCTTTGTCTCTGGACTATTCCATTGTGCCTCAGTGCCACTCGTGCAGTCTAGTCTCGGTTCGGTCATTGTCAGGTGGGCAACATTTCAGTGTCTATTCCATCAGTGCACCACGGTACGCTTGACCCTCCTTCCTGCCTATAGCTGAGGTTGGTGTTACTTTGGGTGCTTCAGGCTGTGCTTACATCAGGCAGTCATTACTGGTTTTAGTGTTTGTTAACCCCTTCGGTGAAGGTGTCACTTATCATCTGATTATTCTACAGTGCAGTCTCTGTTGGGCTCCCTCCCGGGCATACTGTCTCAGTCCTCCAATACTGTTAAGGCAGCCCTAAAGTTATCCTGGTCCTCCGTTGTCTACTGGGCGTTTCTCGCTACTCAAGCACTCCCTACAGAGTGGGAGTCTCAAGGGCCTCGCACTATTAGGGCCTGTTAGCTGTCCTGGCCTAATAGTAACCCGTTCCTTGCCGTCTCGGTTTGAGTTTCACACGAACATTGCCTGACCTGTGTCAGTATACTGTAAATCTGTATTGTACATATACTGGACCCGTGTGGGTATATATATATATGTATATATATATTGATATAACCTGTCCTGTGTCAGCACTGTATTGTTTTACCTTTACTGCTGGACCCGTGAGGGTTATCATCTCTGAGCCTGTTCAATAAAACTGTGTTTTATCTCACCTACTGTGTCTGAGTGTCAATAAAACAATTACAGTACGAAAGGGCCATGACCTCAGATGGTACAGTTGAAGGTAATGCACAAAGTATCCATTGGCGGATGGATTTACATGAACAGCATTTGGACCAGTTGGTACTGACCGTTCATACCATTCTAGAATGCACCGCTCATCTAGATTCAAGCCTCGGTGGTCTCTTCCCCGTTTCGACACGGTAGCTCAATCCCTGACACAAGTAGCCTCGAACAAAGGGCTAACTGCCACAATCCCGTTACCGCTAAGATATGATGGCGAACCTACCCTGTGCAGAGAGTTTATCAACCCAAGGGACTCAAGGCTATCCAGCGGTTTCTCGGTTTTGCCAATTATTATAGGAAATTTATCCGAGACTTTTCCACGATTGTTAAACCACTGTCTGATCTTACGCATAAAGGTACTAATCCTTCCCAATGGTCTGAGGCTGCTGAACAGGCATTTGTGACACTTAAGTCCGCTTTTGCATCCGCTCCTGTGCTATCCCACCCTAACCCCTCCCTTCCATTCACTTTGGAAGTTGATGCCTCAGAGTCTGGTGTAGGGGCAGTGTTGTTTCAACGTCCTGTTCCTGGGAGAATATTGAGACCCTATGGGTTCTTCTCTAAAAAGTTGTCTGGTGCCCAGAGTAAATATGAGATTGAGGACAGAGAACATCTGGCTATTATCCTTACTCTTAAAGAATGGTGCTGGAAGGTACTAGGACTCCAGTGTTGATCTTGACAGACCATAAAAACCTGACGTACCTTTCAGAGGCTAAGAGGTTGTCCTCTCGACAGGCCAAAGGAACTTGTTTCTGTCCCTCTTCAATTTCATTGTATCCTATTTGCCTGGTTCCAAGAATGTTAGGGCAGATGCCCTGTCCAGGCAATTCAGTCCAGAGATAGATAAAGATGAGGTCCCCGTACCCATCATTCAGCCTGATTGCATTTTAGCTACCTTACGTACCAGCATCACTTCGGCCCTGGGGGGAAGAGATTCTTGCTACCCAGGCTGCTGCTCCCCCTGACACCCCAGTGGGCAAGTGTTTTGTAGCGGAGCCATTTCGTACCTGCCTGCTCTAAACATATCACGCATCCCGAGCAGCTGGGCACATAGGGAGAGATCAATTGATCTGGTGTCTTTCACAATTGTTCTGTTGGCTTTCTATACGTATATATATTGCTGACTGTACCGCATTTGTAGCAGCTTGTACTACATGTGCCCGTGCCAAGTCCCCTAGACACCTCCCAGTTGGGTTACTTCAACCTGTGCCTAATGGCAAGCATCCTTGGTCCCACGTCTCCATTGATTTCCTGGGAGAGCTGCCAGTTTCTAGGGGTTACACTTTCATCCTGGTGATAGCAGACAGATTCTCTAAGATGGCACACTTTGTGCCCCTTCCTGGCCTTCCCTCAGCCCAGGAGTTGGCTATTGTTTTTGCCAGAGAAGCTTTTCTGTGGCATGGGGTACCCAGGGTACTGGTGTCAGACCGCAGGAGCCAATTCGTGTCCAGATTCTGGAGAGCGTTCTGTGATCAGATGGGCATACAGTTGTCCTTTTCATCTGCCTACCATCCCCAGACCAATGGTGCCGCCGAGAGTGCCAGTCAGGGATTGGAACAATTCCTAAGTTGTTTAGTGTCCGATCATCATGATAATTGGGCCGACCTGTTGCCATGGGCAGAGTTCGCCAGGAACTGTGCAGTTAATTCATCGTCCGGGAGCTCCCCGTTTCTCATCAACTACGGGTTCCAGGCATGCTTGCTCCCGGACTCATTTCAGATGAAGCAGATTCCAGCTCTGGACAAGCACATCGAGCAACTCCGCTCCACCTGGGCACAGGTACAAAGAACCCTCAGAAATTCATTCCAGCGTTATCAGAGCCATGCTAATCGCAGACAGTTGCCGGCAGTCTCCTTCCAGGTTGGGGATAGGGTATGTTTATCCTCCAGAAACCGCAATTTGCAAGTTCCTTGTAATAAGTTGTCTCCCTGGTTCATTGGCCCTTTCAAAGTTTTACATAAAATTAACCCAGTCTCGTAATCCCTGGATCTTCCAGCATCCATGCGAATTCACAATTTGTTCCATGTATCCCTTTTGAAGCCGTTGATATGCAACCGTTACACTACCATTCCTGCGGTTCCCGGTCCTGTCCAAGTACAAGGTCAGGAGGAGTACGAATTTCAGAATAGCATTGACTCAAGAAGGTTCAGAGGGAAATTACATAATTTGGTCCATTGGAAGGGCTATGGTCCTGAAGAGCGTTCCTGCGTTAACCAGAATGACCTCCATGCTCCTAGGTTACTGCATATATTCCATTCTAAATACACTTAGAAACCAGGTACCTCCTCTAGGAGAGGGGGTCTTTGAGAGCGGGGTACTATCACGGTGCCCATGCTATGCTGGCGACATTCTGTCAGTCTCTGTCTACTGCTGACGCTTATTGGCTGTAGTAACTTGGTTCCGCCCAGTATTTGCCCTTAAATACTGGGCCTTGTTACTTCTCAGGTGCCCTTTCGTGGTGTTTCCATTACAAGCGCTTGTTCCAGTTTTCGTGTGATCTCTGTGTACCGACCCGGACTGACTGACTACTCTGCTGTATCTGTTCCTGCCTGTGTACCGATCCGGACTGCCTGACTACTCTGCTGACGTTCCTGCTCTGTGTATCGACTCGGATTGGCTGATGTTCCTGCTCTGTGTACCGACCCGGCCCGGCTGACGTTCCTGCTCTGTGTACTGACTCGGATTGGCTGACGTTCCTGCTCTGTGTAACGACCCGGCCCAGCTGATGTTCGTGCTCTGTGTACCGCCTCGGATTGGCTACGTTTGCCTGTCCCAAATTTCTGGCCCACTGCCTACGGTCCTTGGACGCTATTCGATCTCTTATGCGGGAGTCAATTAGTATGGCAAAATCAATGAAATCGTCTAGATCGTTTGGCAAGTTTCTGGCTGCCGTCTTGTCCTTAATACGATCACACATTTAAAACATAGTCCCACAAAAAAAAACCTATAAATCAAAGTTTTTTCAGGACTTGTGTCTCTAATAAGTCTAAGTCCTACAAACCAATGTTTCCTCAGGTCTTGGGCCTCTAACAACAAATCTAACAAATCATCCTCTACAAAATACTCTATCAAGTCAAGTGGCAGCTTATGTCAGGGGGTTCCTGTCCATCACTTTATATACAAATTTCTTATTTTATTTTTTTTAACTGTCCCCCCAAGTAGCAGTCAAACCCCCCCCCAAAACAAATTCCCTGTTCAACCGATTCATTCCTCAGACTCCACCCACCAACACAGGCACCCTCCTCAGACCCCTTTTATACCATGTTTTATGTTTTTTTTTATTTTATTTAGGATTTAATTTTTTTATTAACTGCCCCCCAATCTCAGTAAACAAACCCTCCAATAAACATTCCCTGTTTACTGAGTCTTTCCCCACACCCCACCAACACAGACACCCTCATTCCCCTTTTATACTGTGCCTTTGGGAAATAAAATAATATTTGCTACGTGTTGTGTGTAATATCAATGTTCCCATTGATTTCAATGGAGGCGAAAAAAGTAGAAAATCTTCACTTTTGCAGGAAATTATTCGCCAAGTGGAAAGTGCCATTTTTCGGCAATTTCAGTTTGAGGTGAAAATGTTTGCCCATCCCTAATAATGACAGCAGCAGTACTTTGTTTCTGGTGGGAGGATTTCACATTGGGGACCCTGAGCTTCATGGTGTTTGGTTACAGTTGTGCCAGGCGTTTGATGTGAGTCCATATGTGTCCATTGTTCCCAATCCTTCCCTTATTTACCACACACCATGTACATTGTAGTTGCTGATGAGAGGCACAGTTCCTGCTCTCACGGGAAAGATTTCTATTTAACAAATTCTAATAACACACCCATGATTTTGGAGGAGGGTCAGGTGGAGAAGCATTACTGGACAAATTCTTTTCTCCACATATACCTGAAGTGGTGGAGGCTAGATATGGTTCTGCAATTGCCTCAGGCGCATCACTGGAGCTATTAGTGGCAAATGAAACCTTCATCATCTATCAACCTTGTTACTGCTGTTGTTGATCCCACTCCCTTTGAGTTGCCGAATCATACTGTTTAACCCTTTAAGGACCAATGGTCCTGGGGTGTGTGGTCCTTTAAGGATCAGACTGAAAACTTTGATGTGCCGCTCCACGTGACTGATTACGTGTGCCGGCATGGCGAATGGGGGACTGAAAGAGATCGCTCCGGTCTTGGAGTAATCAATTTCAGTCCCCGCTATTACTCACAGTGCTCCTGAAGGAGCAGCCGTGACAGTCCTGGCACGTCAGTGGACAGGAAGGGGTTAAACAACTAAGCAGCAGCAAGAACAGCAGTCACAAATTCCGCAATTACAAAGGGGCATTTGACAATGGCCACTGGCCAACACAACATTACCTGCTGGCACTAGGCCGGGAGGGCATTTTTTTTTTCTTCTCAGAGGCCAACAAAAAAAAAATAATAATTATGGGGAGTTTGTTTCTATCAAGCCTAAGTCCTCCAATCCATGTTTCCCTCAGAGCTTGGGCCTAACACAAGTCTAATTTCCTACTACTAATCAATGTTTCATCAGGACTTGTGCCTCTAATAAGTGTAAGTCCTACAAATCATTGCTTTCTCAGGGCTTTGGCCTAATACAAGTCTAATTTCCTACAACTAAACAATGTTTCCTCAGGGCTTGTGCCTCTAATAAGTGTAAGTCCTACAAATCAATGTTTTCTTGGGGTTTGGGCCTCTAACAACAAGTCTAACAAATCATCCTCTACAAAATACTCTATCTAGTCAAGTATCACTGTACCCCAGTGGCAGCTTATGTCAGGAGGTTCCTGTCTCTATCACTTTACATACAAATTTTTTTTTTTTTTATTAACTGTCCCCCCAATAGCAGTCAAGAACCCCCCCAAAACAAATTCCCTGTTCAACTGATTCATTCATTCACAAACACAGGCACCCTCCACAGACCCCTTTTATTCCATGTCTTATGGGGTATTTTAATTATATTTAGGATTTTTTTTTATTAACTTCCCCCAATCCCAGTTAACAACCCCCCAAAAATCATCCCCTGTTCAACTGATTCTTTCCCTGCACCCCACCAACACAGGCACCCTCATGCCCCTTTTATACTATGCCTTTGGGAAATAAAAAATATTTGCTATGTGTTGTATAGAAATTCAATGTTCCCATTGTTCCCAATGTTCCCATGAGACGAAAAAAAGCTGAAAATCGGAACTTTTCACAGGAAATTATTCGCCAAGCGGGAAGTGCCATTATTCGCCAATTTTAGTTTGAGGCAAAAATTTTCGCCCATCCCTACGTCTGGCTTGTTCTGTGACCTTGCTTGTTGTTCCAAATTGGCACACAAGTATACACCCATTTCAGTCTGCAAGATACGTGTATCAGTTGCTTTACTTTAATTACTTTTAATTTTATACTTAATGACAATTGGGACAGTGGGCTGTAACGATAGTAGAAATGGGACACTTGATTGTATTTGGCCGCCATCACCTGGGTCCACCTCTTGAAGCAGTGGTACATCTGGTCTTCTCTGAAATGGATATTGCCCTCTTTCTCTCTCTACTCATTTCCCTTCTCTTTTTCTCCCTTACTCTCTCTCCTTCTTCTCTTTCATCTTTTTATCTCTCCTATTTTCTCTCACACTCCTCCTTCTCTCTCTCTCACTTACAGGGGAGGACTGGCAACTTGTGGCCTGGAGGGCAACTACAATCAAGAGGCCCAGTTCTACTATCATTCCAGCCCACTGTCCCAGCCCACCCCCTTTTATTAAATTTTAAAATTGCCATTAATCCTTTGAGTGCCAGAGGGGTATGTGTGCAAAGCAATGAGTGGCAAACCCCTCTGGCACTCAAATGGTTAGTGTTGTGAAGTAAGGCAATACCATGAAGCTTACAATTGAAATGGGGTTACACTGGTGCAACTACAGAGCTTACAATTTAAGTAAAGCTGCACTAGTGATACCATAGAGCTTACAAGAGAAATTGGTTATGTTACTAGTGTAGCTTCACCTGGATTGTAGCTCCATTTCAATTGTAAGCTCTGTGGTATCACTAGTGTAGATACATTTGCAGCAATAAGCGGGAGTGGCCCACCAGCCCAGACATATAACTGGCCCAGGGGTCAATTGTCCCCTGCCCCCCAGCCCAGCCCTCCCCTGCTCACTTAGCCTCCTTCTTTCTCTCATTCTCTCTCTCTTTTTTTCTGTGAGGACAGTTGGGGGAAGCTGGTTAGGATTTCTCTGTCCGACAGACCCTAACTTCATCTCCAGAGTGTCCTGTCCTGATTCCTCTTTGGCTCATGTGGGAAGAAATAAGCTGATCTTGCAGTCAGTATCTATAACCTAGTCCTGGCTGCAGTAAGGGTCCCTCTGGTTATTGAACCTGATCCCAAGCACACTCCATAGCATCACTTGCCAGCATTTATCTGGCAGGGGTCTGGCAGACAGGTCAAGTTGCTGCACCATAGGGGCATTTAAACACCCCTTGATTTAGTTGGACACATCTCTGGCACACAATGGGTTAACCCTTTGAATTCTAGCTGTCAAATGATTGATTCATTGGTAATATTTATTTGTTCTCTATGGTGCAGCCTGTTTGCCCAGGACTTGTTCCAGTTTCTCTAAAGAAATCAGATATTTAACATGTATATAGATTTACCTCTTATTTCCAATGGATTATGGAATTATTTTCTAATTATTTTACACATGGGTACTACAGAGTTATTCCTTGATGCATCGGGAAGCTGTTCTATTAGTCTCATGAGCTCTTTTCTCCAACTACCAATTAACAAGAGAATTCATATTGTCGTCCTTGTACTAATACTTATTACACTCATGGGGTAGCCATGGAATTCTCTAAATAAACAGAATTCTCAGTGGGTTTCTCTTCCCTTATTGTGACTCCTATAAATGTGTCATCAGAAGAGCTGACAGGACTGAAACCCCAGCAGCTTTGTGTGCAGATCTGTGAATATACTAGAACATTTGTCTATAGAACATAAAGACTGCTGGGATCCCATCTGGTCACCTCTGCAATAAGAAGACAACTACTGTAAGTAATATAGTCCTTGTTTTGATTATTGGTGTTAATAGAAAGTCATATTAAAATGGTAACAAATCTGTTGAATTCTACAAGTAGATACGTCGTTTGAGTGGGGAAAATATGCCATAAAAAGAGCAATAAACACAAAAGGAAGAAGGAGTAATTATGAGGCAAGCTGATTGCAGTATAGGGAAGAAGTAAATATTTATAAGATTCCCATTGATTGTAATGAGGCTTTAACTCCTTTGAATGCTACAGACGTGTCCAAGATTCTTCTAAACACAGTGGAGATCTCTCTATCATTCATTGACTGAAAAGCTCAATTTAAATCAATGGGCACCTTTATGTATTGTCTATAGTGCAGGTGCTTGTCCCAGAATTATTCCACTTTCCTTTTGTGCATAAGGGACTTTAACCCTCCGAGTGCTGTAGAACTATCTCTCTGGCACTCAAAGGGTTAATAATGACAGTTGTTTAAGTGTCGCTGTTATAATAAACAGTAAATAGATCCTGTATAGAATCATGTGGACACAACATTCTGTATACTGATCAACATGCAGCGCTGGGATAACAGATAGGGTCTGGAAGGTAGGAGACAATCGGCTGTTCTGTGGCCAAGCGCTGACAACTGACCGCTGGAAGAGGGAGCTGGCTGGTGAGAATTTGTTTTTAACCTCTTGATTGCCAGAGCGAGGTTCAAAACATTGTTCTGCAATGCATTCCCAGCCTCCTTGCACTGAAAGGGTTAAGGACAGGCAACTAACCTGCAAGTGCATAATATGTAAAGTCAAATTGCATATACTATATTATATATACTGTATTTTTGTACACTTTTATATCCCTGACAGGGAGCTCACTGAATTACTGTTCCAGAGAGCTTTCTTTAATGAACTGCAGAAGCAGGAGTAGTGATATACTGTTATACTATCCCTGCAGCAGAAAAGCCTGTCCCCAGTACAGCATATAGAGCACTCAGTGCTGCAGAAACAGGGTTACATTGTATCATTACCCCCTGATTTCACAGTGCTGACAGAAAACTGCCTGGAAACTGAAATGGATGAAGATGAAAAATAAATAAATGAATAAAGAAATAAAAAGTTAGGGAAATGTAACTTTACATACCTTGTATTTGCAGAATAAGAATAAGCCAAAGGGAGGCTGACTACCACATTTTTATTGATTATTCTTACAAACTGTGATCATAGCGCTGCCTCAGAATAGATTCACCTGAGCATTTTCATAACGTCAGAAGCACAGATCTCCTCTTCTTTCTTTCTTTCCTTTTCTCTCTCTCTCTCTCTCTCTCTCTCCCATCTCTCACTCTAGCTCTTTCTTACTCCCTCTGTCTCTCTATTTCTCCCTTCCCCTCTGTCTCCACTCCCTCTCTACCCCTCTCTCTCCTCTTCTCTCTCTTTTTCTCTCTCTCTCTCTCTCTCTCTCTCACTTTCTCTCTCTCTCTCTCTCTCTCTCTCACTTTCTCTCTCTCTCTCTCTCTTCTTCTCTCTCACTTTCTCTCTCTCTTACTTTCTCTCTCTCCCATCTCTCTCTCTCTCTCATCTCCTCTTCTCTCTCTCTTTCTCTCTTACTCTCTCTCTCTCATCTCTCTCTCTCTCTCTCTCTCTCTCTCACTTTCTCTCTCTCTTATCTCTCTCTCATCTCTCTCTCTCTCTCTCTTTCTCTCTCTCCCATCTTTCACTCTAGCTCTTTCTCACTCCCTCTGTCTCTCTATTTCTCTCATCCCCTCTGTCTCCACTCCCTCTCTACCCTTCTCTCTCCCCTTCTCTCTCTCTCTCCCGTCTTGCCTCCCTTCCCTTTGTCTTTTTATAATGACATGGAGGAAATTACTTTCAGAATCACCTGTTTTATCTTGGTCATGTTGTGTTTAATACTATAGTTTATGAGATATTTAGCTTTATTTATATGAGATATTTAGCTTTATTTACTTTTTAGATTAACAGATTAGCAGTACTTCCTGGTAGGAATTGGCATTTGGGAAGGAGAGAGGAATGTTAGTATTTCATACAAAAGACTGTGTCAGTCAGTACTGGATAATGTGCATAAACTGGCAGTAAGGAATATCTAACCTAGACATATGTATAAAAAAATCACCAAAAGTCATTATAGGTAAAGGGCAACATGATGATAACATAGTAACATAGTTAATGAGGCTGAGAAATGGTATGTATCAATCAAGCTCATGTCATATCACCCTTGTTGATCCAAAAAAAAAAACTGAAGTCATTTCCAATTAAAGCCCCAAGTGGGTAAAAAATTCCTCCCTGTCTCAGTATAGCAGTCAGATATTTCCCTGGATTAACATTCTATCTGCTTTGAAACAGACTGTCACTATTCTCAATAGTGTTATGAGCTAGAAAAGTATTAATTGATTTTTGGAAAATAACTACAGTATCTGCAAACACAGCATCACAAGGCAAATAATTCTATAACTTTACTGCTCTTACTATAAATCCCTGTCTTTGAGTGTAAAGCACCTTTCCTCTAGTCTTAATGGATGACCTCTTGTTTTTAGCTCAGCTCTTTGGTGGTACCATGTTAGCAGCGGCTAAAGCAGGAGACTAGTAGGGTAAAAGTGATTCCTTTATTGGCTAACTAGTTTCAGAGGGCAAGATTCAAACAGTTTATTCATTCAAAGAGCTAAATTTTTCAAACTGTGCAAAAGGTTATACTCATGCCATCACATCCCCTTTAGTTACTTTAATATTGGCATTAATGCTGTTAAGAAAAGCAAATGAGACCACACAGCTTAAAATTGAAATGCAGATAATCTAGTGATACCATAGACCTTAAAATTTAAGTACAGCTATATGATTGATACCATGGAGCTTACACGGGAAATGGGTTATGCTGCTAGTGTAGTTCTTTTTGGATTGTAGCTCTGTAGTATCATTAGTGTAGCTCCATTTCAGTTGTAAGCTCTGTGTTATCACTAGTGTAGCTCCATTTCACTTGTAGGCTCTGTGGTATCATTAGTGTAGCTCCATTTCAGTTGTAAGCTCTGTGGTATCATTAGTGTAGCTCCATTTCAGTTGTAAGCTCTGTGGTAACACTGATGTAGCTCCATTTCAATTGTAAACTCTATGGTATCACTAGTGTAGCTCCATTTCAGTTGTAAGCTCTGTGTTATCTCTAGTGTCGATCCATTTCAGTTGTAAGCTCTGTGATATCAGTAGTGTAGCTCCATTTCAGTTGTAAGCTCTGTGGTATCACTGATGTAGCTCCATTTCAGTTGTAAGCTCTGTGATATCACTAGTGTAGCTCCATTTACAGTAGCAATTGGGAGATTGAGTGAGGCAGTGGCCAACTGGTTCAAACATGTGACCAGCCCAGGGGGCAATTGCCCCTCTGACTCCTAGGCCAGCCCTCCCCTGAGATTGAATTATAGAATGGGCATTAGGGTGGAGAGAGGAAGGGCTAGTTCCTCTAATAGGGAGATGCCCATGCTACAGTCTGATAAAAAACAAATAAGTATTTCAAAGAATATACCTCTTCAGAATATCAGTAATATAACAGGTATGCTTGCAAATGCTCATGGTCTGACTGCTAAGATGATGGAACCGGAACTGATTGCTATGAATGAGCGGTATTATCTTATAAGGGTTGCTGAAACCTGGTTGGATGACACAAATTACTGCACAATCAATATAGAGGCATATTCACTTTTAATGAAGTAAATTAAGTGAGGGTATATGTCTTAAAATCTAATATAAGGAAAAATATTAATGAAGGGTCCATAGAAAATGTATAAGACTTGTGGGTTGATATGCACACTGGAGGCATACATAATAAACGCATGTTGAAGGGAATTTGCCTAATATTGGGGAGTTTTAAGAATCTGCTACTTAAAAAGGCTTCTCAGTTAGGAAATGTAATCATAATGGGAGATTTTAACAATTGATTGGAGAAATAAGACTTCCAGAACAACAAAGGGAAATAATTAAGGGATCACTTAAGCAGCTGGAGCCTGTGACCACAATATGGTGTCCTTTAAAACTTGTTATAAGAAACCCATTAACAATGGTCTAACCAAAACATTAAACTTTAAAAAAGATAATTTTTCAAAGGTAAAAGCAGTATTGGAGGACATTTAGGGGGATGTAATATTCATATATAAAAGGGTGGTATTTTCAAAATGTTCATGAAAGAATATACGTGTCAATATATACCACTGGGGAATAAATACAGGAGGAGCAAATTAAGACCAATGTGGCTTAACCACTAGGTGATGAGGGTTTTTTTTACTCTAGAGGACAAGAGCAGTTTTAGCATTTTTAGTATGCCTTTTTTCAACTATGTTTTTCCAGTAATTAATTTAGTACACCCACACAAATTATATGCCTTTTTATAAGGATACGTAGGGCTTTCTTTTGATGCCATACTTGTATTTATAACCCATCATTTTGATCAATAATATTACTAATAATATAAAAGTGAAAGAATAAAAAACCGCAATATTTTTTGTAGGGTTTCCTATTATTATTTGAGGTCAATTAGTGCATTTTTAACAAGAATTGGATAAAAGATTTGAATAATTGCACGTACCTCCCAACTGTTCTTTTGTAGGATGAAAATTCCTACCATGATGTACCTCTTTTAGGAGATCAGACTGTGTGGTGTGTATATGAGCGTATAACATTGTTCCAGCAATACAATGCACAGTAATGTTTGTTAAAACTTCAGTATATATCTATAAATTAGTCTGTATAAATACAATATTTTTATCTGGCTCTAAATAATTTATTCAGCTAAGCACAGAGCTGTCAACAGGTCATGAAACTACCTACAAATGTTAATTGCTTTGCTCACCAGTCCTGCCAAGACAGCACCGTCACCTAAAGCAAGTGTTCCTCCCACTTTGCTATTTGAAGCACTGGAAGGTGTGTTCCCTCCCTCTCTCTGATTCACAATCAGAGTGGCAGTGAACAGAGACAAAGGCTCTTTGTCACATGTCTCCATTTTCACATGTGATTGCTGTAGCAGCGATCACGTGTAAGGAGCCACAGGGTAATGGCTTGAACTGATTGCTCCAGTTTTGGAGTAGTCAGTTACCTGCTCCCTGCCGTGATAACAACATGTCCTGAGGCAAACTGTGATCATTAACCCGTGATGTTCCAGGACTGTCATCAGTCCTAAAAGGACGGAATTGTGTGAAGGTCCTGGCATGTCATTTGGCATTAATAGATTATAATAAAGTTTGCAGAGAAATGGGGAATAAGAACCAGACTTCACAATTATTTAATAAAACAAAAATATGAGATGCTCTGAGGATGAACATAAAGCACTTGCACATAATTTTGGAACTGGACTGCCCTTTTGGGAGGGATTAGTCTAAAATGTATGTGGAAATTTTTCCCCCGTAATGGCACTACAGAGCTATAATATGATGCTGTTGAGCGGTGACTAGCCGTAGCCATTGTGCTTTATGTTATTCATCAGAGCCTCTCACAATTTTGCATGTATTTTGAATACTCTTTAGGGGTCTCCATAATAGTGAAAGGAAATCCAGCTGCACCTCACTGATGAGGTACAAGAAGGCTGAAACATTCTTCTGGGGTTAGCTGGTGTTCCTGTGCAGAGAGGAATTGCCCGTCATTTTGGAACTGGACCACCCACACAGCTTCTCACAATTTTGTATGTATTTTGAATACTCTTTAGGGTCACCCTAAGTGTGAAGGTTAACCCTGATGTGGACCCCTTGCTCTCAATGACAGCCATTTTGGAACTGGACCACCCTTTTGGGCGGAATTAGTCTAATATGTAGAACAAGCCATATTGCTTTATATTTGTCCTCAAAACCTCTCACAATTTTGGATGTATTTTCAATTATTTAAGTCAGGGCTATCCAAGTACAGTCCTCAAAGGCCACCAACAGGCCGGGATTTAAGGATTTCCCTAATTAAGCACAGGTGAGCTAATCAGTGGATCATTCATTTTGACTGACTCCCCTGTGCTTAAGCAGAAAAATCTGTAAATCCTGGCCTGTTGGTGGCCCTTGAGGACTGAACTTGGACAGCCCTGATTTAAGTCATAAGTGTCATTTAAAAATGCAACATAATCTAAAAATAAGCAATTAGTCTAGATAAAATTGAAAATGAAACAATATTTTTTGAGGTCAGTCAATGACTAGATATAGTAAATATTGCTGTAGATATAGTTTACTTGGAGTTTGCAAAAGCCATAGATAATGTACCTCTGGGCAGGTTCCTGAATAAATTAAAAGACTTTGAAATGTGAAGTGATATGTGTGCATGGATAGAGAAGTGATTATTTGATAGAATACAGGGAGTTGTTGCAAATATAACTTTATCAAGTTGGTGTAAAGTAAGTGGAGTGTAAAAACAGTCAGTTCTCGACCCAATGCTTTCTAATTTGTTTATTAATGATCTTGAAGTGGGTATGGAAAGTAGGTAGTGTCTCAATCAATATTTTCAAGGTCAACATAAAGACATTTCTGAGGAACCATTTACCCAAAGAGCTGAACCAAAAAACAAATAGTCATACATTAAGACTAGAGAAAATATGCTTTTTTACAAAAACAAGGGTAAGTGTTTTTTACAATTAGACCTGTAAGGTTGTGGAATTCTTCAAGAAGCTGTGTCTGCAGAACCTATAGATGTTTTCAAAAAAGTATTGGATACCGTTCTAGTTCAGAAAACATATAGAGAATTATGACATTTAGTTTCAAAGCATAGAGGACATTGATCAAGGGAAATAGTTGACTACCTTTTGAGGTCAGGAAGGAATTTTATTGGAGATGGCTTCAATGGTTTCTTTAGCCTTCCTCTGGATCAACAAAGGTAATATAGCAAGGGCTGAACTTGATGGAAGCATGTCTTTTTTTATACTCATCAACTATTCTACTATATTATGGTTACAATATTACAACATAGAACACTATGGGAGTAAATATCAGAACTCACAAAGTCATAAGCTCCAATACTATAAAGGTTCTGGATTCTTCTTGTCTGTAATAATCAATGATGACCGTCTGTTCATGCATGTCATGGATGGTACATAGAGTTCAAGTAACCAGATGAAGTACAAATGTGGGAAAGGGCATGACCTCAGTTTGGTAGGCCAAAATTTCCAGAAGCATGGTAACCATGGATGGCACATCTAGTCCCATGAGGCTCAAGAAGATTTTAGAGGTTATACACTAAGATCTCCAAAGTTGGAAAAATCTGAGTGAATTGGCTTCATAGAATAGCATAGAATTTGGAGAAGTGATATAACTGGTGAAGGCTCCATTTTATCAACCAATTTATCACTCCTTACTGCATCTACCCCATTATGTTTCCGATGCAGCAGTGTCTGGAATAAGAGCATACCATTTCTATGGCATATAAGGTGAGATTTACAAGGACGTTTAATTCTCTTTAACAAACTAAAATGGTAGTCAGTCCTGATAGTACATACATTCACTTCTTCACATAAATGCTAGCATGGTAATCAGTCTTAATAGTACTTATGTGCACTTCTTCACATAAATGCTAGCATGAATAGAGCACACTACTTTGCACTGTTATCATCAATAATATCATCTTATACAGCGGCTAATTTTTTTCTTCATTTTAACAGATCATCTACTGATTAGAAGCATACATATGAAACTAAATCTTCTTGAATGTTAATTACAGGTACTAAGACCCTCCTGTGGCCTTCAGGTATTCACTCTGATTAGGCAATGTGTGATGACAACCAGACTCAAGTCACAGAGATTCTTCTCCTGGGATTCCAAGGTTTCATCAGCTTCAAAATTCCACTCTTTACAGTCTTCCTATTAATCTACATTGTGATACTATGTGGAAACTTTCTTATTATCTGTTTAGTGACAACTAGTGAACATCTTAAAACTCCAATGTTCTACTTTCTCAAACATTTAGGTTTTGCTGATGTCTTTGTCACCACCAGTATTGTTCCAATGATGCTAGACATCATATTACATGGTAAAATGACAGTTTCTCTAGATGCCTGTATAGCACAATTATATATTTTCGGTGTTTCCGGATTTGTGCAATGCTTTCTTCTTGCAGTGATGTCGTATGACAGATATCTGGCCATCTGCAATCCTTTGCATTACAGGTCCATTATGGAGCCCAGTGTTTGCCTCAGACTGGTTATTGGGTCTTGGTTGTCAGTATTTATTCCAATATCTACTGGAATAATTCTGGTGATCCAGCTACACTTCTGTGGTCTCAATTATATTGACCATTTCTTCTGTGATTTTGGTCCATTTGTTTCACTGTCTACTTCAGACACCTCAGTATTGATCTTGCAAGACTTTATATTTTCCGTAGCCATGATTTTTGTGCCATTTGTTTTCATCATTATGTCCTATGTCTGTATCTTCATCATGATTCTCAGGTTCCCGTCCAATATTGGAAGAAAGAAGTTTTTCTCCACCTGCAGCGCTCACCTTACAGTTGTGTGCACATATTATGGAACATTGATTATAGTTTACATGGGTTCATACATTGAACAGTCTTTTAACATAAACAAGCTTCTATCTCTGTTTTACATTGTGATTACACCATTTATGAATCCCATCATTTACAGCTTGAGGAACAAGGAGATCAGAGGAGCTCTGAAGAAATACATTAAGAAGATTAGATGGACAGTAAATTATAATTTATGATATGTAACACAGAAATAATTAAATTAAATTAAAAAAATTAACATAAAAAATCATAACATGAGTCACTTTAACTACAAATACTTTTTTTAAATTATAACTAGTAAAACACTGCTTGTCAAGATGTTCCCTATCCATATACAGATGAAACAAAGCTTATCAGCTCGAGTTCCTTATAATACATGAAACTGAGATGTTGTAGTGATACTACCATTCAAAAGTTTGGGGTCACTTAGAAACATTCTTGTTTCTGTTATGGGAGCAGCTTGACTGTATGGTACGTAAGCAGTGTCCATCACACCAATTGAAATTGTGGGAGGTGCTTCAGGAAGCATGGGGTGAACTCTCTTCACATTGCCTCAACAAATGCCAAAGAATGTCAAAGAACTGCAAGGCTGTAATTGCTGCAGATGGAGGATTATTCGACAAAAGCAAAGTTTGAAGGACACAATTATTATTTAAATTCATTATGTCTAACCTTGTCAGCATCCTGACTCTATTTCCTATTCATTCTGCGACTCATTTAATGGAAAACAAGGACATTTCTAAGTGACCACAAACTTTTGAACTGTAGTGTATATGTTTGAAAAAATTAAATAACGCATTTGTAAAGATTTTTACGTTATGCATGTATCTCTATAGCTCACACAAACAATGCATATGCATAGAAGAAGAAAGAGTGAAAGTTGTCTTAGGTCAAAACAATAAAGCGTGGGATAAAGATATGAAGAAGGAAACCAATATCATCATTACTACTATCATGGTCATATGAGTCTAAATCTCATTTATCACAGCAAGATCATAAAAATGGTGCATCCACTCTGCACATTAGTATTGTTAATGGGGGTATCAGTGACAGTTATATGGGACAGGAAGTGGTGGACATAGTTCCTAGTCGTAGCTCACCCCACCCTGAAATCATGGGTGAGGGATTATTTTTCATTTGGGACTGCAGAACTGTCATCAGTTGCAATTTTCACACAATATGACAAGTTTGTGAAGAGAGAGAAGGAAGGATCACATTTTGGCACATCTCTGCAAATCTTCCCTAATAAAGAACATGCAATATAACAGCACTAGATGTATGTTAGACATGTTGAACACCACAAGCACAAAGAAAAAAAATCATGTGCTGCTGTCACAAAAAACACTGTGATCCAAAACTGTACACAAAGGTGCATGAGGCAAGTTCAACACCCCACTATAAGCCAGGATAATATCACTGTTGTTCCCCCCGGTGCCCTCAGGGTCCTTCTCTACACTGCGGATTTTGCCAGTAGTACCAGCAGCAGATAGAAAATCTGCATATGTGAGGATCTAGTAACGTCTCCAGCCATTGCACATTGTATGGTGAGAGGACCACACATGTCAGTGTGGAACAAGGGAGAATGTGATGACTTTTTACCCTGTACAATATATCAAACTTATAGTAGGGAGGGTAAATTATTTATTATTTATTATGACCATTTGGACTTGGCCACATTGACTGGCATCATCTGATTTCTTGGGTAATGGTTTAACATTGTCAACAAAAACTTCAATTTGGTGGTTGTGTCTGCAAACAAGTGTGATCCCTGTCCTTCCCCTGTTTCATAACACATCCACACACTGTGCACTTTGCAGTTGTAGATAACTGATCATTCCTTTCCTGCTCCAAAGAAAAATATTGCATCCACCTTGATTTTAGAGGAGGTGGAGAGGAGAAGTATTATGGTGACTGGATTACCACTGGAATTCGATTTAACTGGTGGTGGCTGTTTGTGGTGCTGTTGATTCTGCCTCAGCACTGGGGCTAGTAAAAAGCATCACCACTACATGTCCCATGTCACTGCTGCCGCTATATCCACCACCCAGTCTGTGGTGGTGATGATCCAAGTCCCACTCACATCACCATTACTATTGTCCTGTGCATGGTGGATAATCATATGACATTTTATGTTCAGATGATTCAACAACAGGCACTAAATTAGCAAACACCATGATGTCACTGGTGTGTGAGTGGCTGGCATTAGGGATGGGTGAAATGTCCTGTCTCAAAAGTAAAACAAGGGAAACTGGCACTTCTTGCTGAGCTGGAACTTTCCTGCAAAAGGGCAAATTTTCTACTTTTTATGGTCTAAGTATTGCACTAAAGTCAATGGTAAAGCTAAATTTCATCCCAAAACTATGAGTATTACCATGGTGCTAGTATAAAAGGTATCAATGACCCATAGGTTTTCAGTCTGTACTTGGGAATTAGAAATAAATTAGTATATTGTGATTTCTAGTGATTTTATCCACAAAAAACATATAAAATACACTTTTTTTGAAGGTGTTAGAGTTTTGTTGGAAATAGACACTGGCAGTTGTTTTCTGGGTGTGAGTGTGAAGAAAGTAGAGTTAATCACCTCCAAAACATGTATGTTAGAGAAAGTGATAAGCCAGCCAGCCTGAAACTAATTGACCCAACATTGACAGGTACCAGATACCAACACATCTGACTAATGCGGCAATCAAGACAAATCTATACAAGGGGTACAACTTGATATACTGTGTGTACCATCCATAAAACAGCCACACTCCAATACATCCACAAGAACTAAAGAGACAAGGAAGGGAAGGATATACTGAGGTGTGGTACTGCACTGGTGTACCAATGATGCCTGAGTACTGTATTATTTTACTGTGAGCTTTACAGACAGTGTTTTCTGAAGTCATGTCAACTCTGTTCTGTAGAATACTGTAAAATACCACTGCAGTAGTTCTTGTGAGAGAAAAATAATTGTGACACTATCCAGTAGTGTAGAGACAGAGATGGTGGAGCGAGTTGCTTGTAAGTGTAGTGAGTGTGGGCGTCTGAGTGTTAGTGACTTGTATACAGTGACTGTGACAGAAAGGGACAATCTCCCAATCTGAAACAACTGATGGTAAGGAGTGCCCTGAATAAAAATACAAAAAATGGCACATTTCCCTACCTGCAAAAGAGATGTGAAAGCTGTGCACACATTTACACCATGGACAAGATACCAATTCCAAACACACAGTTACACTATAAGATCAATGGTACCTTCACCTGTAAATCATCCAATGTAATATACCTCATCATGTGTGCAAAATGTCCTACAGCTCTGTATGTGGGTGAAACTGGACAGCCATTACATAAGAGTTTTAATTCCCACAGATCCCATGTTAACAACAAAAAGACAGAGACACCAGTGGGAGAACATTTTTGCCAAAATGGGCACAGTGTCAGAGACATCAAATTATCTTTATTAATGGGACTGTTCCGCACTCAGAGAGAGAGAAAAATATGGGAGGTAAAATTAATTATCCAATTTGGAGCTTTGAGTTATGGTTTGAATAAAGACAGAGAATTCCTGACACATTATCACTTTGGATAAACCTTTATGACAGCCCCCTGGGAGCTTAAAGGGATAGTAATACTTCGTTTTAACTTTTTTTATTTTGTAGGCATTAAAAAAACATGAAGAACGATATAAGTCTTATCTCTCAAACCTTTATGGTTTAAGAGATATTCACAAACAAAGTATTCCCCCCCTGTTCAACCAGATCAGAAGGGAGGTGTCCAGGTAGACTGCAGAGAGGGACAATCTTCAATTAAGATAAGGGAAAAAGCTGAAAAACTTGTCAAGGGGGGAAGGGCTTTCATTGTTTTTATACAAAGAAGATTGTCCCCTTCTGTTATCTGTCTGGTCTTACAACCAGATTCACATCTGAGAAGAGATGACTTACACTAGGAAAAAGGGGCGGGAGGGGAAAACTTTGCTTGTGAATATCTCATAAACCATAAAGGTTTGAGAGGTAAGACTTATATCATTCTTCATGGTTTTTTAATGCCTACAAAATAAAATAAAGTTAAAAAAAAAAGTATTACTATCCCTTTAAATACCTTGGACCACTCAGAGAGAAGACTGCAATTTACAGCACTCTCCTGTACCATTGACTGATCAATGAACCAGAGTCTGAACTAAAGTTCCTTATCTGATTTCCATTCCCTGCATTGTACACACTTACTGCTCTGCTCGCTGTGGTCTTTCCCCTCCCCTTGGGTGTATAATGTAACCTGTTGGCTGCTTCACCGCAGCTGCGGCCTGAAGATTATACGGCACCGCACCTTGCTCTGAAGGGGGTCACTTGCCGATGCAGTTCTGCCTGCCTTTACTTACCTGCGCACCCAGATCTACTACCTTTGGCTCTGGCCCCGGTGTGTTGCCGTCAGCTTCTTGTATACTTGTGGAGTCCGCGGCTGGAGAGATGCTGTGGAGGCGGACCGTGGCTGTGTCTGGGTGATCCTGTTGGGAGCTACTAGAGTTGTGTGAATGCACTGTGCTGCTGGATGCCTGCACTCCTGCTTGTGGAACGGATCCTTCTTCAATTGTTGATTCCTATGAGTTGCCTGGCTGGGGAGGCCTCAGATAGCGCCGCTGCTGCTTCCCCCCCCCCTTACTAGTGCACCATCCTATTTGTTGTTTTATCTATCCCTGTTCCCCTTCCCTCCCAATAGGTACACAGGCTGCTGAGTCTATCTCTGGAGACTCTGGATGGAATTGATCCTGCCCTACTGCTGGGACTCTGGGGTACACCTCAGCTACTATCTACTACAGCTCTTACTCCTGCTTGACATCTCACCCCCTGTTTGTTACACTACCCTCTTTTTGGAAACCCTCCTATCCCATGTATGATTAAACTTCAGGTGCTCCACTGCTGAGTTTTTCTCCCTGTGGAATCTGAATGCAGCTGTCTTCTCTTGGAGTCAATTATCCTGGATGTATGTAGTGGAGATAACACTTCATTAAGAACTTCCTGATGTTGTCCATATCCTGTGAATCATTGTTTATACTATGGGAGCTATTTCTGTATACTCCATCCCTGTCTGTCGCCTCACCTTATTTGTGTAACCCCTTCTGCCCCATGTAATATAGAGTCCTTTTGGTGCTCTGGTTCTGCTTCTTCTCAATTTACTTTTCATATCATGCACTTGGACATCATGGTTCCTGTGGTATAATTTTCTTCAGATTTCCTGGGGTGTCTGATCTCTCGCTGCATGGCCTCGATTTACTACAGCATTCTTCTTTGTGTTGCTCCTCACCAGCTATTTGATATGATGGGCAAAAAGTCTAAATCAGGTGAAATCTAAAATAGACTCAGCCAATTCGCCAGGAGGCAGATGGAGGAGGGTGAAGTCCAAGCTATCATGGAACACTCTTCTGCTCCGTCATCACCCTCACATTCAACTGATAATGGTTATACCGCTGAGTCACATTTTGCGGAACTGATGGCTGCCATTTCTAATTGTCAAAATATTCTGACCACTAAGATCGATTCAGTGCAGATGGAATTGAATTTGCTGCGGGCAGGGATGCGATCCTGAGAATGGTTCACCTTAATAGTCCTATTATGTGCAGTGATGCTCGCATTTCCATTTACCCTGATTTCTCAATGGAGGTACAGCACCAAAGAATGAAGTTTCAGGAGGTGAAATGCAAATTATGCGAGAAGGAGATCAAATACGCTATGCTTTACCTAGCTAAGCTGCGTGTAATTCACAGTGGAAGCACATCCTTCTTCTCGTCCGAGGTTGAGTCTATGAACTGGCTCGAGGCTTTGTAGTTGGGAGAGATATGTATGCCTGGCGGCTTGCACTTCATATTATTGATTGTGTATGATAATAATGCTTGCATTACTGAGTAATTTACCCTAAGGCTGAGAGGGGTGGGTGGTATACGAAAGTTATCCTATTGGTGTCATAAGTAGGTAGCTTGGGTACATGACTGACGATATATATGCGGATGTGCTACGGCATGTGTGCCCCCCTTTGGGTGGACATGCATCTCGTGGGACAATAGGTATATCTGCATATGTTATAGGTACTTTGTTTTGGGGGTTTCTAGCTAGGTTACATAATTACCAACATGTGTGGGGATGTGTTGCGGCATGCGTGCCCCCTGTTTTTGGGTGGGTATGCATCTCGTGGGACAATAGATGTGCCTATATATGTTATAGCTACTTTGTTTTGCAGATTTATGGCTTGGCTACACGAGGGGATATGCGTCTCACGGAGAAATATGTGTCCAATATATGTGGGGATGTTTTGCGGTGTATGGGTTCCTTCGGGGGGACATGCGTCTCACGGAGAAATATGTGTGCCTTTATATGCATGCTATCCTACTCATAGGTACTTCGATGATTAACATATCACACAATTGACAGGTTATCTGTCTTATATTTGACATTGATTATGTTTATGCTTTATATGGGCTCTCTCTCTCTTATTTGACATTGTAGTTTCAGTTACCGATGGTTATGTGCTATGGGTGCTTGGGCTGGCTGTGCTGGTGGGTCGCCTAGCAGTGCCTGTTGGTGCCGGGCGGCGCGGCTGCATAGCTGGTGTGAGCCTCCGTGGACACCCTTGGGACCATCTTAAATGTTTTGTAACTGTTGTACTTTTCATTTGTTTGGGTTGTGAGGTTTACTATGTGGGGGGCGTCCTGGGTCCGGCTTGGGATTTCCCTAGGGGTAATTTTTTGGGTATGGGTCCTCTTCCGGTTGGGGTTGGATGGGGATGGGGTGGTGGGTTTAGTTTTCCTTGTGGGACTGGGAGTTAGAATAGGAGATTTTTGTAATGGGTTTTGCTCTTTGGGAGACGGGCAGGAATCATTTACTTACTCCAATGGTTATGGCTAATAAATTGATTTCTATCATTTCCTGGAATGTTCGGGGACAGAATGATAGCATTAAACGCTCTCTAGTTCTGAATTATGCCAGGAAACACAGATTGGATATTTTACTTCTCCAGGAGACCCACTTACAAGGTGGAAAAATCTTGGCTCTTAAGAGACCATGGGTGGGGCGTCACTATCATGCAAATTTCTCTACTCATGCAAGGGGAGTCTCTATTTTGGTCAGTAAGTCCCTACAATATGAACTGGTGGATTTGAAAACTGATCCATTAGGTAGATACATTTTTTTGGACTGCTTGGTCTCTGACATCCCAATGCGCCTACGTCTCCACGTGGGTAGGGATTTTTCAACTAACAGTTGGCGATTTCAACCATATTGACAGAGGTGATGATGTTTCCTATGACTCCTTTTTACTTGCCTCTTCTACCTATAATACTGCACTAATGGAGCAAAATGTAAATTTAATGATGTTTCAGAAATAGAAATTATTTGAGAATGGGTATAGAGCAGGGAAACGTATGTCCCACTTAATAGGAGCCAGGGAGGGAAGACGTTCCATAACATCTATATACAACAATGCTGGAAACCTTGTGCATGATGAAATGGACGTCAATGCTGTGTTTGCAGGCTTCTATTCCGATTTATACACAAAACAAATTGTTTCCACTTGTCGGCAGATAGAGGTGTACCTGGAAGGGATTTCTCTGCCGTCCTTGTCTCTTGATTAGAGACAAATGCTGGGCTCCCCCATCTTGCTGCGTGAGGTTGTAGCGGCTATTAATTCTCTTCCTGCGGGTAAGTCTCCTGGAGGTGACGGGTTGCCGGCTGAGTGGTATAAGGGGTACGCTGACACGCTGGCTCCACAATTGCTTAATACTTTCTATGATGCCTTGGTGGTTGGCAGATTGCCGACATCTCTTACTGAAGCAACGATAGTGGTGCTTCCTAAGCCGGGTAAAGATCTGACCAAATGTGACTCATATTGGCCTATCTCTTTGCTTACATTGGATGCTAAAATTCTCGCCAAGGTACTGGTGGCTAGACTCAGCCTGTTGATCTCTAATCTTATTCATTCAGACAAGGCGGGATTTATGCCCGGGAAGTCTACGTTTCATAATCTTAGGAGATTATTAACTCACTTGCATTTGAACCACCACAGAGTAGTGGTCTCACTGGATGCATCCAAGGCATTTGATTCTATGGAGTGGGACTATCTTTGGTGTACACTCCGCGGGTTTGGATTTGGGCCAATTTTTTGGAAGTGGGTTCGACTTCTTAACACGGACCCGTCTGCTAGGGTTCTGACTGGGTCAGTCCAGTGCGGGCCTTTTGGGCTCGGAAGAGGTACGCGACAGGGATGTCCA
The DNA here is from genome assembly GCA_037306005.1 of Rhinophrynus dorsalis. Taxonomy (NCBI): domain Eukaryota; kingdom Metazoa; phylum Chordata; class Amphibia; order Anura; family Rhinophrynidae; genus Rhinophrynus; species Rhinophrynus dorsalis. Next base: position 552,538,114 of record CM074721.1, read on the forward strand.
TTGTCGCCGGCTCTGTTTGCACTGGCTATTGAGCCACTGGCCAGATTGATTTGTAGCGATCCGATGGTGGAGGGGTTTCGGATGGGTAATAGGGAGGAAAAATTGGCATTGTACTCCGATGATATATTATTGTTATTGGGAGACTCCCCCAGGTCTCTTCCACGTATTCTAGCTTTGGTGAATACGTAAGACAATTACTCAGGATTGCGAATCAATTGGGCTAAATCTTCCATGCTGCCTGTGGACCCGGTTGTAGATGGGAATCCTGGATTATCAATACCTTTAAGATATGAGTAATAGGTGAAGTATCTTGGACTTTTGGTAACTGCTTCAGTGAGTAGCTATCTGAGGGATAACTGGGAACCTCTAATTGACCATTTTAAATGTAAAACTATGTCTTGGATTTCACTCCCGTTGAACGTTATTGGTCTTTCTAACCTAATTAAAATGATATTTCTTCCAAGGTTCTTATATGTATTTCATGGTTCTCCCGTTCTTATGCCTAGAAGATACTTTACGGTAATTGATAAGATAATTAGGTACTTTTTCTGGTCAGGTGGCCCATCTAGGGTCAGGCTATCCTCCCTTAAATGTCCGGTGAGTGAGGGCAGAATTGTCCTCCCTGATTTCTACAAATACTATCTGGCTGCGCAGGGACAATTTTCATTAGCATATATACTACCAGATACCCTACATACTTTCCATAAAATTGATGAGTCTTTACTTAAACCAGGCTATTATTTGCCACATATTCCTGTATTGGGTCCAGATACACTTAAGGATTCACCTATCACATCTAGGACTACCTGTGCCGTATGGTCCCTTATTCAATCTGCTTCGAATTATGAAGCAAAGGATCCTGATGTTCCCTTTTGGGGTTCAGGGGGATTGGTATAGCTTTGACACTTAGATTTTGGACGGCTTTGGTTGACATATGGTATTTCTACACTCAGTCATCTAAACCAGGGCAATGTCCTGAAAATGTTTGAGCAGTAGCGTCTGGAGTTTTCCTAACCTACTACTTTTTTTTACTCCTATTTATGATTGAGGCATGCTCTGGAGGCTCTATGGGGTGCTAAGGCACCGTGTTTGAAGGAATTCCTTCAAACACGGGCTAAGAGGAGGTGGGCGCTTCGGCCTGTTTCGTTAGTATATGCGTGGCTAGAAAAGTGTTCTTTGGGTGAGAATGATGGGCTTAGGTCTAGATGGGAGATGGATGTGGGTACCCTTGAGGATTACGAGTGGGAAACGGCCTTGCGTAGTCCTGCAGCAGTGGCTTCCATGGCTAGACATCAGCTAATTCAGCTTAAAATTCTGTAGAGGTCTTATTACACTCCTGTGCATATTTTCAGGATGGGTAAGTTGGATGAGGACCGGTGCAGAAGGTGTGGGGAGGCAGGCACCGCTTTCTTGCACCTTCTGTGGGAATGTCCCCTGGTTCGTAGCTTTTGGGAGGACGTGATACGCACTGTGTTAGCTGTGGTACAGTGGGACCTATTGCTTTCTCAGAAGGTATGCATATTTGCTATTCTACCTGATCAACTTCACACTAATTTTCATAACGTATTGATTAGGGAACTGTTGGTTAAGCACAGAAGGTGGTGGCACAGTCGTGGATGTCAGAGCACCCCCCTAAACATTTCCATTGGATGGCCCTAGTGGCTAATAATCTCCCTCATTATAAGGGACTCTATTTGCATAGAGGCACCCCAAATAAATTCAACTTGATTTGGGGCTCCTGGACTTCTTATTGCAATGCTAGAACTCTTTACTAGTAGTCATTATGGAAGTGTTACTTATGGTTCTCTGAGCCGTGGGTGGTATCCTGGAGATTCTAGTTATCTATACTTGTATGGTTACCAACTAATTCATGCCTACGTTCTTATTTACTATGCCTAACAATAATTACTGCAGGAAGGATTGTGCTCGTCTCCTAGGGATGGTCGGTGGGTGTTATTGGGTTTTAGTACGGATATGGCGGGGGTTATAGTTGGGTGAGGTGAGTTTTGTTTTTTTTACAATAAAAAATAAAAAATGGGACAGCTGTATCTTTAAGTTATGATATTTACTTGTTGTCTTACAGAATACATCTCACTTGCCTACTTTGTGTATTATTTGTGACTTTGTAATGTTTTATTACTGTCCTCTCAATAAAAATGTTTAAAAAAAAAAACAAAAAAAAACAACAACAACTCTATTTGCCTCCTGTATTACCTGGAGTACAACCACTTTCAGATTAGAAGGAACACCAGAAGAACATAAAAGGGGCCACGACTTGTAACAACATAAGGACTACTAAAAGTGGAAGGCACTGGGGGAAGAGTCAAAGAGTGCCCTTTGCTGTCACCCCCACCACCATAACACTCCCACAATCATCTTGTAGCTAAAACAATGATGTTAAGAAGTCCTTCTAAGTGCAGCCAACATACAAATACCAATTTCATAGAAAAAAACAAAAATTGGACAAAATTTATCTTAAAGTTTGCTCTTGGAATTGCAAACTTCCACTATATTAGCAGCTGACATGCTGCCCTACTCATTTGTTGAGAAGAATAGTTTTAAAGAAGTGATGTCATGTGGTGCACCCAGTTGGCATACAAGCTGCAAGGCTGCAATTATTATTGTAGGACAGCTGTGCCAGAGTTGTACAAGCTAGTGGTTAGTCTGGTGGACAAAGGTCTAGGAACATCTTATTCAATAAAGTTCACCCACAGATATGTGGACAAGTGGGCAAGGTAAAGAATACAATATTGTGAATGTTTACTGAGTGTCTTTCCCATCAGCAGGCAGAAGCAAGCAGCAGCAGGTCACCACAATGATTGCCAACACCTCTGTCAGTAGTAGCCAAGTCCAGCTGTATAGTAGAGCATAACTAGGGTCAGGGCAAAAAAGTGAGAAACATTTTCTGCATGACTTTATGCGGAAAAAAAACAGATGAGTTTTCTCTTTTTCTCTCCAATGCTAAATTTTCCTTCTTTTCACTTATTCCAGCAAATTTTTACTACTCCAACGCATTTTTGTCCTATTCTAACACATTTTTCTCCTATGTTTCCTATGTTGCAACATTTCCCAGCACAATATTACTTCTCCCGAAGGCTGTAGTGGAGAGATAAGTAGGTGAAAGTCAAAGTTGTGAGTCCTACAGCAACATATACCTTGAAAAATGTGTTATCATGCAGAGTGCATTTGTCCTTTGCCCACAACACTTACTTCCTGCTTAAGTGACACTGGCACATATTCATGATGATGTCAAGTGATTAAAAAAGTAAAGTACATCCTACAATGTGGCAGATATGTGTGTATGGTAGTGGTGGTGGGGGACTAGAATGGTTCGATTGGTGGGACCTTGACAAACTGCATCCACTCCAAGAGGAGAAGGACCATCATCATTTATTGCAACTGCTGCAGTGACCATTGCTGCAGTCAGTTTTTATACTAACACTTTACTCCCACGTCCCTGCACTTCCACCACCTTTCCCCTTCCCCTTGTGTATTTGCTGGACATTACTCAACTACTGTGTGTTTTTACTCTCTACAGTACACAACTGATGGAGTGAGATGTCTTGCCTTGGCCCTCAACAAAATTCTCAATGTCGTCTGTTGTCTATCAAGTCTGCCTCAGTCACAGAGCTCCCATCAGGCTCCCAGTCAACTGTCACCTAATATATTTATTTGTTTATTTATTTATGTATTCATTTTTTGATTTTTATTTTTCTTAACACAGACAGTCCAAAAATATATATAACTAAACTTCTTTGCCCAGACTTCCCCAGCACAGAGACAATAAAAGCAAAAGTAATCTGGACACCAGCTGCTTGTGTCTTGCCAGTCAGTCACACTGAATTTTAGGATATTTGGGGTCAACCGCCTTCCTCCCTTCTTCTTCTCAGACTCCCCTAATACAGTGAACAAATATGCTAAAACTAAGCTTTAATTGCCTTTTATTTGCTTATCTACTTTAGCTAAAAAGCATGCCATTTTACCTATCACAAACACAGAATGTTTTCACAACACCCCACCAACACAGGTACCCTCATACCCTCTTTATACTATGCTTTTGGGAAATAAACTAATATTTGTTATGTGTTTTGTGTAACAATGAAAAATAGAGAAAACTTTCATGTGATGGGGAAAAATGTCCCTTCACATTGATTTCAATGCAATTAGCTAGGTGAAAAAAGCCAGAAAATGCACTTTTCTTTGGAAAGTTTTTGCCAAATGAAAAGTGCCATTTTTTGCTAATTTTGGTTTGGTTTTCCCCCAACCCTAAGCATAACATCAACATGCAGATTTATGAATGGAGACCTCTGAGAGGCAGTCCAAAAAAACTGTAGATGTCATAAATAGGGATGGGCGAACATTTTCGCCTCAAACTGAAATCAGCGAATAATGGCACTTTCCGCTTAGCGAATAATTTCCTGCGAAAAGTGCTGATTTTCCTTTTTTCCTGCTCGCCTAGCTCATTGCATTGAAATCAATGGGAAGGAAAATTTTTCCCCACCACAGGAAAGTTTTCTCTATTTTTCATTGTTACACAAAACACATAACAAATATTAGTTTATTTCCCAAAGGCATAGTATAAAAGGGGTATGAGGGTGCCTGTGTTGGTGGGGTGTGGGGAAAGAATCAGTTGAACAGGGAATGTTTTTTTGGGGGGGTTATTTACTGGTAATGGCGGGAGGTAGTTAATACAAAATTAATCCTAAATACAAATAAACCCCCCGTAAGACAAGGTATAAAAGGGGTCTGAGGATGGTGCTTGTGTTGGTGGGTGGAGTTTGGGGAATGAATCAGTTGAACAGGGAATTTGTTTTGGGGGGTTTCTTGACTGATATTGGAGGGACAGTTAATAAAAAAATAAAACAATAAAACAGAATGTGAAATTTGTATGTAAAGTGATAGAGACAGGAACCCCCTGACATAAGCTGCCACTAGGGTGGACTGATTCTTGACTTGATAGAGCATTTTGTAGAGGATGATTTGTTAGATTTGATGTTACAGGCCTTTGTAGAACTTACACTTATTAGAGGCCCAAGCCCTGAAGAAACATTGATTTGTAGGACTTAGGCTTGTTAGAAACAAACCCCACCCCCCAAAAAAAAAAGTTTATGTTTTTGTAGGTCTATGAGTTTTTTTGCATTTTTTTGAAAGCACAAGCCTTAAGAAAAAAAATTAAATTCCCTACTGGACTGGTGCCAGTAGGTGACCTGTGGACCAGTGGCCACTGGCCATTGTCAAATGCCCTGATGTAGATGCAGAATTTGCAACTGCTGTTCTTGCTGCTGCTGAGTTGTTTAAGCAGCAGGATTATTAGGCAGCTGAAAGGGAATGGGATCAACAATAGCAGTAACATGGGTGATGGATGATGAAGGTTCCACTTGCCATGAATACCTCCAGTGATGCACCTGAGGAAGTAGCAGCACCATAACTAGCCCCAACCACATCTGGTATACGTGTTGCTGCTGGAAGTGGAACCTTTCCTTGTCCCAGATCACTTGTTGACCCCATTTCCAGTGTGTCCATTGTGGTCTGTGGCACACTAGCCTGCTCCTCAGCATCCTGTTGCCCTTGCACCTCAGCAGCAGAAGGAATTAGAACAGTTGCAAATTCTGCAAATTTCCAAATGCTCATTGCTTAATGGAGGAGATGACAAGAAATGTGACAGCGGATCCCCCAATGTCACACTTGCCATTTTTTGGTGAACCGAAGAAGGCAGACTGGTAGCACTAGCAGCAGGCACAGGCAGGTGATCTGTGCTCCTGCTGTTGATGGTGGAATTAGTGCGTTGGTGACAGTTCTGCCTTCTTCAGGATCATGTACCACAAGGACAATGCCGTGGGGGGAAGGGGGCTCCCAGGGTAAGGGGAATGGTGCGGGCTCCCTTGACTGCTAGTTTGGACACTTTAAATTCTTCCCCTCTACCACTCTCCTAACACTAGTTCATTTCAGCTGCTTCACCAGAACAGTTACTACTACTATCACCACACACACCAAGTTCAGCCCCTGAGTCTTCGTTACTATTAATTTGAGGATACTGATTATCCTTTAAACTCCTAATGCTAACAAGCTGCTGGACCTTAGTAGTAGTAGTAGTATCACTGGCAGGATGGTAAGTGTGACTTAGGGTCTCCTGCTCTCACACTTGGTATCATCTTCTCCTTCCTCCCCTCCTGAGAATTACAAGACACACTAACTGCAGCTTCAGCGCTGGTGGCAAAAGGTTCAGCACTTGTGGCAGTTTCTGCACTGGTGGCAGCAGGGGCAGTACATCTGACAGCAGGCACAGCACTGGTGGCAGCAGTGGCAGTACTTGCAGCAGGCACAGCATATATTAAAGCAGGCGCAGCATGTCTTGCACCAGGCACAGGCAGCTGACCTGTCCTGCTCTCACTACTACTATCTCCCTTTTGTTCCTCCCTTGACAGTAATTTCCCCAAAAACCCTAGGGGTGATTTAGGGGGACTGGCCAACATTGCTTCTGTAGTGTTCACTTCCTCCTCAGACTCAGACTCAGTGGACACATAATGTTCCTTCCAGTTCCTCCTTTTATTATTTTTAATCCTTCTCATCTATGAGCTTCCTCTGCCTCAATTTTGCCTCAGAATCACAGCAGAACAGCACAGCACGTCTACCTCACTCTGTAGCTGCTTCTATTGTGTTTCACTTCTTGGAATACGTCCCAGTTTTATAGAGAAAAGGCGAAAAACATGTAAAAATTTCTAGCCATTGAAAAAAAGGCAAAACATTTTGGACATTGGGTAAAAAATGTGAACATTTTAAACGTTAGTTTCAAAGCAGATTTTTCCAAGAAAAGGTGGACAACAAAGTGGTTTTCGCTGAATTTCCCATGATGGAGAGAGATTTTGCCCACCCCTTGTCATAAAGAAACTGCAGCGATGGACTAATGGCTTGTACCCCACTGTATGAAAGCTGGCTTTGTGTCTGCTGACACTTGATCTAACATCATAGCTGCCCTGGGAATGGCAGATATGGTGTATATACCCTGCTTCACCCAAGTTCTCAACACGTATCAGTTCAACGAGTTTCTGAGCTCTATTGCTCTGTTTTCAGGAACTCAGTGAACATGTAAACCAAGCTATACTAAACTACCGCTTTAAAGGGATAGTAATACTTAAAATGTAAAAAAAAGTTGAATTTTTTAGGTGCGATATCACAGTGGCCTGAAATTGTACAGTGATGCTGTTGCTACACCATCCTATGAAGATTTATGGTCCCGGGTCAAGAGCTGTCCATAGGATTGTGTAGCAACAGCGCCATTGTACAGTTTCAGGCCACTGTGATATTGCACCTAAAACATTCAACTTTGAAAATTAATAACTTTTGAATGAAACACCTTTCAGCAGTGGGAGTACTCATGTTTTACTCAGGGGGATAAACCCTACAAGATATTTTTTTTTACATTTTAAGTATTACTATCACTTTAAATACCTGTCAAGGTTTGGCTAAGCGTGACTCTGATAATGCTGGAATGAAGCACTGAGGGTCCTTTGTACCTGGGCCCAAGTGGAGCAGAGTTGATCGATATGCTCATCCACAGCTGGAATTTGCTGCGTCTGGAATGAGTCCAGGAGCAAACATGACTGGAACCCATAATTGATGAGAAATGGGGAGATCCCGGATGATGAATTACCTGCACAATTCCTGGCGAATTCTGCCCACGGCAACAGGTCATCCCAATTATCATGATGATCGGACACAAAACATTGTAGAAATTGTTCCAATCCTTGATTGTCACGCTTGGTGGCCTTGTTGGTCTGGGGATGGTAGGCATAAGAAAAGGATAACCATATGCCCATCTGATCACAGAATGGCCTCCAAAACCTGGACACAAATTGGCTCCCTCGGTCCGACACCAGCACCCTGGGTACGCCATGCAACCGAAATACTTCTCTGGCAAAGACAACAGCCAACTCCTGGGTGGAGGGAAGGCCAGGAAGGGGCTCAAAGTGTGCCATCTTAGAAAATCTGTTGACCACCATCAGAATGAATGAACACCCCCTAGACAATGGCAATCATCCCAAGAAATCAATAGAGACATGGGACCAAGGACACTCACCATTCGACACTTTTTGAAGCAAGCCAACAGGGAGATGTCTAGGGGACTTGGCATGGACACAAGTGGTGCATGCTGCCGTGAAAGTGGTACAATAAACACGTAAGGAAGGCCACCAGAATAACTGTGAAAGAGACCAGATCAATTGGTCCCTGCCAACATGCCCTGCTGCTCAAAATACAATCTGGCTGAATAATGGGTACCAGAGTCTCGTCTTTTTTCCATCTCAAGACCAAATTTCCTGGACAGGGCATCTGCCCTAACATTCTCGGAACCGGGCAGGTATGATACAAAAGAATTAAAACAAGACAGAAACAAAGCCTATCTGGCCTGTCGAGAGGACAATCTCTTAGCCTCAAAAAGGTAGGTTAGGTTTTTATGATCTGTCAAGATCAACACCGGAGTTCTAGTACCTTCAAGTAGGTGACGCCATTCTTTAAGTGCTAGAATAATTGCCAAGAGTTCTCTGTCCCCAATTTCGTAATTACTCTGAGCACTAGACAATTTCTTTGAAAAAAAACCACAGGGCTTTAGCATACTACCCGGTTCCAAGCGCTGTAACAATACTGCCCCGACCCCAGTTTCAGAGGCATCAACCTCCAAGGTAAATGGAATGTAGGGGTTGGGGTGGGAAAGCACAGGAGCAGAAGCAAATGCAGATTTCAGAGTCAAAAAGGCTTGTTCAGCTTCCTGAGACCATTGGGAGGGGTTAGCACCCTTGTGCTTGAGGTCGGACAGTGGCTTTACAATCATGGAAAAGTCTTTAATGGATTTTCTATAATAATTGGCAAAGCAAAGAAAACGTTGGATAGCCTTGAGACCCTTTGGACGTGGCCATTGCAGAACTGCTGCGAGCTTCTATTTGTCCATTGCAATGCCATCTTTAGATATCACAAAGCCCAGACAAGGCACCATGGACTTGTGGAACTCGCATTTCTCAGTCTTGCAGTAGAGTTTGTTCTCACAGAGTCTAAGCAAAACTGCGGTCACATCCTTAATGTGTTGCGACAAGGTGGTTGAATAAATGAGTATATCATCTAGATACACTACTACACAAGACTGGAGCATGTCACGGAGGATGTCATTGATAAACTTCTGGAACACTGCGGGAGCGTTACATAGCCCAAAAGGCATTACTAGATATTAATAGTGTCCAGACCTAGTATTGAATGCCGTTTTCCACTCGTCACCGGCTCTTATTCTGATTAAATTTTAAGCTGCACGTAAGTCTAATTTAGTGAAAATGGAAGAGTATCACGGTGCCCGTGCTATGATGGTGATATTCTGTCAGTCTCTAACTACTGCTGACGCTTATTAGCTGTAGTAACTTGGTTCTGCCCAGTATTTGCCCTTAAAGGGATAGTAATACTTCGTTTTAAACTTTATTTTATTTTGTAGGCATTAAAAAAACATGAAGAATGATATAAGTCTTATCTCTCAAACCTTTATGGTTTATGAGATATTCATAAGCAAAGTTTCCCCTCCCGCCCCTTTTTCCTAGTGTAAGCCATCTCTTCTCAGATGTGGATCAGGTTGTATGACCAGACAGATAACAGAAGGGGACAATTTTCTTTGTATGAAAACAATGAAAGCCCTTCCCCCTTGACAAGTTTTTCAGCTTTTTCCCTTATCTTAATTGAAGATTGTCCCTCTCTGCAGTCTACCTGGGCACCTCCCTTCTGATCTGGTTGAACGGGGGGGGGGTACTTTCTTTGTGAATATCTCTTAAACCATAAAGGTTTGAGAGATAAGACGTATATCATTCTTCATGTTTTTTTAATGCCTACAAAATAAAATAAAGTTAAAACGATGTATTACTATCCCTTTAAATACTGGGCCTTGTCACCTCTCAGGTGCCCTTTCGTGGTGTTTCCGTTACCAGCGCTTGTTCCAGTTTTCATGTGATCTCTGTGTACCGATCCGGACTGCCTGACTACTCTGCTGTATCTGTTCCTGCCTGTACACTGATCCGGACTGCCTGACTACTCTGCTGATGTTCCTGCTCTGTGTACCGACTCGGATTGGCTGACGTTCCTGCTCTGTGTACCGACCCGGCCCAGCTGACGTTCCTGCTCTGTGTACTGACTCGGATTGGCTGTTTCTGCTCTGTGTACCGACCCGGCCTGGCTGACATTCCTGCTCTGTGTACCGACTCAGATTGGCTGACGTTCTTGCTCTGTGTACCGACCCGGCCCGGCTGATGTTCCTGCTCTGTGTACCGACTCGGATTGACTACTTCCCTGCTCTTTTTACCAGCCCGGTAGGGCTACTTCTCCTGTCTATAAGTGCTGCCTGCGGTCCCCTTCCAGTCCTTGGTTTGGGGTCCTCCTCCGGGCCTTTGTCTCTGGACTATTCCATTGTGCCTCAGTGCCACTCGTGCAGTCTAGTCTCGGTTCGGTCATTGTCAGGTGGGCAACATTTCAGTGTCTATTCCATCAGTGCACCACGGTACGCTTGACCCTCCTTCCTGCCTATAGCTGAGGTTGGTGTTACTTTGGGTGCTTCAGGCTGTGCTTACATCAGGCAGTCATTACTGGTTTTAGTGTTTGTTAACCCCTTCGGTGAAGGTGTCACTTATCATCTGATTATTCTACAGTGCAGTCTCTGTTGGGCTCCCTCCCGGGCATACTGTCTCAGTCCTCCAATACTGTTAAGGCAGCCCTAAAGTTATCCTGGTCCTCCGTTGTCTACTGGGCGTTTCTCGCTACTCAAGCACTCCCTACAGAGTGGGAGTCTCAAGGGCCTCGCACTATTAGGGCCTGTTAGCTGTCCTGGCCTAATAGTAACCCGTTCCTTGCCGTCTCGGTTTGAGTTTCACACGAACATTGCCTGACCTGTGTCAGTATACTGTAAATCTGTATTGTACATATACTGGACCCGTGTGGGTATATATATATATGTATATATATATTGATATAACCTGTCCTGTGTCAGCACTGTATTGTTTTACCTTTACTGCTGGACCCGTGAGGGTTATCATCTCTGAGCCTGTTCAATAAAACTGTGTTTTATCTCACCTACTGTGTCTGAGTGTCAATAAAACAATTACAGTACGAAAGGGCCATGACCTCAGATGGTACAGTTGAAGGTAATGCACAAAGTATCCATTGGCGGATGGATTTACATGAACAGCGTTTGGACCAGTTGGTACTGACCGTTCATACCATTCTAGAATGCACCGCTCATCTAGATTCAAGCCTCGGTGGTCTCTTCCCCGTTTCGACACGGTAGCTCAATCCCTGACACAAGTAGCCTCGAACAAAGGGCTAACTGCCACAATCCCGTTACCGCTAAGATATGATGGCGAACCTACCCTGTGCAGAGAGTTTATCAACCCAAGGGACTCAAGGCTATCCAGCGGTTTCTCGGTTTTGCCAATTATTATAGGAAATTTATCCGAGACTTTTCCACGATTGTTAAACCACTGTCTGATCTTACGCATAAAGGTACTAATCCTTCCCAATGGTCTGAGGCTGCTGAACAGGCATTTGTGACACTTAAGTCCGCTTTTGCATCCGCTCCTGTGCTATCCCACCCTAACCCCTCCCTTCCATTCACTTTGGAAGTTGATGCCTCAGAGTCTGGTGTAGGGGCAGTGTTGTTTCAACGTCCTGTTCCTGGGAGAATATTGAGACCCTATGGGTTCTTCTCTAAAAAGTTGTCTGGTGCCCAGAGTAAATATGAGATTGAGGACAGAGAACATCTGGCTATTATCCTTACTCTTAAAGAATGGTGCTGGAAGGTACTAGGACTCCAGTGTTGATCTTGACAGACCATAAAAACCTGACGTACCTTTCAGAGGCTAAGAGGTTGTCCTCTCGACAGGCCAAAGGAACTTGTTTCTGTCCCTCTTCAATTTCATTGTATCCTATTTGCCTGGTTCCAAGAATGTTAGGGCAGATGCCCTGTCCAGGCAATTCAGTCCAGAGATAGATAAAGATGAGGTCCCCGTACCCATCATTCAGCCTGATTGCATTTTAGCTACCTTACGTACCAGCATCACTTCGGCCCTGGGGGGAAGAGATTCTTGCTACCCAGGCTGCTGCTCCCCCTGACACCCCAGTGGGCAAGTGTTTTGTAGCGGAGCCATTTCGTACCTGCCTGCTCTAAACATATCACGCATCCCGAGCAGCTGGGCACATAGGGAGAGATCAATTGATCTGGTGTCTTTCACAATTGTTCTGTTGGCTTTCTATACGTATATATATTGCTGACTGTACCGCATTTGTAGCAGCTTGTACTACATGTGCCCGTGCCAAGTCCCCTAGACACCTCCCAGTTGGGTTACTTCAACCTGTGCCTAATGGCAAGCATCCTTGGTCCCACGTCTCCATTGATTTCCTGGGAGAGCTGCCAGTTTCTAGGGGTTACACTTTCATCCTGGTGATAGCAGACAGATTCTCTAAGATGGCACACTTTGTGCCCCTTCCTGGCCTTCCCTCAGCCCAGGAGTTGGCTATTGTTTTTGCCAGAGAAGCTTTTCTGTGGCATGGGGTACCCAGGGTACTGGTGTCAGACCGCAGGAGCCAATTCGTGTCCAGATTCTGGAGAGCGTTCTGTGATCAGATGGGCATACAGTTGTCCTTTTCATCTGCCTACCATCCCCAGACCAATGGTGCCGCCGAGAGTGCCAGTCAGGGATTGGAACAATTCCTAAGTTGTTTAGTGTCCGATCATCATGATAATTGGGCCGACCTGTTGCCATGGGCAGAGTTCGCCAGGAACTGTGCAGTTAATTCATCGTCCGGGAGCTCCCCGTTTCTCATCAACTACGGGTTCCAGGCATGCTTGCTCCCGGACTCATTTCAGATGAAGCAGATTCCAGCTCTGGACAAGCACATCGAGCAACTCCGCTCCACCTGGGCACAGGTACAAAGAACCCTCAGAAATTCATTCCAGCGTTATCAGAGCCATGCTAATCGCAGACAGTTGCCGGCAGTCTCCTTCCAGGTTGGGGATAGGGTATGTTTATCCTCCAGAAACCGCAATTTGCAAGTTCCTTGTAATAAGTTGTCTCCCTGGTTCATTGGCCCTTTCAAAGTTTTACATAAAATTAACCCAGTCTCGTAATCCCTGGATCTTCCAGCATCCATGCGAATTCACAATTTGTTCCATGTATCCCTTTTGAAGCCGTTGATATGCAACCGTTACACTACCATTCCTGCGGTTCCCGGTCCTGTCCAAGTACAAGGTCAGGAGGAGTACGAATTTCAGAATAGCATTGACTCAAGAAGGTTCAGAGGGAAATTACATAATTTGGTCCATTGGAAGGGCTATGGTCCTGAAGAGCGTTCCTGCGTTAACCAGAATGACCTCCATGCTCCTAGGTTACTGCATATATTCCATTCTAAATACACTTAGAAACCAGGTACCTCCTCTAGGAGAGGGGGTCTTTGAGAGCGGGGTACTATCACGGTGCCCATGCTATGCTGGCGACATTCTGTCAGTCTCTGTCTACTGCTGACGCTTATTGGCTGTAGTAACTTGGTTCCGCCCAGTATTTGCCCTTAAATACTGGGCCTTGTTACTTCTCAGGTGCCCTTTCGTGGTGTTTCCATTACAAGCGCTTGTTCCAGTTTTCGTGTGATCTCTGTGTACCGACCCGGACTGACTGACTACTCTGCTGTATCTGTTCCTGCCTGTGTACCGATCCGGACTGCCTGACTACTCTGCTGACGTTCCTGCTCTGTGTATCGACTCGGATTGGCTGATGTTCCTGCTCTGTGTACCGACCCGGCCCGGCTGACGTTCCTGCTCTGTGTACTGACTCGGATTGGCTGACGTTCCTGCTCTGTGTAACGACCCGGCCCAGCTGATGTTCGTGCTCTGTGTACCGCCTCGGATTGGCTACGTTTGCCTGTCCCAAATTTCTGGCCCGCTGCCTACGGTCCTTGGACGCTATTCGATCTCTTATGCGGGAGTCAATTAGTATGGCAAAATCAATGAAATCGTCTAGATCGTTTGGCAAGTTTCTGGCTGCCGTCTTGTCCTTAATACGATCACACATTTAAAACATAGTCCCACAAAAAAAAACCTATAAATCAAAGTTTTTTCAGGACTTGTGTCTCTAATAAGTCTAAGTCCTACAAACCAATGTTTCCTCAGGTCTTGGGCCTCTAACAACAAATCTAACAAATCATCCTCTACAAAATACTCTATCAAGTCAAGTGGCAGCTTATGTCAGGGGGTTCCTGTCCATCACTTTATATACAAATTTCTTATTTTATTTTTTTTAACTGTCCCCCCAAGTAGCAGTCAAACCCCCCCCCAAAACAAATTCCCTGTTCAACCGATTCATTCCTCAGACTCCACCCACCAACACAGGCACCCTCCTCAGACCCCTTTTATACCATGTTTTATGTTTTTTTTTATTTTATTTAGGATTTAATTTTTTTATTAACTGCCCCCCAATCTCAGTAAACAAACCCTCCAATAAACATTCCCTGTTTACTGAGTCTTTCCCCACACCCCACCAACACAGACACCCTCATTCCCCTTTTATACTGTGCCTTTGGGAAATAAAATAATATTTGCTACGTGTTGTGTGTAATATCAATGTTCCCATTGATTTCAATGGAGGCGAAAAAAGTAGAAAATCTTCACTTTTGCAGGAAATTATTCGCCAAGTGGAAAGTGCCATTTTTCGGCAATTTCAGTTTGAGGTGAAAATGTTTGCCCATCCCTAATAATGACAGCAGCAGTACTTTGTTTCTGGTGGGAGGATTTCACATTGGGGACCCTGAGCTTCATGGTGTTTGGTTACAGTTGTGCCAGGCGTTTGATGTGAGTCCATATGTGTCCATTGTTCCCAATCCTTCCCTTATTTACCACACACCATGTACATTGTAGTTGCTGATGAGAGGCACAGTTCCTGCTCTCACGGGAAAGATTTCTATTTAACAAATTCTAATAACACACCCATGATTTTGGAGGAGGGTCAGGTGGAGAAGCATTACTGGACAAATTCTTTTCTCCACATATACCTGAAGTGGTGGAGGCTAGATATGGTTCTGCAATTGCCTCAGGCGCATCACTGGAGCTATTAGTGGCAAATGAAACCTTCATCATCTATCAACCTTGTTACTGCTGTTGTTGATCCCACTCCCTTTGAGTTGCCGAATCATACTGTTTAACCCTTTAAGGACCAATGGTCCTGGGGTGTGTGGTCCTTTAAGGATCAGACTGAAAACTTTGATGTGCCGCTCCACGTGACTGATTACGTGTGCCGGCATGGCGAATGGGGGACTGAAAGAGATCGCTCCGGTCTTGGAGTAATCAATTTCAGTCCCCGCTATTACTCACAGTGCTCCTGAAGGAGCAGCCGTGACAGTCCTGGCACGTCAGTGGACAGGAAGGGGTTAAACAACTAAGCAGCAGCAAGAACAGCAGTCACAAATTCCGCAATTACAAAGGGGCATTTGACAATGGCCACTGGCCAACACAACATTACCTGCTGGCACTAGGCCGGGAGGGCATTTTTTTTTTCTTCTCAGAGGCCAACAAAAAAAAAATAATAATTATGGGGAGTTTGTTTCTATCAAGCCTAAGTCCTCCAATCCATGTTTCCCTCCGAGCTTGGGCCTAACACAAGTCTAATTTCCTACTACTAATCAATGTTTCATCAGGACTTGTGCCTCTAATAAGTGTAAGTCCTACAAATCATTGCTTTCTCAGGGCTTTGGCCTAATACAAGTCTAATTTCCTACAACTAAACAATGTTTCCTCAGGGCTTGTGCCTCTAATAAGTGTAAGTCCTACAAATCAATGTTTTCTTGGGGTTTGGGCCTCTAACAACAAGTCTAACAAATCATCCTCTACAAAATACTCTATCTAGTCAAGTATCACTGTACCCCAGTGGCAGCTTATGTCAGGAGGTTCCTGTCTCTATCACTTTACATACAAATTTTTTTTTTTTTTATTAACTGTCCCCCCAATAGCAGTCAAGAACCCCCCCAAAACAAATTCCCTGTTCAACTGATTCATTCATTCACAAACACAGGCACCCTCCACAGACCCCTTTTATTCCATGTCTTATGGGGTATTTTAATTATATTTAGGATTTTTTTTTATTAACTTCCCCCAATCCCAGTTAACAACCCCCCAAAAATCATCCCCTGTTCAACTGATTCTTTCCCTGCACCCCACCAACACAGGCACCCTCATGCCCCTTTTATACTATGCCTTTGGGAAATAAAAAATATTTGCTATGTGTTGTATAGAAATTCAATGTTCCCATTGTTCCCAATGTTCCCATGAGACGAAAAAAAGCTGAAAATCGGAACTTTTCACAGGAAATTATTCGCCAAGCGGGAAGTGCCATTATTCGCCAATTTTAGTTTGAGGCAAAAATTTTCGCCCATCCCTACGTCTGGCTTGTTCTGTGACCTTGCTTGTTGTTCCAAATTGGCACACAAGTATACACCCATTTCAGTCTGCAAGATACGTGTATCAGTTGCTTTACTTTAATTACTTTTAATTTTATACTTAATGACAATTGGGACAGTGGGCTGTAACGATAGTAGAAATGGGACACTTGATTGTATTTGGCCGCCATCACCTGGGTCCACCTCTTGAAGCAGTGGTACATCTGGTCTTCTCTGAAATGGATATTGCCCTCTTTCTCTCTCTACTCATTTCCCTTCTCTTTTTCTCCCTTACTCTCTCTCCTTCTTCTCTTTCATCTTTTTATCTCTCCTATTTTCTCTCACACTCCTCCTTCTCTCTCTCTCACTTACAGGGGAGGACTGGCAACTTGTGGCCTGGAGGGCAACTACAATCAAGAGGCCCAGTTCTACTATCATTCCAGCCCACTGTCCCAGCCCACCCCCTTTTATTAAATTTTAAAATTGCCATTAATCCTTTGAGTGCCAGAGGGGTATGTGTGCAAAGCAATGAGTGGCAAACCCCTCTGGCACTCAAATGGTTAGTGTTGTGAAGTAAGGCAATACCATGAAGCTTACAATTGAAATGGGGTTACACTGGTGCAACTACAGAGCTTACAATTTAAGTAAAGCTGCACTAGTGATACCATAGAGCTTACAAGAGAAATTGGTTATGTTACTAGTGTAGCTTCACCTGGATTGTAGCTCCATTTCAATTGTAAGCTCTGTGGTATCACTAGTGTAGATACATTTGCAGCAATAAGCGGGAGTGGCCCACCAGCCCAGACATATAACTGGCCCAGGGGTCAATTGTCCCCTGCCCCCCAGCCCAGCCCTCCCCTGCTCACTTAGCCTCCTTCTTTCTCTCATTCTCTCTCTCTTTTTTTCTGTGAGGACAGTTGGGGGAAGCTGGTTAGGATTTCTCTGTCCGACAGACCCTAACTTCATCTCCAGAGTGTCCTGTCCTGATTCCTCTTTGGCTCATGTGGGAAGAAATAAGCTGATCTTGCAGTCAGTATCTATAACCTAGTCCTGGCTGCAGTAAGGGTCCCTCTGGTTATTGAACCTGATCCCAAGCACACTCCATAGCATCACTTGCCAGCATTTATCTGGCAGGGGTCTGGCAGACAGGTCAAGTTGCTGCACCATAGGGGCATTTAAACACCCCTTGATTTAGTTGGACACATCTCTGGCACACAATGGGTTAACCCTTTGAATTCTAGCTGTCAAATGATTGATTCATTGGTAATATTTATTTGTTCTCTATGGTGCAGCCTGTTTGCCCAGGACTTGTTCCAGTTTCTCTAAAGAAATCAGATATTTAACATGTATATAGATTTACCTCTTATTTCCAATGGATTATGGAATTATTTTCTAATTATTTTACACATGGGTACTACAGAGTTATTCCTTGATGCATCGGGAAGCTGTTCTATTAGTCTCATGAGCTCTTTTCTCCAACTACCAATTAACAAGAGAATTCATATTGTCGTCCTTGTACTAATACTTATTACACTCATGGGGTAGCCATGGAATTCTCTAAATAAACAGAATTCTCAGTGGGTTTCTCTTCCCTTATTGTGACTCCTATAAATGTGTCATCAGAAGAGCTGACAGGACTGAAACCCCAGCAGCTTTGTGTGCAGATCTGTGAATATACTAGAACATTTGTCTATAGAACATAAAGACTGCTGGGATCCCATCTGGTCACCTCTGCAATAAGAAGACAACTACTGTAAGTAATATAGTCCTTGTTTTGATTATTGGTGTTAATAGAAAGTCATATTAAAATGGTAACAAATCTGTTGAATTCTACAAGTAGATACGTCGTTTGAGTGGGGAAAATATGCCATAAAAAGGGCAATAAACACAAAGGGAAGAAGGAGTAATTATGAGGCAAGCTGATTGCAGTATAGGGAAGAAGTAAATATTTATAAGATTCCCATTGATTGTAATGAGGCTTTAACTCCTTTGAATGCTACAGACGTGTCCAAGATTCTTCTAAACACAGTGGAGATCTCTCTATCATTCATTGACTGAAAAGCTCAATTTAAATCAATGGGCACCTTTATGTATTGTCTATAGTGCAGGTGCTTGTCCCAGAATTATTCCACTTTCCTTTTGTGCATAAGGGACTTTAACCCTCCGAGTGCTGTAGAACTATCTCTCTGGCACTCAAAGGGTTAATAATGACAGTTGTTTAAGTGTCGCTGTTATAATAAACAGTAAATAGATCCTGTATAGAATCATGTGGACACAACATTCTGTATACTGATCAACATGCAGCGCTGGGATAACAGATAGGGTCTGGAAGGTAGGAGACAATCGGCTGTTCTGTGGCCAAGCGCTGACAACTGACCGCTGGAAGAGGGAGCTGGCTGGTGAGAATTTGTTTTTAACCTCTTGATTGCCAGAGCGAGGTTCAAAACATTGTTCTGCAATGCATTCCCAGCCTCCTTGCACTGAAAGGGTTAAGGACAGGCAACTAACCTGCAAGTGCATAATATGTAAAGTCAAATTGCATATACTATATTATATATACTGTATTTTTGTACACTTTTATATCCCTGACAGGGAGCTCACTGAATTACTGTTCCAGAGAGCTTTCTTTAATGAACTGCAGAAGCAGGAGTAGTGATATACTGTTATACTATCCCTGCAGCAGAAAAGCCTGTCCCCAGTACAGCATATAGAGCACTCAGTGCTGCAGAAACAGGGTTACATTGTATCATTACCCCCTGATTTCACAGTGCTGACAGAAAACTGCCTGGAAACTGAAATGGATGAAGATGAAAAATAAATAAATGAATAAAGAAATAAAAAGTTAGGGAAATGTAACTTTACATACCTTGTATTTGCAGAATAAGAATAAGCCAAAGGGAGGCTGACTACCACATTTTTATTGATTATTCTTACAAACTGTGATCATAGCGCTGCCTCAGAATAGATTCACCTGAGCATTTTCATAACGTCAGAAGCACAGATCTCCTCTTCTTTCTTTCTTTCCTTTTCTCTCTCTCTCTCTCTCTCTCTCTCCCATCTCTCACTCTAGCTCTTTCTTACTCCCTCTGTCTCTCTATTTCTCCCTTCCCCTCTGTCTCCACTCCCTCTCTACCCCTCTCTCTCCTCTTCTCTCTCTTTTTCTCTCTCTCTCTCTCTCTCTCTCTCTCTCACTTTCTCTCTCTCTCTCTCTCTCTCTCTCACTTTCTCTCTCTCTCTCTCTCTTCTTCTCTCTCACTTTCTCTCTCTCTTACTTTCTCTCTCTCCCATCTCTCTCTCTCTCTCATCTCCTCTTCTCTCTCTCTTTCTCTCTTACTCTCTCTCTCTCATCTCTCTCTCTCTCTCTCTCTCTCACTTTCTCTCTCTCTTATCTCTCTCTCATCTCTCTCTCTCTCTCTCTTTCTCTCTCTCCCATCTTTCACTCTAGCTCTTTCTCACTCCCTCTGTCTCTCTATTTCTCTCATCCCCTCTGTCTCCACTCCCTCTCTACCCTTCTCTCTCCCCTTCTCTCTCTCTCTCCCGTCTTGCCTCCCTTCCCTTTGTCTTTTTATAATGACATGGAGGAAATTACTTTCAGAATCACCTGTTTTATCTTGGTCATGTTGTGTTTAATACTATAGTTTATGAGATATTTAGCTTTATTTATATGAGATATTTAGCTTTATTTACTTTTTAGATTAACAGATTAGCAGTACTTCCTGGTAGGAATTGGCATTTGGGAAGGAGAGAGGAATGTTAGTATTTCATACAAAAGACTGTGTCAGTCAGTACTGGATAATGTGCATAAACTGTCAGTAAGGAATATCTAACCTAGACATATGTATAAAAAAATCACCAAAAGTCATTATAGGTAAAGGGCAACATGATGATAACATAGTAACATAGTTAATGAGGCTGAGAAATGGTATGTATCAATCAAGCTCATGTCATATCACCCTTGTTGATCCAAAAAAAAAAACTGAAGTCATTTCCAATTAAAGCCCCAAGTGGGTAAAAAATTCCTCCCTGTCTCAGTATAGCAGTCAGATATTTCCCTGGATTAACATTCTATCTGCTTTGAAACAGACTGTCACTATTCTCAATAGTGTTATGAGCTAGAAAAGTATTAATTGATTTTTGGAAAATAACTACAGTATCTGCAAACACAGCATCACAAGGCAAATAATTCTATAACTTTACTGCTCTTACTATAAATCCCTGTCTTTGAGTGTAAAGCACCTTTCCTCTAGTCTTAATGGATGACCTCTTGTTTTTAGCTCAGCTCTTTGGTGGTACCATGTTAGCAGCGGCTAAAGCAGGAGACTAGTAGGGTAAAAGTGATTCCTTTATTGGCTAACTAGTTTCAGAGGGCAAGATTCAAACAGTTTATTCATTCAAAGAGCTAAATTTTTCAAACTGTGCAAAAGGTTATACTCATGCCATCACATCCCCTTTAGTTACTTTAATATTGGCATTAATGCTGTTAAGAAAAGCAAATGAGACCACACAGCTTAAAATTGAAATGCAGATAATCTAGTGATACCATAGACCTTAAAATTTAAGTACAGCTATATGATTGATACCATGGAGCTTACACGGGAAATGGGTTATGCTGCTAGTGTAGTTCTTTTTGGATTGTAGCTCTGTAGTATCATTAGTGTAGCTCCATTTCAGTTGTAAGCTCTGTGTTATCACTAGTGTAGCTCCATTTCACTTGTAGGCTCTGTGGTATCATTAGTGTAGCTCCATTTCAGTTGTAAGCTCTGTGGTATCATTAGTGTAGCTCCATTTCAGTTGTAAGCTCTGTGGTAACACTGATGTAGCTCCATTTCAATTGTAAACTCTATGGTATCACTAGTGTAGCTCCATTTCAGTTGTAAGCTCTGTGTTATCTCTAGTGTCGATCCATTTCAGTTGTAAGCTCTGTGATATCAGTAGTGTAGCTCCATTTCAGTTGTAAGCTCTGTGGTATCACTGATGTAGCTCCATTTCAGTTGTAAGCTCTGTGATATCACTAGTGTAGCTCCATTTACAGTAGCAATTGGGAGATTGAGTGAGGCAGTGGCCAACTGGTTCAAACATGTGACCAGCCCAGGGGGCAATTGCCCCTCTGACTCCTAGGCCAGCCCTCCCCTGAGATTGAATTATAGAATGGGCATTAGGGTGGAGAGAGGAAGGGCTAGTTCCTCTAATAGGGAGATGCCCATGCTACAGTCTGATAAAAAACAAATAAGTATTTCAAAGAATATACCTCTTCAGAATATCAGTAATATAACAGGTATGCTTGCAAATGCTCATGGTCTGACTGCTAAGATGATGGAACCGGAACTGATTGCTATGAATGAGCGGTATTATCTTATAAGGGTTGCTGAAACCTGGTTGGATGACACAAATTACTGCACAATCAATATAGAGGCATATTCACTTTTAATGAAGTAAATTAAGTGAGGGTATATGTCTTAAAATCTAATATAAGGAAAAATATTAATGAAGGGTCCATAGAAAATGTATAAGACTTGTGGGTTGATATGCACACTGGAGGCATACATAATAAACGCATGTTGAAGGGAATTTGCCTAATATTGGGGAGTTTTAAGAATCTGCTACTTAAAAAGGCTTCTCAGTTAGGAAATGTAATCATAATGGGAGATTTTAACAATTGATTGGAGAAATAAGACTTCCAGAACAACAAAGGGAAATAATTAAGGGATCACTTAAGCAGCTGGAGCCTGTGACCACAATATGGTGTCCTTTAAAACTTGTTATAAGAAACCCATTAACAATGGTCTAACCAAAACATTAAACTTTAAAAAAGATAATTTTTCAAAGGTAAAAGCAGTATTGGAGGACATTTAGGGGGATGTAATATTCATATATAAAAGGGTGGTATTTTCAAAATGTTCATGAAAGAATATACGTGTCAATATATACCACTGGGGAATAAATACAGGAGGAGCAAATTAAGACCAATGTGGCTTAACCACTAGGTGATGAGGGTTTTTTTTACTCTAGAGGACAAGAGCAGTTTTAGCATTTTTAGTATGCCTTTTTTCAACTATGTTTTTCCAGTAATTAATTTAGTACACCCACACAAATTATATGCCTTTTTATAAGGATACGTAGGGCTTTCTTTTGATGCCATACTTGTATTTATAACCCATCATTTTGATCAATAATATTACTAATAATATAAAAGTGAAAGAATAAAAAACCGCAATATTTTTTGTAGGGTTTCCTATTATTATTTGAGGTCAATTAGTGCATTTTTAAGAAGAATTGGATAAAAGATTTGAATAATTACACGTACCTCCCAACTGTTCTTTTGTAGGATGAAAATTCCTACCATGATGTACCTCTTTTAGGAGATCAGACTGTGTGGTGTGTATATGAGCGTATAACATTGTTCCAGCAATACAATGCACAGTAATGTTTGTTAAAACTTCAGTATATATCTATAAATTAGTCTGTATAAATACAATATTTTTATCTGGCTCTAAATAATTTATTCAGCTAAGCACAGAGCTGTCAACAGGTCATGAAACTACCTACAAATGTTAATTGCTTTGCTCACCAGTCCTGCCAAGACAGCACCGTCACCTAAAGCAAGTGTTCCTCCCACTTTGCTATTTGAAGCACTGGAAGGTGTGTTCCCTCCCTCTCTCTGATTCACAATCAGAGTGGCAGTGAACAGAGACAAAGGCTCTTTGTCACATGTCTCCATTTTCACATGTGATTGCTGTAGCAGCGATCACGTGTAAGGAGCCACAGGGTAATGGCTTGAACTGATTGCTCCAGTTTTGGAGTAGTCAGTTACCTGCTCCCTGCCGTGATAACAACATGTCCTGAGGCAAACTGTGATCATTAACCCGTGATGTTCCAGGACTGTCATCAGTCCTAAAAGGACGGAATTGTGTGAAGGTCCTGGCATGTCATTTGGCATTAATAGATTATAATAAAGTTTGCAGAGAAATGGGGAATAAGAACCAGACTTCACAATTATTTAATAAAACAAAAATTTGAGATGCTCTGAGGATGAACATAAAGCACTTGCACATAATTTTGGAACTGGACTGCCCTTTTGGGAGGGATTAGTCTAAAATGTATGTGGAAATTTTTCCCCCGTAATGGCACTACAGAGCTATAATATGATGCTGTTGAGCGGTGACTAGCCGTAGCCATTGTGCTTTATGTTATTCATCAGAGCCTCTCACAATTTTGCATGTATTTTGAATACTCTTTAGGGGTCTCCATAATAGTGAAAGGAAATCCAGCTGCACCTCACTGATGAGGTACAAGAAGGCTGAAACATTCTTCTGGGGTTAGCTGGTGTTCCTGTGCAGAGAGGAATTGCCCGTCATTTTGGAACTGGACCACCCACACAGCTTCTCACAATTTTGTATGTATTTTGAATACTCTTTAGGGTCACCCTAAGTGTGAAGGTTAACCCTGATGTGGACCCCTTGCTCTCAATGACAGCCATTTTGGAACTGGACCACCCTTTTGGGCGGAATTAGTCTAATATGTAGAACAAGCCATATTGCTTTATATTTGTCCTCAAAACCTCTCACAATTTTGGATGTATTTTAAATTATTTAAGTCAGGGCTATCCAAGTACAGTCCTCAAAGGCCACCAACAGGCCGGGATTTAAGGATTTCCCTAATTAAGCACAGGTGAGCTAATCAGTGGATCATTCATTTTGACTGACTCCCCTGTGCTTAAGCAGAAAAATCTGTAAATCCTGGCCTGTTGGTGGCCCTTGAGGACTGAACTTGGACAGCCCTGATTTAAGTCATAAGTGTCATTTAAAAATGCAACATAATCTAAAAATAAGCAATTAGTCTAGATAAAATTGAAAATGAAACAATATTTTTTGAGGTCAGTCAATGACTAGATATAGTAAATATTGCTGTAGATATAGTTTACTTGGAGTTTGCAAAAGCCATAGATAATGTACCTCTGGGCAGGTTCCTGAATAAATTAAAAGACTTTGAAATGTGAAGTGATATGTGTGCATGGATAGAGAAGTGATTATTTGATAGAATACAGGGAGTTGTTGCAAATATAACTTTATCAAGTTGGTGTAAAGTAAGTGGAGTGTAAAAACAGTCAGTTCTCGACCCAATGCTTTCTAATTTGTTTATTAATGATCTTGAAGTGGGTATGGAAAGTAGGTAGTGTCTCAATCAATATTTTCAAGGTCAACATAAAGACATTTCTGAGGAACCATTTACCCAAAGAGCTGAACCAAAAAACAAATAGTCATACATTAAGACTAGAGAAAATATGCTTTTTTACAAAAACAAGGGTAAGTGTTTTTTACAATTAGACCTGTAAGGTTGTGGAATTCTTCAAGAAGCTGTGTCTGCAGAACCTATAGATGTTTTCAAAAAAGTATTGGATACCGTTCTAGTTCAGAAAACATATAGAGAATTATGACATTTAGTTTCAAAGCATAGAGGACATTGATCAAGGGAAATAGTTGACTACCTTTTGAGGTCAGGAAGGAATTTTATTGGAGATGGCTTCAATGGTTTCTTTAGCCTTCCTCTGGATCAACAAAGGTAATATAGCAAGGGCTGAACTTGATGGAAGCATGTCTTTTTTTATACTCATCAACTATTCTACTATATTATGGTTACAATATTACAACATAGAACACTATGGGAGTAAATATCAGAACTCACAAAGTCATAAGCTCCAATACTATAAAGGTTCTGGATTCTTCTTGTCTGTAATAATCAATGATGACCGTCTGTTCATGCATGTCATGGATGGTACATAGAGTTCAAGTAACCAGATGAAGTACAAATGTGGGAAAGGGCATGACCTCAGTTTGGTAGGCCAAAATTTCCAGAAGCATGGTAACCATGGATGGCACATCTAGTCCCATGAGGCTCAAGAAGATTTTAGAGGTTATACACTAAGATCTCCAAAGTTGGAAAAATCTGAGTGAATTGGCTTCATAGAATAGCATAGAATTTGGAGAAGTGATATAACTGGTGAAGGCTCCATTTTATCAACCAATTTATCACTCCTTACTGCATCTACCCCATTATGTTTCCGGTGCAGCAGTGTCTGGAATAAGAGCATACCATTTCTATGGCATATAAGGTGAGATTTACAAGGACGTTTAATTCTCTTTAACAAACTAAAATGGTAGTCAGTCCTGATAGTACATACATTCACTTCTTCACATAAATGCTAGCATGGTAATCAGTCTTAATAGTACTTATGTGCACTTCTTCACATAAATGCTAGCATGAATAGAGCACACTACTTTGCACTGTTATCATCAATAATATCATCTTATACAGCGGCTAACTAATTTTTTTCTTCATTTTAACAGATCATCTACTGATTAGAAGCATACATATGAAACTAAATCTTCTTGAATGTTAATTACAGGTACTAAGACCCTCCTGTGGCCTTCAGGTATTCACTCTGATTAGGCAATGTGTGATGACAACCAGACTCAAGTCACAGAGATTCTTCTCCTGGGATTCCAAGGTTTCATCAGCTTCAAAATTCCACTCTTTACAGTCTTCCTATTAATCTACATTGTGATACAAAGTGGAAACTTTCTTATTATCTGTTTAGTGACAACTAGTGAACATCTTAAAACTCCAATGTTCTACTTTCTCAAACATTTAGGTTTTGCTGATGTCTTTGTCACCACCAGTATTGTTCCAATGATGCTAGACATCATATTACATGGTAAAATGACAGTTTCTCTAGATGCCTGTATAGCACAATTATATATTTTCGGTGTTTCCGGATTTGTGCAATGCTTTCTTCTTGCAGTGATGTCGTATGACAGATATCTGGCCATCTGCAATCCTTTGCATTACAGGTCCATTATGGAGCCCAGTGTTTGCCTCAGACTGGTTATTGGGTCTTGGTTGTCAGTATTTATTCCAATATCTACTGGAATAATTCTGGTGATCCAGCTACACTTCTGTGGTCTCAATTATATTGACCATTTCTTCTGTGATTTTGGTCCATTTGTTTCACTGTCTACTTCAGACACCTCAGTATTGATCTTGCAAGACTTTATATTTTCCGTAGCCATGATTTTTGTGCCATTTGTTTTCATCATTATGTCCTATGTCTGTATCTTCATCATGATTCTCAGGTTCCCGTCCAATATTGGAAGAAAGAAGTTTTTCTCCACCTGCAGCGCTCACCTTACAGTTGTGTGCACATATTATGGAACATTGATTATAGTTTACATGGGTTCATACATTGAACAGTCTTTTAACATAAACAAGCTTCTATCTCTGTTTTACATTGTGATTACACCATTTATGAATCCCATCATTTACAGCTTGAGGAACAAGGAGATCAGAGGAGCTCTGAAGAAATACATTAAGAAGATTAGATGGACAGTAAATTATAATTTATGATATGTAACACAGAAATAATTAAATTAAATTAAAAAAATTAACATAAAAAATCATAACATGAGTCACTTTAACTACAAATACTTTTTTTAAATTATAACTAGTAAAACACTGCTTGTCAAGATGTTCCCTATCCATATACAGATGAAACAAAGCTTATCAGCTCGAGTTCCTTATAATACATGTAACTGAGATGTTGTAGTGATACTACCATTCAAAAGTTTGGGGTCACTTAGAAACATTCTTGTTTCTGTTATGGGAGCAGCTTGACCGTATGGTACGTAAGCAGTGTCCATCACACCAATTGAAATTGTGGGAGGTGCTTCAGGAAGCATGGGGTGAACTCTCTTCACATTGCCTCAACAAATGCCAAAGAATGTCAAAGAACTGCAAGGCTGTAATTGCTGCAGATGGAGGATTATTCGACAAAAGCAAAGTTTGAAGGACACAATTATTATTTAAATTCATTATGTCTAACCTTGTCAGCATCCTGACTCTATTTCCTATTCATTCTGCGACTCATTTAATGGAAAACAAGGACATTTCTAAGTGACCACAAACTTTTGAACTGTAGTGTATATGTTTGAAAAAATTAAATAACGCATTTGTAAAGATTTTTACGTTATGCATGTATCTCTATAGCTCACACAAACAATGCATATGCATAGAAGAAGAAAGAGTGAAAGTTGTCTTAGGTCAAAACAATAAAGCGTGGGATAAAGATATGAAGAAGGAAACCAATATCATCATCACTACTATCATGGTCATATGAGTCTAAATCTCATTTATCACAGCAAGATCATAAAAATGGTGCATCCACTCTGCACATTAGTATTGTTAATGGGGGTATCAGTGACAGTTATATGGGACAGGAAGTGGTGGACATAGTTCCTAGTCGTAGCTCACCCCACCCTGAAATCATGGGTGAGGGATTATTTTTCATTTGGGACTGCAGAACTGTCATCAGTTGCAATTTTCACACAATATGACAAGTTTGTGAAGAGAGAGAAGGAAGGATCACATTTTGGCACATCTCTGCAAATCTTCCCTAATAAAGAACATGCAATATAACAGCACTAGATGTATGTTAGACATGTTGAACACCACAAGCACAAAGAAAAAAAATCATGTGCTGCTGTCACAAAAAACACTGTGATCCAAAACTGTACACAAAGGTGCATGAGGCAAGTTCAACACCCCACTATAAGCCAGGATAATATCACTGTTGTTCCCCCCGGTGCCCTCAGGGTCCTTCTCTACACTGCGGATTTTGCCAGTAGTACCAGCAGCAGATAGAAAATCTGCATATGTGAGGATCTAGTAACGTCTCCAGCCATTGCACATTGTATGGTGAGAGGACCACACATGTCAGTGTGGAACAAGGGAGAATGTGATGACTTTTTACCCTGTACAATATATCAAACTTATAGTAGGGAGGGTAAATTATTTATTATTTATTATGACCATTTGGACTTGGCCACATTGACTGGCATCATCTGATTTCTTGGGTAATGGTTTAACATTGTCAACAAAAACTTCAATTTGGTGGTTGTGTCTGCAAACAAGTGTGATCCCTGTCCTTCCCCTGTTTCATAACACATCCACACACTGTGCACTTTGCAGTTGTAGATAACTGATCATTCCTTTCCTGCTCCAAAGAAAAATATTGCATCCACCTTGATTTTAGAGGAGGTGGAGAGGAGAAGTATTATGGTGACTGGATTACCACTGGAATTCGATTTAACTGGTGGTGGCTGTTTGTGGTGCTGTTGATTCTGCCTCAGCACTGGGGCTAGTAAAAAGCATCACCACTACATGTCCCATGTCACTGCTGCCGCTATATCCACCACCCAGTCTGTGGTGGTGATGATCCAAGTCCCACTCACATCACCATTACTATTGTCCTGTGCATGGTGGATAATCATATGACATTTTATGTTCAGATGATTCAACAACAGGCACTAAATTAGCAAACACCATGATGTCACTGGTGTGTGAGTGGCTGGCATTAGGGATGGGTGAAATGTCCTGTCTCAAAAGTAAAACAAGGGAAACTGGCACTTCTTGCTGAGCTGGAACTTTCCTGCAAAAGGGCAAATTTTCTACTTTTTATGGTCTAAGTATTGCACTAAAGTCAATGGTAAAGCTAAATTTCATCCCAAAACTATGAGTATTACCATGGTGCTAGTATAAAAGGTATCAATGACCCATAGGTTTTCAGTCTGTACTTGGGAATTAGAAATAAATTAGTATATTGTGATTTCTAGTGATTTTATCCACAAAAAACATATAAAATACACTTTTTTTGAAGGTGTTAGAGTTTTGTTGGAAATAGACACTGGCAGTTGTTTTCTGGGTGTGAGTGTGAAGAAAGTAGAGTTAATCACCTCCAAAACATGTATGTTAGAGAAAGTGATAAGCCAGCCAGCCTGAAACTAATTGACCCAACATTGACAGGTACCAGATACCAACACATCTGACTAATGCGGCAATCAAGACAAATCTATACAAGGGGTACAACTTGATATACTGTGTGTACCATCCATAAAACAGCCACACTCCAATACATCCACAAGAACTAAAGAGACAAGGAAGGGAAGGATATACTGAGGTGTGGTACTGCACTGGTGTACCAATGATGCCTGAGTACTGTATTATTTTACTGTGAGCTTTACAGACAGTGTTTTCTGAAGTCATGTCAACTCTGTTCTGTAGAATACTGTAAAATACCACTGCAGTAGTTCTTGTGAGAGAAAAATAATTGTGACACTATCCAGTAGTGTAGAGACAGAGATGGTGGAGCGAGTTGCTTGTAAGTGTAGTGAGTGTGGGCGTCTGAGTGTTAGTGACTTGTATACAGTGACTGTGACAGAAAGGGACAATCTCCCAATCTGAAACAACTGATGGTAAGGAGTGCCCTGAATAAAAATACAAAAAATGGCACATTTCCCTACCTGCAAAAGAGATGTGAAAGCTGTGCACACATTTACACCATGGACAAGATACCAATTCCAAACACACAGTTACACTATAAGATCAATGGTACCTTCACCTGTAAATCATCCAATGTAATATACCTCATCATGTGTGCAAAATGTCCTACAGCTCTGTATGTGGGTGAAACTGGACAGCCATTACATAAGAGTTTTAATTCCCACAGATCCCATGTTAACAACAAAAAGACAGAGACACCAGTGGGAGAACATTTTTGCCAAAATGGGCACAGTGTCAGAGACATCAAATTATCTTTATTAATGGGACTGTTCCGCACTCAGAGAGAGAGAAAAATATGGGAGGTAAAATTAATTATCCAATTTGGAGCTTTGAGTTATGGTTTGAATAAAGACAGAGAATTCCTGACACATTATCACTTTGGATAAACCTTTATGACAGCCCCCTGGGAGCTTAAAGGGATAGTAATACTTCGTTTTAACTTTTTTTATTTTGTAGGCATTAAAAAAACATGAAGAACGATATAAGTCTTATCTCTCAAACCTTTATGGTTTAAGAGATATTCACAAACAAAGTATTCCCCCCCTGTTCAACCAGATCAGAAGGGAGGTGTCCAGGTAGACTGCAGAGAGGGACAATCTTCAATTAAGATAAGGGAAAAAGCTGAAAAACTTGTCAAGGGGGGAAGGGCTTTCATTGTTTTTATACAAAGAAGATTGTCCCCTTCTGTTATCTGTCTGGTCTTACAACCAGATTCACATCTGAGAAGAGATGACTTACACTAGGAAAAAGGGGCGGGAGGGGAAAACTTTGCTTGTGAATATCTCATAAACCATAAAGGTTTGAGAGGTAAGACTTATATCATTCTTCATGGTTTTTTAATGCCTACAAAATAAAATAAAGTTAAAAAAAAAAGTATTACTATCCCTTTAAATACCTTGGACCACTCAGAGAGAAGACTGCAATTTACAGCACTCTCCTCTACCATTGACTGATCAATGAACCAGAGTCTGAACTAAAGTTCCTTATCTGATTTCCATTCCCTGCATTGTACACACTTACTGCTCTGCTCGCTGTGGTCTTTCCCCTCCCCTTGGGTGTATAATGTAACCTGTTGGCTGCTTCACCGCAGCTGCGGCCTGAAGATTATACGGCACCGCACCTTGCTCTGAAGGGGGTCACTTGCCGATGCAGTTCTGCCTGCCTTTACTTACCTGCGCACCCAGATCTACTACCTTTGGCTCTGGCCCCGGTGTGTTGCCGTCAGCTTCTTGTATACTTGTGGAGTCCGCGGCTGGAGAGATGCTGTGGAGGCGGACCGTGGCTGTGTCTGGGTGATCCTGTTGGGAGCTACTAGAGTTGTGTGAATGCACTGTGCTGCTGGATGCCTGCACTCCTGCTTGTGGAACGGATCCTTCTTCAATTGTTGATTCCTATGAGTTGCCTGGCTGGGGAGGCCTCAGATAGCGCCGCTGCTGCTTCCCCCCCCCCCTTACTAGTGCACCATCCTATTTGTTGTTTTATCTATCCCTGTTCCCCTTCCCTCCCAATAGGTACACAGGCTGCTGAGTCTATCTCTGGAGACTCTGGATGGAATTGATCCTGCCCTACTGCTGGGACTCTGGGGTACACCTCAGCTACTATCTACTACAGCTCTTACTCCTGCTTGACATCTCACCCCCTGTTTGTTACACTACCCTCTTTTTGGAAACCCTCCTATCCCATGTATGATTAAACTTCAGGTGCTCCACTGCTGAGTTTTTCTCCCTGTGGAATCTGAATGCAGCTGTCTTCTCTTGGAGTCAATTATCCTGGATGTATGTAGTGGAGATAACACTTCATTAAGAACTTCCTGATGTTGTCCATATCCTGTGAATCATTGTTTATACTATGGGAGCTATTTCTGTATACTCCATCCCTGTCTGTCGCCTCACCTTATTTGTGTAACCCCTTCTGCCCCATGTAATATAGAGTCCTTTTGGTGCTCTGGTTCTGCTTCTTCTCAATTTACTTTTCATATCATGCACTTGGACATCATGGTTCCTGTGGTATAATTTTCTTCAGATTTCCTGGGGTGTCTGATCTCTCGCTGCATGGCCTCGATTTACTACAGCATTCTTCTTTGTGTTGCTCCTCACCAGCTATTTGATATGATGGGCAAAAAGTCTAAATCAGGTGAAATCTAAAATAGACTCAGCCAATTCGCCAGGAGGCAGATGGAGGAGGGTGAAGTCCAAGCTATCATGGAACACTCTTCTGCTCCGTCATCACCCTCACATTCAACTGATAATGGTTATACCGCTGAGTCACATTTTGCGGAACTGATGGCTGCCATTTCTAATTGTCAAAATATTCTGACCACTAAGATCGATTCAGTGCAGATGGAATTGAATTTGCTGCGGGCAGGGATGCGATCCTGAGAATGGTTCACCTTAATAGTCCTATTATGTGCAGTGATGCTCGCATTTCCATTTACCCTGATTTCTCAATGGAGGTACAGCACCAAAGAATGAAGTTTCAGGAGGTGAAATGCAAATTATGCGAGAAGGAGATCAAATACGCTATGCTTTACCTAGCTAAGCTGCGTGTAATTCACAGTGGAAGCACATCCTTCTTCTCGTCCGAGGTTGAGTCTATGAACTGGCTCGAGGCTTTGTAGTTGGGAGAGATATGTATGCCTGGCGGCTTGCACTTCATATTATTGATTGTGTATGATAATAATGCTTGCATTACTGAGTAATTTACCCTAAGGCTGAGAGGGGTGGGTGGTATACGAAAGTTATCCTATTGGTGTCATAAGTAGGTAGCTTGGGTACATGACTGACGATATATATGCGGATGTGCTACGGCATGTGTGCCCCCCTTTGGGTGGACATGCATCTCGTGGGACAATAGGTATATCTGCATATGTTATAGGTACTTTGTTTTGGGGGTTTCTAGCTAGGTTACATAATTACCAACATGTGTGGGGATGTGTTGCGGCATGCGTGCCCCCTGTTTTTGGGTGGGTATGCATCTCGTGGGACAATAGATGTGCCTATATATGTTATAGCTACTTTGTTTTGCAGATTTATGGCTTGGCTACACGAGGGGATATGCGTCTCACGGAGAAATATGTGTCCAATATATGTGGGGATGTTTTGCGGTGTATGGGTTCCTTCGGGGGGACATGCGTCTCACGGAGAAATATGTGTGCCTTTATATGCATGCTATCCTACTCATAGGTACTTCGATGATTAACATATCACACAATTGACAGGTTATCTGTCTTATATTTGACATTGATTATGTTTATGCTTTATATGGGCTCTCTCTCTCTTATTTGACATTGTAGTTTCAGTTACCGATGGTTATGTGCTATGGGTGCTTGGGCTGGCTGTGCTGGTGGGTCGCCTAGCAGTGCCTGTTGGTGCCGGGCGGCGCGGCTGCATAGCTGGTGTGAGCCTCCGTGGACACCCTTGGGACCATCTTAAATGTTTTGTAACTGTTGTACTTTTCATTTGTTTGGGTTGTGAGGTTTACTATGTGGGGGGCGTCCTGGGTCCGGCTTGGGATTTCCCTAGGGGTAATTTTTTGGGTATGGGTCCTCTTCCGGTTGGGGTTGGATGGGGATGGGGTGGTGGGTTTAGTTTTCCTTGTGGGACTGGGAGTTAGAATAGGAGATTTTTGTAATGGGTTTTGCTCTTTGGGAGACGGGCAGGAATCATTTACTTACTCCAATGGTTATGGCTAATAAATTGATTTCTATCATTTCCTGGAATGTTCGGGGACAGAATGATAGCATTAAACGCTCTCTAGTTCTGAATTATGCCAGGAAACACAGATTGGATATTTTACTTCTCCAGGAGACCCACTTACAAGGTGGAAAAATCTTGGCTCTTAAGAGACCATGGGTGGGGCGTCACTATCATGCAAATTTCTCTACTCATGCAAGGGGAGTCTCTATTTTGGTCAGTAAGTCCCTACAATATGAACTGGTGGATTTGAAAACTGATCCATTAGGTAGATACATTTTTTTGGACTGCTTGGTCTCTGACATCCCAATGCGCCTACGTCTCCACGTGGGTAGGGATTTTTCAACTAACAGTTGGCGATTTCAACCATATTGACAGAGGTGATGATGTTTCCTATGACTCCTTTTTACTTGCCTCTTCTACCTATAATACTGCACTAATGGAGCAAAATGTAAATTTAATGATGTTTCAGAAATAGAAATTATTTGAGAATGGGTATAGAGCAGGGAAACGTATGTCCCACTTAATAGGAGCCAGGGAGGGAAGACGTTCCATAACATCTATATACAACAATGCTGGAAACCTTGTGCATGATGAAATGGACGTCAATGCTGTGTTTGCAGGCTTCTATTCCGATTTATACACAAAACAAATTGTTTCCACTTGTCGGCAGATAGAGGTGTACCTGGAAGGGATTTCTCTGCCGTCCTTGTCTCTTGATTAGAGACAAATGCTGGGCTCCCCCATCTTGCTGCGTGAGGTTGTAGCGGCTATTAATTCTCTTCCTGCGGGTAAGTCTCCTGGAGGTGACGGGTTGCCGGCTGAGTGGTATAAGGGGTACGCTGACACGCTGGCTCCACAATTGCTTAATACTTTCTATGATGCCTTGGTGGTTGGCAGATTGCCGACATCTCTTACTGAAGCAACGATAGTGGTGCTTCCTAAGCCGGGTAAAGATCTGACCAAATGTGACTCATATTGGCCTATCTCTTTGCTTACATTGGATGCTAAAATTCTCGCCAAGGTACTGGTGGCTAGACTCAGCCTGTTGATCTCTAATCTTATTCATTCAGACAAGGCGGGATTTATGCCCGGGAAGTCTACGTTTCATAATCTTAGGAGATTATTAACTCACTTGCATTTGAACCACCACAGAGTAGTGGTCTCACTGGATGCATCCAAGGCATTTGATTCTATGGAGTGGGACTATCTTTGGTGTACACTCCGCGGGTTTGGATTTGGGCCAATTTTTTGGAAGTGGGTTCGACTTCTTAACACGGACCCGTCTGCTAGGGTTCTGACTGGGTCAGTCCAGTGCGGGCCTTTTGGGCTCGGAAGAGGTACGCGACAGGGATGTCCATTGTCGCCGGCTCTGTTTGCACTGGCTATTGAGCCACTGGCCAGATTGATTTGTAGCGATCCGATGGTGGAGGGGTTTCGGATGGGTAATAGGGAGGAAAAATTGGCATTGTACTCCGATGATATATTATTGTTATTGGGAGACTCCCCCAGGTCTCTTCCACGTATTCTAGCTTTGGTGAATACGTAAGACAATTACTCAGGATTGCGAATCAATTGGGCTAAATCTTCCATGCTGCCTGTGGACCCGGTTGTAGATGGGAATCCTGGATTATCAATACCTTTAAGATATGAGTAATAGGTGAAGTATCTTGGACTTTTGGTAACTGCTTCAGTGAGTAGCTATCTGAGGGATAACTGGGAACCTCTAATTGACCATTTTAAATGTAAAACTATGTCTTGGATTTCACTCCCGTTGAACGTTATTGGTCTTTCTAACCTAATTAAAATGATATTTCTTCCAAGGTTCTTATATGTATTTCATGGTTCTCCCGTTCTTATGCCTAGAAGATACTTTACGGTAATTGATAAGATAATTAGGTACTTTTTCTGGTCAGGTGGCCCATCTAGGGTCAGGCTATCCTCCCTTAAATGTCCGGTGAGTGAGGGCAGAATTGTCCTCCCTGATTTCTACAAATACTATCTGGCTGCGCAGGGACAATTTTCATTAGCATATATACTACCAGATACCCTACATACTTTCCATAAAATTGATGAGTCTTTACTTAAACCAGGCTATTATTTGCCACATATTCCTGTATTGGGTCCAGATACACTTAAGGATTCACCTATCACATCTAGGACTACCTGTGCCGTATGGTCCCTTATTCAATCTGCTTCGAATTATGAAGCAAAGGATCCTGATGTTCCCTTTTGGGGTTCAGGGGGATTGGTATAGCTTTGACACTTAGATTTTGGACGGCTTTGGTTGACATATGGTATTTCTACACTCAGTCATCTAAACCAGGGCAATGTCCTGAAAATGTTTGAGCAGTAGCGTCTGGAGTTTTCCTAACCTACTACTTTTTTTTACTCCTATTTATGATTGAGGCATGCTCTGGAGGCTCTATGGGGTGCTAAGGCACCGTGTTTGAAGGAATTCCTTCAAACACGGGCTAAGAGAAGGTGGGCGCTTCGGCCTGTTTCGTTAGTATATGCGTGGCTAGAAAAGTGTTCTTTGGGTGAGAATGATGGGCTTAGGTCTAGATGGGAGATGGATGTGGGTACCCTTGAGGATTACGAGTGGGAAACGGCCTTGCGTAGTCCTGCAGCAGTGGCTTCCATGGCTAGACATCAGCTAATTCAGCTTAAAATTCTGTAGAGGTCTTATTACACTCCTGTGCATATTTTCAGGATGGGTAAGTTGGATGAGGACCGGTGCAGAAGGTGTGGGGAGGCAGGCACCGCTTTCTTGCACCTTCTGTGGGAATGTCCCCTGGTTCGTAGCTTTTGGGAGGACGTGATACGCACTGTGTTAGCTGTGGTACAGTGGGACCTATTGCTTTCTCAGAAGGTATGCATATTTGCTATTCTACCTGATCAACTTCACACTAATTTTCATAACGTATTGATTAGGGAACTGTTGGTTAAGCACAGAAGGTGGTGGCACAGTCGTGGATGTCAGAGCACCCCCCTAAACATTTCCATTGGATGGCCCTAGTGGCTAATAATCTCCCTCATTATAAGGGACTCTATTTGCATAGAGGCACCCCAAATAAATTCAACTTGATTTGGGGCTCCTGGACTTCTTATTGCAATGCTAGAACTCTTTACTAGTAGTCATTATGGAAGTGTTACTTATGGTTCTCTGAGCCGTGGGTGGTATCCTGGAGATTCTAGTTATCTATACTTGTATGGTTACCAACTAATTCATGCCTACGTTCTTATTTACTATGCCTAACAATAATTACTGCAGGAAGGATTGTGCTCGTCTCCTAGGGATGGTCGGTGGGTGTTATTGGGTTTTAGTACGGATATGGCGGGGGTTATAGTTGGGTGAGGTGAGTTTTGTTTTTTTTACAATAAAAAATAAAAAATGGGACAGCTGTATCTTTAAGTTATGATATTTACTTGTTGTCTTACAGAATACATCTCACTTGCCTACTTTGTGTATTATTTGTGACTTTGTAATGTTTTATTACTGTCCTCTCAATAAAAATGTTTAAAAAAAAAAACAAAAAAAAACAACAACAACTCTATTTGCCTCCTGTATTACCTGGAGTACAACCACTTTCAGATTAGAAGGAACACCAGAAGAACATAAAAGGGGCCACGACTTGTAACAACATAAGGACTACTAAAAGTGGAAGGCACTGGGGGAAGAGTCAAAGAGTGCCCTTTGCTGTCACCCCCACCACCATAACACTCCCACAATCATCTTGTAGCTAAAACAATGATGTTAAGAAGTCCTTCTAAGTGCAGCCAACATACAAATACCAATTTCATAGAAAAAAACAAAAATTGGACAAAATTTATCTTAAAGTTTGCTCTTGGAATTGCAAACTTCCACTATATTAGCAGCTGACATGCTGCCCTACTCATTTGTTGAGAAGAATAGTTTTAAAGAAGTGATGTCATGTGGTGCACCCAGTTGGCATACAAGCTGCAAGGCTGCAATTATTATTGTAGGACAGCTGTGCCAGAGTTGTACAAGCTAGTGGTTAGTCTGGTGGACAAAGGTCTAGGAACATCTTATTCAATAAAGTTCACCCACAGATATGTGGACAAGTGGGCAAGGTAAAGAATACAATATTGTGAATGTTTACTGAGTGTCTTTCCCATCAGCAGGCAGAAGCAAGCAGCAGCAGGTCACCACAATGATTGCCAACACCTCTGTCAGTAGTAGCCAAGTCCAGCTGTATAGTAGAGCATAACTAGGGTCAGGGCAAAAAAGTGAGAAACATTTTCTGCATGACTTTATGCGGAAAAAAAACAGATGAGTTTTCTCTTTTTCTCTCCAATGCTAAATTTTCCTTCTTTTCACTTATTCCAGCAAATTTTTACTACTCCAACGCATTTTTGTCCTATTCTAACACATTTTTCTCCTATGTTTCCTATGTTGCAACATTTCCCAGCACAATATTACTTCTCCCGAAGGCTGTAGTGGAGAGATAAGTAGGTGAAAGTCAAAGTTGTGAGTCCTACAGCAACATATACCTTGAAAAATGTGTTATCATGCAGAGTGCATTTGTCCTTTGCCCACAACACTTACTTCCTGCTTAAGTGACACTGGCACATATTCATGATGATGTCAAGTGATTAAAAAAGTAAAGTACATCCTACAATGTGGCAGATATGTGTGTATGGTAGTGGTGGTGGGGGACTAGAATGGTTCGATTGGTGGGACCTTGACAA
The DNA here is from genome assembly GCA_037306005.1 of Rhinophrynus dorsalis. Lineage (NCBI taxonomy): Eukaryota > Metazoa > Chordata > Amphibia > Anura > Rhinophrynidae > Rhinophrynus > Rhinophrynus dorsalis. The sequence continues at coordinate 552,576,348 of CM074721.1, forward strand.
ACTGCATCCACTCCAAGAGGAGAAGGACCATCATCATTTATTGCAACTGCTGCAGTGACCATTGCTGCAGTCAGTTTTTATACTAACACTTTACTCCCACGTCCCTGCACTTCCACCACCTTTCCCCTTCCCCTTGTGTATTTGCTGGACATTACTCAACTACTGTGTGTTTTTACTCTCTACAGTACACAACTGATGGAGTGAGATGTCTTGCCTTGGCCCTCAACAAAATTCTCAATGTCGTCTGTTGTCTATCAAGTCTGCCTCAGTCACAGAGCTCCCATCAGGCTCCCAGTCAACTGTCACCTAATATATTTATTTGTTTATTTATTTATGTATTCATTTTTTGATTTTTATTTTTCTTAACACAGACAGTCCAAAAATATATATAACTAAACTTCTTTGCCCAGACTTCCCCAGCACAGAGACAATAAAAGCAAAAGTAATCTGGACACCAGCTGCTTGTGTCTTGCCAGTCAGTCACACTGAATTTTAGGATATTTGGGGTCAACCGCCTTCCTCCCTTCTTCTTCTCAGACTCCCCTAATACAGTGAACAAATATGCTAAAACTAAGCTTTAATTGCCTTTTATTTGCTTATCTACTTTAGCTAAAAAGCATGCCATTTTACCTATCACAAACACAGAATGTTTTCACAACACCCCACCAACACAGGTACCCTCATACCCTCTTTATACTATGCTTTTGGGAAATAAACTAATATTTGTTATGTGTTTTGTGTAACAATGAAAAATAGAGAAAACTTTCATGTGATGGGGAAAAATGTCCCTTCACATTGATTTCAATGCAATTAGCTAGGTGAAAAAAGCCAGAAAATGCACTTTTCTTTGGAAAGTTTTTGCCAAATGAAAAGTGCCATTTTTTGCTAATTTTGGTTTGGTTTTCCCCCAACCCTAAGCATAACATCAACATGCAGATTTATGAATGGAGACCTCTGAGAGGCAGTCCAAAAAAACTGTAGATGTCATAAATAGGGATGGGCGAACATTTTCGCCTCAAACTGAAATCAGCGAATAATGGCACTTTCCGCTTAGCGAATAATTTCCTGCGAAAAGTGCTGATTTTCCTTTTTTCCTGCTCGCCTAGCTCATTGCATTGAAATCAATGGGAAGGAAAATTTTTCCCCACCACAGGAAAGTTTTCTCTATTTTTCATTGTTACACAAAACACATAACAAATATTAGTTTATTTCCCAAAGGCATAGTATAAAAGGGGTATGAGGGTGCCTGTGTTGGTGGGGTGTGGGGAAAGAATCAGTTGAACAGGGAATGTTTTTTTGGGGGGGTTATTTACTGGTAATGGCGGGAGGTAGTTAATACAAAATTAATCCTAAATACAAATAAACCCCCCGTAAGACAAGGTATAAAAGGGGTCTGAGGATGGTGCTTGTGTTGGTGGGTGGAGTTTGGGGAATGAATCAGTTGAACAGGGAATTTGTTTTGGGGGGTTTCTTGACTGATATTGGAGGGACAGTTAATAAAAAAATAAAACAATAAAACAGAATGTGAAATTTGTATGTAAAGTGATAGAGACAGGAACCCCCTGACATAAGCTGCCACTAGGGTGGACTGATTCTTGACTTGATAGAGCATTTTGTAGAGGATGATTTGTTAGATTTGATGTTACAGGCCTTTGTAGAACTTACACTTATTAGAGGCCCAAGCCCTGAAGAAACATTGATTTGTAGGACTTAGGCTTGTTAGAAACAAACCCCACCCCCCAAAAAAAAAAGTTTATGTTTTTGTAGGTCTATGAGTTTTTTTGCATTTTTTTGAAAGCACAAGCCTTAAGAAAAAAAATTATATTCCCTACTGGACTGGTGCCAGTAGGTGACCTGTGGAACAGTGGCCACTGGCCATTGTCAAATGCCCTGATGTAGATGCAGAATTTGCAACTGCTGTTCTTGCTGCTGCAGAGTTGTTTAAGCAGCAGGATTATTAGGCAGCTGAAAGGGAATGGGATCAACAATAGCAGTAACATGGGTGATGGATGATGAAGGTTCCACTTGCCATGAATACCTCCAGTGATGCACCTGAGGAAGTAGCAGCACCATAACTAGCCCCAACCACATCTGGTATACGTGTTGCTGCTGGAAGTGGAACCTTTCCTTGTCCCAGATCACTTGTTGACCCCATTTCCAGTGTGTCCATTGTGGTCTGTGGCACACTAGCCTGCTCCTCAGCATCCTGTTGCCCTTGCACCTCAGCAGCAGAAGGAATTAGAACAGTTGCAAATTCTGCAAATTTCCAAATGCTCATTGCTTAATGGAGGAGATGACAAGAAATGTGACAGCGGATCCCCCAATGTCACACTTGCCATTTTTTGGTGAACCGAAGAAGGCAGACTGGTAGCACTAGCAGCAGGCACAGGCAGGTGATCTGTGCTCCTGCTGTTGATGGTGGAATTAGTGCGTTGGTGACAGTTCTGCCTTCTTCAGGATCATGTACCACAAGGACAATGCCGTGGGGGGAAGGGGGCTCCCAGGGTAAGGGGAATGGTGCGGGCTCCCTTGACTGCTAGTTTGGACACTTTAAATTCTTCCCCTCTACCACTCTCCTAACACTAGTTCATTTCAGCTGCTTCACCAGAACAGTTACTACTACTATCACCACACACACCAAGTTCAGCCCCTGAGTCTTCGTTACTATTAATTTGAGGATACTGATTATCCTTTAAACTCCTAATGCTAACAAGCTGCTGGACCTTAGTAGTAGTAGTAGTATCACTGGCAGGATGGTAAGTGTGACTTAGGGTCTCCTGCTCTCACACTTGGTATCATCTTCTCCTTCCTCCCCTCCTGAGAATTACAAGACACACTAACTGCAGCTTCAGCGCTGGTGGCAAAAGGTTCAGCACTTGTGGCAGTTTCTGCACTGGTGGCAGCAGGGGCAGTACATCTGACAGCAGGCACAGCACTGGTGGCAGCAGTGGCAGTACTTGCAGCAGGCACAGCATATATTAAAGCAGGTGCAGCATGTCTTGCACCAGGCACAGGCAGCTGACCTGTCCTGCTCTCACTACTACTATCTCCCTTTTGTTCCTCCCTTGACAGTAATTTCCCCAAAAACCCTAGGGGTGATTTAGGGGGACTGGCCAACATTGCTTCTGTAGTGTTCACTTCCTCCTCAGACTCAGACTCAGTGGACACATAATGTTCCTTCCAGTTCCTCCTTTTATTATTTTTAATCCTTCTCATATTGATAGCAGTCACTATGAGCTTCCTCTGCCTCAATTTTGCCTCAGAATCACAGCAGAACAGCACAGCACGTCTACCTCACTCTGTAGCTGCTTCTATTGTGTTTCACTTCTTGGAATACGTCCCAGTTTTATAGAGAAAAGGCGAAAAACATGTAAAAATTTCTAGCCATTGAAAAAAAGGCAAAACATTTTGGACATTGGGTAAAAAATGTGAACATTTTAAACGTTAGTTTCAAAGCAGATTTTTCCAAGAAAAGGTGGACAACAAAGTGGTTTTCGCTGAATTTCCCATGATGGAGAGAGATTTTGCCCACCCCTTGTCATAAAGAAACTGCAGCGATGGACTAATGGCTTGTACCCCACTGTATGAAAGCTGGCTTTGTGTCTGCTGACACTTGATCTAACATCATAGCTGCCCTGGGAATGGCAGATATGGTGTATATACCCTGCTTCACCCAAGTTCTCAACACGTATCAGTTCAACGAGTTTCTGAGCTCTATTGCTCTGTTTTCAGGAACTCAGTGAACATGTAAACCAAGCTATACTAAACTACCGCTTTAAAGGGATAGTAATACTTAAAATGTAAAAAAAAGTTGAATTTTTTAGGTGCGATATCACAGTGGCCTGAAATTGTACAGTGACGCTGTTGCTACACCATCCTATGGAGATTTATGGTCCCGGGTCAAGAGCTGTCCATAGGATTGTGTAGCAACAGCGCCATTGTACAGTTTCAGGCCACTGTGATATTGCACCTAAAACATTCAACTTTGAAAATTAATAACTTTTGAATGAAACACCTTTCAGCAGTGGGAGTACTCATGTTTTACTCAGGGGGATAAACCCTACAAGATATTTTTTTTTACATTTTAAGTATTACTATCACTTTAAATACCTGTCAAGGTTTGGCTAAGCGTGACTCTGATAATGCTGGAATGAAGCACTGAGGGTCCTTTGTACCTGGGCCCAAGTGGAGCAGAGTTGATCGATATGCTCATCCACAGCTGGAATTTGCTGCGTCTGGAATGAGTCCAGGAGCAAACATGACTGGAACCCATAATTGATGAGAAATGGGGAGATCCCGGATGATGAATTACCTGCACAATTCCTGGCGAATTCTGCCCACGGCAACAGGTCATCCCAATTATCATGATGATCGGACACAAAACATTGTAGAAATTGTTCCAATCCTTGATTGTCACGCTTGGTGGCCTTGTTGGTCTGGGGATGGTAGGCATAAGAAAAGGATAACCATATGCCCATCTGATCACAGAATGGCCTCCAAAACCTGGACACAAATTGGCTCCCTCGGTCCGACACCAGCACCCTGGGTACGCCATGCAACCGAAATACTTCTCTGGCAAAGACAACAGCCAACTCCTGGGTGGAGGGAAGGCCAGGAAGGGGCTCAAAGTGTGCCATCTTAGAAAATCTGTTGACCACCATCAGAATGAATGAACACCCCCTAGACAATGGCAATCATCCCAAGAAATCAATAGAGACATGGGACCAAGGACACTCACCATTCGACACTTTTTGAAGCAAGCCAACAGGGAGATGTCTAGGGGACTTGGCATGGACACAAGTGGTGCATGCTGCCGTGAAAGTGGTACAATAAACACGTAAGGAAGGCCACCAGAATAACTGTGAAAGAGACCAGATCAATTGGTCCCTGCCAACATGCCCTGCTGCTCAAAATACAATCTGGCTGAATAATGGGTACCAGAGTCTCGTCTTTTTTCCATCTCAAGACCAAATTTCCTGGACAGGGCATCTGCCCTAACATTCTCGGAACCGGGCAGGTATGATACAAAAGAATTAAAACAAGACAGAAACAAAGCCTATCTGGCCTGTCGAGAGGACAATCTCTTAGCCTCAAAAAGGTAGGTTAGGTTTTTATGATCTGTCAAGATCAACACCGGAGTTCTAGTACCTTCAAGTAGGTGACGCCATTCTTTAAGTGCTAGAATAATTGCCAAGAGTTCTCTGTCCCCAATTTCGTAATTACTCTGAGCACTAGACAATTTCTTTGAAAAAAAACCACAGGGCTTTAGCATACTACCCGGTTCCAAGCGCTGTAACAATACTGCCCCGACCCCAGTTTCAGAGGCATCAACCTCCAAGGTAAATGGAATGTAGGGGTTGGGGTGGGAAAGCACAGGAGCAGAAGCAAATGCAGATTTCAGAGTCAAAAAGGCTTGTTCAGCTTCCTGAGACCATTGGGAGGGGTTAGCACCCTTGTGCTTGAGGTCGGACAGTGGCTTTACAATCATGGAAAAGTCTTTAATGGATTTTCTATAATAATTGGCAAAGCAAAGAAAACGTTGGATAGCCTTGAGACCCTTTGGACGTGGCCATTGCAGAACTGCTGCGAGCTTCTATTTGTCCATTGCAATGCCATCTTTAGATATCACAAAGCCCAGACAAGGCACCATGGACTTGTGGAACTCGCATTTCTCAATCTTGCAGTAGAGTTTGTTCTCACAGAGTCTAAGCAAAACTGCTGTCACATCCTTAATGTGTTGCGACAAGGTGGTTGAATAAATGAGTATATCATCTAGATACACTACTACACAAGACTGGAGCATGTCACGGAGGATGTCATTGATAAACTTCTGGAACACTGCGGGAGCGTTACATAGCCCAAAAGGCATTACTAGATATTAATAGTGTCCAGACCTAGTATTGAATGCCGTTTTCCACTCGTCACCGGCTCTTATTCTGATTAAATTTTAAGCTGCACGTAAGTCTAATTTAGTGAAAATGGAAGAGTATCACGGTGCCCGTGCTATGATGGTGATATTCTGTCAGTCTCTAACTACTGCTGACGCTTATTAGCTGTAGTAACTTGGTTCTGCCCAGTATTTGCCCTTAAAGGGATAGTAATACTTCGTTTTAAACTTTATTTTATTTTGTAGGCATTAAAAAAAACATGAAGAATGATATAAGTCTTATCTCTCAAACCTTTATGGTTTATGAGATATTCATAAGCAAAGTTTCCCCTCCCGCCCCTTTTTCCTAGTGTAAGCCATCTCTTCTCAGATGTGGATCAGGTTGTATGACCAGACAGATAACAGAAGGGGACAATTTTCTTTGTATGAAAACAACGAAAGCCCTTCCCCCTTGACAAGTTTTTCAGCTTTTTCCCTTATCTTAATTGAAGATTGTCCCTCTCTGCAGTCTACCTGGGCACCTCCCTTCTGATCTGGTTGAACGGGGGGGGGGATACTTTCTTTGTGAATATCTCTTAAACCATAAAGGTTTGAGAGATAAGACTTATATCATTCTTCATGTTTTTTTAATGCCTACAAAATAAAATAAAGTTAAAACGATGTATTACTATCCCTTTAAATACTGGGCCTTGTCACCTCTCAGGTGCCCTTTCGTGGTGTTTCCGTTACCAGCGCTTGTTCCAGTTTTCGTGTGATCTCTGTGTACCGATCCGGACTGCCTGACTACTCTGCTGTATCTGTTCCTGCCTGTACACTGATCCGGACTGCCTGACTACTCTGCTGATGTTCCTGCTCTGTGTACCGACTTGGATTGGCTGACGTTCCTGCTCTGTGTACCGACCCGGCCCAGCTGACGTTCCTGCTCTGTGTACTGACTCGGATTGGCTGTTTCTGCTCTGTGTACCGACCCGGCCTGGCTGACATTCCTGCTCTGTGTACCGACTCAGATTGGCTGACGTTCCTGCTCTGTGTACCGACCCGGCCCGGCTGATGTTCCTGCTCTGTGTACCGACTCGGATTGACTACTTTCCTGCTCTGTTTACCAGCCCGGTAGGGCTACTTCTCCTGTCTATAAGTGCTGCCTGCGGTCCCCTTCCAGTCCTTGGTTTGGGGTCCTCCTCCGGGCCTTTGTCTCTGGACTATTCCATTGTGCCTCAGTGCCACTCGTGCAGTCTAGTCTCGGTTCGGTCATTGTCAGGTGGGCAACATTTCAGTGTCTATTCCATCAGTGCACCACGGTACGCTTGACCCTCCTTCCTGCCTATAGCTGAGGTTGGTGTTACTTTGGGTGCTTCAGGCTGTGCTTACATCAGGCAGTCATTACTGGTTTTAGTGTTTGTTAACCCCTTCGGTGAAGGTGTCACTTATCATCTGGTTATTCTACAGTGCAGTCTCTGTTGGGCTCCCTCCCGGGCATACTGTCTCAGTCCTCCAATACTGTTAAGGCAGCCCTAAAGTTATCCTGGTCCTCCGTTGTCTACTGGGCGTTTCTCGCTACTCAAGCACTCCCTGCAGAGTGGGAGTCTCAAGGGCCTCGCACTATTAGGGCCTGTTAGCTGTCCTGGCCTAATAGTAACCCGTTCCTTGCCGTCTCGGTTTGAGTTTCACACGAACATTGCCTGACCTGTGTCAGTATACTGTAAATCTGTATTGTACATATACTGGACCCGTGTGGGTATATATATATATATGTATATATATATTGATATAACCTGTCCTGTGTCAGCACTGTATTGTTTTACCTTTACTGCTGGACCCGTGAGGGTTATCATCTCTGAGCCTGTTCAATAAAACTGTGGGACAGAAGCCAGAGGGTTGTTGTTAATGGAGTGTATTCTGAGCAGAGACTGGTTACAAGTGGAGTGCCACAAGGATCTGTTCTGGGCCCTGTTCTGTTCAACATGTTTGTAAGTGACATAAGGGAAGGCTTGGCAGGGAAGGTTTGCTTGTTTGCTGATGACACAAAAGTGTGTAATAGGGTTGATGTTCCAGGAGGTGTCTGTAATATGGAGAATGATTTAGCACTATTAGATAAGTGGTCAAAACAATGGAAACTTCAGTTCAATGTTTCCAAATGTAAAATAATGCACTTGGGGAAAAGAAACCCTCAATCTGACTATCGTATTGGCAGTTCTGTGGTAGCAAAGACTTCAGAAGAGAAAGATTTGGGGGTGGTCATCTCTGACAGCCTCAAGATGAGTAACCAATGCAACCAGGCGGTGGGGAAAGCAAATCGTATGCTTGGCTGCATAGCTAGAGGTATAACAAGCAGGAAGAGGGAGATTGTGATCCCTCTGTATAGAGCTCTAGTGAGACCACATCTGGAATACTGTGTACAGTTCTGGAGGCCTCATCTGCAAAAGGATATAACTAAAATTGAGCGGGTTCAAAGAAGAGCTACAAAAATGGTGGAAGGTCTAAAGCATAGAACTTATCAAGAACGACTCAGAGATCTAAATATGTATAGTCTGGAGGAAAGAAGAGAAAGGGGGGACATGATTGAAACCTTTAAATATGTTAAAGGACTGAACAAGGTTCAGGAGGGAAGTGTGATTAATAAGAATCTGAATACAAGAACAAGGGGGCACAATCTGAGGCTAGTTGGAGGAAAAATCAAGAAAAACATTAGAAAATATTATTTCACTGAAAGAGTAGTAGAAACTTGGAACAAACTTCCAGCAGAGGTGGTTGATAAATCCACAGTAACACAGTTTAAACATGCCTGGGATAAACATGTATCTATCCTAAGATAACAATAAAGGAATACTAAAGGGCAGACTAGATGGACCAGGTGGTCTTTTTCTGCCGTCAATCTTCTATGTTTCTATGTTTCTATGTAACTGTGTTTTATCTCACCTACTGTGTCTGAGTGTCAATAAAACAATTACAGTACGAAAGGGCCATGACCTCAGATGGTACAGTTGAAGGTAATGCACAAAGTATCCATTGGCGGATGGATTTACATGAACAGCGTTTGGACCAGTTGGTACTGACCGTTCATACCATTCTAGAATGCACCGCTCATCTAGATTCAAGCCTCGGTGGTCTCTTCCCCGTTTCGACACGGTAGCTCAATCCCTGACACAAGTAGCCTCGAACAAAGGGCTAACTGCCACAATCCCGTTACCGCTAAGATATGATGGCGAACCTACCCTGTGCAGAGAGTTTATCAACCCAAGGGACTCAAGGCTATCCAGCGGTTTCTCGGTTTTGCCAATTATTATAGGAAATTTATCCGAGACTTTTCCACGATTGTTAAACCACTGTCTGATCTTACGCATAAAGGTACTAATCCTTCCCAATGGTCTGAGGCTGCTGAACAGGCATTTGTGACACTTAAGTCCGCTTTTGCATCCGCTCCTGTGCTATCCCACCCTAACCCCTCCCTTCCATTCACTTTGGAAGTTGATGCCTCAGAGTCTGGTGTAGGGGCAGTGTTGTTTCAACGTCCTGTTCCTGGGAGAATATTGAGACCCTATGGGTTCTTCTCTAAAAAGTTGTCTGGTGCCCAGAGTAAATATGAGATTGAGGACAGAGAACATCTGGCTATTATCCTTACTCTTAAAGAATGGTGCTGGAAGGTACTAGGACTCCAGTGTTGATCTTGACAGACCATAAAAACCTGACGTACCTTTCAGAGGCTAAGAGGTTGTCCTCTCGACAGGCCAAAGGAACTTGTTTCTGTCCCTCTTCAATTTCATTGTATCCTATTTGCCTGGTTCCAAGAATGTTAGGGCAGATGCCCTGTCCAGGCAATTCAGTCCAGAGATAGATAAAGATGAGGTCCCCGTACCCATCATTCAGCCTGATTGCATTTTAGCTACCTTACGTACCAGCATCACTTCGGCCCTGGGGGGAAGAGATTCTTGCTACCCAGGCTGCTGCTCCCCCTGACACCCCAGTGGGCAAGTGTTTTGTAGCGGAGCCATTTCGTACCTGCCTGCTCTAAACATATCACGCATCCCGAGCAGCTGGGCACATAGGGAGAGATCAATTGATCTGGTGTCTTTCACAATTGTTCTGTTGGCTTTCTATACGTATATATATTGCTGACTGTACCGCATTTGTAGCAGCTTGTACTACATGTGCCCGTGCCAAGTCCCCTAGACACCTCCCAGTTGGGTTACTTCAACCTGTGCCTAATGGCAAGCATCCTTGGTCCCACGTCTCCATTGATTTCCTGGGAGAGCTGCCAGTTTCTAGGGGTTACACTTTCATCCTGGTGATAGCAGACAGATTCTCTAAGATGGCACACTTTGTGCCCCTTCCTGGCCTTCCCTCAGCCCAGGAGTTGTCTATTGTTTTTGCCAGAGAAGCTTTTCTGTGGCATGGGGTACCCAGGGTACTGGTGTCAGACCGCAGGAGCCAATTCGTGTCCAGATTCTGGAGAGCGTTCTGTGATCAGATGGGCATACAGTTGTCCTTTTCATCTGCCTACCATCCCCAGACCAATGGAGCCGCCGAGAGTGCCAGTCAGGGATTGGAACAATTCCTAAGTTGTTTAGTGTCCGATCATCATGATAATTGGGCCGACCTGTTGCCATGGGCAGAGTTCGCCAGGAACTGTGCAGTTAATTCATCGTCCGGGAGCTCCCCGTTTCTCATCAACTACGGGTTCCAGGCATGCTTGCTCCCGGACTCATTTCAGACGAAGCAGATTCCAGCTCTGGACAAGCACATCGAGCAACTCCACTCCACCTGGGCACAGGTACAAAGAACCCTCAGAAATTCGTTCCAGAGTTATCAGCACCACGCTAATCGCAGACAGTTGCCGGCAGTCTCCTTCCAGGTTGGGGATAGGGTATGTTTATCCTCCAGAAACCGCAATTTGCAAGTTCCTTGTAATAAGTTGTCTCCCTGGTTCATTGGCCCTTTCAAAGTTTTACATAAAATTAACCCAGTCTCGTAATCCCTGGATCTTCCAGCATCCATGCGAATTCACAATTTGTTCCATGTATCCCTTTTGAAGCCGTTGATATGCAACCGTTACACTACCATTCCTGCGGTTCCCGGTCCTGTCCAAGTACAAGGTCAGGAGGAGTACAAAGTTCAGAATAGCATTGACTCAAGAAGGTTCAGAGGGAAATTACATAATTTGGTCCATTGGAAGGGCTATGGTCCTGAAGAGCGTTCCTGCGTTAACCAGAATGACCTCCATGCTCCTAGGTTACTGCATATATTCCATTCTAAATACACTTAGAAACCAGGTACCTCCTCTAGGAGAGGGGGTCTTTGAGAGCGGGGTACTATCACGGTGTCCATGCTATGCTGGCGACATTCTGTCAGTCTCTGTCTACTGCTGACGCTTATTGGCTGTAGTAACTTGGTTCCGCCCAGTATTTGCCCTTAAATACTGGGCCTTGTTACTTCTCAGGTGCCCTTTCGTGGTGTTTCCATTACAAGCGCTTGTTCCAGTTTTCGTGTGATCTCTGTGTACCGACCCGGACTGACTGACTACTCTGCTGTATCTGTTCCTGCCTGTGTACCGATCCGGACTGCCTGACTACTCTGCTGACGTTCCTGCTCTGTGTATCGACTCGGATTGGCTGATGTTCCTGCTCTGTGTACCGACCCGGCCCGGCTGACGTTCCTGCTCTGTGTACTGACTCGGATTGGCTGACGTTCCTGCTCTGTGTAACGACCCGGCCCAGCTGATGTTCGTGCTCTGTGTACCGACTAGAATTGGCTGACCTTCCTGCTCTGTGTACCGACCCGGCCCAGCTGACGTTCCTGCTCTGTGTACCACCTCGGATTGGCTACGTTTGCCTGTCCCAAATTTCTGGCCCGCTGCCTACGGTCCTTGGCCGCCATTCGCTCTCTTATGCGGGAGTCAATTAGTATGGCAAAATCAATGAAATCGTCTAGATCGTTTGGCAAGTTTCTGGCTGCCGTCTTGTCCTTAATACGATCACACATTTAAAACATAGTCCCACAAAAAAAAACCTATAAATCAAAGTTTTTTCAGGACTTGTGTCTCTAATAAGTCTAAGTCCTACAAACCAATGTTTCCTCAGGTCTTGGGCCTCTAACAACAAATCTAACAAATCATTCTCTACAAAATACTCTATCAAGTCAAGTGGCAGCTTATGTCAGGGGGTTCCTGTCCATCACTTTATATACAAATTTCTTATTTTATTTTTTTTAACTGTCCCCCCAGTAGCAGTCAAACCCCCCCCAAAACAAATTCCCTGTTCAACCGATTCATTCCTCAGACTCCACCCACCAACACAGGCACCCTCCTCAGACCCCTTTTATACCATGTTTTATGTTTTTTTTTATTTTATTTAGGATTTAATTTTTTTATTAACTGCCCCCCAATCTCAGTAAACAAACCCTCCAATAAACATTCCCTGTTTACTGAGTCTTTCCCCACACCCCACCAACACAGACACCCTCATTCCCCTTTTATACTGTGCCTTTGGGAAATAAAATAATATTTGCTACGTGTTGTGTGTAATATCAATGTTCCCATTGATTTCAATGGAGGCGAAAAAAGTAGAAAATCTTCACTTTTGCAGGAAATTATTCGCCAAGTGGAAAGTGCCATTTTTCGGCAATTTCAGTTTGAGGTGAAAATGTTTGCCCATCCCTAATAATGACAGCAGCAGTACTTTGTTTCTGGTGGGAGGATTTCACATTGGGGACCCTGAGCTTCATGGTGTTTGGTTACAGTTGTGCCAGGCGTTTGATGTGAGTCCATATGTGTCCATTGTTCCCAATCCTTCCCTTATTTACCACACACCGTGTACATTGTAGTTGCTGATGAGAGGCACAGTTCCTGCTCTCACGGGAAAGATTTCTATTTAACAAATTCTAACAACACACCCATGATTTTGGAGGAGGGTCAGGTGGAGAAGCATTACTGGACAAATTCTTTTCTCCACATATACCTGAAGTGGTGGAGGCTAGATATGGTTCTGCAATTGCCTCAGGCGCATCACTGGAGCTATTAGTGGCAAATGAAACCTTCATCATCTATCAACCTTGTTACTGCTGTTGTTGATCCCACTCCCTTTGAGTTGCCGAATCATACTGTTTAACCCTTTAAGGACCAATGGTCCTGGGGTGTGTGGTCCTTTAAGGATCAGACTGAAAACTTTGATGTGCCGCTCCACGTGACTGATTACGTGTGCCGGCATGGCGAATGGGGGACTGAAAGAGATCGCTCCGGTCTTGGAGTAATCAATTTCAGTCCCCGCTATTACTCACAGTGCTCCTGAAGGAGCAGCCGTGACAGTCCTGGCACGTCAGTGGACAGGAAGGGGTTAAACAACTAAGCAGCAGCAAGAACAGCAGTCACAAATTCCGCAATTACAAAGGGGCATTTGACAATGGCCACTGGCCAACACAACATTACCTGCTGGCACTAGGCCGGGAGGGCTTTTTTTTTTTCTTCTCAGAGGCCAACAAAAAAAAAAAATTATGGGGAGTTTGTTTCTATCAAGCCTAAGTCCTCCAAATCAATGTTTCCCTCAGAGCTTGGGCCTAACACAAGTCTAATTTCCTACTACTAATCAATGTTTCATCAGGACTTGTGCCTCTAATAAGTCTAAGTCCTACAAATCATTGCTTTCTCAGGGCTTTGGCCTAACACAAGTCTAATTTCCTACAACTAAACAATGTTTCCTCAGGGCTTGTGCCTCTAATAAGTGTAAGTCCTACAAATCAATGTTTTCTTGGGGTTTGGGCCTCTATCAACAAGTCTAACAAATCATCTTCTACAAAATACTCTATCAAGTCAAGTATCACTGTACCCCAGTGGCAGCTTATGTCAGGAGGTTCCTGTCTCTATCACTTTACATACAAATTACTTTTTTTTATTAACTGTCCCCCCAACAGCAGTCAAGAACCCCCACCAAAACAAATTCCCTGTTCAACTGATTCATTGCTCAGACTCCACCCACAAACACAGGCACCCTCCTCAGACCCTTTTATTCCATGTCTTATGGGGTATTTTATTTGTATTTAGGATTTATTTTTTTTATTAACTCCCCCCAATCCCAGTAAACAACCCTCCCAAAAATCATCCCCTGTTCAACTGATTGTTTCCCTGCACCCCACCAACACAGGCACCCTCATCCCCCTTTTAGACTGTGCCTTTGGGAAATAAAAAATATTTGCCATGTGCTGTGTAGAAATTCAATGTTCCCATTGATTTCACTGGAATGAGCTAGACGAAAAAAACCTGAAAATCGGAACTTTTCACAGGAAATTATTCACCAAGTGGTAAGTGCCATTATTCGCCGATTTTAGTTTGAGGCGAAAATTTTCGCCCACCCCTACCTCTGGCTTGTTCTGTGACCTTGCTTGTTCTTCCAATTTGGCACACAAGTATACACCCATTTCAGTCTGCAAGACACGTGTATCAGTTGCTTTACTTTAATTACTTTTAATTTTATACTTAATGACATTTTTAAAATTAAGAAAAGGGGGTGGCTTGGGACAGTGGGCTGTAACAATAGTAGAAATGGGACACTTGATTGTATTTGGCCGCCCTCTCCTGGGTCCACCTCTTGAAGCAGTGGTACACCTGGTCTTCTCTGAAATAGATATTCCCCTCTTTTTCTCTCTACTCATTTCCCTTCTCTTTTTCTCCCTTACTCTCTCTCCTTCTTCTCTTTCATCTTTTTATCTCTCCTATTTTCTCTCACACTCCTCCTTCTCTCTCTCTCACTTACAGGGGAGGACTGGCAACTTGTGGCCTGGAGGGCAACAACAATCAAGAGGCCCAGTTCTACTATCATTCCAGCCCACTGTCCCAGCCCACCCCCTTTTATTAAATTTTAAAATTGCTATTAACCCTTTGAGTGCCAGAGGGGTATGTCTGTGAAGCAATGAGTGGCATACCCCTCTGGCACTCAAATGGTTAGTGTTGTGAAGTAAGGCAATACCATGAAGCTTACAATTGAAATGGGGTTACACTGGTGCAACTACAGAGCTTACAGTTTAAGTAAAGCTACACTAGTGATACCCATACCTGGGAACTTTTGAGACAGGGCTACCCAGAGGGTAACCCTGTCACTGCCAACCTGTGAAGAAAATGACGCAATTTGCCTCATAAAAGGGGCGGGGCTTAGTCGCGGGGGGGGGGCGGGACAAAAAAAACCGCAGCAAAATGTATCTAAGAGGGCGGGGAGTGGGAAGAACCAGGCGGGACAGAGCACAAGTGGGCAGAGTTTCTATTTAAACTCTGCCCACCCGGTAATCCACACATTTGCCCTGGAGACCCGGTAATTCAGTCTAAAATCCGGAGTCTCCGGGGCAAAACCGGAGAGTTCCCAGGTATGGTGATACCACACAACTTACAAGAGAATTTGTTTATGTTACTAGTGTAGCTTCACCTGGATTGTAGCTCCATTTCAATTGTAAGCTCTGTGGTATCACTAGTGTAGATACATTTGCAGCAATAAGTGGGAGTGGCCCACCAGCCCAGACATATAACTGGCCCAGTGGTCAATTGCCCCCTGCCCCCCAGGCCAGACCTCCCCTGCTCACTTAGCCTCCTTCTTTCTCTCATTCTCTCTCTCTTTTTTTCTGTGAGGACAGTTGGGGGAAGCTGGTTAGGATTTCTCTGCCCGACAAACCCTAACTTCATCTCCAGAGTGTCCTGTCCTGATTCCTCTTTGGCTCATGTGGGAAGAAATAAGCTGATCTTGCAGTCAGTATCTATAACCTAGTCCTGGCTGCAGTAAGGGTCCCTCTGGTCACTGAACCTGAAGCCAAGCACACTCCCTAGCATCACTTGCCAGCATTTATCTGGGGTCTGACAGACAGGTCAAGTTGCTGCACCATAGGGACATTTAAACACCCCTTGATTTAGTTGGACACATCTCTGGCACACAATGGGTTAACCCTTTGAATTCTAGCTTTCAAATGATTGATTCATTGGTAATATTTATTTGTTCTCTATGGTGCAGACTGTTTACCCAGGACTTGTTCCAGTTTCTCTAAAGAAATCAGATTTTTTAACATGTAAATAGATTTACCTCTTATTTCCATTGGATTATGGAATTATTTTCCAATTATTTTACACATGGGTTCTACAGAGTTATTTCTTGATGCATCGGGAAGCTGTTCTATTAGTCTCATGAGCTCTTTTCTCCAACTACCAATTAAGAAGAGAATTCATATTGTCGTCCTTGTACTAATACTTATTACACTCATGGGGCAGCCATGGAATTCTCTAAATAAACAGAATTCTCAGTGGGTTTCTCTTCCCTTATTGTGAGTCCTATAAATGTGTCATCAGAAGAGCTGACAGGACTGAAACCCAGCAGCCTTAGCTTTCTGTGCAGATCTCTGAATATACTAGAACATTTGTCTATAGAACATAAAGACTGCTGGGATCTCATCTGGTCACCTCTGCAATAAGAAGACAACTACTGTAAGTAAAATGGTCCTTGTTTTGATTATTGGTGTTAATAGAAAGTCATATTAAAATGGTAACAAATCTTTTGAATTCTACAAGTAGATACGTCGTTTGAGTGGGGAAAATATGCCATAAAAAGGGCAATAAACACAAAAGGAAGAAGGAGTAATTATGAGGCACGCTGATTGCAGTGTAGGGAAGAAGTAAATATTTGATTGTAATGAGGCTTTAACTCACTTGAATGCTACAGACGTGTCCAAGATTCTTCTAAACACAGTGGAGATCTCTCTATCATTCATGGACTGAAAAGATCAATTTAAATCAATGGGCACCTTTATGTATTGTCTATAGTGGAGGTGCTTGCCCCAGAATTATCCCGCTTTCCTTTTGTGCAGAAGGGCCTTTAACCCTCCGAGTGCCCTAGAGCTATCTCTCTGGCACTCAAAGGGTTAATGATGACAGTTGTTTAAGTGTTGCTGTTAAAATAAACAATAAATAGATCCTGTATAGAATCATGTGGACACAACATTCTGTATACTGATCAACATGCAGCGCTGGGATAAGAGATAGGGTCTGGAAGGTAGGAGACAATCGGCTGTTCTGTGGCCAAGCGCTGACAACTGACCGCTGGAAGAGGGAGCTGGCTGGTGAGAATTTGTTTTTAACCTCTTGATTGCCAGAGCGAGGTTCAAAACATTGTTCTGCAATGAATTCCCAGCCTCCTTGCACTGAATGGGTTAAGGACAGGCAACCAACCTGCAAGTGCATAATATGTAAAGTCAAATTGCATATACTATATTATATATGCTGTATGTTTGTACACTTTTATATCCGTGACAGGGAGCTCCCTGAATTACTGTTCCAGAGAGCTTTCTTTCATGAACTGTAGAAGCAGGAGTAGTGATATACTGTTATACTATCCCTGCAGCAGAAAAGCCTGTCCCCAGTACAGCATGTAGAGCACTCAGTCCTACAGAAACAGGGTTACATTGTATCATTACCCCTGATTTCACAGTGCTGACAGAAAACTGCCTGGAACCTGAAATGGATGAAGATGAAAATAAATAAATAAAGAAATAAATGAATAAATAAATAAAAAGCTAGGGAAATGTAACTTTACATACCTTGTATTTGCAGAATAAGAATAAGCCAAACGGAGGCTGACTACCACATTTTTATTGATTGTTCTTACAAACTGTGATCATAGCACTGCCTCAGAATAGATTCACCTGAGCATCTTCATCACATCAGAAGCACAGATCTCCTTTCTTTCTTTCTTTCTTTCTTTCTTTCTTTCTTTCTTTCTTTCTTTCTTTCTTTCTTTCTTTCTTTCTTTCTTTCTTTCTTTCTCTCTCTCTCTTTCTCTCTCTCCTCTCTCTCTTTCCCATCTCTCACTCTAGCTCTTTCTCACTCCCTCTGTTTCTCTATTTTTCCCTTCCCCTCTGTCTCCACTCTGTCTCTCTCTCTCTCTCCCTCTTCTTCTCTCTCTCTCTTTCCTTTTCTCTCTCTCTCTCTTTCTCTCTCCCTATCACTTTCTCTCCCTCTCTCCTCTTCTCTCTCTCTTTCTCTCTCTCCCTGCCTCTTCTCTTCTCTCTCTCTCTCACATCTCTCTCTCCCTCTCTCCTCTTCTCTCTCTCTCTCTCCCTGCCTCTCCTCTTCTCTCTCTCTCTCCCTGCCTCTCCTCTTCTCTCTCTCTCCCATCTCTCTCTTTCTCTCTCTCCCTCTCTCTCCTTCTCTCTCTCTCTCTCTCTCCCATCTCTCTCTCTTTTTCTCTCTCCCTCTCTCTCCTTCTCTCTCTCTCTCTCTCTCTCCCATCTCTCTCTCTTTTTCTCTCTCCCTCTCTCTCCTCTTCTCTCTCTCTCTTTTGCACACTTTCTCTCTCTCTCTCACTCTCCCATCTCTCTCTTTTTCTCTCTCTCTTTCTCTCTCCCATCTCTCTCACTTCCTCTCTCTCTCATCTATCTCTCTCTCCCATCTCTCTCTCTCTCACTTTGTCTCTCTCCCATCTCTCACTCTAGCTCTTTCTCACTCCCTCTGTCTCTCTATATATCTCCCTTCCCCTCTGTCTCCACTCCCTCTCTACCCCTCTCTCTCCTCTTCTCTCTCTCTCTCTCTCTCCAGTCTTGCCTCCCTTCCCTTTGTCTTTTTATAATGACATGGAGGAAATTACTTTCAAAATCACCTGTTTTATCTTGGTCATGTTGTGTTTAATATTATAGTTTATCAGATATTTAGCTTTATTTATTTGTTAGATTAACAGATTAGCAGTACTTCCTGGTAGGAATTAGCATTTGGGAAGGAGAGAGGAATGTTAGTATTTCATACAAAAGACTGTGTCAGTCAGTGCTGGATAATGTGCATAAACTGTCAGTAAGGAATATCTAACCTAGACATATGTATAAAAACAATCACCAAAAGTCATTACAGGTAAAGGTTAACATGATGATAACATAGTAACATAGTTAATGCGGCTGAGAAATGGTATGTATCTATCAAGCTCATGTCATATCACCCTTGTTCATCCAAAAAAAAAAACTGAAGTCATTTCCAATTAAAGCCCCAAGTGGGTAAAAAAATTCCTCCCTGTCTCAATATAGCAGTCAGATATTTCCCTTGATTAACATCCTATCTGCTTTGAAACAGACTGTCATTATTCTCAATAATGTTCCGAGCTAGAAAAGTATTAATTGATTTTTGGAAAATAACTACAGTATCTGCAAGCACAACATCACAAGGCAAATAATTCTATAACTTTACTGCTCTTACTATAAATCCCTGTCTTTGTTTGAGTGTAAAGCACCTTTCCTCTAGTCTTAATGGATGACCTCTTGTTTTTAGCTCAGCTCTTTGGTGGTACCATGTTAGTAGTGGCTAAAGTAGGAGAGTTGTAGGTTAAAAGTGTTTCCTTTATTGGCTAACTAGTTTCAGAGTGCAAGATTCAATTTATTCACTCTAAGAGCTCCAGTTTTGGAGTTAAACTTTTCAAACTGTGCAAAAGGTTATACTCATTCCTTCAGAGTATATGAGGGCACGGACTACCACCCTGATCTAAAGGCACGGGAAGCGAGAGCTCAAAACTAGATCCACCTTCCAACCAAATAGAATAAAAATCTCTATCTTTATTTTATAAATTAGAAACTGCTCCAACAAAAGGTATATCAGGGTAATACATGGAAACCAAAAACACACATGACCCACCTTTGTGAATGTATCATTTGATACGCCTGGTTTACCAGACTTTGTAGGAACCAGTGTAAAGATAGACTGGGACCTTATTAACCCCTTACTAAATAAAGGGTTCCATTTATACATTGATAATTATAGCTTTCAGACTGAAATGGGGGGTCCGTAGCTTTGCATCAAGAGGAGCTGTTAGCAATGAAGTTTTAAGACATCTATGATAACAGCATGGCAAATCTCCTGTACTTAGAAAATCACTCTGAATCAAGGTCAACAACAGGAACATGGGGGAAGGGATGTTATCAGATCAGCTTATGCAGCCTTACCTCATTATGAGGAAACGTAAGGCCTGTTATAAAAAGGTTGCCATTTATATGATACAGATTGCCATTCACAATGCATATTTAAAATTTAAAAAGGCAAAGCTCACTCCACATTTTTACATTTTTTCGCTGTACATTTTTACAGTATCAACTCAGAGTAATTATGAGATTTTTATGTTATCATGCACTTGGTACTACAGCACTATCTGGGGAACTGAGAACTGGTCCAGCATACTTTCCTTTTTAAAATTCCCCCAACCCACAAAAAAGGTGCAGAGTGTGCTACAGCAAGAGGAAAAGGACAGAAACTATATCTTGAAAGGAAAACCCTGCCTCATTGACAAAGGAGGGCAAGTTTTTCCTAATGCTGACATAAGATTGTCCCTTGTTGCAGGCAATGAGAGATTTATTCGTTTAATGAGAAATAGAGGGATAGGTGAAACAGCACTGGATGGATTAGACAGTTTGGAAGAGGACATTGAACAGGGGAGGGGTGGCAACTTGTGGTCTGGGGGGTAAATACAATCTACTGGCCCATTTCTTCAGTCATTCCAGCCCAGTGTCCCATCACATCCCCTTTAGTTACTTTAATATTGCCATTAATGCTGTTAAGAAAGACAAATGAGTCCAAACAGCTTAAAATTGAAATGCAGATACTCTAGTGATACCATAGACCTTAAAATTTAAGTACAGCTATATGATTGATACCATGGAGCTTACACGGGAAATGGGTTATGCTGCTAGTGTAGTTATTTTTGGATTGTCGCTCTGTAGTATCATTAGTGTAGCTCCATTTCACTTGTAAGCTCTGTGGTATCACTGATGTAGCTCCATTTCACTTGTAAGCTCTGTGGTATCACTAGTGTAGCTCCATTTACAGTAGCAATTGGGAGATTGAGTGAGGCAGTGGCCAACTGGCTCAAACATGTGACCAGCCCAGGGGGCAATTGCCCCTCTGACTCCTAGGCCAGCCCTCCCCTGAGATTGAATTATAGAATGGGCATTAGGGTGGAGAGAGGAAGGGCTAGTTCCTCTAATAGGGAGATGCCCATGCTACAGTCTGATAAAAAACAAATAAGTATTTCAAAGAATATACCTCTTCAGAATATTAGTAATAAAACAGGTATGCTTGCAAATGCTCATGGTCTGACTGCTAAGATGATGCAACCGGAACTGATTGCTATGAATGAGCGGTATGATCTTCAAAGGATTGCTGAAACCTGGTTGGATGATACAAATGACTGCGCAATCAATCTAGAGGCATATTCACTTTTAATGAAGTAAATTAAGTGAGGGTATATGTCTTAAAATCTAATATAAGGAAAAATATTAATGAAGGGTCCATAGAAAATGTATAAGACTTGTAGGTTGATATGCACACTGGAGGCATACATAATAAACGCATGTTGAAGGGAATTTGCCTAATATTGGGGAGTTTTAAGAATCTGCTTAAAAAGGCTTCTCAGTTAGGAAATGTAATCATAATGGGAGATTTTCACAATTGATTGGAGAAATAAGACTTCCAGAACAACAAAGGGAAATAATTAAGGGATCACTTAAGCAACTGGAGCCTGTGATCACAATACGGTGTCCTTTAAAACTTGTTATAAGAAATCCATTAAGAATGGTCTAACCAAAACATTAAACTTTAAAAAGGATAATTTTTCAAAGGTAAAAACAGTATTGGAGGACATTTAGGGGGATGTAATATTCATATATAAAAGGGTGGTATTTTCAAAATGTTCATGGAAGAATATACGTGTCAATATATACCACTGGGGAATAAATACAGGAGGAGCAAATTAAGACCAATGTGGCTTAACCACTAGGTGATGAGGGTTTTTTTTTACTCTAGAGGTCAAGAGCAGTTTTAGCATTTTTAGTATGCCTTTTTTCAACTATGTTTTTCACCGAATTAATTTAGTACACCCACACAAATTATATGCCTTTTTATAAGGATACGTGGGGCTTTCTTTTGATGCCATACTTGTATTTATAACCCATCATTTTGATCAATAATATTACTAATAATATACAAGTGAAAGAATAAAAAAACACAATATTTTTTGTAGGGTTTCCTATGATTATTTGAGGTCAGTTAGTGCATTTTTAACAAGAATTGGATAAAAGATTTGAATAATTGCACGTACCTCCCAACTGTTCTTTTGTAGGATGAAAATTCCTACCATGATGTACCTCTTTTAGGAGATCAGACTGTGTGGTGTGTATATGAGTGTATAACATTGTTCCAGCAATAAAATGCACAGTAATGTTTGTTAAAACCTCAGTATATATATATAAATTAGTCTGTATAAATACAATATTTTTATCTGGCTCTAAATAATTTATTCAGCTAAGCACAGAGCTGTCAACAGGTCATGAAACTACCTACACATGTTAATTGCTTTGCTCACCAGTCCTGCCAAAACAGCACCACCACCTAAAACAAGTGTTCCTCCCGCTTTGCCATTTGAAGCACTGGGTGGTGTGTTCCCTCCATCTCTCTGATTCACAATCAGAGTGGCAGTGAACAGAGACAAAGGCTCTTTGTCTCCATTTGCACATGTGATTGCTGTAGCAGCGATCACGTGTAAGGAGCCACAGGGTAATGGCTTGAACTGACTGCTCCAGTTCTGGAGTAGTCATTTACCTGCTCCCTGCCATGATAACAATATGTCCTGAGGCAAACTGTGATCATTAACCCTTGATGTTCCAGGACTGTCATCAGTCCACAAAGGAAGGAATTGTGTGAAGGTCCTGGCATGTCATTTGGCATTAATAGATTATAATAAAGTTTGCAGAGAAATGGGGAATAAGAACCAGGCTTCACAATTATTTAATAAAAAAAAATTTGAGATTCTCTGAGTACGAACATAAAGCACTTGCCCATAATTTTGGAACTGGACTGCCCTTTTGGGAGGGATTAGTCTAAAATGTAAGTGGAAATGTTTCCCCCATAATGGCACTACAGAGCTAAAATGTGATCCTGTTCAGCGGTGACTAGCCGTAGCCATTGTGCTTTATGTTATTCATCAGAGCCTCTCACAATTTTGCATGTATTTTGAATACTCTTTAGGGGTCTCCATAATAGTGAAAGGAAATCCAGCTGCACCTCACTGATGAGGTACAAGAAGGCTGAAACATTCTTCTGGGGTTAGCTGGTGTTCCTGTGCAGAGAGGAATTGCCCGTCATTTTGGAACTGGACCACCCACACAGCTTCTCACAATTTTGTATGTATTTTGAATACTCTTTAGGGTCACCCTAAGTGTGAAGGTTAACCCTGATGTGGACCCCTTGCTCTCAATGACAGCCATTTTGGAACTGGACCACCCTTTTGGGCGGAATTAGTCTAATATGTAGAACAAGCCATATTGCTTTATATTTGTCCTCAAAACCTCTCACAATTTTGGATGTATTTTCAATTATTTAAGTCAGGGCTATCCAAGTACAGTCCTCAAAGGCCACCAACAGGCCGGGATTTAAGGATTTCCCTAATTAAGCACAGGTGAGCTAATCAGTGGATCATTCATTTTGACTGACTCCCCTGTGCTTAAGCAGAAAAATCTGTAAATCCTGGCTGTTGGTGGCCCTTGAGGACTGAACTTGGACAGCCCTGATTTAAGTCATAAGTGTCATTTAAAAATGCAACATAATCTAAAAATAAGCAATTAGTCTAGATAAAATTGAAAATGAAACAATATTTTTTGAGGTCAGTCAATGACTAGATATAGTAAATATTGCTGTAGATATAGTTTACTTGGAGTTTGCAAAAGCCATAGATAATGTACCTCTGGGCAGGTTCCTGAATAAATTAAAAGACTTTGAAATGTGAAGTGATATGTGTGCATGGATAGAGAAGTGATTATTTGATAGAATACAGGGAGTTGCAAATATAACTTTATCAAGTTGGTGTAAAGTAAGTGGAGTGTAAAAACAGTCAGTTCTCGACCCAATGCTTTCTAATTTGTTTATTAATGATCTTGAAGTGGGTATGGAAAGTAGGTAGTGTCTCAATCAATATTTTCAAGGTCAACATAAAGACATTTCTGAGGAACCATTTACCCAAAGAGCTGAACCATAGTCATACATTAAGACTAGAGAAAATATGCTTTTTACAAAAACAAGGGTAAGTGTTTTTTACAATTAGACCTGTAAGGTTGTGGAATTCTTCAAGAAGCTGTGTCTGCAGAACCTATAGATGTTTTCAAAAAAGTATTGGATACGTTCTAGTTCAGAAACGTATAGAGAATTATGACATTTAGTTTCAAAGCATAGAGGACATTGATCAAGGAAATAGTTGACTACCTTTTGAGGTCAGGAAGGAATTTTATTGGAGATGGCTTCAATGGTTTCTTTAGCCTTCCTCTGGATCAACAAAGGTAATATAGCAAGGGCTGAACTTGATGGAAGCATGTCTTTTTTTATACTCATCAACTATTCTACTATATTATGGTTACAATATTACAACGTACAACACTATGGGAGTAAATATCAGAACTCACAAAGTCATAAGCTCCAATACTATAAAGGTTCTGGATTCTTCTTGTCTGTAATAATCAATGATGACCGTCTGTTCATGCATGTCATGGATGGTACATAGAGTTCAAGTAACCAGATGTGGGAAAGGGCATGACCTCAGTTTGGTAGGCCAAAATTTCCAGAAGCATGGTAACCATGGATGGCACATCTAGTCCCATGAGGCTCAAGAAGATTTTAGAGGTTATACACTAAGATCTCCAAAGTTGGAAAAATCTGAGTGAATTGGCTTCATAGAATAGCATAGAATTTGGAGAAGTGATATAACTGGTGAAGGCTCCATTTTATCAACCAATTTATCACTCCTTACTGCATCTACCCCATTATGTTTCGGTGCAGCAGTGTCTGGAGTAAGAGCATACCATTTCTATGGCATAGAGATTTACAAGGACGTTTAATTCTCTTTAACAAACTAAAATGGAAGTCAGTCCTGATAGTACATACATTCACTTCTTCACATAAATGCTAGCATGGTAATCAGTCTTAATAGTACTTATGTGCACTTCTTCACATAAATGCTAGCATGAATAGAGCACACTACTTTGCACTGTTATCATCAATAATATCATCTTATAAAGCGGCTAACTAATTTTTTTCTTCATTTTAACAGATCATCTACTGATTAGAAGCATACATATGAAACTAAATCTTCTTGAATGTTAATTACAGGTACTAAGACCCTCCTGTGGCCTTCAGGTATTCACTCTGATTAGGCAATGTGTGATGACAACCAGACTCAAGTCACAGAGATTCTTCTCCTGGGATTCCAAGGTTTCATCAGCTTCAAAGTTCCACTCTTTACAGTCTTCCTATTAATCTACATTGTGATACTAAGTGGAAACTTTCTTATTATCTGTTTAGTGACAACTAGTGAACATCTTAAAACTCCAATGTTCTACTTTCTCAAACATTTAGGTTTTGCTGATGTCTTTGTCACCACCAGTATTGTTCCAATGATGCTAGACATCATATTACATGGTAAAATGACAGTTTCTCTAGATGCCTGTATAGCACAATTATATATTTTCGGTGTTTCTGGATTTGTGCAATGCTTTCTTCTTGCAGTGATGTCGTATGACAGATATCTGGCCATCTGCAATCCTTTGCATTACATTTCCATTATGGAGCCCAGTGTTTGCCTCAGACTGGTTATTGGGTCTTGGTTGTCAGTATTTATTCCAATATCTACTGGAATAATTCTGGTGAGCCAGCTACACTTCTGTGGTCTCAATTATATTGACCATTTCTTCTGTGATTTTGGACCATTTGTTTCACTGTCTACTTCAGACACCTCAGTATTGATCTTGCAAGACTTTATATTTTCCGTAGCCATGATTTTTGTGCCATTTGTTTTCATCATTATGTCCTATGTCTGTATCTTCATCATGATTCTCAGGTTCCCGTCCAATATTGGAAGAAAGAAGTTTTTCTCCACCTGCAGCGCTCACCTTACAGTTGTGTGCACATATTATGGAACATTGATTATAGTTTACATGGGTTCATACATTGAACAGTCTTTTAACATAAACAAGCTTCTATCTCTGTTTTACATTGTGCTTACACCATTTATGAATCCCATCATTTACAGCTTGAGGAATAAGGAGATCAGAGGAGCTCTGAAGAAATACATTAAGAAGATTAGATGGACAGTAAATTATAATTTATGATATGTAACACAGAAATAATTAAATTAAATAAAAAAAAATTAAAATAAAAAAATCATAACATGAGTCACTTTAACTACAAATATTTTTTTTTAATTATGATTACTAAAACACTGCTTGTCAAGATGTTCCCTATCCATATACAGATGAAACAAAGCTTATCAGCTCGAGTTCCTTATAATACATGTAACTGAGATGTTGTAGTTATACTACCATTCAAAAGTTTTGGGTCACTTAGAAACATTCTTGTTTCTGTTATGGGAGCAGCTTGACCGTATGGTACGTAAGCAGTGCCCATCACACCAATTGAAATTGTGGGAGGTGCTTCAGGAAGCATGGGGTGAACTCTCTTCACATTGCCTCAACAAATGCCAAAGAATGTCAAAGAACTGCAAGGCTGTAATTGCTGCAGATGGAGGATTATTCGACAAAAGCAAAGTTTGAAGGACACAATTATTATTTAAATTAAAAATCATTATTTCTATCCTTGTCAGCATCCTGACTCTATTTCCTATTCATTCTGCAACTCATTTAATGGAAAACATGGACATTTCTAAGTGACCACAAACTTTTGAACTGTAGTGTATATGTTTGAGAAAATTAAATAATGCATTTGAAAAGTAGATTTTTACATTATGCATGTATCTCTATAGCTCACACAAACAATGCATATGCATAGAAGAAGAAAGAGTGAGAGTTGTCTTAGTTCAAAACAATAAAGAGTGGGATAAAGATTTGAAGATGGAAACCAATATCATCATCACTACTATTATGGTCATATGAGTCTAAATCTCATTTATCACAGCAAGATCATAAAAATGGTGCATCCACTCTGCACATTAGTAGTGTTGATGGGAATATCAGTGACAGTTGTATGGGGCAGGAAGTGGTGGACATAGTTCCTAGTTGTAGCTCCCCCCACCCTGAAATCATGGGTGAGGGATTCTTTTTCATTTGGGACTGTACATCTGTCATCAGTTGCAATTTTCACACAATATGATAAGTTTGTGAAGAGAGAGAAGGAGGGATCACATTTTGGACCATCTCTGCAAATCTCCCCTAATAAAGAACATGCAGTATAACAGCACTAGATGTATGTTAGACATGTTGAACACCACAAGCACAAAGAAAAAAAATCATGTGCTGTTGTCACAAAAACACTGTGATCCAAAACTGCACACAAAGGTGTGTGAGGCAAGTGCAACCCCCACTATAAGCCAGGATAATATCACTGTTGTTCCCCCGGTGCCCTCAGGGTCCTTATCTACACTGCAGATTTTGCCAGTAGTACCAGCAGCAGACAGAAAATCTGCATATGTGAGGATCTAGTAACGTCTACAGACATAGCACATTGTATGGTGAGAGGACCACACATGTCAGTGATGTGGAAACAAATAGAATTCTGGAACAAGGGAGAATGTGATGACTTTTTACCCTGTACAATATATCAAACTTATAGTAGGGAGGGTAAATTATTTATATTGAGTATTATGACCATTTGAACTTGGCCACATTGACTGGCATCATCTGATTTATTTGGTAATGGTTTAACATTGTCAACAAAAACTTAAATTTGGTGGTTATGCTGTTTCTGCAAACAAACCAAATGTGATCCCTGTCCTTCCCCTGTTTCAGAACACATCTACACACTGTGCACTTTGCAGTTGTAGATAACTGATCTTTCCTTTCCTGCGCCAAAGAAAAATATTGGAAATACCATGGTTTTAGAGGAGGTGGAGAGGAGAAGAATTATGGTGACTGGAATATGACTGGAATTCACCTTAACTGGTGGTGGCTTTTTGTGGTGCTGTTGATTCTGCCTCAGCACTGGGGCTAGTAAAAAGCATCACCACTACATGTCCCATGTCATTACCACTGCTATATCCACCACCCAGTCTGTGGTGGTGATGATCCAAGTCCAACTCACATCACCATTACTATTGTCCTGTGCATGGTGGATAATCATATGACATATTGTGTTCAGATGATTCAACAACAGGCACTAAATTAGCAAACACCATGATGTCACTGGTGTGTGAGTGGTTGGCATTAGGGATGGGTGAAATGTCCTGTCTCAAAAGTAAAACAAGGGAAACTGGCACTTCTTGCTGAGTTGGAAATTTCCTGCATAAGGGCAAATTTTCTACTTTTTATGGTCTAAGTATTGCACTAAAGTCAATGGTAAAGCTAAATTTCATCCCAACACTATGAGTATTACCATGGTGCTAGTATAAATAAGTATCAGTGTCCCATATGTTTTCAGTCTGTACTTGGGCATTAGAAATAAATTAGTATACTGTGATTTCTAGTGATCTTATCCACAAAAAACAAATAAATACACTTCTTTTTGAAGGTGTTAGAGTGTTGTTGGAAATAGACACTGCCAGTTGTTTTCTGGGTGTGAGTGTGAAGAAAGTAGAGTAAATCACCTCCATAAAATGTATGTTAGAGTAAGTGATAAACCAGCCTGAAACTAATTGACTCAACATTGACAGGTACCAGATACCAACACATCTGATTAATGCGGCAGTCAAGACAAATTTATACAAGGGATCCAACTTGATACACTGTGTGTACCATCCATAAAACAGCCACACTCCAATACATCCACAAGAACTAAAGAGACAAGGAAGGGAAGGCTATAACGAGGTGTGGTACTGCTCTGGTATACTAATAATGCCTGAGTACTATATTATTTTACTATGAGTTTTACAGACAATGTTTTCTGAAGTCAAGTCAACTCTGTTCTGTAGAATACTGTAAAATACCACTGCAGTAGTTCTTGTGAGAGAAAAATAATTGTGACACTATCCAGTAGTGTAGAGACAGAGATGGGGGAGCGAGTGTGTGGGTGTTAGTGAGTTGTATACAGTGACAATGACAGAAAGGGACAACCTCCCAATCTGAAACAACTAATGGTAAGGAGTGCCCTGAATAAAAATACAAAAATTGGACACTTCCCTGCCTACAAAAGAGATGTGAAACCTGTGCACACATTTACACCACGGACAAGATACCAATCCCAAACACCCAGTTACACCATAAGATCAATGGTACCTTCACCTGTAAATCATCCAATGTAATATACCTCATCATGTGTGCAAAATGTCCAACAACTCTGTATGTGGGGGAAACGGGACAACCATTACATAAGAGGTTTAAAGGTATAGTATTATTTCAAAATTACTATCCCTCATATTGTAGCCCTTAATAAACAGAGTTAAATGACACCAGCAGCATCTCTCAAACCTTTATGGTTTAAGAGATAGCCTCTTTCAAAGTTTCCTCTCTGGGAATCCGGTCCCGGGACAGGCTACCAAGCACACGTACAAGACGGTTTCAATTAATCATTTTTCCTTCCATAACGAGATATCGGATCTGCTGAAGAGCCTCCTCTTGATTCAGAGACCGGATTCCCCTGCTGGCAGCAGAACGCTGACAGCAGGGGAGAGGAAACTTTGAAAGCGGCTATCTCTTAAACCACAAAGGTTTGAGAGATGCCGCTGGTGTCATTTAACTCAAGTTTATTAAGAGCTACAATATGAGAGATAGTAATTTTGAAGTAATACTATCCCTTTATTTCCCACAGATACAGTGTTAAAATCAAAAAGACAGAGTGTCACGGTTTTCAAGACACTCAGACCAGTTGGTGAAATAAAACACAGTTTTATTAAACAAAAAATAAAAGGAAGGATCACCCTCTGTAGGCAGCACTGAGTAATAACAAGGAGGCAAAAATAGGACCAATATACAGATAATAACTTAACAGCTCAGGCACATAACAGATACTGAGAACAGAGATACAAGGAGTAACCTCAACACCTAAAGTTCATAAAACGGAGATAACTGTTTAGCAAAAAGAGCCTGCTGAAACTTGAGCCTTTAGCCCCTACGGGAGTAATAACGGAAGCAACCGGTTTGCTAGAACTTGAGCCAATAGCCCCCACGGGTGTGATAACGGAGACAACTGGATTGCAAGAGCTTGAGCCAATAGCCCCCACGGCGTGATAACGGAGCAACTGGATTGCAAGAGCTTGAGCCAATAGCCCCCACGGGCGTGATAACGGAAGCAACTGGATTGCAAGAGCTTGAGCCAATAGCCCCCACTGGCGTGATAACAGAAGCAACCGGATGGCAAAAGCTTGAGCCAATAGCCCCCACAGGCGTAATAACAGAGACTAGCACAGTAGCAGCTAAAGTACTAGTGCCTACTCCGGGCGCGGTAACGTAAACCAACTATACTGCAAGGAGTGGAATGAACCGTTGCCTCACAAGGCTACAATGAACCAGCTCAGCAGTAATAGTGGCTGGAATGTAACAGCTCAGTAAGAGTAGCAACGCTCTGTACCAGACTGGAGGCTCAGAATCGGAGGCACAGCTCTGCACGGGTGAACGGCTCAGTAGAAGGAGTACAGCTCTGCACAGGTTAACGGCTCAGTAGGAGGAGTACAGCTCTGCACAGCTTAATGGCTCAGTAGGAGGAGTACAGCTCTGCACGGTAACGGCTCGGTTAGCAGGAGTTCAGCTCTGCACAGGTTAACGGCTGCAATAGCAGGAGTACAGTTCACTGGAGATAGTCAGAATATCGCCTCAGTGACAGCAGGAAGCTGAACCGTTGTCTGGGTTGGTGAAACCGGTGCAGGTCACGGAGCGGGAACATCATCCAGGCCGGGTCAAATCACGGAGCAGGGTTCTCAGACAAGCCAGATCAGGTCACGAGCAGGAACATTAGCCAAGCCAGGTCGAATCACGGAGCAGGTTCTCAGACAAGCCAGATCAGGTCACGAGCAGGAACGTCAGCCAGGCCGGATCAAATCACGGAGCAGGAACACAGGACGTATTCTAAGCAAGCCAAATCATTACACCAGAATCAGGAACACAGGAACACAGCACAGCAATACTGGCTCAGGAACACCATGAAAGGGCACCTGACAGGTGCCAATGGCCAGGTATAAAAAGGTCACAAGGGGCAGGCCAAACAGGCTCAACCAATAGGTGCACGGCACAAGTGAGAGTGACAGAAAGAAGATCACGGGCACCGTGATAGTACCCCCCTCTCAAAGGCCCCCTCTCCCTGCAGGAGGTCTTGGCTTCTGGGGGTATTTAGAGTGGAAGTTGCGCAACAGTCCAGGCGCATAGAGGTCCTTATGATCTACCCAGGAACGATCCTCAGGGCCATAGCCCTTCCAATGGACCAAGTATTGCAACTTCCCCCTATATCTCCTATAATCAATGATACTCTGGACTTTGTATTCCTCTTGGCCCTGAACGTCCACCGGCCCAGGAACTACTGGAGTGGTAGTATAGCGGTTGCAAAAGAGATACATGGAACACATTATGTATGCACATAGAGGCTGGGAGTTCCAGAGCGTATGAGACAGGATTCACCTTGCGGATAACTTTAAACGGACCAATGAACCTAGGAGCCAGCTTATTGGAAGGCACCTGCAAGTTAAGATTTCTGGAAGAGAGCCATACCCTGTCCCCAACCTGGAAGGAGACCGCTGGCAGCCGTCTACGATTGCCATGCCGCTGTTGTCGCTGAAATGACTGACCGAGGGTCCTCTGAACCTTTGCCCAAGTGGAGCGAAGCTGCTCGATATGCTCATCCAGAGCTGGAATCTGTTGTGACTGAAATGAGTCCGGGAGCAGGTACGGCTGGAACCCATAGTTGATGAGAAACAAGAAGCTCCCGGACGATGAATTAACTGCACAGTTCCTTGCGAACTCTGCCCACGGCAACAGGTCGGCCCAATTGTCATGATGATCGCACACAAAGCAACGCAGGAACTGCTCCAGTCCCTGATTGGCACGCTCAGCGGCTCCATTGGTCTGGGGATGATAGGCACAAAATGCCCTCCAGAATCTGCACACGAACTGGCTTCCATGATCAGACACCACCACTCTGGGTACCCCGTGCAAGCACAACACTTCCTTGGTGAAAATAATAGCCAACTCCTGGGCCGACGGGAGACCAGAGAGGGATACGAAATGAGCCATTTTCGAGAATCTTTCCACCACCATAAGAATAAATGTGTACCCCTTATAGACTGGCAGTTCTCCCAGAAAGTCAATTGATATATGGGACCACGGCCGTTCACCATTAGGCACAGGTTGGAGTAGGCCCACTGGGAGATGCCTGGGGGTCTTGGCACGGGCACAAGTGGCACAGGCTGCAGTGAAAGCAGAGCAATCGGCTCTAAGGGAGGGCCACCAAAACAACTGTGATAGAGACCATATTAGCTGATCCCTTCCGATATGCCCAGCAGCCTTAGATGAATGGTACGTCTCTAACAGACGGGTACGTAATGACTCATCCATGAAACACTTGCCCATAGGAGTTTCTGGGGCAGCCCTTTCTTGAGACACCAATATTTTCTCCCCCAGTGGCGAAGTGATGATAGTACGGACAGTAGCCAAGATACGATCAGGCTGAATAATAGGTACTGGTTCCTCCTCCATCTCAATGTCCGAAGCAAACTGTCTGGACAGCGCATCTGCCCTGACATTCTTAGAGCCAGGTAGATAGGACACTACAAAGTTGAATCGAGACAGAAAAAGTGCCCACCTAGCCTGTCGCGAGGACAGCCTTTTCGCTTCAGAGAGATGTCAAGTTCTTGTGGTCAGTTAAGATTAATACTGGGTTCTTAGTGCCCTCCAAAAGGTGAAGCCATTCTTTAAGTGCCAGTATAATAGCTAAAAGTTCCCTGTCACCAATCTCATAATGGCTTTGGGCACTGGAGAGTTTTTTTGAAAAGAACCCACAGAGCTTCAGGGGACCACCTCCCACAGGACGTTGGGAGAGAGAGTACTGCCCCAACCCCAACTTCAGAGGCATCGACCTCCAATGTGAATGGTAGGGTGGGATTGGGGTGGGACAGCACTGGAGCAGAAGAAAAGGCAGATTTCAGAGTCTCAAAGGCAGTCTCAGCTGCTTCGGACCATTGAGAGGGATTAGCACCCTTATGTGTCAAGTCAGACAATGGTTTCACAATAGTAGAAAACTTCTGGATAAACCTCCTATAATAATTGGCAAAGCCCAAAAAGCACTGGATGGTCTTTAACCCCTTGGGACGAGGCCACTGTAGGACTGCTGCCAATTTTTCTTGGTCCATAGCAATGCCATCCTTAGAAATCACAAACCCCAGGAATGGTACTTGGGACCTATGAAATTCGCATTTCTCTAGTTTGCAAAATAATTTATTTTTATGTAATAGTAACAAAACCTCAGAAACATCCTTAACATGCTGTGTAAGGTTGGCAAAGTGAATCAATATATCATCTAGATATACTACCACGCAGGATTGAAGCATGTCTCGAAGGATGTCACTAATGAACTCCTAAAATACTGCTGGAGCATTACATAAGCCAAATGGCATTACCAGATATTCGTAATGCCCTGATCTGGTATTAAATGCCGTCTTCAACTCATCCTCAGCCTTGATTCTGATCAGGTTGTATGCAGCCCTTAGGTCAAGTTTAGTGAAGATGGAAGATCCTTTTAACTTGTCAAATAATTCGGTTATGAGAGGAATGGGGTAGGCATTCGTTGGCATAAGTTTGTTGAAGCCCCGGTAATCGATACATGGCCTAAGCTCGCCATTTTTCTTTTTCACAAAGAAGAAACCGGCACCAGCCGGAGAGGTAGACTTGTGAATGATCCCTCTCTTGAGGGCATCCTCTATGTATTCCTCCATAGCCCTGTTTTCATCGCACGACAGTGGATAAGTGTGACCCCTGGGAGGTGCCACACCCGGGGGCAGAGTAATAGCGCAATCATAGGGTCTATGCGAAGGCAATGCGCTAGCTGCCCCCTTGCTGAATACGTCACTGAATTCTCAGTATTCAGCTGGCACGGAGGGGAAGGTACAACAAATCTTGACAGGATGGGACAAACAGTTCTTAGTACAGTATTCAGACCAAGAGTTACCCTCACATCTCTGCCAGTCAAACTGGGGGTTGTGTAGTAGTAGCCAGGGAAACCCCAGTATGACTGCATGATGAGGAGAACAAATTATTTGGAAGTGTAATTCCTCCTTGTGGAGAGCCCCAATAGACATAGAAATAGGAATTGTTTCCATAATGATAAATGCAGGTTCCAATGGTCATCTATGGCTTCAATGGCCAACGGAGATTCCCTTTTGAGTAACGGAATCTTGTGCAATTCGGCAAAAGATTGGTCCATAAAGTATCCTGCTGCACCGGATCCACCAGTGCTATGACCAATACAGACATGTCTGCCCAAGAAAATGCCACCTGGATGGTGGGTTTCTGTGTACTAGAATCTAGGGACTGCTGTACATCACCTAGGGCCTATCCCTCAAGGTACCCTAGGTGCGTCCATTTCCCGGTCTTACCGGACATGTGCGTATTAAGTGCCCGGCCTTGCCACAGTATAAGTATAAACCCAGCCTCTTGTGGTGTGCCCGCTCCTCCTTAGTAAGTCTGGTAAAACCTAGCTGCATTGGTTCACCCACCTCTGGGGATCATTCAGGAGGAATGGGAGGTGAGGGTGGGTTAAAAAGGTTACCATGCCCGATAATTCTGGATTTTGCCCTTCTTGCCAATCGTCTCTCGCGAATGCGAGGATCAGTGAGCATAACATACTCAAAGTACTCATCCAAATCACTGGGTACATCCCTGGCAGCAATTTCATCTTTAATGGAATTGGACATACCCTGAGCAAAGGCTGCCACCAGTGCCTCGTTGTTCCATCCGACCTCTGCTGCCAAGGTCTGAAATCCGATGGCGTAATCGCCCAAGGTACGCTCGCCCTGCTAGATCTCCATTAACATTTTAGCAGCAGAGGCAGTTCTACCAGGAACCTCAAACACTCTGCGGAACTTTCTTACGAATTCATCAAAGTTCCGAGTGCAGGGTTTGGCAGTTTCCCAAAGAGGATTGGTCCATGCCAGAGCTTTGCCCATTAGCAGGGAAATCATAAATCCAACCTTACTACGGTCGCTAGGAAATGCCTGGGGCGTTAGTTCCAGAAAGATCTCTAATTGATTAATAAAGCCCCGGCATAGATTAGGTTCTCCATGATATCTTAATGGTAACGGCGCCGCCGCCGTTAGGCCTCTGGAATGAGCAATAGGAGATACAGACTGATTATCTGGTGTCGTAACTGTGGAGACCACCGGATTCTGGTTAGGTTTGTCAAGGTGTACCCTTCGCTCAAGTAACGTTTGTATTTACCTGTATTTACCTGTATAACATGCCTGAGGAAGAGACCTAAGATGTCTTGAAAGCTTGCATTCTAAATCTGTTTAGTTAGCCAATAAAGATATCAACAACTATATTTTGTGGCTGGAAGCCGGACCAGGTGGACGTCTCCAAACATTGCTCCTTGAATTGAAATCTAATCTACTGTAATCCACCCGTTAACTGCCTTTGTTTATGTCGCACAACAACACAGTTGTGTCCTGCTGCCTAGTTGACACCTTTCTATTATATTTATTTGTGGAGTGGGGAATTGCCGTGGCAGAGACAGGTGGAGGCAGAAGTGGGCCTTGTAGGCCGTGGTGGCTGCTTGGTGCATTGTCGGAGCCACGACTACCTTCCCGGAGATTTGCGGAATCTGGCTGTGCAGGGACAATTTGCATTAGCAAAGGATCCTGATTAGTGATGAGCGAGCACCCCAATGCTCGGGTGTTCGGGTGCTCTGACCGAGCACCCCCTGAGACTCGAGTGCTCGGCCGAGCACCTGAGCCCCATCCTCCCCAATGGGAGGACTCGAGCATTACACCAGGCACCCACTGCTCTGATGAGGGGAGGGTGCCTGGTCCATAGGAAAAGGGCAGAAAATGATGGAAACACCACAGAAATGGTTCAGGGACAGCATAGGGAGGATGTCTGGATGCATCTTGGACTCCAACATCGCTGCTGGGAACGATCTTTCGCCCGTAGTACGCCATTTTTACAGACTGACCATAAAACACACAAAAAGGAAAATAAAAACGACTTCAGGCGAAAAATTGTTACCAAACAATATTTGCTGTATATTTACTTGTATATCATCTGCAAATTCTCCCAAAAATTTCCTTGATTTTCTGAAGTGAGGCCATGATTAAGAGGGAAACGTGCACAGAGGTAAATTATCCCAAAAATTTCCTTGATTTTATTGAACTGAGGCCATGATTAAGAGGGAAACGTGCGCTGAGCTGACCATCTAAAACATTATGGGTGAGGGTCTGCTGCAGAGCTGACCATCCTAAACATTATATGCGAAGGCCCGCTAGTGAGCTGACGCTATAAAACATTATATGCGAAGGCCCGCTAGTGAGCTGACGCTATAAAACATTATATGAGAGGGCCCGCTAGAGAGCTGACCCAATAAAACATTATATGAGAAGGCCCGCTGGTGAGCTGACCTATATAAAAATTGGCAAACAGGGCCCGCTGGTGAGCTGGCCCTATATAAAAATTATATCACAGGGCCCGCTGGTGAGCTGGCCCTATATAAAAATTATAGCACAGGGCATATGGAAGAGGAGGAGGAGGATGAGAAGATTAAGAGTCAACCATATACCTGTTTTTTGGGTGGAAGGGGTGAATGGGAATACAGAGTATTCCCATCATTGTAAATAATATATGTAAAGTGAGTTTATGTTCCCCCGGGGCTTTCCTCCAGTGGAGTGGAGAAGTCAGGGGAAATCCAGGCCTTGTTCATTTTTATAAGTGTCAACCTATCAGCATTGTCGGTGGAAAGGCGGATACGCTTATCTGTTATGATGCCACCAGCAGCACTAAATACCCGCTCAGACAGAACGCTGGCGGCAGGGCAGGCCAGCACCTCCAAGGCGTAGAGTGCCAGTTCATACCACGTGTCCAGCTTGGACACCCAGTAGTTGTAAGGCACAGAGGGATCATTGAGGACGCTGACACGGTCTGCTACGTACTCCTTCACCATCTTCCAAAACTTTTCCCTCCTTGTGACACTAGGCTGCGCATCAGGGTGAGGGTGCTGGCGGGGTGTCATGAAGGTGTCCCACGCCTTGGAGAGTGTTGCCCTGCCTTTCTCGGAACTGCTGTGTGCTCCCCTTTTCTCCCCTTCTCGGTTGGCCAAGGTAGCACGTACTCTGCCGCCAGCGTTGTCAGATGGAAAATTTTGGAGCAATTTTTCAACAAGAACCTTCTGGTATTGCACCATTTTGCTTGTCCTCTCCACCGGAGGAATGAGAGATGAGAAATTCTCTTTGTAGCGGGGGTCCAGAAGGGTGAACACCCAGTAATCCGTGTTGTCTAAAATGCGTACAACGCGTGGGTCACGGGAAAGGCAGCCTAACATAAAGTCAGCCATGTGTGCCAGAGTACCAACAGTCAAGATTTCGCTGTCCTCACCAGGAGGATGACTCTCAATATCCTCATCCTCTTCCTCCTCTTCTGCCCACCCACGCTGAAGAGATGGAACTAAAGTTCCATGGCTACCCTCTGTAGCGGAGGCAACCGTGTCTTCCTCCTCCTCCTCCTCCTCCTCCTCCTCCTCCGCCTCCTCCAATTGTCGCTGAGAAGACGAAGTGAGGGTGCTCTGGCTATCACCTTGTGTAAGCTCTTCCTCCCCCATTTCCACCTCTTCCACATGCAAAGCGTCGGTTTTAATTGTGAGCAGCGAGCGTTTCAGTAGACACAGAAGTGGGATGGTTACACTGATAATAGCGTTATCGCCGCTCACCATCTGTGTCGATTCCTCAAAATTGCGTAAAACCTTGCAGAGGTCTGACATCCATTCCCACTCCTCACTTCTGATTACAGGAAGTTGAACGGAGAGGCGATGACCGTGTAACAGCTGGTACTCCACTACTGCCCTCTGCTGCTCACAAAGCCGGGCCAACATGTGGAAGGTGGAGTTCCAGCGCGTGCTCACGTCACACAGCAGCCGGTGAGCTGGCAATTGTAAGCGCTGCTGCAGCTTCAACAGGCCGGCCGAAGCTGTAGATGACTTACGGAAATGTGCACACACGCGGCGCACCTTGGTCAAGAGATCATGCACATTGGGGTAGGTTTTTAGAAATCGCTGAACCACTAAATTAAATACATGCGCTAGGCATGGTACGTGTGTGAGCTTGCCGAGCTCCAAAGCCGCCACCAAGTTACGCCCATTATCACACACAACCATGCCTGGTTGCAGGTTGAGTGGCGAGAGCCATTGCTCGGTCTGGTGACTAATCCCCTGCAACAGCTCTGAGGCCGTGTGCTGTTTGTCCCCAAGGCAGATCAGCTTCAGCACGGCCTGTTGACGCTTCCCCACTGCAGTGCTACACTGCTTCCAGCTACTGGCTGATGGGGGAGTGGCGATGCGTGTAGAGAATTCGGAGGTGGAAACGGAGGAGGAGCCAATAACGTAGGTGCTGGCGGAAACCCTGATGGAGGTAGGGCCCGCAATCCTCGGCGTGGGTAGCACCCGTGCCATCCCAGGGTCCGAGTCGCTCCCAGCCTCCACGACATTCACCCAGTGTGCCGTCAGGGAAATGTAGCGTCCCTGGCCACAAGCACTTGTCCATGTGTCAGTCGTTAAGTGGACCTTCCCAGTAACTGCGTTGGTCAGGGCACGGGTGATGTTACGGGACACATGGTGGTGTAATGCGGGGATGGCACACCGGGAAAAGTAGTGGCGGCTGGGGACCGCGTACCGAGGGACAGCTGCTGCCATCAGGCTGCGGAAGGACTCAGTGTCCACAAGCCTAAATGGCAGCATTTCGATGGCCAGTAATTTGGAAAGGTGTGAGGTTAGTGCTATGGCCTGTGGGTGGGTGGCTGGGTATTTTCGCTTGCGCTCAAATGCCTGGGGTAACGACATTTGGACGCTGTGCTGGGACAGGGAAGTGGATGTGGTCGCTGATGGTGCTTCAGATGGTACAGGTGCAGGGCGGGAGGTATGCGGGCCTGCGCCTTCTTCAGGCGATTGGCCGGCACCGAAAACAGGGGAAGAGGAGGCAGTGGTGTGGCCTGCAGACACAGATGGGCGATCCAGGCGTTCCTCCCACTTACTACGGTGCTTGGATGCCATGTGTCGGATCATGCTGGTGGTGGTGAGGTTTCTAGTGTTCATGCCTCGGCTCATTCTGGTGTGGCACAGGTTGCAAACTACAATTCTTTTGTCGTCCGCACTTTCCTTAAAAAAACGCCATACCGCGGAACACCTACCCTTTGGCAAGGTAGATTTACGCAAGGGGGTGCTCCGTGGAACATTTGCGGGCCGGTTTGGTGCGGTCCGCCTTCTTTCTGTAGCCACACCACTGCCTCTTCCAGCCTGTTGCGGTGCTGCAGATGGCTCACCCTCAGGACTGCTGTCATCGCTCGGCTCTACACCTTCCCAGGTGGGGTCAGTCACCTCATCGTCCACCAAGTCCTCCTCCACTTCCTCACTCTGATCATCCTCCTCATGTCTTGATCCCACCACATACTCAGTCATTGACAACTGTATAACATTCTCCTCAACAAGGTCTTGAGACGGAAATAGTGGTTGATTTAATGGCAACTGTGTCTCATCATCATCATCATCATCATCCACTACTTCCTTTGACCTTAAATGCCGTTCACATCTGTCATCTTCTTGTGATTGGGTACCCTCTAGAGGTTGTGAATCAGGGCACAAGATGTCATGTTCCTCTGCAAGCTTCCTTGGAGAGAGGGTCAAATGAAGGATTGGTGATGAGACGAGCTCCTCACTATATCCCAGTGTGGGATCACTTCTTTGACCAGACCCTCTATGGTGGGAGGAAGGATGATCAGAGTGAGGATTATGTTGACCAGACTCTTGGCTACTGAGAGTGGACTTGGTGGAAGACAGGGTGGTGCTTAAGCGACTGGAAGCAGTATCAGCTGACATCCAACCGACCACCTGTTCGCAGTGGTCGGACCTCGAGAGTGATGTCCTGCGATGCCCTGTGAAATGAGACATGAAGCTAGGTATGGTGGATGTCTTTCTTTCTTGTGCTCTGGCACCAGGCACAGTTTCTCCGCGTCCTGACCCGCGCCCTGAACTATCAGAATCACGTCCACTTCCCCGTCCCTTTTTACCCGCCTTCTTCATCTTACACGGAATATGTGACTTTAATATTTGAGTTTGAAAACTTAACAGTATTTCTTCCTATTCTGCAACTGTGCAGAGTACACAGAATAGGCTGCTAAACGGCGGTGACACACACTGAATGGAATATGTGACTTTAATATTTGAGTTTGAAAACTTAACAGTATTTCTTCCTATTCTGCAACTGTGCAGAGTACACAGAATAGGCTGCTAAACGGCGGTGACACACACTGAATGGAATATGTGACTTTAATATTTGAGTTTGAAAACTTAACAGTATTTCTTCCTATTCTGCAACTGTGCAGAGTACACAGAATAGGCTGCTAAACGGCGGTGACACACACTGAATGGAATATGTGACTTTAATATTTGAGTTTGAAAACTTAACAGTATTTCTTCCTATTCTGCAACTGTGCAGAGTACACAGAATAGGCTGCTAAACGGCGGTGACACACACTGAATGGAATATGTGACTTTAATATTTGAGTTTGAAAACTTAACAGTATTTCTTCCTATTCTGCAACTGTGCAGAGTACACAGAATAGGCTGCTAAACGGCGGTGACACACACTGAATGGAATATGTGACTTTAATATTTGAGTTTGAAAACTTAACAGTATTTCTTCCTATTCTGCAACTGTGCAGAGTACACAGAATAGGTTGCTAAACGGCGGTGACACACACTGAATGGAATATGTGACTTTAATATTTGAGTTTGAAAACTTAACAGTATTTCTTCCTATTCTGCAACTGTGCAGAGTACACAGAATAGGCTGCTAAACGGCGGTGACACACACTGAATGGAATATGTGACTTTAATATTTGAGTTTGAAAACTTAACAGTATTTCTTCCTATTCTGCAACTCTGCACAGTACACAGAATGTGCTGCTAAACTGCGGCGAAGCACACTGAATGGAATATGTGACTTTGATATTTTAGTTTGAAGACTTAACAGTATTTCTTCCTATTCTGCAACTCTGCACAGTACACAGAATGTGCTGCTAAACTGCGGCGAAGCAAACTGAATGGAATATGTGACTTTGATATTTTAGTTTGAAGACTTAACAGTATTTCTTCCTATTCTGCAACTCTGCACAGTACACAAAATGTGCTGCTAAACTGCGGCGAAGCAAACTGAATGGAATATGTGACTTTGATATTTTAGTTTGAAGACTTAACAGTATTTCTTCCTATTCTGCAACTCTGCACAGTACACAGAATGTGCTGCTAAACTGCAGCGACGCACACTGAATGGAATATGTGACTTTGATATTTTAGTTTGAAGACTTAACAGTATTTCTTCCTATTCTGCAACTCTGCACAGTACACAGAATGTGCTGCTAAACTGCGGCGACGCACACTGAATGGAATATGTGACTTTGATATTTTAGTTTGAAGACTTAACAGTATTTCTTCCTATTCTGCAACTCTGCACAGTACACAGAATGTGCTCCTAAACTGCGGCGACGCACACTGAATGGAATATGTGACTTTGATATTTTAGTTTGAAGACTTAACAGAATGTGCTCTAATCTGCAACTTTGCACACTAAACAGAATGTGCTCTAATCTGCAACTTTGCACACTAAACAGAATGTGCTCTAATCTGCAACTTTGCACACTAAACAGAATGTGCTCTAATCTGCAACTGTGCACACTAAACAGAATGTGCTCTAATCTGCAACTTTGCACACTAAACAGAATATATATTTTTTTTTTTTTTTTTTTTTTCCCCCCCACACAAAATAACCTGCTGCCCCCACACACAGTAGTCCTAAAAAGGACTTTTGGTTCTTTTTTTTCACAATTTTGCTTTTTTTCCTCCCTACACTGACTTTCCCTTCCTATCCTCAGCTCTCCCTGGCTAAGACTGAGCCGAACTCGCTGGTCAGGTGCTATACAGCACCCGACCACGGGTTCTGGCCAGCCAATCAGTGTAATGCCAGCAGCCAACATGGCTGCTGGCATTACACCGATGTCAGAGCCTCCCTGCACGTTTATTGGCTGCGCAGCAGCCGCAAAACGTGCGGGGAGGAGACCCGAACATGGCGGGCGAGCACATGCGGTACTCGTACGAGTACCGCCATGTGCCGAGCAGAGCGATGCTCGAGCCGATCCGAGCATCGGCCGAGCATGCTCGCTCAACACTAATCCTGATGTTCCCTTTTGGGGTTCAGGGGGATTGCTACAGCGTTGACACTTAGATTTTGGGTGGCTTTGGTTGACATATGGTATTTCTATGTTCGCTCATCTATACCAGGCAATGTCCTGAAAATGTTTGAGCAGTTGCGTCTGGAGTTTGCCTTACCTACTACTTTTTTTTACTCCTATTTACGATTGAGGCATGCTCTGGAGGCTCTATGGGGTGCTAAGGTACCGTGTTTGAAGGAATTCCCGTTGGTTACACTGGCTAAGAGGAGGTGGACGCTTCGGCCTGTTTCTTTAGTATATGCGTGGCTAGACAAGTGTTCTTTGGGTGAGAATGATTGGCTTAGGTCTAGATGGGAGATGGATGTGGGTACCCTTGAGGATTACGAGTGGGAAACGGCCTTGTGTAGTCCTGCAGCAGTGGCTTCCACGGCTAGACATCAGCTAATTCAGCTTAAAATTCTGTACAGGTCTTATTACACTCCTGTGCGTCTTTTCAGGATGGGTAGGTTGGATGATGACCGGTGCAATA
This sequence comes from Rhinophrynus dorsalis, assembly GCA_037306005.1. Taxonomy (NCBI): domain Eukaryota; kingdom Metazoa; phylum Chordata; class Amphibia; order Anura; family Rhinophrynidae; genus Rhinophrynus; species Rhinophrynus dorsalis. Next base: position 552,619,079 of record CM074721.1, read on the forward strand.
AGTGTGGGGAGGCAGGCGCCGCTTTCTTGCACCTTCTGTGGGAATGTCCCCTGGTTTGTAGATTTTGAGAGGACGTGATACGCAATGTGTCAGCTGTGGTACAATGGGACCTATTGCTTTCTCTGAAGGTCTGCATATTTTCTATTCTACCTGATAACTTCACACTAATTTTCATAACGTATTGATTAGGGAACTGTTGGTTATGGCACAGAAGGTGGTGGCACAGTCGTGGATGTCAGAACACCCCCCTAAACATGTCCATTGGATGGCCCTGGTGGCTAATAATCTCCCTCATTATAAGGGACTCTATTTGCATAGAGGCACCCAGAATAAATTCAACTTGATTTGGGGCTCCTGGACTTCTTATTGCAATGCTAGAACTCTTTACTAGTAGTCATTATGGAAGTGTTACTTATGGTTCTCTGAGCCATGGGTGATATCCTGGAGATTCTAGTTATCTATACTTGTATAGTTACCAACTAATTCATGCCTATGTTCTTATTTACTATGCCTAACAATAATTACTGCGGGAAGGATTGTGCTCGTCTCCTAGGGAGGGTGGGTGGGTGTTATTGGGTTTTAGTAGGGATATGGTGGGGGTTATAGTTGGGTGAGGTGAGTTTTGTTTTTTTTACAATAAAAAATAAAAAATGGGACAGCTGTAGCTTTAAGTTATGATATTTACTTATTGTCTTACAGAATACATCTCACTTGCCTACTTTGTGTATTATTTGTGACTTTGTAATGTTTTATTACTGTCCTCTCAATAAAAACGTTTAAAAAAAAAAACCCAACAACAACTCTATTTGCCTCCTGTATTACCTGGAGTACAACCACTTTCAGATTAGAAGGAACACCAGAAGAACATAAAAGGGGCCACAACTTGTAGCAACATAAGGACTACTAAACGTGGAAGGTACTGGGGGATATTTTAGTAAAAGGACATGACAAGAGTCAAAGTGTGCCTTTTGCTGTCACCCCCACCACAACACTCCCACCAATCATCTTGTAGTTAAAACAATGATGATAAGAAGTCCTTCTAAGTGCAGCCAACATACAAATACCAATTTCATAGAAAAAAACAAAAATTGGACAAAATGTATCTTAAAGTTTGCTCTTGGAATTGCAAACTTCCAATATGTTAGCAGCTGACATGCTGCCCTACTCATTTGTTGAGAAGAATAGTTTTAAAGAAGTGATGTCATGTGGTGCACCCAATAGGCAAATTACAAGCTGCAAGGCTGCAATTATTATTCTAGGACAGCTGTGCCAGAGTTGTACAAGCTAGTCGTTAGTCTGGTGGACAAAGGTCTAGGAACATCTTATTCAATAAAGTTCACCCACAGATATGTGGACAAGTGGGCAAGGTAAAGAATACAATATTGTGAATGCTTACTGAGTGTCCATCCCATGAGCAGACAGAAGCAATCAGCAGCAGGTCACCACAATGATTGTCAACACCTCTGTCAGTAGTAGCCAAGTCCAGCTGTATATTAGAGCATAACTAGGGTCAGGGCAAAAAAGTGAGAAACATTTTCTGCATGACTTTATGCGAAAAAAAAACAGATGATTTTTCTCTTTTTCTCTCCAATGCTAAATGTTCCTTCTTTTTACTTATTGCAGCAAATTTTTACTACTACAACACATTTTTGTCCTATTCTAACACATTTTTCTCCTATGTTTCCTATGTTGCAACATTTCCCAGCATAATACTGCTTCTCCCAAAGGCTGTAGTGGAGAAATAATTAGGTGGAAGTCAAAGTTGTGAGTCCTACAGCAGCATTTACCTTGATAAATGTGTTATCATGCAGAGTGCATTTGTCCTTTGCCCATAACACTTACTTCCTGCTTAAGTGACACTGACACATATTCATGATGATGTCAAGTGATTAAAAAAGTAAAGTACAACCTACAATGTGGCAGATGTGTATGGTAGTGGTGGTGGGGGACTAGAATGGTTCAATTGGTGGGACCTTGACAAACTGCATCCACCCCAAGAGGAGAAGGATCATTATCATTTATTGCACATGCTGCAGTGACCATTGCTGCAGTCAGTTTTTATACTAACACTTTACTCCCACGTCCCTGCACTTCCACCACCTTTCCCCTTCCCCTTGTGTATTTGCTGGACATTACTCACTACTGTGTGTGTTTTTACTCTCTACAGTACACAACTGATGGAGTGAGATGTCTTGTCTTGGACCTCAACAAAATTCTCAATGTCGTCTGTTGTCTATCAAGTCTGCCTCAGTCACAGAGCTTCCATCAGTCTCCCAGTCAACTGTCACCTAATATATTTATTTGTTTGTTTATTTATTTATGTATTCATTTTTTGATTTTTTTTTCTTAACACAGACAGTCCAAAAATATATATAACTAATCTTCTTTCCCCAAACTTCCCCAGCACAGAGACAATAAAAGCAAAAGTAATCTGGATGCCAGCTGCTTGTGTCTTGCCAGTCTGTCACACTGAATTTTAGGATATTTGGGGTCAACCTCCTTCCTCCCTTCTTCTCCTCAGACTCCCCTAATACAGTGAACAAATATGCTAAACTAAGCTGCAATTCCCTTTTATTTGCTTATCTACTTTAGCTAAAAAACATGACATTTTTTCCCATCACAAACACAGAATGGCTGCTGTGAAAACCTAACACCCTTGAATATGGCTGTAGAAAAATAGAGAAAACTTTCATGTGGTGGGGAAAAATTTTCCTTCCCATTGTTTTCATTGCAATGAGCTAGGTGAAAAAAGCCAGAAAATGCACTTTTCTTTGAAAAGTTTTTGCCAAACGCAAAGTGCCATTTTTTGCAATTTTGGTTTGGATTTCACCCATCCCTAGGCATAACATCAACATGCAGATTTATGAATGAAGACCTCCGAGAGGCAGTCTAAAAAAACTGTAGATGTCATAAATAGGGATGGGCGAACATTTTCACCTCAAACTGAAATCGGAGAATAATGGCACTTTCAGCTTGGTTTGCATTGAAATCAATGGAAAGGAAAATTTTTCCCCACCACATGAAAGTTTTCTCTAATTTTCATTGTTACACAAAACACATAACAAATATTAGTTTATTTCCCAAAGGCATAATATAAAAGGGGTATGAGGGTGCCTGTGTTGGTGGGGTGTGGGGAAAGAATCAGTTGAACAGGGAATGTTTTTTGGGGGGTTGGTTTAATGGGATTGGGGGGAGGTAGTTAATACAAAATAAATCCTAAATACAAATAAAACCCCCATAAGACATGGTATAAAAGGGGTCTAAGGATGGTGCTTGTGTTAGTGGGTGGAGTTTGGGGAATGAGTTGAACAGGGAATTTGTTTTGGGGGGATTTCTTGACTGATATTGGAGGTACAGTTAATAAAAAATAAAACAGAATATGAAATGTGTATGTAAAGTGATAGAGACAGGAACCCCCTGACATAAGCTGTCACTGGGGTGGACTGATACTTGACTTGATATAGTATTTTGTAGAAGATGATTTGTTAGATTTGGTGTTAGAGGCCTTTGTAGGACTTACACTTATTAGAGGCCCAAGCCCTGAAGAAACATTGATTTGTAGGACTTAAGCTTGTTTGGCTCAAGCCCTAAGAAAACATTGATTTGTAGGACTTAGGCTTGTTAGAAACAACCCCCCCCCAAAAAAAAAAAAAAAAAGTTTATGTTTTTGTAGGTCTATGAGTTTTTTTTGCATTTTATTGAAAGCACAAGCCTTAAGAAAAAAATTACATTCCCTACTGGACTGGTGCCAGTAGGTGACCTGTGGACCAGTGGCCACTGGCCATTGTCAAATGCCCTGATGTAGATGCGGAATTTGCAACTGCTGTTCTTGCTGCTGCTGAGTTGTTTAAGCAGCAGGATTATTAGGCAGCTGAAAGGGAATGGGATCAACAACAGCAGTAACATGGGTGATAAATGATGAAGGTTCCACTTGTCATGACTAGCTCCAGTGATGCGCCTGAGGAAGTAGCAGCACCATAACTAGCCCCCACCACGTCTGGTATACGTGTTGCTGCTGGCAAGTGGAAGCTTTCCTAGTCCCAGATCACTTGTTGACCCCATTCCCACTCTGTCCATTGTGGTCTGTGGCACACTAGTCTGCTCCTCAACATACTGCTGCCCTTGCACCTCAGCAGCAGCAGGAATTAGAACAGTTGCAAATTCTGCAAATTTCCAAATGCTCATTGCTTAATGGAGGAGGTGACGAGAAATGTGGCAGCTGATCCCCTAATGTCACACTTGTCATTTCTTGGTGAACTGAAGAAGGCAGACTGGCAGCACTAGCAGCAGGCACAGGCAGGTGATTAGTGTGTTGGTGACAATTCTGCCTTCTTCAGGATCATGTACCACAAGGACAATGCCGTGGGGAGAAGGGGGCTCCCAGGGTCAGGGAAATGGTGCGGGCTCCCTTGACTGCTAGTTTGGACACTTTAAATTCTTCCCCTCTACCACCCTCCTAACACTAGTCCAACCAGCTGCTTCACATCACTGTTACTAGTACTACGAACACCACACACACCAAGTTCAGCCCCTGAGTCTTCGTCACTATTAATTTGAGGATACTGATTATCCTTTAAACTCCTAATGCTAACAAGCTGCTGGACCTTAGTAGTAGTATCACTAGCAGGATGGTAAGTGTGACTTAGGGTCCCCTGCTCTCACACTTGGTATCATCTTCTCCTTCCTCCCCTCCTGAGTATTACAAGACACACTAACTGCAGCTTCAGCACTGGTGGCAAAAGGTTCAGCACTTGTGGCAGTTTCTTCACTGGTGGCAGCAGGGGCAGTACATCTGACAGCAGGCACAGCACTGGTGGCAGCAGTAGCAGTACTGGCAGCAGGCACAGCATATATTACAGCAGGTGCAGCATGTCTTGCACCAGGCATAGGCAGCTGACCTGTCCTGTTCTCACTACTACTATCTCCCTTTTGTTCCTCCCTTGACATTCATTTTCCCAAGGACCCTAGTGGTGATTTAGGGGGACTGGCCAACATTGCTTCTGTAGTGCTCACTTCCTCCTCAGACTCAGACTCAGACTCAGTGGACACATAATGTTCCTTCCAGTTCCTCCTTTTATTATTTTTAATCCTTCTCATATTGATAGCAGTCACTATGAGCTTCTCCTGCCTCAATTTTGCCTCAGAATCACAGCAGAACAGCACAGCACATCTACCTCGCTCGGTAGCTGCTTCTATTGTGTTTCACTTCTTGGAATACGTCCCAGTTTTATAGTGAAGAGGCGAAAAACAAGTAAATCAATGGACAAAAATTTCTAGCCATTGAAAAAATGGCAAAAAATTTTGGACATTGGGTAAAAAATGTGAACATTTTAAACGTTAGTTTCAAAGCAGATTTTTCCAAGAAAAGGTGGACAACAACGTGGTTTTCACTGAATTTCCCATGATGGCGAGAGATTTTGCCCACCCCTTGTCATAAAGAAACTGCAGCGATGGGCTAATGCCTTGTACCCCACTCTTTGAAAGCTGGCTTTGTGTCTGCTGACACTTGATCTAACATCATAGCTGCCCTGGGAATGGCAGATATTGTGTATATATCCTGCTTCACCCAAGTTCTCAACATGTATCAGTTCAACGAGTTTCTGAGCTCTATTGCTCTTTTTTCAGGAACTCAGTGAACATGTAAACCAAGCTATACTAAACTCCCGCTTTAAAGGGATAGTAATACTTAAAATGTAAAAAAAAATATGTTGTAGGGTTTATCCCCCTGAGTAAAACAAGAGTACTTCCACTGCTGAAAGGTGTTTCATTCAAAAGTTATTAATTTTCAAAGTTGAATTTTTTAGGTGCAATATCACAGTGGTCTGAAATTGTACAGTGGCGCTGTTGCTACACCATCCTATGGAGATTTATGGTCCCGGGTCAAGAGCTGTCCATAGGATTCCAGCTCTGCACAAGCATATCCAGCAACTCCGCTCCACCTGGGCACAAGTACACAGAACCCTCAGAAATTCGTTCCAGCGTTATCAGCACCACGCTAATCGCAGACAGTTGCCGGCAGTCTCCTTCCAGGTTGGGGATAGGGTATGTTTATCCTCCAGAAACCGCAATTTGCAAGTTCCTTGTAATAAGTTGTTTCCCTGGTTCATTGGTCCTTTCAAAGTTATACATAAAATTAACCCAGTCTCGTAATCCCTGGATCTTCTAGCATCCATGCGAATTCGCAATGTGTTCCATGTATCCCTTTTGAAGCCACTGATATGCAACCGTTACACTACCATTCCTGTGGTTCCCGGTCCTGTCCAAGTACAAGGTCAGGAGGAGTGCGAAGTTCAGAATAGCATTGACTCAAGAAGGTTCAGAGGGAAATTACAGTATTTGGTCCATTGGAATGGCTATGGTCCTGAAGAGCGTTCCTGTGTTAACCAGAATGACCTCCATGCTCCCAGGTTACTACATATATTCCATTCTAAATACCCTCAGAAACCAGGTACCTCCTCTAGGAGAGGGGGTCTTTGAGAGCAGGGTACTATCACGGTGCTATGCTGGCGACATTCTGTCAGTCTCTGTCTACTGCTGACTCTTATTGGCTGTAGTAACTTGGTTCCACCCAGTATTTGCCCTTAAATACTGGGCTTTGTTACTTCTCAGGTGCCCTTTCGTGGTGTTTCCATTACAAGCAGTTGTTCAAGTTTTCGTGTGATCTCTGTGTACCGACCCGGACTGACTGACTACTCTGCTGTATCTGTTCCTGCCTGTGTACCGATCCAGACTGCCTGACTACTCTGCTGACGTTCCTGCTCTGTGTACTGACTCAGATTGGCTGACGTTCCTGCTCTGTGTAACGACCCGGCCTGGCTGACGTTCCTGCTCTGTGTACCGCCTCGGATTGGCTATGTTTGCCTGTCCCAAATTTCTGGCGCGCTGCCTACGGTCCTTGGCAGCCATTCGCTCTCTTCTGCGGGAGTCAATTAGTATGGCAAAATCAATGAAATCGTCTAGATCATTTTTTCAAGTCTCTGGCTGCTGTCTCATCCTTAATACGATCACACATTTAAAACATAGTCCTACAAAAAAAAGTTTTTTCAGGACTTGTGCCTCTAATAAGTCTAAGTCCTACAAATCAATGTTTCCTCAGGGCTTGGGCCTCTAACAACAAATCTAACAAATCATCCTTTACAAAATACTCTATCAAGTCAAGTGGCAGCTTATGTCAGGGGGTTCCTGTCCATCACTTTATATACAAATTTCTTATTTTTTTTTTATTAACTGTCCCCCCAATAGCAGTCAAACCCCCCCCCAAAACAAATTCCCTGTTCAACTGATTCATTCCTCAGACTCCACCCACCAACACAGGCACCCTCCTCAGACCCCTTTTATACCATGTTTTATGTTTTTTTTAATTTTATTTAGGATTTACTTTTTATTAACTGCCCCCCAATCCCAGTAAACAAACCCTCAAATAAACATTCCCTGTTTATTGATTCTTTCCCCACACCCCACCAACACAGACACCCTCATGCCCCTTTTATACTATGCCTTTGGGAAATAAATTAATATTTGCTATGTGTTGTGTGTAATATCAATGTTCCCATTGATTTCAATGGAGGCGAAAAAAGTGGAAAATCTGCACTTTTGCAGGAAATTATTCGCCAAGTGGAAAGTGCCATTTTTCGGCAATTTCAGTTTGAGGTGAAAATGTTTGCCCATCTCTAATAATGACAGCAGCAGTACTTTGTTTCTGGTGGGAGGATTTCACTTTGGGGACCCTGAGCTTCATGGTGTTTGGTTAGAGTTGTGCCAGGTGTTTGATGTGAGTCCATATGTGCCCATTGTTCCCAATCCTTCCCTTATTTACCACACACCGTGTACATTGTAGTTGCTGATGAGAGGCACAGTTCCTGCTCTCAGGGGAAAGATTTCTATTTAACAAATTCAAACAACACACCCATGATTTTGGAGGAGGGGCAGGTGAAGAAGCATTACTGGACAAATTATTTTCTCCACATATACCTGAAGTGGTGGAGGCTAGATATGCTGCTGCAATTGCCTCAGGCGCATCACAGGAGCTATTAGTGGCAAGTGGAACCTTCATCATCCATCAACCTGGTTACTGCTGTTGTTGATCCCATTCCCTTTGAGCTGCCTAATCATCCTGCTGTTTAACTCCTTAAGGACCAGTGGTCATGGGGTGTGTGGTCTTTTAAGGATCAGACTGAAAACGTTGACGTTCCGCTCCACATGACTTATCACGTGTGCCGGCATGCCGAATGGGGGACTGAAATAGATTGCTCCGGTCTTGGAGTAATCAATTTCAGTCCCCGCTATTACTCACAGTGCTCCTGAAGGAGCAGACGTGACAGTTCTGGTACGTCAGTGGACAGGAAGGGGTTAAACAACTAAGCAGCAGCAGCAGCAAGAACAGCAGTCACAAATTCCGAAATTACAAAGGGGCATTTGACAACGGCCACTGGTCAACACAACATTACCTACTGGCACTAGGCCGGTAGGGCATTTTTTTTCTTCTCAGAGGCCAACAAAAAAAAAAATAATAATTATGGGGGGTTTGTTTCTATCAAGCCTAAGTCCTCCAGATCAATGTTTCACTCAGAGCTTGGGCCTAACACAAGTCTAATTTCCTACTACTAATCAATGTTTCATCAGGACTCGTGCCTCTAATAAGTCTAAGTCCTACAAATCATTGCTTTCTCAGGGCTTTGGCCTAATACAAGTCTAATTTCCTACAACTAAACAATGTTTCCTCAGGGCTTGTGCCTCTAATAAGTGTAAGTCCTACAAATCAATGTTTTCTTGGGGCTTGGGCCTAAGTCCTACAAATCATCCTCTACAAAATATTCTATCCTGTCAAGTATCAGTCTGCCCCAGTTGCAGCTTATGTCAGGGAATCCCTGTCTCTTTCACGTTATGTACCAATTTATTATTTTATTTTTAATTTTATTTATTAACTTTTTTGTTAACTGTCCTCCCAATACCAGTCAACAACCCTCTCCCCCCAAAAAAAACAAAATCCTAAATATTTGTATTTAGGATTTATGTTATATTAACTACCTCCCCCAATCCCAGTAAACAAACCCCCCCAAAAAATCATCCCCTGTTCAACTGATTCTTTCCCCACACCCCACCAACACAGGCACCCTCATGCCCCTTTTATATTATGCCTTTGGGAAATAAAAAATATTTGCTATGTGCTGTGTAGAAATTCAATGTTCCCATTGATTTCAATGGAATGAGATAGATGAAAAAAAGCTGAAAATCTGAACTTTTCACAGGAAATAATTCACCAAGTGGTAAGTGCCATTATTCGCCAATTTTAGTTTGAGGTGAAAATTTTCGCCCATCCCTACTTCTGGCTTGTTCTGTGACCTTGCTTGTTCTTCCAATTTGGCACACAAGTATACACCCATTTCAGTCTGTAAGATACGTGTATCAGTTGCTTTACTTTAATTACTTTTAATTTTATACTTAATGACAATTTTACAATTAAGAAAAGGGGGTGGCTTGGGACATTGGGCTGTAACGATAGTAGAAATGGGACACTTGATTGTATTTGGCCGCCCTCTCCTGGGTCCACCTCTTGAAGCAGTACCATCTTTTCTTATGCTATTTCCGCTCACATTCACTTCTTACAGTGGTATATCTGGTCTTCTCTGAAATGGATATCCCCCTCTTTCTCTCTCTACTCATTTTCCTTCTCTTTTTCTCCCTTACTCTCTCTCCTTCTTCTCTTTCATCTTTTTATCTCTCCTATTTTCTCTCACACTCCTCCTCTCTCTCTCTCACTTACAGGGGAGGAACTGGCAACTTGTGGCCTGGAGGGCAACTACAATCAAGAGGCCCAATTCTACTATCATTCCAGCCCACTGTCCCAGCCCACCCCCTTTTATTAAATTTTAAAATTGCTATTAACCCTTTGAGTGCCAGAGGGGTATGTCTGCGAAGCAATGAGTGGCATACCCCTCTGGCACTCAAATGGTTAGTGTTGTGAAGTATGGCAATACCTCGAAGCTTACAATTGAAATGGGGTTACACTGGTGCAACTACAGAGCTTACAATTTCAGTGAAGCTGCACTAGTGATACCATAGAGCTTATAATTTAAGTAAAGCTACACTAGTGATCCCATAGAGCTTACAATTTAAGTAAAGCTACACTAGTGATCCCATAGAGCTTACAATTTAAGTAAAGCTGCACTAGTGATACCATAAAGCTTACAATTTAAGTAAAGCTACACTAGTGATCCCATAGAGCTTACAATTTAAGTAAAGCTACACTAGTGATCCCATAGAGCTTACAATTTAAGTAAAGCTGCACTAGTGATACCATAAAGCTTACAATTTAAGTAAAGCTACACTAGTGATACCATAAAGCTTACAATTTAAGTAAAGCTACACTAGTGATCCCATAGAGCTTACAATTTAAGTAAAGCTACACTAGTGATCCCATAGAACTTATAATTTAAGTAAAGCTACACTAGTGATCCCATAGAGCTTACAATTTAAGTAAAGCTGCACTAGTGATACCATAAAGCTTACAATTTAAGTAAAGCTACACTAGTGATACCATAAAGCTTACAATTTAAGTAAAGCTACACTAGTGATCCCATAGAGCTTACAATTTAAGTAAAGCTACACTAGTGATCCCATAGAACTTATAATTTAAGTAAAGCTACACTAGTGATCCCATAGAGCTTACAAGAGAAATTGGTTATGTTACTAGTGTAGCTTCACCTGGATTGTAGCTCCATTTGAATTGTAAGCTCTGTGGTATCACTAGTGTAGCTACATTTGCAGCAACAAGCAGGAGTGGCCCACCAGCCCAGACATATAATTGACCCAGGGGGCAATTGCCCCCTACCCCCCAGGCCAGACCTCCCCTGCTCACTTAGCCTCCTTCTTTCTCTCATTCTCTCTCTCTTTTTTTCTGTGAGGACAGTTGGGGGAAGCTGGTTAGGATTTCTCTGTCCGACAGAACCTAACTTCATCTCCAGCGTGTCCTGTCCTGATTCGTCTTTGGCTCATGTGGGAAGAAATAAGCTGATCTTGCAGTCAGTATCTATAACCTAGTTCTGGCTGCAGTAATGGACCCTCTGGTCACTGAACCTGATCCCAAGCACGCTCCCTAGCATCACTTGCCAGCATTTATCTGGGGTCTGACAGACAGGTCAAATTGCTGCACCATAGGGGCATTTAAACACCCCTTGATTTAGTTGGACACATCTCTGGCACACAATGGGTTAACCCTTTGAATTCTAGCTTTCAAATGATTGATTCATTGGTAATATTTATTTGTTCTCTATGGTGCAGCCTGTTTGCCCAGGACTTGTTGCAGTTTCGCTAAAGAAATCAGATTTATAACATGTATATAGATTTACCTCTTATTTCCAATGGATTATGGAATTATTTTCCAATTATTTTACACATGGGTTCTACAGAGTTATTTCTTGATGCATCGGGAAGCTGTTCTATTAGTCTCCTGAGTTCTTTTCTCCAACTACCAATTAACAAGAGAATTCATATTGTCGTCCTTGTACTAATACTTATTATACTCATGGGGCAGCCATGGAATTCTCTAAATAAACAGAATTCTCAGTGGGTTTCTCTTTCCTTATTGTGAGTCCTATAAATGTGTCATCATAATAGCTGACAGGACTGAAACCCCAGCAGCCTTAGCTTTCTGTGCAGATCTCTGAATATACTAGAACATTTGTCTATAGAACATAAAGACTGCTGGGATCCCATCTGGTCACCTCTGCAATAAGAAGACAACTATTGTAAGTAATATAGTCCTTGTTTTGATTATTGGTGTTAATAGAAAGTCATATTAAAATGGTAATAAATCTGTTGAATTCTACAAGTAGATACGTCGTTTGAGTGGGGAAAATATGCCATAGAAACGGCAATAAACACAAAAGGAAGAAGGAGTAATTATGAGGCAAGCTGAATGCAGTGTAGGGAAGAAGTAAATATTTGATTGTAATGAGGCTTTAACTCCCTTGAATGCTACAGACGTGTCCAAGATTATGCTTCTAAACACAGTGGAGATCTCTCTATCATTCATTGACTGAAAAGCTCAATTTAAATCAATGGACACCTTTATGTATTGTCTATAGTGCAGGTGCTTGCCCCAGAACTATCCCGCTTTCCTTTTGTGCATAAGGGCCTTTAACCATTCGAGTGCCGTAGAGCTATCTCTCTGGCACTCAAAGAGTTAATATTGAGAGTTGTTTAAGTGTCGCTGTTAAAATAAACAATAAATAGATCCTGTATAGAATCATGTGGACACAACATTCTGTATACTGATCAACATGCAGCGCTGGGATAAGAGATAGGGTCTGGAAGGTAGGAAACAATAGGCTGTTCTGTGGCCAAGCACTGACAACTGACCGCTGGAAGAGGGAGCTGGCTGGTGAGAATTTGTTTTTAACCTCTTGATTGCCAGAGCGAGGTTCAAAACATTGTTCTGCAATGCATTCCCAGCCTCCTTGCACTGAAAGGGTTAAGGACAGGCAACCAACCTGCAAGTTCATAATATGTAAAGTCAAATTACATATACTATATTATATATACTATATTTTTGCACACTTTTATATCCGTGACAGGAAGCTCACTGAATTCCTGTTTCCAGAGAGCTTTCTTTCATGAACTGCAGAAGCAGGAGTAGTGATAAACTGTTATACTATCCCTGCAGCAGAAAAGCCTGTCCCCAGTACAGCATATAGAGCACTCAGTGCTGCAGAAACAGGGTTACATTGTATCATTACTCCCTGATTTCACAGTGCTGACAGAAAACTGCCTGGAAACTGAAATGGATGAAGATGAAAAATAAATAAATGAATAAACAAATAAATGAATAAATGAATACATAAATAAAAAGTTAGGGAAATGTAACGTTACATACCTTGTATTTGCAGAATAAGAATAAGCCAAAGGGAGTCTGACTACCACATTTTTATTGATTATTCTTACAAACTGTGATCATAGCGCCCCCTCAGAATAGATTCACCTGAGCATTTTCATCACATCAGAAGCACAGATCTCCTCTTCTTTCTTTCTTTCTTTCTTTCTTTCTTTCTTTCTTTCTTTCTTTCTTTCTTTCTTTCTTTCTTTCTTTCTTTCCCATCTCTCGCTCTCTCTCTCTCCCCCATCTCTCAATATCTCTTTTCTCTCTCCCTCTGTCTCTCTCTATTTCTCCCTTCCCCCAGTCTCCACTCCCTCTCTTCCCCTCTCTCTCTCTCCTCTTCTCCTTCTCTTTTTTCTCTCTCTCTCTTTCTCTCTTTTCTCTCTCTCTCTACCTCTCTTTCTGTCCCTCTCTCTCGCTCTCTCTCTCTTTTTTTCTCTCTCTCTCTATCTCGCTCTCTCTCTCTCCCATCTCTCACTCTAGCTCTTTCTCTCTCCCTCTGTCTCTCTATTTCTCCCTTCCCCTCTGTCTCCACTCTCTCTCTGCCCCTGTCTTTCCTCTTATCTCTCTCTCTTTTCTCTCTCTCTCTTTCTCTCCTCTTCTCTCTCTACCCCTCTCTCTCTCTCTTTTCTCTCTCTCTCTTTCTCTCTCTCCTTCTCTCTCCTCTTCTCTCTCTCTCTCACTTTCTCTCTCTCTCCCATCTCCCTCTTTTTTCTCTCTCTCTCTCTCTCTCTCTTCTCTCTCTCTCCCTCCCATGTCTCTCTTTTTCTCTGTCTCTCTTTCTCTTACTTTCTCTCTCTCCCATCTCTCTCTCTCTCCCATCTCTCACTCTAACTCATCTCTCTCCCTCTGTCTCTCTATTTCTCCTTTCACCTCTGTCTCCACTCTCTCTCTACCCCGTCTTTCCTCTTATCTCTCTCTTTCTCCCTCTCTCCCTCTCTCTCCTCTTCTCTCTCTCTCTCTCTTTTCTCTCTCTCATCTCCTCTCCTCTCCTCTCCTCTCTCTCTCTCTCTCCTTGTCTCTCTCTCTCTCTCTCCCATCTCTCTCTCTTTCTCTCTCTCCTCTTCTCTCTCTCTCTCTCTCTCATCTCTCTCTCTCACTTTCTCTCTCTCTCTCACTCTCCCATCTCTCTCTCTTTCTCTCTCACTTCCTCTCTCCCATCACTCTCTCTCTCACTTTGTCTCTCTCCCATCTCTCACTCTAGCTCTTTCTCACTCCCTCTGTCTCTCTCTCTATATATCTCCCATCCCCTCTGTCTCTGCTCCCTCTCTCTCCCCTTCTCTCTCTCTCTCTCTCTCCCCCATTTTGCCTCTCTTCCCTTTGTCTTTTTATAATGACATGGAGGAAATTACTTTCAAAATCACCTGTTTTATCTTGGTCATGTTGAGTTTAATATTATAGTTTATCAGATATTTAGCTTTATTTATTTTTTAGATTAGCAGATTAGCAGTACTTCCTGGTAGGAATTGGCATTTGGGAAGGAGAGAGGAATGTTAGTATTTCATACAAAAGACTGTGTCAGCCAGTACTGGATAATGTGCATAAACTGGCAGTAAGGAATATCTAACCTAGACATATGTATAAAAACAATCAACAAAAGTCATTATAGGTAAAGGGTAACATGATGATAACATAGTAACATAGTTAATGAGGCTGAGAAATGGTATGTATCAATCAAGCTCATGTCATATCACCCTTGTTGATCCAAAAAAAAAAAAAACAATGAAGTAATTTCCAATTAAAGCCCCAAGTGGGTAAAAAATCCTCCCTGTCTCAGTATAGCAGTCAGATAATTCCCTGGATTAACATCCTATCTGCTTTGAAACAGACTGTCATTATTCTCAATAATGTTCTGAGCTAGAAAAGTATGAATTGATTTTTGGAAAATAACTACAGTATCTGCAAGCACAACATCACAAGGCAAATAATTCTATAACTTTACTGCTCTTACTATAAATCCCTGTCTTTGAGTGTAAAGCACCTTTCCTCTAGTCTTAATGGATGACCTCTTGTTTTTAGCTCAGCTCTTTGGTGGTACCATGTTAGTAGCGGCTAAAGCAGGAGACTAGTAGGGTAAAAGTGATATCTTTATTGGCTAACTAGTTTCACAGGGCAAGATTCAATTTATTCACTCTAAGAGCTCCAGTGTTGGAGTTAATTTTTTCAAATTGTGCAAAAGGTTTTACTCATTCCTTCAGAGTATATGAGGGCAACGACTACCACCCTGATCTAAAGGCATGGGAAGCGAGAGCTCAAAACTAGATCCACCTTCCAACCAAATAGAATAAAAATCTCTATCTTTATTTTATAAATTAGAAGCAGCTCCAACAGAAGGTATATCAGGGTAATACATGGAAACCAAAAACACACATGACCCACCTTTGTGATTGTATCATTTGATCCGCCTGGTTTCCCAGACTTTGTAGGAACCAGTGTAAAGATAGACTGGGACCTTATTAACCCCTTACTAAATAAAGGGTTCCATTTATACATTGATAATTATAGCTTTCAGACTGAAATGGGGGGGTCCATAGCTTTGCATCAAGAGGAGCTATTAGCAATGAAGTTTAAAGACAAAAAAGTTGTGTACATGCTAAGCACCATCTATGATAACAGCATGGCAACGCTCTTGTACTTAGAAAATCACTCTGAATCAAGGTCAACAACAGGAACATGGGGGAAGGTGTGTTAGCAGATCAGCTTATGCAGCCTTACCTCATTATGAGGAAACATAAGGCCTGTTATAAAAAGGTTGACATTTATATGATACAGATTGCCATTCACAATGCATATTAAAAATTTAAAAAGGCAAAGCTCATTCCACATTTTTACATTTTTTTGCTGTACATTTTTACCGTACCAAACTCCAACTAATTATGAGATTTTTATGTTATCGGACACTTGGTACTACAGCACTATCTGGGGAACTGAGACCTGGTCCAGCACGCTTTCCTTTCAAAATTCCCCCAACCCACAATAAAGGTGCAGAGTGTGCTACAGCAAAAGGAAAAGGACAGAAACTACATCTTGAAAGGAAAACCAAGTTTTTCCTAATGCTGACATAAGATTGTCCCTTGTTGAGGGCAATGAGAGATTTGTTAGTTTAATGAGGAATAAAGGGATAGGTGAAACAGCACTGGATGGATTAGACGGTTTAGAAGAGCACATTGAACAGGGGAAGGCTGGCAACTTGTGGTCTGCGGGGTAAATACAATCTAGTGCCCCATTTCTTCAGTCATTCCAGCCCAGTGTCCCATCCCATCCCCTTTACTTTAATATTGGCATTAATGCTGTTAAGAAAGGCAAATGACACCACACAGATTACAATTGAAATGCGGATACTCTATTGATACCATAGACCTTACAATTTAAGTACAGCTATATGATTGAACCATGGAGCTTACAAGGGAAATGGGTTATGCTGCTAGTGTAATTATTTTTGGATTGTAGCTCTGTGGTATCATTAGTGTAGCTCCATTTCAGTTGTAAGCTCTGTGGTAACACTGATGTAGCTCCATTTCAATTGTAAGCTCTATGGTATCACTAGTGTAGCTCCATTTCTGTTGTAAGCTCTGTGGTATCACTAGTGTAGCTCCATTTCAGTTGTAAGCTCTATGGTATCACTAGTGTAGCTCCATGTCAGTTGTAAGCTCTGTGTTATCACTAGTGTAGATACATGTCAGTTGTAAGCTCTGTGTTATCACTAGTGTAGCTCCATGTCAGTTGTAAGCTCTGTGGTATCACTAGTGTAGATCCATTTCAGTTGTAAGCTCTGTGGTATCACTAGTGTAGATCCATGTCAGTTGTAAGCTCTGTGGTATCACTAGTGTAGATCCATGTCAGTTGTAAGCTCTGTGTTATCACTAGTGTAGCTCCATTTCAGTTGTAAGCTCTGTGGTATCACTGATGTAGCTCCATTTCAGTTGTAAGCTCTGTGATATCACTAGTGTAGCTCCATTTACAGCAGCAATTGGGAGATTGAGTGAGGCAGTGGCCCACTGGCCCAAACATGTGACCAGCCCGGGGGCAATTGCCCCTCTGACTCCTAGGCCAGCCCTCCCCTGACACTGAATTTTAGAATGGGCATTAGGGTGGAGAGAGGAAGGTCTAGTTCCTCTAATAGGGAGATGCCCATGCTACAGTCTGATAAAAAACAAATAAGTATTTCAAAGCATACACCTCTTCAGAATATTAGTAATATAACAGGTATGCTTGCAAATGCTCATGGTCTGACTGCTAAGATGATGGAACCGGAAGTGATTGCTATGAATGAGCGGTATGATCTTATAAGGGTTGCTGAAACCTGGTTGGATGATACAAATGACTGCTCAATCAATCTAGAGGCATATTCACTTTTAATGAGGGTTAGGATTAGTAAATAAAGTGAGGGTATATGTCTTAAAATCTAATATAAGGGAACATATTAATGAAGGGTCCATAGAAAATGTATAGGCCTTGTGGGTTGATATGCACGCTGGAGGCATACATAATAAACATATGTTGAAGGGAATTTGCCTAATATTGGGGAGTTTTAAGAATCTGCTACTTAAAAAGGCTTCTCAGTTAATGTAATCATAATGGGAGATTTTAACAATTGATTGGAGAAATAAGACTTACAGAACAACAAAGGGAAATAATTAAGGGATCACTTAAGCAACTGGAGCCTGTGACCACAATATGGTGTCCTTTAAAACTTGTTATAAGAAATCCATTAAGAATGGTCTAACCAAAACATTAAACTTTAAAAAAGATAATTTTTCAAAGGTAAAAGCAGTATTGGAGGACATTTAGGGGGATGTAATATTCATATATAAAAGGGTGGTATTTTCAAAATGTTCCTGGAAGAATATACGTGTCAATATATACCACTGGGGAATAAATACAGGAGGAGCAAATTAAGACCAATGTGGCTTAACCACTAGGTAATGAGGGTTTTTTTTACTCTAGAGGACAAGAGCAGTTTTAGCATTTTTAGTATGCCTTTTTTCAACTATGTTTTTCCACTAATTAATTTAGTACACCCACACAAATTATAAGCCTTTTTATAAGGATACGTAGGGCTTTCTTTTGATGCCATACTTGTATTTATAACCCATCATTTTGATCAATAATATTACTAATAATATAAAAGTGAAAGAATAAAAAAACGCAATATTTTTTGTAGGGTTTCCTATTATTATTTGAGGTCAATTAGTGCATTTTTAACAAGAATTGGATAAAAGATTTGAATAATTGCACGTACCTCCCAACTGTTCTTTTGTAGGATGAAAATTCCTACCATGATGTACCTCTTTTAGGAGATCAGACTGTGTGGTGTGTATATGAGTGTATAACATTGTTCCAGCAATAAAATGCACAGTAATGTTTGTTAAAACCTAAGTATATATCTATAAATTAGTCTGTATAAATACAATATTTTTAT
Source organism: Rhinophrynus dorsalis (assembly GCA_037306005.1). Classification (NCBI taxonomy): domain Eukaryota; kingdom Metazoa; phylum Chordata; class Amphibia; order Anura; family Rhinophrynidae; genus Rhinophrynus; species Rhinophrynus dorsalis. The sequence goes on from CM074721.1 coordinate 552,637,375, forward strand.
CTGGCTCTAAATAATTTATTCAGCTAAGCACAGAGCTGTCAACAGGTCATGAAACTACCTACAAATGTTAAAAGCTCTGCTCACCAGTCCTGCCAAAAGAGCACCACCACCTAAAACAAGAGTTCCTCCCGCTTTGCCATTTGAAGCACTGAGAGGCGTGTTCCCTCCCTCTCTCTGATTCACAATCAGAGTGGCAGTGAACAGAGACAAAGGCTCTTTGTCTCCATTTGCACATGTGATTGCTGTAGTAGCGATCACATGTATGGAGCCACAGGGTAATGGCTTGAACTGACTAGTCAGTTACCTGCTCCCCGCCATGATAACAGCATGTCCTGAGACAAGCTGTGATCATTAACCCTTGATGTTCCAGGACTGTCATCAGTCCTGAAAGGACGGAATTGTGTGAAGGTCCTGGCATGTCATTTGGCATTAATAGATTGTAATAAAGTTTACAGAAAATGGGGAATAAGAACCAGGCTTCACAATTATTTAATAAAAAAAAAATTTGAGAGGCTCTGAGGACGAACATAAATCACTTGCCCATAATTTTGGAACTGGACTGCCCTTTTGGGAGGGATTAGTCTAAAATGTACGTGGAAATGTTTCCCCCGTAATGGCACTACAGAGCTAAAATGTGATCCTGTTCAGCGGTGACTAGCCGTAGCCATTGTGCTTTATGTTATTCAGCAGAGCCTCTCACAATTTTGCATGTATTTTGAATACTCTTTAGGGGTCTCCCTAATAGTGAAAGGAAATCCAGCTGCACCTCACTGATGAGGTACAAGAAGGTTAAAACATACTTCTGGGGTTAGCTGAGGGGAACTGACCGTCATTTTGGAACTGGACCGCCCACACAGCCTCTCACAATTTTGTATGTATTTTGAATACTGTTTAAGTGTGAAGGGCAATCCAGATATGGACCTCTTGCTCTCAAAGACAGCCATTTTGGAACTGGACCACCCTTTTGGGCGGAATTAGTCTAATATATACGTGGAAATTTCACCTCTGTAATGGTACTAGACAGCTAAAACGTGATGTTGCTGAGCGGTGACTAGCTATAGAACAAGCCATAGTGCTTTATATTTGTCCTCAAAACCTCTCACAATTTTGGATGTATTTTCAAATATTTAAGTCAGGGCTATCCAAGTTCAGTCCTCAAAGGCCACCAATATGCCAGGATTTAAGGATTTCCCTGATTAAGCACAGGTGAGTTAATCAGTGGATCATTCATTTTGACTGACTCCCTTGTGCTTAAGCAGGGAAATCTGTAAATCCTGGCCTGTTGGTAGAGGTTGAGGACTGAACTTGGACAGCTCAGATTTAAGTCATAAGCATCATTTAAAAATGCAATATAATCTAGAAAATAAGCAATTAGTCTAGATAAAATTGAAAATGAAAAAATATTTTTTGAGGTCAGTCAATGACCGGGTAATGGTACTGCACTAGATATACAGTAGTTTACTTGGAGTTTGCAAAAGCGATAGATAATGTACCTCTGGGCAGGTTCCTGAATAAATTAAAAGGATTTGAAAAGGGAATGATATGTGTACGTGCATAGAGGCGTGATTATTTGATAGAATACAGGGAGTTGTTGCAAATATAACTTTTTCAAGTTGGTGTAAAGTAAGTGGAGCGTAAAAACAGTCAGTTCTCTACCCAATGCTTTCTAATTTGTTTATTAATGATCTTGAAGTGGGTTTGGAAAGTAGGTAGTGTCTCAATCAATATTTTCAAGGTCAACATAAAGACATTTCTGAGGAACTATTTACCCAAAGAGCTGAACCAAAAAACAAATGGTCATACATTAAGACTAGAGAAAATATGCTTTTTTACAAAAACAAGGGTAAGGATTTTTTACAATTAGACCAGTAAGGTTGTGGAATTCTTCAAGAAGCTGTGTCTGCAGAACCTATAGATGTTTTCAAAAAAGTATTGGATACCTTTCTAGTTCAGAAAACGTATAGAGAATTATGACATTTAGTTTCAAAGCATAGAGGACATTGTTCCAGGGAAACAGTTGACTACCTTTTGAAGTCAGGAAGGAATTTTATTGGAGATGGCTTCAATGGTTTCTTTAGCCTTCCTCTGGATCAACAAAGGTAATATAGCAAGGGCTGAACTTGATGGAAGCATGTCTTTTTTATCCTCATCAATTATGCTACTATGTTATGGTTACAATATTACAACACAGAACACTATGGGAGTAAATATCAGAACTCACAAAGTCATAAGCACCAAAACTATAAAGGTTCTGGATTCTTCTGTAATAATCAATGATGACTGTCTGCTCATGCATGTCATGGATAGTACATAGAGTTCAAGTAACCAGATGAAGTACAAATGTGGGAAAGGACATGACCTCAGTTTGGTAGGCCAAAATTTCCAGAAGCATGGTAACCATGGAGGGCTCTTCTCCACATAAATGCTAGCATGAATAGAGCACACTATTGTGCACTGTTATCATCAATAATATCATCTTATACAGCGGCTAACTAAATTTTTTTCTTCATTTTAATAGATCATCTATTGATTAGAAGCATACATATGAAACTAAATCTTCTTGAATGTTAATTACAGGTACTAATACTCTCCTGTGGCCTTCAGGTATTTACTCTGATTAGGCAATGTGTGATGACAACCAGACTCAAGTCACAGAGATTCTTCTCCTGGGATTCCAAGGTTCCATCAGTTTCAAAATTCCACTCTTCACAGTCTTCCTATTAATCTACATTGTGATACTAAGTGGAAACTTTCTTATTATCTGTTTAGTGACAACTAGTGAACATCTTAAAACTCCAATGTACTACTTTCTCAAACATTTAGGTTTTGCTGATGTCTTTGTCACCACCAGTATTGTTCCAATGATGCTAGACATCATATTACATGGTAAAATGACAGTTTCTCTAGTTGGTTGTATAGCACAATTATATATTTTCGCTGTTTCTGGAGTTGTGCAATGCTTTCTTCTTGCAGTGATGTCATATGACAGATATCTGGCCATCTGCAACCCTTTGCATTACATTTCCATTATGGAGCCAAGTGTTTGCCTCAGACTGGTTATTGGGTCTTGGTTGTTAGTATTTATTCCAGCACCTACTGGAATAACTCTGATGAGCCAGCTACACTTCTGTGGTCTCAATTATATTGACCATTTCTTCTGTGATTTTGGACCACTTGTGGCATTGTCTATTTCAGACACATCAGTACTGATCTTGCAGGACTTTATATTTTACGTAGCCATGATTTTTGTGCCATTTGCCTTCATCATTATATCCTATGTCTGTATCTTCATCACGATTCTCAGGTTCCCGTCCAGTATTGGAAGAAAGAAGTTTTTCTCCACCTGCAGCGCTCATCTTACAGTTGTGTGCACATATTATGGAGCATTGAGCATAGTTTACATGGGTTCGTACATCGAACAGTCTTTTAACATAAACAAGCTACTATCTCTGTTTTACACTGTGATTACACCATTTCTGAATCCCATCATTTACAGCTTGAGGAACAAGGAGATCAGAGGAGCTCTGGAGAAATACATTAAGAAGGTTAGATGGACAGTAAATTATAATTTATGATATGTAACACAAAAATAATTAAATAAATAAATAAATATTTAAAATAAAAAAATCATAACTTGAGTCACTTTAATTCTAAATCAATTTTTTTTTAATTATAATTACTAAAACATAATTACTAAAACACTGCTTGTCATTTAAGATGTTCTCTATCCATATACAGATGAAACAAAGCTTATCAGCTCAAGATTGCTGTCAGTAGTTCCTTATAATACATGTAACTGAGATGTTGTAGTGATACTTCCATTCAAAAGTTTGGGGTCACTTAGAAACGTTCTTGTTTCTGTTATGGGAGCAGCTTGACCGTATGGTACGTAAGCAGTGCCCATCACACCAATCCAAATTGTGGGAGGTGCTTCAGGAAGCATGAGGTGAACTTTCTTCGCATTGCCTCAACAAATGCCAAAGAATGTCAAAGAACTGCAAGGCTGTAATTGCCGCAAATGGAGGATTCTTCGACAAAAGCAAAGTTTGAAGGACACATTTATTATTTAAATTAAAAACCATTATTTCTAACCTTGTCAGCATCCTGACTCTATTTCCTATTCATTCTGCAACTCATTTAATGGAAAACAAGGACATTTCTAAGTGACCCCAAACTTTTGAACTGTAGTGTATATGTTTGAAAAAATTAAATAATGCATTTGAAAAGAAGATTTTTACATTATGCATGTATCTCTATAGCTCACACAATCAATTAATATGCATAGAAGAAGGCAGAATGAGAGTTTTATTAGTTCAAAACAGTAAAGAGTGGGATATGAAGATGGAAACCAATATCATCATCACTACTATTATGGTCATATGAGTCTAAATCTCATTTATCACAGCAAGATCATAAAAATGGTGCATCCACTCTGCACATTAGTAGTGTTAATGGGGGTATCAGTGACAGTTATATGGGACAGGAAGTGGTGGACATAGTTCCTAGTCGTAGCTCACCCCACCCTGAAATCATGGGTGAGGGATTATTTTTCATTTGGGACTGCAGAACTGTCATCAGTTGCAATTTTCACACAATATGACAAGTTTGTGAAGAGAGAGAAGGAAGGATCACATTTTGGCACATCTTTGCAAATCTTCCCTAATAAAGAACATGCAGTATAACAGCACTAGATGTATGTTAGACATGTTGAACACCACAAGCACAAAGAAAAAAATCATGTGCTGCTGTCACAAAAAACACTGTGATCCAAAACTGTACACAAAGGTGTGTGAGGCAAGTGCAACCCCCCACTTTAAGCCAGGATAATATCACTGTTGTTCCCCCCGGTGCCCTCAGGGTCCTTCTCTACACTGCAGATTTTGCCAGTAGTACCAGCAGCAGACAGAAAATCTGCATATGTGAGGATCTAGTAACGTCTCCAGACATAGCACATTGTATGGTGAGAGGACCACACATGTCAGTGATGTGGAAACAAATAGAATTCTGGAACAAGGGAGAATGTGATGACCTTTTACCCTTACAATATATCACACTTATAGTAGGGAGGGTAAATTATTTGTATTGAGTATTATGACCATTTGGACTTGGCCACATTGACTGGCATCATCTGATTTCTTGGGTAATGGTTTAACATTGTCAACAAAAACTTCAATTTGGTGGTTGTGTCTGCAAACAAGTGTGATCCCTGTCCTTCCCCTGTTTCATAACACATCCACACACTGTGCACTTTGCAGTTGTAGATAACTGATCATTCCTTTCATGCTCCAAAGAAAAATATTGCAACCACCTTGATTTTAGAGGAGGTGGAGAGGAGAAGTATTATGGTGACTGGAATACGACTGGAATTTGATTTAACTGTTGGTGGCTTTTTGTGGTGCTGTTGATTCTGCCTCAGCACTGGGGCTAGTAAAAAGCATCACCACTACATGTCCCATGTCACTGCTACTGCTATATCCACCACCCAGTCTGTGGTGGTGATGATCCAAGTCCCACTCACATCACCATTACTATTGTCCTGTGCATGGTGGATAATCATATGACATTTTATGTTCAGATGATTCAACAACAGGCACTAAATTAGCAAACACCATGATGTCACTGGTGTGTGAGTGGTTGGCATTAGGGATGGGTGAAATGTCCTGTCTCAAAAGTAAAATAAGGGAAACTGGCACTTCTTGCTGAGCTGGAACTTTGCTGCAAAAGGGCAAATTTTCTACTTTTTATGATCTAAGAATTGCACTAAAGTCAATGGTAAAGCTAAATTTCATCCCAACACTATGAGTATTACCATGGTGCTAGTATAAAAGGGTATCAATGACCCATAGGTTTTCAGTCTGTACTTGTGAATTAGAAATAAATTAGTATACTGTGATTTCTAGTGACCTTATCCACAAAAAACAAATAAAATACACTTTTTTTGAAGGTGTTAGAGTGTTGTTGGACATAGACACTGCCAGTGTTTTTCTGGGTGTGAGTGTGAAGAAAGTAGAGTTAATCACCTCCAAAACATATGTGTTAGAGTAAGGGATAAGCCAGCCAGCCTGAAACTAATTGACTCAACATTGACATGTACCAGATACCAACACATCTGACTAATGCGGCAATCAAGACAAATCTATACAAGGGGTCCAACTTGACATACTGTGTGTACCATCCATAAAACAGCCACACTCCAATACATCCACAAGAACTAAAGAGACAAGGAAGGGAAGGATATACTGATGTGCGGTACTGTACTGGTCTACCAATAATGCCTGACTACTGTATTATTTTACTATGGGTTTTACAGACATTGCTTTCTGAAGTCAACTCAACTCTGTTCTGTAGAAAACTGTAAAATACCACTGCAGTAGTTCTTGTGAGAGAAAAATAATTGTGACACTATCCAGTAGTGTAGAGACAGAGATGGGGGAGTGAGTTGCTTGTAAGTGTAGTGAGTGTGGGTGTGTGGGTGTTAGTGACTTGTATACAGTGACAATGACTGAAAGGGACAACCTCCCAATATGAAACAACTGATGGTGAGGAGTGCCCTGAATAATAATACAAAAAATGGCACATTTCCCTACCTGCAAAAGAGATGTGAAAGCTGTGCACACATTTACACCATGGACGAGATACCCATTTCAAACACCCAGTTACACCATAAGATCAATGGTACCTTCACCTGTAAATCATCCAATGTAATATACCTCATCATGTGTGCAAAATGTCCTACAGCTCTGTATGTGGGGGAAACGGGACAACCATTACATAAGAGGTTAAAAGGTATAGTATTATTTCAAAATTACTATCCCTCATATTGTAGCCCTTAATAAACAGAGTTAAATGACACCAGCAGCATCTCTCAAACCTTTATGGTTTAAGAGATAGCCACTTTCAAAGTTTCCTCTCCGGGAATCCGGTCCCGGGACATGCGGAGGCTCTTAAACAGAGCCGATATCTCATTATGGAAGGAAAAATGATTAATTGAAACAGTCTTCTATGTGTGTTTGGTTACCAAGCACACGTACAAGACGGTTTCAATTAATCATTTTTCCTTCCATAACGAGATATCGGATCTGCTGAAGAGCCTCCTCTTGATTCAGAGACCGGATTCCCCTGCTGGCAGCAGAACGCTGACAGCAGGGGAGAGGAAACTTTGAAAGCGGCTATCTCTTAAACCATAAAGGTCTGAGAGATGCCGCTGGTGTCATTTAACTCAGTTTATTAAGAGCTACAATATGAGGGATAGTAATTTTGAAGTAATACTATCCCTTTAATTCCCACAGATACAGTGTTAAAATCAAAAAGACAGAGTGTCACGGTTTTCAAGACACTCAGACCAGTTGGTGAAATAAAACACATTTTTATTAAACAAAAAATAAAAGGAAGGATCGCCCTCTGTAGGCAGCACTGAGTAATAACAAGGCAAAAATAGGACCAATATACAGATAATAACTTAACAGCTCAGGCACATAACAGATACTGAGAACAGAGATACAAGGAGTAATCTCAACACCTTAAGTTCATAAAACGGAGATAACTGTTTAGCAAAAAGAGCCTGCTGAAACTTGAGCCTGTAGCCCCTACGGGAGTAATAACGGAAGCAACCGGTTTACTAGAACTTGAGCCAATAGCCCCCACGGGTGTGATAACGGAGACAACTGGATTGCAAGAGCTTGAGCCAATAGCCCCCACGGGCGTGATAACAGAAGCAACTGGATTGCAAGAGCTTGAGCCAATAGCCCCCACGGGCGTGATAACAGAAGCAACTGGATTGCAAGAGCTTGAGCCAATAGCCCCCACTGGCGTGATAACAGAAGCAACCGGATGGCAAAAGCTTGAGCCAATAGCCCCCACAGGCGTAATAACAGAGACTAGCACAGTAGCAGCTAAAGTACTAGTGCCTTCTCCGGACGCGGTAACGTAAACCAACTATACTGCAAGGAGTGGAATGAACCGTTGCCTCACAAGGCTGCAATGAACCGGCTCAGCAGTAATAGTGGCTGGAATGTAACAGCTCAGTAAGAGTAGCAACACTCTGTACCAGACTGGAAGCTCAGAATCGGAGGCACAGCTCTGCACGGGTGAACGGCTCAGTAGAAGGAGTACAGCTCTGCACGGGTTAACTGCTCAGTAGGAGGAGTACAGCTCTGCACGGCTTAACGGCTCAGTAGGAGGAGTACAGCTCTGCACGGTAACGGCTCGCTTAGCAGGAGTTCAGCTCTGCACAGGTTAACGGCTGCAATAGAAGGAGTACAGTTCACTGGAGATAGTCAGAATGTCGCCTCAGCGACAGCAGGAAGCTGAACCGTTGTCTGGGTTGGTGAAACCGGTGCAGGTCGCGGAGCGGGAACATCATCCAGGCCGGGTCAAATCACGGAGCAGGGTTCTCAGACAAGCCAGATCAGGTCACGAGCAGGAACATTAGCCAAGCCGGATCGAATCACGGAGCAGGTTCTCAGACAAGCCAGATCAGGTCACGAGCAGGAACGTCAGCCAGGCCGGATCAAATCACGGAGCAGGAACACAGGACGTAGTCTAAGCAAGCCAAATCATTACACCAGAATCAGGAACACAGGAACACAGCACAGCAATACTGGCTCAGAAACACCATGAAAGGGCACCTGACAGGTGCCAATGGCCAGGTATAAAAAGGTCACAAGGGGCAGGCCAAACAGGCTCAACCAATAGGTGCACGGCACAAGTGAGACTGACAGAAAGAAGATCACAGGCACCGTGATAGTACCCCCCTCTCAAAGGCCCCCTCTCCCTGCAGGAGGTCTTGGCTTCTGGGGGTATTTAGAGTGGAAGTTGCGCAACAGTCCAGGCGCATAGAGGTCCTTATGATCTACCCAGGAACGATCCTCAGGGCCATAGCCCTTCCAATGGACCAAGTATTGCAACTTCCCCCTAAATCTCCTAGAATCAATGATACTCTGGACTTTGTATTCCTCTCGGCCCTGAACGTCCACCGGCCCAGGAACTACTGGAGTGGTAGTATAGCGGTGGCAAACCAAGGGTTTCAAAAGAGATACATGGAACACATTATGTATGCACATAGAGGCTGGGAGTTCCAGAGCGTATGAGACAGGATTCACCTTGCGGATAACTTTATACGGACTCCTTGCGAACTCTGCCCACGGCAACAGGTTGGCCCAATTGTCATGATGATCGCACACAAAGCAACGCAGGAACTGCTCCAGTCCCTGATTGGCACGCTCAGCAGCTCCATTGGTCTGGGGATGATAGGCGGAAGAAAAGGACAATTGGATGCCCATCTGACCACAAAATGCCCTCCAGAATCTGGACACGAACTGGCTCCCATGATCAGAAATCCACCACTCTGGGTACCCTGTCCAAGCACAACACTTCCTTGGTGAAAATAATAGCCAACTCCTGGGCCGACGGGAGACCAGAGAGGGATACGAAATTAGCCATTTTCGAGAATCTTTCCACCACCATAAGAATAAATGTGTACCCCTTATAGACTGGTAGTTCTCCCAGAAAGTCAATTGATATATGGGACCATGGCCGTTCACCATTAGGCACAGGTTGGAGTAGGCCCACTGGGAGATGCCTGGGGGTCTTGGCACGGGCACAAGTGGCACAGGCTGCAGTGAAAGCACAGCAATCGGCTCTAAGGGAGGGCCACCAAAACAACTGTGATAGAGACCATATTAGCTGATCCCTTCCGATATGCCCAGCAGCCTTAGATGAATGGTACGTCTCTAACAGACGGGTACTTAATGACTCATCCATGAAACACTTGCCCATAGGAGTTTCTGGGGGAGCCCTTTCTTGAGACACCAATATTTCCTCCCCCAGTGGCGAAGTGATGATAGTACGGACAGTAGCCAAGATACGATCAGGCTGAATAATAGGCACTGGTTCCTCCTCCATCTCAATGTCCGAAGCAAACTGTCTGGACAGCGCATCTGCCCTGACATTCTTAGAGCCAGGTAGATAGGACACTACAAAGTTGAATCGAGACAGAAAAAGTGCCCACCTAGCCTGTCGCGAGGACAGCCTTTTCGCTTCAGAGAGATATGTCAAGTTCTTGTGGTCAGTTAAGATTAATACTGGGTTCTTAGTGCCCTCCAAAAGGTGAAGCCATTCTTTAAGTGCCAGTATAATAGCTAAAAGTTCCCTGTCACCAATCTCATAATGGCTTTGGGCACTGGAGAGTTTTTTTGAAAAGAACCCACAGAGCTTCAGGGGACCACCTCCCACAGGGCGTTGGGAGAGAGAGTACTGCCCCAACCCCAACTTCATAGGCATCGACCTCCAATGTGAATGGTAGGGTGGGATTGGGGTGGGACAGCACTGGAGCAGAAGAAAAGGCAGATTTCAGAGTCTCAAAGGCAGTCTCAGCTGCTTCGGACCATTGAGAGGGATTAGCACCCTTATGTGTCAAGTCAGACAGTGGTTTCACAATAGTAGAAAACTTCTGGATAAACCTCCTATAATAATTGGCAAAGCCCAAAAAGCACTGGATGGTCTTTAACCCCTTGGGACGAGGCCACTGTAGGACTGCTGCCAATTTTTCTTGGTCCATAGCAATGCCATCCTTAGAAATCACAAACCCCAGGAATGGTACTTGGGACCTATGAAATTCGCATTTCTCTAGTTTGCAAAATAATTTATTTTTATGTAATAGTAACAAAACCTCAGAAACATCCTTAACATGCTGTGTAAGGTTGGCAAAGTGAATCAATATATCATCTAGATATACTACCACGCAGGATTGAAGCATGTCTCGAAGGATGTCATTAATGAACTCCTAAAATACTGCTGGAGCATTACATAAGCCAAATGGCATTACCAGATATTCGTAATGCCCTGATCTGGTATTAAATGCCGTCTTCAACTCATCCTCAGCCTTGATTCTGATCAGGTTGTATGCAGCCCTTAGGTCAAGTTTAGTGAAGATGGAAGATCCTTTCAACCTGTCAAATAATTCGGTTATGAGAAGAATGGGGTAGGCATTCGTTGGCATAAGTTTGTTGAAGCCCCGGTAATCGATACATGGCCTAAGCTCGCCATTTTTCTTTTTCACAAAGAAGAAACCGGCACCAGCCGGAGAGGTAGACTTGCAAATGATCCCTCTCTTGAGGGCATCCTCTATGTATTCCTCCATAGCCCTGTTTTCATAGCACGACAGTGGATAAGTGTGACCCCTGGGTGGTGCCACACCCGGGGGCAGAGTAATAGTGCAATCATAGGGTCTATGCGAAGGCAATGCGCTAGCTGCCCCCTTGCTGAATACGTCACTGAATTCTCAGTATTCAGCTGGCACGGAGGGGAAGGTACAACAAATCTTGACAGGATGGGACAAACAGTTCTTAGTACAGTATTCAGACCAAGAGTTAACCTCACATCTCTGCCAGTCAAACTGGGGGTTGTGTAGTAGTAGCCAGGGAAACCCCAGTATGACTGCATGATGAGGAGAACAAATTATTTGGAAGCGTAATTCCTCCCTGTGGAGAGCCCCAATAGACATAGAAATAGGAATGGTTTCCATAATGATAAATGCAGGTTCCAATGGTCATCTATGGCTTCAATGGCCAACGGAGATTCCCTTTTGAGTAACGGAATCTTGTGCAATTCGGCAAAAGATTGGTCCATAAAGTATCCTGCTGCACCGGATCCACCAGTGCTATGACCAATACAGACATGTCTGCCCAAGAAAATGCCACCTGGATGGTGGGTTTCTGTGTACTAGAATCTAGGGACTGCTGTACATCACCTAGGGCATATCCCTCAAGGTACCCTAGGTGCGTCCATTTCCCGGTCTTACCGGACATGTGCGTATTAAGTGCCCGGCCTTGCCACAGTATAAGCATAAACCCAGCCTCTTGTGGTGTGCCCTCTCCTCCTTAGTAAGTCTGGTAAAACCTAGCTGCATTGGTTCACCCACCTCTGGGGATCATTCAGGAGGAATGGGAGGTGAGGGTGGGTTAAAAAGGTTACCATGCCCGATAATTCTGGATTTTGCCCTTCTTGCCAATCGTCTCTCGCGAATGCGAGAATCAGTGAGCATAACATACTCAAAGTACTCATCCAAATCACTGGGTACATTCCTGGCAGCAATTTCATCTTTAATGGAATTGGACATACCCTGAGCAAAGGCTGCCACCAGTGCCTCGTTGTTCCATCCGACCTCTGCTGTCAAGGTCTGAAATTCGATGGCGTAATCGCCCAAGGTACGCTCGCCCTGCTAGATCTCCATTAACATTTTAGCAGCAGAGGCAGTTCTACCAGGAACCTCAAACACTCTGCGGAACTTTCTTACGAATTCATCAAAGTTCCGAGTGCAGGGTTTGGCAGTTTCCCAAAGAGGATTGGTCCATGCCAGAGCTTTGCCCGTTAGCAGGGAAATCATAAATCCAACCTTACTACGGTCGCTAGGAAATGCCTGGGGCGTTAGTTCCAGAAAGATCTCTAATTGATTAATAAAGCCCCGGCATAGATTAGGTTCTCCATCATATCTTAATGGTAACGGCGCCGCCACCGTTAGGCCTCTGGAATGAGCAATAGGAGATACAGACTGATTATCTGGTGTCGTAACTGTGGAGACCACCGGATTCTGGTTAGGTTTGTCAAGGTGTACCCTTCGCTCAAGTAACGTTTGTATTTACCTGTATTTACCTGTATAACATGCCTTAGGAAGAGACCTGAGATGTCTTGAAAGCTTGCATTCTAAATCTGTTTAGTTAGCCAATAAAGATATCAACAACTATATTTTGTGGCTGGAAGTCGGACCAGGTGGACGTCTCCAAACATTGCTCCGTGAATTGAAATCTATTCTACTGTAATCCACCCCTTAACTGCCTTTGTTTATGTCGCACAACAACACAGTTGTGTCCTGCTGCCTAGTTGACACCTTTCTATTATATTTATTTGTGGAGTGGGGAATTGCCGTGGCAGAGACAGGTGGAGGCAGAAGTGGGCCTTGTAGGCCGTGGTGGCTGCTTGGTGCATTGTCGGAGCCACGACTACCTTCCCGGAGATTTGCGGAATCTGGCTGTGCAGGGACAATTTGCATTAGCAAAGGATCCTGATGTTCCCTTTTGGGGTTCAGGGGGATTGCTACAGCGTTGACACTTAGATTTTGGGTGGCTTTGGTTGACATATGGTATTTCTATGTTCGCTCATCTATACCAGGCAATGTCCTGAAAATGTTTGAGCAGTTGCGTCTGGAGTTTGCCTTACCTACTACTTTTTTTTACTCCTATTTATGATTGAGGCATGCTCTGGAGGCCCTATGGGGTGCTAAGGTACCGTGTTTGAAGGAATTCCCGTTGGTTACACTGGCTAAGAGGAGGTGGCCGCTTCGGCCTGTTTCTTTAGTATATGCGTGGCTAGACAAGTGTTCTTTGGGTGAGAATGATTGGCTTAGGTCTAGATGGGAGATGGATGTGGGTACCCTTGAGGATTACGAGTTGGAAACGGCCTTGCGTAGTCCTGCAGCAGTGGCTTCCACGGCTAGACATCAGCCACTTCAGCTTAAAATTCTGTACAGGTCTTATTACACTCCTGTGCGTCTTTTCAGGATGGGTAGGTTGGATGATGACCGGTGCAGGAGGTGTGGGGAGGCAGGCGTCGCTTTCTTGTAACTTCTGTGGGAATGTCCCCTGATTCGTAGATTTTGGGAGGACGTGATACTCAATGTGTCAGCTGTAGTACAGTGGGACCTATTGCTTTCTCTGAAGGTATGCGTATTTTCTATTCTACCTGATCAACTTCACACTAATTTTCATAACGTATTGATTAGGGAACTGTTGGTTATGGCACAGAAGGTGGTGGCACAGTCGTGGATGTCAGAGCACCCCCCTAAACATGTCCATTGGATGGCCCTGGTGGCTAATAATCTCCCTCATTATAAGGGACTCTATTTGCATAGAGGCACCCCAAATAAATTCAACTTGATTTGGGGCTCCTGGACTTCTTATTGCAATGCTAGAACTCTTTACTAGTAGTCATTATGGAACTGTTACTTATGGTTCTCTGAGCCGTGGGTGATATCCTGGAGATTCTGGTTATATATACTTGTATAGTTACCAACTAATTCATGCCTACGTTCTTATTTACTATGCCTAACAATAATTACTGCTGGAAGGATTGTGCTTGTCTCCTAGGGAGGGTGGATGGGTGTTATTGGGTTTTAGTAGGGATATGGTGGGGGTTATAGTTGGGTGAGGTGAGTTTTGTTTTTTTTACAATAAAAAATAAAAAATGGGACAGCTGTATCTTTAAGTTATGATATTTACTTGTTGTCTTACAGAATACATCTCACTTGCCTACTTTGTGTATTATTTGTGACTTTGTAATGTTTTATTACTGTCCTCTCAATAAAAATGTTAAAAAAAAAAAAAAAACCCAACAACAACAACAACTATATTTGCCTCCTGTATTACCTGGAGTACAACCACTTTCAGATTAGAAGGAACACCAGAAGAACATAAAAGGGACCACAACTTGTAGCAACATAAGGAATACTAAACGTGGAAGGCACTGGGGAATATTTAGTAAAAGGACATGACAAGAGTCAAAGAGTGCACTTTGCTGTCACCCCCACCACCACAACACTCCCACCAATCATCTTGTAGTTAAAACAATGATGATAAGAAGTCCTTCTAAGTGCAGCCAACATACAAATACCAATTTCATAGAAAAAAACAAAAATTGGACACAATTTATCTTAAAGTTTGCTCTTGGAATTGCAATCATCCAATATATTAGCAGCTGACATGCTGCCCTACTCATTTGTTGAGAAGAATATTTTTAAATAATTGATGTCATGTGGTGCACCCAATAGGCATATTACAAGCTGCAAGGCTGCAATTATTATTCTAGGACAGCTGTGCCAGAGTTGAACAAGCTAGTGGTTAGTCTGGTGGACAAAGGTCTAGGAACATCTTATTCAATAAAGTTCACCCACAGATATGTGGACAAGTGGGCAAGGTAAAGAATACAATATTGTGAATGTTTACTGAGTGTCCATCCCATGAGCAGGCAGAAGCAAGCAGCAGCAGGTCACCTCAATGATTGCCAACACCTGTCAGTAGTAGCCAAGTCCAACTGTATAGTAGAGCATAACTAGGGTCAGGGCAAAAAACTGAGAAACATTTTCTGCATGACTTTATGCGAAAAAAAAACAGATGATTTTTCTCTTTTTGTCTCCAATGCTAAATGTTCCTTCTTTTCACTTATTGCAGCAAATTTTTACTACTCCAATACATTTTTGTCCTATTCTAACACATTTTTCTCCTATGTTTCCTACGTTGCAACATTTCCCAGCACAATATTACTTCTCCCGAAGGCTGTAGTGGAGAAATAATTAGGTGGAAGTAAAAGTTGTGAGTCCTACAGCAGCATTTACCTTGATAAATGTGTTATCATGCAGAGTGCATTTGTCCTTTGCCCACAACACTTACTTCCTGCTTAAGTGACACTGGCACATATTTATGATAATGTCAAGTGATTAAAAAAGTAAAGTACAACCTACAATGTGGCAGATGTGTATGGTAGTGGTGGTAGGGGACTAGAATGGTTCGATTGGTGGGACCTTGACAAACTGCATCCACCCCAAGAGGAGAAGGACCATCATCATTTATTGCAACTGCTGCAGTGACCATTGCTGCAGTCAGTTTTTATACTAACACTTTACTCCCACATCCCTGCACTTCCACCACCTTTCCCCATCCCCCTTGTGTATTTGCTGGACATTACTCAACTACTGTGTGTGTTTTTACTCTCTACAGTACACAACTGATGGAGTGAGATGTCTTGCCTTGGACCTCAACAAAATCCTCAATGTCGTCTGCTGTCTATCAAGTCTGCCTCAGTCACAGAACTCACATCAGGCTCCAAGTCAACTGTCACCTAATATATTTATTTGTTTATTTATTTATGTATTCATTTTTTTTATTTTTTTTTCTTAACACAGACAGTCCAAAAATATATATAACTAATCTTCTTTCCCCAGACTTCCCAGCACAGAGAAAATAAAAGCAAAAGTAATCTGGACGCCAGCTGCTTGTGTCTTGCCAGTCAGTCACACTGAATTTTAGGATATTTGGGGTCAACCTCCTTCCTCCCTTCTTCTCCTCAGACTCCCCTAATACAATGATCAAATATGCTAAACTAAGCTTCAATTCCCTTTTATTTGCTTATCTACTTTAGCTAAAAAACATGATGTTTTTTCCTATCACAAAAACAAAATGGCTGCTGTGAAAACCTAACACCCTTGAATATGGCTGTAGAAAAATAGAAAAAACTTTCATGTGGTGGGGAAAAATTTTCCTTCCCATTGATTTCAATGCAATGAGCTAGGTGAAAAAAGCCAGAAAATGCACTTTTCTTTGGAAAGCTTTTGCCAAACGCAAAGTGCCATTTTTCGCAATTTTGGTTTGGATTTCACCCATCCCTAAGCATAACATAAACATGCAGATTTATTAATGGAGACCTCTGAGAGGCAGTTCAAAAAAACTGTAGATGTCATAAATAGGGATGGGTGAACATTTTCGCCTCAAACTGAAATCGGCGAATAATGGCACTTTCCGCTTGGCGAATAATTTCCCGCAAAATGTGCTGATTTTCCTTTTTTTCCTGCTAGCCTAGCTCATTGCATTGAAATCAATGGGAAGGAAAATTTTTCCCCACCACATGAAAGTTTTCTCTATTTTGTTACACAAAACACATAACAAATATTAGTTTATTTCCCAAAGGCATAGTATAAAAGGGGTATGAGGGTGCCTGTGTTGGTGGGGTGTGGGGATAGAATCAGTTGAATGGGGAATGCTTTTTATGGGGGGGGGTTATTTACTGGTAATGGGGGGAGGTAGTTAATACAAAATAAATCCTAAATACAAATAAACCCCCCGTAAGACAAGGTATAAAAGGGGTCTGAGGATGGTGCTTGTGTTGGTGGGTGGAGTTTGGGGAATGAATCAGATGAACAGGGAATTTGTTTTGGGGGGTTTCTTGACTGATATTGGAGGGACAGTTAATAAAAATAAAACAATAAAACTGAATATGAAATTTGTATGTAAAGTGATAGAGACAGGAATCCCCTGACATAAGCTGCCACTGGGGTGGACTGATACTTGACTTGATAGAGTATTTTGTAGAGGATGATTTGTTAGATTTGGTGTTAGAGGCCTTTGTAGGCCTTACACTTATTAGAGGCCCAAGCCCTGAAGAAACATTGATTTGTAGGACTTAAGCTTGTTTGGCTCAAGCCCTAAGAAAACACTGATTTGTAGGACTTAGGCTTGTTAGAAACAACCCCCCCAAAAAAAAAAAAAAGTTTATGTTTTTGTAGGTCTATGAGGTTGTTTTTGCATTTTTTTGAAAGCACAAGCCTTAAGAAAAAAATTAAATTGCCTACTGGACTGGTGCCAGTAGGTGACCTGTGGACCAGGCCACTGGCCATTGTCAAATGCCCTGATATAGATGCAGAATTTGCAACTGCTGTTCTTGCTGCTGCTGAGTTGTTTAAGCAGTAGGATTATTAGGCAGCTGAAAGGGAATGGGATCAACAACAGCAGTAACATGGGTGATAAATGATGAAGGTTCCACTTGTCATGACTAGCTCCAGTGATGCACCTGAGGAAGTAGCAGCACCATAACTAGCCCCAACCATGTCTGGTATACGTGTTGCTGCTGGCAAGTGGAACCTTTCCTAGTCCCAGATCACTTGTTGATCCCATTCCCACTCTGTCCATTGTGGTCTGTGGCACACTAGCCTGCTCCTCAGCATCCTGCTGCCCTTGCACCTCAGCAGCAGCAGGAATTAGAACAGTTGCAAATTCTGCAAATTTCCAAATGCTCACTGCTGGTTGGAGGAGATGATGAGAAATGTGACAGCGGATCCCCTAATGTCACACTTGCCATTTCTTGGTGAACTGAAGAAGGCAGACTGGCAGCACTAGCAGCAGGCACAGACAGGTGATTAGTGCGTTGGTGACAATTCTGCCTTCTTCCGGATCATGTACCACAAGGACAATGCCGTGGGGGGAAGGGGGCTCCCAGGGTCAGGGGAATGGTGCGGGCTCCCTTGACTGCTAGTTTGGACACTTTAAATTCTTCCCCTCTACCACTCACCTAACACTAGTCCAACCAGCTGCTTTACATCACTGTTACTAGTACTACGAACACCACACACACCAAGTTCAGCCCCTGAGTCTTCGTCCTCACAGTCACTATTAATTTGAGGATACTGATTATCCTTTAAACTCCTAATGATAACAAGCTGCTGGACCTTAGTAGTAGTAGTATCACTGGCAGGATGGTAAGTGTGACTTAGGGTCCCCTGCTCTCACACTTGGTATCATCTTCTCCTTCCTCCCCTCCTGAGTTTTACAAGACACACTAACTGCAGCTTCAGCAGTGGTGGCAAAAGGTTCAGCACTGGCAGCAGGCACAGCACTGGTGGCAGCAGGTTCAGCACTGGTGGCAGCAGGTTCAGCACTGGCAGCAGGTACAGCACTGGTGGCAGCAGGGGCAGTACATCTGACAGCAGGCACAGCACTGGTGGCAGCAGTGGCAGTACTTGCAGCAGGCACAGCATATATTACAGCAGAAGCAGCATGTCTTGCACCAGGCACAGGCAGCTGACCTGTCCTGCTCTCACTACTACTATCTCCCTTTTGTTCCTCCCTTGACAGTAATTTCCCCAAAAACCCTAGGGGTGATTTAGGGGGTCTGGCCAACATTGCTTCTGTTGTGCTCACTTCCTCCTCAGACTCAGACTCAGTGGACACGTAATGGTCCCTATCAGTTCTTCCTTTTATTATTTTTAATCCTGCTCATATTGATAGCAGTCACTATGAGCTTCCTCTGCCTCAGTTTTGCCTCAGAATCACAGCAGAACAGCACAGTACGTCTACTTCGCTCTGTAGCTGCTTCTATTGTGTTTCACTTCTTGGAATATGTCCCAGTTTTATAGTGAAAAGGCGAAAAACATGTAAAAATTTCTAGCCATTGAAAAAATGGCAAAACATTTTGGACATTGGGTAAAAAATGTGAACATTTTAAACGTTAGTTTCAAAGCAGATTTTTCCAAGAAGAGGTGGACAACAACATGGTTTTCGCTGAATTTCCCATGATGGCGAGAGATTTTGCCCACCCCTTGTCATAAAGAAACTGCAGCGATGGGCTATGGCTTGTACCCCACTCTTTGAAAGCTGGCTTTGTGTCTGCTGACACTTGATCTAACATCATAGCTGCCCTGGGAATGGCAGATATTGTGTATATACCCTGCTTCACCCAAGTTCTCAACACGTATCAGTTCAACGAGTTTCTGAGCTCTATTGCTCTTTTTTCAGGAACTCAGTGAACATGTAACCAAGCTATACTAAACTCCCGCTTTAAAGGGATAGTAATAATTAAAATGTAAAAAAAAATATGTTGTAGGGTTTATCCCCCTAAGTAATACAAGAGTACTCCCACTGCTGAAAAGTGTTTCATTCAAAAGATATTAATTTTCAAAGTTGAATTTTTTAGGTGCAATATCACAGTGGTCTGAAATTGTACAGTGGCGCTGTTGCTACACCATCCTATGGAGATTTATGGTCCCTGGTCAAGAGCTGTCCATAGGATGGTGTAGCAACAGTGCCACTGTACAATTTCAGGCCACTGTGATATTGCACCTAAAAAATTCAACTTTGAAACACCTTTCAGCAGTGGGAGTACTCGTGTTTTGCTCAGGGGGATAAACCCTACAACATATTTTTTTTTACATTTTAAGTATTACTATCCCTTTAAATACCTGTCAAGGTTTGACTAAGCGTGACTCTGATAACGCTGGAATGAAGCACTGAGAGTCCTTTGTACCTGTGCCCAAGTGGAGCGGAGTTGCTCAATATACTCATCCACAGCTGAAATTTGCTGCGTCTGGAATGAGTCCGGCAACAAACATGACTGAAACCATTAATTGATGAGAAATGGGGAGATCCCGGACGATGAATTAACTGCACAATTCCTGTTGAACTCTGCCCACGTCAATAGGTCAGCCGAATTATCATGCTGATCGGACACAAAACAGCGTAGAAATTGTTCCAATCCTTGATTGGCACGCTCAGCGGACTTGTTAGTCTGGGGATGGTAGGCAGAAGAAAAGGATAACTGTATGCCCATCTGATCACAGAATGGCCTCCAAAACCTGGACACACATTGGCTCCCTCGGTCCGACACCAGCACCCTGGGTACGTGTCACGGTTTGTTATGACTCTCAGACACAGAGTTAAGATAAAAACACAACTTTATTGAAAAGTTTAAAGGGATACCCTCGAAGGTTAGCATACACATGTAACATATATCTTCAATATATTGTCATAGCGAGTAGTGGTATACAGAATATAAGACAGGCTCTATCGACCTTGCCAATACCGGGTAAGGCAACCTTAGACTGGCAATGGATGGAATAGGTTCTACCTGCCTTACCAATATACTGGGCAAGGCAGCCTGGGAGGCTAGCAACTGAGGAGTAGGAGGCTCTACCGGCCTTGCCAATATACCGGGCAAGGCAGCCTAGAAACTGGCACAATAAGGAATGAGGCTCTATCGGGCTTGCCAATATACCGGGCAAGGCAGCCTTGAGACTGGTACAAAGAGAACGGAGGCTCTACCGGCCCTGCCAATATACTGGGCAAGGCAGCCGTGAGACTGGTACAACGAGGAATGAGGCTCTACCGGCCTTGCCAATACCGGGTAAGGCAACGTAGACTGGCACAAGATGAAATAGGTTTTACCGGCCTTACCAATATACCGGGCAAGGCAGCCTGAAGGCTGTAAGTACTGGAACACAGACAGGAATGACCTCAGCGACTGACATAAGGTGCTGCTAGCCAGTCGCTATGATGTACCAACAGAGGCCAGCTGGGTGTAAGATGTTGAGGACCCAGAAATAGTGGAGCGAGTCAGTACCCGCATGCTGGAGTAACACAATCTCTACCGGTGCTGTAAGGAACACAGCAAGCAGCCGGTTAACATGGAGTGAACCAGTACCCGCGTACTGGAGTTAGACAATCACTACCGGTGCTGTAAGGAATGCAGCAAGCAACCGGTGAACATGGAGCGAACCAGTACCCGCGTACTGGAGTAATATAAACAAAGTGAATGAAAATATCGCCCAAGGCGGCTGGAGGAAGGAGACACTCTGCAGGCATCCAATTTCGTAATTACTCTGAGCACTAGACAATTTCTTTGAAAAAAAACCACAGGGTTTTAGCATACTACCTGGTTCCAAGCGCTGTAACAATACTGCCCCGACCCCAGTTTCAGAGGCATCAACCTCCAAGGTAAATGGAAGGGAGGGGTTGGGGTGGGACAGCACAGGAGCAGAAGCAAATGCGGATTTCAGAGTCACAAAGGCTTGTTCAGCTTCCTGAGACCATTGGGAGGGGTTAGCACCCTTGTGCTTGAGGTCGGACAGTGGCTTTACAATCATGGAAAAGTCTTTAATGAATTTTCTCTAATAATTGGCAAAGCCAAGAAAACGTTGGATAGCCTTGAGACCCTTTGGACGTGGCCATTGCAGAACTGCTGCGAGCTTCTTTTTGTCCATTGCAATGCCATCTTTAGATATCACAAAGCCCAGACAAAGCACCATGGACTTGTGGAACTCGCATTTCTCAATCTTGCAGTAAAGTTTGTTCTCACGGAGTCTAAGCAAAACTGCGGTCACATCCTTAATGTGTTGCGATAAGTTGCATAAATAAATGAGTATATCATCGAGATGCACTACTACACAAGACTGGAGCATGTTGCAGAGGATGTCATTGATAAACTCCTGGAACACTGTGGGAGAGTTACATAGCTCAAAAGGCATTACTAGATATTAATAGTGTCCAGACCTAGTATTGAATGCCGTTTTCCACTCGTCACCGGTTCTTATTCTGATTAAATAATAAGCCGCAAGTAAGTCTAATTTAGTGAAAGTGGAAGAGTATCATGGTGCCCGTGCTATGGTGGCGATATTCTGTCAATCTCTATCTACTGCTGACACTTATTAGCTGTAGTAATTTGGTTCCGCCCAGTATTTGCCATTAAATACTGGGCCTTGTCACCTCTCAGGTGCCCTTTCATGGAGTTTCCGTTACCAGCGCTTGTTCCAGTTTTTGTGTGATCTCTGTGTACCGACCCGGACTGCCTGACTACTCTGCTGTATCTGATCCTGCCTGTGTACTGAACTGGACTGCCTGACTACTCTGCTGTATCTGATCCTGCCTGTGTACTGATCCGGCCTGCCTGACTACTCTGCTGACGTTCCTGCTCTGTTTACCGACTTGGATTGGCTGACGTTCCTGCTCTGTGTACCGACCCTGCCCGGCTGACGTTCCTGCTCTGGTACCGACTCGGATTGGCTGACATTCCCGATCTGTGTACCGACCCGGCCCAGCTGACGTTCCTACTCTGTGTACTGACTCGGATTACCTACGTTCCTGCTCTGTATACTGGCTCGGTAGGGCTACTTCTCCTGTCTATCAGTGCTGCCTGCGGTCCCCTTCCAGTCCTCGGTTTGGGGTCCTCATCCATGCCTTTGTCTCTGGACTATTTCATTGTGCCTCAGTGCCACTTGTGCAGTCTAGTCTCGATTCAGTCATTGTCGCGTGGGCAACATTCCAGTGTCTATTCCATTAGTGCACCACGGTACCCTTGACCCTCATTCCTGCCTATAGCTGAGGTTGGTGTTACTTTGGGTGCCCCAGGTTGTGCTTACATCAGGCAGTCATTACTGGTTTTAGCGTTTGTTAACCCCTTTGGGGAAGGTGTCACTTATCATCCGGTTATTCTACGGTGCAGTCTCTGTTGGGCACCCTCCCGGGCATACTGTCTCAGTCCTCCAATACTGCTAAGGCAGCCCTAAAGTTATCCTGGTCCTCTGTTGTCTACTGGGCGTTTCTCACTACTCAAGCACTCCCTGCAGAGTGGGAGTCTCAAGGGCCTCATACTATTAGGGCCTGTCAGCTGTCCTGGCCTAATAGTAACCCGTTCCTTGCTGTCTCAGTTTGAGTTTCACACGAACATTGCCTGACCTGTGTCAGTATACTGTAAATCTGTATTGTACATATACTGGACCCGTGTGGTTTTATATATATATATATATATATATATATATTGAGATAACCTGTCCTGTGTTAGCACTGTATTGTGTTACCTTTACTGCTGGACCCATGAGAGTTATCATCTCTGAGCCTGTTCAATAAAACTGTGTTTTATCTCACCTACTGTGTCTGAGTGTCAATAAAACCGTTACAGTACCAAAGGGCCATGACCTCAGATGGTACAGGTGAAGGTAATGCACAAAGTATCCATTGGCGGATGGATTTACATGAGCAGCGTTTGGACCAGTTGGTACTGGCCGTTCAAACCATTCTAGAACGCACCGCTCATCTAGATAAACTGGTTCAAGCCTCGGTGGTCTCTTCCCTGTTTCGACACGGTAGCTCAATCCCTGACACAAGTAGCCTCGAACAAAGGGCTAACCGCCACAGTCCCGTTACCGCTAAGATATGATGGCGAACCAACCCTGTGCAGAGGGTTTATCAACCCAAGGGAGTCAAGGCTATCCAGCGGTTTCTCGGTTTTGCCAATTATTATAGGAAATTTATCCGAGACTTTTCCACGATTGTTAAACCACTGTCTGATCTTACGCATAAAGGTACTAATCCTTCCCAATGGTCTGAGGCCGATGAACAGGCATTTGTGACACTTAAGTCCGCTTTTGCATCGCTGTGCTATCCCACCCTAACCCCTCCCTTCCATTCACTTTGGAAGTTGATGCCTCAGAGTCTGGTGTAGGGGCAGTGTTGTTTCAACGTCCTGTTCCTGGGAGTATATTGAGACCCTGTGGGTTCTTCTCTAAAAAGTTGTCTGGTGCCCAGAGTAAATACGAGATTGGGGACAGAGAACTTCTGGCTATTATCCTTGCTCTTAAAGAATGGCGCCATTTGCTGGAAGGTACTAGGACTCCAGTGTTGATTTTGCAGACCATAAAAGCCTGACGTACCTTTCAGAGGCTAAGAGGTTGTCCTCTAGACAGGCCAGATGGACCTTGTTTCTGTCCCTCTTCAATTTCATTGTATCCTATTTGCCTGGTTCCAAGAATGTTAGGGCAGATGCCCTGTCCAGGCAATTCGGTCCAGAGATAGATAAAGATGAGGTCCCCGTACCCATCATTCAGCCTGATTGCATTTTAGCTACCTTACTTACCAGCATCACTTCGCCCCTGGGGGAAGAGATTCTTGCTACCCAGGCTGCTGCTCCCCCTGACACCCCAGTGGGCAAGTGTTTTGTGGTGGAGCCATTTTGTACCCGCCTACTCGAAACATATCACGCATTCCGAGCAGCTGGGCACATAGGGAGAGATCAATTGATCTGGTCTCTTTCACAATTGTTCTGTTGGCCTTCTATACGTATATATATATTGATGACTGTACTGCATTTGTAGCAGCTTGTACTACATGTGCCCGTGCCAAGTCCCCTAGACACCTCCCACTTGGGTTACTTCAACCTGTGCCTAATGGCAAGTATCCTTGGTCCCACGTCTCCATTGATTTCCTGGGAGAGCTGCCAGTTTCTAGGGGTTACTCTTTCATCCTGATGATAGTAGACAGATTCTCTAAGATGGCACACTTTGTGCCCCTTCCTGGCCTTCCCTCAGCCCAGGAGTTGGCTATTGTTTTTGCCAGAGAGGTTTTCCGGTTGCATGGGGTACCCAGGGTACTGATGTCAGACCGCGGGAGCCAATTCGTATCCAGATTCTGGAGAGCGTTCTGTGATCAGATGGGCATACAGTTGTCCTTTTCATCTGCCTACCATCCCCAGACCAATGGAGCCGCCGAGAGTGCCAGTGCTACATTGTTTCGTGTCCGATCATCATGATAATTGGGCCGACCTGTTGCCATGGGCAGAGTTCGCCAGGAAATGTGCAGTTAATTCATCGTCCGGGAGCTCCCTGTTTCTCATCAACTACGGGTTCCAGCCATGCTTGCTCCCGGACTCATTTCAGACGCAGCAGATTCCAGCTCTGGACAAGCATATCGAGCAACTCCGCTCCACCTGGGTACAGGTACAAAGAACCCTCAGAAATTTGTTCCAGCGTTATCAGCACCACGCTAATCACAGACAGTTGTCGGCGGTATCCTTCCAGGTTGGGGATAGGGTATGTTTATCCTCCAGAAACCGCAATTTGCAAGTTCCTTGTAATAAGTTGTCTCCCTGGTTCATTGGTCCTTTCAAAGTTATACATAAAATTAACCCGTAATCCCTGGATCTTCCAGCATCCATGCAAATTCACAATGTGTTCCATGTATCCCTTTTGAAGCCATTGATATGCAACTGTTACACTACCATTCCTGCGGTTCCAGGTCCTGTCCAAGTACAAGGACAGGAGGAGTATGAAGTTCAGAATAGCATTGACTCAAGAAGGTTCAGAGGGAAATTACAGTATTTGGTACATTGGAAGGGCTATGGTCCTGAAGAGCGTTCCTGCGTTAACCAGAATGACCCCCATGCTCCCAGGTTACTGCATATATTCCATTCTAAATACCCTCAGAAACCAGGTACCTCCTCTAGTAGAGGGGGTCTTTGAGAGCGGAGTACTATCACGGTGCCCGTGCTATGCTGGCGACATTCTGTCAGTCTCTGTCTACTGCTGATGCTTATTGGCTGTAGTAACTTGATTCCGCCCAGTATTTGCCCTTAAATACTGGGCCTTGTTACTTCTCAGGTGCCCTTTCGTGGTGTTTCTATTACAAGCGCTTGTTCTAGTTTTCCTGTGATCTCTGTGTACCGACCCGGACTGACTGACTACTCTGCTGTATCTGTTCCTGCCTGTGTACCGATCCGGACTGCCTGACTACTCTGCTGACGTTCCTGCTCTGTGTACAGACTCGGATTGGCTGACATTCCTGCTCTGTGTACCGACCCGGCCCGGCTGACGTTCCTGCTCTGTGTACCAACTCGGATTGGCTGACGTTCCTGCTCTGTGTAATGACCCGGCCCAGCTGACATTCCTGCTCTGTGTACCGCCTCAGATTGGCTACGTTTGATGTCCCAAATTTCTGGCCCACTGCCTACGGTCCTTGGCCGCCATTCGCTCTCTTATGCGGGTGTCAATTAGTATGGCAAAATCAATGAAATCGTCTAGATCGTTTGGCAAGTCTCTGGCTGTCGTCGCGTCCTTAATACGATCACACATTTAAAACATAGACCTACAAAAAAAAAGTCCTATTAATCAAAGTTTTTTCAGGACTTGTGCCTCTAATAAGTCTAAGTCCAACAAATCAATGTTTCTGCAGGGCTTGGGCCTCTAACAACAAATCTAACAAATCATCCTCTACAAAATACTCTATCAAGTCAAGTGGCAGCTTATGTCAGGGGGTTCCTGTCCATCACTTTATATACAAATTTCTTATTTTTTTTTATTAACTGTCCCCCCAATAGCAGTCAAGAACCCCCCAAAAACAAATTCCCTGTTCAACTGATTAATTCCTCAGACTCCACCCACCAACACAGGCACCCTCCTCAGACCCCTTTTATACCATGTTTTATGTTTTTTTTTGCATATTATTTAGGATTTATTTTTTATTAACTGCCCCCCAATCCCAATAAACAAACCCTACAATAAACATTCCCTGTTTATCGAGTCTTTCCCCCCCACCAACACAGACATTCTCATGCCCCTTTTATACTGTGCCTTTGGGAAATAAAATAATATTTGCTATGTGTTGTGTGTAATATCAATGCTCCCATTGATTTCAATGGAGGCGAAAAAAGCAGAAAATCTGCACTTTTGCAGGAAATTATTCGCCAAGTGGAAAGTGCCATTTTTCGGCAATTTCAGTTTGAGGTGAAAATGTTTGCCCATCCCTAATAATGACAGCAGCAGTACTTTGTTTCTGGTGGGAGGATTTCACATTGGGGACCCTGAGCTTCATGGTGTTTGGTTACAGTTGTGCCAGGTGTTTGATGTGAGTCCATATGTGCCCATTGTTCCCCATCCTTCCCTTATTTACCACACACCGTGTACATTGTAGTTGCTGATGAGAGGCACAGTTCCTGCTCTCACGGGAAAGATTTCTATTTAACAAATTCTAACAACACACCCATGATTTTGGAGGAGGGTCAGGTGGAGAAGCATTACTGGACAAATTCTTTTCTCCACATATACCTGAAGTGGTGGAGGCTAGATATGGTTCTGCAATTGCCTCAGGCGCATCACTGGAGCTATTAGTGGCAATTGAAACCTTCATCATCCATCAACCTTGTTACTGCTGTTGTTGATCCCACTCCCTTTGAGTTGCCGAATCATACTGTTTAACCCTTTAAGGACCAATGGTCCTGGGGTGTGTGGTCCTTTAAGGATCAGACTGAAAACTTTGATGTGCCGCTCCACGTGACTGATTACGTGTGCCGGCATGGCGAATGGGGGACTGAAAGAGATCGCTCCGGTCTTGGAGTAATCAATTTCAGTCCCCGCTATTACTCACAGTGCTCCTGAAGGAGCAGCCGTGACAGTCCTGGCACGTCAGTGGACAGGAAGGGGTTAAACAACTAAGCAGCAGCAAGAACAGCAGTCACAAATTCCGCAATTACAAAGGGGCATTTGACAATGGCCACTGGCCAACACAACATTACCTGCTGGCACTAGGCCGGGAGGGCTTTTTTTTTTCTTCTCAGAGGCCAACAAAAAAAAAAAAATTATGGGGAGTTTGTTTCTATCAAGCCTAAGTCCTCCAAATCAATGTTTCCCTCAGAGCTTGGGCCTAACACAAGTCTAATTTCCTACTACTAATCAATGTTTCATCAGGACTTGTGCCTCTAATAAGTCTAAGTCCTACAAATCATTGCTTTCTCAGGGATTTGGCCTAACACAAGTCTAATTTCCTACAACTAAACAATGTTTCCTCAGGGCTTGTTCCTCTAATAAGTGTAAGTCCTACAGATCAATATTTTCTTGGGGTTTGGGCCTCTAACAACAAGTCTAACAAATCATCTTCTACAAAATACTCTATCAAGTCAAGTATCATTGTACCCCAGTGGCAGCTTATGTCAGGAGGTTCCTGTCTCTATCACTTTACATATAAATTTATTTTTTTATTATTAACTGTCCCCCCAATAGCAGTCAAGAACCCCCCCAAAACAAATTCCCTGTTCAACTGATTCATTCCTCAGACTCCACCCACCAACACAGGCACCCTCCTCAGACCCTTTTATTCCATGTCTTATGGGGTATTTTATTTGTATTTAGGGTTTATTTTTTTTATTAACTCCCCCCAATCCCAGTTAACAACCCCCCAAAAATCATCCCCTGTTCAACTGATTGTTTCCCTGCACCCCACCAACACAGGCACCCTCATCCCCCTTTTATACTATGCCTTTGGGAAATAAAAAATATTTGCTATGTGCTGTATAGAAATTCAATGTTCCCATTGTTCCCAATGTTCCCATGAGACGAAAAAAAAGCTGAAAATCGGAACTTTTCACAGGAAATTATTCGCCAAGTGGGAAGTGCCATTATTCGCCAATTTTAGTTTGAGGTGAAAATTTTCGCCCATCCCTACCTCTGGCTTGTTCTGTGACCTTGCTTGTTCTTCCAATTTGGCACACAAGTATACACCGATTTCAGTCTGTAAGATACGTGTATCAGTTGCTTTACTTTAATTACTTTTAATTTTATACTTAATGCCAATTTTAAAATTAAGAAAAGGGGGTGGCTTGGGACAGTGGGCTGTAACGATAGTCAAAATGGGACACTTGATTGTATTTGGCCACCCTCACCTGGGTCCACCTCTTGAAGCAGTGCCATCTTTTCTTATGCTATTTCCTCTCACATTCACTTCTTACAGTGGTACATCTGGTCTTCTCTGAAATGGATATCTCCTCTTTCTCTCTCTACTCATTTCCCTTCTCTTTTTCTCCCTTACTCTCTCTCCTTCTTCTCTTTCATCTTTTTATCTCTCCTATTTTGTCTCACACTCCTCCTTCTCTCTCTCATTTACAGGGGAGGACTGGCAACTTGTGCCCTGGAGGGCAACTACAATCAAGAGGCCCAGTTCTACTATCATTCCAGCCCACTGTCCCAGCCCACCCCCTTTTATTAAATTTTAAAATTGCCATTAACCCTTTGAGTGCCAGAGGGGTATGTCTGCGAAGAAATGAGTGGCATACTCCTCTGGCACTCAAATGGTTAGTGTTGTGAAGTAAGGCAATACCACGAAGCTTACAATTAAAATGGGGTTACACTGGTGCAACTACAGAGCTTACAGTTTAACTAAAGCTGCACTAGTGATACCATAGAGCTTATAATTTAAGTAAAGCTGCACTAGTGATACCATAGAGCTTATAATTTAAGTAAAGCTGCACTAGTGATCCCATAGAACTTACAAGAGAAATTGTTTATGTTACTAGTGTAGCTTCACCTGGATTGTAGCTCCATTTCAATTGTAAGCTCTGTGGTATCACTAGTGTAGCTACATTTGCAGCAACAAGCGGGAGTGGCCCACCAGCCCAGACATATGACTGGCCAAGGGGGCAATTGCCCCCTACCCCCCAGGCCAGGTCTCCACTGCTCACTTAGCCTCCTTCTTTCTCTCATTCTCTCTCTCTTTTTTTCTGTGAGGACAGTTGGGGGAAGCCGGTTAGGATTTCTCTGTCTGACAGACCCTAACTTCATCTCCAGAGTGTCCTGTCCTGATTCCTCTTTGGCTCATGTGGGAAGAAATAAGCTGATCTTGCAGTCAGTATCTATAACCTAGTCCTGGCTGCAGTAAGGGTCCCTCTGGTCACTGAACCTGATCCCAAACACGCTCCATAGCATCACTTGCCAGCATTTATCTGGCAGGGGTCTGACAGACAGGTCAAATTGCTGCACCATAGGGGCATTTAAACACCCTTTGATTTAGTTGGACACATCTCTGGCACACAATGGGTTAACCCTTTGAACTCTAGCTTTCAAGTGATTAAAAGACCCAATTAATTCATTGGTAATGTAATGTATTTGTTCTCTATGGTGCAGACTGTTTGCCCAGGACTTGTTCCAGTTTCTCTAAAGAAATCAGATATTTAACATGTAAATAGATTTACCTCTCATTTCCAATGGATTATGGAATTATTTTCCAATTACTTTACACATGGGTTCTACAGATTTATTCCTTGATGCATCGGGAAGCTGTTCTATTAGTCTCATGAGCTGTTTACTCCAACTACCAATTAACAAGAGAATTCATATTGTCGTCCTTGTACTAATACTTATTACACTCATGGGGCAGCCATGGAATTCTCTAAATAAACAGAATTCTCAGTGGGTTTCTCTTCCCTTATTGTGAGTCCTATAAATGTGTCCTCATAAGAACTGACAGGACTGAAACCCCAGCAGCCTTAGCTTTGTGTGCAGATCTGTGAATATACTAGAACATTTGTCTATAGAACATAAAGACTGCTGGGATCCCATCTGGTCACCTCTGCAATAAGAAGACAACTATTGTAAGTAAAATGGTCCTTGTTTTGATTATTGGTGTTAATAGAAAGTCATATTAAAATGGTAACAAATCTTTTGAATTCTACAAGTAGATACGTCGTTTGAGTGGGGAAAATATGCCATAAAAAGGGCAATAAACACAAAAGGAAGAAGGAGTAATTATGAGGCACGCTGATTGCAGTGTAGGGAAGAAGTAAATATTTGATTGTAATGAGGCTTTAACTCACTTGAATGCTACAGACGTGTCCAAGATTCTTCTAAACACAGTGGAGATCTCTCTATCATTCATGGACTGAAAAGATCAATTTAAATCAATGGGCACCTTTATGTATTGTCTATAGTGGAGGTGCTTGCCCCAGAATTATCCCGCTTTCCTTTTGTGCAGAAGGGCCTTTAACCCTCCGAGTGCCCTAGAGCTATCTCTCTGGCACTCAAAGGGTTAATGATGACAGTTGTTTAAGTGTTGCTGTTAAAATAAACAATAAATAGATCCTGTATAGAATCATGTGGACACAACATTCTGTATACTGATCAACATGCAGCGCTGGGATAAGAGATAGGGTCTGGAAGGTAGGAGACAATCGGCTGTTCTGTGGCCAAGCGCTGACAACTGACCGCTGGAAGAGGGAGCTGGCTGGTGAGAATTTGTTTTTAACCTCTTGATTGCCAGAGCGAGGTTCAAAACATTGTTCTGCAATGAATTCCCAGCCTCCTTGCACTGAATGGGTTAAGGACAGGCAACCAACCTGCAAGTGCATAATATGTAAAGTCAAATTGCATATACTATATTATATATGCTGTATGTTTGTACACTTTTATATCCGTGACAGGGAGCTCCCTGAATTACTGTTCCAGAGAGCTTTCTTTCATGAACTGTAGAAGCAGGAGTAGTGATATACTGTTATACTATCCCTGCAGCAGAAAAGCCTGTCCCCAGTACAGCATGTAGAGCACTCAGTCCTACAGAAACAGGGTTACATTGTATCATTACCCCTGATTTCACAGTGCTGACAGAAAACTGCCTGGAACCTGAAATGGATGAAGATGAAAATAAATAAATAAAGAAATAAATGAATAAATAAATAAAAAGCTAGGGAAATGTAACTTTACATACCTTGTATTTGCAGAATAAGAATAAGCCAAACGGAGGCTGACTACCACATTTTTATTGATTGTTCTTACAAACTGTGATCATAGCACTGCCTCAGAATAGATTCACCTGAGCATCTTCATCACATCAGAAGCACAGATCTCCTTTCTTTCTCTTTCTTTCTTTCTTTCTTTCTTTCTTTCTTTCTTTCTTTCTTTCTTTCTTTCTTTCTTTCTTTCTTTCTTTCTTTTTCTTTCTTTCTCTCTCTCTCTTTCTCTCTCTCCTCTCTCTCTTTCCCATCTCTCACTCTAGCTCTTTCTCACTCCCTCTGTTTCTCTATTTTTCCCTTCCCCTCTGTCTCCACTCTCTCTCTCTCTCTCTCTCTCCCTCTTCTTCTCTCTCTCTCTTTCCTTTTCTCTCTCTCTCTCTTTCTCTCTCCCTATCACTTTCTCTCCCTCTCTCCTCTTCTCTCTCTCTTTCTCTCTCTCCCTGCCTCTTCTCTTCTCTCTCTCTCACATCTCTCTCTCCCTCTCTCCTCTTCTCTCTCTCTCTCTCCCTGCCTCTCCTCTTCTCTCTCTCTCTCCCTGCCTCTCCTCTTCTCTCTCACTCCCATCTCTCTCTTTCTCTCTCTCCCTCTCTCTCCTTCTCTCTCTCTCTCTCTCTCTCTCTCCCATCTCTCTCTCTTTTTCTCTCTCCCTCTCTCTCCTTCTCTCTCTCTCTCTCTCTCTCCCATCTCTCTCTCTTTTTCTCTCTCCCTCTCTCTCCTCTTCTCTCTCTCTCTTTTGCACACTTTCTCTCTCTCTCTCACTCTCCCATCTCTCTCTTTTTCTCTCTCTCTTTCTCTCTCCCATCTCTCTCACTTCCTCTCTCTCTCATCTATCTCTCTCTCCCATCTCTCTCTCTCTCACTTTGTCTCTCTCCCATCTCTCACTCTAGCTCTTTCTCACTCCCTCTGTCTCTCTATATATCTCCCTTCCCCTCTGTCTCCACTCCCTCTCTACCCCTCTCTCTCCTCTTCTCTCTCTCTCTCTCTCTCCAGTCTTGCCTCCCTTCCCTTTGTCTTTTTATAATGACATGGAGGAAATTACTTTCAAAATCACCTGTTTTATCTTGGTCATGTTGTGTTTAATATTATAGTTTATCAGATATTTAGCTTTATTTATTTGTTAGATTAACAGATTAGCAGTACTTCCTGGTAGGAATTAGCATTTGGGAAGGAGAGAGGAATGTTAGTATTTCATACAAAAGACTGTGTCAGTCAGTGCTGGATAATGTGCATAAACTGTCAGTAAGGAATATCTAACCTAGACATATGTATAAAAACAATCACCGAAAGTCATTACAGGTAAAGGTTAACATGATGATAACATAGTAACATAGTTAATGCGGCTGAGAAATGGTATGTATCTATCAAGCTCATGTCATATCACCCTTGTTCATCCAAAAAAAAAAAACTGAAGTCATTTCCAATTAAAGCCCCAAGTGGGTAAAAAAATTCCTCCCTGTCTCAATATAGCAGTCAGATATTTCCCTTGATTAACATCCTATCTGCTTTGAAACAGACTGTCATTATTCTCAATAATGTTCCGAGCTAGAAAAGTATTAATTGATTTTTGGAAAATAACTACAGTATCTGCAAGCACAACATCACAAGGCAAATAATTCTATAACTTTACTGCTCTTACTATAAATCCCTGTCTTTGTTTGAGTGTAAAGCACCTTTCCTCTAGTCTTAATGGATGACCTCTTGTTTTTAGCTCAGCTCTTTGGTGGTACCATGTTAGTAGTGGCTAAAGTAGGAGAGTTGTAGGTTAAAAGTGTTTCCTTTATTGGCTAACTAGTTTCAGAGTGCAAGATTCAATTTATTCACTCTAAGAGCTCCAGTTTTGGAGTTAAACTTTTCAAACTGTGCAAAAGGTTATACTCATTCCTTCAGAGTATATGAGGGCACGGACTACCACCCTGATCTAAAGGCACGGGAAGCGAGAGCTCAAAACTAGATCCACCTTCCAACCAAATAGAATAAAAATCTCTATCTTTATTTTATAAATTAGAAACTGCTCCAACAAAAGGTATATCAGGGTAATACATGGAAACCAAAAACACACATGACCCACCTTTGTGAATGTATCATTTGATACGCCTGGTTTACCAGACTTTGTAGGAACCAGTGTAAAGATAGACTGGGACCTTATTAACCCCTTACTAAATAAAGGGTTCCATTTATACATTGATAATTATAGCTTTCAGACTGAAATGGGGGGTCCGTAGCTTTGCATCAAGAGGAGCTGTTAGCAATGAAGTTTTAAGACATCTATGATAACAGCATGGCAAATCTCCTGTACTTAGAAAATCACTCTGAATCAAGGTCAACAACAGGAACATGGGGGAAGGGATGTTATCAGATCAGCTTATGCAGCCTTACCTCATTATGAGGAAACGTAAGGCCTGTTATAAAAAGGTTGCCATTTATATGATACAGATTGCCATTCACAATGCATATTTAAAATTTAAAAAGGCAAAGCTCACTCCACATTTTTACATTTTTTCGCTGTACATTTTTACAGTATCAACTCAGAGTAATTATGAGATTTTTATGTTATCATGCACTTGGTACTACAGCACTATCTGGGGAACTGAGAACTGGTCCAGCATACTTTCCTTTTTAAAATTCCCCCAACCCACAAAAAAGGTGCAGAGTGTGCTACAGCAAGAGGAAAAGGACAGAAACTATATCTTGAAAGGAAAACCCTGCCTCATTGACAAAGGAGGGCAAGTTTTTCCTAATGCTGACATAAGATTGTCCCTTGTTGCAGGCAATGAGAGATTTATTCGTTTAATGAGAAATAGAGGGATAGGTGAAACAGCACTGGATGGATTAGACAGTTTGGAAGAGGACATTGAACAGGGGAGGGGTGACAACTTGTGGTCTGGGGGGTAAATACGATCTAGTGGGCCATTTCTTCAGTCATTCCAGCCCAGTGTCCCAGCCCATCCCCTTTAGTTACTTTAATATTGGCATTAATGCTGTTAAGAAAAGCAAATGAGACCACACAGCTTAAAATTAAAATGCAGATAATCTAGTGATACCATAGACCTTACAATTTAAGTACAGCTATATGATTGATACCATGGAGCTTAGAAGGGAAATGGGTTATGCTGCTAGTGTAGTCCATTTTGGATTGTAGCTCTGTAGTATCATTAGTGTAGCTCCATTTCAGTTGTAAGCTCTGTGGTATCACTGATGTAGCTCCATTTCAGTTGTAAACTCTGTGATATCACTAGTGTAGCTCCATTTACAGTAGCAATCGGGAGATTGAGTGAGGCAGTGGCCAACTGGCTCAAACATGTGACCAGCCCAGGGGGCAATTGCCCCTCTGACCCCTAGGCTAGCCCTCCCCTGAGATTGAATTATAGAATGGGCATTAGGGTGGAGAGAGGAAGGGCTAGTTCCTCTAATAGGGAGATGCCCATGCTACAGTCTGATAAAAAACAAATAAGTATTTCAAAGAATATACCTCTTCAGAATATTAGTAATATAACAGGTATGCTTGCAAATGCTCATGGTCTGACTGCTAAGATGATGGAATCGGAATTGATTGCTGTGAATGAGCAGTATGATCTTATAAGGGTTGCTGAAACCTGGTTGGATGACACAAATGACTGCACAATCAATATAGAGGCATATTCACTTTTAATGAAGTAAATTAAGTGAGGGTATATGTCTTAAAATCTAATATAAGGAAAAATATTAATGAAGGGTCCATAGAAAATGTATAAGACTTGTAGGTTGATATGCACACTGGAGGCATACATAATAAACGCATGTTGAAGGGAATTTGCCTAATATTGGGGAGTTTTAAGAATCTTCTACTTAAAAAGGCTTCTCAGTTAGGAAATGTAATCATAATGGGAGATTTTAAGAGTTGATTGGAGAAATAAGACTTCCAGAACAACAATATGGTGTCTTTAAAACTTGTTATAAGAAACCTATTAACAATGGTCTAACCAAAACTTTAAACTTTAAAAAAGTTAATTTTTCAAAGCTAAAAGCAGTGTTAGAGGACATTTAGGGGGATGTAATATTCATATATAAAAGGGTGGTATTTTCAAAATGTTCCTGGAAGAATATACATGTCAATATATACCATTGCGGAATAAATACAGGAGGAGCAAATTAAGACCAGTGTGGATTAATCACTTAGTGATGAGGGCTTTTTTACTGTAGAGGACAAGAGCAGTTTTAGCATTTTTAGTATGCCTTTGTTCAACCATGTTTTTCTACTAATTAATTTAGTACACCCACACAAATTATATGCCATTTTATAAGGATACGTATGGCTTTCTTTTGATGCCATATTTGTATTTATAACCCATCATTTTGATCAATAATAATAATAATAATAATAATATAAAAGTGAAAGAAAAAAAATCCACAACATTTTCATATGCTTTCCTGTGATTATTTGAGGTCAATTAGTGCATTTCTAACAAGAATTGGATAAAAGATATGAATACTTGTACATACCTCTCAACTGTTCCTTCTTAGGATGAAAATTCCTACCATGATGTACCTCTTTTAGGAGATCAGACTGTGTGGTGTGTATATGAGTGTATAACATTGTTCCAGCAATACAATGCACAGTAGTGTTTGTTAAAACTTCAGTATATATCTATAAATTAGTCTGTATAAATACAATATTTTTATCTGGCTCTAAATAATTTATTCTGCTAAGCACAGAGCTGTCAACAGGTCATGAAACTACCTACAAATGTTAAAAGCTCTGCTCACCAGTCCTGCCAAGACAGCACCGCCACCTAAAACAAGAGTTCCTCCCGCTTTGCCATTTGAAGCACTGGGAGGCGTGTTCCCTCCATCTCTCTGATTCACAATCAGAGTGGCAGTGAACAGAGACAAAGGCTCTTTGTCTCCATTTGCACATGTGATTGCTGTAGTAGCGATCACGTGTATGGAGCCACAGGGTAATGGCTTGAACTGACTAGTCAGTTACCTGCTCCCCGCCATGATAACAGCATGTCCTGAGACAAGCTGTGATCATTAACCCTTGATGTTCCAGGACTGTCATCAGTCCACAAAGGAAGGAATTGTGTGAAGGTCCTGGCATGTCATTTGGCATTAATAGATTATAATAAAGTTTGCAGAGAAATGGGGAATAAGAACCAGGCTTCACAATTATTTAATAAAAAAAAATTTGAGATTCTCTGAGTACGAACATAAAGCACTTGCCCATAATTTTGGAAGTGGACTGCCCTTTTGGGAGGGATTAGTCTAAAATGTACGTGGAAATGTTTCCCCCGTAATGGCACTACAGAGCTAAAATGTGATCCTGTTCAGCGGTGACTAGCCGTAGCCATTGTGATTTATGTTATTCAGCAGAGCCTCTCACAATTTTGCATGTATTTTGAATACTCTTTAGGGGTCTCCCTAATAGTGAAAGGAAATCCAGCTGCACTTCACTGATGAGGTACAAGAAGGCTGAAACATACTTCTGGGGTTAGCTGGTGTTCCTGTGCAGAGGGGAATTGCCCGTCATTTTGGAACTGGACCACCCACACAGCTTCTCACAATTTTGTATGTATTTTGAATACTCTTTAGGGTCACCCTAAGTGTGAAGGTTAACCCCGATGTGGACCCCTTGCTCTCAATGACAGCCATTTTGGAACTGGACCACCCTTTTGGGCGGAATTAGTCTAATATGTACGTGGACATTTCACCTCTGTAATGGCACTAGACAGCTAAAATGTGATGTTGCTGAGCGGTGACTAGCTATAGAACAAGCCATAGTGCTTTATATTTGTCCTCAAAACCTCTCACAATTTTGGATGTATTTTCAAATATTTAAGTCAGGGCTATCCAAGTACAGTCCTCAAAGGCCACCAATATGCCAGGATTTAAGGATTTCCCTGATTAAGCACAGGTGAGTTAATCAGTGGATCATTCATTTTGACTGACTCCCTTGTGCTTAAGCAGGGAAATCTGTAAATCCTGGCCTGTTGGTAGAGGTTGAGGACTGAACTTGGACAGCTCAGATTTAAGTCATAAGCATCATTTAAAAATGCAATATAATCTAGAAAATAAGCAATTAGTCTAGATAAAATTGAAAATGAAAAAATATTTTTTGAGGTCAGTCAATGACCGGGTAATGGTACTGCACTAGATATACAGTAGTTTACTTGGAGTTTGCAAAAGCGATAGATAATGTACCTCTGGGCAGGTTCCTGAATAAATTAAAAGGATTTGAAAAGGGAATTATATGTGTACGTGCATAGAGAAGTGATTATTTGATAGAATACAGGGAGTTGTTGCAAATATAACTTTTTCAAGTTGGTGTAAGGTAAGTGGAGTGTAAAAGAGTCAGTCCTGGACCCAATGCTTTCTAATTTGTTTATTAATGATCTTGAAGTGGGTATGGAAAGTAGGTAGTGTCTTAATCAATATTTTCAAGGTCAACATAAAGACATTTCTGAGGAACTATTTACCCAAAGTGCTGAACCAAAAAACAATTGGTCATACATTAAGACTAGAGAAAAATATGCTTTTTTACAAAAACAAGGGTAAGGATTTTTTACAATTAGAATAGTAAGGTTGTGGAATTCTTCAAGAAGCTGTGCCTGCAGAACCTATAGATGTTTTCAAAAAAGTATTGGATACCTTTCTAGTTCAGAAAACGTATAGAGAATTATGTCATTTAGTTTCAAAGCATAGAGGACATTGATCCAGGGAAACAGTTGACTACCTTTTGAAGTCAGGAAGGTATTTCATTGGAGATGTCTTCAATTGTTTCTTTAACCTTCCTCTGGATCAACAAAGGTAATATAGCAAGGGCTGAACTTGATGGAAGCATGTCTTTTTTATCCTCATCAATTATGCTACTATGTTATGGTTACAATATTACAACATAGAACACTATGGGAGTAAATATCAGAACTCAGAAAGTCATAAGCTCCAATACTATAAAGGTTATGGATTCTTCTTGTCTGTAATAATGAATGATGACCATCTGCTCATGCATGTCATGGATAGTACATAGAGTTCAAGTAACCAGATGAAGTACAAATGTGGGAAAGGGCATGACCTCAGTTTGGTAGGCCAAAATTTCCAGAAGCATGGTAACCATGGAGGGCACATCTAGTCCCATGAGGCTCAAGAAGATTTTAGGGGTTATACACTAAGATCTCCAAAGTTGGAAAAATCTGAGTGAATTGGCTTCATAGAATAGCATAGAATTTGGAGAAGTGATATCACTGGTGAAGGCTCCGTTTTATCACCTATTTATCACTCCTTACTGCATCTACCCCATTATGTTTCCGGTGCAGCAGTGTCTGGAGTAAGAGCATACCATTTCTATGGCATAAAAGGTGAGATTTACAAGGACGTTTAATTCTCTTTAACAAACTAAAATGGTAATCAGTCCTGATAGTACATACATTCACTTCTCCACATAAATGCTAGCATGGTAATCAGTCTTAATAGTACTTATGTGCACTTCTTCACATAAATGCTAGCATGAATAGAGCACACTACTTTGCACTGTTATCATCAATAATATCATCTTATACAACTAATTTTTTTCTTCATTTTAATAGATCATCTATTGATTAGAAGCATACATATGAAACTAAATCTTCTTGAATGTTAATTACAGGTATTAAGACCCTCCTGTGGCCTTCAGGTATTTACTCTGATTAGGCAATGTGTGATGACAACCAGACTCAAGTCACAGAGATTCTTCTCCTGGGATTCCAAGGTTTCATCAGCTTCAAAATTCCACTCTTTACAGTCTTCCTATTAATCTACATTGTGATACTAACTGGAAACTTTCTTATTATCTGTTTAGTGACAACTAGTGAACATCTTAAAACTCCAATGTTCTACTTTCTCAAACATTTAGGTTTTGCTGATATCCTTGTCACCACTAGTATTGTTCCAGTGATGCTAGATATCATATTACATGATGGAATTACAATTTCTCTAGATGCCTGTATAGCCCAACTATATTTTTTTAGTGTTTCTGGAGTTGTGCAATGCTGTCTTCTTGCAGTGATGTCGTATGACAGATATCTGGCCATCTGCAATCCTTTGCATTACATGTCCATTATGGAGCCCAGTGTTTGCTTAAAACTAGTTATTGGGTCTTGGTTGTTAATATTTATTCTAGCATCCAGTGAAATGATTATGGTGAGCCAGCTACACTTCTGTGGTCTCAATTACATTGACCATTTCTTCTGTGATTTTGGTCCACTTGTGGCACTGTCTATTTCAGACACCTCAGTATTGAACTTGCAAGACTTTATATTATCCATGGCCGTGATTTTTGTGCCATTTGTTTTAATCATTATATCCTATGTCTGTATCTTCATCATGATTCTCAGGTTCCCGTCAGATATTGGAAGAAAGAAGTTTTTCTCCACCTGCAGCGCTCACCTTACAGTTGTGTGCACATATTATGGAACATTGATTATAGTTTACATGGGTTCATACATTGAACAGTCTTTTAACATAAACAAGCTTCTATCTCTGTGTTACATTGTGATTACACCATTTATGAATCCCATCATTTACAGCTTGAGGAATAAGGAGATCAGAGGAGCTCTGAAGAAATACATTAAGAAGATTAGATGGACAGTAAATTATAATTTATGATATGTAACACAGAAATAATGAATTAAATAAAAAAATCATAACTTGAGTCACTTTAATTATAAATCAATTTGTTTAATTATAATTACTAAAACACTGCTTGCCATTTAAGATGTTCTCTCTCCATATACAGATGAAACAAAGCTTATCAGCTTGTGATTGCTGTCAGTAGTTCCTTATAATACATGTAACTGAGATCTTGTAGTTATACTACCATTCACAATTTTGGGGTCACTTAGAAACGTTCTTGTTTCTGTTATGGGAGCAGCTTCACAGTATGGTATGTAAGCAGTACCCATCACACCAATCCAAATTGTGGGAAGTGCTTCAGGAAGCATGGGGTGAACTCTCTTCACATTGCCTCAACAAATGCTAAAGAATGGCAAAGAACTGCAAGGCTGTAATTGCTGCAAATGGAGGATTCTTTGACAAAAGCAAAGTTTGAAGGACACAATTACATATTACTTCTATGTGTACTAACCATTCCACTATTCATATAGAATTCCTCTTGTCCCTGCAACCATGCCCAGCACCCTCATCATACCATACTAATACACCATGGACTTCTGCATACATGTGCACTCCCTTCTGAATGCTGGTGGAGAGTATTAAAAACAAGCTCACCCTCCCCCAGTAATTATAGCAACAGACGCACCCTCTCACTATATGCTCACAGAAAACAAAACACCAAATTTTTATGCATTCTATTACTTGCTTTGGCAAATGACATAGAAACCAACCCTGGCCCTCAAATAGCAATAAATGGCAACCTCCCCTTTAAAAAGGGTCTGTCTTTTGTGCACTGCAACATACGCAGTATACTGACCAAAATGGATGAACTAAAAGCATGGTGTTATGCATACAAACCTAAAATTCTTATTCTTACTGAATCCTGGTTATCCCCAAAAATACCTGATACTGCTGTTGCCATAGATGGATACTCATGCTTTCGAAAAGACCGTGCAAAGCGAGGAGGAGGGGTAATCATATACATACAGGAATCAGTAAACTTTACACTTCTAAATGACTCTAATAACTCTGATTCCTATGAATACATTGCTGGCAAAATTTGTCTTCCATATTCAAAACAAATCATAATTGTAGGCATCTACAGACCACCAAATACCCCAGCACATACCCTTTCAGACATAGCGCAACACCTAAAGGAGATTGCCACTCAAAACAAGAAAAGCGAGCTGGTGGTTCTTGGAGACTTTAATATAAATTGGCTAGACTCCAGGAATGAAAAATTTTGTTCATTGTTTAAAACATTGAATTTATCACAACTAATCTCCTCCCCTACTCGCATAAATCCTAAAACATCCAACCATACTCTGCTAGACTGGATCCTTTCATCCTGCACAAGCAGAATCCAAGACTCAGGTGTACTAGCAAATGTGTTTAGCGATCACTCCATAGTTTACTGTGTCCGCAAAATAAAACCAGTCAAGTCATGTTCCAAAGTCATACTCACAAGATCATTTAGAAATTTTAATCTTCAGTCCTTCCTAAATGACTTAAGAAATTGCTCATGGCAGAGAATACAGCTAATACCAGACCTAGACTCAGCGATAGAATTCTTTAACTCTGAATTTTTACAGGTCTGTAATACACATGCCCCACTAAGAAAGATCAGGGTTAGGGGGGCACATCTACCCTGGGTCTCAGCTGACTTGATTCAATGATACAGTCTCAGAGATGCCTTACGGACAAAATTTAAACAAACCGGCTCCACTTATGATCACACTGCATACAGACAATTAAGGAATACATGTACAAAACAAACAAAATTAGCAAAAGCACAATATTTTACTGACAACTTAAACAGTAACATTTCAAAGCCAGCCAACTTTTGGAAGGTTATTAAAAACCTTTATAACCCTCCTAATCATACTCACCCATCAACTATAATCATAGATAATGAAACAATACAATGCCCCACAGCCATAGCCAATGCATTTAACAGCTACTTTATTGGATGTGCCACCACCCTGATTACACAAAACAAAGATAACTCAGAAGTTCAGCCATCTACAGAACATTCACTGACACCTGTTGCCCGGCCCAGTTCTGAATATGAATTCAATTTCATGCCAGTAAATGAAAGCGAAATATATGATCACCTCCTCAATCCAAAAATGAAATGCCAATCTAGCCCTGACAAACTACCAACAATGCTATTAAAGCTCAGTGCTATGGTAATGGCCAAACCGATTGCTTCTTTAATTAATACCTCTTTGGCAACAGGGTACATGCCCAAATCTTGGAAGGTGGCTAGAGTTGTGCCTATCCACAAAAGTGGGGATAAAAGTGTAGTATCAAACTACAGACCAATATCCCTACTCCCCACTTTATCCAAAATCCTAGAGAAATGTGTACATGTGCAACTAAATAAATATTACCAACAGACTAGTTTTTTCACCCCTCTTCAATCAGGCTTTCGACCAAATCACTCAACAGTCACGGCCCTCCTAAAAGTAACCAACGATATCCAGACGGGCATGGAAAATGGTGACCTCACAGGAGCCATTTTCCTAGATTTTGCCAAGACCTTTGACACAGTAGACCATAATATTCTTATAAATAAACTCCAAAGATCAGGTATGGGTAATAATTCTCTAAACTGGTTCCGATCCTATTTATCAGACAGAATGCAGTATGTGTCAGTTGCTGGCAATGACTCCCTTCCTCTCAAAGTAACAAGTGGAGTTCCTCAAGGCTCCATTCTTGGCCCGCTTCTGTTTTCTCTTTTTATAAATGATCTTCCCAAGGTTTGCAAATCATCTTCAGTACACATGTATGCAGACG
Organism: Rhinophrynus dorsalis; assembly: GCA_037306005.1. Taxonomy (NCBI): domain Eukaryota; kingdom Metazoa; phylum Chordata; class Amphibia; order Anura; family Rhinophrynidae; genus Rhinophrynus; species Rhinophrynus dorsalis. Next base: position 552,680,428 of record CM074721.1, read on the forward strand.
ACACCATTCTCTATACTAAAAACTCAAACATATCACACCTTGAGGCCATATTACAACATGATTTCTGCGAGGTTGAAAGATGGATAGCAAGGAACAAACTGTTCTTAAACACAGACAAAACTGTCACAATGATATTTGGCACAAAACACAAACTGCGTAATCTCGGCAATACTCCCATATCCATTGTAACGGAGTCTAATCGTAATTTGGCCCCAGTGGACTCCTACAAATATCTTGTTATGTGGCTTGACCCCAACCTCACTTTTGGACATCATATTGACAAGTTAACTTCCAAGCTTTATCCCAAAATCAGTGCTCTTTTTAGACACAAATCATGTTTAAGTCCCCTGGTTAGAAAACATATTGTGCACATGGGCGTCCGCAGGGGGGGGCAAGGGGGGGCACTTGCCCCCCCCTGGATTTTAATCTCGCTCCTTTGGCTGCCAGCGGCGATCACATCTCCTCTCCCCTCCGCGATGCGACGCCCGTCACGCACAGTTGGCAGCCAATGAGAGAGGGGAATCCACCTCTCCTCTCTCATTGGATGCAGTGCGGTGTGCACTGCAGCCAATAAGAGAGGAGAGTTGGATACCCCTCTCTCACTGGCTGCCAACTGTGCGTGACGGGCGTCGCATCGCGGAGGGGAGAGGAGATGTGATCGCCGCTGGCAGCAGAAGGAGCGGTGCTGCAGAGGGCAAATTAGAAGCTGATGTGGGCAATGTGAGAGCGAGCTGATGAGGCAAGTTGAAGCTGGAGGCAATGTGAGGGCAAGTTGGAGCTGATGGAGCAATGTGAAGGCAAGTTGGAACTGATGGGGGCAAGTTAGAGCTGATGGGGGCAAGTTGGAGCAAGTTGCAGCTGATGTGTGCAAGTTGGAGCTGATGGGTGCAAGTTGGAGCTGATGGGGGCAATGTGAGGGCAAGTTGGAGCTGATGGGGCAAGTTGGAGCAAGTTGAAGCTGATGGGGTCAAGTTGGAGATGAAGGGAGCAATGTGAGGGCAAGTTGGAACTGATGGGGGCAAGTTAGAGCTGATGGGGGCAAGTTGGAGCAAGTTGAAGCTGATGGGTGCAAGTTGGAGCTGATGGGTGCAAGTTGGAGCTGATGGGGGCAATGTGAGGGCAAGTTGGAGCTGATGGGGCAATGTGAGGGCAAGTTGGAGCTGATGGAGCAATGTGAGGGCAAGTTGGAGCTGATGGGGCAAGTTGGAGCAAGTTGAAGCTGATGGGGGCAAGTTGGAGCTGAAGGGGGCAATGTGAGGGCAAGTTGGAACTGATGGGGGCAAGTTGGAACTGATGGGTGCAAGTTGAAGCTGATGGGTGCAAGTTGGAGCTGATGGGGGCAATGTGAGGGCAAGTTGGAACTGATGGGGGCAAGTTGGAACTGATGGGGGCAAGTTGAAGCTGATGGGTGCAAGTTGGAGCTGATGGGGGCAATGTGAGGGCAAGTTGGAACTGATGGGAGCAAGTTGAAGCTGATGGGGTCAAGTTGGAGATGAAGGGAGCAATGTGAGGGCAAGTTGGAACTGATGGGGGCAAGTTAGAGCTGATGGGGGCAAGTTGGAGCAAGTTGGAGCTGATGGGTGCAAGTTGGAGCTGATGGGGGCAATGTGAGGGCAAGTTGGAGCTGATGGGGCAATGTGAGGGCAAGTTGGAGCTGATGGAGCAATGTGAGGGCAAGTTGGAGCTGATGGGGCAAGTTGGAGTTGATGGGGGCAAGTTGGAGCTGAAGGGGACAATGTGAGGGCAAGTTGGAACTGATGGGGGCAGGTTGGAACTGATGGGGGCAAGTTAGAGCTCATGGGGGCAAGTTGAAGCTGATGGGTGCAAGTTGGAGCTGATGGGGGCAATGTGAGGGCAAGTTGGAACTGATGGGGGCAAGTTGGAACTGATGGGGGCAAGTTGGAACTGATGGGGGCAAGTTGAAGCTGATGGGTGCAAGTTGGAGCTGATGGGGGCAATGTGAGGGCAAGTTGGAACTGATGGGGGCAAGTTGAAGCTGATGGGGGCAAGTTGAAGCTGATGGGTGCAAGTTGAAGCTGATGGGTGCAAGTTGGAGCTGATGGGGGCAAGTTGAAGCTGATGGGTGCAAGTTGGAGCTGATGGGTGCAAGTTGGAGCTGATGGGGGCAATGTGAGGGCAAGTTGGAGCTGATGGGGGCAATGTGAGGGCAAGTTGGAGCTGATGGGGCAATGTGAGGGGAAGTTGGAGCTGAAGAATTAATTAAAGTTATTGCGGGGTGGTAGTTCCCCTTTAAGCTTTTGTATTAGGTTTCTCTACCCTTTGCATGCCTGAGCTTTATGTGATGATTATCCCCCTCCCCTTCATGACATTGTGAAAAAAGGACAGAATATGGATGTTATTAAAATTATGCCCCCCCCTGGAAAAATTTCTGCGGACGCCCATGATTGTGCAACAGATGTTGCTGCCTGTCATAGACTATGGTGATGTAGTTTATGCTCCAGCACCAGAAATCCATCTTAGTAAACTTGACACCCTGTATAATTCTATATGCCGCTTTAGCCTTCAATGTAATTACACTACTCATCGCTGTGATATGTTAAAAGAACTAAATTGGTTAACACTCAAATCTAGACATGCCCTTCACCTTTCTTGCTTAGTACACAACCACTTCTCTGGAAAACTACCAGACTACCTGAGCAGTATGCTCACTCCTGCTCTACATACTAAGTATAACCTCCGCTCCACCGCAAACAACTCGCTACGTATACCACAATACAAGAAAGAAGCAGGAAGAGCCGCCTTCTCCTACAGAGCGCCAATGGCCTGGAACTATCTGCCTGAAATAACCAGATCTGCTCCCAGTCTAAAATCCTTAAAAGTAAATGCTTCTCTATATCTAAAAACAGAGTGTAACTGTTTATAATTCTAAAATTTCCATATGAATATTTGTATGTATATTTAATAACATGTAATATATAGTGTTTCTCAATTTGTATAAATAAGCAACCCTCTACTGTAAACTGTCCAGGACATACTTGAAAACGAGAGAAATCTCAATGTATTCTTCCTGGTAAAACATTTTCTAAATAAATAATTATTATTTAAATTAAAAACCATTATTTCTAAACTTGTCAGCAACCTGACTGTTTTTCCTATTCATTCTGCAACTCATTTGATGGAAAACAAGGATATTTCTTAGTGACCCCAATCTTTTGAACGGTAGTGTATGAAAAAATGCACTTGAAAAGCAAATTTTCACATTATGCATGTATCTCTATAGCTCACACAAACAATTAATATGCATAGAAGAAGACAGAATGAGAGTTTTCTTAGTTCAAAACAGTAAAGAGTGGGATAGAGATATGAAGATTGAAACCAATATCATCATCACTACTATTATGGTCATATGAGTCTAAATCTCATTTATCACAGGAAGATCATAAAAATGGTGCATCCACTCTGCACATTAGTAGTGTTGATAGGAGTATCAGTGACAGTTGTATGGGGCAGGAAGTGGTGGACATAGTTCCTAGTTGTAGCTCCCCCCACCCTGAAATCATAGGTGAGGAATTATTTTTCATTTGGGACTGTACATCTGTCTTCAGTTGCAATTTTCACACAATATGACAAGTTTGTGAAGAGAGAGAAGGAGGGATCACATTTTGGCACATCTCTGCAAATCTTCCCTAATAAAGAACATGCAGTATAACAGCACTAGATGTATGTTAGACATTTTGAACACCACAAGCACAAAGAAAAAAAATCATGTGCTGCTGTCACAAAAAACACTGTGATCCAAAACTGAACACAAAGGTGTGTGAGGCAAGTGCAACCCCCCACTATAAGCCAGGATAATATCACTGTTGTTCACCCCGGTGCCCTCAGGGTCCTTCTCTACACTGCAGATTTTGCCAGTAGTACCAGCAGCAGACAGAAAATCTGCATATGTGAGGATCTAGTAACGTCTCCAGACATAGCACATTGTATGGTGAGAGGACCACACATGTCAGTGATGTGGAAACAAATAGAATTCTGGGACAAGGGAGAATGTGATGACCTTTTACCCTTACAATATATCACACTTATAGTAGGGAGGGTAAATTATTTGTATTGAGTATTATGACCATTTGGACTTGGCCACATTGACTGGCATCATCTGATTTCTTGGGTAATGGTTTAACATTGTCAACAAAAACTTCAAGTTGGTGGTTATGTTGTGTCTGCAAACAAGCCAAGTGTGATCCCTGTCCTTCCCCTCTTTCATAACACATCTACACACTGTGCACTTTGCAGTTGTAGATAAATGATCATTCCTTTCCTGCTCCAAAGAAAAATATTGCAACTACCCTGATTTTAGAGGAGGTGGAGAGGAGAAGTATTATGGTGACTGGAATTCGATTTAACTGGTGGTGGCTTTTTGTGGTGCTGTTGAATCTGACTCAGTACTGGGGCTAGTAAAAAGCATCGCCACTACATGTCCCATGTCACTGCTACTGCTATATCCACCACCCAGTCTGTGGGGTGATGATCCAAGTCCCACTCACACCGCCATTACTATTGTCCTGTGCATGGTGGATAATCATATGACATTTTATGATCAGATGATTCAACAACAGGCACAAAATTAGCAAACACCATTATGCCACTGGTGTGTGAGTGGTTGGCATTAGAGATAGGTGAAATGTCCTGCCTCAAAATTAAAACAAGGGAAACTGGCACTTCCTGCTGAATTGGAAATTTCCTGCAAAAGGGCAAATTTTCTACTTTTTATGATCTAAGTATTGCACTAAAGTCAATGGTACAGCTAAATTTTATTCCAACACTACGAGTATTACCATTGTGCTAGTATAAAAGGGTATCAATGTCCCATAGGTTTTCAGTCTGTACTTGGGAATTAGAAATAAATTAGTATACTGTGATTTCTAGTGATCTTATCCACAAAAAACAAATAAAATACACTTTTTTTTAAAGGTGTTAGAGTGCTGTTGGAAATATACACTACCAGTTGTTTTCTGGGTGTGAGTGTGAAGAAAGTAGAGTTAATCACCTACAAAACATGTATGTTAGAGTAAGTGATAAGCCAGCCAGTCTGAAACTAATTGACTCATCATTGACAGGTACCAGATACCAACACATCTGACTAATGCGGCAATCAAGACAAATCTATACAAGGGAACCAACTTGATACACTGTGTGTACCATCCATAACACAGCCACACTCCAATACATCCACAAGAACTAAAGAGACAAGGAAGGGAAGGATATACTGAGGTGCGGTACTGCACTGGTGTACCAATGATGCCTGAGTACTGTATTATTGTACTATGAGCTTTACAGACAGTGTTTTCTGAAGTCAAGTCAACTCTGTTCTGTAGAATACTGTAAAATACCACTGCAGTAATTCTTGTGAGAGAAAAATAATTGTGACACTATCCAGTAGTGTAGAGACAGAGATGGGGGAGTGAGTTGCTTGCAAGTGTAGTGAGTGTGGGCGTGTGGGTGTTAGTGACTTGTATACAGTGACTATGACAGAAAGGAACAACCTTCCAACATGAAACAACTGATGGTGAGGAGTGCCCTGAATAATAATACAAAAAATGGCACATTTCCCTACCTGCAAAAGAGATGTGAAACCTGTGCACACATTTACACCACTGACAAGATACCAATCCCAAACACTCAGTTACACTATAAGATCAATGGTACCTTCACCTGTAAATCATCCAATGTAATATACCTCATCATGTGTGCACAATGTCCAACAGCTCTTTATGTGGGTGAAACTGCACAGCCATTACATAAGAGGTTTAATTCCCACAGATACAGAGTTACCAACAAAAAGACAGAGACACCAGTGGGAGAACATTTTTGCCAAAATGGACACAGTGTCAGAGACATCAAATTAACTGTATTATTGGGACTGTTTCACACTCAGAGAGAGAGAAAAATATGGGAGGTAAAATTAATGATCCTATTTGGAGCTTTGAATTTTGGTTTGAATAAAGACAGAGAATTCCTGACACATTATCACTTTAGATTAACCTTTATGACAGCCCCCTGGGATCGTAAATACCTTGGACCACTAAGAGGAAGAATGCAATTTACAGCATTCTCCTCTACCATTGACTGATCAATGAACCAGAGTCTGAACTAAACATCCTTATCTGATTTCCATTCTAAACAATGCAATGTTATATACAAAAAGAAAGACAAGACAGGAAACCCTGTAGTATTAGCACACTATATAGGTAGGTCTATCTCTAGAAAAGAGCTTAAAGGCAAAAAAGGGGAAAGGAGCAGTAGGGGAAGTATACATAAAAAATTCTATACTTCCAAAATGAGAGATATCTCCTCTAATCATGGAGTACAGGAAATCACTCCTCCCTAATATCTAAGTGGAGCTCAATAGGTAAGGATAGTGTGTGTGATACAGATGTAGTAGTATTCGGCAGACACATTAAATAACAAGACTTATAGTCTATAGAACCTCACAGGACACACGATAAGGAAAGTATCCAGCGTTATTGTTATTTTAAGACATGCAAGCCTAATAAATGAGCTGCATGTCAAGGAAAATAGTGATATAGAATTGATACATAGTATTTTCTTTATAACTTTTAGACATGCAAGCCAAAGAAATGAGCTGCGTATCAGGGAATGTGTGTAACACAGATGTAGTAGTATTAGAGGACCAGTGATATAGCCGTTTATGATATTTGAAATGACAATAGTTTTAGGACTATACAGCTGAGATCACAGGATAGTAGCGTGCAGTATTCAGGGCCGGCCCTTACTTTTGTCCTGGTGGGGCCATGGACCCAGGCGGCACTTTGACAGGGGCGGCAATTTTCCGCCCCAAGGCATGCTATTTTTTGCATGGCGTCTCCCCACTGATCGCACTGATGACAGCTGGGACCGCGTCACATGAGAAGACGCTGCGTAGAGTATGCCGGGGATTTTTTTCCTCTGTTCAGAGGCCAGTGCAATTTTAAAAATGGTGCCCAGACTGATGAAGAAAATCCCAGCATGCACCATGCAGTGTCTAGGCATGTGACACGGTCCCGGCTGTCATCAGTGCGGAGCAGTGGGAAGATTGAGTAAAAAGCAGGAGAAGAGAAAGCCAGGGAGAAGAGAGACAGCGAAGGAGAAGAGAAACAGGCAAGGGGGGAAGAGGCACAAGGGGTCGAAAGAGGGGAGAAAAGAGGCACAAGGAGTGAAAAGAGGGGAAAAAAAGGCACAAGGGGTGAAAAGAGGGGGGGAGAGGTGCAAGGGGTAAAAGTAAGGGGGAGAAACAGGTGCAAGGGGTATAAACAAAAAACATGACAGTTCTATGTGGTTTTTAGGGGCAGGAGAGGGGTTAATATAATTAAGGATGTGGCATGTTTTGGTGGGTGTGGTTTTGGTGTGTGGAGGGGGGGGCAGCATTTCATCCTTGGACCCAGGCATCACAATGTCTTGGGCCGGCCTTGGCAGTATTACTACTTATAAGTGTTGTGTATATGTGAGTCTGTATACACACTGAGAGATAACATCTTAATAAGAGTTTTGAGACATGCAAGCCTATGAAATGAGCTGCATGCCAGGGAATATAAAACCACAGAACCGACAATAGTATGCTATATAGAGTTCTTAGAGGTGCAAGTCTATTTAATTAGCCGCTTGTTTTAGAACGAATAGGACAGCAGGGCATCTGCAGTAGGTTTTAAAGGAGAATTATACTAGGCAGACAAAGACTGTTTCTCCAGCTATTTAACATAACAGGGTGCCCACAGTACCCATTATATTGTTAATTATTGTTTCTATATAAATTCATCATATTGAATAGACGTTTTGCCTTAATCTAAGTCTTGATACATGCTATTGATGTAATACAAGACACGCCCATCTCGGCTGTTACTTTTGTTTAGTGTTTTTAAAGGACCCTTTACCTTTAGGGTCTCTCTATTTATTGTTTGTATGTTTATATGTTTAATAAAAAAATATATATATATATATTTGTATCTATATTACTATCCTTACCTACTGAGCTCCACTTAGGAATTAGGGAGGAATGATTTCCTGTACTCCATGATTAGAGGAGATATCTCTCATTTTGGAAGTATAGAATATTTTTATGTATACTTCCCCTACTCCTCCTTTCCCCTTTTTTGCCTTTAAGCTCTTTTCTAGAGATAGACCTACCTATATAGTGTGCTAATACTACAGGGTTTCCTGTCTTGTCTTTCTTTTTGTATATTGAGTTAATTTTCCCTGTAGCACCTTGTTGGTGACTATCTTTTTAGACTATAGAGCAGGACTATTTTAGTCTGTGTGCGTGGTTACTTCAGTTTCTTTAAACAATGCAATGTGTACTTGTATATAAGAGAGATGTTTTCATATTTATCGTATAACGTGTCTGAGGAAGAGACCTGAGATGTCTTGAAAGCCAGGGCCGGATTTGCCATAAGGCAGAGTAGGAAACTGCCTACAGGTGCACCCCTCAGAGGGGCGTCTGTGTCACGGTTTGTTTTGACTCTCAGACACAGAGTAAGTTAAAAATCAAACTTTATTGAAAAGTTTAATGGGAGCCCTCACAGGTTCAGTACATACACATATATCACATATACAAAATGGGTTCAAACAGTAGTTAGCAAGCTACAGCAAAGTAGGCTTTACCGGCCTTACCAATATACCGGGCAAGGCAGCCTGGGGGGTAGCACGATATACTGAGAGTGGCTTTACCGGCCTTACCAATATACTGGGCAAGGTAGCCAGGAGGTGACTCAAAGCATGGAATGTGGCTCTACTGGCCTTGCCAATATTCCGGGCAAGGCAGCCAAAGATGGAGGGCAGCTCCACTAATGCTAGATGGTTGGACAGCAGCTACAGATGGAAGGTGGAGCAAACCAGTATCACAGCCAGGGATCCCAAAACTAGTGCGCTAAAGGAGGCAGCCACAACCGGTAGACAAGGGGTTAACGAGTACTGTCATTGACAACAATATAGCCCAACCGGTATATGCAGCGGGATAAGCAACCATGAATTGAGAGTCAATCAGTACTGCATACTGAAGCAACGTAACGCCCAACCAGATCTATACAGCGGAGTCAGCAAGCGGTATATGTAGAGTAAACCAGTACCGCGTACTGGAGCAACGTAACGCCCTACCGGTTCTATACAGCGGAGTCAGCAAGCGGTATATGTAGAGTAAACCAGTACAACGTACTGGAGCAACGTAACGCACCACCGGTTTTATACAGTGGAATCAGCAACCGGTATGTGGAGTAAACCAGTACCGCGTACTGGAGCAACTAAACGCAGGACTGCCAACCAGGACAGGAACAGAAGCAGGAACAACGCCAGCACCGGATCAGGAATGGAAGCAGGAACAACGCCAGCACCGGATCAGGAACGGAAGCAGGAACAAACGGCAGCACCGGATCAGGAGCAGCAGGAGGAACAACAGCCAACCGGATCTGGAACAGAGGCAGGAACCAGGCAGCAGCAGCACTGACAGTGGAAAACCTCTGACACTGGTAGCAGATCAACAGGCCCAAGGATACAGGTAAGACAGGTGACTGCTGACGCAGAGACACCACGAAAGGGCAACCAAAGGGTGCCTCAGCCCAGTTTAAATAGGCAGCACTAGGCGGGCAATAGACAGGCAGCCAATGGAGAATACCCACACCTGACTGACAGCAAGGGCGAGCAATCACGGGCACCGTGATAGCCTGTCAGTGAAATAATTTTTTTTTTTAAATATTTTTATGCACAGTGGCAAAAGTAACCAGCCGCATAGTAAGATCTGTGTTGCTCCCTAGTCGGCTCTTTAGTAATGCAGAACGCTGGAAGATGACATCATCTCCCAGCGCGCTGCATTATTGAAAAGAAGACCTAAGTGGGAGCAAAAGCATACATTCTGCGTAAAAGGAGGCACAGACTTTTCCTGCCGCTGGACCACCAGGGAGGTAGGAAACGGATACTGAGGGGGGCAATGTGAAGATGATGGGGGCAATATGAGGTCATGTTGGAGCTGATGGGGGCAAGTTGGAGCTGATGGTGGCAATGTGGAGAAGATGGCAGCAATGTGGAAGCAAGTTGGAGCTGATGCGGCAAGTTGGAGCTGATGGGGGCAATGTGAGGGCAATATGGTTATGTGAGGGGTAATGTGGAGATTTGGAGTGTTGTGTAGGTGTCCAGTGGAGATGGCCAATGGGGGGGACACTTCAGATTTCTGTGCCTACGGGCTCCTGAGATGTAAATCCGGCCCTGTTGAAAGCTTGCATTCTAAATCTGTTTAGTTAGCCAATAACGATATCAACAACTATATTTGCCTCCTGTATTACCTGGAGTACAACGACTTTCGGATTAGAAGGAACACCAGAAGAACATAAAAGGGGCCACAACTTGTAGCAACATAAGGACTACTAAAAGTGGAAGGCACTGGGGGATATTTTAGTAAAAGGACATGACAAGAGTCAAGGGGCTCGATTTAAAGGCAGCCGTTAACCAAAAAAAACACTAACGGGTGCGTTAAGTGTCATGTTGCAATTCAAAGATCCGTCTAAACAACAGCTAACGGCAGTTGCACAATTCCTACGGCCGCTACACTTACGTGCATTCAGACGCATGGAACAACATGGAACAACATACCCCAGAGCTATTCAAAGGCTTGCGGTACTGATAACGGCTGAAAAAAAGACACACCTAACGGCTAAAAGTTAAGACCCACTTCTCACACACGTTAGACACTTAACGGCCAAAACTAAACACCCGTTACAGAGGAAAACACACAAAAGGCTTACCGCACAACCATGTAAATGGGAAAATTAACCCGTGCAATGCCAAAACAACACAAAAACATGCACACACAACACAAATCACTACACACAAAACAACAACCAACACCACAGGAACAATGACACACAAAAAAACAACAACACAACATGGCACGGAACAATGGGGGTCATCACACAAAGCGGACCCTGCAAATACAAGCTCACCTGGGCAACATCAACACGCGACCTGCACCCCACAACTGCACGCCCGCAAATGGCACACACAGAACAAGCACAACACACCACATCTTATAACACACACACACACCTGCAAACACTTACCTGGACACAAACAACTCACCATTGGTCAGCACTCACCTCATCACTAGTGTTGAGCGAGCATGCTCGGCCGATGCTCGGATCGGCTCGAGCATCGCTCTGCTCGGCACATGGCGGTACTCGTACGAGTACCGCATGTGCTCGCCCGCCATGTTCGGGTCTCCTCCCCGCACGTTTTGCGCCTGCTGCGCAGCCAATAAACGTGCAGGGAGGCTCTGACATCGGTGTAATGCCAGCAGCCATGTTGGCTGCTGGCATTACACTGATTGGCTGGCCAGAACCCGTGGTCAGGTGCTGTATAGCACCTGACCATCGAGTTCGGCTCAGTCTGAGCCAGGGAGAGCTGAGGATAGGAAGGGAAAGGCAGTGTAGGGAGGAAAAAAACAAAAATTGTGAAAAAAAAAGAACCAAAAGTCCTTTTTAGGACTACTGTGTGTGGGGGCAGCAGGTTATTTGGTGTGGGGGGAAAAAAACAAAAAAAAAAAAAAAAAATATATATATATTCTGTTTAGTGTGCAAAGTTGCAGATTAGAGCACATTCTGTTTAGTGTGCACAGTTGCAGATTAGAGCACATTCTGTTTAGTGTGCAAAGTTGCAGATTAGAGCACATTCTGTTTAGTGTGCAAAGTTGCAGATTAGAGCACATTCTGTTTAGTGTGCAAAGTTGCAGATTAGAGCACATTCTGTTAAGTCTTCAAACTAAAATATCAAAGTCACGTATTCCATTCAGTGTGCGTCGCCGCAGTTTAGCAGCACATTCTGAGTACTGTGCAGAGTTGCAGAATAGGAAGAAATACTGTTAAGTCTTCAAACTAAAATATCAAAGTCACATATTCCATTCAGTGTGCTTCGCCGCAGTTTAGCAGCACATTCTGTGTACTGTGCAGAGTTGCAGAATAGGAAGAAATACTGTTAAGTCTTCAAACTAAAATATCAAAGTCACATATTCCATTCAGTGTGCTTAGCCGCAGTTTAGCAGCACATTCTGTGTACTGTGCAGAGTTGCAGAATAGGAAGAAATACTGTTAAGTCTTCAAACTAAAATTTCAAAGTCACATATTCCATTCAGTGTGCTTCGCCGCAGTTTAGCAGCACATTCTGTGTACTGTGCAGAGTTGCAGAATAGGAAGAAATACTGTTAAGTCTTCAAACTAAAATTTCAAAGTCACATATTCCATTCAGTGTGCTTCGCCGCAGTTTAGCAGCACATTCTGTGTACTGTGCAGAGTTGCAGAATAGGAAGAAATACTGTTAAGTCTTCAAACTAAAATATCAAAGTCACATATTCCATTCAGTGTGCTTCGCCGCAGTGTAGCAGCACATTCTGTGTACTGTGCAGAGTTGCAGAATAGGAAGAAATACTGTTAAGTCTTCAAACTAAAATATCAAAGTCACATATTCCATTCAGTGTGCTTCGCCGCAGTGTAGCAGCCTATTCTGTGTACTGTGCAGAGTTGCAGAATAATAAGAAATACTGTTAAGTTTTCAAACTCAAATATTAAAGTCACATATTCCATTCAGTGTGTTTCACCGCCGTTTAGCAGCCTATTCTGTGTACTGTGCAGAGTTGCAGAATAATAAGAAATACTGTTAAGTTTTCAAACTCAAATATTAAAGTCACATATTCCATTCAGTGTGTTTCACCGCCGTTTAGCAGCCTATTCTGTGTACTCTGTACAGTTGCAGAATAATAAGAAATACTGTTAAGTTTTCAAACTCAAATATTAAAGTCACATATTCCATTCAGTGTCTTTCACCGCCGTTTAACAGCCTATTCTGTGTACTCTGTACAGTTGCAGAATTATAAGAAATACTGTTAAGTTTTCAAACTCAAATATTAAAGTCACATATTCCATTCAGTGTGTTTCAACGCCGTTTAACAGCCTATTCTGTGTACTCTGCAGAGTTGCAGAATTATAAGAAATACTGTTAAGTTTTCAAACTCAAATATTAAAGTCACATATTCCATTCAGTGTCTTTCACCGCCGTTTAACAGCCTATTCTGTGTACTCTGTACAGTTCCAGAATTATAAGAAATACTGTTAAGTTTTCAAACTCAAATATTAAAGTCACATATTCCATTCAGTGTGTTTCAACGCCGTTTAACAGCCTATTCTGTGTACTCTGCACAGTTGCAGAATAGGAAGAAATACTGTTAAGTTTTCAAACTCAAATATTAAAGTCACTTATTCCATTCAGTGTGTGTCACCGCAGTTTAGCAGCCTATTCTGTGTACTCTGCACAGTTGCAGAATAGGAAGAAATACTGTTAAGTTTTCAAACTCAAATATTAAAGTCACATTTTCCATTCAGTGTGTGTCACCGCAGTTTAGCAGCCTATTCTGTGTACTCTGCACAGTTGCAGAATAGTAAGAAATACTGTTAAGTTTTCAAACTCAAATATTAAAGTCACATATTCCATTCTGTGTTCGTCACCGCAGTTTAGCAGCCTATTCTGTGTACTCTGCAGAGTTGCAGAATTATAAGAAATACTGTTAAGTTTTCAAACTCAAATATTAAAGTCACATATTCCATTCAGTGTCTTTCACCGCCGTTTAACAGCCTATTCTGTGTACTCTGTACAGTTGCAGAATTATAAGAAATACTGTTAAGTTTTCAAACTCAAATATTAAAGTCACATATTCCATTCAGTGTGTTTCAACGCCGTTTAACAGCCTATTCTGTGTACTCTGCAGAGTTGCAGAATTATAAGAAATACTGTTAAGTTTTCAAACTCAAATATTAAAGTCACATATTCCATTCAGTGTCTTTCACCGCCGTTTAACAGCCTATTCTGTGTACTCTGTACATTTGCAGAATTATAAGAAATACTGTTAAGTTTTCAAACTCAAATATTAAAGTCACATATTCCATTCAGTGTCTTTCACCGCCGTTTAACAGCCTATTCTGTGTACTCTGTACAGTTCCAGAATTATAAGAAATACTGTTAAGTTTTCAAACTCAAATATTAAAGTCACATATTCCATTCAGTGTCTTTCACCGCTGTTTAACAGCCTATTCTGTGTACTCTGTACAGTTGCAGAATTATAAGAAATACTGTTAAGTTTTCAAACTCAAATATTAAAGTCACATATTCCATTCAGTGTGTTTCAACGCCGTTTAACAGCCTATTCTGTGTACTCTGCAGAGTTGCAGAATTATAAGAAATACTGTTAAGTTTTCAAACTCAAATATTAAAGTCACATATTCCATTCAGTGTGTTTCAACGCCGTTTAACAGCCTATTCTGTGTACTCTGTACAGTTGCAGAATTATAAGAAATACTGTTAAGTTTTCAAACTCAAATATTAAAGTCACATATTCCATTCAGTGTGTTTCAACGCCGTTTAACAGCCTATTCTGTGTACTCTGCAGAGTTGCAGAATTATAAGAAATACTGTTAAGTTTTCAAACTCAAATATTAAAGTCACATATTCTGTGTAAGATGAAGAAGGCGGGTAAAAAGGGACGGGGAAGTGGACGTGATCCTGAAAGTTCAGGGCGCGGGTCAGGACGCGGAGAAACTGTGCCTGGTGCCAGAGCACAAGAAAGAAAGACATCCACCATACCTAGCTTCATGTCTGATTTCACAGGGCGTCGCAGGACATCACTCTCGAGGTCCGACCAGTGCGAACAGGTGGTCGGTTGGATGACAGCTGATACTGCTTCCAGTCGGTTAAGCACCACCCTGTCTTCCACCAAGTCCACTCTCAGTAGCCAAGAGTCTGGTCAACATAATCCTCACTCTGATCATCCTTCCTCCCACCATACACGGTCTGGTCAAAGAAGTGATCCCACACTGGGATATAGTGATGAGCTCGTCTCATCACCAATCCTTCATTTGACCCTCTCTCCAAGCACGCTTGCAGAGGAACATGACATCTTGTGCCCTGATTCACAACCTCTAGAGGCTACCCAATCACAAGAAGATGACAGATGTGAACGGCATTTAAGGTCAAAGGAAGTAGTGGATGATGATGATGATGATGATGAGACACAGTTGCCATTAAATCAACCACTATTTCCGTCTCAAGACCTTGTTGAGGAGAATGTTATACAGTTGTCAATGACTGAGTATGTGGTGGGATCAAGACTTGAGGAGGATGATCAGAGTGAGGAAGTGGAGGAGGACTTGGTGGACGATGAGGTGACTGACCCCACCTGGGAAGGTGTAGAGCCGAGCGATGACAGCAGTCCTGAGGGTGAGCCATCTGCAGCACCGCAACAGGCTGGAAGAGGCAGTGGTGTGGCTACAGAAAGAAGGCGGACCGCACCAAACCGGCCCGCAAATGTTCCACGGAGCACCCCCTTGCGTAAATCTACCTTGCCAAAGGGTAGGTGTTCCGCGGTATGGCGTTTTTTTAAGGAAAGTGCGGACGACAAAAGAATTGTAGTTTGCAACCTGTGCCACACCAGAATGAGCCGAGGCATGAACACTAGAAACCTCACCACCACCAGCATGATCCGACACATGGCATCCAAGCACCGTAGTAAGTGGGAGGAACGCCTGGATCGCCCACCTGTGTCTGCAGGCCACACCACTGCCTCCTCTTCCCCTGTTTTCGGTGCCGGCCAATCGCCTGTCGAAGGCGCAGGCCCGCATACCTCCCGCCCTGCACCTGTACCATCTGAAGCACCATCAGCGACCACATCCACTTCCCTGTCCCAGCGCAGCGTCCAAATGTCGTTACCCCAGGCATTTGAGCGCAAGAGAAAGTACCCAGCCACCCACCCACAGGCCATAGCACTAACCTCACACCTTTCAAAATTACTGGCCATCGAAATGCTGCCATTTAGGCTTGTGGACACTGAGTCCTTCCGCAGCCTGATGGCAGCAGCTGTCCCTCGGTACGCGGTCCCCAGCCGCCACTACTTTTCCCGGTGTGCCATCCCCGCATTACACCACCATGTGTCCCGTAACATCACCCGTGCCCTGACCAACGCAGTTACTGGGAAGGTCCACTTAACGACTGACACATGGACAAGTGCTTGTGGCCAGGGACGCTACATTTCCCTGACGGCACACTGGGTGAATGTCGTGGAGGCTGGGAGCGACTCGGACCCTGGGATGGCACGGGTGCTACCCACGCCGAGGATTGCGGGCCCTACCTCCATCAGGGTTTCCACCAGCACCTACGTTATTGGCTCCTCCTCCTCCGTTTCCACCTCCGAATTCTCTACACACACCGCCACTCCCCCATCAGCCAGTAGCTGGAAGCAGTGTAGCACTGCAGTGGGGAAGCGTCAACAGGCCGTGCTGAAGCTGATCTGCCTTGGGGACAAACAGCACACGGCCTCAGAGCTGTTGCAGGGGATTAGTCACCAGACCGAGCAGTGGCTCTCGCCACTCAACCTGCAAGCAGGCATGGTTGTGTGTGATAATGGGCGTAACTTGGTGGCGGCTTTGGAGCTCGGCAAGCTCACACACGTACCATGCCTAGCGCATGTATTTAATTTAGTGGTGCAGCGATTTCTAAAAACCTACCCCAATGTGCATGATCTCTTGACCAAGGTGCGCCGCGTGTATGCACATTTCCGTAAGTCATCAACAGCTTCGGCCGGCCTGTTGAAGCTGCAGCAGCGCTTACAATTGCCAGCTCACCGGCTGCTGTGTGACGTGAGCACGCGCTGGAACTCCACCTTCCACATGTTGGCCCGGCTTTGTGAGCAGCAGAGGGCAGTAGTGGAGTACCAGCTGTTACACGGTCGTCGCCTCTCCGTTCAACTTCCTGTAATCAGAAGTGAGGAGTGGGAATGGATGTCAGACCTCTGCGAGGTTTTACGCAATTTTGAGGAATCGACACAGATGGTGAGCGGCGATAACGCTATTATCAGTGTAACCATCCCACTTCTGTGTCTACTGAAACGCTCGCTGCTCACAATTAAAACCGACGCTTTGCATGTGGAAGAGGTGGAAATGGGGGAGGAAGAGCTTACACAAGGTGATAGCCAGAGCACCCTCACTTCGTCTTCTCAGCGACAATTGGAGGAGGCGGAGGAGGAGGAGGAGGAGGAAGACACGGTTGCCTCCGCTACAGAGGGTAGCCATGGAACTTTAGTTCCATCTCTTCAGCGTGGGTGGGCAGAAGAGGAGGAAGAGGATGAGGATATTGAGAGTCAGCCTCCTGGTGAGGACAGCGAAATCTTGCCTGTTGGTACTCTGGCACACATGGCTGACTTTATGTTAGGCTGCCTTTCCCGTGACCCACGCGTTGTACGCATTTTAGACAACACGGATTACTGGGTGTTCACCCTTCTGGACCCCCGCTACAAAGAGAATTTCTCATCTCTCATTCCTCCGGTGGAGAGGACAAGCAAAATGGTGCAATACCAGAAGGTTCTTGTTGAAAAATTGCTCCAAAATTTTCCATCTGACAACGCTGGCGGCAGAGTACGTGCTACCTTGGCCAACCGAGAAGGGGAGAAAAGGGGAGCACACAGCAGTTCCGAGAAAGGCAGGGCAACACTCTCCAAGGCGTGGGACACCTTCATGACACCCCGGCAGCACCCTCACCCTGATGCGCAGCCTAGTGTCACAAGGAGGGAAAAGTTTTGGAAGATGGTGAAGGAGTACGTAGCAGACCGTGTCAGCGTCCTCAATGATCCCTCTGTGCCTTACAACTACTGGGTGTCCAAGCTGGACACGTGGTATGAACTGGCACTCTACGCCTTGGAGGTGCTGGCCTGCCCTGCCGCCAGCGTTCTGTCTGAGCGGGTATTTAGTGCTGCTGGTGGCATCATAACAGATAAGCGTATCCGCCTTTCCACCGACAATGCTGATAGGTTGACACTTATAAAAATGAACAAGGCCTGGATTTCCCCTGACTTCTCCACTCCACTGGAGGAAAGCCCCGGGGGAACATAAACTCACTTTATATATGTTATTTACAATGATGGGAATACTCTGTATTCCCATTCACCCCTTCCACCCCAAAAACGGGTATATGGTTGACTCTTAATCTTCTCATCCTCCTCCTCCTCTTCCATATGCCCCGGGATATAATTTTTATATAGGGCCAGCTCACCAGCGTGCCCTGTGCTATAATTTTTATATAGGGCCAGCTCACCAGCGGGCCCTGTGATATAATTTTTATATAGGGCCAGCTCACCAGCGGGCCCTGTTTGCCAATTTTTATATAGGCCAGCTCACCAGCGGGCCTTCTCATATAATGTTTTATTGGGTCAGCTCTCTAGCGGGCCCTCTCATATAATGTTTTATAGCGTCAGCTCACTAGCGGGCCTTCGCATATAATGTTTAGGATGGTCAGCTCTGCAGCAGACCCTCACCCATAATGTTTTAGATGGTCAGCTCAGCGCACGTTTCCATCTTAATCATGGCCTCAGTTCTGAAAATCAAGGAAATTTTTGGGAGAATTTGCCTCTGCGCACGTTTCCCTCTTAATCATGGCCTCAGTTCTGAAAATCAAGGAAATTTTTGGGATAATTTGACTCTGCGCACGTTTCCCTCTTAATCATGGCCTCACTTCCGAAAACCAAGGAAATTTTTGGGATAATTTGCAGATGATATACAAGTAAATATACAGCAAATATTGTTTGGTAACAATTTTTCGCCTAAAGTCGTTTTTATTTTCCTTTTTGTGTGTTTTATGGTCAGTCTGTAAAAATGGCGTACTACGGGCGAAAGATCGTTCCCAGCAGCGATGTTGGAGTCCAAGGTGCATCCAGACATCCTCCCTATGCTGTCCCTGAACCATTTCTGTAGTGTTTCCATCTTTTTCTGCCCTTTTCCTATGGACCAGGCACCCTCCCCTCATCAGAGCAGGGGGTGCCTGGTGTAATGCTCGAGTCCTCCCATTGACTTCAATGGGGCTCGGGTGTTCGGCCGAGCACTCGAGCCTCAGGGGGTGCTCGGTCAGAGCACCCGAACATCCGAGCATTGGGGTGCTCGCTCATCACTACTCATCACCACACCTACACAACGCCCTAGCAAGTACTTAAAGGGACAACTCAACACACTCACTTGTGGCTTGTTTTCCACTCAGGGAGGGAGAGAGAGAGATAGACAGAGAGAGAGAGAGAGAGAGAGAGAGAGAGACAGATAGATAGATAGATAGATAGATACAGATAGATAGAGACAGATAGAGAGAGCAAACAGTATGTTGGGTTACATATTGTTGCGAAGACTGCTTAGAAGGCGTGCAAGGGAGAGAGCTAGGGAACATCAGCAAACCCCAAGCACGCCTCATCAACAGCCTCCACCTGTTGCAAGTGAGGAGGCTCTGGCTCAGCAGCCACACAGGAGTCCATCCCCACCTGGAGGGCACAGGATGTATAGACGACCACCAAGGCCCAGGGTATACCGCCCAAGGGTCACACTCTTTGGAATGGCTGATGACGAGGTCATTGATCGCTACAGGTTGAGGCCTGACAGCATCATTGCCTTGTATGAGGTCATCAAGGAGCAGGTGGATCCCATCTACATCCACAACCATGCCCTAACTGGCCTGCAGAAACTACTCTGTGCCATACACTTCATGGCAAGCGGGGCCTTCCAGTCCACTGAGGGTTACGCATCTGGCATGTCCCAGGCCACATTCTCCAGAGTGCTGGCCCAGGTCCTGCCAGCCCTCAAAATCAAGGCCAGTACCCATATACATTTTCCCACCACCGACATGGACTGGATACACGTCAAGCAGGCCTTTTACGCAAAGGGAGGCATGCCCAGGGTCATGGGTGCTATAGATTGCACCCATGTCCGGATTAAGGCCCCAGCACGTGACGCACAGATATTCATCAACAGGAAGAACTTCCACTCCATCAACGTGCAGATGGTGTGTGACAGCAACATGAGGATCATGAATGTCTGTGCAAAATATCCTGGCAGCACACATGATGCATACATTCTACAAAACTCCTCAGTCCACAGAGATTTTGAGAATGGAACCTTTACAGGGGGATGGCTACTGGGTGAGTTCACAAAACAAAATCACACCACATACACAGGCGTACACACCACTCAGCTCAGCATGCACCTGACCCACACCTACTACGTCCACCACACAAAACATCATTCACACAACATGTGCTCCCTGTTTCACCATGTCACTCACATTACACAGGTGATGCTGGCTATGGATGCAAGTCCTGGCTACTGACCCCTCTGGCCAATCCCCAAACACATGCCCAGGAAAGCTACAACCAGGCTCATGCCAGAACCAGGAATGCTATTGAGCGGACCTTTGGGCTCCTCAAGTCAAGATTCCGATGTCTGGACCACTCTGGGGGAGCACTGCAGTATGCACCGGCTAAGGTGTGTGACATCATTGTGGCGTGCGCAATACTGCACAATATCGCAGTGGACACCAGGCTGCTGGAGCACATCCCGGACCCCCCCATACAGGAAGTGCCCATGGACATCGGGCATGTGGAGGAGACCATGAGAGGGGCACAGATCAGAGACAGGCTCATCACGGAATACTTCACCTGTGAGTATAACACAGGCATGCAAACAATCCATGCAAGTCCCCCAGCAGTCCTGTGACACTAACCACACTGCACATTTTGTTCTGTCTCACCCCACAGGAACAGTGACACAGCACTGCACTGGCAGTGGACGTGGAAAATTGTGTGTGTGGACTCAGCAACCATCCTCCATTCCACTCTCCACGTTGACATACAGACCCCAAGGATATCACGCACACCCTCAGGAGAAACAAGGTACAACATATTACCCATGTTCATCACCTTACACGGCTTGATTGACAGCAACTAACTGGATATGCCATGATTAGAGCCTGAACAACCATGCTAGCCCAGTAGTGAAAGAGTATTATCTAATGATTTGCATGAGAAGGGACATCAGACTCAATATGGGACCTGTACTGTGCTACAGCTGAGAAGAGCAGCACAGGGGTGGATGTACAGTGGTATGGGCACACAATGTAGAGGTCATGAGACGTAGATCAGATTACCACGGACTCCATGCAGACCTGTGAGTGTGCAGACGTATGTGCCCCTGACATGAATACACACATCAACAAATGTGTCCTAACAGTTCCATGGAACAAATGACATTGGGCTGCCACTGTCACTTTCACAGTGGCAGCACAATGTCATTACTTCCATGGAGCTCTCAGAACACTTGTTAATGTGTGTATACATGTCAGGGGCACATATCCCTAGGACTGATGCACATGTCCTTAGTTCCCCACAGAATTGGTTACAGATGAGTACACAACACATTGTCAAGCAATGGTTTGTGCACTCACCTGTAACTGTGAAAACTGAGGGGATGAAAAAGACTAAATTGTTGTTGCTTGATGATCAGTTCAGGTCTACTGCTCCAAATCCTGTCCTCTTGTCCCGCAGGCATCCGTAACATGATCCATCCTTGAACTGAAGATCTTCCATGTGACTGGATTGATGTCTTGACAACACCTTCATGAAGATCACCCCTTGCTGTTTATGGTGATGTTGTTGGTGATGCAAAGTTTGACCTGAGGTTCACACAAACCTCTACTGGAACATTCTCATAGAGACACAGAAAACACTAATTCTTGAGTGTTGTAACCTGTACAGTCAGGATGCTCAGCTACAGAGTTGTCAAACCTCATGGACAACACATGAGCAGGGCAGCAGTGTTACTGAAGTATTACAATTTAGTTTCAAAGTACATTTAGTGTTCTCATACAGGTGTTCAATGCATATAGGCAATACACACACAAAACACATGTACATTCTAATGTACTTTGAGACACAATAAAGATGAACCATCACCATTCTATCTGTGTCTGTAGGAGGATATATTTGAGAACACATATGTCAATGTGTTACCACACCCAGGGTAGAGTATGCCCCATACATGGAAAGGCAACACCCACATCACAGGAGTCCACCACTTGTTTGCCAGTGACTGGACTCTGTGATGTATCAATGCAAACAGATGATGGTGGCAGTGATGCACCAATGTGTTGTGGGAGTGATGAAGAGGTGATACAGGGGACATACTTCCACAGTGAATACCTGTCCACAGTATCTGTATTGCTCAGTATAATCCATGTTCGGAGATTTTGCTCCACTTTGACATATCTCAGTACATGGGCTAACGAACAACCAGACTAAGTGGACATGTGTTATCACTGGTGAAGTCTGTTACACCCTTAGGGAAACAGCAACTCAACTTACAGGAGACCCCAATGCTCAGCCCAGGATATCAATGTGTGTGCTACACGTTGAAATCCTAGGTTAAAAACATTGGCTTCTTCAGTAAGTCAGTTGCACAATGAGTGTGTGAATCCAAGACAACATGGATACATGTCCCATTTATCTATCCTGCTTATAATGTCCCTGCTAAATCACAGAGCTGTTTGTCTGGTTATCCCATTAACCCACTGAGTGCAAGAGTGGTCCCCAACGCATTTCTTGACAATGCGTTGTCTACCACTCTGGCACTCAAAGGGTTAAACACAGCACATGATGTAGACAAATGTTCAGTGTTGTACAATTTGTTGTGCTAAGGGGTATGTTTTGTTGTTCAAATTCAACACACAACACCGCCATATAACACAGTGGTGTAATATGGCTCCAGGGATGTATTACAAGTTGAATTTGTACAACGGTGTGTGTGTGAACCCATGTTGTAGCATCCCACTAACATTTCACATAGGCAGAGGTTGTGTTCACTGCATTGTATGGCAATGCATTGGAGACAACCCTGCCACCCAATCCATAACTGAAGACACAACAGATCAGACTGGAATTAAAAAAAAAATGTTTTCTTTATTGAGGGGAAACTTAACAGGTTGGGCCTTTCATTTTTTCTTCTTTGGGTGGGGGGCCTTAGCCTGGGTGCCAGAGGTGGATGCCCTTGTGGATCTCCTGGTAACCCTCTGCCCCCTAGGTGTTGCTTCAGGGGTAACACTAGAGGGGGTGGTGGTTGCAGTAGACCCCTCAGTGGAACGCAAGTTCTCCCTCTCCATCCTCAGGTTCTCCCTGCGGTTTATCTCCCTCAGCTCCACAAGGACCTGTGTTAACATGTCCATCACACCAGTCCTGAGCTGCTGGAGTAGTGTATTCCCCCTGGACACCTCCGACTCCAAACCTTGGATCCTGCTCTCCAATTGGACAATGTTCCTCCTGGATTGCCTCCTGCTCCTGGTGATATTGCTGTCAGTACTCCTGCTCGACCGGAGTAGTCTCCTCTGAAGGGCCATACACTCCGCCTCCATCCCTGTGAGGCGTGCGGTGCTGGAGGTGGATGTGCCCGGTGTCCCTGGTGCTGCTGTTTCTTCCTCTGCTGCTGAGGGTGCTGTTTCCTCCTCTGCTGCTGAGGGTGCTGTTTCCTCCTCTGCTGCTGAGGGTGCTGTTTCCTCCTCTGCTGCTGAGGGTGCTGTTTCCTCCTCTGCTGCTGAGGGTGCTGTTTCCTCCTCTGCTGGAGGTGCTGTTTCCTCTGCTGCTGGAGGTGCTGTTTCCTCTGCTGCTGGAGGTGCTGTGGCTGCTGTTGGAGTGGCTGGTGCAGATGATGGGCATATGCCCACCACATCAAGTGATGCAGAGCTGCCCAGAGATGTGTGTGCTGGTGGAGGTGTGAATATGTCCCTGGGTAGGGGGCGCTGGGGCTCACCAATCAGGCCCAGGTGTGTGTAGTCCAGTGGCCAAGGGTCATATGGTGGCCACTGATAGGTGGTGGGACCCCACCTTGGATCATACCTTGGGGCATGCTGTGGAGCCATCCAGGAGGGTGGGTTGATCTGGGAGGCATATGGCCCATATTGGGTGTTGGCCACTGTCCCTGGCAGCCATTGCCTCCCTGGCGGTGGTGGTGCTGCTGATGGAGGGTAGTAGCTGGTGGAGGTGGATGGATGTGTCCACCTCTCCTCCTGTGGCATCCAGCCACTGTACTGGGGAGGTGCAGCTGGAAAGGGTGGTGCAGCCTGTGGTGGTGCAGCTGGAAAGGGTGGTGCAGCCTGTGGTGGTGCAGCTGGAAGGGGTGGTGCAGCCTGTGGTGGTGCAGCTGGAAGGGGTGGTGCAGCCTGTGGTGGTGCAGCTGGAAGGGGTGGTGCAGCCTGTGGTGGTGCAGCTGGAAGGGGTGGTGCAGCCTGTGTTGGAGGGGATGGTGATGGTGGGTAAGGTGACCACCGGCTGGTCCCCTCCTCTGTGTCCTCCTCACTGGGGGGTGACATAGCCTCCTCCACTGTCTCCTGCTGGGCTTGACGGCCGTAAGCTGTGTGGAGGAAGAAGATGTTGTGATTAGTGACCTTTGCCATATGTTTGTGGAGACAATTCTACTTTGATATGTGTTGAAGAAAAATATATGTGTTTGTGTTAATCCCCCTGGGTAAACAAGGGTACTCCCACTGCTGAAAGGTGTTTGAGTTATTATGGGTGAAGGTTTCATTTTGAGGTGCAATATCACAGTGGCCAGAAATAGTACAGTGGGGCTGTTGCTACACCCTCCCATGTAGATATCTGGTCCCTGTACCAGAGCTGTCCATATGATTGTGTAGTAACAGCACCACTGTACAATATCAGGCCACTAGGATGTTGCCCCTGACATATCCATGTCTGAGCTGTGATACCTTTTGCATCAACACACCTTTCAGCAGTACGAATACCATTGTTTAACTCGGGGGGGGGGGGAAGATCCAACAACATATATTTGTCTTCACAACTTGTAGGGATGGCTATCCCTCCAGGGGGGTGGCAAAGGTTAAGTCCACCTTGATGTCAGATTGTAGACATTGTGGGAACAGATGTTGTTCTCTGTTAGTCCTATCCCTCCTACCCTCATGGTTGTTCAGATAATGCTCTATGTGACGGATGTAGATTTCAGTCATTTGTCTACACGAGGGATTTTCAGCAGAGACAAAATCAACCCATTTAGAGAACAATACTTAATTGGAATGGTGTACAGGGTGTGCATGATTTACAAGCACACTCTGTGGACCATTCCAAAGAGGTATTTCTCTCTATATGTTGTGACTTTGGCTCTGCTGAAGAGCCTCCGTGTGGTCAAATGATGGATATCTTCACCTGTCACATGGAGCAATATCTGTATAACCATGAGTGTTGGAGGGATGGGACTTAGATCAAGACACATCTGTTAACGATGGCAATGATATGACATCATGATGACATTACCCATTGCTATCCCATTACAGTGACACACAAGTAGAAATGGTCATATATGTATGTGGATATGTACCCTTCATATGGATGGAGTAATATCCTTCCAAGATGTGATGCCAGAGAGCATTTCATTAGGTGTGATTGCCTTACTGGCTATATATGTGCACCCATCCAACAAGACATTGTATTGATATGATGGATATGAACATACCTCGTATATCCCATCTACGTAGGGTGTGATATACTATGTATGTGTATTTGGATGGTAGCAATGTAGGTTGATATGTGATGGGTGCACATATCTGGCCAGTAAGGCAATCACATCCAGTGAAGTGATCTCTGTGTTCACATCATGTTGGAACATATTTAGTAACATTTGAATCCTAAGGGCAACAATCCAGCCAGTAGTGAGGGATATCTTTGATTGAGGCCTGTTTTTTTGTCTGTGTATGAGCCCATCCATCCTTCTGTGTGAGGCAACCGTACTCAGTCCTAGATATCCATCAGTCATGGCCTGTTGGTGACCAAGGTACAATGTTTGCTATTTGTTTCCCATATGTATCCTGCATAGAGATGCTGGTGTACCATCGATCCATGGCATCAGCACCCCTGTGGATCCATGTGGGAATCAGATATGGGATATGTCATTTCAAGTCAGAGAAATGATTGCAGCCACAACACCAATGCCTACTTTTTCCTGCTTGAATTCTGTAAAATAGTTTTCGGCCTGTGTGTTGCACCTACAAGCATTTATTCTGTGTGACACTGTGATGTGTGATCTGATGCCCCCTTTTGTAATTCAGTAAGCGGTGATGTTGAACCGATGACATGAACATGATGGTGACTTCTCCAGTGATCTCCTTTCCCCATTTCCAGTGTTTTCCATGGAGTCTGTACAATGGGACCCTATGAACTTGATTCTTGTTTTGGCATATTCTCCATGGACTAACACTGGTACTGGTGAAGTGAGGGTGTGTGAGGGTTACTTTGTGTCCACCATGTGTTTGTCACCGCTTAGTGAATGTCCCCTGTGTAGCATGTGATCGTTGGCCTATTGACTTGTTTGTTGTCAGGTTAACCCCTTGAGTCCCAGAGGGGTTGCCAATGCATTGTTGATCGATGCATTGATGATCCCTCTAGCACTCAAGGGGTTAGGGTGGGGGTGGGGACATGGGTGACATTGTGTGTGAACAGTGATGATCTATGACAGTCGACAATTTGAAAATGAAGGTTTGTGTATTGTGTGTAATGAGCACAGCGACAGGAGGGTTGAAGTAGGACTTTGACAGGTTTGTCCCAAGTTGGACGTTGCCATTTGTCCAGGTGTTGTGTCCTTTTTTTAACCCTCATGGTGCTGTGTTGGTGCAGTTGTATGGCTGAGTGATGGCCATGTGTTGAGGTGTGAGTGTGTGTGCAGCTGGTGTTGGTTGCTGTAGTGTGTTGTTCTGTAGTGTTGCACTTACCGGTAGTGTGGAGGCTCCTCTCATCCCCAGTGTCAGTTCCTCCCACGACCCCCTCGATCATGGTCGGGGACATGTTCTGCCGCACCATCTCCTCCCAGCCGCAGAATGTGATGGGCACAGATGGGCCACCTCCGGTGCCTCGGGCTTGCTTGGCCATGTCAGACATCTTGTTCTTGACCACCCTCCGGCAGTCGCCCCATCTCTTCTTCACAGACTCCACGTCCCGCCTGCATGTTGCCACCGCGTTCACCCGGCTGCAGATCTGGTTCCAGGCTGCCTTCCTCCGCGCTGCCAGGCCAGGGACCTTTGCCGTCGGGTGGAGAACACTCTGCCTCTCCAGGACAGCTTCCACAAGAGCCGTGTTCTCCTCCTCACTATATCTGGGATCCCTGATCCTGCCCTCATCAGCTCCGGCATGGGAGGATTCAGAGCCGGAGTGCCCTGCCTGGTCTGACCCTGCCTGTGTGGGGTGCTCCCCAGGAACTACCCCTCGTCCCACTGCAGGTTCTGTCCCTGTCCTGCGTGTTCCTGCTCTGGTGGGCCTGGTCCCCCTCCGCCCTGCGGATCTCCCTCTCCCACCCCTGCTCTGCTGAGGGATCCCCTCCTGACCTTCCTCCTCCTCCACTACTCTCCCCATCCCTCTCTCCTGTCCTCCTCTCCTTGACATCACTCACCCAGTCACACCCAGGCACTCCCACAGGCCCTCACAGACACACTCGATCCAGTCACTCTCTGTCACACACTTTCACTCCCAGATTCACACTGTCAAAATAAAAAGTAATATGTGTAAGGTGTTATGAAATAAAAGGACTATGTGTATGTATGTGTATGTGTTTGTGTTTGTATGTGTGTATGTAATATGTGCAAAAGTGTGATATGTGTATATATAGTGCACCTCTCTCCTCTCTCCAAACTGCAAAACTCCTCTACCTCCAATGAACGCGCCTCTCTCCCTCTCTCTAATGACTATCCTCCGCTCCTGGGTCCTGATATCTGGCTCTGAAGAACTCGATAACAGACAGTGTGTGGCGGTTATTTTTGGGTATATATAGGTGTATTTGAAGTTATTTGATACATTGGGCCTTTGGGATTGGATGTGTGTTTGAATTTGTTTTGGCATCAATCAGGGTTGCTTGACAACGGCAGCCGTTATGTTACATGTTGTTTGGAGCTCAGTTATCGTGTGATTTGTCCGCCCGTTGTGCATTAACATGAGTGACAACGGGTTTTGTGTTACGTGTTTTTTGTGTGCCTACGCTCGATAGCTATTCTCGTAGAGTAGCTATTGAATCTGCCGTAACTCCTGTATTATTTGCGAGCGATGTGCCTTTTTCACTTAGCGGCTGGTTTAACGGTTGCCTTTAAATCGAGCCCAAAGAGTTCCCTTTGCTGTCACCCCCACCACCATAACACTCCCACCAATCATCTTGTAGTTAAAACAATGATGATAAGAAGTCCTTCTAAGTGCAGCCAACATACAAATACCAATTTCATAGAAACAAACAAAATTTGCACAAAATTTATCCTAAACTTTGCTCTTGGAATTGCAAACTTCCAATATATTAGCAGCTGACATGCTGTCCTACTCATTTGTTGAGAAGAATAGTTTTAAATAATTGATGTCATGTGGTGCACCCAATAGGCAAATTACAAGCTGCAAGGCTGCAATTATTATTCTAGGACAGCTGTGCCAGAGTTGTACACGCTAGTGTTTAGTCTGGTTGGCAAAGGTCTAGGAACATCTTATTCAATAAAGTTCTCCCACAGATATGTGGACAAGTGGGCAAGATAAAGAATACAATATTGTGAATGCTTACTGAGTGTCCCTCCCAAGAGCAGGCAGAAGCAAGCAGCAGCAGGTCACCTCAATGATTGCCAACACCTCTGTCAGTAGTAGCCAAGTCCAACTGTATAGTAGAGCATAACTAGGGGCAGGGCAAAAAAGTGACAAACATTTCCTGCATTACTTTTTGCGAAAAAAAAAAACAGATGATTTTTCAAGTGATAAAAAAAGCACTATCTACAATGTGGCAGATGTGTATGGTAGTGATGGTGGGGGACTAGCATGGTGCGATTGGTGGAACCTTGACAGACTGCATGCACCCCGGGAGGAGAGGAATCATCATCATTTATTGTAACTGCTGCAGTGACCTGCAGTCAGGTTTTATACTACCACTTTACTCCCACGTCCCTGCACTGCTCCACCTTTTCCCCTCCCCCTTGTGTATTTGTTAGAAATTACTCACCTACTGTGTGTGTTTTTACTCTCTATAGTACACAACTGGTGGAGTGTGATGTCTTGCCTTGGACCTCAACAAAATTCTCAATGTCGTCTGTTGTCTATTAAGTCTGCCTCACAAAGCTCACATCAGGCTCCCAGTCAACTGTCACCTAATATATTTATTTGTTTGTTTGTTTATTTATTTATGTATTCATTTTTTTATTTTTTTTCTTATCACAGACAGTCCAAAAAAATATATTTAACTAAACTTCTTTCCCCAGACTTCCCCAGCACAGAGACAATAAAAGTAAAAGTAATTTGTACGCCGCCTGCTTGTGTCTTGCCAGTCAGTCACACTGAATTTTGGGATATTTGGGGTCAACCTCCTTCCTTCCTCCCTTCTTCTCCCCAGACTCCCCTAATACAGTGAACAAATATCCTACCCAAAAGACTCCATAAACTAAGCTTAGATTCCCTTTTATTT
The DNA here is from genome assembly GCA_037306005.1 of Rhinophrynus dorsalis. NCBI lineage: Eukaryota > Metazoa > Chordata > Amphibia > Anura > Rhinophrynidae > Rhinophrynus > Rhinophrynus dorsalis. The sequence continues at coordinate 552,709,740 of CM074721.1, forward strand.
GCTTATATCAAAACAGGATGAGTGTAAGCAGCCTGGAAACCTAACTGCACAATAATGACAGAACAGTTGGTAGCAGGCTGCTAAATGAGATATATAATAGAAGAAGACAGAGAGGCCAGAAAAATGCACGGAAAAAAAACAACCGAGAAACGTAAGACCAAAAACGCAGTACCCAGAAGCGAGACAAAAGAGGAGTCGAGACGAGCAAAAGGTCTGGGCAGGAAGAAGAGGATCAAAATCGGAAGGACAAGCCAAGGTCAAAACATGATAGGCAAATATAATCAAAAGAACACCAGCTAGGCAAGACACTAGCGGGAAACCCTAATACTAGAGCACCCGAGGTTTGCCTGAACAGTGCTTATATAGGCCTCTGGTGCGTCTAGAACAGTGACGGAGGATGCAGGACACAACCCCGGAAGCACAAAAGAAAGAACTACTGCGCACCTGCATGAAACGTCCAGGGCAGTGACGAAGCCGAACCCTGAAGCGACCGTGCTGAGAGGCACCCGCCAGAGGTACAGGCAGCCGATATTACAGCTTATCTACTTTAGCTAAAAAACATGACGGTTTTTCCTATCACAAACACAAAATGGCTGCTGTGAAAACCTAACACCCTTGAATATGGATGTAGAAAAATAGAGAAAACTTTCATGTGGTGGGGAAAAATTTTCCTTCCCATTGATTTCAATGCAATGAGCTAGGCAAAAAAAAGCCAGAAAAGGCACTTTTCTTTGGAAAGTTTTTACCAAACGCAAAGTGCTATTTTTTGCTAATTTTGGTTTGGTTTTCACCAATCCCTAAGCATAACATCAACATGCAGATTTATGAATGGAGACCTCTGAGAGGTAGTCCAAAAAAACTGTAGATGTCATAAAGGGAAGGGCGAACATTTTCGCCTCAAACTGAAATTGTCGAATAATGGCACTTTCCGCTTGGTGAATAATTTCCCACAAAAAGTGCTGATTTTCCACTTTTTCATGTTTCTTTCACCTAGCTCATTGTGCTCATTGTTTATCCGTGTATGACCTGGTTTACTCTGAGGATCCTTCTGGCTCCTGACTTCTGGCTTGTACCTGACATCGCTGACTTCTGTGTCCCTGTCACTCCTGCTCTGGCTGCCAATGATGATTCCAATGTTGCTAGAGGCATGACAGGGTCCACCCTGCTTCTCCAGCGTTATGGGGGTTACCCTAACCAGTGCAGAGATTTCTTCAACCAGGTTGGTATCTATCTGGAGTCATCTATCAGTCCTTCCTGTCTGATAGGAGTAAGGTGGGCCTCATTATTTCCTTTTCCTGATAGGGCCTTGAACAGGCTAATCCCCTTTGGGAGACTCAGAAACCTATAGTATACAACTACCCAGGGAATTTGATGTACCGGGCCGCTCCACATAGGCTGCCAAGCATTTAATGTCCATCCAGCAGGGTACTAGGACAGTTTCAGATTATGTCATAGAATTTCATACCCTGGCAGCCGAGGTTGGTTGGAATAATGAGGCTCTCATGGCTGCTTTCTCTAATGAGCTGTCGAATACGGTTAAAGATGAAATTGCAGCCCGAGACCTTCCTTCAGGGAGTGCCAGCGGAGGCATCCCATCCATTTGGCCCCAAGATTGTTGTCCGCACCCATGCCTCCCTCTCCTCCTGCTCCTCCTTGTCTCGAGAACTCAGGTGATGTGGAGCCCATGCAGCTTGGGTTCACTTTACTTTCAGTTGTGGAAAAGGCCTTCAGGAGGAGGTAGGGCCTGTGCCTTTACTATGGTAAGGCAGGGCATCTGCTGCGAACTTGCTCCACAAGTCCAGGAAATGCCCGCACCTAAGGTTCTATAGGGGACAGACCTTAGGTGGTGTCTCAGCGTCTCCGGCTATCCAGAAGGATAAGCCACTAGTCTCCGTGGGGCTCTCCTGGGGAAAGTTTTCCATTACTAAAGAGACACTTATTGACTCCGGTGCAGCGTGCTTCTTTATCGACAGTGCCTTCACCCAGAAGCACTCCATTCCATTGCAGCTCCGTACCACTACACTTGCCATTGAGGGGATTGATGGCAGACCCCTGCAGCCACCACAGGTCACCCACAAAACAGCTCCTTTGTCAATGCTGTAGGGGCTCTCCATCATGAAATCTTAAAATTCCAGGTGATCCACTCTCCTGACTATCCTGTGAACCTGGGTTATCCATGTTTGCGCAAACACAATCCCACTTTCGATTGGGCAAGGGCAGAAATCATGGCATGGTCACCCAACTGTTTCTTGTGCCTAGTAAAAGTGGTGAAGGTGCTAACCACATTCCAGGTCTCTTTGTTGCCTGAAGAATACCAAGAGTTCAGAGACGTATTTGATAAGGGCTGGGCTGGTGAACTCCCACCTCACCGCCAATATGATTGTACTATTGAACTACAACCTGGTGCCATACCTCCTCGAGGTCGAGTCTACCCTCTTTCTGTCGTGGAGAATAAGGCCATGGAGGAGTATGTTGTGGATGCACTGTCCTGGGTGTTTATCCTCCTCTTCCGCTGGGGCCAGATTCTTCTTTGTGAAGAAAAAGAGTGGAGAACTGAGACCCTGTATTAATTTTAAGGGGCTCAACCGTATCACAATTAAAAATGTCTACCCAATTACACTTATTACCAAGGTGTTCAATGGATTGAAAGGGTCCAAAATGTTTACTAAGCTCGATATGCGAAGGGCATATAATTTGGTAAGAATAAAGGAGGGCCACGAATGGAAAACCATATTTAACACCAAGAGCAGACATTACGAATACCTCGTAATGCCCTCCAGTCTCTGCAATTCTTTTGCGGTTTTCCAGGAATTTCTAAATGATGTCCTCCCGGGCATGTCTCAACAAAGCCTGGCGGTATACCTATATGACATTGCATTGCATTCCGTACTCCGCTGATACTCAAAGGGTTAAGCAGATTTTCCCACGAAAAAGCAGACAGCAACATGGTTTTTTCAAAATTTCTCGCAGGAACATTTTGACAACTTTTGCCCATCCCTAGTTTGTGTACATGTGTGGATTTCCGGTGTGTGTATTTGTGTGCATGTACATGTCATTTGCATGTTTTTGCCTCTCACTCTATGTATGTGCCTGCCTGTGTGTTGCATATGTCTGTGTTTATCAGTGTGTATACATTTTAGACATATACACCCAATGGTCATAACATGATGGACAACCTGATATATATATATATATATATACATCTACAGTAATGTGAAAAAAAGTTTTAGACAGATGTCAAAAAGAATGCTTTCAAATATAGACATGTTAATAGTTTACATTCATCAATTACAAAGATACATAGTGAGTGAACAGAAGAAAAATCTAAATCAAATCAATATTTGGTGAGACCACACTTTGCCTTCAAAACATCATCAGTTCTTCTAGGTACACTTGCACACCGTTCTTTAAGGAACTCGGAAGGTTGGTTGTTCCAGACATTTTGGAGAACTACCCATAGTTCTTATATGGATTTAGGCAGCCTTAGTTGCTTCTCTCTCTTAATTGAATCCCAAACAGACTTAATGATGTTGAGATCAGAGCTCTGTGGGGGCCCTACCAGCTCATTCAGGACGCCTTGTTCTTATTTACACAGAAGATAGTTCTTAATGACTTTGGATGTATGTTTGAGGTCATTGTAATGCAGCAGAATAAATTGGGGCCAATCAGATGTCTCCCTGATAGTATTGTCTGATGTGTAAATAGCTGTCTGTACTTCTCAGCATTGAGGATTCCATTACTTCTGATCAAATACCCAAATTAATTTGCAGAAATGCCACCCCAAACTTGTAAGGAATCTCCATCATGCTTCACTGTTGCCTGCAGACACCCATTCTTGTACCACTCTCCAGCCTTCGGCGAACAAACTATCTCCTGATATAGCCAAATATTTCAGAATTTGACTCATCAGTCCAGAGCACCTGTTCCAATTTTTCTGCACCCCAGTTCTTGTATTTTTGTGCATAGTTGAGTTGCTTGGCCTTTTTGGTAGCAAGTTGTGATCGTGCCATAATTTACCGGACCCTTTTGGGGTCATCTGTCCTGAACTGCCACTGCTGCTGCCCCTCTTCCACGGCTGGCTGGAGCCCTGCTACTTCCTGGTGTCTGGAGGTGATGGATAGTCAGGCAAGAACAACTGGATGCTGCTCCTTGGCAGACTGGCAGACCTAGTAAATTTAGCTGAAGAACCCTAGGTGGGGTTTCCAGATGCCCTACGCCAGTAGACCGGCGAGGCAAGTGAATTCGTTCTTGCAGTGGCTAGGGATAGAATCCCCATCCCAAACCCCCTCCAGAAATACAGCCGAGACTTGTATTAAGGAGGGTAGAGAAGAACAGCCTTTATTGATAAAACACACTGCTTATATACACTTCCAGACACTCTTATCAAGATAAGAATACAAATTAGTGCTTGAAAAAGGGACATTTAACAAGTCCATAATAACCTCCCCTGACTGTTCAATGAAGCACAACAGGAGTCAATTCCCATTCCAAACATTCCTTAGCACATTGAATATTCTTTAAACAAGCCACAGTGCTGGACTTAACAGCCCACTCTGCACTCTGATTCCCTACTGCCATCCCCTTTGCACGACTTATAGTATAACCTCACACACACTATTACCATATGTCACACAATGTCCAAAACAGTGATCAATATTTCAGATATTATAGTTCTAAATTACTCTGTCTGGTCACACAAGTCTTCCATGAAAACTACTTCTGACTAGACTTCTCCGGACAGTAGATGTGCATGCCACTGTTTTCTGACATTTCTTAGCTGATGGCACTGCTGATCATCTTCTGCTTGTGAAGGGAAATAAGCATATCATGTCTTTCTTCTGCTGCTTTAAGTTTTCTTGGCTAACCATTGCATCTACTGTCTTGCCTGTTTCTTTGTGCTTCTTCAAAAGAACCTGGACAGCTTGGAAACCCCTGTCTGCCTTGTAATTTCTGCCTTGGAGAGACCTTGCTGAAACAGTATAACTACATTGTGTTCTGTTGCTCAGTCTTACCATGGTGTATGACTTTTGACATTAAATTGTCTTCATCAACGTAACCTTAGCCAAGTTTGGCTGTTCCTCATCCAGTTTTATTCTTTCTACAGATCTGTTTCTGTTTCAGTTACTGATTATGTCTACATATTAAATTGATGATCATTAGCACCTGTTTAGTATAGTAGTTTAATCATACACCTGACTATATGCCTAAAAAATCCATGATTTGTGCAAGTGTACATTGATGCTGTTTTAAAGGCAAATGGTGGTCACACCAATTTTGATTTGATTTAATTTTTTTTTCTGTTCATTCATGAATATAAACTATTATAGTATCTATTTCTAAAAGCATTTTTATACACATACACACACACACACATATATATATATATATATATATATATATTTACCACTCATCTATGCTAGATAAAGGAATTACTTTCTAGTCATTTTACACATGCGTTCTGAAGAGTTTTTACTCTTGATGCAGTGACTTGTGCATTGAGAAGATGTTCCATTCATCTCATGAGCTCTTTGCTCCAATTAGACATAGATGCATATTTTCATCTTCGTACTAATACTTATTACACTCATGGGACTGCCATGGAATTCTCTGAATTAGGAGAATTCTCAGTGGATTATTCTTTCTTTACTATGAAAACTATATAAATATCGCAAGAGCTGATACAACTGAAACACCAGCAGCCTTAGCATCATAAAGATACCTCTGTATACTGTATATACATAATTTGTCTGCAGGGATAAGAGCATAAATAATATTGGAGTCTCATCTGGTGGTCACCTCTTCAATTAGAACACAAACATTGTAAGTAAAATGTTCCTTGTTTGAATGTGGATGTTAATAGAAAGTCACATTATGATGGTAGCAGGGCCTTTGACTTCTACCAGTAGGTGCATTAATTTGTATTAGCCATATTAGTCCAGTTTTAGTAATACAATTATATGATTCATTTGTTGTTATAAATTTTATTTGGACAAACAGTTTATATGTTAATACAATCGTTCGATAAACCAACTCTCTTCTCCTGGTTCAGTAGTGCTGAATACTGAGCAGAGAGAAGACAAGGGAGACGAGTATACCTACAGAGGAGGCACTGGTTATAGGAATTTCTGTTTGTGAGATGAGAATCCCAGATCTTTATTCAATCCACTTGGAGGCTTTTTAAAAAGAACTATCATCCTCAGTGAAAACATCTTTCTTTCTTGTAGTCTTTTAAAATTAACTTTAAGGATCCTGATTGTAAGGTTGTTTATTGACTGATCTGGTGGGGAAAATGTTGTCCAACTGCAGAACAGTCATTCTTGCAGTCAAGATCCTTAAAGGTAATTGTTTAAAACATGCAAGAAAGAAAGCCATTTAAGCTTGATAGATCTCTTTAAATGCATGAAACAGGACTTAAAACAATGTCTATGATTTTTATCACACCATCAGAAATGTATATGACCAGTGCCTCCTCTGTAGTTTACCATCCCCCATCTTCTCTCTTCTCTGAATCCAAGCCACTGATCAGACACCCTTTATTTACTGCCCACTCCAGTAACTAGATATCACACTCTGAAGGTTTTCCCTGTAAGTATCCTAGATTGTCATCTAACTTGGGAACTCTGCATTTTTTTAACAGACTGTGTGATTGAAGAGACTGTGTGATTGAACAGACTATGATTTAAGAGACTGTGAGACCTAAGAAACTGTGTGATTTAACAGACTGTGTGATTGAACAGACTGTGTGATTGAACAGACTGTATGACTGAACAGACTGTGTGATTAGACAGACTGTGTGATTGTACAGACTGTATGACTGAACAGACTGTGTGATTTAACAGACTGTGTGATTGAACAGACTGTGTGATTGAACAGACTGTATGACTGAACAGACTGTGTGATTAGACAGACTGTGTGATTGGCCCGATTATGTGATTGAACAATCTATGTGATTAAACAAACTGTGTGTTTGAACAGACTATATAATTAAACAAACTGTGTGATTGAACAATCTATGTGATTGAAAAGACTGTGTGATTGAATAGAATATGTGATTGTATAGACTGTGTAACTGAACAATCTATGTGGTTGAAAATACTGTGTGATTGAACAGATTATGTGATTGAACAGACTGTATGATTGAAAAGAGTGTGTGATTGAACAGACTGTGTGATTGAACAGACTGTGTGATTGAACAGATTATGTGATTGAACAGACTGTGTGACTGAACAGATTACGTGATTGAGCAGACTGTGTGATTGAACAGATTATGTGATTAAGCAGACTGTGTGATTGAACAGATTATGTGATTGAAGAGACTGTGTGATTGAACAGATTATGTGATTGAACAGACTGTGTGATTGAACAGATTATGTGATTGAACAGACTGTGTGATTGAACAGATTATGTGATTGAACAGACTGTGTGATTGAACAGATTATGTGATTGAACAGACTGTGTGATTGAACAGATTATGTGATTGAACAGACTGTGTGACTGAACAGATTATGTGATTGAACAGACTGTGTGATTGAACAGATTATGTGATTGAAGAGACTGTGTGATTGAACAGATTATGTGATTGAACAGACTGTGTGATTGAACAGACTGTGTGATTTAACAGATTATGTGATTGAACAGTCTGTGTGATTGAACAGACTGTGTTATAGAACAAACTGTGATTCAGTGCTGTTTGACCTGAGGCAGATCTCTCATAAGCTTGCCTTAAACTGTCCAAATAAAAAGTTGTCACCAAATACCACAGTTCTCATATCTTTGTATTACAAGTAAATGCATCATTTGACTGGGTAAAGAACATAATAGAAAGGGCCATATATACAAAAGATAATGGAATAATTGTGATGCAAACCAGCTGCACTGTAGGAAAGAAGTAAATAGTTCTAAAATTCCCCTTGATTTAAATAGTCTTGTGTCCAACAATTTACTTATCACTACAGTGGAGATCTCTCTGTCATTCATTCATTTAAAATCTCATTTATATACTGCCTATCGTTTTCCACTTTTTTGTGCATAAGGGCCTTTAATAATAATAATAATTATAACAGTTATTTTAGGGTAGCTGTAATAAAAATCAATAAATAGATCCTGTATATAATCATGTGGACACAACATACTGTAAATTGATTAATATGCAATGCTGGGATAAGAGGTAGTGTCTGGAAGGAAACAATCAGCTGTTCTGTGGCCAAACGCTGACATCTGACTGCTGGAAGAGGGATCTGGCTGGTGAGAATTTGGCCTTAAAGACACATTTAGTTTTGACTACATATCCTGCAAATGCATAATATGTAAAGTCAAAATGCTTATACTGTCTGTCTATCAAGCTATCTATCTATCTATCTATCTATCTATCTATCTATCTATCTATCTATCTATCCATCTCATAAGTATATATCTCATATCAATCTATATCTATCTATCTATCTATCTATCTATCTATCTATCTATCTATCTATCTATCTATCTATCTCTATCTATCCATCTCATATCTATCCTTATATCTATCTGTCTATCTATCTATCTATCTATCTATCTATCTATCTATCTATCTATATATCTCATATCTATCTATCTATCTATCTATCTATCTATCTATCTATCTATCTATCTATTTATTTATCTATCCATCTCATATTTATATATCTATATATCTCATATCAATCTATATCTCTCTATCTATCTATCTATCTATCTATCTATCTATCTATCTATCTATCTATCTCTATCTATCTATCCATCTCATATCTATCCTTATATCTATCTGTCTATCTATCTATCTATCTATCTATCTATCTATCTATCTATCTCTATCTATCCACCTCATATCTATCTGTCTATCTGTCTATCTATCTATCTATCTATCTATCTATCTATCTATCTATCTATCTGTCTGTCTATCTGTCTATCTATCTATCTATCTATCTATCTATCTCATATCTATCTATCTATCTATCTATCTATCTATCTATCTATCTATCTATCTATATCTCATATCTATCTATCTATCTATCTATCTATCTATCTATCTATCTATCTATCTATTTATCTATCTATCTATCTATCTATCTATCTATCTATCTATCTATCTATCCATCTCATATCTATATATCTCATATCAATCTATCTATATCTATTTATCTATCTATCTATCTATCTATCTATCTATCTATCTATCTATCTATCTATCTCTATCCATCTCATATCTGTCCTTATATCTATCTATCTATCTATCTATCTATCTATCTATCTATCTATCCATCTGATATTTATATATCTCATATCAATCTATCTATATCTATCTATCTATCTATCTATCTATCTATCTATCTATCTATCTATCTCTATCTATCCATCTCATATCTATCCTTATATCTATGTCTATCTATCTATCTATCTATCTATCTATCTATCTATCTATCTATCTGAGTGAAATAAGTATTTGACCCTTTTGCAAAACATGACTTAGTACTCCTCTTTGCAGATCCTCTCCAAGTCATTAAGGTTTTGAGGCTGACATTTGGCAACTTGAACCTTCAGATCCCTCCACAGATTTCCTATGGGATTAAGGTCTGGAAACTGGCTAGGCCACTCCAGGACCTTAATGTGCTTCTTCTTCAGCCACGCCTTTGTTGTCTTGGCCGTGTGTTTTTGGTCATTGTCATGCTGGAATACCCATCCATTTTCAATGCCCTGGCTGGGGGAAGGAGGGTCTCACCCAAGATTTGATGGTACATGGCCCCATCCATCGTTCCTTTGAAGCGGTGAAGTTGTCCTGTCCCCTTAGCAGAAAAACACCACCAAAGCATAATGTTTCCACCTCCATGTTTGATGGTGGGGATGGTGTTCTTGGGGTTATAGGCAGCATTCCTCCTCCTCCAAACACAGCGAGTTGAGTTAATGCCAAAGAGCTCGATTTTGGTTTCATCTGACCACAACACTTTCACCCAGTTCTCCTCTGAACCATTCAGATGTTCATTGGCAAACTTCAGATGGGCATGGACATGTGTTTTCTTGAGCAGGGGACCTTGAGGGTGCTGCAGGATTTCAGTCCTTCACGGAGTAGTGGGATACCAAGTGTTTTCTTGGTGACTATGGTCCCAGCTGCCTTGAGATCATTGCCAATTTGACAAGATCCTCCCGTGTAGTTCTGGGCTGATTCCTCACTGTTCTCATGAATTTGGAATCTGACTGGTTGATTGCTTCTGTGGACAGATGTCTTTTATACTGGTAACAAGCAGAGATTAGAAGGGAGCGCTCCTAATCTCAGCTTGTTACCTGTATAAAAGACACCTGGGAGCCATAAATCTTGCTGATTGATAGGGGGTCTAATACTTATTTCACTCAGTAAAATGCAACTCAATTTATAACTTTTTTTGAAATGCATTTTTCTGGATTTTTTTGTTGTTATTCTGTCTCTCAATGTTCAAATAAACCTACCATTAAAATTATAGACTGGTCATTTCTTTGTCAGTGGGCAAATGTACAAAATCAGCAGGGGATCAAATAATTTTTTCTATCTATCTATCTATCTATCTATCTATCTATCTATCTATCTATCTATCAATCTATCTATCTACCTATCTATCTATCTGTCTATCTGTCTATCTTTCCATCTAGTTAGCTATTTGTGTTCATCTTTCATGTCATTGACAGTCAACTCACTTAGGCCTCGATCCAAATTTTGGAGACGGATGTTTTTTCTGCCAATGGCATTTCTTCCAGCACAGTAAGTTATTCAAATGCCTGGTCTGTAAAAAATACCGGCAAAAAAAAGAGCCATCGTGTATTAACGTTAAGAGGTGTTTTCATCTATTTAAAATTATGAAAACACTGTAAATAGCAATTCAAATGTCTGAGTTAGTCAAGGAAAGGAGATAAGGGACTCAAGTTATCGCATGAAAATCAGCATCTACTTTTTTTTAACCTGAGTTCCTTATCTCCTGTTTAAACATCCGACACAGACGCTTCAATTAAAAAAACCTAAGTCCTCAGTGGATGTATTGAGATGGAGCTCTAAGCCCCATATCAATACATCCAAAGTATAAAAAATATGTCAGATGTTAGTAGAATTAACCCTATGAGTGACAGTGGGGTATAATTACCCTTCCGGGAATTCATAGGGTTAACCCGACTAAGTTAAAAAAAAATCACATAACAAGTAACACTTACCATTAATCCTGGTGTCCAGAGGTGTCCTCAGCTTCCTCGTCACCTTCTTTCCTATATTCTGTCCTTCTTTCTTCTCTTCTGTCAGAAAACAAGTTTAAGTTTAAAAGCATACATATCCAGCACACTAATACATAGTTTAACCCCTTGAGTGCCTCAGGGGTAGACAACGCATTGCAAAGCAATGCGCTGCGTACCTCTATGGGGCCCAAAGGGTTAAAGTAGGTAGTAGTGTGCCAGTTCTTAAAATACAAATGCATTCAAGTACAATTAGAAAATTAATTGCAAAAGTTATGAAATCATCCAGAAAATGTATTTGTGCACCAAAAATAACTAATCTCCCAGCCAATCAATTTAAAGCACAGCCGCTCAAAGCTGAGAGGTATGTAAGCATATCCCAGCCAATGGCTGTGAGAGAATTAGCCCATATATAAGGGCAGTCTCAATTCTAATTTCCTCAAAGCGAAGTGGCCATCGGCCCATGGACATGGAGGGGGAGTGGTGCGTAATTCTGTTTCCACAGCCGCCTTAGCGTCCGCACACAGCGGCGGAGACAGCTACTACATATATTAATGCTATATATTATTTCATTTTACTTATGTCAATTCTATTTTCTTTACGTATTATCCTCCAAGTTTGCTGTAACCATCTCAAATGTAGTGGGACCACTCCTAGGAGTTATACGGTGTTCGTGTATATCCGTTACTAAACAATACTTTGGGGGGAAGTCCTGTAGAGATGTGTCACCACCACCACCACAAGTTTTAGATTGCTGCCCCGGAGACACATGAATTGATTTCTCCTGTGATGATAACAGGTTCAGAAACATTTTGGATGTTATTGATGATGGTTGTGCTTCTGATGGTGTTGCTGCTCATTGGATAAACCTGTTGATTTCTTTTTTTCACTATGATTTATGCTAGTTTTTTTTTTAACTATTTGATCACCTTTGTATGACCCTGCTCAGTTTCCTGACTACACCTCCGCTGATCCCTGTTTGGTACTTCCTGTTGATCTCCTGTGTATGACCCGGACAGTTTCCTGACTCCTCGCATCTTAGGTGCTTAGGAATTGCTAGTTCTACAGTGCCAGCGCCTCCTTGGCTACCTACTGTGTTCAGCTTTCCACAGATTCCTGCTTGGTCTGAGTGAGTACCCTTCTTAGTTTACTTCTGGAGTTTGTTCCTCCCTGGGGAGTAGGAAGTAGGGTTTGGCTACACGGAATTATTGCGGGCCCCCTTCGGCTCAACCGGAGGGACCAATCTGGCTTCGTGGCCAGTACCTCTAAGCGGCTCAGCCGCAGCACAACTCCATATAGGCAACCACCGCGCCCGAGCTACGTCCCCTATCATCGCACTCTAGCATCTAGCTCCCTACTCCCTTGTTGGAGGAGGCTGATCTTCGGTCTCTATATCTTGGGTTGTCTCACTTTCTAGTAGACCCAGTTGGTACGAGTCTGTCGTACTAGTAGGCTACTTACAGGTTCAGAAACATTTTGAAAGTTATTGATGATGGTTGTGCTTCTGATGGTGTTGTTGCTGATGGGAAAACCTGTTGATTTCATTTTTTTCACTATGCTTTTTTTTTTTTTGCCCTACTATTCTTCTTTCTCATTCTCCATAATGCAACATATCTTTTTATTATTTCATAGAAAACACATTAAATAATATATTGCCAGATGTGGTTTTCCCATGTAACAGACTAAATATAGCATCTAAATATCCAAAGATCTAGCTACTATCCTTTTGACAGAAGTGCACCGGTCAAATTAAAAAACTAAGCAAAATCCCACTAAATAAGGATTTTTTTAAGTAGAATTTTACCATTGTATTATTTTATTTTTTTTATTGTTATTCTTAAAACTATTAATACTGTTAATATTGTTGATCATTCATCACCTCAACACCTCTTTTATTAGTCTAATTGTCCTTATATTCCTCAATATATACATGTGTATTATTATTATACATTTACATATATTTTAGGAGCGCTCTCCTTTTTTATTGGTTAATTATTTTATAGAATCTGATTCCACAAATGTTGCTGATCATAACTTGGCACAAATGTATCACGCTTTGGAAGAAGTTCATAGATTTTATGCTTAAATTGTGGGTCCAGCATAGTATCAAGAATGTATTCCTCATTGTTTCACTATGAAAAGATGCTGAGCAAAGTATACTACCATGTCATTCACTAGATGTTTCATGGCTGTGTTGTCAGTATTGTAAGATTGATCAGCCATGATCATCCTCAGGTTTTTCTACAGTAAATATATCAGTGGTAGAATATCACTAACTCTGACCCTACACAACTAACCAGAATGATGGACTCCACAAAAGGTTTCAGCATCTCACATAAGTCACACATTATTTGCCATTAACAAGGTGACAAACATGTCCCATTCAAAGCCTTCCAGTTTTGCATTGTATTCTAGCTAATGGCCTTATTCTGCTTTTACAAATGTTCTAGCATGTACACTGTTGAATTCCGCCTGGTGGGGACTTCTATTTTCAGCTGTTGATGGGGAAGGTTGTTACGCTCTTGTATAGAATATAATATATTTGTGAGCACTGTAGGAACAGCTTAAACGGGCACAGATTTTTTGGAAGTAATTAGCATCTCTCTGAGGGTTTTGGATTCTGTGAGGAATTTAGTCACAATTAAATTTAGGACATGGGCAAAGCAGGGTACATGCACCATATCACCTAATTTTATGGCAGCTATTATGTTGTAGCCAATATGAAGACATAAAACAAGGAATGAGGTACAAACCATTCCTCTATCACCTACTTGTCACAGTCTGCTAAATAAGAGGGCCAGGAGTACTGAGTGACAAGTAAGTTAGTCTCCTCCAACAAGGGATAGCAGAGCAAGTAGCTAGAGTGTGATGCTAGTGTAAGAAGCTCAGGTGCATGGGTTGCCAAGGAAAGGGTTGTGCAGCGGCTTGGACGACTAAAGCTTATCTGCGAAGCTAGATGTTGTGTCCCCAACAGAGGAGATGAAGGGTGACCCATGATAGCCCCCACTAAGATAAACTATACAAAACTATCCCCAGGGAGAAAAACATACACTCCAACAGGAAACAGTAGGTACTCACAGTGGCCAAAGGACAGGTTGTCCCGCAAGAAGGAACAGCAGAGCAGGAACAGGAAGAGACTGGAAATCCGGATATGTATAGCAGAACAGCAGGCAAAGAGTGGTCTAGAGGTCCGGGTCATACACAGCAAACAAGGAATGAGAGTCAGCAGACAAAGGGTGGTCTAGAGGTCTGGGTCAAACACAGCAAACAAGGAATGAGAGTCAGCAGACAAATGGTGGTCTAGAGGTCTGGGTCATACACAAAATATCTGGAATAATGCAAGGTGCTAGGCAGAGGCTGAAACAAGAATCAGTATAGACGCTATAATTACTATTCATACTGAGCATGAAAAGGGCGCTCAGAATGAGGCATGGATGCAGGCCTGAAGCGCACCACGCTATGGTATAACGTGGATAGTGCTGGACAGAAACAGGACAAAGGAGCATGGGTGGATGGCATGGGAGGAGCATCGGCATGACACTACTCTAATTTATTTAATCTGTGTGGGATTTTCTCTCAAAAGACTTCATCCACAAAGTTATGTGCCAATGGTATGGTCTACCCTGCTGCTGTTCTTTAATAGTACTGCCAGAAACAGAGGCTAGATTACTGGCTGCCACCTGATGCTTCAAGTTATTGATGCCCACTTGTTGGAGGGAAACCCAGTGAGCAGTGACAGTCCTGTTATCAGGTGAATCTTCTTTCTTTATGAGGTTTCCAGCTCTTTTCTCAGCACACGAACCGAAAGATTGGACAATTCTAGCAAAGTCATCCTTGAAAAATAACTGTGGCTTGCTATATGCCAGCAGGGTGCAACACATTACATCACTTCTCTAAAACCTTGGCTTTCTACAAAAGAATGATGAAAGAACTGCCAACATTTTGTCAACTTTGCCATTCCACAGGCTTACTTTGGCATTAT
Organism: Rhinophrynus dorsalis; assembly: GCA_037306005.1. NCBI lineage: Eukaryota > Metazoa > Chordata > Amphibia > Anura > Rhinophrynidae > Rhinophrynus > Rhinophrynus dorsalis. Next base: position 552,724,924 of record CM074721.1, read on the forward strand.
TTTTGTGAAGTTTTTTTGTCTAATTCCCAAGATCTTTTTAAATTTTAGAAGAACTCTGCCACTTTATTGCTTTTACAACATGATTTGTGGTGGTGGTGGTGCCGGTGGCAAGTGTAGGCCCTCTATTACCCTTGTCAGCTCCAACAAATTCAGTCATACTCTTCTGTATTTGACATTTGATGGGCAGCAGTAGGAGCCATAGGTGTTATTGAAAATGAAGGCAATCGACACTCTCTGACACATCAACAACACAACTATTATGTGCCCAACTTTTAATAATACTTCTACTGTTGCTAGACTTTGCACGTCTGATATACTGCTACTGGATTGTCTCCCAGTCTTAACTGCGGTTGTGATGCAGGTGGGATCTCAGTGAGGATGTGCCTAGGTGTGATCTTTTCACAAGCTTCTTACACAAATAACAGGTAGCAACATGTTTGGCTCTTAAGTGAAGTACCTTTATACTACAGATTTTATGAACTGAGGGGTTCCTGAGTTCCTGCTATGAGGGCTAGATGTTGAAATAGTAACAGATGTCAAAGTTGCTGCACTTCCTGCAGCAGCAGCAGCAAAAGTACTCATTATAACTAAGGTGGTAGAAGACGTACGTTGCAAATTACTCACAATAGTGTGATTGCGTCTGGGTGGGGTCTGACTTGGAAGTGGTGTCAAAGCTGATGATGACTGACAGGACTATTATGTATTTTTAGGCATGATTACTTGTCCAGTGTCAGACTTTCCAATTGATTTCTCAAGCAAGTTATATACCAGCACAGTACTCCTTTTCAGTGGTCATTATCACTTCTCTCATTCTCAGTTTCATCTGTATCAGCAGAAGATGATACAGGAGGAATTTATTCCAGATCATAATTATCATCAATAATTTGGTCATCCTTGCCCACCTCTTCTTCCCCACTACTTTTATATACCTCTAGACTTTTTTGTTTTTTTGAAACAGATTTGTTTTTACTTTTCCCCTTATAGTAATTTTCAAAATGTTCACTATTACTATCAGGACAGGTGTTGTACGTTTTAATCTCACTGTCAGACACAGCAGTTGGTTGAATTGCTACAACTTCCTCCAGTATGCTGTCAACACTATAATGTGATTGCCTGTTGTCTTCAGTGTTTTTAAATGTTTTATTAATACTACTGTTAATACTTTTACAAAAAGCCTTTTCATGTTTTATTTATGTATTATTTTATTTTTTTATTAAGTCTCATTGTCTACAAAAAACAAAACCTAAAATACACCCTGTGCACCTGCTTCTTCACCTTGTTGCCTGTAGCCAGTGTCAAGAAGATTGCAACTTCTGCCTTGTCTCTCTTCACTGAAGAGGGCTACATGTTATTTAGAAAAGATAGGTCAAACAAAAGAGGTGGTGGGGTCTGTCTGTATGTCAAACCAATATTATTGCCTCATTTGAGGGACGATATATGTGATGACAGTAGTGAACATGTGGAATCCCTGTGGGTTGAAATAGTCACTGGGGGTAAAACTGCCCAGAAAATATTAGTGGGTATTTGTTATAAACCACCAAACATTGCTGACCTTGAAGAATCACAGCTATTAATGCAAATAGAAAAGGCTTCTCAAATAGGTAAAACTATACTTATGGGGGATTTTAATTATCCAGAAATAGACTGGAAAAATGGAACAGCGAATTCTGCTAAAAGTAGTAAGTTTCTGAACTTGTTGAATGACAATTTTTTGTCTCAACTAGTGCAGACCTCAAACAGAGGGGATGCGTGTCTGGATCTGGTAATAACTGACAATGAAGAACTTATCTTTAACATCCAAGTTAAGGAGCACTTGGGGAATAGTGACCATAACATGGTATCGTTTGAGATTAATTCAAAAAAGCAATTTGGTATGAGTTCCACCAAAACACTGAATTTTAAAAAGGCCAACTTTAGCAGGTTTAATTCATCCCTTGGTCTTGTTGACCACAGAAGGTAAGTGGAATGCCTTCAAAGCAACATTGCAAAAATACACTTCTAAATTTATCCCTGTTGGAAACAAATACAAAAGAAGCAAATTAAAACCAGTGTGGCTAACCAGTAAAGTAATTCATGAAATAAATAACAAGAAAGCGGCATTTAAACATTATAAAGATGAGGAATCAGTAGAGGCATTTTCAGAATACAAAAATGCCAACAAAACCTGTAAAAAGGCTATCAAATTAGCTAGACTAGAGAATGAAAAAAATATTGCTAAGGAGAGCAAGAGCAACCCAAAAAAATTCTTTAAATACATTATTGGCAAAAAATTAAAGTCTGATAATGTTGGGTCCTTGTTATCTGAAACGGGTGAGATGGTCAAGGGGGACAGAGAGAAGGCAGATATGTTAAATAATTTCTTTTCTTCTGTTTTTACCAAGGAAGACCCAATGGACAAGAATCTGCAAACTACTTTTACAGAAAAGTCACAGCAAACAAGGGACTGGCTAACACAAGAAAAAGTGTTAAAACAATTGAATGGTGTTAAGGTAGACAAAGCTCCAGGACCAGATGGTATACACCCACGGGTACTTAAAGAGCTAAGCCAGGCCCTGGCCAGACCGCTATATTTGATTTTCAGGGATTCTTTTATTTCAGGTATGGTGCCAATGGATTGGCGTAAAGCAGATGTGGTGCCCATATTTAAAAAGGGATCAAAGTCACAGCCAGGAAATTACAGACCTGTAAGCTTGACATCTGTGGTAGGGAAGCTGTTTAAAGGGTTGCTAAGGGAATATATTCAAGAATTCTGCTGGAACAGGAATATTATTAGCAGGAGTCAACATGGCTTTGTGAAAGACAGGTCTTGTCAAACTAACTTGATTTCATTTTATGAAAAAGTGAGTAATAATATAGATGCGGGAGCGGCGGTTGATGTTATCTATTTAGACTTTGCCAAGGCATTTGATACAGTTCCACACAAGAGGTTACTGTACAAACTGAATGTAATAGGCCTAGGGGAAAATGTTTGTGTGTGGATTAGAAATTGGCTGAAAGATAGAATGCAAAGAGTGGTAGTAAATGGCAAGTTCTCCAGTTGGATAAACGTGATAAGTGGAGTACCTCAGGGATCTGTCCTGGGTCCTTTTCTTTTTAATTTGTTTATTAATGACCTCCCAGAGGGCATAGGGAGCCATGTATCAGTGTTTGCCGATGACACAAAATTAAGTAAGGTAATAAAGTCTGAACTGGATGTGTCTTCATTACAAGAGGATTTGGACAAATTGAGTAACTGGGCAGGCAAATGGCAAATGAGATTCAATATAGACAAGTGTAAAGTTATGCATTTTGGGTATAATAATAAAAATGCAACATATAGTTTAAATGGTGTTTCTCTGGGGAAATCTACAAATGAAAAGGATTTGGGAGTAATGGTAGACAATAGACTTAGCAGTAGCATGCAGTGCCAGCTGGCAGCTGCAAAGGACAATAAGATATTGGCATGTATTAAAAGGGGTATTGACTCAAGGGAGGAAGCTATTATTATGCCTCTTTATAGGTCCATGGTAAGACCCCACCTAGAATATGCTGTTCAATTCTTGGCGCCCTTTCTGAAAAAGGACATTATGGAACTAGAGAGAGTGCAGAGGAGGGCTACAAAACTAGTAAGGGGAATGGAAAGTTTTAGGTATGAGGAAAGGCTAGAAAAGCTAAACTTGTATACACTAGAGAAACGGCGTCTTAGAGGGGATATGATAACACTATATAAATATGTTCAGGGCCCATACAAAGGGCTCTACAAAGACCTGTTCATTAACAGAACAGTACATAGGACAAGAGGCCACCCGCTTAGACTTGAGGAAAGGAGATTTAATCTACAACAGCGGAAAGGTTTCTTTACAGTAAGGACAATAAATGTATGGAATTCACTCCCTGAGGAGGTGGTGCTAGCGAATACATTAGACACCTTTAAAAAGGGCCTGGATACTTATTTAAAAGATCATAACATAGAGGGCTATGTACGTTAGTATTAGGATTAATATTTTACTTAGGGCTTGTTGATCCAGGGAGAAATCTGATTGCCATTTGGAATCAGGAGGGAATTCCCCCCCCCATTCGGGGCAGAATTTGAAATTGTTGTATTGAGGGTGTTTTTTTGCCTTCTTTTGGATCAACGATGGTAAACAGGAATAGGAAAAGGGGTGGACTAGATGGACGCAAGTCTTTTTTCAACCTAAATTACTATGTTACTATGTATACTACATATGACAATAGACCCTGCTAAATATGCTGGTCCCTCATCATATTTATAGGATTCGGTAGTCACGGAAACCACCAGGCTTTTGGCTCCTGGAGGGGCCTGGGGGCCAGCCCCTTTCCAACAGACTATGAACTCTATGCATGGGGAAGCGGCTTTCCCAGATTTCCAGTCCCCTCCTGGGTCTAAGTCACCCTGTGCTTCTTGGTGGGCACAAGATGTCACAGAACAGGACTATAACATTTGAAATATAGCTCATTGTATTGTATATTGTGTGGTATAATGTAATAGTGTGTGGTGTTACTCTATAAAGTCCGTAAAGGCATTTGGAGGAATGGAGGTTGTGCAAAGCTTGCAATATACTTCAGGTCTGTGCTAAGGAATGATTGGAATGTTAATTGATTATTGCTGTGCTTCCTTGACCAATCAGGGGAGGTTAATTACGATCCAGTGAGAATGTCCCTTTTTCAAGCCTTAATTTGCATGCTTATCTTGATAAGGGTGCTTGTGACTGATAGGTCAAGCATAGAAACACTGTTCCATGTCCTAGTTTACATGCTGATCTTGATAAGAGTCTCTGTAAGTGTATATAAGCTTTGTGTTTCATTCAATAAAGAGAGCTGATTCTAAAACAGTACATTAGTCTTGTCTGGTGACTGTGGGGAAAACTGTGATATTTCAGCAGAGCAGCCTTGCTCAGGATTGAAGGAAGCAGCGACTGATGGGGACACCCAGACGGGGGGTCAACTGGTACCGTCACATTGGTTTCAGTTGAACTTTTCTGTCTATTGACTGCAGTATGCAAATTATTCTTCTCAGTCAGTCAGTTAGTCACAGAGGCTCAGACAGTTCACAAAGGAAATAGGATCCCCTACCTGTCTCTTCTTAGACAAACAAGACTTTGGGGTATTTGGGGTAAATCACCTTTTTCCCTTCACACTCCCCAAGACTCCCCTAACGCACAGAACAAATTACCCGGCCAAAAGTCTCCTTAAATTAAACTCCAACTCCACTTTTTGCCTGTCTTAATTTGGTCCAAAATTGTGCTGCTTATCTCTCTCTGTCTGTACCATAAACAGAATTCACCCCTTTTATAATATCCTGGTGGGAAAAGAAAGGATACTTTCTACATGGTGGGGAAATTCAACTTTATCATTTATTTCAACGTAATGCACAAATGGTCTCTTATGCTTTGAATTGCATTGCTCTCCAAAACATTGCCATGTGTGATCATAGCACTACACAATGTTCAATGGGTTGAGACATACTGCAACATCCTCACCTCAGAAAACAAAAGGGAGTTCTGGCCTTAGATTTAACCAAAGACATATTAGTGCATTCAAATTCACAGCCAACTATCAACCATTTCAGTGCTGTGTATCACGGTGCCCGTGATTCTCGTGCGACATTCTTACTTGCTTTGTAGCCTGGTAGCTGAGGTTGGTTGGAATAATGAGGCTCTCATGCCTGCTTCCTCTAATGGGCTTTCGGATACAGTTAAAGATGAGATTGCAGCCCAGAACCTCCCTAGAGATTTAGAGGAACTGGTCTCATATTGCATCTTGATTGAGAGACCTTCCTTCAGGGAGTGCCTGCAGAGGCATCCCATCCATTTAGCCTCAAGCTTTTCGTCCCCACCCGTGCCTCCCTCTCCTCCCATGCCTCCTAATCTTGAGACCTCAGGCGATGTGGATCCCATGAAGCTTGGGTTCACTCAGCTTTCAGTTGCCTAAAGGGCCTTTAGGAGGAGGGAAGGCCAGTGCCTTTACTAAGGTAAGGCACGGCGTATAATGCGAACTTGCCCAACAAATCCGGGAAACACCCGCACCTAAGGTCCTATAGGAGACAGACCTTAGGTGGCTCCTCAGCGTTTCCAGCTATCTTGAAGGATAAACCTCTAGTCTCCATTGGGATCTCTTGAGGTGAGTGTTCCATTATTACAGAGGCACTTCTTGACTCCGGTGCAACGGGCCTCTTTATCAACAGTACCTTCAACCAGAAGCACTCCATTCCATTGCAGCTCCGTACTAGTCCACTTGCCATTGGGTTGATTGATGGCATACCCCTACAGCCGCCGCAAGTCCCCCAAGAAACCATTCCTTTTTTTATGGCTATAGAGGCTTTCCATCACAAAACTTTACAATTCCAGGTGATCCACTCTCCTCACTATCCTGTGGTCCTGGGTTATCCATGGTTGCACAGACACAATCCCATGTTTAATTGGGTAAGGGCTGAAGTCATGGTATGGTCACTTAACTGTTCCAAGATATGCCTAGCAAAAGTGGTGAAGGTGCTAAGAACATCCCTTCTCTTCGATGCCTGAAGACTACCAAGAGTTCTGAGATGTATTTGCTAAGGACCAGGAAGGTGAGCTCCCCCCTCACCGCCCATAAGATTGTACCATTAAGTTACAACTTCCTCGAGGTCGAGTCTACCCTCTTTCTGTCACGAAGGATATGGCCATGGAGGAGTATGTTGCGGATGCGCTGTCCCGGGGGTTCATCTTCAAGTACTCCACTCCCACTGGGACCGGATTCTTCTTTGTGAAGAAAAAGAGTGGCGAACTGAGACCCATTATTGGTTACAGGGGGCTCAACCTATCACTGTCAAAAATGCCTACCCAATTCTACTTACTACCGAGCTATTCGATCGGTTAAAAGGGTCCAAGGTGTTCACTAAGCTCGATCTGTGAGGGGTGTACAATTTGGTACGGATAAAGGATGGCCACGAATGGAAAACTGAGTTAAACACCAGGATTGTGCATTATGAATACCTCATAATGCCCTTAGTCTCTGCAATGTTAGTTTTCCAGGAATTTTTAAATGACATCTTCCGGGACATGCTTCAGCAATGCGTGGTGGTATATTTAGACGATATTCTGATCCATTCCTCCTACATAGAAAGCCACCATGCAGATGTAGCCAGGATTCTGCAAAAATTAAGAGAAAATAATCTAGTTTGCAAATTAGAAAAATGTGAGTTCCACCGCAAACAGATCACCTCTTGGAGTACGTAGTTTCAGATGTCGGTTTTACTATGGAGCCTGAGAAACTCTCATCTGTTCTCGGGTGGCCACAACCCGTAGGTCTCTGCTTCCTTCAATGTTTCCTCGAATTCGCTAATTACTACAAGAAATTTATGGGCAATTTTTCCTCGATTGTAAAAAAATAAAGGATGGGAAGTCCACGCACTGGTCTACGGAGGCCATCAAAGCATTTGAGGCATTAAAAGTTGCCTTTGCCACAGCAGCCATTTTAGTATACCCAAAACCCAAGCTCTCATTCATACTTTAGATTGAGGCGTCTGAGATAGGATTAAGCACCCTCCTGTCTCAACATCCTAATCCTGAGTGCCAGTTACACCCATATGGGTATTTCTCGAAGAAGCTAAGTCCTGCAGAGTGCAACTATGAAATCCGTGACCATGAGTTACTCACTCTCAGAGAATGGAGGCAAATGCTTTAGGGAACTTCAGTGCCAATCCTAATCCTCATAGATCATAAAAACCTCACATACCTTTTTGAAGCTAAGAGCTTGACTCCAAGACCGGCCTGATGGGCCCAATTTCTGTCCCATTTTAATTATGTGGTCTCGTACCTGGCGGACACCAAAAATGTCCAGGCTAATGCCCTATCCAGACAGTTCTCGGGTGCTAAGGAAGTGAGCCCTCCTAGTCCTATTATCCCTCTGGACCGAGTAATGGCCACCATGCGTACAAGACTAACATCTCCCCTCAGGGAGAGAATCATGGCTACCCAAAAAGATGCTCCTGCTGAGATTCTTCCTGGGTGCTGTTTCATACATATTAACCTTCCTACCAAGGTACTTTCAACCAACCATAATACAAAGTCATCAGGGCATCCCAGCTTTCCAGCTTCTCTGGTCGGTTTCCCGTCTTTTGTGGTGGCCAGAATTTGTCACTGCCTCTCCAGTCTGTGCTCAGACCAAATCACCCCGTCACCTTCCAATGGGACTTCTCCACACCTTGCTATGGACTTCATAGTTGACTGCCCTTTGTCTAACTGAAACACAGTCATCCTCATGGTCGTTAACCAATTTTCTAAGATGATTCATTGCATACCTTTCAAAAAACTTCCATCCGCTAAAGAGTTGGCTACGGTCTTTGTGAAAGAGGTCTATTGGCTACACAGGGTTCCCAAAGTCACAGTTTATGACTGGGGTAGCCAATTTGTCTCAAAATTCTGGACGGCCTTCTGTGCACAACTAGGTATCCAACTCTCCTTCTCCTCGGCCTATCACCCACAACTGAATGGGGCTGCAGAAAGGGCTAATCAGGCCTTGGAGCAATTCTTGTGGTGCTACATCTTAGACCATCAGAATAATTAGTGGGACCTGCTACCTTAGCCGGCTTTGCTCATAACAGTGCTGTTTCTGTTTCTACCCGGCTCTCCCCCTTCATGGTGAGTTATAGGTATCAGCCTTCCATGATTCCAGATTCATTCTCTCCCCAAGGGATTCCTGCATTGGAGGATCATTTCCAGTGAATCCGTTCCACATGAGTGCAGGTCCAAGAGGCACTGCATCTCCCACTACAATCCCAGGAGTTCCAAGCCAATCGTAAATGCCTACCCGCACCGTCCTACCGGGTCAAGGAGAGGGTCTGGTTGTCCTCCAGAAATCTCCACCTCCGAGTGCCCTCTAAGAAATTGGCTACCCACTTTGGGGGCCTTTCCGTATCCTCCGATATGTGGATCCTGTGGCCTATGCCCTAGACATCCCTCACAATATGCGGATACACAATGTGTTCCATGTCTCGCTGCTGAAACCCCTGGTATGTAATCGTTTCACTATGGTCACTCCTTGACCCCATTCTGTGCCTGTTGATGGCCATGAGGAGTTTGAGGTCCTCTCCATATTCAACTCTCATAGGTTCTGAGGGAGGCTTCAATATTTGGTCCATTGGAAGGGGTACGGTCCAGATGAGCACTTATGGGTTCCGGCAGCAGATGTGCATGCCCCCACCCTCCTCCATGCTTTTCATGCAAGCTTTCTCCTTAAACCTGGTCCTGCCCTGAAGGGGGGATTTTGGGGGGGGTGCTGTCAACGTTTTGCTGAGCTGCACTAATTCTGCCGAATGATTCTGATGTCGGAGCTAATCTAGTGCTCTGCTATCCATTACTGCTGCCTTCTCTTTCCTGGATCAGGCTAAATAAGCTGAGCTGCTATCAGTCAACCTCCCAGGGTATTTAAAGTAGCATGGCTCACTTCCTGATTGCCCTTGTGTCTGATTCGGGCTGCAAGCACGTTATCCTGAGTTGCTAACTATCCATGAATGACCTGGTTTTCTCTGATATCTCTATTTGTTCCTGACTCCTGGCCTTGTTCCTAACATTGCTGATCTTCGTATTACTCACCCCGGCTTGTCTTTTCGTTTACACTTCTAGATCATGACAGGTGCTCCCCAAGAAATGCACTCACTTGTTTGAGAGGTTGGAACAAAACCCAGGATGGTTACACCTATCTGTCAGCGGGTCTCCTTCGTTGGTTGATGTAAATTCTCTACAGGAAACACTCAGGTTCTCGACAATGGATCTTTATTTTGGAGACTTCCACTCTTGACCATATGGTAAACCACAATAATAACCCTAAAAAAAAGTTACTTATCCTTTTAAAAAGTACATAAATTTTGTGAATGCACTAAAGGAATTAGATGGAAAATATGGTTGAACTATGACATACTAAAATGTCCAAAATCGGTCTTGTCCTTAAGTGTAAGAAAGCCCTTGTCGTTAAGGGATTAACTAATAGCTGACAAACAGATAGGAGATCCTACATTTGAGCTGAGAGTGAGCATGATGTTGACGGAGTTAGAAACTGAGACAGACATGACATCAGTCAAAATTCAGACAAGAAAAAGACAACATTATATTATTGTTATTGATGTAACGTGCTGTCCTATGTAACTAATTGCGTAATGAAGCTAACAGTTCTGTTGTGTACTGTGCACCAAACATTGTAGAGGTCAGGAGAAAGAACTAGGAAGAAAAGTTGATGTTAGTTAAGTCATACCAAAGAAACTGCAACTTGCTCAGAAAATGCTGATGATCCTTTCCCTACTGAAGAGGCTATTTGTAAAATTAGGCATTTATACCTATTCTGCACTTAATAAGTTTGAAGTTAGAGCAGCTTATATTTTCCTTTGTTCACATCTATTTCACTTTCACAATAGTGATATCATTCTTTATTTTATTTGTTTTGACAGGGAACAATTAGTTTAATTCCACTATTATTGATCAGGAGCACCACTTATTTTATTATTATACTACTAGTTGGAGAGCCCGTTACATGGGCCACAGTGCCACTGCCACCAGGTTGCGGAGCAGTCACACGCAGTAGAGCCTGCCTGTGCCACAGCTGATACATAGCTGGGCGCTCCTTCGCTCTGTATCAGCCACGGCGCTGGCAGTCTCTACTACGCATGACTGCAGCACGCGCAGTCATGAGTCTACTGCGCATGTCGCGGCGTTACACACGATTTAGCGAATTATTATATAGTATTATTTGTAAACGTAAAGGCCTACTAATACTAGTAAAAACCTAAGAAGATGATTAGGAGTCAAATAGTGAAGGATTTATTAGCAGTAAGACCATCTGCTGTGAAATAAAATGACAATAACACCTGCCCAGGGTAAGAGGATGAAGTACAAATGGGGGAAAGGGCATGACCTCAGTTTGGTAACCATGGAAGGTACAGTTGGTCCTATGAGAAGAAATCTCCCAGTGAAACAGAGTCTGGCGTAAGGGATCCTAATATGTAATATATTTGTGACATATAAGGTGGGATTTAGAAGGAGGTATAATTCTCTTTAAGAAAGTAAAACGCTAATCAGACATAAATACAGCACACTACTTTTCATTGTTAGTGGAGCACCTATGTACAGTCATGCAACAATAACATCTTAAACAAAGGCTAACTGAATTTTTCTTCATATTAATATATTAATAAATTAATATGTATTAGTTTATCATCTATTGATATAAAACATCATATTAAACATTCTCTCCAATGCTAATTGCAGGTATTAAGACCCTCCTGTGGCCTTCAGGTATTTACTCTGATTAGGAAATGTGTGATGACAACCAGACTCAAGTCACAAAGTTTCTTCTCCTGGGATTCCAAGGTTTCATCAGCTTCAAAATTCCACTCTTCACAGTCTTCCTATTAATCTACATTGTGATATTAAGTGGAAATTTTCTGATCATCTGTTTAGTGACAACTAGTGATCATCTTAAAACGCCTATGTTCTACTTTCTCAAACATTTAGGCTTTGCTGATATCCTTGTCACCACTAGTATTGTTCCAGTGATGCTAGACATCATATTACATGATGGAATTACAATTTCTCTAGTTGCCTGTGTAGCCCAACTATATTTTTTTGGTGTTTCTGGAGTTGTGCAATGCTGTCTTCTTGCAGTGATGTCGTATGACAGATATCTGGCCATCTGCAATCCTTTGCATTACATTTCCATTATGGAGCCCAGTGTTTGCTTAAAACTAGTTATTGGTTCTTGGTTGTTAATATTTATTCTAACATCCAGTGAATTGATTGCGGTGAGCCAGCTACACTTCTGTGGTCTCAATTATATTGACCATTTCTTCTGTGATTTTGGACCACTTGTGGCACTGTCTATTTCAGACACCTCAGTATTGGTCTTGCAAGACTTTATATTTTCCGTAGCCATGATTTTTTTGCCATTTGTCTTCATCATTATATCCTATGTCTGTATCTTCATCATGATTCTCAGGTTCCCGTCCAGTTTTGGAAGTAAGAAGTTTTTCTCCACCTGCAGCGCTCACCTTACAGTTGTGCGCACATATTATGGAACATTGATTATAGTTTACATGGGTTCATACATTGAACAGTCTTTTAACTTAAACAAGCTTCTATCTCTGTTTTACATTGTGGTTACACCATTTCTGAATCCCATCATTTACAGCTTGAGGAATAAGGAGATCAGAGGAGCTCTGAAGAAATACATTAAGAAGATTAGATGGACAGTAAATTATAATGTATGATATGTAACACAGAAATAATAAATTAAATAAAAAAATCATAACTTGAGTCACTTTAATTATAAATCAATTTGTTTAATTATAATTACTAAAACACTGCTTGTCATTTAAGATGTTCTCTATCCATATACAGATGAAACAAAGCTTATCAGCTTGTGATTGCTGTCAGTAGTTCCTTATAATACATGTAACTGAGATCTTGTAGTTATACTACCATTCACAATTTTGGGGTCACTTAGAAACGTTCTTGTTTCTGTTATGGGAGCAGCTTGACAGTATGGTATGTAAGCAGTGCCCATCACACCAATCCAAATTGTGGGAACTGCTTCAGGAAGCATGGGGTAAAATCTCTTCACATTGCCTCAACAAATGCTAAAGAATGGCAAAGAACTGCAAGGCTGTAATTGCTGCAAATGGAGGATTCTTCGACAAAAGCAAAGTTTGAAGGACACAATTATTATTTAAATTAAAAACCATCATTTCTAACCTTGTCAGATCCTGACTGTATTTCCTATTCATTCTGCAACTCATTTGATGGAAAACAAGGACATTTCTTAGTGACCCCAATCTTTTGAACAGTAGTGTATGAAATAATGCACTTGAAAAGTAAATTTTCACATTATGCATGTATCTCTATAGCTCACACAAACAATGAATATGCATAGAAGAAGACAGAATGAGAGTTTTCTTAGTTCAAAACAGTAAAGAGTGGGATAGAGCTATGAAGATGGAAACCAATATCATCATCACTACTATTATGGTCATATGAGTCTAAATCTCATTTATCACAGCAAGATCATAAAAATGGTGCATCCACTCTGCACATTAGTAGTGTTGATGGGAATATCAGTGACAGTTGTATGGGGCAGGAAGTGGTGGACATAGATCCTAGTTGTAGCTCCCCCCACTCTGAAATCATAGGTGAGGGTTTATTTTTCATTTGGGACTGTACATCTGTCTTCAGTTGCAATTTTCACACAATATGACAAGTTTGTGAAGAGAGAGAAGGAGGGATCACATTTTGGCACATCTCTGCAAATCTTCCCTAATAAAGAACACGCAGTATAACAGCACTAGATGTATGTTAGACATGTTGAACACCCCAAGCAAAAAGAAAAAAAAATCAAGTGCTGCTGCACAAAAACACTGTGATCCAAAACTGCACACAAAGGTGTGTGAGGCAAGTACAACCCCCCACAATAAGCCAGGATTATATCACTGTTGTCCCCCCCGTGCCCTCAGGTTCCTTCTCTACACTGCAGATTTTGCCAGTAGTACCAGCAGCAGACAGAAAATCTGCATATGTGAAGATCTAGTAATGTCTCCAGCCATTGCACATTGTATGGTGAGAGGACCACACATGTCAGTGATGTGGAAACAAATAGAATTCTGGAACAAAGGAGAATGTGATGACTTTTTACCCTACTTATAGTAGGGAGGGTAAATTATTTGTATTGAGTATTATGACCATTTGGACTTGGTCACATTGACTGGCATCATCTGATTTCTTGGGTAATGGTTTAACATTGTCAACAAAAACTTCAAGTTGGTGGTTATGTTGTTTCTGCAAACAAACCAAATGTGATCCCTGTCCTTCCCCTGTTTAATAACACATCCACACACTGTGCACTTTGCAGTTATTGATAACTGATCATTCCTTTCCTGCTCCAAAGAAAAATATTGCAAATACCATGATTTTAGAGGAGGTGGAGAGGAGAAGTATTATGGTGACTGGGATATGACTGGAATTCGATTTAACTGGTGGTGGCTTTTTGTGGTGCTGTTGATACTGCCTCAGCACTGGGGCTAGTAAAAAGCATCACCACTACATGTGGTTATTGATAACTAATCATTCCTTTCCTGCTCCAAAGAAAAATATTGCAAATACCATGATTTTAGAGGAGGTGGAGAGGAGAAGTATTATGGTGACTGGGATATGACTGGAATTCGATTTAACTGGTGGTGGCTTTTTGTGGTGCTGTTGATTCTGCCTCAGCACTGGGGCTAGTAAAAAGCATCACCACTACATGTCCCATGTCACTGCTACTGCTATATCCACCACCCAGTCTGTGGTGGTGATGATCCAAGTCCAACTCACATCACCATTACTATTGTCCTGTGCATGGTGGATAATCATATGACATATTGTGTTCAGATGATTCAACAACAGGCACTAAATTAGCAAACACCATGATGTCACTGGTGTGTGAGTGGCTGGCATTAGGGATGGGTGAAATGTCCTGTCTCAAAAGTAAAACAAGGGAAACTGGCACTTCTTGTTGAGCTGGAAATTTCCTGCAAAAGGGCAAATTTTCTACTTTTTATGGTCTAAGAATTGCACTATAGTCAATTGTAAAGCTAAATTTCATCCCAACACTATGAGTATTACCATGGTGCTAGTATAAAAGGGTATCAATGTCCCATATGTTTTCAGTCTGTACTTGTGAATTAGAAATAAATTAGTATACTGTGATTTCTAGTGACACAAAAAACAAATAAAATACACTTTTTTTGAAGGTGTTAGAGTGTTGTTGGAAATAGACACTGCCAGTTCTTTTCTGGGTGTGAGTGTGAAGAAAGTAGAGTAAATAACCTCCATAAAATGTATGTTAGAGTAATTGATAAGCCAGCCAGCCTGAAACTAATTGACTCAACATTGACAGGTACCAGATAGCAACACATTTGACTAATGTGGCAATCAAGACAAATCTATACAAGGGATCCAACTTGATATACTGTGTGTACCATCCATAAAACAGCCACACTCCAATACATCCTCTAGAACTAAAGAGACAAGGAAGGGAAGGATATACTGAGGTGCGGTACTGCACTGGTGTACCAATGATGCCTGAGTACTGTATTATTGTACTATGAGCTTTATAGACAGTGTTTTCTGAAGTCAACTCAACTCTGTTCTGTAGAATACTGTAAAATACCACTGCAGTAGTTCTTGTGAGAGAAAAATAATTGTGACACTATCCAGTAGTGTAGAGACAGAGATGGGGGAGCGAGTTGCTTGCAAGTGTAGTGAGTGTGGGCGTGTGGGTGTTAGTGAGTTGTATACAGTGACTATGACAGAAAGGGATAGCCTCCCAATCTGAAACAACTGATGGTGAGGAGTACCCTGAATAATAATACAAAAAATGGACACTTCTCTGCCTACAAAATAGATGTGAAACCTGTGCAGACATTTACACCACGGACAAGATACCAATCCCAAACACCCAGTTACACCATAAGATCAATGGTACCTTCACCTGTAAATCATCCAATGTAATATACCTTATCATGTGTGCAAAATGCCCAACAGCTCTGTATGTGGGGGAAACGGGACAACCATTACATAAGAGGTTTAAAGGGATAGTATTATTTCAAAATTACTAACCCTCATATTGTAGCCCTTAATAAACTGAGTTAAATGACACCAGCAGCATCTCTCAATCCTTTCAAAGTTTCCTCTCCCCTGCTGTCCGCGTTCTGCTGCCAGCAGGGGAATCCGGTCCCGGGACAGGAGGAGGCTTTTAAACAGAGCCGATATCTCGTTATGGAAGGAAAAATGATTAATTGAAACAGTCTTCTATGTGTGCTTGGTTACCAAGCACATGTACA
Source organism: Rhinophrynus dorsalis (assembly GCA_037306005.1). Classification (NCBI taxonomy): domain Eukaryota; kingdom Metazoa; phylum Chordata; class Amphibia; order Anura; family Rhinophrynidae; genus Rhinophrynus; species Rhinophrynus dorsalis. The sequence goes on from CM074721.1 coordinate 552,740,765, forward strand.
AGACTGTTTCAATTAATCATTTTTCCTTCCATAACGAGATATCGGCTCTGCTGAAGAGCCTCCTCTTGATTCAGAGACCGGAAACTTTGAAAGCGGCTATCTCTTAAACCATAAAGGATTGAGAGATGCCGCTGGTGTCATTTAACTCAGTTTATTAAGGGCTACAATATGAGGGATAGTAATTTTGAAGTAATACTATCCCTTTATTTCCCACAGATACAGTGTTAAAATCAAAAAGACAGAGTGTCACGGTTTTCAAGACACTCAGACCAGTTGGTGAAATAAAACACAGTTTTATTAAACAAAAAAATAAAAGGAAGGTTCGCCCTCTGTAGGCAGCACTGAGTAATAACAAAGAGGCAAAAATAGGACCAACTGTCACGGTTTGTTAAGACTCTCAGACGCAAGCTTTGGTATAAACACAATTTTATTGAAACGATTAAGATAATCCCATAGGGTTTTAAACACACACATACAATACATATAATGAACAATACAGACTCTACCGGTCTTGCCAATATACCGGGCAAGACAGCCTGGGCAATAAAGAATAAAAGGCTCTACCGCCCTTGCCAAAATGCTGGGCAAGGCAGCCTAACGGAAACCCAAGTAGTAGGCTCTACCGGCCATGCCAATATACCGGGCAAGGCAACCTAACTCAATGCTTAAGGACATAGGCTCTATCGGCCTTGCCAATACCGGGTAAGGCAATCTCAGGATGGAATAATGTAAAAGGTTCTACCGGACTTACCAATATACCGGGCAAGACAGCCCAAAGAAGCAGTAATCAATCACCATGATCATAATAGCTGTCAGATGGCAATGACAGTCAATAGTAATCGATAGACTGCAAGAGCAATGGTTTGCCCTGGTAGTCTGTACACTGTATCACTAAGTACTGATGACTACTAGCTGTCTAGGACTGGACAGCGCACAGTGAATCAAAAGACTACCGGGGTAGCGACACAAGGAAGCAAACCAGCGCCCTTACATTGGGAACCTTCAGCAGGACATAGATTAACCCACAGGTCATAGAGCGAACCAACACCCATGTGTTGGTATAAACAAGATATAGTGAGCTTAATGGTGGAGCGAACCAGCGTCCGCACGCTGGGTGCCAACAGACTGTATCGTATAGCCGCAAGGAAGGAGGAGCGAAGCAGCGTCCGCACGCTGTGACCAACAAACAGTATAGTATAGCCGCAATGCTTAAGGAGCAAACCAGCGTCCGCACACTGGGACCAACAGACAGTAAAGTATAGCCGCAAGGCTATGGAGCGAATCAGCGTCCGCACGCTGTGACCAATAACCAGTACTGTATGGCTTCAAGGCTAAAGGAGCGAACCAGCGTCCGCACGCTGGGACCATCAGACAGAATGGTATAGCCGCAAGGCTTGTGGAGTAACCCAGTGTCCACACTCTGGGACTACAGACAGACCAATATAGCCGCAAGGCTTGTGGAGCAACGCTGGGACTAACAGGCAGTATATTATAGCCGCAAGGCTCAAGGAACGAATCAGCGTCTGCACGCTGTACCCAACAACCAGTATAGTATAGCCACAAGGCTTGTGGAGCGAACCAGCGTCTGCACGCTGGAAACCAACAGAGAATGTCGCCAAAGCGACCGAAGCAGAAAGTCGCCACAGAAACAGGAACCGGACCAGGAGACGAACGGGAACCAGCAAGGACGATCAACCGGATCAGGAGCGGCAACGAATACGGCCAGCAGGAAACAGCAACCTCTGAAGACTCAACTGGAATTGGCACTGGAACCAGCACTGCAGACAGGAGACTCAGGAACAGGATGAAATCAGGAACTCAGGACAACAGCAAAGCCCAATCAGCTTCTGAGCATGGTGGAAGTGGTAGCTATCAGAGACACCACGAAAGGGCAACCAAAGGGTGCCCAGACACAGTTTAAATAGGCAATATGAGGCGGGCTAAAGGCAGACAGCCAATAAGAGCCCCCTTCTGGTAATAGACATAGCAATTCAGCAATCATGGGCACCGTGATACTAATATACAGATAATAACTTAACAGCTCAGGCACATAACATATACTGAGAACAGAGATCCAAGGGTTAACACAGTAATCAGTCCGTCTCAGTTGTGGTGTTTGGCACGCCCAAGGTGGTAATAGGCAGTGAATGGTGGAGAAAACTCAACACCCAAAGTTCATAAAACGGAGATAACTGTTCAAAAAAAAGAACCTGCGACCCAGAGCCTGCTGAATCTTGAGCCTGTAGCTACCCCGGGAGTAATAACGGAAGCAACCGGATTGCTAGAACTTGAGCCAATAGCCCCCACGGGCGTGATAACGGGAGCAACTGGATGGCAAGAGCTTGAGCCAATAGCCCCCACAGGCGTAATAACAGAGACTAGCACAGTAGCAGCTAAAGCCCTAGGGCCTACTCCGGGCGTGGTAACATAAACCAACTATACTGCAAGGAGTGGAATAAACCGTTGCCTCACAAGGCTACAATGAAACGGTTCAGCAGTAATAGTGGCTAGAATGTAATGGCTCAGTAAGAGTAGCAACGCTTTGTACCAGACTGGAGGCTCAGAATCGGAGGCACAGCTCTGCATGGGTTAACGGCTGCAATAGCAGGAGTACAGTTCACTGGAGATAGTCAGAATGCCACCTCGGCGACAGCAGGAAGCTGAACAGTTGTCTGGGTTGGTGAAACCGGTACAGGTCACAGAGCGGGAAAGTCATCCAGGCTGGGTCAAATCACGGAGCAGGTTCTCAGACAAACCAGATCAGGTCACGAGCAGGAACGTCAGCCAAGCCAGGTCGAATCACAGAGCAGGTTCTCAGACAAGCCAGATCAGGTCATGAGCAGGAACGTCAGCCAGGCCGGGTCAAATCACGGAGCAGGAACACAGGACGTAGTCTAAGCAAGCCAAATCGTTACACCGGAATCAGGAACACAGGAAAACAGCACGGCAATACTGGCTCAGGAACACCATGAAAGGGCACCTGACAGGTGCCAATGTCCAGGTATAAAAAGGTCACCAGGGGAGGGTCAAACAGGCTCAACCAATAGGAGCACGGCACAAGTGAGAGTGACAGAAAGAAGATCACGGGCACCATGATAGTACCCCCTCTCAAAGGCCCCCTCTCCCTGCAGGAGGTATTGGCTTCTGGGGGTATTTAGAGTGGAAGTTGCGCAACAGTCTGGGCGCATGGAGGTCCTTATGATCTACCCAGGAATGTTCCTCAGGGCCATAACCCTTCCAATGGTCCAAATATTGCAACTTCCCCCTAAATCTCCTAGAATCAATGATACTCTGGACTTCGTACTCCTCTTGGCCCTGAACGTCCACCGGCCCAGGAACTACTGGAGTGGTAGTGTAGCGGTTTCAAACCAAAGGTTTCAATGGAGATACATGGAACACATTATGTATGCGCATAGAGGCTGGGAGCTCCACAGCGTATGAGACAGGATTCACCTTGCGGATAACTTTAAACAGACCAATGAACCTATGAGCCAGCTTATTGGAAGGCACCGGCAAGTTAAAATTTCTGGAAGAGAGCCATACCCTGTGCCCAACCTGGAAGGAGACCGCTGGCAGCCGTCTACGATTGGCATGCCACTGTTGTTGCTGAAATGACTGACCGAGGGTACTCTGAACCTGTGCTCAAGTGGAGCTAAGCTGCTCGATATGCTCATCCAGAGCTGGAATCTGTTGCGACTGAAATAAGTACGGGAGCAGGTACAGCTGGAACCCATAGTTGATGAGAAACGGGGAGCTCCCGGACAATGAATTAACTGCACAGTTCCTGGCGAACTCTGCCCACGGCAACAGGTCGGCCCAATTGTCATGATGATCGCACACAAAGCAATGCAGGAACTGCTCCAGTCCCTGATTGGCACGCTCAGCAGCTCCATTGGTATGGGGATGGTAGGCAGAACAAAAGGACAATTGGATGCCCATCTGACCACAAAATGCCCTCCAGAATCTGGACACGAACTGGCTCCCACGATCAGACACCACCACTCTGGGTACCCTGTCCAAGCACAACACTTCCTTGGCGAAAATCATAGCCAACTCCTGGGTCGACGGGAGACCAGAGAGGGGTACAAAATGAGCCATTTTCAAGAATCTGTCGACCACCATAAGAATAAATGTGTACCCCTTATAGACTGGCAGTTCTCCCAGAAAGTCAATTGATATATGGGACCATGGCCATTCACCATTAGGCACAGGTTGGAGTAGGCCCACTGGGAGATGCCTGGGGGTCTTGGCACGGGCAAAGGTGGCACAGGCTGCAGTGAAAGCAGAGCAATCAGCTCTAAGGGAGGGCCACCAAAACAACTGTGATAGAGACCATATTAGCTGATCCCTTCTGATATGCCCAGCAGCCTTAGATGAATGGTACGTCTCTAACAGACGGGTATGGAATGACTCATTCACTAAACACTTGCCCATAGGAGTTTCTGGGGGAGCCCTTGCTTAAGACACCAATATTTTCTCCCCCAGTGGCGAAGTGATGCTAGTACGTACAGTAGCCAAGATACGATCAGGCTGAATAATAGGTACTGGTTCCTCCTCCCTCTCAATGTCCGAAGCAAACTGTCTGGACAGCTCATCTGCCCTGACATTCTTAGAGCCAGGTAGATAGGACACTACGAAGTTGAATCGAGACAGAAAAAGTGCCCACCTAGCCTGTGGTCAGTTAAGATTAATACTGGGTTCTTAGTGCCCTCCAAAAGGTGACACCTTCTTTAAGTGCCAGGATAATAGCTAAAAGTTCCCTGTCGCCAATCTCATAATGGTTTTGGGTACTGGAGAGTTTTTTTTAAAAGAACCCACAGGGCTTCAGGGAACCACCTGCCACAGGACGTTGGGAGAGTACTGCCCCAACCCCAACTTCAGAGGCATCAACCTCCAATGTGAATGGTAGGGCAGGATTGGGGTGAGACAGCACTAGAGCAGAAGAAAAGGCAGATTTCAGAGTCTCAAAGGCAGTCTCAGCTGCTTCGGACCATTGAGAGGGATTAGCACCCTTATGTGTCAAGTCAGACAGTGGTTTCACAATAGTAGAAAAGTTCTGGATAAAACTCCTATAATAATTGGCAAAGCCCAAAAAGTGCTGGATGGCCTTTAACCCCTTGGGACGAGGCCACTGTAGGACTGCTGCCAATATTTCTTGGTCCATAGCAATGCCATCCTTAGAAATCACAAACCCCAGGAATGGTACTTGGGACCTATGAAATTCACATTTCTCTAGTTTGCAAAATAATTTACTTTTACGTAATCGTAACAAAACTTCAGAAACATCCTTAACATGCTGTGTAAGGTTGGCAGAGTGAATCAATATATCATCTAGATATACTACCACCCAGGATTGAAGCATGTCTTGAAGGATGTCATTAATGAACTCCTAAAATACTGCCGGAGCATTACATAAGCCAAATGGCATTACCAGATATTCGTAATGCCCTGATCTGGTATTAAATGCCGTCTTCCACTCATCCCAAGCCTTGATTCTGATCAGGTTGTATGCAGCCCTTAGGTCAAGTTTAGTGAAGATGGAAGATCCTTTCAACCTGTCAAATAATTCGGTTATGAGAGGAATGGGGTAGGCATTCATTGGCATAAATTTGTTCAAGCCGCGGTAATCAATACATGGCCTAAGCTCACCATTTTTCTTTTTCACAAAGAAGAAACCGGCACCAGCTGGAGAGGTAGACTTGCGAAGGATCCCCCTCTTGAGGGCATCCTCTATGTATTCCTCCATAGCCCTGTTTTCATCGCAAGACAGTATCATGGACCCCGTGATTCCCTGTCAATCTTTGACTGTGTTGCTTTTGCATTGGAGGAGGCTGATTGGCCCGCCCAGGATGTTCCTTTTTATACTGGCTCTTGGGCACTTGTCAGTTGCCCTTTCGTGGTGTTCCTGATCCTGCACCTCGTTGCTGAGTTCCAGTGTCTACTGTGTACCAACCTGGCTTTTCTGACTCCTCTTCTGATCCTGCTCCGTGATTGACCCGGTTCTGGCTGACGACCCTGCTCCGTGATTGACCCGGTTCTGGCTGACGACCCTGCTCCGTGATTGACCCGGTTCTAGCTGACAACCTTGCTCCGTGATTGACCCGGTTCTGGCTGACGACCCTGCTCAGTGATTGCTCCACTCTCCGGCTGTTGTTCCTGTTGCCGTATCGATCCGGTTCCGGTTGACGCTCCTGTCCTATGTGCTGTTCCGGTGTTCCTGTGTTGCTCCGGCAACATTCTGAACTGTTTAGTATCTCGCTGATCCTCTCTCTCTCTTCTGAGCTGTAGCCTGTGGTTGCTTTACCATCCGCTGTCTGCTGAGCTGTTCTCTCCTGTACAGAACCAGATTAACCCGTGCAGTGCCTGTAGTCTCCGGTTACGTGCCTCATATATCACTTGCCAAGCCTCTGGTTACCCTTTGAGCCGCTACTCTCAGTGCCTTTAGACCAAGCCATACTATTACTTGCAGAGATCTGTCTGTCCGGTGTCCAGTGTGTACCGTGACCGCGCCGGTTGGCGCTGGTAGTCTGTCCTCTCTTGCAGTGAGGATTCTGTGCGACACCAGAAGGGTGTCCTGCCTCTGGCTCACGTACGCTCAGGGTGTACGTTATCTCCTGCACTTCCCAGTGCTTCGGCTCATTGTAGCTTGTGCAGCAACCGTCTATCTTGGCATCCTAAGGGTGTCTGGGCACAATCCAGTTGGCACACGCAAGGTTACTACCAATTCACGTTAAGGGCGATTCAGGTTCTGGTTACTTCAGCTCTGGCAGTAGCAGTCCTCCTAAGCCCACGGTGGTGGTATTGGCTCAACTCTGGGCAATAGGGGTGCTCCCTTGTTCTACCCTGAGAGTGATTCAGTGCAGACACTTTACTCCTTTCTCTCCATTCAGAGACTGTTATCCGGAGACTGTTATCATATCCTGGGCGTTGGCCAATCTAAGACTGAGTTACTCCAGTTGCTCCTGTTAACCCTGTGGGTTATCCCCAGTTTATATATCTATATATATCTATATATATAAAAGAAGACTTTGTGCCTGGCAAAACACACCCAGGGGCGGCAGTAAAAAGGATTACTGCTGCCATTGGGTGATTCTGTGGGAGTGTGATTTTTGGCCTGCCCCCACTATCCAGCCCGCCCACCACTATCTAAGGCTGAAAAAAAAAATGGCTGCCACACACTCCTACACCACAGACACATGCACATGCCCTCCCACACACACACTAGCAGACACATACACACATATACACACACGCACGCTGAGGATGATGGGAACAATGTTCAAGCTACAGCTGGAAGGCCATGGTCCAATCTGTATTATGCAGCTTCTTCATTCCCTGTCTTTGAGCCTACACAGCTCTGCTAATTACTACAAGTGAGCTGATTTCTAAACAATCAGCAGGGGGATACTGGCTTGCTGAGAAAGTGGAAACAACGGCAGAGAGGTGATCAGGCAGTGCAGAGCAAGGCTTCAGCTGAGCTGGTAAATGGCAGAGACATGGATGTGACTGTATTTATATATTGCACAAAGAGAGAGAAAGAGAGCAGGTTGTTTGTCAGTCTGTCTGTAAGTAGAGGTGCCAGTTCCTGCAATCATCTCCATGCTGTACATAGCTCACTGTATAGCATGTATGACAAACTATTTATATATGGTCTGGCATTGTATAGTATACAGTCTGTGTATAAGGACTGGCACTATACAGTATAGGAGGGACAGTCCCTGTTTGACACCCAAATCCCTCTGCTCCTCTATTTAGGAGATCACACGGTGTGGTGTATATACAGTAGGCTGACCAGACCTCACCTTTAACCGGGGACACATAGGAAATAAGCATATTTCAGGAGTGCACCAAAATCAAAGCAGCCCTGCAGTATGCATTTTTCATATGTGTCACTGGTTAAAGGTGAGGTCTGGTCAGCCTAATGTACAAGTGTATCAGATTGCTCCACATCAGTAAAACCCACGGTAATGTGGGTATAAACTTCTGTATATATCTGTTAAATTAGTCTGTGTAAAAAAATACTTTCATCTTCTTCTAAATCATTCACTTACAGAAAGAGTAACTTAACCATTTCAGTGCCAGAGGAGATGCAATGCATTGCTTACCCCCTGGCACTCAAAGGGTTAAAAATTCTCTACAATGGTCTGGCACTGTATAGCAGTGGTTCTCAATCTGTGCCCTCAGTGGCTATTAACAGGCCAGGATTTTAGAATTTCCTTTTAAGAGCACAGGTGAGTTAATCAATATGACTGAGCCTCTGATCAACACACTTGTGTTCTAGCAGTGAAATTCCTAAGTCCTGGCCTGTTAGTGGCCACTGAGGGCATGGGCTGAGAACCTCTGCTGTATAGTATACAGTCTGCATGTGTCTGTGTATAAGGACTGGCACTATACAGTATAGGAGGGACAGTCCCTGTTTGACACCCAAATCCCTCTGCTCCTCTATTTAGGAGATCACATTGTGTGGTGTATATACCAGTGTATCAGATTGCTCCACATCAATAAAACCCACAGTAATGTGGGAATAAACTTCTGTATATATCTGTTAAATTAGTCTGTGTAAAAAAAATACTTTCATCTTCTTCTAAATCATTCACTTACAGAAAGAGTAACTTAACCATTTCAATGCCAGAGGGGATGCAATGCATTGCTTACCCCCTGGCACTCAAAGGGTTAAAAATTCTCTAAAATACACCACCAGCCACACCCCCAGTAACACCACCGAAAACACAAGTGTCCCTCTTTGGCCATATGAAATGTTGGGAGGTATGTTTCTTACACTGCTCACACTGTATGTATTTATGTTCTGATTTGCAGCTGTGTGTCACTGTTTGTGTTGTCAGTGCATGTGTGTGTATATGTGTGTGTTGCATGTGTCTCTGTCTATCACTGTGTGTACCTTTCTGACACGTACACCCTACGCTATAATTCACTATCATAACATTTATTTAAAAAAAAAGAAACATTTCCTGCATAACATGACGGGCAACGCCGTCCCAAACTGCTAGTACATTATGTTTTCTGTTAATCTTGGACACATTGTTATCTCTGTAACTTAATGTCTTAATCTTGCATCAATAAAAATCTCTTGATACAAAAAAAAAAAAAAGAAAAGGTGAAAAACATGTAAATCAATGGGCAAACACTTTCTAGCCATTGAAAAAATGGCAAAAAATTTTGGCCAGTGGGTAAAAAATGTGAACATTTTAATCGTTAGTTTCAAAGTGGGTTTTTCTAGGAAAAAGTGGACAACTATCACAGTTTTGTAAGAACACTCAGGCAATTAGGTAAGGTTAAGAACAGCTTTATTGAAAATTAATAACAAAAGCAATCACCCTACTCAGGTCCAGATGAGGTCAGTACCGTGGTACTTCCCAAATCTGATGCAGGTCAGGATGGACAGAAATATCAGTTGGTAATAATAACAGTAGGACTATGATGGCTTGATCCATCGACAGGTCACTGGAACAAGGAAAACCACAACTGCACCACACCACTGAAAAGACCTACTATAGCAGTGGGTAACTGCAGGGCAGTTCCCTAGAAGACTAGGGATAGTGGAAGCAACAAGGAAAGATCACTGGGAAGTGACAGGGTCCCAGTATGCTAGAGATAGCAGAGGCAACCCAGATAGGACACTGTCAAGTGACCAAGTTCCTAGAATGCTAGGGATAGCGGAGGCAACACAGATAGGACACTGGCAAGTGATCAAGTCCTTAGAACACTAGGATTAGTGGAGGCAACACAGATAGGACACTGGCAAGTGACCAAGTCTTTAGAATACTAGGGATAGCAGAGGCAGCACAGATAGGACACTGGCAAGTGACCGAGTCCCTAGAGCACTAGGGATAGCAGAGGCAGCACAACAGATACTGGCAAGCAACCAGAGCTACTCACAACACAGTCTCCCAGATGACCTCGGGAGTGACAGGCCAAGCAGGCGCTGTAGCGGTATTACTGCAAGCGAGAGTAGGCGGAACAAAACACAGGGTACACTCCCTGATGGGTCTGAATTCAGAACTGCCAAATCGGTACACAGAGGTAGTAACCAGTCCTAGTCAGTAATGAAATTGGATACTCAGCCAAAGCCAGGTCTGTACACACGGGGGTAGTCAGCCAGTCCCAGTCAGCAAAGGAATCGGATACTCAGCCAAGCCAGGTCGGTACACACGGAGGTAGTCAGAAAGTCCTAGTCAACAACGGAACTGGATACTCATCCCAAGCCAGGTCGGTACACACGGAGATAGTCAGCCAATCCTAGTCAGCAAAGGAATCGGATACTCAGCCAATGCCAGGTCGATACACACAGAGGTAGTCAGCCAGTCCTAGTCAGCAACGGAATAGGAACACAGGAGCAACAGGAGCGTAGTCAGGCGAGCCAGGTCATACACGGAGCAGGAACAAGCAGCAACTCAAACGCTACGTAAAAGTACATCACGAAAGGGCGCTGAAAGGATGACAGGAGAGAGTTTAAAAAGGCTAACCCTGGGCAGAGCCAGCACCCAATTGCCAATAAGAACCATGCATGGGAAATCCCAAAAGTAAACATGTCGCAGCTGTGATAACAACGTGGTTTTCGCTGAATTTCCAGTGGGAACATGGCGAGGGATTTTGCCCACCCCTAGTCATAAAGAAACTGCAGCGATGGACTAATGGCTTGTGCCCCACTGCTTGAAAGCTGGCTTTGTATCTGCTGACACTTGATCCAACATCATAGCTGGCCAGGAATGGCAGATATGATGTATATACCCTGCTTCACCCAAGTTCTCAACATGTACCAGTTCAACGAGTTGCTGAGATCTGTTGCTCTTTTTTCAGGAACTCAGTGAACATGCAAACCAAGCTATACTATACTCCCACTTTAAATACCTGTCAAGGTTTGGCTAAGCTGCTGATTGATTCTGCTGCCTGAGCCAATCTAGAGCTCTGCTGTTGATTGCTGCTACCTTCCCTGTCCTGGGTCAGGTTGAACCAACTGACCTCTCTGTGATTACTCACCTGACTGTTATCAGCTAACTCTCCCAAGGTATTTAAAGCAGCTTGGCTCACTTCCTCAATGTTCTTGTGTTGTTGCTGGCTGCTGTGGATTCTCCTGTGCTACTGTTTATCCGTGTATGACTTGGTTTCCTCTGAGGATCCTTCTGGCTCCTGACTTCTGGCTCCACAAGCCATCCGGCTGTATCAGAATTATAGCGTTCCACGCATTGGGTACTGGTTCACTCCGCAAGCTGCCCAGCTGCCTCAGTATAGAGATTGTGCATCCCACGCATAGGGAACTGGTTCGCTCCATGCAGAGTTGCTTGCTCTTTGGATGAAGGGCAATACATTGGTGTAAAGCATTACTGAGTGCTATCTTCTCCGCTGTTGGCGGCTTGCTTACTGATTTGCCTTTTTACCATTCTAGTGACTATTTCACCACCAACTAGTCACTGCCGGTTGCCCTAATTTCTCCACCTGTCAATTGGCTGTCTTGCCCGGTAAACGGTAAGGCCGGTAGAACCGGTCCTATTTTTTTGGGTTGCCTTACCCGGTATTGGCAAGACCGGTAGAGCCTGTGTAGTCACCTGTATCAGCTGTCTTGCCCGGTAAACGGTAAGGCCGGTAGAACCTATCCTATTCCTTGGGTTGCCTTACCCAGTATTGGCAAGACCGGTAGAGCCTGTGTAGTCACCTGTATCGGCTGTCTTGCCCGGTAACGGTGGCAAGGCCGGTAGAGCCGTCATTGTGCTTATTTGCATTATCTTCCTGTCTAATAAAGATGTATATGTGTATGTGTATTCTACCCTACGGGGTTGCATTAACATTTCAATAAAGTTAAGTTTTTTAACTTTTTTAAGTAACTCTGTGTCTGTGAGTCTTAAACAAACCGTGACAGTACGAAAGGGTCATGACCTCAGACAACAAGAGTGATGGTAACCCGCAAAACATCCACTGGAGAATGGATGCGCATGAGCAACGATTGGATCAGTTAGCGGTAGCAATCCAAACTATACTTGAACGTACAGTGCTTTCTGAAAAGACTGGCTTGAGTTCCGTGGTCACCTCTGGGCAGACATCTGAGAACTTTAACTTGCCCTCAGGGGTAGCAGTCAAGGGGTTAACTGCCTCTGCCCCATTGCCACTCAGATACGATGGTGACCCTAATCTTTGCAGGGGATTTATTAACCAACTCGAAATATTTATGGAATTGACGGCTCAGTCCTTCCCTAGTGACCGCAGTAAAGTTGGTTTCATGATATCCCTGCTGACTGGTAGAGCACTGGCATGGGCCAATCCGTTATGGGAAAATGTGAAACCCTGCACTAGGAGTTTCAGAGAATTTGTGCAGTCATTTCGGAGAGTGTTCGAGCCTCCTGGTAGAACCACCTCTGCTGCTAAGCACGTTATGGAAATACAACATGACAGGCGTACGGTATGTGACTACTCTATCGAATTTCGTACCTTGGCAGCAGAGGTAGGTTGGAACGATGAGGCATTATTGGCTGCCTTCGCCCAGGGTCTAAGTGACCAAATTAAGGACGAGATTGCGGCTAAAGAAGTACCTAGTAACCTTGATGATTATATTGAATATGTCATTCTAATTGACACACGGATTCATGAGAGATTAATGGCCAAAGACCGCAGGTCGCGGCAAAAGGGCAATGATTCTAGTAGTACTTTTTGCCCACCCATCCCTCCCTTGGCTTCGAAGCAGTCTAATCTACCTTGAGAATCAGGTGAGCCTATGCAGCTGGGCTTCACTAGGCTAACCAAGGAGGAGAGGACACATTGCAGAAAACATGGGTTATGCTTATACTGTGGCAAAGATGGGCACCTACTAAGATCTTGTCCTGTACGTCCGGGAAACGAACACACCTAGGGTACCTTGGGGGACAGGCCCTAGGTGGTGTTCAGGCGTCCCCAGAATGTGGTATATTGAAACCCACCATACAGGTGGTACTTTCTTGGGCAAAACGCTCAGTGGAGGTTTTGGCTCTGGTCGACTCTGGTGCAGCTGGGTATTTCATGGATAATACCTTTGCCGAATTACATGGGGTTCCTCGCATTGAGAGGGGGACCCCACTCGCTATTGAAGCAATTGACGGTAGACCCCTGGAACCTGCTCAGGTTACCTTTGAAACCATGCCTTTGTCCATGACGATTGGGGCTCTCCACAAGGAGGAACAGCAGTTCCAGCTTATTAATTCTCCTCATCACGCAGTAATTTTGGGTTTTCCTTGGTTACAGTTGCATAACCCACAGTTTGATTGGGAAAAATGTGAAATATCTGCTTGGTCTCAGTCTTGCGTGGAACGTTGCGTAACCCAGCCGGTCAAGATGTTATGCACCTCTTCTGCTCTGCCTAACAATTATCAACAGTTTGGTGATGTATAGTGATGAGCGAGCACCCCAATGCTCGGGTGTTCGGGTGCTCTGACCGAGCACCCCCGGGGGCTCGAGTGCTCGGCCGAGCACCCGAGCCCCATTGAAGTCAATGGGAGGACTCGAGCATTACACCAGGCACCCCCTGCTCTGATGAGGGGAGGGTGCCTGGTCCATAGGAAAAGGGCAGAAAAGGATGGAAACACCACAGAAATGGTTCAGGGACAGCATAGGGAGGATGTCTGGATGCATCTTGGACTCCAACATCGCTGCTGGGAACGATCTTTCGCCCGTAGTACGCCATTTTTACAGACTGACCGTAAAACACACAAAAAGGCAGATAAAAACGACTTTAGGCGAAAAATTGTTACCAAACAGTATTTGCTGTATATTTACTTGTATATCATCTGCAAATTCTCCCAAAAATTTCCTCGATTTTTCTGAACTGAGGCCATGATTAAGAGGGAAACGTGCGCAAAGGCAAATTCTCCCAAAAATTTCCTTGATTTTTCTGAACTGAGGCCATGATTAAGAGGGAAACGTGCGCTGAGCCGACCATCTAAAACATTATGGGTGAGGGTCTGCTGCGGAGCTGACCATCCTAAACATTATATGCGAAGGCCCGCTAGTGAGCTGACGCTATAAAACATTATATGAGAGGGCCCGCTAGAGAGCTGACCCAATAAAACATTATATGAGAAGGCCCGCTGGTGAGCTGACCTATACAAAAATTGTCAAACAGCGCCCGCTGGTGAGCTGGCCCTATATAAAAATGATATCACAGGGCCCGCTGGTGAGCTGGCCCTATATAAAAATTATATCCCAGGGTATATGGAAGAGAGTCAACCATATACCCGTTTTTTGGGTGGAAGGGGTGAATGGGAATACAGAGTATTCCCATCATTGTAAATAACATATATAAAGTGAGTTTATGTTCCCCCGGGGCTTTCCTCCAGTGGAGTGGAGAAGTCAGGGGAAATCCAGGCCTTGTTCATTTATATAAGTGTCAACCTATCAGCATTGTCGGTGGAAAGGCGGATACGCTTATCTGTTATGATGCCACCAGCAGCACTAAATACCCGCTCAGACAGAACGCTGGCGGCAGGGCAGGCCAGCACCTCCAAGGCGTAGAGTGCCAGTTCATACCACGTGTCCAGCTTGGACACCCAGTAGTTGTAAGGCACAGAGGGATCATTGAGGACGCTGACACGGTCTGCTATGTACTCCTTCACCATCTTCCAAAACTTTTCCCTCCTTGTGACACTAGGCTGCGCATCAGGGTGAGGGTGCTGGCGGGGTGTCATGAAGGTGTCCCACGCCTTGGAGAGTGTTGCCCTGCCTTTGTCGGAACTGCTGTGTGCTCCCCTTTTCTCCCCTTCTCGGTTGGCCAAGGTAGCACGTACTCTGCCGCCAGCGTTGTCAGATGGAAAATTTTGGAGCAATTTTTCGACAAGAACCTTCTGGTATTGCACCATTTTGCTTGTCCTCTCCACCGGAGGAATGAGAGATGAGAAATTCTCTTTGTAGCGGGGGTCCAGAAGGGTGAACACCCAGTAATCCGTGTTGTCTAAAATGCGTATAACGCGTGGGTCACGGGAAAGGCAGCCTAACATAAAGTCAGCCATGTGTGCCAGAGTACCAACAGGCAAGATTTCGCTGTCCTCACCAGGAGGATGACTCTCAATCTCCTCATCCTCTTCCTCCTCTTCTGCCCACCCACGCTGAAGAGATGGAACTAAAGTTCCATGGCTACCCTCTGTAGCAGAGGCAACCGTGTCTTCCTCCACCTCCTCCTCCGCCTCCTCCAATTGTCGCTGAGAAGACGAAGTGAGGGTGCTCTGGCTATCACCTTGTGTAAGCTCTTCCTCCCGCATTTCCACCTCTTCCACATGCAAAGCGTCGGTTTTAATTGTGAGCAGCGAGCGTTTCAGTAGACACAGAAGTGGGATGGTTACACTGATAATAGCGTTATCGCCGCTCACCATCTGTGTCGATTCCTCAAAATTGCGTAAAACCTCACAGAGGTCTGACATCCATTCCCACTCCTCACTTCTGATTACAGGAAGTTGAACGGAGAGGCGACTACCGTGTAACAGCTGGTACTCCACTACTGCCCTCTGCTGCTCACAAAGCCGGGCCAACATGTGGAAGGTGGAGTTCCAGCGCGTGCTCACGTCACACAGCAGCCGGTGAGCTGGCAATTGTAAGCGCTGCTGCAGCTTCAACAGGCCGGCTGAAGCTGTAGATGACTTACGGAAATGTGCACACACGCGGCGCACCTTGGTCAAGAGATCATGCAAATTGGGGTAGGTTTTAGAAATCGCTGAACCACTAAATTAAATACATGCGCTAAGCCGCCACCAAGTTACGCCCATAATCACACACAACCATGCCTGGTTGCAGGTTGAGTGGCGAGAGCCACTGCTCGGTCTGGTGACTAATCCCCTGCAACAGCTCTGAGGCCGTGTGCTGTTTGTCCCCAAGGCAGATCAGCTTCAGCACGGCCTGTTGACGCTTCCCCACTGCAGTGCTACACTGCTTCCAGCTACCGGCTGATGGGTGAGTGGCGCTGCGCGCAGAGAATTCGGAGGTGGAAACGGAGGAGGAGGAGCCAATAACGTAGGTGCTGGCGGAAACCCTGATGGAGGTAGGGCCCGCAATCCTCGGCGTGGGTAGCACCTGTGCCATCCCAGGGTCCGAGTCGCTCCCAGCCTCCACGACATTCACCCAGTGTGCCGTCAGGGAAATGTAGCGTCCCTGGCCACAAGCACTTGTCCATGTGTCAGTCGTTAAGTGGACCTTCCCAGTAACTGCGTTGGTCAGGGCACGGGTGATGTTACGGGACACATGGTGGTGTAATGCGGGGATGGCACACCGGGAAAAGTAGTGGCGGCTGGGGACCGCGTACCGAGGGACAGCTGCTGCCATCAGGCTGCGGAAGGACTCAGTCTCCACAAGCCTAAATGGCAGCATTTCGATGGCCAGTAATTTGGAAAGGTGTGAGGTTAGTGCTATGGCCTGTGGGTGGGTGGCTGGGTATTTTCGCTTGCGCTCAAATGCCTGGGGTAACGACATTTGGACGCTGTGCTGGGACAGGGAAGTGGATGTGGTCGCTGATGGTGCTTCAGATGGTACAGGTGCAGGGCGGGAGGTATGCGGGCCTGCGCCTTCGACAGGCGATTGGCCGGCACCGAAAACAGGGGAAGAGGAGGCAGTGGTGTGGCCTGCAGACACAGATGGGCGATCCAGGCATTCCTCCCACTTATTACGGTGCTTGGATGCCATGTGTCGGATCATGCTGGTGGTGGTGAGGTTTCTAGTGTTCATGCCTCGGCTCATTCTGGTGTGGCACAGGTTGCAAACTACAATTCTTTTGTCGTCCGCACTTTCCTTAAAAAAACGCCATACCGCGGAACACCTACCCCTTGGCAAGGGAGATTTACGCAAGGGTGTGCTCCGTGGAACATTTGCGGGCCGGTTTGGTGCGGTCCGCCTTCTTTCTGTAGCCACACCACTGCCTCTTCCAGCCTGTTGCGGTGCTGCAGATGGCTCACCCTCAGGACTGCTGTCATCGCTCGGCTCTACACCTTCCCAGGTGGGGTCAGTCACCTCATCGTCCACCAAGTCCTCCTCCACTTCCTCACTCTGATCATCCTCCTCATGTCTTGATCCCACCACATACTCAGTCATTGACAACTGTATATCATCCTCCTCATCAAGGTCTTGAGACAGTAATAGTGGTTGATTTAATGGCAACTGTGTCTCATCATCATCATCATCCACTTCCTTTGACCTTAAATGCCGTTCACATCTGTCATCTTCTTGTGATTGGGTACCCTCTAGAGGTTGTGAATCAGGGCACAAGATGTCATGTTCCTCTGCAAGCGTGCTTGGAGAGAGGGTCAAATGAAGGATTGGTGATGAGACGAGCTCCTCACTATATCCCAGTGTGGGATCACTTCTTTGACCAGACCCTCTATGGTGGGAGGAAGGATGATCAGAGTGAGGATTATGTTGACCAGACTCTTGGCTACTGAGAGTGGACTTGGTGGAAGACAGGGTGGTGCTTAACCGACTGGAAGCAGTATCAGCTGACATCCAACCGACCAACTGTTCGCAGTGGTCGGACCTCGAGAGTGATGTCCTGCGACGCCCTGTAAAATGAGACATGAAGCTAGGTATGGTGGATGTCTTTCTGTCTTGTGCTCTGGCACCAGGCGCAGTTTCTACGCGTCCTGACCCGCGCCCTGAACTATCAGGATCACGTCCACTTCCCCGTCCCTTTTTACCCGCCTTCTTCATATTACACGGAATATGTGCTGCAAATCTGCAACTTTGCACAGTACACAGAATGTGCTGCTAAACTGCGGCTACGCACAGTGAATGGAATATGTGACTTTGATATTTTACAGTTTGAAGACTTAACAGTATTTTTTCCTATTCTGAAACTGTGCACAGTACACAGAATGTGCTGCTAAACTGGGGCGACGCACACTGAATGGAATATGTGACTTTGATATTTTACAGTTTGAAGACTTAACAGTATTTTTTCCTATCCTGAAACTGTGCACAGTGCACAGAATGTGCTGCTAAACTGCGGCGACGCACACTGAATGGAATATGTGACTTTGATATTTTACAGTTTGAAGACTTAACAGTATTTTTTCCTATCCTGAAACTGTGCACAGTACACAGAATGTGCTGCTAAACTGCGGCGACGCACACTGAATGGAATATGTGACTTTGATATTTTACAGTTTGAAGACTTAACAGTATTTTTTCCTATCCTGAAACTGTGCACAGTACACAGAATGTGCTGCTAAACTGCGGCGACGCACACTGAATGGAATATGTGACTTTGATATTTTACAGTTTGAAGACTTAACAGTATTTTTTCCTATTCTGAAACTGTGCACAGTACACAGAATGTGCTGCTAAACTGCGGCTACGCACACTGAATGGAATATGTGACTTTGATATTTTACAGTTTGAAGACTTAACAGTATTTTTTCCTATTCTGAAACTGTGCACAGTACACAGAATGTGCTGCTAAACTGCGGCGACGCACACTGAATGGAATATGTGACTTTGATATTTTACAGTTTGAAGACTTAACAGTATTTTTTCCTATTCTGAAACTGTGCACAGTACACAGAATGTGCTGCTAAACTGCGGCGACGCACACTGAATGGAATATATGACTTTGATATTTTACCGTTTGAAGACTTAACAGTATTTTTTGCTATTCTGAAACTGTGCACAGTACACAGAATGTGCTGCTAAACTGCGGCTACGCACACTGAATGGAATATGTGACTTTGATATTTTACAGTTTGAAGACTTAACAGTATTTTTTCCTATTCTGAAACTGTGCACAGTACACAGAATGTGCTGCTAAACTGCGGCGACGCACACTGAATGGAATATGTGACTTTGATATTTTACAGTTTGAAGACTTAACAGAATGTGCTCTAATCTGCAACTTTGCACACTAAACAGAATGTGCTCTAATCTGCAACTTTGCACACTAAACAGAATGTGCTCTAATCTGCAACTTTGCACACTAAAAAGAATGTGCTGCTAATCTGCAACTTTTCACACTGAACAGAATGTGCTCTAATCTGCAACTTTGCACACTAAACAGAATGTGCTATAATCTGCAACTTTGCACACTAAACAGAATATATGAATTTTTTTTTTTTTCTTTTTTTTCCCCCCACACAAAATAAACTGCTGCCCCCACACACAGTAGTCCTAAAAAGGACTTTTGGGTCTTTTTTTTACAAATTTGCTTTTCTTCTCCCTACACTGACTTTCCCTTCCTATCCTCATCTCTCCCTGGCTAAGACTGAGCCGAACTCGCTGGTCAGGTGCTATACAGCACCCGATCACGGGTTCTGGCCAGCCAATCAGTGTAATGCCAGCAGCCAACATGGCTGCTGGCATTACACTGATGTCAGAGCCTCCCTGCACGTTTATTGGCTGCGCAGTAGCCGCGAAACGTGCGGGGAGGAGACCCGAACATGGCGGGCGAGCACATGCGGTACTCGTACGAGTACCGCCATGTGCCGAGCAGAGCGATGCTCGAGCCGAACCGAGCATCGGCCGAGCATGCTCGCTCAACACTAGTGATGTATTCAGCAAGGGAGAGGCTGGCAGCCTACCCCAGCATAGATCTTATGACTGTTGTATTGAACTTCCTCCGGGGGCAGTGCCTCCTTGGGGATGCACGTATCCACTATCTTGTGAGTAGAATAACGCTATGGAGGAATACATTGCTGATGCCCTGGAAAGAGGTATCATAAGAAAATCCACCTCTCCGGCTGGGGCCGGATTTTTCTTTGTAAAAAAGAAAAACGGTGAACTGAGACCTTGTATTGATTACCGGGGTCTGAATAAGCTAATCTCTAAGAATGCATATCCGATACCACTCATCACCGAACTATTTGACAGACTTAAAGCGGAACTACCACCTCTTAAACAATTTAACTTCAAAACTCCCCATTATTACTTATGCAAAAGAAATATGCATTCTTACCGGGCTGAGAGCAGCATGGAGAGCGGACCTCTTGCCATAGTGACATTGGGGCATCTGCTCTGTCAGTCCTAGCCGGGTCTAGGAGGCGTTGCTAGGAGCCGGCTGTCTCCAAAAAGGACTGACAGCGCAGACGTCACTATGGCAAGATGCCTGCGCTCCGTGCTGCTGTCAGCCCGGTAAGAATGCGTATTTCTTCTGAATAAGGTAATAATTCTGGCAACTAGAGCTACTAAGCTGCTAGTCGCCAGATGGGGAGTTATTGAAGTTAAATTGTTTAAGAGGTGGTAGTTCCGCTTTAAGGGGTCCTCTATTTTTACCAAACTGGACCTTTGTGCTGCATACAATCTTATTCGGATCAGAGCTGGTGATGAGTGGAAAACTGCTTTTAACACGAGATGTGGCCATTATGAGTACTTAGTTATGCCATTTGGTCTCTGTAACGCACCCGCTGTATTCCAAGAGTTCATCAATGACATTCTTAAAGATATGTTGCAGTCATGTGTCGTTGTCTACCTTGACGACATTCTCATTCATTCTGAGAATATGTCACAACATGTCAAGGACGTGTCGGAGGTGTTGCTTCGCTTACGAGAAAATAAATTGTATTGTAAACTCGAAAAATGTGAATTTCACAGAAACAGTGTGCCATTTCTGGGATTCATAATTGGCAAAGAAGGCATTGCCATGGATAGAGAGAAACTAACGGCAGTGTTACAATGGCCTCGCCCTAAGAGCCTTAAAGCCATACAGCGATTTCTGGGCTTCGCTAATTATTATAGAAAATTTATTAAGAACTTCTCTACCATTGTAAAACCTTTGACTGACCTTACGCACAAGGATGCTAATCCAGCTCAATGGTCAGTGGCTGCTGAGGAAGCCTTTGAAGCATTGAAAGCGGCCTTCTCTAATGCTCCTGTATTATCCCACCCCAATCCATCGCTCACATTTACTCTGGAGGTGGACGCCTCTGATATTGGGGTTGGAGCAGTGCTTTCGCAGCGTCCAGTTAAAGGAGGAACTCTGAGACCTTGTGGGTTTTTCTCTAAAAAATTGACCGGGGCACAAGGCAATTATGAGATCGGTGACAGAGAACTGCTAGCCATTATCCTTGGCTTAAAGGAATGGCGTCACCTACTCGAGGGTACCAAGAACCCTGTCCTAATTTTGACCGATCATAAGAATCTAATCTACCTCTCTGAGGCTAAGAGGTTATCCCCACGTCAGGCCAGGTGGGCATTGTTTCTGTCTCGATTTAACTTCATTGTATCTTACTTGCCTGGGTCTAAGAACATTAGGGCTGACGCACTGTCAAGACAATTTGAGGCCGAAATTGACAGAGATGAGATACCAGCACCTAGTATTCAGCCTGATCGTATCTTGGCTACTGTATGCACGAGTATCACCTCACCATTGGGGGAACAGATTTTGGCCTCCTAAGCCTCTGCTCCTGCCGAAA
Source organism: Rhinophrynus dorsalis (assembly GCA_037306005.1). Classification (NCBI taxonomy): domain Eukaryota; kingdom Metazoa; phylum Chordata; class Amphibia; order Anura; family Rhinophrynidae; genus Rhinophrynus; species Rhinophrynus dorsalis. The sequence goes on from CM074721.1 coordinate 552,762,121, forward strand.
CCCCAATGGGCAAGTGCTTTGTTGACGTGCCATATCGCACGCAGTTACTCGAGACATACCATTCCTCTAAGGCTGCGGGACATATTGGCAGAGACCAATTGTTATGGTCCCTTTCACAAGTTTTTTGGTGGCCTTCTATTAGGGCCGATTGTGCCGATTTTACAAATGCCTGTGCTACTTATGCTCGTGTTAAGACCCCTAGACACCCCCCTGTAGGTTTACTCCAGCCGGTACCCAATGGTGACCGCCCTTGGTCTCATGTTTCCATCGATTTCATGGGAGAATTGCCAGTGTCTAGAGGGTATTCCTTTATACTCATGATAGTGGTCAAGTTTTCTAAAATGACTCATTTCATGCCCCTCCGTGGCCTTCCCTCTGCTAACGAGTTGGCGATTGTATTCGCTAAGGAGGTGTTCCGCTTGCATGGTGTACCCAGAGTATTGGTGTCCGATCGGGGGAGCCAGTTCGTATCCAGGTTCTGGAGGGCGTTCTGTGGTCAGATGGGCATACAATTATCTTTTTCTTCCGCCTACCATCCCCAGACCAATGGGGCCGCTGAGCGTGCCGATCAAGGTTTGGAACAGTTCTTGCGCTGTTTCATTACTGACCATCATGACAATTGGGCCGACCTGTTGCCCTGGGCTGAGTTTGACAGGAATTGTAGAGTCAATTCATCGGTAGGGAGCTCTCTGTTCCTGATTAATTATGGGTTCCAACCCTGTTTGCTCCCAGACTCCTTTCAAGCACAGCAAATTCCAGCTCTGGATGAGCATATCGAGCAGCTCCGATCCACATGGGCACAGGTACAGAGGGCACTGGGTCAGTCATTTCAACGTTATCAACGGCATGCCAATCGCAGAAGGTTGCCAGCGGTTTCTTTCCATGTTGGGGATAGAGTGTGGCTGTCCTCCAGAAACCTTAAGCTTCAAGTCCCATCTAATAAGTTGGCTCCCCAATTCATTGGTCCGTACAGGGTCATTCGTAAAATTAATCCAGTATCGTATGCTTTGGACATACCTGGGTCCATGCGGATTCATAATGTCTTTCATGTGTCCCTCCTTAAGCCGCTTGTATGCAATCGCTATACAACTAACCCTGTTGTGCCAGGACCTGTTGAAGTGGAGGGTCAGGAGGAGAACAAAGTGCAAAATATCATTGATTCCCATAGGCTTAGAGGAAAGTTGCAGTATTTGGTACATTGGAAGGGCTATGGTCCTTAAGAACGATCTTCGGTGGACAGCAGTGACCTTCATGCACCCAAGTTACTGCTAATTTTTCACTCCAAATACCCGCAGAAACCTAGACCCTCCTCTGGGAGAAGGGGTCTTTGAGAGGGGGGTACTATCACGGTCTCGTGATTGCTCTCTTGGTTTGTCTATCACCAGTAGGGGGCTCTCCATTGGCTGGCTGTTGTCAGCCCGCCCTGTATAGCCTATTTAAACCAAGTCAGGGCACCCTTTGGTTGTCCTTTCGTGTTGTCTCCATACTGTTGCATTCGAGTCTGTTCCAGAGTATCCTGGGCCCCTGCTGTGTTCCTGCTACTGGTATTCTGGACGTTCCAGTGTTTCTCTGTGAAGAGTTCCTGCCTCCTGCTGTTCCGGTCGCCCTCTCCGCTTCCTGCCGCCAGTCTCCTCCAGTATTCTGGTTGACCGTCTGCCTGCTGGTTCCTGCCTCCGTTCGCTGATTCCTGCCTTCAGGTGTTCCTGAGTCGCCTAGGCGACATTGTCATCTTCCCGGTTACTCTGCGAGTACTGGTTCGCTCCACAAGCCACCCGGCTGTATACTTTCTATAGCGTTCCACGTACAGGGTACTGGCTTGCTCCACAAGCCACCCGGCTGTCTAAAGTGTTGTGCTTTCCACATACAGGGCACTGGTCTGCTTCACAAGCCATCCGGCTGTATATTTGCTATAGCGTTCCACGTACAGGGTACTGGTTCGCTCCACAAGCCACCCGGCTGTCTAAAGTATTGTGCGTTCCACATACAGGGCACTGGTCTGCTTCACAAGCCACCCACCTGTATACTTGCTATAGCGTTCCAAGTACAGGGTACTGGTTCGCCCCACAAGCCACCCGGCTGTGTACTTGCTAATAGCGTCCCACGTACTGGGTACTGGTTCGCTCCTCAAGCCACCCGGCTGTCTAAAGTGTTGTGCGTTTCACATACAGGGCACTGGTTCGCTCCACAAGCCACCCGGATGTATTCTTGCTATAGCGCTCCACGTACAGGGTACTGGTTCGCTCCACAAGCCACTCGGCTGTTTAAGTGTTGTGCGTTTCGCATACAGGGCATTGGTTCACCCAACAAGCCACCCGGCTGTAAACTTGCTATAGCGTTCCATGTACAGGGTACTGGTTCGCCCCACAAGTCAACCGGCTGTTTAGGTGTTGTGCGTTTCGCATACAGGGCACTGGTTCGCTCCACAAGCCATCCAGCTGTATCAGAATTATAGCATTCCACGCATTGGGTACGGGTTCGCTCCGCAAGCTGCCCAGCTGCCTCAGTATAGAGAATGTGCATCCCACGCATAGGGAACTGGTTCGCTCCATGCAGAGTTGCTTGCTCTACGGATGAAGGGCGTTACGTTGGTATAAAGCATTACTGAGTGCTATCTTCTCCGCTGTTGGCGGCTCGCTTACTGATTTGCCTCTTTACCATTCTAGTGACTATCACCACCAACTAGTTACTGCCAGTTGCCCTAATTTCTCCACCTGTCAATTGGCTGTCTTGCCCAGTAAACGTCCTTGGGTTGCCTTACCCGGTATTGGCAAGACCGGTAGAGCCTGTGTAGTCACCTGTATCGGCTGTCTTGGCCTGTAACGGTAAGGCCGGTAGAACCTGTCCTGTTTCCTTGGGTTGCCTTACCCGGTATTGGCAAGACCGGTAGAGCCTCATCCCGTAGTTTTATCTCCTGGCTGCCTTGCCCGGTATTCTGGCAAGGCCGGTAGAGCCGTCATTGTGCTTATTTGCATTATCTTCCTGTCTAATAAAGATATATATGTGTATGTGTATTCTACCCTACGGGGTTGCCTTAACTTTTCAATAAAGTTAAGTTTTTACCAAACTCTGCATCTGTGAGTCTTAAACAAACCGTGACAACTTCTCCGGACAGTAGATGGGCATGCCACTGTTTTGTGACATTTCTGAGCTGAAGGCACTGCTGATCATCTTCCGTTTGTGAAGGGAAATAAGCATATCATGTCTTTCATCTGCTGCTTTAAGCTTCCTTGGCTAATCATTGTATTTACTGTCTTGCTTGTTTCTTGGTGCTTCTTGGAAACCCCTGTCTGCCTTGTAATTTCTGCCTGGGAGAGATCTTGCTGAAACATTATAACTACATTGTGTCCTGTTGCTTTGCTCAGTCTTGCCATGGTGTATGACTTTTGACATTAAATTGTCTTCAGCAACGTAACCTTAGCTGAGTTTGGCTGTTCCTCACCCAGTTTTATTCTTTCTACAAATCTGTTTCTGTTTCAGTTACTGATTGTGTTTCAATGTACGTATTAAATTGATGATCATTAGCACCTGCTTGGTATAGTAGTTTAATCATACACCTGACTATATGCCTAAAAAATCCATGATTTCGTGCAAGTGTATATTGATGTTGTTTTAAAGGCAAATTGTTGTCACACCAAATATTGATTAGATTTAATTTTTTTTTTCTGTTCATTCATGAATATAAACTATTATAATATCTATTTTTGAAAGCATTTTTATACACATACACACACACATATATATATATATATATATATATATATATATATATATATATGTGTGTATATATTTACCACTTATCTATACTAGATAAAGGAATTACTTTCTAGTCATTTTACACATGCGTTCTGAAGAGTTTTTACTCTTGAAGCAGTGACTTGTGCATTGAAATGTTCCATTCATCTCATGAGCTCTTTGCTCCAATTAGACATAGATGCATATTTTCATCTTCGTACTAATACTTATTACACTCATGGGACTGCCATGGAATTCTCTGAATTAGGAGAATTCACAGTGGATTATTCTTTCTTTATTATGAAAACTATATAAATATCGCAAGAGCTGATACAACTGAAACACCAGCAGCCTTAGCATCATGAAGATACCTCTGTATACTGTATATACATAATTTGACTGCAGGGATAAGAGCATAAATAATGTTGGAGTGTCATCTGGTGGTCACTTCTTCAATTAGAACACAAACATTGTAAGTAAAATGTTCCTTGTTTGAATGTGGATGTTAATAGAAAGTCACATTACGATGGTAGCAGGGCCTTTGACTTCTACCAGTAGGTGCATTAATTTGTATTAGCCATATTAGTTCAGTTTAAGTAATACAATTATATGATTCATTTGGTGTTATAAATTTTATTTGGACAAACAGTTTATATGTTAATACAAGCGTTCGATAAACCAACTCTCTTCTCCTGGTTCAGTAATGCTGAATACTGAGCAGAGAGAAGACAAGGGAGACGAGTATACCTACAGAGGAGGCACTGGTTATAGGAATTTCTGTTTGTGAGATGAGAATCCCAGATCTTTATTCAATGCACTTTGAGGCTTTTTAAAAAGAACTATCATCCTTAGTGAAAACATCTTTCTTTCTTGCAGTCTTTTAAAATTAACTTTAAGGATCCTGATTGTAAGGTTGTTTATTGACTGATCTGGTGGGGAAAATGTTGTCCAACTGCAGAGCAGTCATTCTTGCAGTCAAGATCCTTAAAGGTAATTGTTTAAAACATGCAAGAAAGAAAGCCATTTAAGCTTGATAGATCTCTTTAAATGAATGAAACAGGACTTAAAACAATGTCTATGATTCTTATCACACCTTCAGAAATGTATATGACCAGTGCCTCCTCTGTAGTTTACCACCCCCCATATCTTCTCTCTTCTCTGAATCCAAGCCACTGATCAGACACCCTTTATTTACTGCCCACTCCAGTTACATATATATCACACTCTGAAGGTTTTCTCTGTAAGTATGCTAAATTGTCATCTAACTTGGGAACTCTGCATTTTTTTAACAGACTGTGTGATTGAACAGACTGTGTGATTGAATAGACTGTGTGATTTAACAGACTGTATGACTGAACAGACTGTGCGATTGAACAGACTGTGTGATTGAACAGACTGTATGACTGAACAGACTGTGTGATTAGACAGACTGTGTGATTGGCCCGATTATGTGATTGAACAATCTATGTGATTAAACAAACTGTGTGTTTGAACAGACTATATAATTAAACAAACTGTGTGATTGAACAATCTATGTGATTGAAAAGACTGTGTGATTGAATAGAATATGTGATTGTATAGACTATGTGACTGAACAGACTGTGTGACTGAACAATCTATGTGGTTGAAAATACTGTGTGATTGAACAGATTATGTGATTGAACAGACTGTATGATTGAAAAGACTGTGTGATTGAACAGATTATGTGATTGAACAGACTGTGTGATTGAACAGATTAAGTGATTGAACAGACTGTGTGATTGAACAGATTATGTGATTGAGCAGACTGTGTGATTGAAAAGACTGTGTGACTGAACAGCTTATGTGATTGAGCAGACTGTGTGATTGAACAGATTATGTGATTGAACAGACTGTGTGATTGAACATATTATGTGATTGAACAGACAGTGTGACTGAACAGATTATGTGATTGAAGAGACTGTGTGACTGAACAGATTATGTGATTTAAAAGACTGTGTGATTGAACAGATTATGTGATTGAGCAGACTGTGTGATTGAACATATTATGT